>CP115864.1:5879459-7171046 GCA_027920645.1 Caenorhabditis nigoni
CTTGAAATGTCTTTTTTCTATTTTTGAAATCTCGAAGTTTGCTGTTTCAAACATTCATGCAAATACCAATCACCGACCATTTTCTCTTTATTCTTTGGAACTTTTTCTTCTTTCCATCTTTTCTTTTAAACAAGAAATCAAAAAGCAATTGTTGTGTCTTCTATAATTCAGTTGAGTTTTGATCTTTTCCATTACTCTCCCTTCTTTTTTCCCATATTTTCTATTTCAAGCTAATTGGAAAAAAGTGCATCATTCCCCCTCTCATCATCATCATTATTTTGTAACTCAATAAGTCGTTTTATTTGTTCTTTATCTTATTCTTCCATTTTTTCTTCAAAAATCTTGAAGAGAAGAAGATTCGATTCCCAAAAGGGACCAAACTAAACAAAACCAAAAACGCCCACCATGCTTCTCGTTTGTTTTTTTTTAATTCAAAAGTCTTCCTTCAAGATTATGACTTGCTGGAGAAAAAAAACGAAGTAGAAGAAGTTTTGAGAAGGCGAGCTTAGAAACCACGACTTAGAATCAACGAAGAGTGATGGTTTCAAAAAGGAAAGAAGTTTCAAGAAGTGGATTAGGTAGAGAGATTAGAAGACGTGACACCAAGCGATTGTTTCGAGTACTCTTCTAGAATATTTTCAAGTAGGTGAAAAAAACAGTTGAGAAATGAGAAGAGGATTTGTTGTAGAGCTGTTTGTTTGAAGTTTGGAAATCACAGCGCTTCAGGAAAACATCTCAAAAAATGTATAAAGTATTCTTTTCGCAGGGACAAATAGCCTAGACAACCAATATTAAACACTGCAGGCAATTTATATCAGTGAATCAGGATTTTTCTTCTAGTTCCAAAACTTTTTTAAATCTCAAAAATACCTGTTTTGAAGCAAGTTACAGCAATTTCTAATTTATGACCTAGAAACCAGAGATGCCTGACTATTTGGAAAAACGGAATCCGGAATCCGGAATACGGATTCCGGAATTTTGAGGTCTCCGATGTGCCGAAAAATTTGCAAAAACACCTATTTTGCTATATTTTTGCATTGTTAGTCGCGGAAGTTTGAAGATGTCAAGGAATTCCTGCAAGGAAAAAATCCGCTTTTCTCGGATTCCGGATTCCGGAAACTGAAAAAAATTCTTCACGGAATCCGGACATCTCTGCTAGAAACCCATAACTAGGCCACTCGTCGCGAAACTTCAAATGGTTATAACTTGGCACGAAACTGATGGTTTTGAATTTTGAAAATGGAATCCGAACTAATAAAACATACCAAACCTTTAGATGTTCATCGTGGCCTAGTTTTTCCAAGATTTTCAGTACAAGAACGGGCAAAAATGGGGTGTGTTTTGGTAATCGACAGGGAGCAGAAAAACCGAAAATTCGCAAAAATTATGAGAATGCACCGTTTTCGATCCAGATATTTTTACACTTTCCAAAATTTTCAGAGTGACCCGACACTCATATCCGAGCTCCAGACTCCTGAAAACGGTAACAATCCACTGGGTACTGCTTATAATTCGAAACGACTTTTTTTGGGATAGATTTCAAAGTTTAATACAGAAAAATCCCTTTGGATGGTTTCCAGCTTTTTTCCAACACTGCGCATCAGAGATGTCCGGATTTCGGATTCCGTATTCCACATCCCGGATTCCGGATTCCGTTCAAAATATTTTTTCCGGACTCCGGAAAACTTTCACTTGTGCGGATTTCAGATTCCGGGTTCCGAGAAAATGTGTTATTCCAGATTTTTAACATATTTGTTAATTTGCAAGAATCCTCTGACTTTTTCGAACTTCCGCGACTAAAAACGCAAAAATATAGCACGATATGTGCTTTTAGAACTATTCTACCCATTCGGAGAACTCAAAATTCGGGATTCCGTCTTCCGGATTCCGGGAAATTTTTATTTGTCCGGATTCCGGATTTCAAGAAAATAATATTATTCTGAATTCAGGATTCCGGATTCCGTTTCTCAAAAAAGTCAATCCGGACATCTCTGCTGCGCATCTGGTTGAAGAACTTTACCAGTTTACTGTAATCGATTACCGCAAGTTGTATTTTTAAGACCAAATAAAACATAACAGCTACCAATATCCAATGTTCTCTCACATATATTTTTTCCTGGGCCAAAATCTCCAATTTTCCATCATTTTAGTATCCCCACCCCTCATGTCAAATTCAGAATTCATTTCGTCCTTTTCGTTTCTCTCAAACCCAATATCACCCTATATAACAAGTAATGGTTCTCAAATAAAAGGATCACATTCGATAACCCTTTCCTCTTGATTTTCGTCAATTTCCTCTTCCACCACCACGTGCCAATCTCGAATGACAGTCTTGTTGTTGTTGGTATCTGCCCAATTAGACATAAAAATGCTCAATTGAGCATCCATTCAGTCTTCTTGTATTCCTTCTTCTCCCGCCCTGTTTCATGTCGTCCCTTTTCCTTTTTTTTCCATTCCCAATTCAATCAAGTACTCTTTTGTTTTTGCCACCGCCCCGCCCGTCCATTTTTTCGTTGCTTCTTTCTCTTTCCTCTCCATTTTAGTCACTTCCTTTTCTTTTCTAAAACTCGATTTCAACTCGAAGACCTCACTCAACTTTTCGATTATTTGTTGTTTTTTGTCGGAAATTGACTTTCGCGTTCCATTTTCTTTCAGACAAGACTACGGTAGGTTTCATCTGAGACATCATGTCCACTTCTTTCCCCGCCTCTGTTTTTTCTACGCTTTTCTTATGCGACCAATTTCAGAATAAGAGAGAGTCGAGGTACCCCCAAAAAGACGTAATTAAAGTTCTGCACTTTTTCATAACTATAAACAGCAAACAAATTATTGGGAATTTCAATTTGCTCAAGTTTTGGGTCCTTGAAAGAAGTGAAAGTCTTGAAATACAAATGCTCTTGTACCAAGCAAATCTGATAGAATGGTGCAGATAAGATTTCGATTTCTATTGAATAAAAAATAGCAATAGACCACGAAAATCAGTAAGAAGCTACAGTATCCTAACCTCTGAAAATGAAGATTCCGTATTACCTCTGATAGAAGTCTATGCAAACGGTCCAATTTGAGCTCAAACATCTTGACTTCTTTGAAAGATATCAAATTTTCGTCAAGTGATAAAGTATTGGTGATGTTATGATAAATACCGTATTACTTCTAATAGAAGCACACCTCTTTTTGAAGCCAACCTATAATAGAAGCCCATGTGCTGTTATTTTAGAACTCGACAACTTCTCAATTTCTGAATTTTCTAATTTCCAAGTTTCAAAATTTCAGATTTTAAGAATTTTAGAATTTTTTGTCCCGGAATCTCAGAATTTCATAAATTTTGGGAATTTAGAATTACAAAATAAAATTTTCGAATTCTCCAAAACATTGAATTTCAGAAATCTTATCATCCGAATTGTCAAATTTCTGCATTTTTGAATAAAAGGTTTTTTTGAAAATAAATCATTGAAAAATAGAAGCCCATGGCTTCTATTAAAGGAAATACGGTAACTGGCCAGCTGGCCAAAAATTGATAACTTTCCCAGGTAACAAAATAGTTGAGCTCAAAGCTGGCTTCTAGAAGTGGGAATACGGTATTGGGAAATCAGAATAGTCTCAGATGAAATTGTATTAATCAGTCGTTTTGAGCTCACATCGTCCTACTACTTTTCCGAATAGGACCCGATGTCTTCACTATAAAAAATGACAATTTTAGCAACTTTTACGAACTTGTGTTTTCTTCACACGCCATGATAGATCTTGAACAGCCTGAAATGACAAAGTTCATCTATGAAATGGCAGTACAAGTCAAATCCTGCAAATTTCGGGATTACGGTAGGTCAGCTGAGTCATAAGAACACTAGCTCGGAGGTCCTGGAAGATGCTTTTTCGATGAAATATTCTGATTTTTTGGTTTACCTTTTGATAGATTAGTGGACCTAATACGATAATTGGGCCGTTATTTGGGCAGGCGCACATTCTGCGGGTCTCTTAAAATACCCTGCCAGACAGCGTTTATAACTAATGAGTTATGTTTTTTTTTTGGAAAATCATTCATAATGTATTTTGAGCATGCCTAACTTATGCCTTGTTAAATTGACCGACTTGGCGAAGTTCCTGAATATTCTAATATTTGGTTTTTAGAATTTCTGAACCACTAAACCTTTCAGAATATTTTTACAGTAGTGTGTTGCTATCATCCAAACGTTTCTTGATCAACGTGGGATCACAGTCTGTAAAAAAAGGATTTTTCAAATTCTCAAAATCTACCACTAGACCATGACTGACTCTAGAAGCCCACGCAATTTGATCAATGCAATCTACATGTACTCATAACCTTTTTCTTCCAATTTAGTCATCCTTGTACTAATCAACCCAGACTTTTTTATTTCCTCCTTCTCTTTCTTTTTTCTTCCTTCTTCTGATTCTTTGTCTTTTATCCTAACCCTCCACAACTTCCCCTCAAAAATGCCATCATAATTCTTTCTGCTCGTCTGCTCGCATAATCAATTTGCAGGTTGCTTTGGGGGTCTGCGAATGGAGGAGCTATCCCCAAAAAACCTTCCCATTTTTCGTTCTTTTCAAGTATTGTTGACGTACCTCTTGTGCTCCAAAACGATTACCTGGGAAGCTTTGTGCTTCTCACAAAAAGGCTCCGCCCACTTTTCGGCCCTCTACTTTTTTTCTCTTTTTGTGAGAATGTTCCGCTCGGGTAGTCGTTGTCGACTTGAAAAGAAGAAAAGAGCACAACTTCTTCTTCTTGCTTCTTCTTCTTCCATACTTTTTTCTTCACTTCTAATCCTTGTTCTGTTTTTGTTTCCTTCAATTCCCATTCTTCCACCTTCTTCTTCTTTTTCTTTTCCTCCAAAATGTCTTCTAAACTGATTGACGTTCAAAAAGAATCGTGGGAAAGGCGTAGGATCTGATTGTGTGTTTGGTGAAGATTAGATGAGCAAAGAAGGAGGATGTGATCACAAACCTAGAAGAATCAAACAAAGGAAAATAGCGTTAGGATCTTGGAATCTTTAGATGGATCCTAGTTGTCTAGTTGATCTTGTTCTTAGTTGATCTTGTTCCTGTGAATATCCCCCAAAATATTTTTAGAATCAAGACTTTTCTTTCGTACAGGGTGCGGCAAAAGTTTGGAAACAAAAAGTAGACGTCATAACTTTTCGGAAAATAGTCGAATCCGTTTAAAATTTTGACAGGACTTCATCAAAGAGATTTGTAACAAAATTAAACTAATGTTGTTTGTTTCCGGCAGCTCTGTTTCTAATGGCGAGGGTCAACTTCTACGGTCACCGTTTGTCCTGGCACGGGGGTGGTCTGCTGGCAAATGCCCCCATTCCGCGGTAGGAATATCTCTGAGAGCACCCAAAATCATGTGAAAATAAACTGGAACATATGCTTTCAAAGTTCCACGCACGGAAATCCCCATCGGGTTGTGACCCGACTCGAGACAGACCATCCTTTTTTGGGAATCAAGTTGGAACATTTGGTTTTGGCACTTTCTGATGAACATGTTTTTCCGTGTGAGCAGGTTCCACATCTTTTTGGGTAGTCTAATTTTGCGAGCTTTATGGCACGATGACTTAGGCACCATGATTTTGACTAGAAGTAGTATTTTTTGGTACACTTGCTTGCTTTCAAGAATCCGCCTAAAATAGCAAAAATCAAGTAAGGTGTACAGAAAGTAGTGCCTTATTCGTAAAAATTGAGATATGAATACGAAACTTTGCAAATCTACTAATGAAGAGCCGAGGAAGAGTATAAACATAAAATCAACCCATGACAACAGCGTCAGCGCGCTAAAGCTTGCGTCAAACTTTTGTTTCCAAACTTTTGCCGCACCCTGTACACCTGCACCTTCCCACACAACTTCTTGTCTATGTACATCTGACAGAATAAGTCAGAAACTATTTTTTCGAAATGAATTCCAAAAAAAATCTGATATCCGTGGGGTTCTTCAGAAGTTTCCCAAAGTTGAGTGCTTTTGTTTCTGATCTTCAACCCGAAACTTTGATCCCCGAAAGTTTTCTTCCGGTCCATTGTCATTTCTATATTCATTCAGATAAGGATTATCTTGTTCGTCATCCTGAACGAATCTTCTTACGTAGTTAAGGAGAAGGGTTTCAGTTCAACTGTTTCTCGAATTCTGATGTTTCGAGAACAAATTGTTGCAAGATAATTTTTGAATATATATGTTTATTAGAGGGCTGTGTAGCCAAGACTAGAAAACCTGTAATAGAAGAGCCCCCCCCCCTCCACCCCACTGCCAAGTTTGAACTCATAAGTTTTACGGTATTTTTAATTTTTTAATGAGTGATTGATGCTAGATGTGCAAAGATGATCAGTTTTTGACGCTTCTTGAAGTTTACTCCGTTAGGAACTGATGCTGCATCATTGGGTCGGTTTGTCTAGGTGAAGAACAAGAACGCGTATATTCGTGTTTTATGGTTTCTGTCTGACAAAATAGCCAATACTCATTTTATCTGAAAATCCGAATGTTTGGGATTTTTAAGTTTTGCCTGATAGTGAGAACTTTTGGATTCACTTGATGGTGTGGAGAAGTACTGACAACCTGTCGAGAATTAGATACGGAAAAAACTTCAGTCACATCGTTTAGTACATTTCCACAAATTATCTTATCACTTCGTCAGCCATTTAAGTTTTTAGTATGACTAAATATGAAAAAAAAACTGACATATATGGCTTCTATGGTCCAGGATCCGAGGGTACATCGAGTTCTTACAATCAGGGTCCATTAGTTCAGGGGGCACATGGGATCTAGGAATGTAGGGCGTTTTAGCAAAAGCCTATATTTTTTAGAAAAATATCCCCGATTAGGTACAGTAATAGAGGATTGAGAAATCTTCTCTTATCAATCGTCCCCTTTGTTTTGAGATTCCCCCGAAAAAACCCAGTAGTTTGCTCATTATTCAGATCTTTGTTATTCACCAAAAAACTACTCTGAGACCTAAGCTTCTGCCATTCTCTTCCTAAGTCCTTTACGGTCTTCGTAATCCCTCTTCGGAAAATCCGTGCACCCATAGTCAGTCGTCTTCTTCTCCTTGTTTACCCACTCATTTTTCCATCATTTTCTTTCTTCTTCTTCTTCTTCTTCTTCTTCTTCTTCTTCTTCAGCAGCATCACCAATCGTCTTCCTCTTCTTCTTCTGTTTCTCCAGAATCTGTATTGGTTGGTGGGGTGGCACGTCATAATCCAGTCTCAAGTATCAGCTTACGAGTGCATTCCTTCTTTATTTGTCCTTCTTCTGGAAAGGGGGCTCCCACAGATTCTATTTTTCTTTTTTTTTTTTGAAAGAAAAAAGAAAAAAAAACGCTTTTCCTTTTGCCCATTTTTTCAAAATCTGCGGGCGGAACTTCCATTAAACGTTGTGCAATTTTCACTTTTTCCCCTCCCCCTTCCTCCAATTTTCTCCCATTTTTTTCCGGTTTCATTCTTAAAAAGGAGTCAAAAAGCTTTCCATTTTCATCTATCATTTTTCTTTTATTATTCCCTTTTTCTGTTCAAAAAAAAGATAATCTCTCTTCTCAAAAAAAGGAGCTTATTCGTTCGAAAATGGCTCCTCCCTCCGTCTGATATCAGTTCTTCACATCATTTTGCCGAAAAAAAAGTGTTGGAGGAAAAAGAAGAGATCATCCGAGAAGATTTTCACTTCTTCGAAAAAATAGTGTTTGGAAAAAAAACTTGAAGATTTATTCATAGAGATATATGTCATTTTCTTTTGAGCGCTATTTTATGAGCTCTGATCGTTTATACGGTTTTTTTCTTTTGAAATTCCGGTGTTGTCCGTTTTGGAAGTTTTCTGGAGTCACAGGGTTCGATCTACGGCGGTAGGCGGATGCGCTCTAATGAGAAGGGGCAACGTTTTAGGCCGACAGATAGCAATTCTGAATTATCACGCCCAGCTGACATTAGAGCGCGGCCTCATACCTCTGCAGTTCAAACAATCTCTGGAGCCAAAATAACAGATTATTGTAAACTATTTAAAAAATATTTTGTAGCTATTCTGAAAATATCTGTAATTGTCAAAAGTGGTATTTTGTCCAGATCTTTTATCAACATTTTTTTTGAAACTTCTAAACTTATTTATACTTGCATTTGCAAAATTAGAGATCATGATTTTCCAGGAAAAAAACTGCTGAAAACGAAAGATGTTATATTTTGCTCTCCCCCATCTCATATTTTTTTTATTTTTATGTTACTAATCGGTAGATGTTGATCTGGTAAAACTCCTTCTTTTTTTCTCATTTCCGAATCTCTAATTTCCGAATGAATCATATTTTTTGGGGGGAGAGTAAACGAGAGAAAAATATATCAATAAAACATGAATGTCATCAATAATCCTCCAAAAAAACCTCGAAGAAGAAGACGTTCGTGTGAATTTTTGTTTCAAACTTTGGTTTTTGGAAAACAAGTATCTCTATTCAAGTGTTCTTTTATTTTCAAAACCAAAGTTTTCAGCCTCAAAAATACTAAATTTTTCATTGTCGTTTCTTCCATTTTTTTCTCCGTTTTTTTCCTCCGTCCGCCCATTGTCACTTTTCTTGTTGTTTTTTGGAACTATAATTCTATTTCATTTTTTGTCCCATTAAAAATATAAAACTCTTCAGAATGCGAGTCGGTTCAACCGTCCGAAGTCGTACCAAAGCGAGGGTCGTTCGTCGACTGATTCTGATTCCTGTGGCTATGGTAGCTCTTTTGGGAGCAGCAACTATGATGAGGGATCGAAGGAGTCCAGAGAGAGATCCAGAAATGATCATGCCGGGAATGACACCTGGAAATGTGTCAAAACCTTTTTGGAAAGCTTTCATTCCAACTTGTAACAGGTAAGTATCAGATAAAATTTATAGGGAACTAGTAAGGTTGGGGGGATCCCCAAGTTTTTCGAATTTGGCGCCAAAACGGAGTCCCAAGAAAAGGGACACAAGGCGTTTCAGCCTGATGAAGCTTATGATCTTAAACAAGAAATGGTCAGAATAATTTCAGCGAAAATTGTGATAATTTCGTTGATTTTAGCTAATTTCAGAACTTTTTCAACTGCATTTTTTTTTCAAAATTTTCAGCATAGTTTCCCTTCAATTAGGAAATTTGAACATTGGCTTTAAACTCTAAAAATTTGGGAGCTATCGTGTTACTCCCGCGTGGCTCAGTCGGTAGCGCCGCCGCACCTTCAATACCCGTCCCACAAGTTCAATTCCTCTAGAGGCTTATATGGACCAAATTTTGAGACTGTTATTTTTTCATGTCCCCTCACCGTCGTTTTTACCTTTAGTTCACTCAAGTCTAGATTTCAAACTACAAAAAAAAGTTCTTTCTCAATTTTCTCCCTCTCCCACAGTCAATCCTCTCGAAAAACGTTTTTTTTTCTTTTTCTTAAATTCCTTCCGGTTTGTTCTCGTCAACTACTTTTCTCTTAAAAACTCGTGGGTACTTTTTCATTCCTTCACAACTTGAGTAGGATAAAAACCGGAAGTAGTTCAAGCCTCTTTTTGTAAGAACCCCAACGGAGTTTCGTCGTTTTCACAAGGCCGCGGATTCTGAGAAAGTTCTGAAATAATGTCAATTGAAAAGGGTCCAGAAATATCGGAAGGGATCTGAATCCAATAATTTCCAGGACACTCGCCCCTCCAGCTCCAGAAGTCAATGATGATGGGCAGTTTCCACCAGATCCATTCTCTCTGGAACAACGGCAAAGTGGATTTGGTTAGTTTTCACTTCAATCATAAAACGATCAGATATCCATTTTAGTGATTCTCCATATGTGCGGTTTGATCTACATGTTCGTTTCTCTTGCAATCGTTTGTGACGAGTTCTTCGTCCCTTCTCTAGATGTCCTTACGGAGAAACTTCAACTATCTGATGACGTGGCAGGTGCCACATTCATGGCAGCCGGAGGATCGGCTCCTGAATTTTTCACATCGGTCATTGGAGTGTTCATTGCTCAGAATAACGTGGGAATCGGAACTATCGTTGGTGAGTGGATTCATTTCAATGAAGAAGAAACTGAACCTAATTCCAGGATCTGCTACATTCAACATTCTCTGCGTCTTGGCATTCTGTACGCTCTTCTCAAAAACCATTCTGGATCTTACCTGGTGGCCATTGTTCCGTGACGTTTCTATCTACATGTTGGCTCTTGCAATGCTCGTATTCTTCTTCATGGACGAAATTGTGAGATCTTCTACAGAGAATACTATAGAATCCCAGTCACATTTTCTTCTTCAGATTACCTTCCCAGAAGCTTTGGCCATGTTCACTATCTACATTCTCTACTGTACGGTTATGAAATTCAACGTTCAACTGGAAGGACTCGTCAAAGGAGGCTCCGATTCAGAGGAGGCATCAGCTCACGAGACACAGAAACTGGCAGCTGACGTCCCACACAACAATAATAATAATGATGTGGTTAGTTTTAATGAGACTCATTCAAAACAATTAGAAAGAGAGAGAAAAGTAAACGATGCATTTTTCTTCCACTAAAAAATTTTCCCAGACTCAACTCGAAGGGAATGACCTTCGTCGTAGATCATCGGCTCGTCGTCAATCGGTTCCAATTCTTCATTCTGGAACAATGTTCAGAAATGGAATCATGCAGTTGATGAATCACACACTGGAACAACTACCAGAAGGTAAACATATCGACGACGTTATTTAGAATTCAACGTGTCGGCTGGGGAGATGAATTTTATATTAGGCATACGAAGAGATTTTTGAGCAGAAGGGGGTCTTTTGAGGTTTTTGGAGAGTGCTCGTTGGGCTTCTACTTGAAAGTTTTTTTTGTTTTCTTTGGAGTGTTGGTTATAGTGGTTTTATTATTTTTGGGATGAAGGGGTAAAAGAGGAAAAATACATAAAACAAAGAAGGATCAAAAATGGGAAATAAGGGTCAAAGAGTGTTTTTGGCATAATGAAACGCGACAGTGTGGGAATTTGATTGTCTGGGTTTTCGAATTTTAAATTTTAGGATTTCTAAAATTTGAACATTTGTAAATTCGGAACCTCAAAATTCAGAATTTCAGAAGCTCTTGAAATGAGAAAATAGGAAAATACAAATTTGGTGATTCAGATTTAAAAATTCAGAAAAAATTATGTACCAAATTTCTTTCGACAAAAAAAAGTTAACTTCCAAAAGTGTACTTACCGAATTTACAATCATCAAAATTCTGGATTTCTGAATTGTTGAGTTTTCGAAGTTGCGAACTTCTGAGATGTTGAACTCAAAAATTTTCTATTTTCTGATATTTGGAATATCCAAAAAAAAAAACAAAAATCCAGAAATTCGGAAACTTGATACTCGGTAAGTCGAAAAATCGGATGCTCAGATATCTGAAAATTCGAAAAATCAGAATTTTGGAAATTCTGAAAACTAGAAAAAATTGAAAATCTGGCGAAACGTCAAATTCGGGAAAACCCGATATCCTGAGTTCAGAATTCCTGAAACTCCGAATTTCTGAATTTCTAAATTTCCAAATTTTGACCCTGAAAAGAAAAAATGACCCTTGATAAAATGGACCACCGCACTTTACAAGATTAAGGATAACCTGGAGAGGTGTAAACCGACTGGTTTATAAAATGATTATAAAATGGCTATAAAATGATTGATTTTTTTAATTTCCTAAAATGGATTCAATTGATAATGATGCACTTTTTTGATCAAAATTCGGCCTTCTTAAATTTTTAAAAATTTCTAACCCGCCATGAGCATTAGTACTCCCTTGTTGTATATCGGAAGTCATCAAAAACAACGTACTCATTCAGATTCGGAAGAAGACGACAGCTCGAGAAGTCGGAGCAATGTAAACGTGGAGTCTCATGACATGCATCGCCTAAATGTCAATCAAAGCGTTCCGGATAGACGTTCGTCACAGATTGAGGAGATTGTAAGTGTCAATCTTCTCACGAAACGGAGAAAATGTTGTTTATTTTCAGAAGTCTCTTTTGGAAGAGGAAGAAGAAAAACCACTTGACATGACATGGCCGGAAACCTGGATGAAACGGTTAACCTATGTTTTGTTGGCTCCAGTGGTTGTCCCAATGTGGGTCACTATTCCAGATGTTCGAAGACCAGTGAGTCCTTTCATTCTAAAGACGTGGAGCATTTCGAATTTCAGCACAACCGTCAATGGTATCCTGCCACATTTATCATCTCGATTCTCTGGATTGCATTCTTCTCGTATTTGATGGTTTGGTGGGCAAACACCATTGGAGAAACATTTGTGATCCCTACCGAAATTATTGGATTGACTATTTTGGCAGCTGGAACCAGTATTCCAGATTTAATTACAAGGTTAGTAGGGTAGAGAGTTCTGGAAAACTAACCAATCCCAATTTCAGCGTTATCGTTGCTCGTAAAGGACTCGGAGACATGGCAGTCTCCAGTTCAGTCGGATCCAATATTTTCGATGTCTGTGTTGGTCTTCCAGTCCCTTGGCTTCTTTACTTTTTGATGGAATACATCCGTAATCCAGGAGAGCCTCTTACCCCAATTTCTGTCAGTTCAAAAGGTCTTCTCTGCTCCGTTGGAATGCTTTTCATCATGCTCATCGTTCTGGTCTTTGCCATTTTCCTATCTGGATGGAAGATGAATAAGGTACGGTTGTTAAAGATTTCAGAATTCGAATTTTTAACTTTCAGATCTTTGGAATCCTGATGATCGTCTCGTACATCTTCTTCTGCGTGTTTTCAGTTGGTTTAGAAACTGATAAATTGGTTTGCCCGTTAAATATTTGCGGATAGATCTAGTCCCACAGTCTATAGTTATTTCTCATCCTTCTCATGGTCTGCTTTAACGGGTGAAACGTTTTTCAAAACAAACCTAGTGACTTTTACCACTGAATTCACACATATTTTTCTCCTCCTCCTTCTCCGATTTTTCTCTTTTCCTGTAAATATTTTACTTTCTCTTTCCCAGGCACATTTAGTTGTAATAATGCATTTATTATTTGTCAACTTGTACGAATTTGTGTGTCATTATTCATTCAACAATAAACTGTTTTATTTTGAAGTATCTATGCCAATGGAATATCAACTTCTTCTCCCAATTCAGATGTTTCATTTACGGTCTTCACGACTGGCTCTGTTGTTGGATCCGTGGTTTCAGAAGTTATGAAACGAGCGGCTCTTGAAGAAGAACTTCCATGTGGATTCTCCTCATCCAACTCTGCCGAATCAAAGCGACGTTGAGCTTCTTCTTTGTTCAAATTCACAGATTCATGTTCTGGTTCAGCATTCCATCCTCCCGAGTTCTGGGATCTGAAATATTTGTCAAAATTTTTTAATTAAAAAAAATTGGGTCTTACTGAATAGCTCCTTCTCCCCCAGCATTGCATAATGGGGTATTACAACAGCACAATGATATTGGAATATTTTGGAATGTCGTTCCGATGCATTTGTTTTGGGCAAACTGGAAGTTAATATATAGGTGGAAAGTTTTTAATTTTCAATATTTGGATCAGAGTTTTGGTTTGAACGGTGTTTTCAATTTTGTCATTTAAGTGTTTCTGAATTTCAAGGATTAAGAATAGTTTCGTCGTACCGAAAAGACTTTAATAGAACGCCACCCGAACATTTAACTTTGAGACGATATATCTCATTTTTTGTAAAAGATGTGTAAAAGTGGTCAATTAAGAAAATGATCATCATAATATCAGCAACATTTTATCAATTAATAGTTTTTTGATATCTTTCACAGGAAATGAGATACATGAGCTCAAAGCGGATGGTTTGGGTGGCGTTCTATTAGAGTGTTTACGGTAACATGATGGCACAGAATTACCCCCAGTACAAACTTGAATCCGGGTAACTATGCGCCAGCCTGTGAGTATCACCAGATCTTATCCATTGGAAGTTTTTTATAACTTGTTTTCTAAGGATTAAAGATCTCATAACATGTCCTAATCAAGGAAAATCGAAGAATTAAAAAATGATCCTAAATATCCACACTTACCATACATCTCCACATACTACATCCAGCCTTTGTTACTTCAATCAAAGCAGCTGCCGATGCAGTCATGTTATAGCAATAGGCAGCAGAATTGTCACAGTTTATAGTAGCAGTTCCAACTGATGTTCCTTTGATGAATTTGAGACCCTAACAAGAACTAAATCTAGATCAAAATTCGTGTTTTAGGAAATACCGTATGACATTGTATGGCAAACGTTCCAGAGATGATCAGAGCAAGGGTAATAACGACAAATCGAAACATCTGAAAGTGGGAAGTTGGAGAATGAGGAAGAAAAAGGAAAAAAGTAGAAGACGTAGTCGTAAATGTTGACCTTGTTCTTTCTTCTTTGTGGGAAAAAAAAGAAGTGGAGAGTGTGTATGTATTGTTGAATGAAATGAAAATCAGGGTTAGTTTATTATCAAATGGATACGCAGACACACTCATATCATTTGGTAATTTGATTCCAAAGTTTATATTGTAACCCTAGTGCTAATGTAAACTTCCAGATTCTTCCAACCCAATTTTTTTCTCGAAAAGTCATGAGTCACTGGAATAACACTGGAATAAGTATGATTTGTGGTTGGAAACAGAGGAAAGAATTTTGAAAAAAAAGGAGTTCTTCTGGGTTATCTGTGTCAGAAAGAAATCAATAAAGCCAGGAGGATAGGGTACGTGGCTTATCGAAATCCAGGTAATCCATATTTAAAAGATCATCTAGGCTGTCAGAAGGGCCCTTGCCAGCTAGTATCCAATCAGTTCTTGCTTAAATTTTCCTCTTCCTCGTAACTTGGAAAAATTGAACAATGGTCAAGGTAAGCATTTAGTTGGGGATATCGTAAAACCTGTATTAGAAGGCCCCCCGTAATAGAACGGCCTCCTGTAAAGAAGGACCCCTTTCAAAATGTGTCTTGAAATTTAGAATTTCCGTATGTTTTAAAAGAAATTTGTTGAAACACTTTTTTTTTTTCATTAAAATAACCTGCTTTGGTAAAAATGACAGATTTTCATGACTTTTGAACGAAAATTCGTCGAATTTTTTGATGAAACATTTACTGAAAAATTTCCGGAAAAATAGAAGGGTCCCTGTAATAGAAGGATCCTCCGGAGATACCTTGGAAAAATAGAAGGGCCGGCCCTTCTAATACAGGTTTTACGGTATCCAGACTTGACACCGGCCGAGCGTAGTTTTTTTTGGATTTTTTTTAACCCCGCCCAGGCGGTTCCGGAAGCCGGTATCATTTTTACAAAATGATTTAGCAGGACAAATTTTTTCAAAACATAGAAAAATTATAAGAGAAAAGCAAACAAACCGAAAACATCTCTTCTAATTTCAGGTCAAAGAAAAAAGTGAATTGGTGACAGTAAATGCGGGTGAAAATTTGAAGAAGCTAATGGAGAAGGAGTTTGTAAGACCAACAAAACATTCGGTTCTTTTGCCTTATTTTGAGGAGTGAGTGGGTGCATAAAATTTTGAAAATTATCATATAGGCAAGCCCCACTGATCAAAATGTGTTTTTTTCAGACTAGAATCAGCTGCCGACAAAAACCTTCAATCCATACTCAACGGAATGACAGCTGCTTTTCTGACTGAAAATTCGGTGGAAGCCACGGAATATACTGAGATGTTTGTCAAGTAAGGTATAAGTGATTTCCAGAATGGAGGATCGATTTCAGACACCTCCGTCAATTTGGTCTTCGAATGCCGAAAGAAACGTTTCTGAAACTAATTCAGTTTTTCTATGAAGCTCTACTCAGAAAGGATCAGAATCGGGATTTGATGATCACTGCGTGTTATGGATTTGGGAAAATGATGAAGTAGGTTTTTGACAAATTTCAGTTTTTGAGATTTTCCAATTTTTTTTTCAGACTAACCAGGTGCGGATCTTTCGGATATCGTGACTTGGTTCTCGACTGGAAACCAGTTTATGATTTGTATATTCGAGCATTGAACGGGAAGATTAAACCGGATATTTCTACACACTTGAACGATGCCATTGTTCCATTCTCTCTTTTTTATCACCCAGAAAGCCATCAAGAGATTTTTGAGACGCTGCTTCAGGAAATCGCAATTGGAAGTCATATTTATATGGAGCAGTTCATGCAGAATTGTAGAATTTTTCTGACTGTCGAAGGAAGGAATGAAGAGGACACAAAGAAGTATGCAGTGGGAAAATGGATCAAAGAAATCTGGGATTTATATCTGAAAGCGGATATGAACACATCATGGACTTCCATCGCTGTCGAGTTTATGTCTGAGTTAGTTTCAGAGATTTTTGATAGTTTTTAAAACCAAAGAACCTTCAGGTTATGCTATTTCCATCCAGGTGCATACGATCTGAGTCCACACTATGACGTGCTCTTCACTAAAATGATGAGAAGTTTCGAATTGACGGTTCGTGGAGGAAAAGTGGCCGTTGGTGATGGACAGGAGGTTTTCTCAAACACACATTTAGCCTCCATCTGTGTCTATACAATTGGTGGACCGAATTCGTTAGTTTATCATTCGGAAGGAGTCATTAACTTTCGTTTTAAAGGTCCCTGTCCCATTTTCAACGTCTGATGAAGTACATTCTTTTCAATGTGCATCCGTTGAATGCTGGAGAACACACTGAACAGATTGGATCCTTTTTGACAGACTTCATCAGTCAATTCAAAGGTCGATTGAAGGATGAGAGACTCAGATACAAGAAACGTCAGTGTTCCAAAGAATACTACCTCACTGATTCTGATATTGACGCTGTCACGACATCTATTATGGACGTCACTGTTATGTTGATGTTCTCGTCGAGTTTTCAAGATGTGAGTTTTCATTTTTAGCAGAAATATCCAATTTGCATTCTTCAGAACTACAAGCTGGTGCACAACTTAACAACTGTCAATCGTGAATTGGTTGCTCCGAAACTACTGGATCAGTGAGCAGATTAAATTCAAAAAGTAAATGCAATGTTATTTTTTCAGCCTCTACTCCTCACTTACTGCAGTCAGTGAACCCCACCGCTTATCAGTTATCATTGAAACTATCTCCGTGGTTATTTTTGAAGTGATCCGTCAACCAGATTCCAATTACCGTACTCCACAAGACATAACTTTTGATTCAACGTGGCTGAAACTTCTGGAAGAAGAGAGAAAGAACTGGCCTTCTTACAAAACTGGAAGTGAGGTTCCAGAAATCAAATCTCACCAATTCAAAAGTCTTCGTGCCCACGCATTCTACATAATGGAGATTTTCGTTAATCATATCAATGTGAGCGATGTCGATCGAACTGCATTCATCTTTAAGACTCTGATCGTTTTGTTCTCTTCGTTCCCACTTATGGATTTCTCTTCCGCAATCGAATTCCATGGCAAAGAAATGACTGAAGATGATAAAATTCTATGTCTCCTTTCTAAAAGAATCCCTCATCTGGTTGAATTCACCCTGAACAAGATCTTGGATGTTATCACTTGTTTATCAGTGGTTGCTCCTAAATGTTCAGGACAATCTGCTGGAGCATCAATCTCGAATGAGTCGCAAAAACAAGTTGGAGAAGAGGAAACTGTAATGAAATCTGGAATTAGTCAACTGGTGAAAGTACTCTTCGAAAGAGTCGACGAAAAATTGAGAAAAGTAAACTTATTGCTAGAAATGAATTTCAAAAGAGAAACTAAATTTTTTAGACTCTCTTCGACCGACTTTTCAGCTACATAACAACAGTCGAGTTTTCCAATAACCTTGCCACTGAGCTTCTTTCATCTCTTGTGATGTCAGCTGTTTGGATTAGTCGAGATGCATTCCGTCATTATGGAGAATTCATTTCTAAGAAATTGAAAGAATTGATAACAAGTCACTCAAAAAATTTTAATCATAAATTAACTGGATTCTAGTTCAGATGATATCCAAAAAACCCGAACTCCACCATCATCTGTTCTCTTTTATGTGGAACTTTCTCGTCCGTTGTTCGCGGCAACTCATCAGATGATTCTGGAGAATGAGGCTCTACTGTTTGGTATTCTGGAAATGTTTCTTAGTTGTCAGGACTCTACCATTCATAAGGTAGATTACTGTACATTTCAGAACACTGTGGTTTTATTTTTAGTGTGCCACATTTGGAGTATCTACTCTCTTATCAGTTCTTTTGTACATTGAAACAGAAGCAACTGCGTCTCCGGAGAACGACGTCTTCGCCAAACCATTACACGAATGGAATCCAATAAAATACTGGGCAAAATGCAGCAAGTACAAGGACGCCATTATTAGATGGTACATCCCAGCAAAACCAGAAATCGAATGTGCTGAGAGAATCTCCAATAAGTTTTTCTTTCCGTATATTGCAAAATTGAAGGAAATGGATTATGATAGGTGAGAATTTTCTGGAATGTCCTGGGAATTTTGGATTATTATAGAGACACATTCCGACGTATAATCAGTCATTTGATGACGGTTATGCAGGATTTGAAGATGCTTCAACATCCGAAATCTCTTCGTTCGATTTCTGACATCTACACTCCATCCTGTCTTCCGATTCCTTCTTCTTCACTTGGAACTGCTTGTTCTCTTGAATACGAATTGAAAGGACCAAATGGAGAGAATATCCGAGAAGAGATAGTTTCAATGATTGAGAAGATTTCTAAAAAGATTCAAGATCCAGTTTCGCTCACAAATCTGTCGATTCTTGCATTCCGGTGTCTCGGGAAAAAGAGAGCTTCCACAATGGATTCATCAGTGGAGTCATTTTTGACGGATGCTCATGTTGTTATGGTTGATTCTACATACGGCAACGCTGTCAAATCATCTCAACATACAATGGATATGATGGCATTTGTGAAACATACGCAGAATCAATTGTTCGATAATTATGAGATACGAGGACCCAATGATTTTGACGAACGGATTCTCATTTGTCTTCTGGAATTCGCATTAAATGATTACGAAAAAGTTCGAGTATCGGCGTTGGCTTTTTTGAGAGAAAACAAGAGTCAATTATTGCGGTGTCGTCATATTCTGATTCCGAAAGTGATCAAAGTTCTTGTGGATGAATCAATCACAAATATGGATCTTCTTGCTGGAGCAATGAGTTTGATTCTGGAATTGGGATGGCTGAAAGATGAGAATTCGAAGATTCGTCTTGATGTTTGGGATGCTGTTCTTCGTATTAAAGTTTTTGACGAACTCAAAATTTGTGTTCTTTTTGAGGAGATATGTAAAGAAATATTGGCTTTAAGCAAGCTTCCCGTCTATTGGAAAGGATCCAGGGAGACTCATGAAGGTATTGATGTTAGGGGTTTTTATCTTCCTTATTAATAAAACGCTAGAGGCGTCTGTCCGTCCCGGTGTCCGTCTGTCAACTTTTGGAAAAATTGAAAAATACGTATATATTTACGTGACCCTTTTAGAAAAAGTGAGAAACGAAGCGACGAACCATTTAAAAAAAATAGATTGAATCGCGCCGAAGGCGCGCCAGCTTGCTGGTAAAAAATGAAAATAGAAATTTGTTACAGAGCGAAACAAAAAAGTAGCAGCCATTGCTATTGGTTTGATGACGAATTCAGATTTCTGGAAGAAGTTTCTCGATGATGACTCATTGAAAAAGCAAACTGACGTATGGTTCAATTATCAAGTAACCAAGGAGACATCTAAAAAAGAATTAGTTGAAATGCTATTCAAAAAGCACATCAAGAATCAAAACCATCATCATACTCGAGAGAATTTGGCGAGAACAATGGTTTATCAAACCCAAAAAGAGGGATGTGATGAGAGAACGATTGCTCTTTTGCTCTCTCAGTTGAACGATGAACAGTATTACTGTAGGAAAGAGGCAAGGGAATGGTTGGCTCATTGGATGTATGAAACGAAACCAAAATCAGTGAGAATCGATTTACCAACACCCAAAAGAATCGATCATGGGGTTTCATTGGAGAGTGGAATTAGAGAAGATAATTTGGTGTTGGTTTATGATTCGGAAAATCTTCCGAATACCGAACAAAAATGGAATGAGATGATTTTTGTCGAAAGAGGAAAAGGGTCTTGTAGATGGGAAAAGTGAGTTATTGTTGTCTTGGAAACACTTAAAGCAACAAATTCCAGAACCATAAGCGTAGTTCGAAAACGAAAAGATGGTCTTCCTCTGGAATCTAAACAGCTGACGTCTTCTGATCGTTTGGTAATCGATAGCTTTTCCAATTCTGATTTCGTCTCAAATCTCATCAAATCTCGACTGATTGAAAAAGAAGATCACACTCTTCCGAATAGACATTTCTTCCGTCTCTTCAAATATATCATTCGCAATTATCCAGATGAGAAAAAACCATTGGAACTAATTCTTCTGAATTTCAAAGAGCTTTTGAAAAGCAAACAAGTGAGTTTTAATTTCTATACAAAAGTGATAAAACGATTTCAGAGAAATGAACAATTGTCGGCTGCTGAGCTCTTCATTGGTATTGTACATGGTTTGAAGCATCGATCATTTTCCGAATTGGAATCGTTCTGGAATGAAATTAAAATCTCGCTGGACCAATTTTTCAACATTATGGTCCTTGACGCCGAGCCATCGTGGAGTTGTGCTCACGCTTTCATTTTGAATGGAGACCTCAGAAGACATTGGTGGTTTTTGGAGTCGTTGATATCTGGAGCAAAGAAGACAAATGGGTTAACAGAGTTCCAACAGGCATTGTTAGTTACTGACAATTAAAAAAAAAACTAAACTATTGGTTTTAGCCGTTTGTCATCATTAATTTTCAAAGGATGGTATCATGGAGAAATTATGAAAAGAGTCAGTGAAATCGCATGGAATAAACTACAGACAGCCGTTACCGACTCTTTGCGTTATGCTGTTGGGAGGTGAGAGTTCTTCAGTAAACTATTGGAAATTAACATAATACATTTCAGTGTATTCCGTTCAACTGCTCAAATTTGCGAAAAGAACACAACAGCTACATTGATAAATATCCCTTCTCGATTCATTCCTGATTCTCTGGATACCACAATTCAGAAAATTATCGAAAAAATCCCTCATTTAAAGTTGGCCGAGGATCCTGAATCCGCCAGAAATTGTCAGTCGGATTCAGCACTAGCAAGTCCAGGAACCAAAAAACATCAGCCACGGAGAAGAAGACGAAGTATTTCAGAGGATTTGAGAGATCGAATGGTAAAATTTGTTTAAAACTATTCAAATATGAATTTCCTTTTCTAATTTCAGTCTTTGATCTACTTCCGAACACTTCTCGAAACTATAATCCAGTACTACGAAAGTTCAACACAAAGTTGGTCGCCGTTTCTTGTTCAAATCCTCCCAAAACTAATGGAATATGCGAATGAAGATGATTATGAAGTATCAGAAGAAACGTATCGCGATGTGGACATCACTCAGAATTCCGCTGTCATCATTCACGACTACATGTCTGCTTCGTGGCTCCGAAATGAGTTTGTGGATAGTATTGTGAATTCATGGGTCAAGGTAAGGATCAGGGCTTCTGAATATGGTTCCATGCTTTGGATTTGATCCAAATTTCAGACATTTTTGACGCATTCTGAATCTTCTCATGTCCGCTTGGCTGTTATCAAATTTGTACAAGCATCCGTCTACTCGAACATGTACCCAATGTGTCTGAAAACTCGAAGAGAAAAAGTTGAGAATCTTTTGTTCAAGGCGGTGTTTGATCCAGAGGTGTGGTACAATTAAAAACTGTTTTTAAACTGAAATCTTTTTTTCAGATATCCGTTCGAAAGGAGGCTGCCAAATGCCTTCTTCTCTTCATCCACTGTGAATACATCCACGTATCAGAAGAGAAAATCGAAGAACTTTCTCGAATCCTTCAATCAAAAACCGACTCAGAAGCCAATGCACATGGAGCTGCTCTTGCTCTTGGAGCTCTAGTCTTGTCTTATCCATTTTCTCTTCCCTCGAAAATCCTGAAACCCCTTCGAATTCTGAGTACAACTTGTTCCAAACGGGCAATAATTCAGCAATCGATGACAGAAACACTTCGGGAATTCCGCCGTCAACATCGAGACGACTGGGTGAAAACCAAGGAAATATTGGGAGAATCTCTGGTTTTTGATATCGAAAATGCTACTGCCCCTGCCTATTATGCTTGAATTGAAAATACAAATAAATTATTTATTATTAATGACCCAGCGTACTACCATAATACAAGGTAAAAGTTCTCATAGCAGTACTGGGAATTTTAAGATGATCTCCACAAAGTCTGCTGCAATTCAGCAACTTCCATGAAGGCCCTGCTTCCATTTGGGGATTTGGACCCAGATCTCTGATTCGTTTCAAGGTGAATCTCATGTCAATATGAGGAACGCCCATTTCGTTGAAATCCACATGTAATGTGAAATCGACTCCATCAAAATTTCGAGGGATTGGGTGAATGTCGAGCAATGTGTACTGAAAAATGCAGATTCTTATTTGGCCAGGACTATAAATTATGTTGTTCTACAGGGATGTTCGGAACGCAAAGTGAAAAGAACTGTTTGCGGCAAGAATTACTTTCATTTTTCTGCGCTTTCACTGACTTCAGAATCTTTTTGTCAAATTTCTTTTTTTCCCGAAAATTCCGACATTCCGAAAATTTCAAAATCCGAAAATACCAAAGTTTCGATTTTTTAAAATCGGAATTTTCGACACTCCGAAAAGTTCCGAAAAAGATCACTCCGAACATCCCTGGTTGTTCTGGAGAAAAATTGGAGCAGTGGACAAGAAACACCTACCGTAACCTAGAAATATTTCGACAGCTCCGATATTTTATACCAGTATAATAATTCCCCCCCCCCAAAGTAAACCAATTATTTCATTACCTTGACCAATCCTGTAGGCCAAAAAGTAGCTCTCAAATCCACTGATGCTTTGATGAAATCCTCTGTGCTTAATTTGTGTCCACAATTATCATAAACGAAGTTGGGATCAAAATCTAGGTATCTAGGAATACCGAAAGCATTTCCGTTGAACACATGCAAAATCTCTTCAGCAACTCGCAACGCTATATGGTCATTAATCGATTGAGCCATCTCCTGGAAATTTAATTTTTTTGAGGACCAAGTGCTGGGAGAGTTCATACTGGGTGAGTTGATACCACCGAGAAAGCAGTTGATACTAATAGAAACGTGATGAGAAGTAGATTCATCACAGAAGCTTCGTGAGAAACTGAAAGTTCGACTCGAACTTTTCGAGGAATACTTTCGAACTCTGAACTCTGAATTGTGTTACTGATACGTGTCAAAGAGTTTCTAACACAAAAAAAACGATTTTGATGAGTGTGAAATGTGTCATGTCCTCACGTGAAACCTCCATCCATGCCACGAGGGTCCCTCCGCCCCTTCTCGATAGTCAGTCTCTTCAGTTATTCATCTGATTGCCTTCAGAAGAAAAACCCCTCCATCAGAATGAAGTCCCTCTTCTGGATTCTTGTGCTCCTCGCGTGCTCCACCGTTCTCTGCAAACGTCGTGTTTCAAGAGACGAAGAAGCTGTCAGTGATCCAGAGAAGGATGCAGCTGACTTGGAATTGGCAAAGACTACTGCAACTGCATTTGCAGCGGATTTGATGAAAGTGAGAACCAGTGAAGACATCCATGACCTCACCAATTGGCTTTCCGATAATCTCATCTTCCAATTGTGCGACAATCGTTTGTACAAAAGTGAGTTTATTCATCAACATCTTCCAGAATATTCTATTAATCTTTTTTCAGGTCACTTCGTCGCTTTCACCACTCACGCCCTCATCGAAGAAGAGAAATTCCCAGTGGCTCTGACTTTGGAAGTCGATAAGGCATTCACTCGTGGAGATGGTCTTTCTATGATTGTCAACGCGAAAGGATTCGTTTTCGAAGACAACGATCAACTCATTTTGGATTTCAAGAAGGACGACGATGGCAAATATAAATTGGCTCATGGAACTATTCTTACATGTAGATATGAATAGAGATTTTGAGATTTTGAATCTCTAGAGTTTCTTGATTTAAGTAATGTGTCGATTCAATAAAGTTTTCTGAATAATATCTTTAATTTTTGATGAAAAAAAAACTCCAGTTGAAGTTCTCACAAGATTCAAAAAGGTCTGGTCCAAAATAGCTACCCAGATGTCCAGAATGACTTTTGAGAAACGGAATCCGGAATCCGGAATAAAATAATTTTCTCGGAATTCGGAATCCAGACAAATAAAAATTTCACAGAATCCGGAATCCGAAATGAAATTAATTTTTCCGGAATCCGGAATACGGAATCCGGAATTTTGAGGAATCCGGACAAAATATTTTTCACAGAATCCGGAATCCGGAATCCGGACAAATAAAAATTTCGCGGAATCCGGAACCCGGAATGAAATTGATTTTCCGGAATCCGGAATATGGAATCCGGAACGAAGACAATCCCGGAATCCGGAATCCGGAATACGGAATCAAGAATTTTTGAGTCTCCGATGGGCCGAAAATTTTTCAAAAGCACATATTGTCGGAATTAAAAAACTGCGACCTCGGTGTATGCAGACTCGGTACAAAAATTGAGTGTTTTGCACTGAGTCTGCATACACCGCAGGTCGCAGTTTTATAATTCCGACAATATTTTGCTATATTTTCGCATTTTTTGTCGCGGAAGTTTGAAGAAGTCAAAGAATTACTACAGAATAACGCATTTTCTGAGAAATCCGGAATAAAAAATTTTCTCGGAATCCAGAATCCGTTATCCGTACGAAGGAGGATTTTCCGGTGCCCGGAATACGGAATCCGGACAAAAATATTTTTCACGGAATCCTTAATACGGAATATGGAATCCGGAACCCAGACATCACTGATTTTTAATCAACGAGTGCTTTTTCACTCATGATTGTACGATTAACCCTCAGATCACGTTTGGTGGAGCGCGTTTTCTGACCAAGCCTTTTGGAAACAACAATTTTTTGGGGGGAACAATTTTTTAAAGTTTTTTCAAAAAAAAAATAGAAAAATTCTCATTTCTTAAATTTCTACTACTCGCCCGTCTACTAGAAAAAAACTAAATGCCTCCGAAAACAAAACTCACAGCAAAAATTTTGACGACGACTATAGAATCCGAAGATGACGAAGGACTCACACCAAGTTACGTCTACATTCTGATTGAATTCGCCTATATTTTAATGTTTGGAATTGTTGCTTATCTCATGAGACGATACAATTTTATGAAGGTTTGAAGGATTACTGTAGATTTGCAGAGCGAAAATTCCAAAAATTTCAGACTGAAGACGACGCAGTCACAAAACATCACCGCCGTCATTATGAGATGATGAAGAAGCAACAGGATGAATTGATTGAGAAACAGAGGACAAATGAGAACTTTTTGATTGCTGGAGATAATCAATAAATGCTTTGACTTTTGACATAATATAATTTATTAGCAACTGAGAACTTGAAAACTAGAATTTTATCACCCGACAAGTGTTGGATTCGCTTTGTTTTGAACCAATTGATCGACAATCTTATCCCGATCAATGCCATGCACATTCAGATTAGGAATGATATGAGCCATATTGAGATCGATATCATTAATTCGTTCAAAGAAGTGAGCTTTAAATGGAAATCGTTGATTTGTTGTAGGAATCGGGAAGTTCATTCGAGTATGGTAGATATCTGTGAGCTCTTCGTCGTGTTTCTCGAGTGTTTCTTCTTGAAAATCAAACATCTGAAATTGAGAAAAACTTTTATAAACTTGAAATTAATATGTATATACCTCATTGATTCCTGGAAGTGGAATATCCAGAGCAACAGCATGACTCGTGAATTTAGATGAATCAATTTCAGCGCCAACGATAAAAGAGTTCTGTAAAAAGAGCTTAACTTGGTTTCAATAGCAATTTGCTCACCTGAAACGGTTGATGCTGACCATCTGTGAATAAATGTGGCATATTCGCATACTGTCGATAGTTCTTCCTCAGATTCAAATCTGAAATTGTATCGTTTCAAAATGATCATCTTCACATGCTTACCAAGAAAATTGACACCCTGAAGAGCGTATCCAGCTCCCCACGAATCACCGAAATCGTTATTGGTTCCTACTGCGACCATATGAGTGAATGGATTCAACTGAGCGTGTCCGGAGAAATGTTTCTCTTGTCCCGGAAGTGAAACATCGGGAACTGGTTGAGTTTTATGGTAAAGTTTGTTTCCAGCAATGTACAGATTCGGAAGATAAGGACCAGAACGATGATCGGATACACCTGGAAGTTAGGAGTTTTCAGCCAAAATCATTAAATTTCCAAGATATCAATAATTTTGTTTTTGGAAGTTTGGCATGGTCTTTTCAGAATTTTTCGGAATATCGAATACTTCCAGTTTCAAAATTATGGAATTTCTGAATAATCTAATTTCGGAAGTTATGAAACTTCGTAATTTAGGAATTCCATTTCCTCATCACACAAAGCGAAAACTTGGTGAAAAAATGAGAAGCTTCGGAAATACTACGGATTCTGGAAATTCAGTGATTCGTTATGCTTCTGGAAATTCATTGGATCGGGTAATTCAGTTAAGACCAAAGTTTCCTATTTGAACTTTATAAGTTTGTGATAATTGAAATGTTTTGCACATAGTTGCCTCAAACTTTATATCAACTCAAATCTTTCTTTTTGAGATTTAGAATTTCGGAAACCCCCAAAACTTCCACATAAAAGTTTGTTGAATTTTCAAAGTTTTATTTTTTTCCCAATACATTTTCAGACACTAAGTTTGACCTTTCTATATTTCGTCATGTCTACATGACGATTATGAAAAACAATCAAATATTCTAGAAAGACCATCAAAAGTCCATTAAAAAAACAAGAGTGTTTACTGACTCACCGAATGGAAGTCGTATCAATCCGATGCCTCGAGGGCGTAGTCCTTCGATGCGTGGCAATTCAAAAACGACAAAAAGAGCAGTGACTAGAATAGAAGAAGTCGTCAGTTTCGACTCCATTACACATTATACCAAAGTAGATATCAGAAATACTTTGATCATTGGAAGAGGGAGATTCGAAGAAAAAAAGGTAAAAAAGAGAGAGAAATATGGAGGGAAGAGATAAAGACAGAAATATATCATTTTTCTGGGGAAAAGAAGAAGAAGAAGCCATAACGAGAATTCAATCATTTCGTGTTTAGCGAGAATTTCCACAATCAGATGGGTTGTCTGCCATCTTCAGGTTTCAATGGTTTCGGAAAAAAAACAAGAGGAAAGTTCCTGTATGTAGTTCGGAACTGAAATTTTTAAACTAGGCGGTCGGTATTCCTCAAAACACTGAACTTTTAAATTGAAGAAAGAACATAAACTTGAATATCGTTTTGCAACATTTTCCCGGAATTCGATAAAACACACAAGTGGGAGCTGTAGATCTGAATTCTGTGCAGCAGCATTCATGACGTTTTTTGTCTGTAACTATAATCTAGATTTCGTTATAGTCGTCTAGAATTTCTCTTCAGATTGTTTAAGAGTACAGTATTCCTATTCTCTCCATCACATTAAAATATCTATAATACTTTTTTACCAAAATTCGTCATTCTGCGATCACAGTTCACTTACTCTCCTCTAGTCATATTATCATTCGGGATTCTTCCTGCATCCGAAAAAATGATTACGAAACGAACATCATATTTTGATCGAGTGACTTCACATGAATTTCTCTTCGGACCAAACCGGTCCCTTATCCCTCTCAATTTCCCCCATTATGTTGTTCCATTTTGCGCTACAATGAACATTTTCGTGGATCATCATCGGGAAATTGGCGATCTGTCTCTAGCTGATAACAACAATAGGTCAATTAAGTGAAATTTAGAAAAAGGAAAAGAAGAAGAAGAGGATAGTGGTGATTAGCCGATTAGTGGTTTTTGGAAGGAAAAGTTGGAAACGAGAATCGGAAGATCATTTGGGTAGAAGATACAACTCAGGAGTCGCCAGTCACTTCTGACTGGTGGTTGGATCAATTCTTACAGTACCAAAAACATTTTATAATTGCGATTTCATAGCTTTGAAGCAACTGCTCAAATGGTTATTGTAAACTTTCAGACTTTTTCCAAATTTTCAGAGACGTAAATTTTATGATCAACAATTTTTGTTCAGATTCTTCAACTTGCTGTAAAAATCCAGGTCGATCGAGCGTTCACTTGTTATTACAAAATCTCAAATGATTTCAGAACTTTTCGATCTTTCTATTTACTTCCTGTACTCTCAATAAATACATTCAAAATCAACGACAAGATTCTTCAATACAAGAATATCAATTTTATAAATATTTATGTTCCCCAGACTCTCTTCTTCTTTCTATCTCATCGTGTTCTTTAAAGTCTCTATCGTTGTCTTTTGGGTTGCATTTTTGTTATTTTGATGCCTGCTCGTCTAGTCTAGTTCCATTATTTTCTTGTTTTCGAATCACCCCCTGCTCTCCAAAAATCCTGATTTTATCAAATAAAAATTTGCAAGTATTTTTCGAATCACAATTTTACACTTTTCTGGCAAGCCCATGTTTTTCCATGAAGAAAGTTTCAGTTCAAAAAAGTTGTTGAGGAGATTTCTTGTGTTGACTTCCTTTGCCGTCGAGTTGTTTTGATGAAACAGCAACACACGAAAAATGGGGTCAAACCGGAAAACAGTTCAATATTTGTTCAGAGTGTGGGTGGTTGGAATTTTCTGATGTTTTCATGTTTTCAGACAGGGACCGAGAGAGCAAAAATATGATTACTCACAACCAGTTGGGTTACTGTAGATGTGTGATCTTAAACTTTCGACTACGAAATTATCGGGAGAGTTTTCTGGAATACTTCTGAAAACGGTTATGAAATATTTGCTTCGTTGAAAAAATTTGCAGTTCCTGAGCATCAGTGAAAGATTCTTTAGCCTCAGTAAAGCATTCCTAATCCTCAGTAAAAATCCTAAGCCTCATTGATAATTCCTTAGCCTAGGTAAAGAATTCCTAAGCCTCAGTAAAAGATTCCTAAGCCTCAGTAGAAATCATAAGCCTCAGTAAAAATCCTTAGCCATAGTCAGTAAATGCGTGCAAACTTCAAATCGCTAGAACATTGTTCAAAATTGACCTAGTAACTTGATTTTTGCCTTAAAATGACTAAAATCAAATGTATTATTGCAGGCCACACCTCCCTATTGGACATCTCCTCTCCTGAAAAACGTGAAACTATCGAGCAACGAATGAATACGATATTCGGTTCCCTAGACGGCTCATTCAGAATTTCTTGATCCTATTTTTAGGTACTGAATTGGATCAGCTCAATGTTCGTTGAAGAAAATGTATTCTATATTGTGGTAGTGGTTTCTAGTTGTTTTCTGAAACTCTTTCATTTTCAGAATGCATTCAAAAACAGTATCCTTAAATTCGTACCCTGACTAGTTCCCTGACTAGTTCGGTTTTACTCCCCAAACAAGTCCTTCAAATTCAACGACATGTTGCTCTTTGTCTTCTGAAAAAGGAGAAAAATTGTTTAGTACAAATGTACAGTTGAGTTCATGTGGGCAGTGCATCTGAATCAACATGACTCTAAGTACAAAAAGAACTCATTTTCAGGAAAAAAAACCATCAAAACAAAGACTATTTGGGAACAGCTGAAAATGAAAAAAGGCACATTTTTTGAATAACAAGAACAACCTGAAAAAAAACTGATCGAACATTGAAAGAAGAGTGAGGGAATGGGAGGGAAATTGGTGTGCGGGGCCCAATGGGGTGTTTTATGTTTTCGTCCGCGTCGTTCAGTTGACTTGTCCTTTTTGTTTTTCCACTTTTTTTCAGTCAGTGCAAGACCATCATCTCTACGTCTCAAAAAATGTG
The DNA here is from genome assembly GCA_027920645.1 of Caenorhabditis nigoni. Classification (NCBI taxonomy): domain Eukaryota; kingdom Metazoa; phylum Nematoda; class Chromadorea; order Rhabditida; family Rhabditidae; genus Caenorhabditis; species Caenorhabditis nigoni. The sequence continues at coordinate 5,909,171 of CP115864.1, forward strand.
TCCAATTCATCGGTTCCCTCTTTTTTCCTCTCGTTGATTTTGTGTTTTTCTTGATCCATGGGGAACAGACTGGAATGCTCCAAAGACTAGTTGAAGAGCAAGCAGCGAGGGTCCCTTTTTTATGGGTTTGTACTTCCAGTTCACAAGAGACAACTTCTGGAATGTTTTCTCACTTCTATTTCTGGGCGTTATAAATTTTATTTTTTCTCTTTGCATGTTCCAAGTACAGTTGTGCTTAAGCTCTTTGTTTTTTTTGTCGAACGTTCGACTTTATATAAATTTTCTGATTTGTTACAATTTGTGCTTTTTCAGAACTCCTGAAGTTATTTAAACATTACCTCTCACTAGATTTGAAAATATACAATATTTAAAAGGTTGCTAGCCAGGTTTTTCAAAATCTGTCACTTTTAAGAAACTTTAATTCTAAAACTTTAAGAAATTATAGTTTTTTTTTTCAATTTAAGAAATTATAGTTTTTAAGCAACTCTAATTCTCGAAATTTTAAGAAATTATGATATTGGAGATATTCTAATTTTTGAAAATCTAAGAAAATCTGATTTTCAAGAAATTTTAAATTTTGAAAATTTATAGAATTCTAATTTGGAAAACTTAAGAAAATCTGATTTTTGAATTCTAATTCAAAGAAATTCTAAAAGTTGAGAATTTTTGATTTTGAAGAACTCTAATTTTTCAGAAATTCAAATCCCCCAAAATCCAAAAATATGATTTTTAATAATTTCGAATTCTTAAAAAATTTAAGATTTTCCGATTTTGGAAAATTTATAAAATACGAATCTCTTTAATTTAAGAAATTTGCTGATCAAAGCAATCTTTTTTTAACAAATTTGGGATCAGCTTGTGATTTTCGAACGAGTTGCTCCGAGAACAGAAGACGTTCTCACCTGAAAATCTAAAATGAAAAAGCATCGTTCTTACTTTCCAGAAATAAAGTCATATGCTAGAAATATTATTTCAAAACATTCCTCAACACTCTCTGACACACTTTTTTGTTTGACATGGAGGAGACTAGATCACCTGGTATTTTTCGAATCGAAGACGCTCTGTTTATGTATCTTTTTTCAATGTGTTCAATATTTTCCTATCTTTTTTGTATGTTGTTGACACCTCATTAGAGAACGAATTTTGGTTTGAGTCGCAAAAATCTGTGCAAGAAAAAAGTATGTTTTTTTTTTCGAGCTTGACTGAAATTTGACCTGACTGTTTACTAGAGACATGATCGTGTCTCTCGCCTCTTTGTCAAAGATCTTGTTTCATTTTTGCTTGTTGCAATTCTTGAGTTGCAGTTCTTGGACTTTATTTCGGTTTTTCATCATTGCTACTTTCAATATTTTCAAACCTTACAATGATTATCTTTAATTGTTATGAAATTTATATTGCAATTTACAAAGAATTGAATCTAGTAGAGATCGAAGGATGAGACTGAAAACTTTAGGATATTTTCTCTACAGTAATCCTTTTCATGAATATTTATTTTCGATCATGTTTCACTACAGTAATCCTTTTAATTTCCGGAGGTTTTTCTCTACAGTAATCCTTTTCATTTTCCATTATTTTTGCACTTTTAAGTTGTTTATTTCACTATGACGAATTTATACAAAAAAGTTGTCAACTATAAACTTAAAGAACTATTTTTGTTTAGTAGAGCTTAAAATTTTCATCCAACATTATCTATTTTATTTTTAAGTGTCCGAAGTTGGCTTTTTTAATAGGCTCAATTCATTGTATTTTGGTGTGTTCTGTCCATCCGAAACTCCATCTACTGACTGTGTAGTGTCTCTCATTCCCAGGAGTACATATCCCAACAACCACCCTTCCCGGGGTCCACAGTAGTTATAGTGGACGGCGGAACCCGTGAGATGTCGGCTGCTCTCCCAGAAACCCTTATATAAGTGAACCGCCCATCTCCAGTACATGTTCTTCCGAGAACATATACTAAAATTGGAACAATACAGAGAAGATTAGCATGGCCCCTGCGCAAGGATGACACGCAAATTCGTGAAGCGTTCCAAATTTTTTGACCTATTTTTTGATAAATCTGGAACTCAGATTTCTATATTCTTAACCTTCCAGTCATTGAAATGTTATCTGTTTTCGTCTTGATTATAATTTACCGTACTACTTTAGAACTGTCTCCAATCACAACATCATCGGTTGATAACTTTTCTTTTGCGAAAAGTGATTGTCAATTTGTTTTCCTGGGTTGTGCTATTCTACCGTTCAACTTTGCATTCCAGTTTGAAAATTAATTGCTTTCTTTGTTTCCATAAAAAAAGAAAATTTGAAAACTAATATGGAACATTCGAGCTGTTGAATTCGTCTGAAACATGAACATAAGCAAATTCATGAAAAATCTGAAAATCTCTAAATTTCAGAGTTTTGAAATTTTGATATTTTTCTTAAAAATCAACAAAAGGACCAAATCCGTGAGTTTAATTCTGAAAAACTATAGTGCTATTCAGTTGGGATAAAACATTTAATGAAAAGTTTCCCCTATAACTTTCGTATACAGTATACCACCAATTATCCCTTGTTGATTTCCTTCAATTCAATCCAGCCATCCCAATTATCAGAGTGCAAAACCAATCATAGTTTTTTTTGGGATGTTTTTCAATCCCTCCTCCTTTTTTCCATTATTTTCCTTTTCCAATTATTGCCTCTTTTTTCCAATTCTACAGAATGAATGGTCAGATTTCCGGTGCAAAAAGCATTAGTTGTTTACCATACCGTCAAATAATTTCTCTGCAAAATAAAAACCAGAAGTGTACTTTCCGTCTTTTTTCTCTGCAAACAAAAGAGTTCATTCAACAAAAATCATTGAATCTCTATTATTTCTGGAAAAGGGGATTCTGAAATTCTGATAGAGACTTGCATTTTTTGATATCTCCTGAACAGGTATTAAAATTGAACGTTCCTAACTGATTCTTCAAATCAAAATAACTTTTTAATATCAAATATTTTGAGTTTAGAGCAAAAAGAGGCTGTTAGTGTCGTTCAAATTGGCATGTACTATTCAAGGTTAAATGAAAAAATCATGATGATCTCTGAATCTTGTCGAATTTTTAATCTGGTGGAGAAAGAGAGGAAAAGAGGGTGTACCTCGGATTTTAAAGATTTCCAAAATTTCCAGATTCAGAAACATGAACATTCCAAAAATAAATGATTTTTATTCGACAACAAAATGATGAGTAACCTAGATAATTACCTTCGTTAGTGCCATCTCTTGTTTTTGCTTTTTTTTTATTTCGTCACTTTCTTTTTCACAGTTCAAAGCTTGGGCTAGAAAAAGAAGTTTTAAGAGAAAGCGAGCTTTGATGACTAGAGTTATTCTCCTGTCAGATGTGAAAAAGGCTCAAATCTTACCCGCTTCTAGTGATTCCCGTTAGAGCGATGTTGCTGAAACTTCGCAAAGAAAGCCGGAAAATGGTTTTCAAAACTTCTTTATGAATTCTGGGTTTTTTTTCCGCTAACCAAACATGAATTCCAGCTCCATAATACAACCAATTCAAATTAATTAGGTCGTAATGTCTTTCCGACTGTTATTGAATCATGCTCAAGACTTCGAAAAAATAGATTTCAGCTTAACACATAATAACAAAAGTTTGATTGATTCATTTTCTGAATAGTGATTATGGGAAACAGTTCAAACTATTATATTAAAGAAATTGTTCAAACTTTAGTTTTGAGATTTTAGTTTTTTTGGAAGGAACATAATTTAATTACGTTTCATACAGTATCGCATTAGTGGGCGGGGCCTCGTAAATCGACATGAATACAATAGTGAATTCTTGTTTTAATATTCAGATTTTCTTTTTTTTTTCATTATTTTTTTGCTCTTTGAGCTCGTTCATCTATTCACCGCTTGTTTGTATAATCTTCTCTAGGAAATCCTTTCGTTTACTTCCGTTCAGACTTTTTTCATCTTAATTCCTGGATTCTATTTTCTACTTCCCATGCCCTTTTTCTTTTCTAACAATATTCAAATTTGTGTGTTCCTTTTGAGATTTGACAAGAGATCAACAATCATTTTCTTTTTTATTTCAGGACATCTATTTTTGGAAGACGTCCAGTAAAAGCTACACATGTATAGTTTCAATGAAAAATTCTGAAACTCGAAAATCAATTTTTCAAAAAATCAAATTCAAAGCTATTATGATCTTATGATCTCTTTGTTTTTCTGTGATCTACTGAAGAATTTTTTGGTAATTTTTTTTCAAAAAAGCTATGCTTTGACCACACACATTTTTTTTTGCAAAAAAGAGACTTGTGACATTCATGTTTAATAAGGTTCCCACGAGCACTTTTGGAGCAAAAGAGAAAAAGTGAAAGAAGAAACAACTTCGGACCCCTTCTGATTTTCTTGGGAGTTATTAGAATCCAAATTATTGTAAGATCAAGTTTTTCTCCTAGTTTTAATTGTTTGATCTCACGGAAGAATGCCGGGGAAGACCCATCCGACCAAGGACAAAATCTAGATCCAATGGAAGATTTAGGTTTAGATCTTTATCTGAAAGTGATCTCTTATAGGGCCAATTACGTTGCGATTTTTTGATCTCTAAATTCTTTGTTTTCTGAATATCTTTAAACAATGTTGAAAGGGAAATCTCGCTATGAAGTCCAACCATTCCCTTCAAAATCATGATGTACATGTCGAACTACAAAAAATCAGAACCTTCCATATTGGTTTTTTGAAACTGTGTAGTACCTCTCATTCCCAGGAGCACAATCCCCTCTTCATCCCTTCCCGGGATCTACCGTACTTATAGCGGACGGCGGAACCCGTGAGATGTCGGCTGCTCTCCCAGGCACGGCTATATAAGTGAACCGCCCATCTCCAGTATCTGTTCTTCCGAGAACATATACTAAAATTGGAACAATACAGAGAAGATTAGCATGGCCCCTGCGCAAGGATGACACGCAAATTCGTGAAGCGTTCCAAATTTTTTGACCTATTTTATTTTTTTCTATTTCCGGAATGCCCACACATTCAATTTAAACGTATTTGATAGGTTTTTTTCGACTTGAGCCACAAAATTTCGTTCTTTTTCTAAAATGGAACAGAAGCAGGATTTGTAGTCTGAACTTTTTTTTCTTCACGACTACAATGGTTGGTCTAGACTGAACACATTTTTTGATCTGGTCTTCTTTATTGATGCTGAACTCACCCGGAGATTCCCAAACCTCTGAAGAAATCTACAGTAGCCCATTTTTTGATTCTATTCTTGTTTCTTTTCCCAGACTGAAAATTGAACATCTCCTTCTTTCTTTTCCTTTTTGCGCTCTTTCGCCTCTTTTTGCTCCATTCCGGACCGCTGAAAGCTCTGAACGCGTGTCAAAAACATGCTCCTTCTTCCCGCTTCTTCTTCTTTCATTTTTCCTTATTTCCAGTTCCACTTGTTTTCCTTTTTCAAAGAATCTGTGCACCGCCGCGCATCCTTTTGTTCTGCGTCTCTTCTTCTTACCTACTCTCTAAGTGCATCTGGAACAGAAAAAGAAAAAAGCTGCACATGTACAAAAGAGACTCTGAAAACCGGCCCAATGTTTTCTATTTTTCTATTCCTTCTTCTTTTTCTTGTTGTTGCTTCTCTCTCTCTCTCATCGGGACCTCCGTTCAATTGGATCGTGAGCAGAAAATGATGTGTATGGAGCAAAAAAAAAGAAAAAGAGAGGAAAAGAGGGCGGGAGAAGGAAAAAAGGAGTCGTTCGGTCGGTCTTTGGTTAGTTTCCACACAGAAAAAAGAAGAACACAACAAAAAAATTGACAGAATCTCTTTCTTCCCTTCCTTCCATTTTTCTTCTTAATGTTGGGTTCTTGTTAGCCGATCTTTCATTTCTGTCTCATAGTCAATCCAATTGAACAGGATCGAAGCCATTTTTCCAGACGGAAATTTTCCGATTTGTGAAGTTTGGAATGGAGAATGAAAAAGAGTTCAGCAGCTTTTGTAGGAAAGAACATTCGAAAAAGGAATGGCGGAGTAATTTCCTGTTACTTTTGCTTTAATGGCTGAAATTTCAAAAATCGTAAATTTCGAGTTTTTTGTGAAGTACATTCAAATAATTTACAGAATTTGGGTAACCAAAAGTTTCTACATTTTTTTGGCTAAAGATATTGTAATCTTCAGTGTTCAAACAAATTTTAGGGAGAATTTTCAATTTGCTGCTCTTCAACTCTTTCGGAATTCATGGAATCACTTTTAGAGAATTCAACTTTTTATAGAAATTCAAATTTATAAATAACCAGTCGGTTTAAGCCCATTATTGGGGGCTCAACATCCTGGCTTACTGTGTCTTACACTTGAAATTCTAATTTCAGGATATCTGAGTTTTCGAGTCTCCAAAATTTATGAATTTTGTATTTCCTCTAATAGAAACCCATGGGCTTCTATTTTTCAACCTTTCTCTCACGGTGGGCTTCAATTAGAGGGTGGGCCTCTATTTTTCAACGATTATTTTTCAAAAAAAATCTGTTCAAAAAATCAGAAATTTGACAATTCGGAAGTTAAGAATTCCTAAATTCGGTGTTTTTTTTTCAATTCAAAGTTTTAATTCTGTAATTCGAAACTCAAACTTTCCGAATTTGTGAAATTCTGAGATTCCAGAATCTCAACATTCAATATTCAGGAACTCTGTAGATCAGAAATTGAGAAATTAAAAAATTGAGAAAAAGCCCATGGGCTTCTATTAAAGGTGGGCTTCAAATAGAGGTGAGCTTCTATTAGAGGAAATACGGTATTTGAGTTTCCAAATTTTCAAACTTGCCAAAATGTTGAATTACTGAAGCTTCTGAATTTTCGAAATTCTGAAATCCGGAATGCTTGAATTTCCCAAATTACTGAAGTTCCAAATAACTGGATATCTAATATTCAGGCTGTCCGAATCTTAGTTTAACCTAGTTTCTGTTCTCTACTTATTTCTATACTTTTATTAATTTCTAGTCTGAATTACAAACTAGAAATAACCTAAACACATCGTCACGACCAAACTTTTCTTTCTTTCTTGTTTCTATTTTCAATGTGTGACAGAGAAAAAGTGAATTAGATTTTCAGTTAATGAGGTTTCTGTTTCGAGAGCAAACTATGTTGAAAAAGGTTTTCTAGTTTTAGTAGGTACTAAAATAATTGATATTTTATCAAAAAATTTCAAAAAATTCTTTTTTTGAGAGAAAAGTTGAAGAAATCCGTAACGAGCAAAATGTCTAGAAATCCCACGCCTTCTGGCATTCAGAATTCTTTTGAGCTATCAGAAAAAAGGGTATTCACAAGCCTAATTTTTCTAACTACCCGAAATTAGAATGCTTTCCAATTTTTCAATCCGAACATCTCGTATTTTGTATTTTGGCTCTTTTCGGGGTACTGTATGTTTATGTCTCTTTGACGTAGAATCAGCTTCCTAAAACTGTTTTTGATTCATTAAAGACCACTAAATACGATAGACCATGTAGTATTTATGTTTATATTTTGATATTTTCCCTTGTTTTGTAATTTCTTTTCAACAAACACAAATAATCATCGAAAATTTGAATGGCCGACGATCGAGATTATCCGAAGACACCTACGAAAACTAGCTTGGGATAGTCCACCAATATGGGAATATTCGAGATAGTTCCACGTCACAACCAGATTAGGATTTAGTTGATTGGGGCGGAGTTGACATTTGATAAGAAGAACAAGTATGAGCTTTTTGACTAAAAAAGTCAAAAGAGTTCTTGAAGAGAAGATGGGATTATCTTTAGAAGATTAGGAGAAGAAGAAGAAGATGGAAATAGAAAATAAGTGTTTCATTAAAAGAGGAGGAAGTTATTGGTTTATGCTGTGATACATGTTTGATTCTTGAAAGGGGCGGAGCTTCGATTTCTCACGAAGATTTTAAAGATTCATGTTGGTTGGAAATATGGAGAATGTGTTAGATCGGATCTTGAACAGAACATGTTCAGAACATTATTTTCCAAGGTTTCTAGAATTTAGATTTCATCAAAAGTTAAGACTGTAGAAATGAAAACCGGGCCGGCCGCAGCCCGGGCTGTGTGTAGGTTACTGTGGACCAGACTTTTCGTTTTTTTCGGAACTAAGCTCAGCCACCCAGAAACTGTTGACCTTGTTTTCGACAGCCCTGCCAAACATGAACTCAATAATTATTCCAAGCCTGAAGGTCTCAGAATTTCCAGCTAGAAATATTTTCGAAACTTCTGATTTTTTTGAACTTTTCTTATTTTTCTTGGCTTTCTTTTTTATTCAAAAATTTTCCAAAAACCCAACTTTCTGACTATCATCCTTTCATCTAATCTCTGCAACACTTTTTCTGACAACCTAATAACAATAAAGCCCTATTTTACAGATGTTCTCCCACCATTTCTTCCAATTCATTTCAATATCCTCTCATTCCCATACTTTAAAATTTGTACCCGATCTCTTTGATTATTTTATTACCCTTTCAAAGGGTATTTTCTTGATGCATATTCTATATTTACGCAATTCAAACCCACCCAGCATTGAATTAATGCTTTCTCGCTTTGTAGTCTCGTCTCGAATCAATTTTTGAATAAGAAAAAAATAAATAAATTTAGATTGAATGTTTCAAGATCAGAATCAATTCGGACGTACTAGACAACAAGTTTTGAGTTTGATGTGGGATTGTCAAATCAAAACACAAACTTTTTCAATGTTGTACCCAAATGTCGTTAGTATGATGATTTTTCCCATTCCGCTATTCGAGTTATAGATTTGTTCTGGGTAATGCAATTCTCAAAAAAAGCCATGTACCGGAACCCATATAATTTCTGAAATATCTTCCATTCGAAAAGCAAGTAGAAAGACTACCTTCTAGCCATTCCTCCAAAATGCTCTAGGTGCACTTTTAGGATCTTAACCGAAAAAAAATCGAGCATGATCCGATCAGAACTAATTTTTTGATTTATCCAGAACACGTAGGTGGGATCAGGATCCTCTGATCTATGGTTGCAGAAAAATTTGCCACTATCCATTAAAAGATTGGTATCCAAATCAGAGATGTTCGGAAAGGAATTTGGAGTTCCGAAAATTCCGAAGTTTTTGACCATGTTTTGAATGTATCCGATGCTTTTGCGGAATTGGAGGGTTTGGACTACGGTATGTCAAAGGCGCGCGCCAAAAGTTTCTCTGTGGGTCTCGAGCGGAATTAATTCAGAACTTTGTCGCGTTTTCGAAATTTGTTGGTAAACTTTTGAGCTTGTTTATTGGGGAAGTCAAATTTCGAAATTCCGAAATTCCGAAAAAGGCGTTCCGAACATCCTTGTGTCCAAACAAGGGATATCTGTAGTCAATTATTTTTTCTGTGTGAAAAATTTTTCGAAATCGTAACCAGATTTTTTATTAATTATCAAAATGTAGACTATATTTTCGAAAGAATCGAACAGTTCTCAAATTGGACAATGTGATTCAATCTCCACAATTCATCCATGACCTGCACTTTATCTAAATCGGAATGTAGGTTCTTTGAAAGTGATCTTTGTCGTAAATCGGCAATTCTTTATCCATCGATTTCCGGCTGTATAGTTTCATTTTGATTCCTCACACGATTAATTGGATTGTCTCCCGTGATATCACATTCCATTATTGATCGTCTGGAAGTTCCTCTTCTGCAAAAATTCATTTTCCTTTGTCCATGAAATTTTCCATTTGTCAGACTTACCAACAAAAAACGGTCTGACCTTCTCCGCGAGGTTGGAATTTGAATGAAATTAGCATATGAGTCAACGGTGGAACATTCAAGTTGCATTTTAAAAAAAACTAGTTACTGTAGATTTGGTCGTACTCTGAAGAAGGCAAATCAGAAGTGACTGGAAACAAAACAAACATTTTTAGACTTGTAGAGAGAGCTTGCTGGAAACAGAAACTTTCTTGATTTTTGAATTTGACGAATTTTTTCTGAGTTCGAATTTGCCAGACCCAAGTAAACATCTTGATTCTAGTATCTTTTTCTTCTCATCAACTTGGCAACCCCACACTGTTGTCTTGATGTCTTCTGTCGACTTTCCGTCTATAATTCCTTCAGAATCATGACGTCAATATTCAAAACCATTTGCTTCTCCACCAACGTCATCATGACTCATTTTTTTTTGTTTCTTTGTTCTGTATTTTTGTTGCCATGAACACTCTGGAACCTGAACAGTTTGATCAAATTTCAATTGATCTTTTGACCATATCTAGAACCTATCTGTTCACAGTTTCTATTCAACTTGTACGGCCTAATATCCATCTCCAGATCTACAGACGGCACAAACTATGAAAGATTCCGAGAAGCGATAAATAACTTTTTGAAACGGAGATCAAGAAAAGGAATTCATTCTTCTGTGGGTCATAAATGTATCGTTTCATTGTGCCATTTTTCTTTGAAAATTGCAATTTCTCTGTAGATTGTCTCAAACATGATAACAGTAGAAAATAGTACGTTAAATTTAAGCAAAATAAGAAAACACAGTTTTTTTTTCGAGCCTTTAGCGATTTTTTAAACACAATTGAAATGTCCGTATTCAGATTTTTGTAAGGTACCCAGTAGGTTCATCTGGTGTGTCATCAGCGCTTTTAAAATACAAAATTCGTTGAAGCTTGAATTTTCCATGCCTAACTAGGGTACTATCTGGAGTCGTCTCCGAGTTACAATTCATGACCTATATCATTAGAAAGCCCATGAAATTCTGATTCGAGATCTGCTTTTTGTTTTTGCTAAAAAAAACTGTGAGCTTCGAGAAAATTAGGTCAAAAGATTGCTTTCAGTTGATTTCAAGCTGGTTTTGGGTTGTTAAATAGACTAAAAGATCAAATCGGGCGGCCAAAATTTTTGAGAATGCTAGTCTTATCATTTCTAAACTATTCAAACATTTTTTCAGAACTTTTAAAAAATTTTCAAAAACTCAAATTGTTTTTATTTTTAAAAACTCTAGAATATTTTTTTCTTGACTTCAAATCTAAAAACCGAGCAAATTTCTAACAAAAATGGATAGTTTTATTTATTTATTTTGTCGATGAGCTATTTCCAAACTGTACTTTTTCGATTTTCCTGCTCTGATTTTTTCTCCATTTCGAATTTTCTAATACAACCAGACTTCAACTATAATATATACCCTGATAACCTGTATCTTTTCGATCTCATTATATCTCCTCTTATCATTTATCTCTTCTTTTTTCTCTCGATTTCTTCTTTCCCTTGTCTACAATTGTTCGAATTTGGATACGTACACAAACTACAGGTCCCCTACATTCTCAATTCTCTTTTCTTTCTTCTTTTATTTTTCCTTTTGGTATTAATTGTTGACTTTTCACGGAAACAGGGATTGAGTGAACTGTAGAGCATGTAACATCAACTACAAAATACAAGAGTAGTCTTGGGAAAAAGGATCAAAATGTTCATCTGAACCCATATTTCTTCTTCTTTATGATTTTTTACTGCTTCTCCTTCAAAACCATTTGTGACTTGTGTTTTATGATTACTGTCATTTTGTTCTGTGTCATCCCAACCAGTACATTTCGTATTTCGTAAGCTGGCACAAGAGGGTTTTTGTATCCCGAGAGACACTATATACCACCACTTTTTGCGCAACTTTTTGTCATCATCTGTGTATTGTGACAGAGAGAATTTGTGAAGGTTGTGATTGTAGTTTTACGATGGAGAAGGGTGGAGTAGATCAGCACAAGATACACGAATCAGAATATGATGATTATTGGTAGTACTGTATTTCAAATTAGTGAAAAAGTGGATTGATGATGAAACAATTTTTGGGAGATAGTCAATAATTAGGAAATGTCAAAAGCTTGAAAGTTTTTAGTTCAGTTATTCATCTGCTGTCTGCAGCCTGGTTAAGATTTGCTTTGGAGTTCTAAACTATCATACAGGAAGATAAGTTACTGTAAACGCTCTGACCTGCCATAAAACCTGTAATAGAAAAGCCCTCTTTGAGCCAATTTATCTTGGTTCTAGTAAAAAATATAAAAAGTAGTCAACTGATAAAGTGTTTATCATAATATCAAAATTATTTTGTCAGTTAACCAGTTATTGATATCTTGCGTAGGAATTGAGATAATGGAGCTCAAACTTGACATTGTGGGAGCCCTTCTATTACAGGTTTTAAGGGAACACTTTCGCTCGAAGTTAACGATTACGGTACCCTTCTATTTTAGGTATTTCGGTATTCTAAACCAAAATTGAAACAGTACAATAAATATTAGCTTGGTCCATCAAGAATACGTTGCGAATTTGCGAAACTTCCAGGTTTTTGGTCAATTTTCTGACGGTCTGAATTTCAGATTTTAGCTTCTGTCCATATATTGAAAACTCTGCCGCCCACAGAGAACACTCACCACATCATTTCCGTTTCCATCCCAAAAAAGAAGAAGAATACAAATAAAAGTTTTGATCTTTTGAAACAATAACCTCCTATCAATGTCTCCTTCTGTCCAAAACTCATACATTGATACGGGGCGACTCCTTCTTTAACATTTTGAGCCATTGATAAGAGGTTGGTGTTTTTTTTGGAATTTGCAAAATGATGTTTTTAGGGCGGATACCAAAGTTTGAAATGCTAAATTAGTTATGAATGTCATCATATTGGGCAGGTATAATGTCTGAAATTGGCATTCTGGAAATATGGGTGGTCTAATGATTTTGTACAGTTTTACTATTTTGACCTAAAATGAGTTTGTCTGATTTCTCAAGAGTGTCATGATTTTTTTTTCTCGAGAATGTTATTTTCAGATTCCCAATTTTTATTCTAGAAGTTTCACAGAATATGAGCTGCAGCCAACTGGCTTTCCTGGTTTCTTTTTCTATTAATTTCGAGAACATGTTCTAGATCTTATCACTTTCTTATTAGTTTCAAGTACCAGAATATGTATTTCATATTTTGGTTCCTAGTAAACCCAATTCATAGAAATCTAATCAAAATGTTTAGACAACTCATTCTTGATCTTTCCCAGCTTCCCCCCCCCCTTTCCTGGAAATTCTCTAGTTCTAGACACATCTGGTTCACTTCTTCAATTCGAATTGTGATCTGATTCTTTATGTTTGTAGTTAGACTACACCTTAATTAGGAAGCATTTCCCTTCATCAATTTCAAGTATTTTCCACGTCATCGCATCCAAAACTATGGTGTCGTTGACCGAATGACCAACGAAACAGTTGTGCTCCGGAAAGAGACCGAGAGAGCCCTTTTCATTGTTTCTTTCTCTCTGCGTCTCTGTTTTCGTATTTGCATACTTTTCAAAAGGCTACAAAATCCTCGCACAGTTCTCTTCTCTCTATTCTAAAGAGGAGACGCAGAATGAGAAACGAAACAGAACTCTGGTCATACCCCATGAAATACAGTTCTAGACACTCCTCCACTCTGATTTGTCACAGAAAATCTCTATTCTCCGATCAAAATGTTGCTCCCCCTCCCCTGATTCTCTTTTCCGATTGCTTCTTCTCCTCTTCCATAAGCTCCGCCCAATTCCTTGACTTCTCTAAATCTCTACAGGTACTCCACAATGTTTTCTACACTCTCGTCGAGCGCCATCGACGATATTCTACGCCACGCCGTCCATTTTAGCCAAGGAACTACAGCTGGCATTGCACAGAGTCCTGTCAGTTTTATTAGTTCTCAGCAACAACAACCCCAGCAAATTCACTATCCTTCAATTGGATTTGATACGGCAACAACGGCTATTCATCACTATTCATTACCTGTTAGTATGCCGACACCGTCAACAGCTTCTACAGCTCAAAATACGACGTCTACAGGTACGGTTTTCTTAGATTTTGGATTCTACAGATTTCCCGAAATATGCGGTAGTTAGCTGCACAAGGCATTTCAAGAATTGACCTTAAAATGTTATGATTTCCTTTTTCAAGGAAAATCGAAATCTTAAGCTACCGTAGTACATAGTGTTGTACCATTACCGTCCACTTTGAACCAATTTTTCAAGGTATACAACTCTATTTGAGATTTTATTAGACAATGGATTTGATTCGAAGATTCTGAGTGAGACAATCACACCTAAAAAATAAAATTTAAGAAAAAAACCCTTTGAATTTGTCCTATTTTCAATTTGAATTGTATTCTAATTACTATTGGAACTCTCTTTTTTCCTCAATTAACTGTATTTTCTCTAGTAGAAGCTCATCGCCACATGGTGCATCGACCGGGAGACACTCACTTTGAGCTTAATTATTTCGATTCCTCTTGAAGCTATCAAAGAGTAGTTAATTGATAAAATGTTTATCGTAATATCACCAATATTTCATCAATTAACACATTTTTGATATCTCTTCTACGAACCGAGATAATCGAGCTCAAAGTGCGCGTATAGAGGAAATACAGTAATCTGTTTTTCCGAATCTATCATTTGGAGCACTGTACTCTTGAATCCAGATGAGTATGGTTTATTTAATCCTGATCTTTTCCCAATTTTGCTCTGTTTGAACTCTACTCAATGATCCATTTTTGTGATCTTACAACAGCGATCCGATTACGGTATCATCCAAAACATTCCTAATCAGATCATGTTATATTTTGATGTGTGTCAAATTAGAATGACACGTGGGAAAATGGAAAATGGGTCTAGGAACAAAAAATAATAGACACAAAAATCAAAAGTTCAAACTAGCAAACGCCCCGATTTTCAAAAATCAGTGGAATCGGAAACCGTATTTTGTGAATGGGTTCTCATATCAAAGCGAATTAAGAAACTATTCGGATTACGGTCTCTTTGGGGGAAAATATGACGTTTATGTACACTTGTGCGTTCATTGAAACAACTAGACTCTCTTTCAGAAGTTCTTTGTACGAAAGTTCAATGATTCTTATTACCAATTTCCAGGTCACGGAAGAGGTCGAAGGAAAAACTCAACTGTGAATCTGATATGCGTCGTTTGTGGGGATCAAGCATTCGGTAAGCACTATGGAGTGAACGCTTGTAATGGATGCAAAGGATTCTTCCGTCGCAGGTATTTCTGATCTTTTGATTTTTGGACTTTGCCGACTTTTAAAGGAGAGGAGGCAAAGAAGAAGAAGAAGAGAAACAAAAGAATAGAGTCTGTATACAAATATATGCATGAAAATAGTAGCTAAAAGGTTAAACGATCAAATGATCGGAAAGGGACAGGATGAGAGATAAGAAGATCAGTGATTGGAAGAAAAATAAATGATTCGAATTGAAAACGACACCAAGAGAGGGAGAAGAACTAGAATATAATATTAGAGAGATTAGCTAAACACTTTGGACTTTTTTTTTGAAAGGAAGAGAAGATTCTAGCCTACGAAAACTACAAGATTTGGACAATTTGGACTTTAGAAGAGATACATGAGAGATTTAAATTTAATTATTATTTTTGGAATATTTCTAGAAAAAAGTTAAAAATTTTGGAACTTTCATAGGAAGTATTTATCATTATAAACCTTCAATAGAAGAGCCTCCACGCTGTCAAGTTTGAGCCAATATATCTCGGTTCCTGTGAAAGATATCAATAAATGGTTAACTGACAAAACATTTTTGATATCATGATAAACAGTTTATCAGTAGATCACTTTTCTATATCTTTGACAGTAAATGAGATATATATGCTCAATGTTCAAAGCCCTTCTATTACAGGTTTTACAGTAGACCAGAAGTTGAGAAATTATTTTTGATTCCTAAAAATACAAAAACAAAAAAAAATAGCCTTTTTAAATAACATAATTCCGAAAGTATTAGATGGCCATAATTTTGAACAAAATTTGAATCTTTGATTTGAAAATTCCTCAGTTTTTGAAAATTCGGATCTTTTTTCGATGAAAAACTACGCCATCTTTATTTCAAGATGGCTCGAAACAACTTCTAAAATTTCAGATCCGCAGTTTTTCCGATGACTTCCCATTTAAAAATTCAAATTTTCTAGTCATAGATCACAATAAATTTGACACTTTGAATTTTGATTTTTGTTTCTAATTTTTGGCAGGAAAAGTCACATACTCATTCATGTCCTTCTTGACGTCAGTAAACACTAGAATATTTTGCAAAAACTATCTTTTTTCTCTTTTTTCTCACGAATCACAAACTCCAGAAATGCCCAAAAACAGTCACTGGAGTCTCAATTTGGACTCGTTTTGGAATTATACATGATGAGACTTTTAGAATACAGAAAACACGATTTTTATGTGATCAAACCCATAAGTATTGGAAACGAATCACATACACAGAATAGAACAAACACACTTTTTTCGAAACGTGGTTTGTAGTTTGTTTAGATGAGCAAGAAAAGCTTGGTGGGTCCTTTCGGACCTGTTAGGTTCCGAGCTACAGTATTCAGTATCTCTTTGATACATTCTTCTATCCTTCATCCGTAATCTTTCAAAAATCATTAAGCAGTGACTACAGTTCACTACAAAACACAATCCCTGCTGTGTTTTCATCTCGCTTTGTCTCCCGAAAGTTCAATTTGATCATTTCCCATATCTGTATCCTTTTCCTTCTTCTCTTATGGATACGTGAATCTTCTCAAAGAGACCGAAATGTTATGTATTTGTTTCCTCCTCTTTCTAGCCGATCATATGATCTTTTGTATCATTGAAGTCTTCTCCGTTTTAAGATGTACATATACATTTAATTGCAGTGTTTGGAACAATCGTCAGTACTTATGTCGTTTCGAGGGACGATGCGCTATTGCAAAAGGTGAGAAAAGAGGAAATGGTTGTGTTTTGATGATGAGGATTAGGAAAAGTAAATGAAAACACACACAAAATTGTGATCTCTTGTGGAAAAAAAATCTTGGACTTTTTCATATTTACAGAACATACGTAGTGTGTTTGTAGCTCAAAATTTTTTTCTGTTCACTGTAAGAACCGGAGATTTTGAAGGCCCACTACTTTTCTTGCTTGGCCCAATGGGCCCAGATTTTTCATGTTAGAATAAAAGTTGAAATTTAAGACAACTTCTCGAAAATTTTTTGGGAAAATATTATTGAAACCCTGAAAATTTTCTGAAAAAAACACCAAAAGTAGTACAAATTTAGAGTGCCTGCAAACTTTCAAATTTCTCAGAGTTCTGAAAAAATAAGATCAGAACATTAATGTAATTCAAAAAATTTGAAAACAAAGAATTTTCTCAATAGCGTTTCTTCACACAGAACTTTTTTTTCAGAACACCGTAACGTATGCCGTGCATGCCGTCTGAAACAATGCTTCGTAGCTGGAATGAATCCACGAGCCGTCCAATCGGAACGAGAACAAAAAGGATCTCCAGATCAGAATCAAGACGTCGAAGAGGACGATTACAAGGATCTATCGTCTCCAGACACATGTTCCGTGGAAATTCAAACCGATGTTGATGAGCAGAAACCATCGGATCTTGCAGTCCCTTTGCCCAGTATAGAAGCAGAACTGGTCAGGTTTTCAGAGCAATTGGTAGAGATGCATAGAGCAGTTTGTTCGTATGTAGATCCTGTTATCAAAAAAGAAGAACCAGAAATCAAAATGGAAACAGAAACATGTGCTACAAAAGTGGTATTTATGAATGCATTTTTCAATCCTGGTATGATGTTTCCAAGGACTCCTTTAGTTATAACTGGAGAGAGAATCGCCACTGTTCAAGATGTCATGGATGAATGGAGAAGGAATTTCGTTCTGTTTTCCGATTGGCTTCGTGCTCTCCCAGAATTCAATCAAATGTCAATTCAAGATCAGATCGTTCTGGCTAAGAATCGATATGGATCATTTCATTGGTGGCTATGTGCAAACTGGACAGTGCAAGCAGGATGCGATGGAGTCTGCTATTCAAACGGAGCATATTTCCCAAGACAAACGGAATCTCAATGTGTCCCAGATGTCAAAGGATCCAGTAGCAGAATGTTCGAATCATTGAGTATTCCAATCAAAGAACTGCAATTAGACGAAACGGAAATTGTTCTGATGCTGGCTGTAATTCTGTTTAGTGATGGTAAGTATAGATGCTTTTAGAATCTAGCTGCTAGTGGTAGATTAGTTAAAAGTGAATTATCTATTTCAGAGGTTACAGAACTTGCTGATTTATCACAAGCTGGAAAGGATCATGTCAGACATGTTGGTAATCGATTTGTTCGAATGCTTCATCATCATGTGAATTCGAAAGATTATGGAGAGCCGATGGAAGATGAAACACAGAATGCCAGTGAGAGTCATGCAGCTGTTAGGATCGCCAAGATGATGATTTTATTATCAGCCACAACGGTAAGTCTGATAATTGAATGTTTTCAAATTTCCGAAAAACCGGATTTTTCCAGAATCTCGTCTACCTAACATCTGACAACATTCAACTGATGGAAGTGCTCCACGTGGTTCCCAGTGAATACCTCTGTCACGAAGTGCAACTGATACATAGTCACTATGAGACACCATAAATTATTCTTTTTCTTAATTTCCTTAATTTGAACGGGTTGCTAATTTTTTAATTTTATAAAATATTTGAGCATCTCTTTGACTTGAACTATTTAATTAATCCGGTGAATGATGTCATAATATTAAAAAATAATAAATTGACAGAAACATAAGGGCTTTTAGAAATTTGGAAAAACTGAAAATATTGCAAAAAAATAGTGATTATATTATAACATGAAATTTTTTTTGAGCTATGGATATTATGAAGAAAAACTATTCTGATTACGAAACACACATTCAGAGAAAGAAATTGGTTTTTGGAAAAATTCAATTTTAACATTTATTCGGCGAATAAAAACGGATGATATTCACAGAAAAAGGTTTATTCAACGGTTATAAGACTAAAATAGAGGATCCGACTACATTCCCTTCGGCATCTGTGGCTTGCTCTTCGTCTTCTTATCTTTACGAACATGAGATTTATTAGTGAGATTGTTCATCAGCATCAACTCTTTCTTGATCTCCTTCTCCAACGTCACGAAATCCGGTCTGATAATTCCAGTGCATCTTTGAAGCTCCGTAGCAACCTCAGCCATCGACGGACGCTCATCTGCACTGTCAGCCCAGCATCTTCCCTGGAATTTGTATTTGTTTTAGGCATACTTGCAACGGGCCGGGCTTTTTTCAGAATTTTCAGGGCCCGGCGCGGCTTTTTTTTTCAGAACTTTCACCTAACCGTATCTACACAACAGGGGGCACTTTTCACGCTGAGCTTTTTTAAGGAAATTGTTTCACATAGATTTTTCCGTGACATTTCGAAGAATTAATTGCCAATAAAAAAAGAGAAACGTGGATTCACAGTATTCGCATGATGCGAGTTATAGTGAATTCAAATTTATTCCCCTCAAAAGATAGAGAGAAAGTAGCCCAAAAGTCAAATCAGTACTAAATACAAAAAATTAGCAACTTAAATCGGCGTACCGTAAAACCTCTAATAGACCGACACCCGGATTTTCCACTTTGAGCCTATATATCTCATTTTCTGTGAAAGATATCAAAAAGTGGCCAACTAGTAAAATGTTGCTGAGATCCTGATAAACATTTTACTAGTTAACCACTTTTCGATATGTTTCAAAAGAAGTGAGATATATAGGCTCAAAGTGAACGATTCGGGTGTCGGTCTATTAGAGGTTTTATGGTATTCTAAAAACAAGGCACCTAGAAGTAAAATCAGCGATTAAAAATTATTTTCAACTTCTAAAAAGTAGGCTTAACCTTTAAAAAACAGGTTTATCGCACATGCACACACACTTAAAAATCAGGCTTAGAAAAATATATACCGTACAACCTGTATTAGAAAGGCCCCTTTAATAGAAGGGCCCCGTATTATAAGGGCCCTCTGTGAGAAAGGACCCCCTTCAAAATGTGTATTGAAATCAGAAAAGATCCGTACTTTTTCAGTGGAAAATATTCCGGAAACTCCACAATTTAATAGAACTTTGTTGAAACTCTATTTTTCGATAAAAGTCTTGCAAAATTTTGGTGAAATTGGCAGATTTTAATGAATTTTGAACGAAACTTCGTCGAATTTCATTTCGGAGAAACTTCTTTCCGATGAAAGATTTCGAAAAAACTAGCCGAAAAACTAGAAGAAGGGCCCCCTCTAATTGAAGGGCCCTGTAATAGAAGGGCCCTCTGGAGGTACCTCGAAACAGAAGAAGGGCCGGCCCTTCTAATACAGGTTTTACGGTAATAAAAGTAGGCTCAGCACTTAAAAAGTAAGCTTAGAACTCTAAATTAATGTTTACCTAAAAACAAAGCCATCTGAAAGTCAAATTAGCTCTTTAAAATTACTTCAGCTGTTAAAAAGTATTTAGAGCTTGAAAAGACATTTACAAAATGTGGAAAAAATCCCTAGAAAATTCTGAATATGTATGCGAAAAAGTTCCCTTTTCTGTAATTACTTGAAATTTGTCTTCTAACTTTTCGAATCCCAATTTATAACATTTGTCTCTCAACCGATTTCGGAATATTTTTACACATTTATGAAAGCTATGTTTTTCCAGTTTAGAAAAGGTTCAAAAACTATCCCAATATTTTTTTGAATTTTCAAATTAGTCCTTAAAAGTATGAAAAATTCTTATAAAATGCATATGCAGAAAAAAAATTTCCCCTTTTTTTTGAACATTTGGTAATGCTTTTCCAGTTTCGGAAACTCCAAAAACTACCCCAAGAATCATTTGAATTTAAAATCAGAAATTCGGAAAAAAAAAGAAAAAGTTAATTTCAATTTTTTTTGAAAAACGTGAAATATATAATAACAATCGAAACTTCATCTATCGTGCTCCCGATTAGCCTACTGGTTAACAGGGATGAATTTGAATCAACAGTCGTTGGTTCGAGTTCTCCCCAGAGCCTAGTGGTTTTTGTCAGAGTACAGTAATCGGGGCAAATCGTGAAAAAAAGGAAAATGCCCCCTGGTGTGGGGATACGATCGCGTAACTTTCAGGGACCGGGTTTTCAGAAAAAAATTTTCCTGTCTTTTCAAAAAAAAATTTCGAGGTTAACTGAAAAAAGGATAATTTTTCTGTCAAGTAAAAAATTTTTAAAGAAAAAAGTGACCATTAAAAACTGTTTTTTTTTCACAAAAAAAAATTGAAATTTCGATATTTTTTTCAAATTTGGAGAACCCGGGCCCGCCGCGCGGAGCCGAGGGGACACGCGTCCGGGCCGGGCCCTGATTTTGCAAGTATAGTTTTAGGATCTTTGCAGGACCAAACTTACGATGAGAGCTCTAATCTCTGGATTCAGTTCGGCTGGCAATTCCATTCGGTATCCAGTGAGAACTCTCTGCGCAACTTCAGCAACCATCATTCCGGGATACGGTTCCACTCCATTGTTATAGATCTCCCAACTCATCACAGCATACGCCCATACATCAGTTTTCAGAGAGAAAAGACGCTGTCTGATGACTTCAACTGCCAACCAACGGATCGGAGCTTTCTTGTTGGGATCAGCCTGAAAATCAAAATGGATAAACAGACACAGAGGCAGACTACAATACCTGGTAAGTGTGTCCGCTACGAGTAAGTCCGAAATCGGAAAGCTTGACACGTCCATCTCCATACAAACAGTTTCTTGCCGCAATATCTCTGTGCATGACAGGTTTACTGTGCAAATATTCGAGGCCCCATGCTGCTTGAAGAATCATCTCATTCTTCTTTTCGATCGTCAAATCTGGATTCTTCTTCAAGTAACTATCGAGTGCTCCATTTGTTGCCAATTCCATAACCATGTAAAGTGGTTCAGTTGTTGCAGCAACTCCATAGAAACGAACGACATGTGGATGTCCGAACTGTCTCATCACCCTTGCTTCTCCCATGAATTCCTTGATTTGATCCTTGGTTAAATTGGATAGTTTCGCTTGTTTGATTGCCACGTTCACCGATTTTCCTCCTTTCCGAAATTTCAGTTTTCCCATGCTCACTTCTCCAAACGCTCCTTCTCCTAACTTCCGTAGAATCTCAATGTTTTCGTGGTCCAACTCCCATGATTGACGTGGCAAGGCCTTCAGAAGACAGACGTCGTCCTTCACCGAATCTCTCGTTTTTAAATGATGATCAACCATTTCTTGAATCGACATGAAAGCGTTCTTTTCAATGAAGTACTTATTCTCAGCACACTTGATGACGAAATGTTTGATCCATGTTTCCTCATCTGGCGTCGGTGGATTATTATGCATCACACTGAGAATGAATGATCTTGGCTCTCCTTTGCGTGGTTCCGAAATGCGAATGAGGAATTCTCCGTTGCTCTTCAACACTGTCTTCACATCTTCTCTCGGCAAGA
This sequence comes from Caenorhabditis nigoni, assembly GCA_027920645.1. NCBI lineage: Eukaryota > Metazoa > Nematoda > Chromadorea > Rhabditida > Rhabditidae > Caenorhabditis > Caenorhabditis nigoni. The sequence goes on from CP115864.1 coordinate 5,931,375, forward strand.
ATCCATGGTAGTAAACCTCCTTCTCAATTGGTCCCCTTTGAATACTCGGTGGCGCTACACTCATAATTCCGATGAACTGCTTATCGTGCAGGGAATTCCTGATTACAATATTTATAGTAATTGAGGATTTACTGATTTTCAGCGGTATTTATGAGGCAGAGTTGGAAGATCTGGGAGCAGATAAGGAAAAGTGACCACGTACGAATATCTTTGGTTATGCCGCGTCCAAAGCACCCAAATCTGGAATTTCTGGACCCAGAAAGCAGTCAAAGTGGCCTTCCAATTCCAAAAAGTTCCAATTCGCACAGTTGAAAACAACAAATTGAAATGAACGATACTCGTTTGGTTATCATTACCGCAAAAAGCAGAAAAGTTTTGAATCCTCGAGTTCTAAAACGTCGGGTTCTGAAGCATCGGGTTCTGAAATATCGAGTTCTGAAACGTCGTGGTTTCGAAACGTCGGGTTCTGAAACATCCGGTTCTGAAATGTCGAGTTCTAAAACGTCGTGTTTTGAAACTTCGGGTTCTGAAACATCGGATTCTGAAATGATGAGTTCTGAAACGTCGTGGTTCCGTGTTCTGCATTTTGAAAAAACACATTAGACTGTAACTCCATTTTCTCGGAATCCCCTTTTTCCCCCAACCCTAACCAATTTTCCCATCGAACTGTTGTTTTTCTAACCCAATTACCATCATGTGCAATACGTGTTGCGTATACATGAGATAAGATCTTCTTCGCCGGAAATCCGATATTCTCTTGTTTTCTTTTGTTCTCTCTCCCCCAAAAAACAACATACGGTCATTGGAGAAAAAGAGAAGGAGTATCACAGATAATTATACGACAGTCCCCTTCTTCTTCTATTCTATAGATCCTTGTGCTATTTTTCGTGCCTCATCTGACACCAAATGACAAAAAGAATGAGGAATTGAGAAGTGTTTGTTTCCGTGGAAGAAGAAGACGTCGCTTTCGAAAAGGCAATATATCGACATTTGAGAAAACCGGAAAGTGGCACTTCGATATGGGTCCCATTTGGGAGAAATATAGAAGTATCGGAAGAGCAAAAGGAAGAAACGAGTTCTTGAGATGAGACGGAAGCCGTAACGAGATTTGTGGAATACTGTAGTTGGAAGGAGGACATGAGATTCTCAAATCGCTTTGAAGAAATGTTGGAGTTAGTGTAATCAATAAAAATCTGAAATCTGGAGATTTTGAAAGTCTGAAAATCTGAAGTTCCTGAATTCTTTGAATTTTAATTTCTAATATTTTGAAAGTCTAATAGTTTGAGAATCTGAATATCTCTAGTTCTGAGATTTTGTCCCTCTAAAATTCTGAAACGCGGATTATGGAAGTCTAAAACCAATTTCGGAAGTTCTGAAATCCGGGAAATCAGAATCTCTAAAATTTTGAAAATTCAATGTTCCGAGATTCCAAAGTTCTGAGATTCTGAAAGTCTGATTTCTGAAATTTCGAAGTTCAGAGATTGCGAAATTCTGAGATTCTGAGATCCAAAATTTTTTAAAGTCAGAAAATCAGAAATTCTGAAGTTCTGAGATTCAGAATCTCTGAAATACTGATTTTGAAATTCTGGAACTCAAAAATCCGAATTTCGGGAATTCCGAAATTTTTAATGTCTAAAAAACAAAAAAATCTGAAATTCTGTGTTTCAAATATTTTTAAATTCTGAATCTCTGAAAGTTTTGAAAATCTGATTGTGGAATTCCAAAAATCTGAAATCCGAAAATCCGAAATTCTTTAAATTTTAAAGGCTAGAAATCTGAAATTCTGATATTCTGAAATTGGGAAAGTCTGAAAAATGTTTTACGCTTATCCCGAGATTTGAGAAGCTGCCCGAGAAAGAAGTTTCCCCAGAAGATTTCACAACTATTCATGTATTTTTCAAACTTTTGGAAGTCGTCGGAACTGCTTCAAGCTTGTTTTTCGGCTCAATCATCAGTATCAGATGGGAATTAAACAATCAATCATGATTTTCAGGAAATTTTTTAAAAATTGTCCTCTTAATTGGAAACCGGTGGAGTTTCACTCTCTTATTACTTTCTTTCTTATCCAAGTACCAGGTCCCCACGCTTCTCGCGTATCATTTAAAGAAGTTCAAAAAATTACGTGAACTAGCGTTTCCACTTCAAAATCCATGGTTCTTAAACCCCTAACGGTTCTGATCATTTTCTTTGGTTGAAACATCTATATTGACCATTTCGGCAAGGTAAACTTAAAAAAAAAAACTTTTTAAAAATTATAATTTCAACCCAATTTCATTCAGTTCGCTAAAAACGAAAAGATGGCGGCAGCTGTGATGCAGCGTAAAGGATATGATAATGTGGAGTTAAGTCTGAGTGAAGACGATGATCCAGTGAAGGAGAAGAAGAAAATGAAGACAAAGGAGAAGAAAGGTAGTACGACGGATAGTAAGAGCAAGGAAAGTAAGGAAACTAGCAAGGAAGAGGAAGCTGAAAAGAAGAGATTGGTAAGAAAAACAAGAGGGTTTTTGTAAAAAGTTGTATGGTTTCAGGTAACACAGAAGACTCAGTCGCTTTCCGAAGAAGTCAAGGAGAAAGAAAAAGAAAAAGAAGTGAAGAACAAGACGGAAAGTCGAAAGCAACAAGAGAAAAAGGAAACGGAAATGAGCAAGAAAGTGAAAAAGGATGAATCGATGAAAGGATCAGGAGGTGGTCCAGGACAAGTGACTGCAGGAAATGCTCAGTCAGAGAAGAAGATTCAGAGCAAATTGACACCGGCAGCTCCTCCGGCTGCAAGTACTCCACAGACGAAACCGGAGAAACAGAAGACAACTGGATGTTGTGTCATTTGTTGATTCCTTCTTATGCAACTTGTCAATTAATAGAGAGCACTCGAATTCGTCATTTTTGTCTTTTTTTTATGAAAAAGGCGGTGAAATAAATGTATTTTTAATACTGCAGTTTTTGAAATTTTCAAATTGGAATCATAAAATTTCAATGATCTACAGTAGTCCTGATTCGAAAACATGTAGATTTGGAAATTTCAGTGATAAACAGTAGTCCTGAGCTACAGTAATCCAGAAGTTTTGTAAATTCCACAATAAGAAACTAGAGTAATCCTGAAACGCGAAAATCTCAAAAACTGAAAAATACAATAATCTACAGTAATCCTAAGCCACAGTAATCCAAAAAAAGAGTGTGTCATACGTTCGAATTGTGTAAAACTTTCAGCTTTAAAGATCTCTGACCTAGATTGAACACGTTGCATTCAAAGGATTTTTAAAAATTCCTAGTTTCTCAGCTAATTGCGAATTGATTAATTAAGCTAATTAGAGCTAATTAGAGCTAGTGCTAATTGATTTTTGAAGGACTTGTTTTTCGCATGTTTTCAGTATTAAAACCTGCCTAAAGTCTTTTAGAAATCGAAAATAAAAGGAATTTTCAAAAAATGCTGTGAATGCAAAGTTTTTGACCTAGGTCTATTTAACATTTTACCAAGTGCTCAGACTGATTGGAAACCTGACAAACGACCTCCAGACTTCTGAAAATGGTCAAAATGGTCGAAAATCAACTGATAAAATGTTTTTGTAAATCTTAATGACCGGTACTGTAGATTTAGCGGATTCTGGATAAGAAACCATTTACATTTTTCTACAGCTTGAAGATATTCCTATTCCACCAGTCCCCAATTTCGTTTTTCCTTCTTCAAAATCTTCCCTTCTCTCTATCTCGAATCCACGATACAGTAGTTGTTTCCTGTGCTCCTTTAGTGCAATTTCCTGCCATCAAGTGTCTCATTTGTCACTTCTTTCCGGTACTCTTGTCCCCTATCCACCCAAAATTTCAAAGTGTTTCTCCTTTCAGAATTTCTAAATGTTCTACTATTTTTTTCGAATTCGTCCCCTTATTCAACAAATTTCTCCATACTAACTTTTGTCTTCTTCGAGTTTCTCATTTACTTCTTCACAAATCCTTTTTCTCGAGAAAGAGTCTCAGTGTGTTTGACGCCGCGATAAAAGTTGGGACCGGTGGGAGATGAAATAGTGTGTGAGACGAAGAGACGCAGACGATCCCTGGAGAAAAAAGCTCAATTAGTTGAGCGGTTGTTGAAACGGGGTGTGTTGCGGTAAAATGAATCAGAAGATGGAGAAGTGTGAAGGCGTTAAGATGGCCGTAAAGTTGTTGGAAAAATAGAAGAAGGAGATGACGTGGCTAGATAAGCGGAATAAAAAAGAAGAAGGAAGAAATAAGGGAAAGAGCAAAAACTGGTTTCAGAGATACAATTTATTAAGACATTGAGATTTTCAGTCGAACTATCTAATGTTTTTAGATGATAAAAACCATGTTGTTGAAATCAGAGTGATTCTTTCGTGATAAAATTTGATTGCAGGGATGTCATTACTAGCCGACAATGTCCAAGATGCTTTAGGATCCCAAATTTTGACGATTACGAAAAACCAGTTTTACGTTCATTGTAGTTTTTGGTTTATTTCTCAGTAATTTTGGAGAGTCCTTTTCCAGTTTCTAACTTGCTGAATTATCCCTTCCTAAGCTTTCTCCAGTCCCTTATACAGGGTGGGCCATAATTACCCGGACTGATAAAAACAGATATATCTTTCGACATGAGCATCTTGGAAGCACGAAAATTGGTAAAAATATAATTTTACGTTTGATTCAAAGCTGCTAAAATTTTCAAAGCGATTCCTCAAGTCTAAGTATTTTTATGGCCGTCCAAAGTTGAACGGCGCAATGTTTCTGGCACGACCGTGTTTTCTGATTTGTATTGATGTAACTCCGCGCTACATTTTGCTATTTTGCTGAGATTTTGTCAGAAGTAAGATACATAACATTACTGTTTTCACACAAAATTTCATGTCGATTGGACGCATCTATCCAGAGAAATCACTCTTTAAGGCACCCTACAAATTTGTTTAGAAATCGGGTTAAATTTGCCTTGTCAACCGAATTTACACAAAAATGGATTGACAGGGCCAGAAATTTCTATTAATATTTTTGATGCAATTTTAGTGAAATATTAACATCACAAGAACATAAAAGCATACATTTTCAGCCCACAGATCAAAAACCCGAAAATTTTTAAATTTCGACCTTTTTGGAAAACTTGTAGCTTCCAATTTGATTTTTTGAATATCAATCTAAAATTTTCACAAATGATTATTGAAGAGTTAATCTTGACACTTATGAAATTTCAGCCACTCACTATCATTCTTACAGTTTTTAGGATTAGGCAAAGTTGAGCTCAAATACAGATAAGCCGCGTGCCTTCCAAACCTAGTGTTGTTAGTGACCACAGTACGAGTCCCTTGGTGGTTCAAATATCTCAAAAACTATGCAAAATGATAGAAGTAGATTGTATCTTCACATTTCAAAAGTAAATACTACAGAAAACTCGGTTTGATTTCCGTTTGAACACATATAATTTGCTCTAAAACGGCCATTTTCATGATTTCATGAGATGAAGCACCTTTGACAAGCGATAACTCAGCTAAAATTCGATGAAATCGTTTGAAACTTGGCAAGTTTACTGATAAGGTATGTGAATTGTTGCACTCAAAATTTGAGATCAGTACGACGCCTCTGTTGAGTTTTATGCTAGCACAAACATGAGTCCGGGTAATTATGGCCCACCCTGTATGATTTGACTTTCAACTAAACATCCCCTAACTCATTTTCTTTGTCTTTTTCCATTTCCCAATCCCATCTGATCCTCAAAAAGTAATAGTATCTAATAAGAGATTGTGCATGCTCTTCTTCTTCTCGACATTGCTTTGTCGACCATTCTTGCGTCGAAGCCATCAAAAAGGCACTCGAGCATCTGCCATGTCTGTACTCTCTCCAAATCGTCCACTCTTTCACTTATACGGTAGTTGAGAAAAGGGGAAGAAGCGAAAAAGACACCTGGAGGAGAAGGATGCCGATTAAGGACGTGTCTTCCTCTTTCGACTTGCCGACCTTTTTCTCGCCCAAAGCTTCTCCGATTTACGGCACTTTTATGGTCGGATTTGGGAGTTTAATGAAAAGAATGAAAAGGAACACCTGTCTCGACACGGATACGTCGATGATGCTTAGAGACAGATTGACCTCGAATGGTTTTTAATTGTTATGCTCAGAAGAGAAGAATTTGAATTCCTGATGGGAAAAAAAGTTCTGAAGCAGCTGTTCATCTAATTACAGTTTCCTGATAGCAAAACCTTCGAAACTGGTTTACAAACCGTATTTCCTTTAAGAGAAGCACGTCTGAACCATCAATTGTGAGCTCAATCAGCTCGATTCCTGTGAAAGATATCAAAAATTTGTCAGTTGACAAGCTTTTGATATCTTTCACGGAAATCGAGATAATTGAGCTCAAAGTTGACGGCTTGGATGAGTTTCTATTGGAGAGAATACGGTAACGGTGGTTTCCGATTGCCGTTTATTCGCCCCGTGTGAAGAGAATTAACATCTGAAAACTTACTATCAGGCCAGTCACATTGAAAACCTGAAATTCAAAAAAAGACTAATGAGCTTGAAATTTGCAAGAACAATGATTATATTCTTATAGTATCGAGTTTTAAAAAGCTCTTGAGAAAGAGCCGTAAACTGTCATTTTACCAAATAAAAGTAACTGAATGGAAGAGCTTTTATTTAGCTTTTGTTTCAGAACAGCAACCAGAAAAATGTATTTTCATAGCCTTGCCCGAAATGTTCTAGAGCTTTTGTTTTCAGAGATAATATGGTACAAAGAATAAGCGGGGATCACTCCCTACAAACAATCCCACTTTTTTCAAAAATCCTGATAAAATGTGTTCATTCCATTTTTCAGTTTTCTAGCTCTTCCCCATCACCACTTCCATCATTTTTTTTTTCTTTCGACATGTTGTACAAACAAAGATTAGAAGAAAAGAAGGCGAGGAAAAACTAACTAATCCGAGTAGTGTTCTCTTCTTTCCTTTCGATTCCAAAATCCAATTCCTTTTTTTTGCCATCCCATCCACCTAATCTCCTGCTTCCATTCCTTTGTATTTTCATCTGTTTCCATTCATTAGTTTCTGTGTCGTCCATCAAAAAGGCAGAACACAATTGGTTTACTACTCTCTTCTCTCGGGAAAAATAATGTCGAGATTGCGTAACTTGAAGCAGAGGAAGCAGATGTTTTTGATCGGATTATGACTTGGAAGAAGGGTTACTGTATCACATACGCAATTCGGGTTGATTCCCGATTTGAAACAATGGAAACCGCATACTGACCTTGCAACCATATGGAAACATTTGTTGCCCTTTTTTCGTTTTCCGCGCTGATGGATGATCGTTTACTCCGCGAGTCACCCTTATTATGTAGTCGTCACGAATCTCTCTTTCAACATTAACCGGCAGAAGACAGCTTTGTTCATTTAAAATGGGAGGACAGTGTTGAGAATGAGAGAAGAGGAGGAAGATTTGTGATAGACTCATTTACTAAATACACAATCTGAATTTTTGATTTGAAAACGAAGAAGATGGGAATGTCTAGATTCAGTGGAACGGGATAAATTGAGGCGATTAGTATCAGGAATAGAAGATGGAGTATTGTGTTTTTGGAGAATGGCTATAGTTGAGGATTACTGTAGATACTCAAGGGATACTGTAAAAGATAGGAACATACGAAACATGTATTATACTGGTACAAACAAGCGGAGCTGGGGAAGAACAACTATTTCAGGTCCCACAACGACAACTACCGTAACCTAACTTTCGAATTCATTATCACACTTGGGTCCAAGGCAACGGGTCACAAAATGCGCCCCAAAAAAGACCAAAATTTTTGTAATTTCAAAGATGACGTGGATTTCACCTATTTATTTTTGAACAACGAGCTGCAACGCGTGTTTACTGGGGCGCAATTTCTGACCCGTTGCCTTGGACCCCAGTGTTATCACAGTTTTTCGTGCGTTTTCAGTCAATTTTATCACTACTTATCAGATATTTTCCGACTTACTTGGGAAAAAATTAACAGAAAAACACCCATTAAAAACAAAGAAAATAAATCCTGAAAATTAAGGTATTTTTAGCTTACTGTAGTTGTTGTTGTGGGACCTTCCGCAACGGCCACCAGCCATACTCTTCCAAAAAGCCGATTTTTTGGTTGGATTCAAAAAAATTACAATGTATTAAAAAGTTTTAAGACTATTGGTATATGTCGTAAATTTCAGATTTTCAATTTTCCGAAAGAGACAGAACTGGAGCACCTGTGGTCCGTCTGTGGTCCGTCTGCTTTATAGGTTGGAGTTTGATAGGAAAACGAAAATTCCAGAATACTCCAAAAGGAAAAAAATCTCAAAGAATACATAAATATTGCAGTCTTATAAAAATTTGAACTGTATCCTGTCGAAGTTACTTTTCCCGTCCTCCCACTCCCCCAAAAAATCCAGATTCAAGTTGTTTCCTGCTCCTTGAAAACTAAAATGTGTCCATTTGAAAAGTGGGGACCTTCTCCTCCCAATACAAAACGAAACTTGATAACTATGTATGTATTTGGCAGCAGAAGCAGACCAGTGACTTTCTTTAAAGTATCGAAGCTTTTGACGTCTTTAAGTGGGACCCAACACACGGATCGGGTTTCCAACTTTCTTATTCACAATGTCTTCTTCTTCTTCTTTTGGCTTTTAGATTCAAAATAAGAAGATGGTCCCAGACTACCGTAGTTGGTATGAGTAAAGACGAAAAATGTTAGAGTTGTTGTTCAATTTGTGAGTGCTGCTACTGCTGCCTGGTTCCAAAAGAGAGAAAGAGAATGGAAAACGAATCGAATAATAAAAGCGATAAAAGTGAGTAAGTTGGGTCACCACCCAATCGAGTCTCTCTCTCCACCAATTCCAACACCGTGTTTTGTTCATTCCATGTATTTGTGTGTGTCTACTCAATTAAACACGCATTTAGACGATTAAGTTGTGGCAAAAAGAGACAGAGAAGAAGGAAAAGAAGAGGGAAAAGGGTGAAAATATATATTAGAATAAAGACAAATTGAGAGACAAGTTGGCAGAAACAGAAACAGAAACAATGGACACTTTTGAATTTGTTAATGGCAATGTAACTTTTCGAAATTGGTACTAAATCGTGAATGAAGTAGTAATGCGGTTTTAATGGATACAGTACTGTAATCGGAAACTTGTATTCTGCTTTTTTTAAAGCATCGGACAATTGAAAACATGGACAGTTTTGTATATTGTAAGACCCAAATTACCGTACATGCCCATCCTATACGTGCCCATTGAGCTCAATTATCTCGGTTCCTATGAGATATATCGAAAAGTGGTCAACTGATGAATTACGCATCATGAGGTGACCAATATTTTATTAGCTGACGAAGTTTTGATGTCTCTCATAAGACCTGAGATAATTGAGCTCACAGTGTAAGTATAGGGTAGGCTTCTATTAAAGCATCTACGATTGGATTGGAAAATCGAAAAGTTGCTTTGAAATCCCAGAAGTTGCTTTGAAACTCCAAAAAGTTGGACTAAGATTGATAGCCTTTATTTTAATCAATACAGGCATCATCTTTTTTCAGATTGCTCAAATTTGATAATTGTCTATCAAGATGACTTTCCAAATCAGAATTTTCAGCTTTGTATTGTAATATCATTCTTATAATAAATAAATGAAGTTGCGTCTCTCTGTTTCTCTCTCGATCTGTCCGCAAGTTTTGAAAAGCTGGAAAATAAAATATAGATTCACGTGACCTTTAAAAAGAGTGAGTCGCGAAGCGACGAACAGTGAAAGAAAAAGGTTATTTCCAGTTGTTTGGAGCGCCGAAGGCGCGGCAAGCATGCTGGTTGATTTCAAAAAACTAAAGTTTAAGGTGCTTGACATGAACTCAAATTGTTATTTATTTTCAGAATGAAACTCCTATTAAATTTCAAGATTCACTTTTCAGATCGATTTTTACTCTTTCACTGATAATTCAGATCCCGATCAAACTCTCCTGCTCCCATCTTCTACTTCCGAACAATCAGAAGTCGTTTATTATGTCGCCCAGTATATCCAATTCATCTTCATAGCCAAAACAAAATCTCTTGTCGAAACTAAGATGATCCTCCTCTCTTCTCCCCCATTCATTTTTCAACGCAATCACTCAAAAATGACCATCAATCAGAAAGCAGAGTCATGTATCTCCTCTCTTCCCTTCACCAAATATTCATATATGTGTTGCGAATCCCGATTTCCGTATTTGATAACCATCTGTTTGCTTCTTGTACTACACGAAAAAATTTAGTTGGAACTACCGTAGAAGTAAAACTTGCTCAAACTCCGCCCCCATAAAAGTTGGAGAGGCGGGGAGAAGGCATGGAAAACTTGGGATTGGTGGAAAGGAGGAGAGAAAAGAGAAGAGGGAAGAGAAAGTTTGGAATAGGAGAGAGGAAAGTCTGAAATCAATAAAAAGAAATTATGGTTTCCATTTGTTTTTGAATTCAAGAAATCGCAAAACCTGTAATAGAAGAGTCGTGTCCAGTTTGAGCTCATTTTCTTGGCTCCTGTGCATGACATCAAAAATGTGCAAACAGATAAAATGCTTGTGATATTATGATTAGCAATTTATCAGTTTACAACTTTTTATATCTTCGACAGGAACCGACATAAATTGACACAAAGAAAAAAGTCAGGAGGCCCTTCTATTACAGGGTTGACTGTAAAATATTGAAGAACCGAACTTTCAGATGCACCAAATGTTTGTTTTAAGTTCGGATTACCTGAAATTTTCAGACATTTTTTATCCATACATCCGTATCATTCCGAAAATGTACTGAAATTCAAATAAGTTCTCAGAATTCAGCCAGAAAGAATGTGAAGCGCTATATTTAAACGTTCTTTTCTACAGCATGTTCCTCATTAACAGATCCCCTTTATTCGCTAGAAAAAATAGTGTCAGAAAACATTTTTTCAATTTCCCAATATATAGAACTTCCTGTCGTAACCAACACAAAAAATATATAAGATTTGGAGCCATAAATTGCAAATCCCATATCTCTTACACGCCTTTCCTTTTCACTTTCACTCCTCTCGACTTTCCAATATTCTGAACCCATTTCGGCACACATCAAAAAAGCGAGAACGAGACTTGGGACACCTACTCGTTACACATACACACCACCACCCCATTCGTCTTCTGGAGCAAGTAGTACCTTCTGACGAAGAACAAGATTCTGAAGAGAAGAGAAACGAGAGCTAGAGAGATATCTGTCTCATTGTTGTTTTCCAATTTATGGGGCACCTCCCCCTATTGGGCGGAGCCTAGAGGTTCCAAGTGAAGCTCTGTGCTCACGCCTTTTGAAGTGTCAAACAATCGGAGGCGTCCTCACTCACTCCTTCATTTCCTTCTTCTTCTTCTCCCAATTCAACTTCAAGGATTACGGTAGGTCTGTCCTAGTAGTTTTCAAAATAAAATCCTAGTCGACTCATTGACTTCTTCTTCAGTTACTTCCCTTTCCTAGTTCACCTCATAAAAGAAAAAAAGGGACACTCACTCTGCATTTTCGCGCCCCTTTACCATTTTCGAATCACATTAAAATGCAAATTTGCTGGTGGTTCTTCTTCTTCTCCTTAGTCCTCTCCATTTCGAAAAAGTGTTGAGGGGGGACTTGTTGCAACAAATGTCCACCCTAGAAAAGGACAGATGTTTCCAATGGATTTGATTCCGGAGAGATCGGGGCGCCAGGAGGCACAAATCTCTTCAGTTTGAATTGTGTTGTCACGACGAGTTTAGAATTGGTCACTTCTGAATGATGACACGTTGTGCACCTGCTGCTACTGAAATCGGGTGGTTCAAGTGGATACTTTTCACTGAGTGACAGGGTTAGAGTTAAGTAGGTGATGATGTGTGACCTAAAAGTCTGGAGACATTTCTTTTTTTATCATATCTATCATAGAGCATCATCTGAAGATGTTCCCACTAATAATATTGGTTAATATCGATATTTTTGCTAGCCCAGTATAAGAAGGCGAAATACAAAATTCTAGGAACCCCTTAACTTTTTTGGAATGACTTCAAATTGACATCTTCAAATTAGGATGAAAAAAGGGGAGAACTCACTCGGCATAATTTATGAATTATTCAACAGAAAGTGGTGACAATATCGTGAGCAAATTCTATTGGTGGCCTAAAAAGTTAATTGGGTGAGGGGTAAGATGGGAAGAAAATATCCCAAGAAATACTTTTATAAAAAATTTGAATTGTTTCCGTTATTTCGGGAATAAGCTCAAATCCTACCCATTCCAAAAGAACGCTAACCAGAAAGGCTTTGTTTCGCGACAACCTTGCATTACTGTAATTGACAAAAGTCCGATCTATCTTCACATTTCCTGTTTTCCCACGGTATTACCGTCCTATTATGTTAAACCAAATCCCTAACTTCAGCCAGTCGCACTAGATATCTCTAATGTACTCCAAAATTGTTGATGCTAAATTCCCGTCATTTTGGACGTTGATATTTTTTGTGATTTATGATCTCCGTCAAGTGATTGGAAAATTTTCTTGAGTCATCGAAATGTTCATATTCCAGAAAACAATAAAAAACATAATTGTTATTTTAATTTTTTTTTTGTTGCCGTGGACCAAACCGTCCGTCATTTCAGGAATAAGCTTGAATCCTATCCGTCCTAAAAGAACCCTAACCAAAAAGACGCGGCTTTGTTTTGGAAAGTCTTGTATTACTGTAGTTGTCGAAAGTTTGATCTATCTTCACATTGTTTTCCCACGGTATTACCGACTTATTATGTTGTTTCCTCACTCTGTGTCCAAAGTGTGAACATATTTGTGAACTTGGTTGACTGGGTTTACTGTACTTTCAATTATTCAATTCTGAGAAACATTCATGGGAAATTGGAATCCAAAATAAAATAGAAAGATTTCAGTGGGTGAGTAATCGATGGAAAAATATAGGATTTCACAATCACGAGTGGCTATCCTGCTGGGTCTCGCAACGATTGGGCAATGATGAGAACAGAAATCAACAATCTGATATTTTCATTTTGTTTTGGCCAGAATGCGGCGAAAGCTCAGTTTCGGACTTATTTTGAACAGTTCTTGCTAGATTATCCATTGTTTCCGATTTTTCAAGGCCTAGTTCAGCCCGGCCCGGCCCGCCCCGAGCCCAGCTCAAGTCCGGGTCAGGTATTAAAGAATCTTCAAGGTTTAAGGCACGTTGCCCAGATCAATAGAATTTTAAATCGAGAATTTTGCCGAGCGATTTCATCTATTATAACTGTCAATAATTTGCAAAAAACCTAATCCCTAGCTTCATCCTGTTTCACTAGATATCCCTGGTCCGTTGATGCCTAAACTGTTGATGCTGAATTCTCGTCATTTTGGATATTTTGGTTGATAGTTTTTTTTTTGTGATTTATGATCTCCGTCAAGTGATTGGAAAGCTTTCTTGAGTCATCGAAATGTTCATATTTCAGAAAACAATTAAAAAACATCATTGTTATTTCAATATTTCTTTGTTTACTGCATAATCGACACGGACCAGATAAAAAGTCTCATTCGTTTCGAAATTCTGGGTCTTGCATTCAGTCTTGCATTCAGTATTCCTATGACCTATGACAGAAGACAAAAGTTATTGTGGGCCAAACTCTATCGAAAACTTCCGTCATCCGGGTATACCTACCTTCATTTCCTGTATCTTTGTGAAATTTGATCTACCACTTCTGGCCCACTATAGACAGAATTTTAAAGAAATTTGAAAAGTTGTGGTGATCCCAACAAAAAAGTTGGTTATTCTTATTTCGTCTCTCATTTACCCATTCCCAAAAACTCGTCATCCATCTTGGCGCCCTCTTCCTTCCCATTTTCTTCTTCTTCTTTCCCTCATATTAATTCAATTTTCTATAGATATATCGCTCTTTCTCTACCAACACATTTTCATTCTTTGTTTTATTTCTACTCCATAAGCGACCTCCCCAACTTTTTCTCAGTTTTACATTTGTGGGACATCGGGGACGATAATAAATCGGTCATGAATAGAAGAGCATCGAGTGCACTATTCGTTTTAGAAAACCTTTATTACCTCGTACTTTTAGAATCTGGTCCATCTTGTCCGTCCTAGTCAGTAACCCTGTATCTGACCTGACCTAGATTCGTTGTTTTTTTTCCAACAAAGCCTTTTTTTGACTCCGCCCATTTCCCCCAACTATTGGTTAGAAGAAAAGAAGAGAGTGGAGTGGGGGGAGCCGTCCCTGCTTCTTCTTTTCCAACTCTTTTCCTCTCTCATCAACTTTGTTTTTTTTTTTCGAATTTCATGATTCTATGATTCATGATGGATGAAGGCGGTTTTTGTTTTTAGAATCTGCCACGTGTATATGATATTCTGTACATGATTCCCGAAATATTATGATTGGGGGTACTGAATTTCATAAACCCCTTCTCTCGTTTTTGCTGATTCAAACAGTATCGTATCCATCATTCTCCTTTGTTTACATAACCCTTTATTGCCACGTCATCACTTACTGTGTCATCTAAACTTCTTTATTAAGTGCACTTCAAACTAAGGCAATCAATCCCCCAGATCATATTTTATTACCTTTTGTGGCTAGACCGAGTCAAGTATCTAGATCAACTAGATTATAATGAATTAAGAATTCGAAATTTTTCTCATGAGATCTTCCGGTTGACACTTTGGAGTTTGAGGGGTGTGAATTGAACTGTCAGGAGGGAAGGATCTAACACCTCGTCATGAGAAGATGCGTGGGAGTTTGGGAGGATCTGGAACTTTCTAGAACTTTTCTAGGATTTAAGAAAAGTGGTTTATCAGTAGGTCTAGGGTTTCGTCCGCGATTGGACTGGGGTAGTTGCAATATGAACTACTGTATTTCGCGGTTCGTCAAGTTTTGAGTTTTAGAGTTCGAACTCAAAATTCTAGGTTCTACTTTTCAGAGATTGTACTTTTCAGTGATCTCGAAACCTGAAATCTAGATTTCGAGCATTTAGAAAAAAATGCGTTGAGCCAAAGTTTTCTGCCTATTTCTAACCTGATTTGAAAATGCAGATTCAACTGGAGCATAACAAATTTCAGACTGGAATTTCAGTCTTCAGAGTTGGGAAACTGGGAGTTTACTAAAACTTCAGGATGTCAAGACATCATATTTTCTCTAACTGATCAGCTTTTTATTTTCAAACTTTTTATGCTAACAGCAACCAACTATCCAATAGAAAGTCACCTACACCGTCCACATTGAACCTTCATATCTCGTTTCCTGTAGCAGATTCAAAAAGTGATCAACTGTGAAAATGTTTATCGTAATATCAGAAATGTTTTATCACTGGACCACTTCTTGATTTCTTTCACAGGAACTGAGATATATAAGTTCACAATTGGTGGTTGGTGTGGGCTTCTATTAGAGTGTTTACGGTGATTGAGGTCAACGTAGCCGGAAGTACGGTATATTGATGTCCTGATTTTTATGTTGAGATTAAAGAGATAACGGATTCTATTCACCGGAATGGATTATATTGGCATCCTCGAAGTTCGGAATTTCAGTACCAGAATAATAGTGGTTCCCATTCACACCAGTTGAACTTTCTCATCCCATCTGCCCTCTCACCCTTATTGTTACCTGATCAGGTGTCACTTGATGGATTCTCAAGTCTCGACGCAACAAAAACTGTTATTATAAGCCGTTCAACTTTCCTGTCTCCCATCATTCTAATACCTCGCCCATTATTCATTTCTCGTCTCCACACCTGTCCCGTTCATTCTGCTCCAAGCATTAACTTGAGAACGTCCTCCTCTCCTTCTTTTCCTTACAAGACGTAACCCCATTTACTGTCCAATAGTGGGCGGAGTTTGAAGAGCGTGCGCGCAATGCATGATGCCAGGTGCACCACCAAGCCAACGCCGCCAAGCAGATGGTGGGTGTCCCAAGCATTCTTTCTCCGCCCCGTTTTCCTATACTTTCCTTAAGTAGTCTTGGTGGTCGTTCCTTTTATTCTTTGCTCTTTCGTTCTGATTTACTTTTGTTCTGTGCTTTTTTTCCAATTCTTCTGATCTTTCCAGGTATTCTTCTATCGCATATTCTTACCTCATTCTTCCAAAGATAATGTCGTCTACCACATCCACAAACCTTCTGGAGAATCCCTACGATTCCAACGTCGTCAATTTGATGTCCATCCTTATGAAGTCGTCTCAATCACTTCCAACACCTCCAGACACCCATACTGACGGATCCATTTCTCCAGATTCGACAGCGTCCGACTGTTCGGAGAGTGCAGGACCACCAGCAAAAAGACGTAGAAAGCCAGAGAGTAAGTAAAGTTGTCCGCAATTAACACATTTCGGTTTGTTTGCATAATAGTGAGAAAGTTACTTGTGGGAAACTTCGTTAGGTGCTAGATTCCCTCATAATCCCCTGTCATCTGATTCCCTCTAGGATATTCTGACAGCCCGTCATCTGTTTTTTTTTCAACTCTCCCTGAATACAACCCGCTGATCTGCTTCTTGTCGTGGCGCCACGTCAAATCGCATTATGTTGTAGTCGTGTCAGGAGCAAGAGCTCTAGAGTGAGAGCACTTTCGAAAATCAGAAAAGTTCAATTCCTCTCTTTCATACTCGTTTCTTTTTCCCGGGTCGATGTTTCTGACCCACTGTTCTAGAATTTTCTCTTCTTTTTTTTTTCAAAAAATCCAATAGTTTGATTTTTGAGCAAGCAGTAATAGCACTATTTACAAAAGTGCTACTAGTACTAGTACTACGGTGTGATGGTCAAAATCTAAATATGGCCACCCCGGACAGTCCTGACTAGATGGGGGACCAAGGCAGCTGGCCAAATAACAAATCCCCACCTCTAGTAGTACTTTTCCCGATCCACTACTGGTCACAGAAGCTTCTCTGATGACCAATATTAACATGAAGAAGAGCCCAAAAGTTTGAACAGCCGCCAGCCACACGGTTTTCTCTCGTTTAGTTCTTTACTTCCAAATTCGTGACCTTTTTCTGTCTGATGTTAAGTTCTTCTCAAATCTCAGTAGACCCCCTTCCTAGATGCCCATCTGTCGCCAGATGTTCTCTCCCGGAGACTGTTTGGGGCAGAAGGCAAGTTTTTGAAAAACTTGGAGAGTGACTATTCAAATTAGCTGAAATTTATTTGCATTTCTACTCCTGTGAGCTACTCTGTTAGAAACTATTTATTTCTCTTGAAACTATTTTAAAGTTTCGAAACGGGTTATCTTGGCGAAGACGAAAGTTTTTACACAAATCAAAACTTCATCTTATCTACCTCATCGCATCGATTCTGCCAAGAAAAAAAGTCTCTGACACCTTCATTTTTTTCTTCTTCTCCCCGTTTCTATGCAAATATTGGCTCCAAAAAAGGGAACACCGACAAGTAGTGATTTCCGGACCTGGACACCCTTTTTATTCTCATTTTCCGGTTGATAATTGTACCAATTGTGCTTCCCAAAAAGAGGCGTTACATCATCCATGCCTCCCGGGCGGTCTCCTTTTTGAAAAATGGACTCGGCTCATTGGTTACTTCCTCGTTTTCTTGTTCAATCAAAAGCTTCCTTCTCCTCCCAGTCTATTGTAGTTTTTTTACCGCAAGTGGTGATCTCAGAGGTCCTGCCTCATTAATTATGCATTCATTCGTTCTTTTTGAGGGGGCCCCTGAAACCGCCTGTGATTTACAAAAGGCATATGGTATGGATTAGAAGAGAAAGAGTTTCGTGTTGACATATGGAGATTGAATAGGTGTTGAGATTACTGTACTTGACAAGAACTTTTTGTGGCCCTTTCGAAAGTAAACTTTGGGGATCTTCTTTCTTTTAGTACCAATTTTTCTGATTAACAAATATGATAGAAGAACTTAGGGGCTACAAGATGAGACTACTTGGAAAACTGTATCTAATCTATCAACAAAGTTACAAAAAGCCAAAAAAATTGAGCTCGGATGGTTTTTGGAACTAAACCGTAAACTTTGAGCCCATATATCTCGTTTTTTGTGAAAGATATCAAAAAGTTGTTAACTAACAAAATGTTTATTATAAAATCAAAAACATTTTGTCAGTTCACTATGTTTTAATACCATTTACAGGAACCGAGATATATGAGATCAAAGTTAAAGGTTCGAGTGGCGCTCTTATTGAGTATTCTAACCTACCACCCAACTACTTTTTCTAATGCACTTCCTCCTCTTTTTCTTTTTCTCAGATATCAGAACATCTCCTATATGGCAGATGTTCTTCTTCTACATCGCATCCTCCTCATTTTTCTCGACCCCTACTAATTATGAAAACCCATTACCGCTCAATGATTAACCTGACTTTTCTTGCAGCAAAAGACATCGTTCGTGTCTCAGAAGGAGAGCTTCTTCTTCAACCGACGTGCTCATCATCAGACACCGAAACTCCGAATAAGGAGAATCAGAAGGAGGACGAGATGACTTGTGACACAACCACAGCCACCACATCTCCGGATATTAAGACAAACGAGCAGGTGACTTTTGGGGATAACCATCTAGGGGTGGTTTGAATAGGCGCTATACATAAGCAATTAAATTTTTGCTTGTCCTTGGATCGGTTTATATGGAGAAAAGACAGCTGACGACGATGCGAGCACCTGTTCCGAATCGTTCCGAACTATTACCTAACAACTTTTTTATACCTCCGCTGAGATGAAGAAGAACATGTGCCCTCTGTACATCTGCTTCCTTTGAGATAACCATCTCCTTTCCCTTCTTTAGCCATCCTTTCTCCTTCTTTTTTCTCAACAACTATTATTTTTCAGACCGCCGAATCGGCAGATGTCGTCACCTCCTCTTCATCTATTGCGCCGTCGAACAGTGGCATTCCGTCGTTCCTCTACTCACAGTTCTTGACGCCTTCATTTCAAAAGCATCTCGAAATTTTGACATCTGGAAACTTTACATCACAACACTCGGAGACGTCACCATCTGATGTCGAATCGTTGACATCTTCTGATGGTGGTGTCGTGGCAGCTCAGACGTCGTCGTGCTCATCGTCGTCAAAGGTAAAGGAAGGGGAAAAGAATGAAATTTGCATTTTGAGTGAAACTGAGAAGACACTCAAACACACATTCAAACGGTAGAAAAGTGAGACTTGTTGCATATTTATGAACTCAAAATGGACACATATGAAAATTCAAAGAAATGGCAACTGGGACCTAGAATTAGGAGTTTTTCGTGTCACGAAGCCTCCAACTTTAATTATATATTTGGGAACCTACAAAACACCTTGTTCTACCCATAAGGCAAGAGAGATGGCATTGCGTGACCAATGACACCGAAGATTCTATTCTTACCAGAAAAGAAGAGGGGAGAAGATACTAGGACCACCAACTTTGATGGATTACTATTATTGTTTTTTTTCACACCTATTCTTTTTTCCAGAGCCCACTCAATATGATGATGGTTTCGTCGGATTTTCCAAAGTCACCAATTTCGGCTTCGACTCCACCACATTCGGGATCGGAGACTTGTGGATCTCGTGTCATGTCTCCATTGAATCAGGTTTGTTTTGCTTTACAAATACTTTATTAAGATTGCATCCGTGTAGCCAGATTTTGGTTTTTTTAATTAGATTACCGTATACTTTTTCCAGACAAGCCTTACTGATGAGCTCTCCATCTCCACCACCC
Source organism: Caenorhabditis nigoni (assembly GCA_027920645.1). NCBI lineage: Eukaryota > Metazoa > Nematoda > Chromadorea > Rhabditida > Rhabditidae > Caenorhabditis > Caenorhabditis nigoni. The sequence continues at coordinate 5,950,970 of CP115864.1, forward strand.
CAACCATCCCATTCACTCCAAATGGATCGATCCCATCGCCTGGTACCGGCTACTCGTGGAGCATTAGACGTGGTAGGTTTATTTGCCGAAAGTTGGGACAAAATACAGAAAAAGGCCTACTGAAATTGGAACTTATTACTAATCCTATAATAACACATAACTAATAAAATATGTAATCTGAGAATATATAGAAAGTTGAAGTGGTAACTTGTCGGTCGTCGCTTTTTCTTTCATATGATAGATATTCTCTAATTCCATTAAGTTTGTATTTCTTACCCAACACAACACACGTCTTCTTCCTCTTCTCCTTTCCTCAATAATGAAGAGAAATCCACTCGCACTCTTGTTTTTTTTCCTAAGAAACTAACCGAACTAATCCTTCTATTAACCCACTCATCACACCTGTGTTATTCATCAATCAAAAACACTCGCACACAAATCTTCCATATCAGTACTTTAAGTCCCAACTTTCAGAAGGAAAACTGGCTTGTCCAACTCCGGGATGCGATGGATCCGGTCATCAAACTGGCCTCTACACCCATCACAGAAGTTTGTCCGGATGTCCGCGTCGACCAGACAAGAATGTGATTCAAAGTAAGTCTCAAAAACAAAAGGAGAGAAGATTAATGGGATCTCATGCATTTCATACTTGGTAATAAAGAAGTAGCACACCACTAGTTGGCTGCTCCTGTGACTGCTCACTGCCCCAAGATTGATGATATTCGCATTTCTCACTTACTTACTTTTTGCTTTGCAGTGCTTGCTCTCCGTCAAGAAACGGTGCTTCGATGCACAACTGCTGGATGCTCAGGAAAGGGACATGTCAATGGAAATAGAACATCGCATCGCAGTTTGTCCGGATGTCCGATTGCTCATCAGGAGAAATTGGCTAGAAAGGGATTGAAAGCAACACCAAATCGTACAAAAACTCCACCAAAGGGAATCAATTTGGGAGATGAATGTCCTTTGGATTTGACATTGACTGGTCTTCCAGCCGGTTTTAATACTCAGCAATTGTTAGCTGCTGCTCAAGCAGGATTCATGCCATCTGGGTAAGAACTCAGAACTGGAACCTCGATTTTACTATTTTTTGTTTTCAGCCAAGTCATGGATGTTTTCTTGAAGCAATTTTCTAAACCACTAGCCACACTTGAGGAGGAATCCAAGAAAGAGGTAATATAGTAACCAAATAGATTTTCAGTTTGTAAATTTTGGTTATTTCAGAACGAAATGGAAATCGATGTGGAAACAACAACTGATGAGATTCCAGTTCTTGTCAGAGAAGATCCAGTAAAGTGTGATTCTCCAGCTGTAGTAGTTGCTCCAATTCCCGAAGCAGTTCCATCGACTCCAACTAAAGTGGCTCCTGCTCCTGCAGAAGTGAAGATGTCTCCATCTTCTCTTCTTCTTGGAATGCCTGGACTCTCTGAGACTCTTATGAAAATGACCGGACCCCAACAACCAGTCCAGTTTCCACAATTCCACTCGCCACAAACTGCTCTTTTCGGCAATCAGAACGCCCTTCTCGCTCAGCTGATGTTGGCACAGTTTCAAGCCCAACAGGGATTCTAAGCTACTTTATAATACGCTTTCCCAATATCTTAGGACTCCCTCTCCCAAATAGTTTTTCTAATCCCATTCAAACTGATTTATTTTTCTGCGTCTCTCCACTTTTTTCCGGTATGTAGTTTTCTCTCTTCCCTACGCCCGGTGGTCACCGTCATCATCAATCATGTCGATATACAGACACGGATGGATGAGGAGAGAGAAAGAAGAATAAGAAGAGAGACCGTATTAAGAAAATGGCAGATGTCGCCAGATTGCACAGTCCGAGTTTGCCAGTTACACTTTATTCGGTCATTGACCTTTTTTCTTTCTCTCTCCTTCTTCATCAAGTGAATTGGACAATATGGTATATGCTTGATGAGAGAGCTCTTTAGAGTTTATTTGTTGTTTTTGTATGCATGAGGTGCAATTGAGTGATGGGTCTCCTAGAAAAACGAAGGAACTTTTGAACAAGAATTATGAAACAAATAAAAAACCCGGAATTTCTTATAAGCTTCTATAGAAACCTATCATTTCAACAGCCTCAGTGTGAAACTCATTTTCTTCCGGTTAATGAGCCACCTGCATCGTTTCTATGTCTGCGTCTCTCATTCCCACATACTATTTCTCCTTCCTCTGTGCAGTACAGGCTTCCCCGCGTCTCAATCGTTATGTGCCCTTCGTTCGAAAAACATCTGCTTCCCGTTTTCTTTCTTTTCTTAAATACTTCTTCTCTTCGTCCCAACATTTGGGAGTGAAATTCAAAACGTGTGTCTGTCCATACTAGAACTCTTCTTTCCCTGTCAAACTTCTGAATCCCAACATTTACTTTTCAGTAGATCATTTTATGATATTGATATCCACTACCCTGTGTTGTCCCTAGTTATCATTTCATTCCAAATTCCATTCTTCTCATTACCCAAGCTTTACCACCAACATTCCCAACTTTGTCTTTTCCTTTCATTGCTTTGGTTGTGCTTTAATTCTGAAATCTGAAATCCGTCTCTTTCTCTCACTCATAATATTATTTTTTGATGATTTTTATTTTTTATTTTGTATTAATAATTTTTGAAAACTGATATAAAATCCATCCTTCTATTTTTATTTCAAGATGAAACATCAAATTCTAACAACAAAAAAGACAAGGTTAACAATGACAATAGATGGACAATGGGAACAGATAAAGCTTTCAGAGAATTGATGGAGATGATGGTTAAGAGACGACCAAGTCGTTGGAATGGTTGGCGAGCATGTTGTAGAAACACTGGGACATGTCTACTTCTGGTGGCACCGTCTGAAAAGAGAAGCTTACGGTAGAAAACTTCAGAGGCAAACTGGCTTACATTGTTTTCAAGTTCACGGTTCGCTATCATCATATGAACTCTGCCATGGTAACTATTATGTTGGTCATACATCTCCTTATCGGCAAACATGCGCATGCATTTCTAAAATTTAAAAATTAGGTGGACAGATAAATGTGAAACTGACGTAACAATAGCGAGAGTCATCGAGAAAATCCTCGGGTTTTCTTCCGTGTGAGACGTACATATGCTCTTCGCATACCTCTTTTCCGGCACATTCACATTTACAAATCGGGCAATGGAACCTGAAAATTTAAAGATTAGAGAAACGAAAAAAAAAAACAGAATTCTTACATTTCGAGCTCCAGTGGCTTTGAGCTCTCAATCATTTGGTAAAACGTGATAGGTCCACCCAACCGCATATTGGCTCGAAGCAGCTTTTCATTCAAAGTCTTCATAGGAAGAAGTTGATTCCTGCGAATCATATTCACCCAATTCGACGAATCCTTTCCCAATGATAGTTTCAGAGGCATTCGTCGCTTCTCCACCGGAAAGTATGGAACAGGTGATCCTCGAATGACCAGAGCATTTTCCGGAATAATCGCAGTTTGACGCCGATTGCTGCAATATTGGTGGTACTCAGATAATTATCCGTGTGCGTACAAAGGAAAAATGCTCCTTTTGGCAAACCTTGAATATGGTCTGTAAGCAGCTTCGAGCTCTTCCTTGTTGGTCACATGGGTCCTCATGTGTTTCTTCATGTTTCCTTTCAATCGAAACTGTTTTCCACAAAATGGACACAAGTGCGGAGTGTAACCAGTGTGCACTGTACGATGCTCAAACATGTTCGATTTGAATCGAAAGCCACGACCGCAGACTTCACATAAGAATGGTTTCGTGTCAGTATGAATGACAGAATGCTGCTGGAGACCTGAAAGAAAACTTGCTTATCTGGTGATTACTTTGATTTATTTGATTTACCTTTATAATTCATAAAAATCTTATTACACACATTGCACTGATGAACAGCATACGGAGGAGGTTGTTCATGTTGGAAAGGGTACTGTAAGTTGTGAAAAATTGAAGCCTGGCGAGAACGCGAGAAACTCAGCAACGAGAAAAAAAGAAAAAAAGGTAGAAATGCGAAGTTATTTCCTAGCGGACTAATTCATGATTTGGCTGAAAACATCTTTATCTTCTTTTCATTTCTCCTGAGTTCTTCGAGTTTTCATGATGTCTATGAAAATTCGTTTTTAAAACAGAAACTCACACTCAAATCGCCTCCGTACTCATCTCCTGCATACGAGTCATCTCGAGAGTCATCTAATAGAGACATCTGGAAATTCATTTTCAGAATTTACTTGTCAAAATACAAGTCGAAAAAACCATCGCTTTGGATATTCTTGCCGGAGGTTTTCAATATTTTTTAGGATTACTGTTTTCGTTTTTATCGTTCTGAGACCTTACCGTCTCTTCAGTGTGTGCGCCTTTAATACCGTGCATTTTTGAAATTATTTTTTCTCGGATTTTCAGGCTTTTCAGGTGCTGAGTGTTCGTTTGAATTGAGAATTATACATTTCTGTTCTGATGCATTTTTCAATTTTATCTTAAAATCATAACTTCTGATCACAATACTTAAAATTTGTGTGTATCTCGTGTGGAATTCCATGATTTAGCTGACAATATTAACCTGGAAATTACAAACTTAACAAAGTTAATATTAAAACGATTGAGTCATCTTCGTTGAGTCATTTGTGTAATCTGAACTGTTTCGCACAAGTCTGACGTTTTGTGGAGCATATAACTGATAAACTTCCTCCTTTTTTAGACATCATCCTTTTCAAACCAACTGGAATAATTCTGACCGCTTCATTCATGACAACATTTATTTCAGAATGCTACCATAATTTAATCTCGACAACAGTCTGAAATCGCTTCTCCTATCTCGAATTTCGGCGATCCGTACTTCCCGTTCTGCTGTTTCTCGTCTGCAACCTCTTCGCCCGGTGCACTGTTTCACTTCCACTATTTCCCACTGCGAAAAACGGGCGAGAGAAAGGAGAGTACACACATACACACAACACATGCCGTTTGTCGGCAATCGCCGTTGTCCATTGCCAATTTTTTCACAGTTTTGGCTCTAAAATGGACACTTCACCACATAGTAAGCCGTCGAGCAGTTCGGCAAGTCAGTCGAGTCATTCGCCAAGTCCAGCGCCAGTTGTAAGTCCTTGAAATGTGATTTTTGTCAGAAAATGCATCGAAATAGAATTATTTAAAAATATGGATAGTTCTGTTATCAGTATTGAATGACAATAAAAAGCACGTTGAACATAACTGAAAGGATCCTTTAGAAATTCTGAAAAACTGCTAATCTTTCGGTGAAGTAGTAAAAATCGAATAAATAATCTAATTTTTCAGACTGCTCCACGAAAAACACGAGACTCTGGGCTATGCATGACACAGGATATTCCGGAAATTCCAACTCATTGTATCGATAATCTGAATAGCCATCAATTAGGAAGGGGTACCTATGGAATCGTCGAAAAAACGAGATATAGGAGATCCAGGAATCATGAATATAGGTAATTATTGCGATTGAAGTCTAAAAATTGTTCTTAAAAGAATGAAAAAAGGTTTATTGTAAATAGAAGAAGCTTGAATAGCCTCTCACCGAGTATTCCAAGTTTTCAGACCGGCGGCTATTAAATATTCATCTCCAATCCATCTGGCTACTCTTATTCGTGAAGCAAAAGTGATGTGGGCGTTGCGAGATCACTCCAACATTATTAAGTAAGGTTTCACTAGCAAATCTAGGTAGTAACTCTTGAATTTCAGAATATACGGATTGTATCGAGATGCGCGTCACGGTCAAGGAGTCGTGATGGAGTACATGGATTGTGGAAGCATGTCTGAATGTTAGTCTTCCATTCATACCTTTTACGTAATTTTGCGGACATTAATCAATTGATCAACTGGAAATCTAGGAGCTTTGATGCAATTTTAAGCCACATTCGGAATCTAATCTACTAACTTTCAGTGATTTACGACAGGAAAAGCATCGACTATACGATCGATCATGTCGCGTCGTGGCTTTATCAAATGGCTTCTGCAGTGAATACTTTCCATCGAAATGACCAAGTCCACAGAGATTTGAAGCTCCAGAAGTGAGTGAAATTTGGTTGAAAAGACTCACTTAAACCTCTTCTTTCAGCATGCTTCTTTGCGATCGGTATCGAACGATGAAACTGTGTGATTTTGGAACTTTCACTGCAATGCATCAATCGATGACTTCGAATCGTGGAACTCCGATTACAATGGCTCCCGAAGTGTTTCGCTGTGAGGAGTATAACCAGAAATCGGATATCTATAGTATCGGGATTATAATGTGGCAAATGATCGCCAGAAATCATCCTTATAATCGGAATTTATCAGTGCCTGGATTGTTGTATAACGTTGCGACAGCTAGTTTGCGACCACCCGAACTTGATTGTAATCCAATTTTATCCGATTTCTATAAGCAGTGTTGGCATGATGACCCAGTGTCTCGACCTACTGCAGCTGAATGCCTTCAATACTTTACTGCTTTAAAAACGGTATTTCTCAGCTTAGCTAGAACTTATACTCACAAATTGTGTATTGCAGGAATATCCGAACGGCAATGTCCCTCTGGCTGATGCAAATACCAACCGACCTGTTGAAACTCCTCCGCCACGTGTTCATCGGCCTTCCGGTCTTGGTTCAGCATCTGGAAGTGGCTTAGGAACGAATGGAAGAACACCAACTGCCTCGAATCATTTGAATGCACCACAAGCAGTGAATACTCATAGAAGGAATAGGAGTGAGACTATTCAGATGAAACCGGTAGGTTTCGAAATTTGGAAATTTTCGAAACGTATATTGAACATTTGAACAATTTAGGAACTACCATATCCAGTGATGCCAGGAGAAGTTGTTCCATCTTCGAGTGGCGCATTCAGAGGACCAAGATCTCAAAGTGAAGCGAAAAACCTACGAGATGCAGGACGATCTCAAAGTGGACAAAGGTATGGAAATATGAGCAGGGAGAGAGGGTAGCATTTCGAAATAGGTCTCTCTTTCTATGGCATGCTTTCTTTGGCATATTGCGAAATATCAAAGCCATTCTTATTCCAGACATCCACATAGAAATGCACCACCAATTCCGATTGATGATCGAAGAGATAGCAACGAAAGCAACGAAAAAGATGCTATTTTTTTGAAATTATTGGAAAACGATGATACAAGAGTAATCAGAGAATACTTGAATATTTTTGAAAATAAAACGATTTTACAGCCCGTCGATCCAGATGCACGAGATGAGGGATCTCTAAATATTTTCCATCAACACTGCAGTAGTAATAAAGAATACGCGGATGCGCTTCTACTCAAGAAGGAAGTCCTAAGGGCAAAGTAAGTTTTGAGAAAATGGTTCGAAAGGATTAGGATTTTCAAAAATCTTAATTCCATACTTGCTAAATCTCGGCCCGGCCCGGGTCAGCCCTGGCCCGGCCCACCGGCCCGGGTTCGGAAAATTTCAAAAAATTTCAGATAATTTTTGTTAAATTTTTGTCAAAATAATCATTTTAAAGCACGAAATTTATCCCATGACCCTACTTAAACCTGAAAACAAAGAACTTTTAATAAAATGTTCCCAAAAATCCAGTTTTCTCTCAAAAAATGATACTTAAAAATTTTTGCCTCAAAAACCCGGGCCAGGCCGGCCGGGCCAGTGAAAATTCCTCCACCGGCCCGGCCCGGCCCGCGACATGTATGTTTAATTCGAAAAAAAAACTGTGAGATTGTATTCAAAACTGTGATAGAAACGGCTGAGTTCCGTTTTAAGTAATTTCGCTATAAACAATGAAATTGAAAAAATTGAAAGTTATGGAGTATGAATCCTCTTTTCAGACATGAGCTTCTGAGTCGCTGGCCGCAACACCAACGCCACGTGGAACTACTCGAACGACAAAACTATTTGGAACAGGAAATCGCGAAACTCGAATACAATAGCGATGATGATTTTGTGATATCTGAACGATTGTAATTATTTTTTCTCTCTAAAAGTCTACTCACTTTCACTTTCTCATTAAAACTCACTCAACTACTTACAAAAGTCCCCCCTCATTAACTCTGTCTGAATACCCACATTTCTTTTTTTTTGTTTTATTATGTTCAATTCTGATCACTTCCAAACTTTCTCTTCTTTCTTTCCACCCAACCGTTTTCTCCTCCTTTCAATACGCTGGTCGCCTTCCTTCTGTCCTTCCGAAGTTTGAATGTAATTGTTATTATCCCTATGTATTTAGTGCCTAGAATGATGATTATGACTGTTTATTTTATGACAAGAAGACGTTATGCGGATAAAATGAATCGAATGCCTTTCCCTCCTTTTTCTGCCATCTCCGAACGAATCACCGTTTGATGCCAACGTGCATATAAAGGAATCAGAGTGAAAGACAAACAGATCAGTAGTTGCCATCCATCATGGGTTACGGTACCCAGGTGGCTTCTGGTGTTACAGTAATATGTGCTGCGTTTCTGATTCCAATGTTGACTTGTACTGTTTCATTATTCTACGAAGTTGCACAAATGCATATGCAGGCAATGGATGGAATGGAGGAATTTAAGGTTTGGTTTTGAGATCTTTTTTGGGTGGATGACACATTTAATTTTTGTCTTCCTGATAGGTTTTACTACTGTAGTCCTACAGTAATCCATGTTTGAAACTTTTACTAAATATCTGAAATGCATCTTAAATTGTTAAAAAATGTGAACTCAAGTGAACGATTTGATTACTAAAATTTCGGTCGGTCGAAAATCGGCGAACGCCGCCCGACCGCCGATTTGCAGAATCAAATTGCATCGTGCGTCGTAAATCAAAATGATGCGTACGCAAACACTCTCTGCCAAGACCCGCAAATGCACGAATACGGTCGGCGGCCATATTTCCCGACCGAACAGAGTTCACAGAATACTGAAAAAAAATTCTCTAACTTCCAGCTCTATGCAAACGGTGCATGGGAAGATATGCTACCAGCTGCCCGTCTACCTCGTGACACCTCCGCAACTCCAAATGATTCCAAAAAAGATCCATGTGATTGTGACACTGGTCCAGCTATCAATTGCCCAGCAGGACCCCACGGTCCACGTGGCAGACCTGGAAGAAAAGGTGCAGATGGACCACATGGACAACAAGGAAGAAAGGGACCGGATGGAATGGATGTGTTTAAGGAGATGATTGGACCAGTTGAGTGTATACCATGTACCGCTGGAGAGCCAGGACCACCAGGTGAAGATGGACCAGCTGGAGAGAAAGGAGAAGATGGTCAACCAGGAAGTCCAGGAAAGCCAGGAGAAGATGGAGAACCGGGAACTGATGGGGAGCCAGGGTAAGAGTTTTGAAACATGAGGGAACACGGAGAAATAGTCCTTCTAGATTCATCGGATTCCCTGGATTCCCTGGACCTCCAGGAGAGGATGGAAAGCAAGGAAACAATGGAACACGTGGTGTTGGTATTCCAGGACCAGCAGGACCACCTGGTCCAGAAGGAGAAGTAGGAATGCCTGGAGTTACTGGAGAGACAGGAGAAAACGGGCAAGATGGACCGGAAGGACCAGAGGGACCACCTGGAAACGCAGGAGATCGAGCGGAAGAGGGCCCTGATGGAATTCCAGGAGAACAAGGAGTTCCTGGTTTTGATTCTGGTATGCTTTCGAAATTATTCAGATTTAATATACGTTTCTTTCTTCCAGGATACTGTCCATGTCCCCGTCGGTCTGCATCACGATCGGGAACTTCGTTAGGAACTCCATTAACTGATACCATTGTTCCATCACCAACCATTTTCCCTCTGACGTCTTCAACCTCCACTACTCCAACATTATCTCCATCTGTTCCAACAATTCTTTCAACACGGTCTCCGAAATCTCGTGAAGAACCTCATCAAGTGCCTCCGAATCCATCGTCATCGGAGAATCCAGAAACTGGAGAATCTGATAATTCGCAAAATTTCGGGGGATATGGAAGAGTATAAAATGAAATTCATTCGAAAAATAAATCATTGAAACTTCAGTTTTAATCAGAGATCTTAACAAAAAGGGCAAAATCATTAATCACAAGATTCTTGAGCGAAAATCAACAGCTGTGGATTTTATTGGGTCACTTGGTGTGACTTATTTCTGATAGTGAGCTTATTTTTCCTGAGTTAGAGCATTTTATTGCAATCTTCTTGTTACCCAGATTTGTTTTCTGAAAGTTAAATAGCTATTGAACAAGCCAAATTACCTAACTTGTTATTGGTTCAACAGGTATTCATTATTCTCGAATTTCAAATAATATTCAGAAGATCTAGGTTATTTTAATTTTCTAGGCAAAATCATTGAAAGGGCAAAATCATTAATCACTTTAAATCTTTTTTATTTAAATTCGTTCTTTACTCCTCATCTTCATTGTTTTTCATCATCCTTAACAATCTAGCTCATCTTTCAACAATCATCTATTTTCTGAATCTTTATGTCATTTTAAGGGTTTTCTTGAACTTAATTATATGTTTCTAGTCTTTGAGAAACGATCTAGATTTTCTAAAAAACGTTGAGAAGATCAGTTCTAGAGAGAATATGTGCATTTGACATGATAACCCAGTTTTTGTAAGTAAAAAATTTTTATTAGTATTTTAAATCCAGAAAAAGTCAGTAAATTTTAAATCTTCCAAAATGCTCAAAGTGATCGGTAACCTGACAAACTAGCTCCAGACTCCTGAAAATGGTCAAATAAGCCTGAAAAATGTTTATTATTAACAAAAGAAAAGAGAAATAACAAGTTTCAAACGTGTACTGATTAGCCAGACTTTCGTCTGTTGATCCCTTTCGCCACGTAGAGGCTCAGTACATGAAAGGGAAACAAGGTTTTTTGCCAATGGGATCACCTTCTAAAACCCATAGGAGGTGGAGGGAGGGGTCCCCCACCCCTAACAAAAAAAAACAACAAGAAGTCCACCGAAAAACCCCTCTTTTCGGAGACCATTGTCGGTTAATTTTCAGAGACGCCTTCTCTATGATAAGAAGCCAAATGCATACCGCTTTTCATTGCTGTCTCAATTTTTTTAATCTTTGATAAAATCTTCTGCTACTAGGGGACGTTCAGTGATAAATCACCTAGCCATGAACCCGAACATGACGACCCTGAGGGCCTTTTAGTACTTTTTCACATCGGACCAATCGACAGAAAAAAGCAAAAGAGACAGCAACAAGCAGCGTAATGCAAAGAGCTTCTTACCAGTGAGAAGGTGCCAGTGAAAATTATCCAACAATAAAGTTCAAAGAGGCGGATTTCACAGAGAACTGATTTTTTTCAATACGTGGAATTTTTCAAACGTGGAACGAAGGAGAGGGTGTGACGTAATATTGATTGAATTATTGATTAATTTCGTTACGTGAATAATTAAGAAAGATGGAAAATTAAATATAATTTGACATGACCTTTTGAAAGAGAGAAATTAAAAAGGGAGGAGCGCACCGACGAACAGTAAAATAAATAGGTCAACCCGCGCCGAACGCCCGCCAGCCAGCTGTTTGGAATAAACATATTTAACTTCGTAGTTGATAATTTTATTACAAAATATTCCAGACGAGATGTGCCGTTTGGAATCAAATAATTCGCTGAAACAATCAAAATGACGTTCTATCTGAAAGTCCCGGACTTTCATCCTTTCATCCTCAATTGATCAACTGTAAAACCGGAAATAATGATCTAAATGTTAAAGTTTTTTAGTTGTTCTTTGCTCATTTTTACTTCTTCGCCCTTTTTTGCTAAACCACAGATAAGAGATACTTCAAAAATTCAGTGGGTGCAAGTTTTCCATTCCACTTGACATTTCAAGTTACTCACTTCAATCTTCTTCAACTTATCCTTTTTTCCATTATCCCATCCAAATATTCAATCATCTTCTCCTTCCCGAGAATCCGCGCTTCCCACATTCCCAAATTTTCGAATATTCTGAAAAGTCTCCTCAAAATTTTCAAGTTCAACCCAAAATGTCGTTCCAGGCGATGGTAAGTTGGTCATACCCTAAAATGAGACAATTGATCTCATTTTTCTAATTTCTTATCAAATTAAAAGTTCCCATTTTTTTTCCTTTTCAATTTGCCAGACCCCAACCTTTGACTTTCTCTTTATCTCTCTGTCGCCTAAAAAATTAGCAAAAAGAAGAGGTTTAACTGGTTCATTCTTCTTCTTTTTTTCTCCGATCATCTGATTTCGTTCTCAGGATACATTCGCGGAAATCAGTCAACACATTCTGATGTCTTCTGCAAAACCCCCAGATTTTGATTATGTTCTTGAACAAGTTGGTGATTATGGAACATATCAATTGGTGTTTTTCTTTATTATTTGTCTTCCTGCTAGCCTTCCATCTGCGTTTTCAGGTTAGTTTATTGGATTTGAGTTCAGGAAAATTTTAGACTTTACAAAAATCAAAAATAAAACTTCAGCATTCAATATCCCATTTGTTGTCGGAAATCCACCCCATTCTTGCCGTATTCCAGAAGGAAAAGAGTATTTGAGACCGTTGACAAATGATACTGTAAGTTTTTTTCTATGGATTTACAGTAATCTTGGCTTGCTATTCGGAGAATCATCTTTACAGTATTTGCTCTGTGCTCTCGTGCATAGAAGCCCACCCAAACAGCCTACATTGAGCTCGATTATCTTGATTCTTGTGAAAGATATCATAAATTTGTCAACTGATGAACTAATTATCATAATATCACCAACATTTTATCAATCGACAAATGTTTGATATCTGCCACAGAAATCGAGAAAATTTAACTCAAAGTTGAGTATTTCAGTGGGCTTCTATGGAAATACGGTACCTAGTTTTATGACATAAATGGAAACAAATATCAAATATCTATAGAAACATCTTATGGTTTTAACGCTATGGTAACGTTTGGTTTTAATGGCTTCGAATTTCAGCAAATTCTTTCATGCAAACAATACAACGAGACCCAAATCAACGTCTTCCGAGCATTCACATCTGCTCCAGTCGACACATACAGGCCAGTTTCCTCTCAAATTTCCATGTAAAGTTTCTGAAGTTTTAGTGATAGAATCGACTTAGTTCCATGTCAAAACGGATGGGTTTATGACAACTCGACGTACCTGGATAGTTTGGTTACTGAGGTATTCTGAAACAAAATGAACTAAATTTTGAAATTTGAAATTTTTAGTTCAATCTGGTCTGTGACCAACAATCATGGGTTGAGATTTCGACCACATCGTTTTATGTGGGAAGTTTTATTGGAAACTGTTTATTCGGATACATTGCTGACAAATTCGGAAGACGTCGTTCGTTTTTTGTGATTCTCATCGTTTTGGTCGTTTGTGGAACGGCGAACTCTTTCGCGAAAGATATCGAGTCATTCATTATTCTGAGATTTTTCACAGGACTGGCATTCCCCGCATTGTTCCAAATTCCATTCATTATTTGTGAGTTCAAAAAGTTTTTTTCTGGAGTCTATTTCAGTTGTCGGAGCCAATACTTTCACAATTCTCTGAGCATATTATTCTATGTATCAGGTAAGACTTGTGGGAGACTTGGCCAAGTCTTGTATTCTGTTGCGTTGTCATTATAACGGCACAAGACTTGGTCAAGCCTCCCAAAAGTCCTGATACATAGAATAATGTGCTCAGAGAATTGTGAAAGTATTGGGACCGACCGCCGAGAATTCCCAAAAAAAGAATACAATAAACAGTTTTTCAGGCATGGAGTTCATGGGAAATTCTGGAAGAATCTTCTCGGGACTCATGATTTCTTTGTTCTTCGGAGCAGCAATGGCACTTCTTGGAATGGTTGCAATGTTCATCAGAAGGTAGCACGTCTTCTACATTCAGCCCTTCTAAAAATAGTTTTCCAGATGGCGTCCACTCACATTCTTTTGTAATGCTCCTTTTGCTGTTTTATTCTGCTATTACTTTTTCCTTCCGGAATCTCCCAGATGGTCTGTTTCAGTTGGAAAATGGGCGGAAGCTAAAGCGCAACTCAAAAAAATTGCAAAGATGAATGGGAAGTCGGATGTGGATGTTAATGAATTGGTGGATAGTGTGAGTGAATTCAAAAGATATTTGAAATTATTGAATGGGATTTTCAGCTAAAAAATCATCAAAATGCGGCAGAAGAAGAGGAAACAAAGAGGAGTCATAATGTGACGGATCTATTTAAAACCCCAAATTTGAGGAAGAAAACTTTTATCGTTACTTATATTTGGTAGGTTCTTGGGATTATGGAAATTCCAAGATTTCGATCGGGATTAAATTTTTGAGATCAATTCTTCTAAAATCTCATCCAAGCCTCATTTTCCAGGGTAATGAATGCCATCATCTACAACGGATTAACTCTGAATGTCTCCAATCTTCCAGTTGATGATTATTGGAGTTTCATCATAAACGGAGCAGTTGAATTGCCCGGATACTTTGTCGTCTGGCCACTTCTCCAATGTGCTGGACGTCGTTGGACCCTTGCTGCAACAATGATTGTATGTGGAATCGGTTGTGTTTCTGCAATGTTCGTTCCCGATGGATATCCATGGCTCGTGGCATCTGCTTCTTTCATTGGAAAGTTTGGAGTTGGATCTGGATTCGCTGTTATTTATATTTTTGCTGGAGAGTTGTATCCAACTGTTGTCAGGGCCATCGGAATGGGAATGAGCAGTATGGTAGCTGGTTCTGGATTGTTGTTGGCTCCTCATATTGTTAATTTGGTGAGAGGTGATCATTTTAGAATTTTAGAATTTTTTGTTTCAGGGAAAAATAGTGAAGATTCTGCCATTGTTGATTATGGGTCTGATGGCATTATCGGCTGGAATTCTGACATTTTTCTTGCCGGAAACTCTTGGAGCTCCGCTTCCTATGACAATTGAGGATGCTGAAAGTTTTGGTAAGATATTGTAATTCGCTGATTTTTCTAATAACCGAGTAAACTAAAAAAGTTTTGACACAAAGTTCTCTCAATTTCAGAGCTGCCAGTTGGGACTGCCCTCATCTTTTTTTATCACCAGAAAATCTAAAAATTTTTGAAAATTTTCAGGCAAAAAACCAGATCCTGATAGTGGAATGTTCACTCAGGCAGCGAAGAAAAGAGAATCTCAACCACTTTTGGAACCATTCACTCCAATGGAAAGAAGAAGAAGAAGTAGTCGACTTATGAATATTTAGAAGCATTTGAAACTTTGAAAACAAATTTTAGGTTATGCAACAAATGGTTGATCTCACTGTCAATAAAAATTTAATTACAAATGATTTATGATTTATACAAACACCAAAATTTCATAAATTAGAAAATTGAAGTTGTTTCTTCTTATCACTGAAAAATCGATTTGATCCTCTGCCACAGAGAAGTGTCTGATGATTTAGAAGACGGTGTAGTTGTTGTAATTGGAGCAGAACAAGACAAGCAACAGAATGTTGACATCACTTTGCAATTCAGCATTTCTCTTGATTTTAGCATCGGACATATTCCCAGTCGATCCGTACAGTCTGATGAGTCTCCTTGTAGAGATGGAGAATTTGTGATCACTGGATTTCGAAGATCAATGTTATCACTGATAACCAATTGATCGAAATCTTGATTCATGCATTTGGAGCAATGGTAGATGGCACAAACTTTTTTGTAGTCGTTGGAAGAGGCGTCTCGTGGGTGTCCAATCACTTTCTAGAAAAGTTTTAAATATTAGACTTTTTTATAAGTTTCGTTGAAGGGAAAATTTTTTCAAAAATCTTGACCAATAATCTGGGTGGGGATGCTTGTTTCGTTGTTCAAATGTTGTGACGGTTTTCAAGAAACCATTGGGCTAAATTTTTTGGAAAACAACTTTTTGAATTTGAAAACTGTGTACTGTGGAATTTTGAATTACTTGTTTTGAGCAGAAAATCGTCTGGAATCACATAGAAATAAAAAAGAAATCAAAAGATTATTTCGCTGAAAAAAACGCATAGAAAAACTATCTTAGAGACGAGCTCGATTTTTCTAATCACTCACATGAATTTTTAGGCCTTTTCATGTTTTTCGGCAATTCTCAAAAGTTTTATTCCATATTTCTGAGTTTTTCGTCTGCAATTAGACGGGACGGTGTTCGCAAAGATTACTGTAGATTACTGTAGGAAACTAATTTTCTTGGTTTTTCTTGTAGATACTTTTGCAAACACAATCGCGTCAAAATAAAGAAGACAACATCAGTAAAAACTACAAGGAAATTAGCTTCTAAATACAGCAATCTACAGTAATATTCACAAATATCGTCCAGTCAACTTTCGGACAAAAAAACCGGAGAAAGCGGAAAAATAATCTTTACAAATAGCTGAAAATCCTGAAAAGGTCTAAAAATTTAAGCAAAAAATCGAGAAAAATCAATTATTCTCTGTTGAAATTCGCGAAAAACCGCGAATTTCTCTCAAAAATTTTCAGTTTTAAAAAAATATTTTCGTTAGTTTTTCGATAGTTTTTCTCCCATGATTTCCAGAAAACCCCTGAAAAAATCTGAAAATCTAGAAAAAAACAACTTTTTTCTAATTTATGCACAAAATAAGTCAATAAAAATTTCAAAAATCAATCACCTGGAAACTGGAATCTTTCGTCATCATACTAATTTTTCCTGGCTTCGCAAACGCCGTTTCATCATAATGCATAACGGATTTGTAGTCATACGGAACATTATAAGTAGTTGCATCCCTTGAGGACAACTTTTCAAATTGTGGATATTGAGCTGAAATTCATTTTTCCTTGAACCATCGAATCAAGTCTCTGTACCTGGCTCAATATTCTTATAAAGAACATTAATGAATGTATCTCTATCGGCTCTCATGTGCTCATGCCATAGACCAATCACATGGAACAATTCATGGATTACTGTATCTTCTTGAATACATCTGAAAGAATATGGAAGTCAATTAGATGACGTGGAATTTCAGCCAAGAAGAAAATTAAAAATATTTCCTACGATTGATCATCATTGCTCTCCAGCATCACCACATTTTTCCCAGGGAAGCGACCGATACTCGCGTAACATCTGAATGAAATGTTTAATCTTGGTTTTAGGCTCTCTGAAAATTTCAAACCCTTGACCCTTTTTGTTTAGGATTTCAGCATAATCCGGTTGATTTGTTCGGGGAATCAATCGAATACAAGTGTTCGCTGCGATTTTTTCCATTGCAGTTTTGATAATTTTTTGTTCCACTGAATCTGAAAAAAAGGAATTGAAAATTGAAAAAAAAGAGGAAAGAGGATTACCATAGCTTCCAGAAATAACGAATGGAATTAAGTAGTTTCCATCGGAATCTTGCATTTTACTCCATTTCAAAGGCGAGTTCGATAAAAGTGCATTTCGAAATTTGGGTCGTCTGAAATAACAATTCTGTGATTACTGTAGGGAAAGTTTATATACTTGGGATTCGGTAAATCACAAATCTAAATGTTCAATTTTATCTTTACTATTAACAATCACCAAATTCCGTCTGTGTGTCCGTTTGTTCCCGGTTCCGCGACCCTAGCGAAGTCGCCGCTAGACCGAATTTTCTCAAATTTTCACAGATGATCCGAAATAGCAGCGAGATGATGCCCGTCTATTTTGTGTTTCGAAATTTTGAATTTGACGTCTTCTGGAGTCGTTCTTCTATTTCTACAGTGCAAACCTTTCGAAAATAATATTTACGTCATTCCCGCATAACACCCCTCTTTTTTTTTATCCACGCTATTTCTGAGTGAAAGGGGATTTTGTGGAAACGTTATTTTAGTATGGGTTTTGAAGATATGAAAGGGAAAAATTCTGATACAGGGGCAAAAAGAGAATGAGAATTCTTGATATATTTGTTGATTATTTTAATTTTCGAAATTCTAAATCCTTGAGTTTGCAAACTTTTTTTGAAAACTTGAGAATTCCAGAAGTTTTTTAACGGACTGTTATTGTTCATTCTCGAATTTTTTTTTTTCGCAGGAGGCAACAAAAAAGTTTCCTAGGTTTTTTTTGAGTTTTCGGACTCTCTTTCTGAGGTTTTTCAGAAATTTCCAATCTTCTAAATTTTCAAGAAACAACGTTTAGAAATTCAGAAATCCGAAAACTCAGAAGGAATCGGGAGATCGGAAAGTAAGAAAATAGGTTGCTCAGAAAATCAGTGAATTCAAAAATTCGAAAGTTAGAAATACCGTAAAACCTGTATTAGAAGAGGCCCTTCTTTTTTTTCCAAGGTACCTCCGGAGTGCCTTTCTATTACAGAGGGCCTTTCTATTTTTCCGAACCTCTTTTGGAAGGCCGTTCTATTAGAGTGGCTATCAAAGGAGCCCTTCTAATACATGTTTATCAGAAATTCAGAAAGTCTAGAATAGGAGATTCAGAAAATCAAAATTTTGAAATTTCAAAAACTTTCAAATTCCATGACTCGGATATTACCTAGAACTATTGTTTAAACCTTTCAAAGTTTTTGAATCACGGAGTTTTGAATCTAAATCTCCGAGACTGCAGCATTGACCATGAAAATAATAAGTCCAGAATAAAACAGATAAGATACCTCTTCATGAGATTACGTAGTTTGAGCCAGTGGATCAGCCCCGGAGAGGCGCGACCCTACCTTTTTAAATTCGAAAATTTAGAATTTTGAAACTTTCTGAAACCAGAAATTTCAGAAATTTTTGTAGTCCTGAAATTCAGAAGTCTGAAATTTCGATATCGAAACATTTGAAACGTCAGGAGAGTTCACATACTACGGTGTCGTAATTTCACAAATTCAGCCTTCAGCAGTTTGGAAGTTTGAAAAAATTGAAAAATCAAATATTTAGAAATCTCTGCCAAAAATTATTTTGGTGACTTCGAAAACTCCGAAACTTTGAATTAGAAATTCGATTGTAAGATACAGTAAGCGGAAGCCAGGAGGTTGAGCCCCCGATAGGGGGCGTAAACCGACTGGTTTTGTGAAAAAATCCAAAATCACGAATTTCGTCCAATCAACATTCAGACAAAAAATTTTCAGGAAAAAATTTCTTGCAGAGAGGAATGAAGCACGCTAAACTCAAAGGCGCATATCCCAAAAACTACTTTAGCTAGGTGAAAGTTGTCCACTAGAAAAATGTGTAAAATAGAATTCTATACATTTTTCTATAGTGACACCGTAATTAATCTTGATCCAGAAAGTCACTCCAAACCTTCTGCAAAAGATCAAATGACTCATTTTAGTTTGCTCAGCTTTCTATCGATTCAATTTTTTCAATTTACAGTTTTTTTCAAGTTCCGAACTCACTTTTCTCGTATTGGAGAACTATAAACTTGCTGAGCTCCACTATTTCCCCGTAATTGCACAATGTCACTGTGCCCGTTTTCAGCCCCATAAATATTGATTCGTCGACCCTGAAAAGAATATTAGGTTCTCTCTTAAAACCTCTCATTTCTTACCCTTGAATCTGCGAAAGAAACAATCAGAGTCAATGATAACAATATCTGTTTGATGTCCATCTAAAAATGGGTATGAGAGAAAAAGTAATTGAATAGGGGGACAGAAAAATTGTGTGTGGGGAAAGAGAAAAATGGAAGAGAACACCAGCTGTTCAGACGAAAAAAGAACCTATATTCCCACATTGTATCGACACTGATGTGTCCATTCAGAACAAAGTTCCGGAATACAAAAAAAATAAGATCTTGATTTTACGTCATCACAATGAGTCACAAAACTTTGAGTTTGGCTCAAAATCAGCTTGTAAGGAAAATCTGGAGGAATGAATTTGGTGAGTTTTCAGTTTGGCATTATCCATGCCGGTACAGTATCAAAACGGTGGAAGAGAAACGCCGGTGGTCGTGGCCGAAGGTCCCACAAAACAACTACAGTAACCTAAAAATATTTTTGTTTTCAAGATTTTTTGCTCGTTTTTTAACCGATTTCTGTCGATTTTTACTGTTATTTTTCCAAATCGAAAAAAGAAACACTGAAAATAAACATGTTCTTACTGTAGTTGTCGTTAAGGGACCTTCGGCCAGGGCCGCCAATGTTTCTCTTCCATAGCTCCGATTTTCTTTACCAGCATAATACTAGCTACAATCTTTGATTTTCGCTCTATGATCAGGTTTCGGAGAATTCGAATTCTTGGAAATCAGCCAAACGGTTATTTCTGAAGACGTAGTTAAAGTTTTTTTCTTGAAAAATTAGCAGTAGAATTTCAATTATATTACTCAAAAAAATATATTCTTTGGATTTTCGAGTATTCAGTTTGATTCCAGGGAACAATTTCTTATAGTTCTTGAGTTCTTCAAAGAAATTTGGTAAGAAAAAATATACAGTTTCAGTTTCAAATTTAATAATTCCAGGTCAAAAAAACATATCAAAAAATAGTGAAAAATGAAGCAGCGCCGCAAATAGTTGGTCCAATTTATAGCTATTCATTCTGAAAATTGTCCCAATATTTTGCGATCATGGGAGTGCCGTTTCGATTGCCAAGTTTGCACAGTTGGGATCGTTTCCTGCTGCCATTTGCTATTTGTCAATTCTCATTTCTTCTCGAAAAAACTTCCATTCATACAGATGTCATGAACCTGGAAAATGGGAATCTGGGGAGGAGACCAACAGTGTCTGTGTGTACTTTTCCAATGACTCCTTTTATGAATCATGCTCTATAATGGGATTCTGGAGAAATCGCTCCCTGAAGTTTCTGGAAAATCGTAGACATCGTTTTTCGATTCATCAGATCAGAAAGGTGTGTACTTGAGTGACATCAGTTCGAAGTTCACAAAAACGGAAAAAATCAAAAACTCAGCGTTGTGAGGTCCTTTAGGACATTATTCTTTGGTCTTCGGTTCTGGAAAACTCCTTGAGTTCCGGAAAAATTAAGATTTCAAGAATCGGAGATTTTGAAATTCTATCTGGTGGTAATAGGAAAATGTGAGATTTCATGTTTCTTTGTTTCACTGAATTCCAATACGTCCAGACTTGAAAGCTGCTAAGAATAGGAGATTCTGAACATTTTTTGCTTGAAAAATTGCAGCTCTGATGTGAGACCAGGACACTCATGAAAATTTAACTTTTATTCCAGGAGAATTTTTTAAAAACAAGACAAAATATTCTATTTTAAGGAATTACTCCGTTCTACTATCCTGGTACAAAAATCGCAGCTGTGAAAGAGAGACTCCGATGACTGTGAGCCTGTGACCAAAGATCCCACAACGGCAACTACCGTAACCTAAAAATATTTGTGTCATTCAAATTAAACTTTTTCCCGGTTTCCGTTCGGTCCATTTTTTCACTATCAAAAATGTATTCTGCGGTTTTATTGAGGAAAATATCAAATTTAATATCGACGGAAAACATTTGAGAATCGAAAAAAGTATATTCGGAAAATACTAATATTTTCAGGTTACGGTAGTTGTCGTTTTAGGGTCTCTTGGCAACGGCGTTTCTTTTCCATGGGAAAGAATTATTATTCATAATTATTATTCGAAGATGTTAGAACTGTTTTTTAGCGGATATGAAATTCAACAGATCCCGATATTTTGGACATAACTTCTTTATTTTATAAGTGATAACCATGACACCATAAAGAGACAAGTTTTCTACCAAACGTTGAATTGAGTTTAGGAGTATTCCAGTATGAAAACTGGAAAAAGAACTATATATAAATAGCATTTAACACAAAAAATAGTCAGATACTTAACAAAAAACATTGAAATTAGAACAGAATGGATCAGTTTGAAAATGATGGAAGGATATGGTTGAATTTCTCGTGCATCCATTCTCCAACTTTGCTCAAGGATTGACCGCATTCTTGATATGGTGTAATTCAAAAAAAATCTCACGGGTGAACGAGTAAACAAGTAAGTATACAATCTGCGTCTCTACAGGTTGCTTACTTGTTTTTGTTTACGCGTTCATCCGCGCGATTTTTTGAATGGAGAATATATCCGCATGAACTTTTAACATATTCCCAAAAGTTCCAGAATCTCTCCAAAATCTCTTCCGGGTCAATGATTATTGCCAATGGAAACCGACCCGTCTCAAGGCGATATAATTGCTGTCTGCTACAATCTAGTCTTCCTAAAAAAGAATCCAATTCTTCCAAACTGGCGTTCTTAAATTTTTGATCAAACATTCGCATGGTAATCCTGTCGGTTAAACCGAAACGAGGCATATCACTACAACGTTCATAATGTTCGCAGCGTTTGCAAAACTTGTAATATCCTCTGTAGGCCTTGATAAAGAGCTCTCGGCGTTTTTGCTCCTGAAAGTTTGAGATTTTTTGTGTGGAACTTTTAGCCTGCTACCTCACATTTGAGGAAAAAATCGGTCAAATTTGATTTTGAATTATATTTATGGCCAGTTTGTAATCATGATTTACCTATGTTCTCTAATTGAAGCCAATGGCCTTCTACTGTTCAACCATTTCTCAGGAAAATAGGAAAAAATTAAACCAGTAGGAAATTCTTGAAAAAGAAATAATATCTGCATTCACCGGACAGACGAAATGCACTGTACGAACTGCACTAACTGAACTGCACGAACTTCTGTTAGAGAGTGATCTTCTATGTTTTTAAGCACATCAGAAGGTGGGCTTCTATTAGAGACAATTCGGTTTACCGCTGTAGAGAAGAAGATCTCCATTTATTGAAGGAAAAATTGAACTTACCGCTATTTCTTCTAGACGTTTTTCCTGCTCTGATTTCATAACGGCGTTCTGGGTTTCGATTCTTTTCCTGGTGCCACTGAAATATATCATATACAAAAACCTTTTTGAAAAGGAAGTTGTCAAAAATTATAAGAAAAAAATCAATTAATTTTTTGACAACCGAATCCAAAAACACGAAAAACCATGAAGTGTTTAGCCATTTGAATAGATTTTCAGATAAAACGGTGCGGAAAAAACAGAGAAAAGAAAAAGAGAGGAAGGGCGGGCGGGAGACAAGCAGAATGAGACAATCGAAGAAGATGGTGGTACCGTTCTGCATATTTTCGTTTTTCCAATACTCCCCATACTCGATTCTTTGCATGGACCACCAAACACACAGCATCGTCTATCGCCATATTTGTCCACATACTGGCCCTTCTGTATTTGAGTGACGTGAGAAGAGTAAAGAAACGTTCTGATGTCCACTCGGCGTCCCTTGTCATAATCCTCCAATGTGTGAGGTTCGAATTTCTTTCAGAAAGAAAGATGTCAGACTGACTTACAAACCAGTCCCAACCAGGTAAAATCCCTATATAGGCTCCATATCAGAAAACTTTGGCCTTGAAATTTCCATTTACAATTTGGAAAAACATTGTGACTCAAAATTGGAAGGCAGAAGACGTCCAACTTGCTCGTCTATTTGACGTCGTAAACTTAGATTCGCTGGTCGAAAAAAAAACCATTACAGATGTCTACCGACGATTTTCGGCTCTTTATGACAAGGGGGGGGGGGCCATGAGAAAAGGGGGGGGCCCATGGGAAAAGGGGGGGCCCAAGTCAAAAGGGGGGGCCCATGGGAATAGGGGGGGGCCCAAGGGTAAAAATGTGTACTAAGTTAAGATTTACTTATTTTTTCAAGTTTTGTGACTGTTTCCATTAAAATTTCGAACTTTGAACACTTTTCATAATTTTTTGAAATTTTCAGTTTCGGTCATTTTTTGCACATTTTTCGTTCATTTTTTTGTTACTAAGCCTGAAAAAAGTCTAGACTAGCTGAATAACTTCAAATTTCACAGTTAAAATGCAAAAAATACAGTTGTTCATGCAAAAAACCGACCTAAACTGAAATTTTTTAAAGTTATGAATTTTTGTGGAAACAACGAAATTTTCATAGAAACATCCGAAAAACTTCGAAAAATTGGTAAGTCTTAACTTAGTCCACATTTTTCAACTTGGGCCCCCCTTTTCACTTGGGCCCCCCCTATTCTCATGGGCCCCCCTTTTGACTTGGGCCCCCCCTTTTCCCATGGGCCCCCCCCCCCTTTTCTCATGGCCCCCCCCCTTGTCATAAAGAGCCCGATTTTCTAGATCTATTGATAAACCACTGGCAGATGCAGATCCACACCGAGCCCAACTTGAAGGAACATATATAAGGAACGAATATTGAACTCTTTTGCCTATTTTTAGATGCGTAAAAATTGAATTGAATTGAATTGAATTAACTGAAAAAATTCTTTGATTATATGTTTTTACTGTTCCCAGCATACCAGATTCCTCTAGATATTGATCCCACATTTGATCAACAATATCGGTACACATCAAGATTCCAGAATGGATAGTTATTATTTTCAGAGTGAAAACTCTATTACTACTAACAAACCCAAGCTTGTTATGTTCGGAAGTATATCGCGGGTCTTTTTCACCCACTCAAAGTCAACCAATTCAGATCGGATGCTCTATATAAACCATTAAAAGATATGTCATAGATTATGCTTCATAGAGGTTAGAACTTTCCCAAGTGTATGATAACCCATCTGTGATCAAAAATTTTGAAGTGAAAAACGAGCAAATAAATTCGGAAAATAAACATATTTTCAGGTTACTGTAGTTGTCGCTCTGGGACTTTCAGCCACTGCCACCGACGTTTCTCTTCCTCAACTCCGATTTGTTTTGTACCAGGAGCAATACGATTGACCCACCCATGGTCTATGAGAATCTATGGCAACATCTAATCGTTCTTCTCTTACTCATCATCATCATTATTTTCCAATCTTACCCTCCGTTCCCTCCCTCTGTCAATCGATCTCTGAGCGGGACCCCTGGGTGTCCAAGGTTGTAAACCAGATGAGATCTTTGGCTGGCAACAACCCCAATACAAGACGCAGACCACCAGACACCCAAACGAACTTTTGTTTTTCATTCGTCGTCTCTTTTTTCCTTTCTAACTTTTCTAACCATTCTGACTGTTCCTCATTTTTATGAACCACTTTTGAAATTCCCAAAAGATAGACTTCCCATGCCGGGAATCGAACCCGGGCCGCGTGGGTGAAAACCACGAATCCTAACCACTAGACCACATGGGAGCGGCGATAACGTTGTTCTTCATGGCCGTAAAGAGGCCGTCGGTCGCTCACCGCATTTCTCCAAACGGAAGAGAGTAGGACGGAAAAAGACAAGACTACAGAGTATCATACAAAACCATAAATGATAAAAACTGATCAATATATTTTGTTATCAACCAAAACTGCGTTCTCATCCTCTTCTACTGATCAACGTCACCATTTTGTAGTTGTTCTCTTTTTATTTTGATCTCTGAAACATGAAAACCTTAGCAATTAGAATAACATAATGAACGCATACACGTTTTTCCCAAAAAAACAGGTGACTTCATCGTTTCTTAAGAAATTTGAAAAAAAGGAGTCTCGTGTTTCCTTGTGGTCTTACACAAGCCAAGGAATTTTAATTGATTTTCACAGAAGCCATTGCTGATTCATAGTCTTTTTTTCTGACTGTAGAAGTACATCATTTGTGAGAAAACTAGAGTTTTTCTTGTTGTTCGCTTTCCAAAACTATTATTCTGGGAAAGAAAAATCCTAGCTGAGGAAAAGAATCGCATGTCGCCGTGGCCGAAGATCCCACAACTACCGTAACCTGAAAATGTTTTTTCCGGATTCATTTCCTCGCTTTCCGTACGTTTTCAGTCAATTTTATCAAAACCAAAAAATTAATATTATCCGATTTTTGTACGGTAAAGTAACAGAAAAAAAATCGACAATTGCAGTGAAAATCGAGAAAAAAAATTGGGAAAATAAAAATATTTTAGGTTACGGTAGTTGTAGTTGTAGGACCTAAAGGTTTCTTTTCTGCCTCCGTGCTTTTTGTGCCAGACTAATACCAGTACTTTCCGATAACGCGCTTCAAGAACATCGCGGCACAGGCGCCCCAGCTATTTTGATATTCCTGTATTCTAATCACGTGGCTGGTCTTCTTCAACACGTGGAAATTAGGTCACATGCAATTCGGAAGAAACTGGAATTGTTTGTCTGTCAAGAAAATTTAGGCAAAGACATTTTTAGAAAGATTTTGGTCTGCCCGCTGGGAAATAAATGTTCTTGCCATCAACCGAACCATTTTCATAGAATTTTTGAATCTCATAGTTTTCTTGCCCGTTACTATTAAAAGAGTGATAGTAATTATTTTTTTTTGTCCTCATTGTTTTTGTTTTTTTCAACCACAGTAGTTCTTTTTCATAAATAACAGCACCTTTCTCTCCCTTTGCCTTTGTTATTTTAGAGTCTTCCTACTGATAATATCTTAAGACAAAAAAAATCAATGATTTTGACACATGAAGTGATAATACGGAAAAGACGGAATTCCAGAAATGGGTGTACTTTTTCTCTTCGTCTTCTCTCATTTCGTATTCTCTCCAAAACGATCTCTGCAAGGAGATACCCCCGGTTATCAGTCCCCCTTGTTCTCCATTTTTTCCCATCTTCCACATGTTTGTCACTTATTCTTCTTCTTCTTTTCCATATCGTCTCTTTTTTTTCGTTTTTCTCCTCCGCCGTTTTTCTTATCTAACACTCACTCATACGCACCATC
The DNA here is from genome assembly GCA_027920645.1 of Caenorhabditis nigoni. Classification (NCBI taxonomy): domain Eukaryota; kingdom Metazoa; phylum Nematoda; class Chromadorea; order Rhabditida; family Rhabditidae; genus Caenorhabditis; species Caenorhabditis nigoni. The sequence continues at coordinate 5,977,347 of CP115864.1, forward strand.
ACACGCCTCTCAATCATACTGTTTCCTTCTTTTCCATCCATTTTTTTCTTCTTCTTTTCTGTATTCTGGAACATTCATGTATGATCACTGACACAAAATCAAGCAGATCAAAACTTTCGCATTAGGCAAAACGCGCTCTACTGATAAGCGGGAGTTTGCACAGTAAGAACTGACATGCAGACGCAGACATTCAAACAATCATTCTTCTTTTACTTTTCTAACTTTAATTTGTTCAATGAAACAAAAAACTTCAAATAATAAATATTAATTTCAGATAAACATATTTCAAAAATGGTAGAAGAAATATGTCATATTTGCAACGATAAGTCGACTGGAAAGCATTATGGAGCAATCAGTTGTGATGGATGTAAAGGATTCTTTCGGAGGAGTATTCGAAAAAGATATCACTATACATGTCGATTTGAACAGAATTGTGATGTTACAAGAAGTTAGTTCTTTTTTCAAAGTTTACATTTTTGAAATTAAAAAACTTGTAGGGTATCAGTTAGGTAATTAACTGTTTTTATTTAAACAATCATATAGGAACTATTCAAAAAAAAACTATGAAAATTCAAGTTTTCAAAAAAAAATTTCGAATTGTCTAGGGATTTACCATAAACTGCCGTATTTCCTCTAATAGAAGCCGACATAAACCATCAACTTTAAGCTTAATTATATTAATACCTGTGGAGGATATCAAAAAATTGTCAACTGATAAGATATTGGTGATAGTGTGATAAGCAATTTATCAGTTGACAAATTTCTGACATCTTTCTTAGGAGGCGAGAAAAGTGAGCTCAAAATTGACGGTTCGGATGGATGGGCTAGTGCAAATACGGTATATTTAGAATGATCGCTCAGTATTACAGAATCAGCTTCATGTTTTTGAAATTTTACTTTGTTTCTAAAAACCGTTTTCTGACAGTAAACAGATTAATTCAAGTTAAATAACTATCAGAAAATTTTACAACTTCTGGTTACTGAAGCAAGATGAGGTATTTGAAAAACTCATTTTTCGAAAATTCATTAATCCGATTGCCTGAAAGATTTCATCTACAGTAATCTCAATAATTCCAATATTTACAGATAAACGAAATGCTTGTCGAGCTTGTCGACTTCAGAAATGCGTAAAAGCTGGAATGAAAAGTAATGCAATCCAAAATGAACGGGACGCCATCGGGAAACGAAAAAAGACACCAGAAGAAGGAAAAGAAGATCTCATTGATCAATTAGTTGCGGCTGAACAGATGTGTCAACAGTTAAGATCCAGTGTTATTAAGAATACATCTTCCCTGGTGAGAATTTCTATTTTCCTGATGGAGCACATTGAATCCACGTGTTTTCCAGGCGCCATACGACTGTGGAAAAGTAAAATGGAATTATGAGGATGCGAGATCAGCCACTTTAGATGATATTGGAAAATCTATCCATCAACAGTTGGTTCTTTTTATTGAATGGGCAAAATCGCTGCCACAGTTTTCATTCTTGGCTCAAGTTGATCAGGTGAGAAAAATATCAAAGATAACGCATGAATTTCAAATGTGCCAGGCAGCTCTTCTGAAAGGCGGAGCAGCATCCATAATAGTGTTGGGAGTGGCGTATCGATCGATTCATTTGGGAATGGATGATACGATTTGTTTGGCAAACGACACTCTTTTACCTAAAGAACATGCCACTCAAGTTGGTGATATCAAGTGAGTTGTATCCCTCAATTTCTTCTCGATTGTATCCCAGTACAGTCATTTTAGTTGTGTTGTCGGACGAATTCTTGCTGAACTTGTGAATCCGATGAGAAGATTGGATATGGATTTGGTGGAATATGTTGCACTGAAAGCGATTCTTTTCTTCAATCCAGTTGTCAGAGAATGCAATGATCAGACGTCAGTGGAGAATGCCAGATTTGCATGTTTGAGGTCATTACAGAGAAGGTTCGTAGAGATTTTCAGAAGTCAAGAGAATGAAAATAGAGAATTTTAGATGCACAGATAAGGCAATAGTAAATCAGGAAGACGATTCACAGGATTGTCGGAGTGGGAAACTTCTTTTGTTATTGCCTTCTCTTCAGGCAATCGCACAACAATTGGTAAGAAAATGAAAGGATTTTTTCCAGGGATTTTATAGGAGCGTTCAAAGTTTCCAATCATTATCTTAGTAGAGGCTATTCAAATTATCATAGAATAGAATTGTTGATCATTTTCTCAAACCCACACCTTTCGACTCCCATTATCTCGTTTCCGTATAAAATACCGTACTCCTTCTAATAGAAACCTACCCAAACCGTTAACATTGAGCCAATTTATCTCAGTTTCTGTCGAAGATATCGAAAAGTGTTTAACTGATAAAATATTGGTGATATTATGATAAATAATTTATCAGTTGACAGATTTTTGATATCTTTTACAGGAAGCGAGATAATTAAGCTCAAAGTAGACGGCTACGAGGAGAGACTGTCAGAGGAAATACGGTAAATTACCGTTGGAAATCTAAACGTTGCTAACTAACAAAACAAAAAAGAACTCTAGTCTCAATTTTACCGTAGTTAACAACTTTAAGAATAATTTGACTAGAAAATTTTGCAGGTAGAAGACGTTCAACTTGCTCGTCTATTTGGTCTCGTAAACGTGGATTCTTTGATGGAAGAACTGATTCTGAACGACCTGAAACCCTCAGACCCCCAGGTACTTTTGACGTCTAAATTTGAACAAATCACATTCCTGATTTCAGATTCTCCAAACGAGTCTTGCCTCTCCCGTCAACACGCCTTCCGTAAAAGCAGAAGTTGAAGTAGAAGAATAGACAAATGGTTGTACCATAAATTTCAGTGAACATAATCTCATCTTGCCCCAATCCTTCCCCCAATTCACCTATTAATCGTTTCATTTTTTTTAAAAACAACTCTTTTCGAAATTTTCTCATTTTTCCCATCGTCCACTCTTCTAGAAATTCGGGTCCTTTTTCGGACACTTGCTCACATCACCTCTTTGATATCTTTACTTTTTATAGTATTTAATTTGATTGAAATATTTTGAACAACAAAAATGTGTGAAAAGAAGAAAACAATTTATACATTACAGCAGTCATTCGACAACTCGGAGGTCGTAAGAATTGAGGTTGTCCGACAGTAATTCGATTGCGAGGATGGGGTCGTTTTTGAGGAATCGATTTCTTCGTAAATTCTTCCTTGAGGGCGATCCCTTCCTCGCAATCAAAGAAGTCTCAGTAGTCATATTGGAAACCAAATTGTAAAGACAAAAAATATTGAAATTTAAACAAAACGGCTAGGTTTCAAAATGATAGGTATGAATGATATGGTTGAGTTTGTCGTGGATCCATTCTCAAGCGTTGCTTGAGGTTTGACCGCAAATCGCATCCTTGATATATCCGAATGTCCTCTTAGCAAATTCCCAAAAAGTCCAAAAACTGTCCACAATCTCTTCCGGGTCAATAACTATTACAAATGGAAACCGAAGCGACTCTTTGAGATAGAATATACTTTCAGCACATCGTATTTTTATTAAAACTGATTCCAGTTCTTCCAAACTGGCGTTCTTATACTTTTGATCAAACATTCGCATGGTAATCCATTCGTTATAACCAAAATGAGGCATATTAAGAAGATATTCATAACTTTCGCAACGTTTGCAATACTTGTACCATCTTCTGTAGGCAAAGACAAAGAGCTCTCGTCGTTTTTGTTCCTAAAAGTTTGAGATTTAAATATCCGGATTTTCAGATTCCAACAAGTGGAGCTTGACAAAAATGCCGTTCAATACAATACTTAAGTTTTTAAATTTTTGTTTAACATGTCTTTGTTTCTGAAAACGATATCAATTACTAGAAACGTTCTACCATAGAACAATATTTCTGCGAAAACCCGAATAAAGTCACGAACTCGTTCGAATATTCCCTCCGAAAACGAGAAGTTGTACTGAAATCACATTCAGATCATATATCGTTTTTCACATTGGTACGGTGGAAAATAGTAAATTGGTACTGTGTCTCCATTTATAAAAGGGAAAAATTGAACTTACCGCTATTTCTTCTTGACTTTTTTCCTGCTCAGATTTCGCAAATCCTTGATATCCGCATGTCCTCTTAATGAATTCCCAGAAGTTCCAAATACTCTCCAAAATCTCTTCCGGGTCAATAAATATTTCAAATGGAAACTGAATCGCCTCATTGCCTCTTAATACATTTTCAGCACGTTGTATTTCAATTAAAACGGACTCCAATTTTTCCAAACTGGCGTTCTTATATTTTTGATCCATCATTTGCATGGTAATTCTGTCATTATAACCAAAACAAGGCAGATCACTACGATATTCATAACTTTCACAGCGTTTGCAAAACTTGTAATATTTTCTGTAGGCCTTGACAAACAGATCTCGGCGTTCTTGTTCCTGAAAATTTGAAATTTAAATATTCGGATTTTCAAATTCCAATGAGTTGTGATGGAAAAAAAGCCGTTCATACAATACTCAACTATTTATATTTTGGTAAGTATAAAAGTGTAATTTACATCGCTGCAGAGAGAAGAAGAATTAGATGCATTTCTATTTGTAAAAGGGAAAATATCACTCACGGCTATTTCTTCTTGACTTTGTTCCTGCTCTGATTTCATCACAGTCTTCTGGGTCTATATTCCTTTCCAGGTGCCACTGAAATATATCATAGTTTTAGATAAGAATCCGAAAACGGGGGAAAGAAGCGAGAGAGAGAGTGAGAGAGAGAGAGAGAGAGAGAGAGAGAGAGAGAGAGAGAGAGAGAGAGAGAGAGAGAGAAACAGAAAGATAGAGATATTAGAGGATGGTACCATTCTACATGTTCGCGTTTTCCCAATACTCCCCATAATCGATTCCTTCCACGGACCACCAAACACAGTATCACCTGGGACATCTACAGACCGCTCATCTTTGTCCACCCACTGACCCTTCTGTATTCGAGTGACGTGAGAAGAGTAAAGAAACGATCTGATGTCCACTCGTCGGTCCTTGTCGTTGTTCTTCAAGGCATGAGGTGCCCAAAGTCTAAATTTTTTTAGGTTACACGGTTTTGCAATCCATGTACCACTTTCACATGGCCAAACTCAATCGGGTTTCCGGACCGAGCTTCGTGTTCCGATTCAAAATTTTTGGCTTCAAACCGATCGGTCTGATGCTAGATGGTTGGGGCAATAGGAAACTGTTCTTCATTTCTCTTTTTATTCTGAATGTCGGGTTTTTCAAACCAGAACAAGAAGTTGAAGTAGAAAAACAGACAAATGGTTGTACTATAAATTTCAGTGAACATAATCTCATCTTGCTCATACCCTTTCCCCAATTCGCCTATTATTCGTTACATTTTTTTTAACTCTTTTCGGAATTTCCTCATTTTCCCCCCATCGTCCACTCTTCTAGAAACTTGAGTCCCTTTTCGGACACTTGCTCACATCACCTCTTTAATATTTTCAATTTTAATGGCTTTTTTATTTGATTTACTTCGCTTTTTTTGAAAGAAAAATTTTATGACAAACAACAAGGTGTGACAAAAAAAAACATTATACATTAGCAGTCATTCGACTACTCGGAGGTCGTAAAAATTGAGGAGTTGGAGTTGTTGGAGATTGATCTACATTCAGATCTTCTCGACTCATTAATGGAACTAATACAGATGTCTTCCGACGAATTCCTGGATCTATTGATAAACCACCGGCAGATGCAGATCTATCATAATCGTCTCCAAAACTCTTTTCGTCTATGATTTCTCGAATCACTTGATTACCTGAAAAATTACTTTGATTTTATAGTTTCTTACTATTTCCAGCATACCAGATTCCTCCAGATATTGATCCCACATTTGATCAACAATATCGGTACACATCAAGATTCCAGAATGGATCGTTATCATTTTCAGAACGAAAATTCCATCGATTTTGATATAATCTCGAACAAACTGAAACAGATATTGTCGAGATGTATAGAAAGTTTTGAAATGTTTACCTCATCAAGTTCATGTTTGTATCTACTTTTCTCAAAATTGACATCAGCTAACTCAAGTCTTCTCGCTACAAACTGACGACGTTGATTGAAAGGAATTGAACCAAAAATCCAGGAAAGAATTGATCCAAATGAGATGAATGATAATAGAGTGTACCAAAGCCATAGGATGAAAAATATCTGAAATTTCTTGTTCTCGGTCTAAATCCAAGATTCTCACCTTTTCTGTGAATATATTGATCACAAGAACACATTGTACAGTATGCCTCTGTACGTGTCCCAATATTCTTATCTGCATATCACAATAGGTTACAACTGGAAAGTTTGATGATTCCTTCCACCCTCGACCCATTATCAAGTCGTATAAGATTCCGTATCCGTAGTATCGATGACTGTCCAGTTCTAGGAATCGACTCATGAAGTACATCTGAAATTATTTTTGATAAAATGTGTCCTCTGATATTATTATCTTAAAAGCTGTAATGGAGACACGCCCACACTGTCATGTTTGAGCTCAATTATATATATTCCTATGCAATATATAAAAACTGGGTCAACTGACAAAACACTTTTGATATTATGATCAAAATTTTATCAGTTGACAACGTTTTGATGTCTTTTTCATAAACCAAGGTAAATTAGCTCAAAATTGAAATTTTAGAGCCTTCATTACTATTATACATACAGTGGCGAGAAGTGGTGAGGAGAATATTTCGAACATTCATAACTTTGTTCAAAATCTTTCAATTGACTCGAAATTTTGCATGAGAGTAGCTGTAAAATCCAAAAACATAAAAATTGGTTTTAAAAAAATTATTTTTCATTTTTAGAATTTTCAGAGCAGTTTCAGATGTAACAGTGGTCCGAGAATTAAAAAATGTTTTTCAGAATTTTTTCTGGCTTCGATTTTAGAAATCAAATGAATCTTAGTGTTCAATTATGCAGCAAAAAAGTTTTTTGCTGAGTTTGAAGAATTTTGGAAGTCGGGCTCTCGAATTGTGATGCTCAGAGCACAAAAGATATGTGTCTGCATTTTCGCCATAACTCAGCTGAAAATTCATTCCAGGACCACCTTTACATCTGAAACTGCTCTGAAAATTCTAAAAATGAGAATTTTCAAAAACTCAATTTTATGATTTTGGATTTTACAGCTACTCTCATGCAAAATTTCAAGTCAATTGAGCGATTTTGAACTAAGTTATGAATGTTCGAAAAAATTCTCCTCACCACTTCTCGCCACTGTAGGTCTTGCGGTAGCTGGAAACTCAGAAGTTACTTCATAAATAAAAATGAATACCTGCATCAACACATTCATCAAAAACATTCCTTTGATTCCCAGATACAAATAGGTCAAATACGATTCATAATATCTCACATTGAAGATTTTAAACACTCTGAAACTCTTCCAATTCTTATTCTATAACACTATTTCTTAACTCACTTATGATGATATGGATGCTTCTCTCCAATTCGGAACCTATGCTTAAAAACTGATGACAAATGTGCAGACAAGCCTCGAATATTAGCTTGTCGTTGAGCAGGAACCACATTTGCTTTGTCATTTGCGAATGCCATTATATCTTTCAATCGAATACCAGACTTGTCGTAAAACAGCCTCCATAAGAGGCATGGAGCATAGAAACTGAATGCCACGTAGACAAGGAAGAATGGAACCCATTGGTAGTAGGATACCTGAACTCATTCAAGTTAGAAGTTATAAATAAAAAAAGATACCATTGTGTATTCTCTATTCACAACTTCAGGAAGATTATCGTCCTCGAACGCAGTCACATATGTGTTTCGTGCCCAACAATACATTTCTGAACTTCCAATTTCGATCCTTTGTTCAAACTTCTTGTTTTCCTACCTGTATAATCTTCCCAACTGCTTTTGTATTCTGCCGGAAGCCAACACTCTATCGGTCGTCCTCCAAACATTTTCAGGGATATTAGAACCTAAATAATAAGGTTTTTTTAAAACCTGTAATAGAAGGGCTTCTTCATTTTAAAAAATTCTGAAACAGTCGAACTTACAGCAGTTAATAATAAGAAAGTTGTTGTGTAGTAATAGTGTAATCTGTCAAAAATGTCATCATCTGCTTGTGGTTGTAGAAATGAGAGCGTTCCCACAATTTCAGCAAAAACCATTCTGAAAATTTTAAAATTTCGAAGCACATCAACTTTTTAAAGTTTGTGGAAAAGAATTGTTAACTAGAAAAGTAGAAATCTACCATTTTCTGGAAGACCAAAAAACTTGAGACCAGTCTAACAAGATCTATTTCCTCTAATAACTAATAACGTTAACTTTGTGCTCAATTATCTCGATTCCTGGAGAATATCTCAAAAAGTGGCTAACTGATTAAATGTTGTTAAAGTTATGATAAATGTTTTGTTTGTTGACTTCTTTTCTCTTACAGGAAATGAGATTCATGGGCTCAAACTTGACAGTGTGGGGGCCCTTCTATTACAGGTTCTACGGTATATATTTTTACTAAAGAATGAATAAAATTGCGGTTATGAATGGGTAATAAACAAAGTCAACTTAAACTAGAAACAGTATAGAATCACCTTGGAACACGAGAACCAGCTGTACCGGGTTTATTGGAAGAAGCCGAGTTATGCGGAACAGTTTGTGCGTCCATATCCCCCCGATGAGACAACAAACTTTTATTCCATAATAGGAAACAATACACAGTAGTACAGTATTCAATTACAAATTTCTTCCAATATTAGAATTTGAAATACTTTAGATTGACGACTAGTGAAAGAAGGGGGTTATGCAGAGAAATCGACGGATGGCATCCCATTCGAAAAGTGTGGATTTTCCCACCATTCTATAGTGATTGTGCACTCTGTTTGACGTACGTTGCATACAACTTTCAAGTTCGAAAAAACGGAGAAAGATGTCTGTGTGAGACACAGTTTCTTCGATTTCGGTGGATGGAAAATTACTAGATCCCACTGGATTTTCAAAAATCAAAAAGTGTCTATGATTTCGAGAATAGAGTTTAGCCATTTTTTTTCGATTTTTCTTCAAATTCACTATTTTGACAGCTTATGCAATACTTTCTTTTTGACTTTTCCCTATAAATCTGTATAATATGGCTACCATAAACAATCTCATAGGTCGCTCCCGAAACTGCCACTTTGAGCTCATGTATCTAAGTTCCTGTGAGAGATATCAAAGAGGGCAAAAATTTTAACATAGCATAACAAAACATTTTATCAGTGGACCATTTTTAGATATCTTTCCAAGGAACCGAGATATATGAGCTCAACATTATACGGTGGAGATGATACTATATTAATGTGTTTACGGTATCTTTCTGTATAAATTCAAGCAAAATATCGAATGAGTCAACTCAAATATGAATGATTTCAAGTTTGCTGACATTATTGGGAAAAGAATCGAAGACCTCAGGGTTAGAGAAGTATTGAGTGACATCATAAATCACAAAAAACAAGGAGGATGTACTGGTAGATCTGGCGTACTATTGGATCATTTCATTTGAGAACTGTTATGTCTGAAAATGCAGTTCCAGATCAAACACAATCACTTTTTTCTGATTTGAGGAAATAATACGATCATACGGGTCGTTAGGCAAAAAATAAAGAAACAGATTTCGAAAACTCAATATTACGACTGCTACAGTAATCCTAGGAATCTTACCAAAAAAACCCCACAATGTCAACTTTGAGCTCATATATCTCATTCCCTGTAAAAGATATAAAAAAGTGGCCAACTGACAAAATGTTAATCATAATATCAGTAACATTCTATCAGTCATCCACTTTTTAATATCTTTTACAACAAGCGATGATATAAATTGGCTCAAAGTTAAAAGATAAGTGATTACAGGTTCTACGGTATTTCAAAAATCAAACTTCTCCTTTCTAAATCATATGAGAGATACGGTTTATCATTATAAAGCTATAGTAATTCTTAAAATTCTGATTTTCTACAACATCTAACTTTTCAAAATAGAACGGTCCAGTTTGAAAGCATGCACAAGTATTAAAAAAAAGAAGAGACAGTGAATGTCTCCAAAACTGGCTCTCCAACGAAGTGTACATATATATTCTCCGAAAGGTGTGAATCACATTTAATCCTCCTTCTTCAATATATTTCGAACCCTCCCACTCCTAAACACTCATTTTTCTATCTGTCTCTCTATCTCGATCTTAGACAAACTGTTCGGGTTCTTCGATGAAATGCTCTCAAGTGTCTTGGGAAATGGTCATATCATATCATCATTTCTCGAATCATCGTGTCAATGGAAATCAAAACAAAACAAGAGAAAGAGATTCAAAGAGAAAAGAGTACTGTGTCAAATCAAGCTGCTTCCCGTGATGCTCCAGGTGCTCAAACAGGCGGCTTTGAAGATTGTGTCAACTTACGGTCTACGTGGTGGCGGCGGTGGTGGCCGTGGCATGAATTCTGAAGTCTTAGTTTCGATACCAATGACTCAGGTTTTGTTTATTCGACATGATGGTGAAGAAGAAGAAGAGTAATAAAAGCTTTGGATAGAGAATAAATAAAATAAAAATATAAGGACGCTTTTTCTGCCAAGATGGAGTAGTAATACAGGGAACAAAGAAATGCGGGAGGACTTCAGGAAACAGGTGGAAGAGAATTGTGAATCTCAAAATAGAAAAAAAAAACGAGAGCCAGCCCGGAGGGATGAGGATGGGGGGAAATTATAATGAACAACCTGATATGATATAGAAAAAGATGGCCTAGACGATCTTCCAGAATCACTGGAAATAACTAATTTTTTTAGAACGGCTATGTACAATCTTAAAGGTTGGCTCTTTTGACTAATGAGAGAATAGTAGGAGACATTTTTTAGACGCAGAAGATCACAGATTTGGAATAGAACAGGAGGTTGAGATGATGGGAGACGGGGGATAAATAAGGAGGGAATTTATTCAATAACTGGTTTCTGCTCAATGACACTGTTCAGCAGTAAATTTCCATTTAGAAGGGAATCCTGAGACTGAAGAGGGTGAATGGCCAATGGTGCTGCAAGGGTGGCAGATAGCAGTCCAGTTGGTGTGATTCCAGCTATTGATGAGATGGATGGAACACCAGAGGATGTACCAGAAGCATTCAATGGCGATACCTGTAAATCCTCTTTGAACGTTTAGTATCGAAATTTCGTTATTGAAAAGTTTTTATAAAAATATTACTAACCCCGTTTGTTGGTAACGTTGTCGGTGAGGAAAGGTGTTGCTGCAATGACGCTGGAGCTGCTGAATGATCATTGATGTCGTCAAGAATGAATTCGGATAGAAGTGAATCCACCTGAAAATCCTTTTCATCTTTTGTTCTCTTTATAACTGAAATACCTCTGCCAATCCGAAGAATTTGGTCAATGTCATGTTTTCAATAAGAAGTTGAGTTAGAGCCTTGAGCGCTGGAGCTAACAACAAAATGTTTCCATATCTGGTAGGTGCCTCATCTGGCATTTGGTCGAGAATAAATGCGTAAAGAGCCTTCAACACTCGATTACGAGCATCTCGGATCATGATTTGTGAAGCATTCGATAGCCCCTTTGCTTCTGGATGCAAGAATGCCAACGCTTTCAGACACACAAATTCTTGTTCTCTCATTTGTAGCTGTCTCATTGGCCAAACAATCTCATCCAGTACTCGTGGTGTGATATTGCTGGTTTTGAAGGCAGCGAATCCGTTGAGGTCGGTATTGTTGTCACGTGTCATGTAGGTGTTGTTGAAGAGACAGACACGTGTCGTATCCGGACTTCGGAACGCTGGCATCAGAATCAGATGCTGTGGAGCATAGTTTTTCAGAAGGATGATTTTGTCTTCCATTGAAAGTTCCATGAACGGTGTGATAGTTTTAGCCCATTCAACCATTAGTAGAAGTGTTGTCCTGGAGATTTCATTCAAATCCTGAAAACATAAAAATACGTTTTGCAAATTATGAACCTATTATTTACCTCTGTTGTTGTGCATGGTCGGTTTGGAGGAGCGAATGCACTTCCGTCTGATGCTACTTGCTGAATGGAAGCAGCTTCCGCTTCGTTCCCAGTAGTGCCATTTCCATTTACAAAAATCTGTGATTTTCTGTATCTGTTGCACATTTCTTGATTGACACGAGACTCCATATCCATCAAACTATCAATTACACTTGGTTGCGTGGCGCCGGTTCTCATGTTTTCTTGTCCAACTCCAGAATTGTTTCCGTTTCCGTTCTCGTATCCTGGACTTCTGTCCTTTTTGAATGGAGTTCCGTTGAGACTGTTTCCACCGGTTGGTGAGCCAACTGGATCTCGTTCGAATTGGATGGCTGAAACAAAAGACATTTCTCTAGAGAATGATAACTGGGGAAAGAGGAGAAATACGGTTGGGTGGGGGTTTAAGATTGGTTTGAAATCTTTGGATTCAACAACAACAACCGTTTTTCTTTTGACGATCAATATCTCAAGTAGAGATCTCGTTCGCTTGCGAAAAAGAGGTCACTGAATTGTATTCCTATTTACCATACTACTAAAGAATAAATGCTTACCTTCTCGTTTCATTCCAACTTGAACACATTTCTGGAAACGACAGTAACGACAGGCGCATCGGAAGTTTTTGTCGATTACACAACGTTTGTTGAAGCGGCATGTGAACTTTTGATCACGAAGAACAGTTCGTCGGAAGAATCCCTGAAAAAGAAGAGAAGATTCTATCGAGTTGACACAAAACTTAAAGTTATGATTTATAACTTATGAAATTGTGTTTTGATGAGGAAAAATGCAGCATGTTGATGCAGATTTTTCTATTTTTTAAAAACAAAACCTATACAGATGGAGATGTGAAGAAAATTGTTCAAGTTGAAAGATCTTCTTCTAAGATGTTCATGACAAATTCAAAATAACTCCAGAAAAATTACCTTGCATCCATTACACGAAATCACTCCATAATGAGTTCCAGTTGACTTATCGCCACATACTGCACATGGCTCCGCAAGCGGGTCCACTAGGTCCATAACTGAAAACAGAGAAAACTTTGATCCTGAGAATAAAAGGGAGTAAAATGCAACAACATGAAGCCGCAAAAACACCAGAAAGTGAATTGAGCGAGAGAGAGACAGAGAGTGTCGAGGTGTGTGTCACTTGTTCATAGAATTGAGATAACATTCGCTAGAAGGTGAGTGGGAAAAGACAAAGAGAAATCAGACAGATGGGATGGAAGTGTACTTTAAAACACATGATGGACGACAGAAAAGAGAACTTTGTGAAACTATGGCATCGTTTGTGAACACTGAACACCGCGATATAGAATTGGAATTAATATAGCCGATTAGGTTTTTTATGGCAGACCAGATGGACACCAGACGGATTCGATAGACTTTCAGAAGCCATGCTGCAGGTGGCAGAAAAGGTGACCATGACGTCATAGTGTTTCAATGATCATCGGGGAATGGGGAACGAATAGGTGGAAGGACGAATAGGCGGTTGTCTAAATAATAATAAAGGACCGGTGAGGAGTGCACACAATTGGAGAAGAAGAAGAATGCGCATAGGATTACTTTCTGGCAATATTTTTGGTAGTGATGTAGGAGGCCTTTGTCCACCGTGTAATTTGAAAGTTGGTTGCTAAATAGGGACACTTATTCATAATTACTGCTTCTACTAGATTCCAATTTTAAATGTCACATGAAATCATCATAGAACCAATACACAAAGCATGGAAAGGATATCAGAAGATTGATCAAGATTGTTTCCCGAAATTCGAAACTCTAAAGACTTCCAAAAGCTGAAAATTGATACTCTAAGAAGAAGTCTGTGTTTGAAAATGCAAGAAAGAGCATTTGAACCAAACCGACATGGAAACTACCTAGAAAAGAAAAAGGTGATGATTTTGAATTTCGAGATTAGTTACATGAAAATTATAAAGGGTGACAGTTGAACGGAATGACGAGAGAATAACCAAAAAAGAGTTCACCTATTTCTAAGAGCAAATAGAAAGAGCGACCGAAAGAAAATTAGAAAGAACTATTAATTTTTTCAAAACTTCAATTCATTGAACAAAAATCGAGTCTTTTTCACACGGAACCTGGGATCTACTAAATCTAAAGTCTTCTCGATCATCCAGGGGCAATGGATGGATCGCATAAAATGGACAATACTGTGTCGTCGTCGTTTTCGAATGCGTCCATCGTTGTCTTCGGCGATCCGTATCTTTCTCGATGGAGCGAATAGAATAAAAATGGAAAGACGGGGAAAAAAGGTTAGATCCGTAGATTGATTTTATTAGGAGACCGAAAAAATGCAAAGCCTTTTGAGCCGAAAGTGCAAATATAGGTGATCTAGACTTGAGAAAAGTCTGGGAACTTGAACTTTTTGGTGATTCAATCTCCCACAACCAAAAAGCTCCCTCTTCGAACCAGCTACCCGAGACGCCGTAAATTATGAATCAGCAAAATCCAATAAGGATATAAAAACGAATAACTCACTATCATCGACTTCAGCCATCTCTTCGTCCATTTCTTCTATATTTGGAGCATCATGGAGCACCGACTCGTAATCCATGTCGATCAAAATGAGAGGAGAAAGAGACGGAAATGTAAACGAACTGACTGATTATAGCGGAAGTCTCTCTTAAAGGAATCACCCCATCTTTGAGACTACACGATGTAGTTGGAGAATTGTTCGATGCCCCTATATGCTTTGCTAGCGATGCGTACTTTGTTCTCAAGATGATAGCTAATTGGGACTTGAGTCATTAATGGGAATCTATGAACTTTTGACACTGAATGAACTACTGACAAACAAGAAGAAGAAGAAGGAAACGCGTAGGAGAAGAAGAAGAAGGATGACACGAAAAGGGAAAAGAGAAGAAGAAAAAAGAAGAAGCCTAAAGTTGGCAAGCAGTAAGGACAAAAAAGAAAGAGAAAACGAGAGTCGCTGGTCAAACATGACAAGAAATATGAAACAAGTAGAAATAGAAAAAGTGGAAGCAGAAAACATCAGAAGAAGAGACAGCCAGCACGTTGACAATCGATAACAGTGGAGGCGCAGACACAGAAAAAGGAAAAAGAGAGTGCCGCTGACTCTCGAATCTCTCGCTACGCTCTACTCCTGCCGCTACGCGTAAATAAAACAGTGCGAATGGAGAGAGAGAAGGTTTAGAAACGTTTCAGGTATGCCATGTGACATGAGCACACTTCCGGAAACATTACAAATGAACAGAGCAACAAGAGAACATGGTTTTACTGAATACTCGAAAATAGAATTAAAAACAACAAATTAACAAAACAAGGTTAACAAAACAACTGGAACCGGATACTGTAAACCATCTAAATTATTTATTCTTCTTTAAATTTCTTTGCTTCTCCGCAGACTCCACAATCAGATCTTCAGTCGGCAATCCTTTACGTCTTCTCACAGCATCCATGTATCCTCTGGCATGATTCGGACTGTCTCCTTTCAATCCGAACTCTTCTACTTCTTCCAACGTTGTCGGTGTCCAGTAGGGATCTTCATCAATCACTTGCCAGTGGGAGAATTGAAGCTGAGCAGATGCCATTCCAGAAGTGAACTTCCGAAGTTGATCACAGAATGAGAATGACTCGACGACAGGCATCAGTGATACCACTTCGAAGAGATTTGTTGCCTCGTTGATATCTTCGGAAAGCACCTGAAATTATATAGAATGTGCACTTTTTGTTTCATTTCATGTCCAAATAAAGCTTGTAATCTTTTTCCCCACTCATATTTTGTAGTGTTTATACAGGTGATATAACAGACCACCCAAAATTGATCCATGATCCCTCACCCACCTTGGATTTTCTTTGTGACAAAACCGCATGAACTTTTCCCAACGCCTGACTAGCAGTGGTTACGGTACACTTGTACATGGCGGCTACCAATCGAAGAGCCAACTTCTTCGCAGCCGCAGAGCACGTCGCCTTCATTGCTGACATCATTTGTCCTCCGATGGCACCATCCTCCTCATCCACAGTCCATTCTTCCACAATTACAGCGACTCCATGCATGATTTCATTACAAAGTGGTCCCGAGTTGCAGAACAATTCGAATCCACCAACAAGTGCTTGGTCGTATCGTCTCACACCGAATTCGGTTTTCCTCCAGATTAGATCTCTATCATAACTTTCGACGTTGTTGAATAGAATATTGGATCTGGCTCTATCAGGTCCAAATGCCCAAATACGTTCGATCATTGTTTCAATAAGATCTTTTGGTTTTCGGTACCACCATGTTCCTTTCAGAGTTGGGAGGGACTCTGTACAAATCAGAGTTAGTTTCTTCTGGAAGTCATCAATTTCCGTTTGATCTGCTTCACCACGACGGATTGCAGAGAGTAGGATAGCGTTTTTATCAAGGAACTGAAATTGAATATAGATTGAAAATTGGGATCCTTTATCTAGAACTCACCTCTATTACTGTGCTTCCAAGAGGCGCTATACGAAGTTTGATATGAAGAGCTTCTCGAATACGGCAGTCGGTTTCCTGTTCCGTGATTTGTGGTGCCGAGAGATTCACATCTTCAATTACAGTCTCCATGAATGGAACAATTGGTTCAGAAACATCCAGATCCACTAAACCCAAATCATTCAAATCCTTGATACATTTCTGTAGATGAACTTCTCCAGCTGTAACCATCGCTAGTTCTCCATTTTCAAGCTCCATAACTTTTAAGCTGGTATCCAAAAGTGCAAGTAATTTCAGTTTTTCTCTCAATTCGTCCATATCATCCAATTGTTGAGTGCTAACAGACACCCGGACCAGAGCTTCGCCAGTTTGAGATCCAATTTTAAGGCATGGATAATCACTTTCACTGCAGAGCGTTGTGTTTTGCAAAAGAATTTCCGCATCAATGGCACACACCATTCCAGATGTTACTGTATCAGTAGGAATGGTGTCACGACCACGGAGAATAGAAATTCGGTCGATCTTCGTTGAAGTGACTTCACTGCTACCCTAAAATGGCTTAATTAAATTTCACATTATAAACTACCAATTAAAAAAAACTCACATGCTGCTGAAGGACATACAACTTGTCACCCGTCCGAAGAGTTCCACTGAGAATTCGGCAAATTGCTCTACGCGAATTCAAACTTTTGTCTTCAGTTTGGAGGAGTTTCACAACAAAAACTATCGTCATTTGTGTAGAATCGCAACCCAATACAAACGGTCTCAATGGATGATCTAAACGATGTCCGGTCAAATGATCCAAACGATGTTGTGTTTCGAATGTAGATCGAACATTCGGAGCTCTAGCAACAGCACGGAAACTGGCTTTCGGGAGTGGTAACCAACTTCTCATCAATTCGTCAAATGCCTCATTTGCTCTTCGCGACTTCAAAGTGAACCCGAGTTTTTTGGCAGCTTCTGACAATGATGTGACGTCATTATCTACTAAGCCGAGATCGTGAAGCTTCCAAAGAGGTTCCAGAACTATTCGCTCAAACATAGTTGCCTTGTTTTTAGCTGCAGCAGAATCTCGAATGGTTCCAGTTGAATCAATCCAAAAATCTCCAAACATTGCAGGGAGTAATATCGACTTCTCCACCTTCATTTTCTCGGCTGCCAACGTGGCAAAGTCTTCGCATCCGAAGGCGTACGAATGAAGAGCAGATGAGAAAATGACATTGCCTTTTGCTGGATCGAAATGCAATTTTGCTTCTGCTTCTTCAATATTTCCCCACGTATCATCTTCTAAAACGATTCCTCCGAGCACTTGACTGATACAACTGTTGACGCCTTCAATCAAACGAGCCATATGTTGATATGCTTCGCTTGACGACATCTTCAATTCTACTCTCAGCCGATCGATTTTGTTGATAACCAAAATCATAACCTGTCCATTTCGGATGACTTGTCGAATCAGAGCTTCTGTTTGTGAGCAAATACCTTCAATTACATCAACAAGGAGAAGAGCAATGTCAGAAAGAATCAGAGCAGATGTCACTTCTCCAGAGAAATCCACATGTCCAGGACTATCGATAAGATTGATCAGAAGTGGTTCACATAGCAAGCTGATTCCACTCGATTTCATCGTAATTCCACGAGTTTGTTCATCTTCTCTACTATCCATATACCGTAGTTTACCTGCCATTCGACCTGGAACAAGGAAACAATTGAACCGAGAAACTGGGCGGGGTAACTGACTAGAAATAACAGCATTGGCTGAAACAAGCGAATCTGCGAAACTCGTTTTTCCATGGTCCACATGAGCTACCAAACACACATTACGGATATGCTCCGCTGGTTTCTGAAGGTCATAGATTTCAGATTCAGCTATCTGAGTCTGAGTCATCACTTACCGACGCCGCTGCTAGTTTTAAAGCTGTTTCCAGACTCTCCATTTTACTTCTGAAACGTTTTCCGTTTTGTTTTGTTTTTCCAATTTTTTTTTGAAAAATAGATGAGAACACATATCACTCCAGTATTCCAGAGCACCAATTAGAACAAAAAAGAATCATTGATTTTTATTTGATTTTTTTCAATCTATGTTTTGATCGTTGCGATACACATTAGCACTTCCAGAATGTCTTGCATTTGGAAGGAAGAAAAAATAAGAAGAAATACAGTTGGAGAGAGAACTGTGGAAGGGCATGCTGATTTGGGTCAAAAATGTACATAGCTTGTGGAAAAATTTAGATAACATGAAAAGTATTGTACCCGATGCATAAAAAGCCGTGTGTTACCGTACCAGCATTGCCGGCACCGTAAATCGGGACGGGGTACAGATGATTTTTGGTGGATATTTTACAATTTACGGGGAAAAAGAAAGAACCTGAAGTGTGTGAGAATTTGGGGGAGACAGAGAAAGCAATGAAAAAAGAATTTGGGATTGAGAAGAACAGAATCTAAGCAATCGGAAAATCCCAAATGCTCTTTTCAGCTTTCCATGCTCCAGTCATTCAAAAAAGAAAATAAAAGTGAGATCGAAAAGCTGGAACATGGAAAACTTTTGAATATGCATCAGTGGTAACAGCAAAAACAATGTGAGAACAGTGGGCATAATTAAGTGAAAAGTTAAAATATTAGATGAATCGTCGTATATAATACTACAAGAAATCAAAGCCCGTGTTTCTAGCGTTTTGTATTACAATTATAGTGAAATATATGTGAGGATGGTGGGTGAAGAAGAGAGCGGGTAGAGGTAGATGGTTAACGTGGAGTACAATGAGAGAGAGAGCAGACAGAACGACAAAAAATTGTGAAATTTTTCACATCGTTTTGTATGCCTTCTTTCAATGGCACAACACAGATTATGGGTTTGGGTCCAGGAGGTATTTGGTTCAGAAAAAACGTGTGTACTCGATTAGGTAAGGATATAAGTCATCATCTATAACTGTGTGCCCGCGATTCGGTATAAAACAAGAGGTCCTGGTGCGTAAACGAGAAGAGATAACAAATGAAAGTAACATTGGGATTGGGAAAAAATAGAGCAACGAAATGAAAGGAAGGGAAGAAAAACACACAACAGTAGGGGGGAAACTTAGGATAAAAGAACAGAGAGGAATTGGGATTTGAATAAAAAACAGGGGAAAGTTAGTATATACATAAAATCGTCGTATAAACTATTGCACCATGGTGAGTACGATACTGTCTAGGTCATCGACACATACAGAAAAAACGAATCGAAACATAGGATTGCTGTGAGTTTCTAAACTGAAACGTCACAGCTCTTGGCGTCAGGATTTTGGATCGATTGGGTGGGCGGAAGTTGAACACGCTGACGATGTGGATGAGGATGAGCAGGACGTCGACGTTCTGAAATTCGTATTTTTTCGTTCTCTGATTATCTTTTAAAATCGGTTTAAAAGTGGCCAAAATATCAAACCTAGCTTACTAACGACCTAATACTCTTCATCCGAAATTAATCAGTGTTGTTTTTCATGTGTTACTATTGCTAGAAATATTTGAATTCAACTTACCCTTCTCCGTGATGATCATCCTCATTGATCTCTTCAACGGTATTCAGTGATCCATTTGTCATGTGATGTGGATGGTGATGATGGTGATGATGCATATGATGAATAGGAGTGTGTTTGTGATTCCCATCCGAAACACCATTGCTTTTTTGTAGTTGTTCTGGGACTGAAAATGGATTGTTGCATTGATAAACATTTATGAAACATTCACAAACCTCTTCTCAACTCGATCATATCGATTATTGCCTCTGATTCCACCAAAGGCATTTTTTCATGATCGTGGAGACTTCCCAGAATGGTTTTGTCCACCAATCCGTCTGGATCATGGTGTTGTTCTTCTTCGTCGTCGTGGTCTGCCATATTTGCGATGTCATTGTGCAAATCGTCCTCAGTTTCGTAGTCATCTTCATCTTCGAGCAGCATATCCCCACGAATCTGTCTGCGCATTCGCATCAGATGATCTTTAAGATCAACGATGTCGAGCTTCTGAAAAATGTTACAATACTCCAAAACTCAAAATCCAATTTTTCCTGTAACTTACATCTTCAGCACCCTTATCAGCCATGGCAACAAGATGAGCAGCCGTTCTGATTGTCACCAGATGAGCGTTCATCTCATTCAATGGCGTCTGGATAAGAGCTTTGTTCTCGGCATCCAGAAGGGTGTATGGCAGATACAACGACCAACAAACGGTTCCTAACGAAAGAGCTCTCGCTTCCAGAAGTCGCATATCGATTGGCTGAGCCGAAATACTTTCCACAAGATCGTCAAAACGTGGATAGATGTTACGCATAGCCATGTTGATAGCATCATGGAACGGTGAAGGCGTTGTTGGCAGTTGAACATCAGAGAGCTTCTCGGTAATGGTCTTTGTAATTGTGAGAATTGCCACTACGTGTTGCATGATACCACGGGCTTCGTATAACCATGGATTCTTATCGAGCAGCTCTTCAAGAAGTTCCCCGAGATGTTCCATTGTTTCGATTTCATCGACGCTATCAACAGCGACGGCGTTTCGTGAGAATCGATTTGGTGGCTTCTCGAATGGTATTAGTATCTGCAACAGGTTTTTTCTTCAGAATGTCCGGATGATTTAGCTGTTACCTTTGACTTCGAACGGCGGGATTTCCGTCTACGTTGGCATGTGATCACAAGGATGAGCAGTGATAAAATGAAGACGGAGGTTAGCACAACTAGTGCTAACACCACTACTGTGTCCATCTGGAAAAGGGTTAAAATGAGAATGGTAAGTGTAGGAGGGGTTTGTTAGGCGCTCAAACTATTGCTGTGATTTCCCTATACCTAGCAATTTGAGTCACGTGCTTGTTATCCCTAAAATTCAAACGACTAGATGATTGAGTAAATGAGACGTTGTTATGCCTCTTTGGCTCTCCAGAAACCGCACATACATGCTACCATAGATACACACCTCAATCTCACGTGATTGATGGTGAGTGTGAGAAAATAAGAGTCCCTAGGGGATGTTGGAAAACCAACTAACAACCAAAGAAACTACTCTCAACCTAAAGAAGAGGATACCAAAAGGAACTGTCCTAGAAAAATGAAGCGTTTGTTGTGTCAAATGGGAGGAGTAAAATAACCCGAGATGAACGAGAAAGGGCAAATTAACGGGTGTTTCACACCTGCTAACGAGAAAGGACAATGATGTAAAGTGTACAAAAAGAGATTTTTTATGATTATTCCCACTTTCGTTTTGAAATGTTATTTTTTAATTTCCATAATGTCTATTGAATCTAGTTTTCACCTTGGGACCGTCGTAGAGACGAATTGAGCAAAAAGGGCAGTGATAAATGAAGTCTAGACTAGATGAATATATATTTTGGCAGCGTCTGGCAAAGATACAAAATGAAAGTTGTGTCGAGATAGAGATCTAGGAGATTGCAGAAGATTTTAAGAGATTTCAGCTACAACAAATCTGTGAACATTTAAGCGGATTTTATGACAAACCGCAGAGGCGATGCGATTTTCGTAAATTAAGAAATGTTTGACGCAATCAGATCTCATCCCAGAGGACTACTGTAGTTTTGCAGACAATTAATCCTGGAATTCGTCAAGTTCCCCAAATATATATGAGCGAATTTTGGACTTTTTTAGGATCGCTCTTTAATTCTCGAGACCTGAAAAATAGCTCAAAACTATTTTGTAAACCGCTCATATACGCTCGCGATTAGAAAAACTGCTCAAATTTCCCAAATCCTCTCATGTATGCCCCTAGTTTCCCGAAACATAGTTTACAATACCCTAACCTTAAAAATCACACGAATGCCCTTCCGCGAGTGACAAAACTTGTTTTTTCTCCACTTTTATTTCTCACTAACCATCTCCCATTGAAATGTTTCATGGGATAAACCTCGCGACTCTCTTTTAAAAGGATAGCGAGAAACAGAAACGCACCTCAAGAAAAGTTCAACCAATTTCGCCGAGCTTTGGACAATAATGTCGCATAGGCGAAGATGTGTTGTTTTTCGAACCTGAATCAAGGAAAAAATCAAACGTGCTTGATTTATAGGTTTGTAGAAGATGGACAAGAAAAACGAGGGTAGACGAGAGACGAAACGAAGGGGGTATTTTTGAAAGGAAACACAAAAAGATGATATGAGAAATTTGGGGAAGAAGAGAGTTGAAGAAGTAATGAGTAAAATGAGAAGAAATATAGCATATGAACTAGAAAAGGGTGGATGATGCTGGATCAAAATTTCTGAGAAAGCAAGCTCAAAGTTAACAGAAGGCTAACTTATTGTTTTCTTCCGTCACTATTCCACCTAGTGGTCACCGATGGACGATGACGACGGTGTATAACAACCTCAAGGACATTTCAGGTTATCGACACCACCTCCCAGCGCGTCGCCGACCCCTGCGCAGGGTAAGGAGCGACACCAACAGCACTACTAGTAGCAACAGAAGAAAAATACGGAGAAAAACGAAAATGATGAAGAAGAAAAAGGTAACGGTCTGTGGCAGTAGCCAGTAGCGGTTGAAGGAGATAAGAAATAAGGGGAGGAAAGAAGAGTGTTGTGGAAGAAGGTAGAATATAACAGAGTAAGTAAAGAGGGAGCGAGATGGAAGACGTAGATTTGTTCCGAGTGGCACGGAATCGATCGAATGATTTTTTTGGCAGCGAGAGGCGGAATCAGAAACATTCAGGGACCAAAGAGGACTAAATACTTGATCAATGATTGGGTAATGACCGTGCCTGGATTTTTGTTGCCTGAAGTGCAAATTGTCTTTCCTTTGATCTAAATCCCGCTCTTGTTTTTTTTTCAAAACGGTTTCAAACGCTGCGGAACACTAGAGTTGTATCACTTTGAAGCATATGTTGGCGGAGGAGCAGCAAGTGTGATGTGCCACGAACAAAGCGTGCTGGTGGCCTTCTCTCGGACCCATGCAAAAAGAGCAACAATCACGCGCAATCAGGGGAGCTTCGGCTCCCTCCGGTTCCATTGGCGAACGAACAAAGTGTGGACAGATATTCGGGAGTGGTTTTGGAAGAGAGAGAGAAAAAGAGAAACAAAAAGTAGGAAGTGCGAGTAAAGAAGTAAAGAAAAGGACATCAATGATTGAAAGTAAATATGAAAAGAGGATCAAATCTTTCTTAGCAAATCAGAAATCTTTCAAAGTTGAAATTTATGAAATAACCACGAAGCCATTAGAAAGAAACTGCAAATCTAAGAAAAATTATTTTCGAAACTTTCCGAAAATCCAAAAGAGAGGAACAGTCCTCGTGCACTTCAGCATACATTACGAAACATTGCAATAGAAACATGGACATCAAGGAAGTATTGTGGGTGTGATTGGTCACACTCACCTGCACAAAAAAGGGCAAAAAAGAGCTCGCATTACCTACCGCGCAGGATCTTGGTATTTGTCTATTTCTCTCAATTCACTATGTGCTTCTCATGGCTCCATTTCTTTCCTTTCTTACTTCTATTCAGCATGTGATACACGCTTTTGTTTCACGCGCCGAAAGTGCAAGTAATACAGTAATCTTAGGCCGAGCAGGGCACCTAGCGCCAGATGTTTTCTCGAATAAGCAAGAAGAAAAAGGCGCCAGATGTTGTGTTTTTTCTTTGGTGTAGTGGAAAGAAAAAAGACACAAAAGTGCGGAAAGTGACACGAAAGGGCGCGCGTTTTTTAATGGAGAAGACGAAGACGTCCGAATCGAAATGGAAGAGGAATGTCGCTTCTGTGAGAAGGCAGGAGTAGGGTCAAAAAAACCGACGGACGACATGGAAGCCATGCTAATTTCCGCTGTTTGCTACTAAACATTGTCATGAATATAAGAGTAAGTGGTCATTTTACGAGGAAGAAGAAGAAGAAGAAGCAGTCGAAGAAAAAAGATGCAAAATGGATGAACAGATGAACTGAGAAAAAAACGAGCAGAACATGCAAATAGGGCATGGTGAGGGGTCGTTGAAGGATATGTTTTTTGAACATGGGTGGTATCGAGCATGAATCTATCAGAGAGAACGAAGAGCATGGAACTGGAACCGGACGAAGAAGAAGAAGAAGTCGTCCAGCGACGCCAACGCATCAAACTATTTACATGTGGATTAGAGAAGAGCAATAGTGGACAAAAAAGGAAAAAGAAGCAAAAGCAGAAGAAAAAAGGAGACGTCGAAATGGAATCCGTCACGAGAAGAGCATAGCAGGGAGGCCGAAGGAGAGCCGATTGGGGCGGAAGGACAGAAGTAAAGAAAAAATAGTGGAAAAATGATGCTCTGCTCTTTGATAGTTTGCCAGAAGAAGAAGGAAAAGAGAATGAAGGAACAAACAAACGAAGTAAAAGTGAAACCGATGATCCGCGAAAAAGTTCATCGGATTCAAAGCACAGCCTCCCATTATTTGGGAAGTGTTTAACAGCAAATTTGAACAGAAATAAGAGAAATTAACTATCAGAAAAGGCAATATTTTTTGAAAAGATGGATATTTTGCATATTGGTTCGTATGAAAATCGGAACGATGGCAAAACTTTTGAGAAAAAATTGATAAGATAATGACCATGATGTGATGTTTGGGAATTTTCAGAGTATTTTATGACTTTTTGATGGATATCGAAACTTAATTCTTTTTTTTTTATAACTCAAGTCACAAAATAATAGTTTTAGGGTGAAACTAGACTGGGTAACACAACGAAATCAAAACATAAACTGAAAATATTTCCTTAAAGAATATTCAGCTCGAAATCCTCTTATTTACGACAACGACTAAAAGATGATTTAATTTTAAAAATGAGAGAAATAGAAAGGTGAAACATGGGGATACGAGCTTCCGGCTGATTAGCTCATGAGTAGCGATGCACACTGATCATGTCAACCGGCAGAAGAATGTGACAATAAAAACCAAACAAAAACGAACCTAAACAAGAGAGACCAACAAGTTGCTCTTTTTTTGGGATCAGTGACATGCGAATAGCACACGCATGGAAGACATTCTTTCGTTCTGTGTGCGTATGTGTCTATGGGACTTGGGTTGTGTATATTGGTGAATGAGTGGTGTTGGTAGGAGAGTGCGCAGCGTGTTGCGCGAAGGACTGCGTAAGAGCGCAAGCCGGCAAGGACACACAGTCGGACAGACATGTCCCATACAGCAAGCCAATACAGGAGGAAGATACCACGATGATGAGAAGAAGAAGGAAACGAAGAAAGGCACTGGGAAGAATCGACAGGAAGGGCGGGTCGGATGTGAGGGAGCGGGCGCCCGCACACTGAAGAAAAAACTACCGATGTGTTGCGCAACTTGAAGGAAAAAACACACAGGAGGAGGCGAGAGGTCGACTGGCTTCCCTGGTAGCCATACCGTCCTTCTCCCCCCCCCCTCTTTTCCATTTTTTTATTCTTCGGCATTTCGAAGAGGGCAATGTTGCCACTGCTGTGTAAACTGGAGAACCGGAGGAGGTATGACGGAATTGAAGAATCACAATGGTTTTGGTGATGACGAACTTAAAAGGGCAGATGGTGGGCGGAGCTACATTAACGAATACCACTGAATCCTATTATTTTTAGAAAATTATTCTTTCCGTATGCTTCTTTTCAAAAAAAAAAGATTAAACGAGCATTTACAAACAATATTCAAAATTTACAGTTTGAATTGAGCTGAAAATATTTCTCGTAAAAGTTGAAATACAATAAGCAAAGTGACTAAAATCTCGATTCTATTTACAAATTAAAGGGGGACTCCGACCAAAAAATTGTATTTAATTTTTTCCTCTTAAAATGTTCTCGATGTAACGTATTTTCATAATACCCGTACGAAAAAAATCAGAAAAAGTCGAAACCCCTGAAAAACGCCGTCAAATTTGAAGCGCCGCTCAGTTCTCGTCAAAGAGGGACTAGAAAAATCATGAGTTCGGCCACGCGGCCACTCATTTTTCAATGCAATTTTCGCCGTTTTCAGCCGTTTTTCTCTGTAATTTTCGTAACAATTTGATGATTCCACTAATTATTAATTAAAGACAGCAAAAAAAGTCTGTTCAAGTCAAAATTGACTACACGAGCGACAGAGAAACGACGCTGTCATAGTAGATGAGCCCAAAAGCCTGTTCGAAAGCTAACCATTGTTACTTCTGAAAGAGTGAAATGGATTGAGCTTCTGGAAGACGGTTTCGCAAAATAGTTGCAGGAAAACGAAATGTTTACGTCTGTTGACTGACAGCGACGATTCTCCATCGCTCCTGTAGTCAATTTTGACTTGAATACACTTTTTTCGCTGTCTTTAATTATAAATTAGTGGAATCATCAAATTGTTACGAAAATTACAGAGAAAAACGGCTGAAAACGGCGAAAATTGCATTGAAAAATGAGTGGCCGCGTGGCCGAACTCATGATTTTTCTAGTCCCTCTTTGACGAGAACTGAGCGGCGCTTCAAATTTGACGGCGTTTTTCAGGGGTTTCGATTTTTTCTGAATTTTTTCGTATGGGTATTATGAAAATACGTTACATCGAGAACATTTTAAGAGGAAAAAATTAAATATAATTTTTTGGTCGGAGTCCCCCTTTAAACAAGATTTACGAACTTCGAAAGTACTTAGAATAAAAGGGCATTTTCAAAAGAATATTTCAAAATCTTAATTTGGAAGTGGCGAGAGAGCGAAAGACACTGAAAACGTCCGAATTGTCATGACGACCAGAAGCACGTGCGCACTTAAGCAAAACTGCGATTTTTGTCACATGGATGATGTACTACGCGTAAACAAAGATATATCGGAAATTTCATTGGGTATATCAGTTGTGACCAGGAATAGGAATCGGAAATTCTTTCTGTCGATCGCACATCGTGGGAGTGATGTCTTCGAAGATAGAAATACGTCATGGTGGGCATCAAGCAAATCTATTTGAACACAAACAAGTGGATGTACATCGATTCTTGAAAACTAATTGAGTGACTGTAACTCTAATCGATGAGAAACTCAAAATTTTTTGAATATGGAAAGGCAAGGTTGGACTGATTTGCACTTGTAGAACATTCGATCGAAGTGAACAAGAAGATTCAAACCGATTGATAATGATAAATGAGCCTAGCAGATGTAGGTCTAAGAGTTGAAAATGGAGAAAAAATAGAAAAAGAATAGTGAGAAACAAAGAAATCAAAGTGCAACACCAGGAAAATTAGAAGCACACAGGCACCGAAAACTCGCTGGTGTTGGATAGAGGGGTGGCTTGGGAGGCTGATGGGAGAAGAGAGTAGTGGTGAGATGCGGAGGCGGCAGAGAATAGGAGCAATTGCAATGACACTCACACAAAAAAACGCAAAAAAAAGAAGGGAGGCCGATCGGCGAGAGAGCGAGAGAGCGGAAGAGAATGAAGAATTTCAGTGTATTTGGTCGACGTGTGTGTATGTGTTGTCTTTTTCTCTTTTCTTCTTATACCGCCTCCTTGGGGACCGGCTGGCCGCCGTGTCGACTCAATTCGGTTCGCCGGACGGTCGCTTGACGGCCACCGCGCCTTCGTTTTTCCCTCGGCCCTCCGACGTTCGTTTAATGTCTTTACGAAGTGAAGCAAGCATGTCTGCGCATGTTTCAAAGTGAATGCTTCTTCTCCTGCTTGTCATTTCTCCCGCTCTTCGTCTCTTTCTCTCTCACTCTCTCCATTCGCACCGGGTCTAGAGGCGGACTGAGTGCCTACACAATGCCGTTCGATACTACATGACAAGAATCGATACTTTATTTCCAAAGTTATTGGTGTACTCTTTCATTTAAGTATATTCTTCCCTATTTACAGTTAAATACTAACCTTATTTTTTCGGTTGTAGTTGGTTTAATTATATTGTCGTGACGGTAGAAATCCGTTTGTCGTTTTTTGTATTTTGTTACCTGAAAATAATGTATTTATGAAATATTAAGATTTGAGACTACATTTTTAAATGAGAATGTTTAAACAACCAAGCAAAACAAAAAACTCAAAAAATTCTGATTTTTTACTAAAAATAGAATTTTCCGTATTCCGCACATGAAATCAAAGGCGCATGCTTCTCTACCGTACCTTGTGCATACATTTTGTCGAATCGTTGCGAGACCTTAGCATTATAACAAATTTGTTGTTTCAGAATTGTGTTCATCTGAGTTTTAGTGTTTTCCCGCATCCGCTACATTTTTCTGTATTTGTGTTGAATTCTATTTTTATACCTTATCATTTAGCTCCGTAATTAGCTCTTGCGTATTCTACTCAATTCCCCTGAATTTGTCCAGTAAAGCCTATCATTATCGATCGTTGGCCATCGCTCTTCGCTTATTTTGCACAATGTGCTCGAATCGACGAACTCTTGAGGTTCGAGTGCAAATAACACTTTTCTCTCTTATCAGTCGATCTTATTTATTCATCAGTTTGGCAGGCTGGAGACTTTTCTCGATTCACTCACAAAACTGTTCCCTTCCCCTGTTTCAAACGTTTTCCGTTTTCATTTCTATCCCCTGTTTTATTTTCGAAAGCTTACTATGAGTCATCTATTTCATTCTTGTTTTCCGTTTTCAAGATGGCTCTATGGGATTATAATGAACATCCACGATATAATCCTTTCTGGGGACGTGACGATCGGTGGGCAAAGACTTCATAGGGGCGTTTCTGTTTGCTGCTCCAAGCTCATTTGCTTCTTCTCCTCATTATCGAACCGGAGTAGGCGCCGTCGCGCACACGCACACACATGTCCATGCATGCTTCTCTGGCTATATGCCCCTTTTTTCTGGCTTTCTCGCCCTAAGCAACAACCTTCTTCGTTGTCTTACTCCATATAAAAGTGTGCCAGCTCTCAGCTTTATGGATTTATTCAGCCCTAACGAGTCCCCACATTCCCATTGACGTCAGTGCTTCTTCGGATTAAATGCTATGGAAACCGTTGATCCTTCCTTTGCCACTCCCCTCTTCTCTCCTCCCTTCCGTCCATTTCAACATATATTATATCATGACACCTCGATAAAAGTAACTTGTCATGTCTATACAACCCATCTTATCATCGAAATGTGCATTCATTCTTAACCGATCAGTTGATCGAGGCGCAGTGTTTTCCTCACTCATTGATTTTCTGTATCGCTAAAAGACGCACTTGTTTTCTTTTTCATTGAGAAAAAGGCGGGTTAGAATTATTAATAGGTTCCGTCCTTTTTCCCCCACTCAAATGTTGTTTGGCTGTCACATTGTGATGCGAATGTTGATGAAAGCGCCGTTATAGCAAATTAAATCTGGAGGGTAAAGAGTAGAGCTGCCCAAATCCGTTTCTCTCTAATTCGACCAGCGAAAAATGACAAACGACGAGAAATGTGTTGCCTTCGATTCTATGACTAAAAACAGACAACGCAGTGTCTGACACCATGTTTTTTTGTTTTCAATTCCTCTCTACCATGTTCTGTCGGCCTCCTCTTCATACACACTACACCGATGATCAGCACGAGTTCTTTTTTCAACATCATTTGTTCAAAATCATCTACATCTTCACTCATTTTTTTTCCGTTTCTAAAGGACTTTCCGTTATAGTTCAACTTATGTCTTTCGCTTTCGTAGCACATTCTCTGACTTTTTTCTTTGAATTTTTCACTTCTTTTTACAATAGTCTTCATTTCAGAACTAGGGTCGGACAACAAGCGCTTTCCATTCATTTTCAGCTGTGCCCCTGAAAACAAAACTCGTCACAATGCGCGGAGAAGCGGGAGAGTTAGCCGTAAGCAGTGGAGAGATCGCCACCGGAGCATTGTCGCCTGAAAAACAGCAAGAACAAGAGCTGATGGGCAAATTGGCCGCAACTGGAAAGCTTCCTGCTCGACCGGCCAGCTCTTTCTTGCAGAAAAAATTACAACAGAGGGTGAGTTCGTATATATATGAACGGAAAAATGACTCATTTTCATACTCCCATATTAATAATGAGATGATAAGAAGCAAAGTTAGATCGTAATTTCTAACGTTCTTTTTTCAGAAGTTCTTCGATTCTGGTGATTACGCAATGGACAAGTCGAAGGCTGGAACCGGATTAGGATCGAAGCCTCATCCACTTGCAGGCGGACCACCACCGCCAGCTCCACCTCCTGCTGCGATTCAAAAGAGTCCGGCTCCTGCTACGTCACCATCTCCATCGGCTTCTCCGATTTCGCAGCAGACCAATCGTCCAAGTTCTGAGCGAAACAGTGATGATGACAATTTGCAGGTATGGTTCTTCAAAATCAGGGTTCATCGATCAACTTTTTTTTCCAGATCCCTCGTCCGGACACAGTTCCTCAGCGAAAAGCGTCGATTATCAACCCAAGTGTGCATTGCAAGCTGAGTCCAGCGCCGCATGTACAGGTGAGATATGCCGTTGGAACGTTTTTGAGTTGACACCAGAATCGTCGCCCGAAAAAAAAAAACAAAAAATCAGTTAGACTGTTAGGCGCGAGAAATAATCAGAAAAAAAAATGGGGGTGAGGAGAACGGGGGAGCGAGCACATTGACTTCACTGTTAGCTAACTGACAGCCTCTGATTTGTGTGCTCAATAGGAGAAGGACTAAAGCTGTTTGGTAGAAAGTTAAACAACGAATAGATAGCTGATAAACAAGCGTCTCGTGAAAGAGAACAGTTCTTCTCTCCTTCTCTGAAAAGTATTGTCGTGATGATCGAACTGGCTCGTCTGGAAGTTTATAGGCGCTTGTGACCATTTCCGAGATTCTCGATAATATTCTAGTTCCAAAATTCCAATACTTTTTTTTCAGCATCACGACGCTGCTTCACCATCTGCCACAAACGAATAAGGAAGGAAAAGAGATTACTGTAATCAACTATCGTCAAGAATGTCTCAATTTCTGTCAACATCATCTTTCCATGTTTTTATCCCGTACATATTGTGTCCGTTGTTTTTATCACTCATCTCGGAATCCCATAAGTAATCCGCCTAATCCAAGTTTTTATTTTTTTATATATTTTTTACAACACCAATTCAATCATAATCACTATCATGAAAAGGCTGTTTCTTGCTTAGAATCATTTCAACGTCAAGAGTCACAATGAAATCACATTTCCATCCATCCAACTCTTCCCTACCTTTTTCTGTTCTCCTTATTGCTGTTGCTTCCAAACAGGAATTGCTCCATTGGCTCGCACTGCAATTCATTTCATTTTCCCCGTTTTACATCGCCCTGAACAAATCTGAAAAATGTTCTGTAGATAATAGCTTTTTATTTTCCCTCTCTTTCACTCTTTCCCGATTTCTCTTTTTTTCTGGTCTGTCCCGTTTCCAATTTTCTTGAAAACCCTCCTGCTTCATGATTTTTTTGTTCTATATTTTCGTTTCTTCGTATTTATTGAGACATTGAAAATGAGAGGCAACATAAAAATGCAGAGGCATAAGGCGCTATGAGGTATGAATATGGAAAAGAAAAGTAACAATAATAATGACATTGAAAAAAAGAATGGGAAGACTGTATTTACACCGTAGAAATGGGTGAAAAAGAAATGAGTGAGCAAGAAGAAGAAAAAATATATATTGGGCCTAAAACGGAAGCCTGGCTTGGTCCACTGGATGTAGTTTTTCAGGCTTTACGTGCAGCATGATTGTTGCGCCATTCGCAGAAAATAATGATAGTAGTCAACAGAACCAGAGTGATAACAATGACAGCCAGTGGATACACCCATTGATATTCGCCTGAAAATTCGACATTTTTTAAATATCAAAATTTGAAGGAATTCAGATTGCCGAAGGTCCCACAACGACAACTACAGCAACCTAAAAATATTTTTTAAATATTTCAGTTCTTTAATTTTCCCAAAAAAAGTTGGAAAAATTGATTGAAAACGCACGAAAGCCGAGGAAATAAGTTCTGAAAATCCGATTTTTTGCACTAGAATGCCCAAAATGCTCTAACGCCAACCGATACTTGCAATTTGAACTCAATTATCTGAATTTCTGTAAAATATAAGATGACTTTGTCAACTAATAAAATATGTATCATAAAATCACTAATATTTTATCAGTTGACAACTTTTTGATATCTTTAATAAGGTCCGAGATAATTGAGCTCAAAGTAGAAGAACAGGGTTCTCCGAAAATTTCATAAAATTCCAAAAACCATTTAACTCACTTCTAACAGTGACCATTTTATCCACAACCAACAGCATTTTGCTTGTTTTCCCATTCAAAGTGTACTCGTTGACAGCTTCACATGAGTAAGTTCCAGCGTCCGTGTAATTGATACTTGATAGGATAACAGTAGTTCCTTCCATTGAAACAGAACTGCTCAGAGCTGAAAATTTGTAATGTTAATGATTTTTGATTCATGAGGGTTTGAAATACCAAGTGGTGCTCCATCCTTTGTCCATTTGACAACTGGTTTTGGATATCCAGTTACTGGGCAAGTCAACGAAACCGATTCTCCTTTCTGAAATTTTTAAAGTTCAAAGAAAAGATGGAGCATAAAAACGATTTTTATCAAATTTCGAATCTCTTAAAGGTGGTGTCCGGTGAAAAATTTTTTTGCTTTATATGGTGTATAAATCTATGTAGATCCCCATAAAAATGAAGAAAAAAATCAAAAAAATTCCTTCATTGAGAAAAACGGTATCGAAAAGTCAAAGTGTTAACTGGTGGCCGAGGGCCGAGTGTGAGTTTCCTAGGCCAGCGGCCGGCGCGGGAAAGTTTCTCATTCGAATTTTAAAAAATGTTTCACTTGATTTTCAGTGGTTTTTCAGATTTTTCAAGCCTTTTCATGACAATTCTGGAAACAATTTACAAAATTATTGATTTTTATAACATTTATTCTCCTTTTATCGAAAATTTGTGTAAAAATTCATAAGAAATTAGTGGTAAATTATTGAAAATCGATTTTTCGGCAAACAAATTCAACGATAATCGATTTTTTTTGCAAAAAGTTCGAGCAACAATCAATTTCCATCCGATTTTAGAACATAGTTATTTAATTGCTTTAAAAAATTGCATAAAAAGCAATCAAATTTTGATGACGATGATTTTTCGTTTTCGCAAAAAATTACATGGAAATGGTAGAAATTTTGACAGGTTGAATTAGGCGGTCATGGCAAAAGCTCATCGAGTTTGTCGAAGATGCCAATATTGTTGGAAAATCATGCTCCATACAGATATGACAGTCATCACAAAAAATGCACAAGGAAGAAAGAAGTGGATCGAAATCCTCGGTGAAGGTTTTGCACAGCAAATGCAGAAGAGAGGCGACAAAAGGTCATACATTTGCAAAGCTCATTTTGCTAAGAAATCTGTTAGAGGAAGAAGATCTTCGCATGCAATTCCGTCAGTTTTCTTGCCAAAAGAAGAGTCCACTTCATCGGGTTCGTCGACGGGTAATAATCTGAATGATGAAGACGGGTTTCTATTGATTTCTGGAGATATGGATTCGGTGGATTCATCAGATGCAATGGATTTGGGTGATTTTGAGGAAGAAGATACAGATGAAGACGAGGAAGATGGGGAAGAAGATCTAGGGGAAAATGAGGAGGAAGATTCAGGGGACAATGAGGGAGAGGATTCAGGGGAAAACGAGGAAGAGGATTCAGGGGAAGACGATGAAGCATTGTCGTTTTACGAGCCAAGCAGTGACAGCATGGGAGACAGTGGGGAAGAGACTGAAGGCGGCGATGTAGATGATTTCGAATACGTTCTTGTCGAACTAGAACGAGTTCTAGAAGTTCTGAAATATTGTCGGGCTTGTAGAAGTGAATGTGTCGGGGCGTCCATGGGTAAGCCGTCGGGGTATGTCATTACTGTAAGTTATATAAAAAGGAAAGCTTCGAGGAAAAACAGCTTTCTCAGATCACACTGGAGTGCTCGAATTGTTTCAACACGTGGCAGTGGTCCTCGTCTCGTAATCTTGATAAAAATCGAGGTTACTGTGTGAATCGTGATGTTGCCAGTGCGGCAGTGTGTACAGGGAATTCGTTCTCGGTCCGTTTTTCTAGTATGGGGTTCCTCGAAATAGTGGTTTCCAGAAGCTTTCTTCGTTTTTCCACACAATTCGCTCCCCCTATATGCATAGCTCCGCCCACTACGATACAGTGCAAAACTGTGTTCGACCGGTTGTTGAACAGTTATACACGGAAACACAGAAAGAAATCAAAGATATCGTCGTACAAAATGCAATACACCATCATAAGGACTTAGATTTGGCTGGGGACGCGATGTTCGATCATCCAGGCCACACTGCTGAGCACTCGAGATACGCCATTTTGGACGTTGATACTAATTTTGTGCTAGAAGCAGAGCTTCTCAGAAAGACGTCAAAATCAGGCAATTTTTGATTTTTTGCTTTGAATATCGAACATATTTTTGTCAGAATCCTCAAAAAGCTTGGAGCCTAAATCGCTCGATTTAGCATTGACAAAACTCCAAGAATCTCTCAAGCTTCCCGATGGCACCGAAAGAATCGGCATTGGGTCTATCACTACAGATAGAGACCCATCAGTCGCCAAGCTTCTTGCTGCGAAGTATCCGCAAATTCGCCCATTTTACGATGGCTGGCACTTTGCTCGTAACGTAAAGAAGAGCATTTGGAAAGTGAGATTTTCGTAGCCATATAACTTGCCAACAAATCACGACCTGAAATTTTAGAAATTGAACCAAAAACAGATGAGTCCAGTAAAAACCTGGATCAGAAATCTCAACAACCACCTATATCATTCGTTTTCCTCTTCGGCAGGTGATGGAAAGTTGGCAGTAGAAAAATTTGTCTCGTTCTTCTTGCATATGCAAGGAATTCATGACAATTTCACTGTAAGGGTAGATATTCAGAAATAAAAAGCTGTTTCCTTACAGCAGGTCAACGGGTTCAAATTTCATCTAATCAACAAGTGTGACCATGGCGCATTGAGTAATAAGAGAAGTGACTATGTGGATTTAAAAAATAAGAAGCACTTGAATGCTTTTAACCTGCTTTGGAAAATGGTGGCTACAGAAAAACGGCTTAAGGATTTGGAAAAAGTCTCTCCATTTCACAGCACATCGGAAGTTGAGAGCTTCAATTCCCTTGGTACAATCTATCACTCAAAAAGCACATTTTTGTGAGTTGGTGGTTAAATTATCAGAGCAGTTTTTTCTCTTTCCAGCCATGCTAACTTTCCAATGAAAGTACAACTGACAGTGCTTCATTGGAATAACCTTAAGCTGGATTGGTACAGCGGAGCTAGAGCGATTAAAGGTCTGAAGAAGTCCTATAATAAATCTACCAAGGAAGACGTGTGGAAATGCCAGAAAACGCCAGCCACACAAAAATGGCGTCGCATCATTCTGAATCGTGTCCGACCACACTGAATAACTATATTTTTTCACAAAAATCGATTATTGTTGAATTTGTTTGCCGAAAAATCGATTATCAATAATTTACCACTAATTTCTTATGAATTTTTACACAAATTTTCGATAAAAGGAGAATAAATGTTATAAAAATCAATAATTTTGTAAATTGTTTCCAGAATTGTCATGAAAAGGCTTGAAAAATCTGAAAAATCACTGAAAATCAAGTGAAACATTTTTAAAATTCGAATGAGAAACTTTCCCGCGCCGGCCGCTGGCCTAGGAAACTCACACTCGGCCCTCGGCCACCAGTTAACACTTTGACTTTTCGATACCGTTTTTCTCAATGAAGGAATTTTTTTGATTTTTTTCTTCATTTTTATGGGGATCTACATAGATTTATACACCATATAAAGCAAAAAAATTTTTCACCGGACACCACCTTTAATTTTTGAAATAAAAACTAGATTTCAGAAGCTTTGAATTCCCAAAAATTCAAACTCCAATTTTTAAATTTCCGATTTTCCTAATGTCTCAAAAACCTAATTGCTCAGTTTCTGACTCACCAAATTATGAATTTTCGAATTACCGAATTTCTCAGTTTTTAAGCTTTCGAATTTTCAAACTTTCTTTTTTCAATTTTTAATTTTTTTTAAGATTTCAGTTTTCAATTTTTAATTGAACGAATTTTTAATTCTCCGAACATCAAAATTTTTGAATTTTCAAATTTCCGAATTTCTGAACTTTGGATATTCCAAAATTCTGAGTTTTCGAATCTCCTTATTTACGAATTTCTAGATTTCTTCGGATATTTTCCTTATTTTTCTCATAGTTGCAAAAGGCCGGGCCGGGCCGGGCCGGTAGACGAATTTTCTCGGCCCGGCCCGGCCCGCGGCCCGCCTACCACTGTTGAAAATTTTCCAATGAAAATTTGGGAAATTTTTTGAATTAAAAAAGAAAAAAGGTTGCATTTTTCAACAAAATTAACAAAGTATGAAATAGTCGAAAAATAGGTCATTTTTGTCTGAATTTTTGGAAAATTTTCGAAAATTTCGAAAAAAATTCAAAAAAAAATCAACGTCTGAAAGTACCCCCGGCACTTCATCGGCCCGGCCCGGCCCGAGATTTTGCAAGTTTTTCTCGAAACTAACAGTAAATTATGTAACTTTTTTTTCAAAAACACAAATTTCGGACCAATACTTGGGTGATTCCGAACTACACGATTCCAAATCAAGACTCTGACTAAAGTTTACAATTTCTGAATAGATTGATTTCTATTTGATATTCTGATTGACCACTACTATTGGTAATTTATTTAATGATCTGATTGTCAAATTAACAAACCTCAATAGTAGTTCCAGTGCTCTCCAAATGGAATTCATGTCCTTCATGTTCAGTGAAATGTTCATGGGAATGAACAATCGGTCGTGCTGTAAATAATCCTTCATTTCGTTTTCTGTTTCTCAAAACTCATCACAGAATGTCACCTGACCCCTCATCTTTTACTCCCCCCTCTTTCCGTTTTACTCACAATAAATGAAAACCCGATGGCTGATCTTTCCGTGTGGTGTCTCCAATTCGCATTTATACTCGCCGGCGTCTGCAATAACAATAAGAAGTGAGAGAGAAACAGATGTTGGGTTTTAGGTTTTTGGGAGAGAAGGAGAAGAACCACTTTTACTTTTTTCCAGATGATTTTCTGTGGTTGGAATCAGATACGAATAACAGAACTATAAAAGTGCACAAGTCAACCGAACTGTTATCAAAATACCGCAAAGACTCTAATAGAACGCCACAAACAGCTGAGCCCACATATCCCACTTTGAGCCCCTATACCTCATTTCCTGTTTGATATATCAAAAAATGGCTGACTGACAAAGTGTTTATCAAATTAGCATCAATATTTGGCCAGTTGACCATTTTTGATATCTTTCACAGGAACCGAGAATAATTGGCTCGAAGTTGAAAATTAGAGAGCCTTTCTAATACAGGTTTTACGGTGTATAGGGAAAGTCAGACTTTTTGATATTTTATGATTCCAAAATTGAGAAAATCGAGAAGTACAGAAATTTTGAAAAAAAAAAAGATTATAAACCATGGTGGATCCCCAATATGTATAATTCCAGAGTCCGAGAGCTTTAGTGATTAACGACTAGGATTTTTAATGTTAAAACATTTTGTTTTGAATTTCAAGACTTTGAAGATCTTAATAGTTAGAATTTCATAACTTCCTAGTACCTATGTGTGCAATTTAAGATACATGGATGTTGCAAATATAACAAATTTTACCAATATGATATCTTTGTCTCTGAATTTCAGACCATAGAGTTTCAGAATATCAGAAATTCCGATTTTGGAAAATTTGTGATACATAAAAAATCACTTCTTGAAAAGTTTTGGATTCGAAAACTCCAGATTTCAACACATATAAAATTAACATCACTTGATTATGACATTTCAGATTCATTAAAGTTAAGATCTCTGATTTTTCGAAACTACAAAAAATATTGGCATCCTGGATGCTCTTTACTGAATTTCGTAAATAGGTTCGTCAAAAATTACGAAATCCAACGATTTGAAACAAACTAAGAATGTGTGTTCTGATATCTCATTTTGAATAGTTTTCTAGAAGTTAGCTTTCAAAAACCACATTCTAAAACAAGCAGACAGAAGTTAAGTAGCTCCGCAGACTGGCATTAGCTTCACCGGAAGACATGGAATATCCACGATATCCTGATGTATGACATTTTTCATTCTAATATTCTTGTGAGAATTAATGACCAATCCGAAGAAGCTCTAGGTCTCCGAAATTAAAAAAATTTTCCAATCGGCTCTCCGTTATCAACTCACCATTAATAGAAGGAGATCCAAAAGTGTAGGTGGCATTCTTTTTGGTTGGATTCAGTGTTGGCTCAAGTTTCTCATTATCACGAAGGCGGATGAATGTGGCTTTGCTGATTACGACTTGCGGATTATCAGGAGCACACCAAATAGTGATTGGGTCAGTTGCATGAATTGGATGGGCTTCAGTGGAACGAGCGGCAACCAGAACAAGCGCAGATTTGGAGCCTGGAATTGGTATGGGTTAAGGATGCTTGAAAAAATATATAAATATGGTTTACCTCTTCCAGCTAAGGCTAGTGCACTGCCAATAAGAAGAGATGTGATTAGGAATAGGTTTTTCATACTGAAAAATTTGAAATTTTAAACTTTTTGGGTTTTTTTAGCATAGTAGGAGAAAAGAAAGGGGAAACAAAATTTGGAAACGCTTGTTTCTGGAAATTAAAGAATCAATTTCAGCAGTGGGTTGAGTTTCTTTTCAGATGACAATCCAGAAATTTTTCTTGGAAGCTTTTTTTTCTGAAACATGAAGTTCTAGGAGGAAAAACAGCTCGCACTTGTTCTTATTCAAAAAGAAAAACAGGAAAATGAAACTAGAGGAACAGAAAGAACACTAGTGGTCAACAACATCTGAAATACGAGGAAGAGGAAGATTCCCTGGGAAAAATAAGAAAAATGAAGAGAGAAAAAGAGAGGTAAATGGGAAATAAATGGATCTCAAAGTGGACAAAAAAGGTCTTGTACACTCAATTCAAATCAGGATATAGGTGTGCAATGAAATAGAAAAAAAACAAGAAAGAGAAAGAAAGGAAGAGCTCTTCTTTTTCTTCTTTTCTGCTTGTATTCCTCTTGCCTTGAGGCGAAAATTGGTGGCAAATGAGAGTAAAAGAGGGAAAAGCAGAGAGATGCTCTCACTTGAGGAAGAAGAAGAAGGAAGAGTAAAAAGAAGAAGAAGAGAGACGAAGAGACTTGACTTCTGGGAGCTATTAGAGAATAGAGTTTAACTGGAGATAGAGGAGAAAGAGAAGAAGAAGATCCCTTGAGACCTATTTTCATTTTCCCACCCCATTCGCATCTCCCGCTCTCCGTCCCG
Source organism: Caenorhabditis nigoni (assembly GCA_027920645.1). Taxonomy (NCBI): domain Eukaryota; kingdom Metazoa; phylum Nematoda; class Chromadorea; order Rhabditida; family Rhabditidae; genus Caenorhabditis; species Caenorhabditis nigoni. The sequence goes on from CP115864.1 coordinate 6,016,901, forward strand.
AAACCACTCTTTTTGTGTTGTGTCCAGTTGGTTCTTGGGTTCAAAATGAGAATGAGATAGTGTAGATTACTTTGGGGTATATATATATATAAATATGGTGGTTCTCTATCGCATTTGATTTATAAATTCTAAAAATCAGAGTCCAAAATAATTAAGAAATGATACACTTTAGGTTTCTAGAAAATTTTTGAAAAATGTATTCTGTTTTGTTGGCTGAAAAATGTTAGAAATTAGCAAGAATTTTTAATTTTATGCAATTAAATGATTCTTTTGGAAAGCTTTTATCGTGAATTTCCAGAATATAAAAAATTTAAAACGAACAGCCTGAATCATCAACTTTGAGTTCGTATATCTCGGTTCCAGTGAAAGATATAAAAAAATTGTCAACTGATAAAATATTGGTGACTTTATGAAAAATAATTTATCAGTTGACAACTTTTTTATATCTTTCACAGGAACCGATATCAATTGGCTTAAAGTTAAGATGCAGAGGTTTCGTTCTATGAGAGTGTTCAGTATATTGCCAAAATTTCAAGAAAACCTCGATGATTTTTTCACTTTAGAAACATGAATGTTAGTTGATGAAAAATTTACAAATTCCCAAGTATTTTTCAAAAACGGATACCTAAAAACCTGTAATAGTAAGACCCCACTAACATTTCACTTTGAGAGCCAATTTGTCTCGGTTCCTGTGAAACACATCAAAAAGGTGTCAACTGATAAATTGTTTATTATAATACCAAAAATGTTTTGTCAGTTTACTACCTAGAAACCTCATTTGCCTACTGAGCTAAAAATCTGAACAACTTCCTAACAGTTTAGAAAAAATATAGAATTCGGACAAATTGTTATTTTTTAATCGAATGTTCATAAACAAAACAAGTCTAATCCTGGGAAGCTCGGTTTTCGCTAGAGAAGGTTCGAAAACTTTTATTTTCGAGAAATCTAAAAATTTTACTCTGAATCTAACGGAAACAGAACCTATTGAAATAGAAAGACACTCCCAGTACTCTCAACAAAAGAATTGAAATCTTGACACTTTTCCTTCTTCTGAATTGAGTGCAAATCTGGTCATGAATAACCTCCTCGGGAGCACGGAGAGAACCTTTTGGTTGCTCATTCACAATTCGACGTTTCCCTTCGCCATTTCTCTGGCGTCTCTACTTCTTACACACTATTTTCAAGATGTCACATAACTTATGCAAACCAAAGACAGCAACATGTCACCAGAAGAAAAAAACTCGACAAATTTTGGGGAGGAAAAGTCAAAACGGACTGCAAGAAAGAGCACTAAAAGGGGTCCCAAAACCAAGAAAGGGATGGAAAAAAAGAAGAAGAAGGACATGGGAGATGGAAGGAGTGAGGGTTTGTAAGTCCGTTGATTTCCGGTTGAAAGGGAATAGAAGGGAATAGGGAAAAATGGATAGAAAAATAGAGAAATGTCATGACAACCCTCTTGTTTTTCGGTTTCTTTTCCTCACCAACTGGTTGTATAGTTATTCTTGTTTTCGTTCAAAAAAAAACTTGCCAGTTTTTGCTGCTCAAGTAATGGAAAATAGGGAGACGAGGAGCTGATAATAGCAGGGAATTTTAGAATTTGTGGTATTGCGAAAAAATACAAAACAGACGAAGAATTGTTTTTGAATAAAAATTGTGTGGGTTGTTGGGGAAAACATTTCCTCGAAGACTTATATAAAGGAATTCCAAGCAACTGTTCTACAACTTGGAAGATGTTAACTGGATAAACCAATTTTGTAAAAATAAAAACTCTCGGAAAATTATGCTTTCTGGAAAAGAGATTTCAGGTTTCCTCACAAGGGAACTTGTTATGAGGTCTTTTGAGGATTTGCTGAAACTGTTACAATGGTACTTTCAAACATGCTTGAACCGATTTCAACCATATACCGTAAAACCTTTATTAGAAGGGCCCTCACACTGTTAACTTTGAGCTCAATTTTCTCGACTGCTATGAAAGATATAAAAAAAGTTTGTGATATTATGATGAACAAATTATCAGTTATCAACTTTTGTGTATCTTTGACAGGAACAGAGATAAATTGGCTCAAAGTTCGAAGTCAAGGGCCCTTCTATTACAGGTTTTACGGTATATCTGTTTCTAATCAGAATCGAAATATGGGCTCTCACAAGAGTTATTTAGTACCAAACTTTTACCAATCTATTTTTCACTATTCCAGATTCAAAACTCGTTTTCCAGGCATCCCTCATGTGTGAAACTCGTTCCTGAACATTTTTTGTTATCTGTAATAGATTTTTTGATTTCAAAAAATACTATATTTGAAAAAGCGACAATGTGCAGCTTTATTTATTAACCAGCAAGCTGGTGCGCCTTCGGCGCGATTCAATCTTGTTTGTTACTCCTTACTTTTTCTTAAAGGGTCGCGTAAATTTATATTAATTTTTCAATTTTTTCAAAAGTTGACAGAGTGACATCGGGACGGACAGACGCCTCTAGCGTTTTATTTATAAGAAAGATTCTAAACAGCCGTTAAGATTCTGAGATTCTGAAGATTCTGAAATTCTGAGATTCTGAGATTCTGAGATTCTGAGATTCTGAGATTCTGAGATTCTGAGATTCTGAGATTCTGAGATTCTGAGATTCTGAGATTCTGAAACACCGAATTTCTGAGATTCTGAGATTCTCTGTTTCTCAGGTTCCATATTCTCATATTCTGCCAGAGAAGTTGAACAGTTCGGGCATCCACATGTCAGTTGAAATCATCGGACATCGGACACAATCATAATCGATGATTCTAACTTTAAACAGTTCAGATAAACACTAAAGTTAACTCAAAACACAATTTCCAGGAAAGATCATTTATTGAAAGTTTTCAAGTTTATTGAAACATTTTCAGGCTTCCGGTTTTCTGTTAAATTTTATTCGAGATGCCAGAAACTGCTAGAATACGTTTCCCAAACTGTTTCAAATTATCGAACAACAGAGGACACCACCCGAAGGACCGACACAAACAACTGGAAGAACAAATACTACGACTACGAACCAGAAATGCACGGACGGAGAAGTTTCGGACAACGGAAACCGGAAAACGGACAACAGACTACAGACAACGGACAGAAAAATTTTCCAGACGGACGACGCGGATAACGGAGGAGAGTCAAAAATGGCCGGACAGCGGACTGTCCGTGTCCTGTTTCCAACAACCTGACGACATCACGGAGAATCATAGCCGAAGGATGAAACGCGCGCAAAAGAAGCTAAAAAGAAAGAAACCACAATAAATAAAGTTCACAGAGTTCTGACATCACGACGGCGACTCGATATCTCCTCTCCAGCGACATTCGGATCCTGAAATCAAATATTTTTCAAAAACATTTTCGCTGCCATTCTATTAATAGTAATTTTTCGTAATTGAAGAAATTTTTGTAAATTTTCAACTCCCATAGCCCCGTAATTTTGAAAAAATTCACTTTCCATTTTTCTCCGCTACTTCTGTCATCTTGATGTGAATCCCGCCAAATCCTCAACGTCCTGGAAAGTGGTGCATTCCGGAAACCAGCCAGTTTCTGCAACTTAAACAATCTTGATAACGATTATATTTTGTTTCTCCAAATTCAAGACTTCTCCGAAGATATAACATTTCCGGAACCCGGAAAATTTAAAACTCAAAAAACGTTTCCTCACCTTTTCTTTTGTTCCGCTGCATATGTGATCCTGTTTTGAATCGTGCCAATCTGAGCTCTGCAAACTGTCCCCGGTTGTTGAAGATTGTCTCGGTGTCCAAGCATCCCCTACAACTTGAAAGTTTTCAAATTTTATCAATTGCTATTATCTTACCTTTCGTTTCACTCTGCATTCTCTGTCATTTTGAACCAAATGATGCCAATCCGGGAGTCTGCCTTGGAAGCCGTCCTCGAAGTCGACGGAGTTGTGGGGGCATCCTGGAAGCCAAGAGGATCCTGCAAGATCCTGTAACTTGACCGTTGAAAACTAATACTGATTTTTTGCTCACTTTTCTGAACACTGGATTTGCTCTCATTTCGTTAGGGTTTCACGGGGGCCACGCCAATTTGGCTGTTGGAAAAATGAATTCACGAGAAAAATGACACTCGGTTCCCTGATATCTTTTTTGATATCTTTTACAGGAACCAAGAAAAAATTAGCTCAAAGTTAATAGTAAGGGAACCCTTCTCTTTCTTGGTAGATATTTCAGTAAAGTTTCACACAATAATCGTAAAGGTTAGAGATAGCCCAGCGAGGGACAGCCTGCTTCCCCACTCTTTCCAAAACGGTCCGATAGAATAGGACGAGTAGCTAAGGATTGACTACCCGCCACTCAAACCTAAACTAAACGGTGTGTGAAAAAAGAAGACGATAAGAAAGGAAAGAACGACAAGAAGAAGACGATTTGCAACAAAACTCAGTTTATTACAAACCAAAAGAACTCATGGCAAAGACCACTACAAGATAGGCACAAAGAAACACAAAAAAAACCCTAAAAGAAACGATACAGGCACCTGTGTGATCTGTATTCAGGAAAAAACGATTACGGTCACCTCTGTGAACCGTAACTTCCAGCAGGAGTAAGGCACTTGCCTAAAAAAGAACTAGCTAGAAAATCCACGTCTCAAACGTGTCACCGCCTGTATGTGAGATGACGCGTGCGCGTGTAGGTCACGGAGTATTAAATTATGCGGATTTTAAGGTGATACGGAAGAAACCCGGATCTTGATCTGACTCAACCAGTGACATATAAATTTGTTTGATTAATAAAATATTAATCTTCAACAATTAAAATTTGTATGATATTTATGTATAAAGGACTTCTGAAAAATGTTCCATACAAGAGCAGTTTCTCATGACAATAATCGAGGGAACGGGTGATAAAAAAGAAAGAATCAAGGGAAAGACAATAAATCGAATTATTGAGGAAAGGGGATGAAATTTCCATATTTTCTATCATTCAGTTTCCGAAGAAAAGTGATATGAATAATATTGGTCTTCCAACTTGTAAAAGAATGCATTTAAAGGTGAGCTACGTGATTAAAGTTGGAATTATCCGTTTTGGATACCACGTTTTAAAAACTCAGGCTAGGTTTTCCCTTGTCGTTAGAAATTGAGGATGAGAATACCGTTGAAGGTAAGAGAAGTTAATTAGGGCCCCGATTAATTGTATTTTACTTTGTTTTCAAAATTAACAGTAACCCAAATTGCTGTACTTTCAATTATTGGTTGTTCGAGAGAGGCAAAAAACTGAACTATAGAACATCCCATTTGTTTTTGAAACACAATATAAAAAATCAACAGTAGACCCATTAATCCCCATCTCTCGCATACAATAATCTGAATCACCTTTTGAACCATTTTTTGGACCTAATTCCACGCTGGCAGACACAAAAATGAATGAATTGTCATCATGGATCACCCATTTTTTATAGGATCTCCCTTTTCAGAAAATTAAAGTCATGCTCAAGTCGGTTGCTCTTCTGGCTGCTCTGTTTCTAGTAAGTTTGCTTTTTGTCTATTATTCTGGTTCGAAAAATCGGAAGATCCCACAACCACAACTACAGTAACCTAAAACTATTTTCCTTTTCCGGATGTTATATCTCGATTTTTGTGCATTTTTAGAAAATCTTTCTGCTATCAAACATTTTTTACTTTCCGACTTTTCTGGACAGAAAACGCAGAAAATATTTTTAGGTTACGGTAGTTGTCGTTGTGGGACCTTCGGCCGCGGCCACAGCTCCGATGTTTTTTGTACCAGAATGATAATTAAAAATAAAAAATCTTCAGACTATTCAAGCAGCAAACTACTGTATGAAAGAAAAGGAATTGAGTGAAAATGAATTTTTCGATAAGGTTCAGGGAAGTACCTTTGCGAATCAACAGAATCGAGTTGTGCAAGTTTCTATAGCAGAACAATCTGAAAACAAGGTTCATTTTAATTTTCAGAGCAATCGAATGTCCAGACCCGAAAGATAATTCCACCTGTCTTTACATTGTCGATCGAATCGGATATTTGAAGGATGGGTAATCTCTCAGAATCACTCCAACAATAATTTTTTAAACTTCCAGTTCCTGGTTTGTTGGTAGATTTCTGACTCCTGTACCAGATCTTACTAAAGGATTCTTATCTGTGTCGAAAATGGTCAAACCAGTTTTCAAGAGTATGAGCACTATAGATACCGCAACGTGGATGGTCGATGTTGGAACCATGGATGCTATGACTCCAAATTCAGTGGAACTTAGTGAGTTTGAGAAGAGGATTACTGTATCCACTTCATATTCTATATTTATGCCTATCTTTTTTCCCCTACAAACACCCTCTCCGTGTTCCTTTTCTCTTCTCCGTATCCTCCATTGTCTCTCTAAAAACTCCCCGTAGTCATTGCAAACAACATTTCTCTGTTTCGCCGCGTTCGTGGTGTAATGGTCAGCATGGATGCCTTCCAAGCATTCGACGGGGGTTCGATTCCCCCCGAACGCAGACTTCTTTTTTTCTTTTCAGGCTCTCTTTTTACCACCGGACACTTCGAAATGAATCGGGACGTATCTGGAAATATCACTTTTTTGGGAGTGGCAACTGGAGGTCTGATGTCCTTCTTTTCAACGTATTTCAAGAATGTCAGTGACTGAATATAGTTCTATAGACTATAGTTAACTAATTTTTTCAGCTGAAACTGACTGGAATTGATATAGATCCACAATCAGAATATCTGGCTAAGAAATGGTTTGGGTACCGGGATACTAAAAATTCAAAAATCTTAATTGGGGATGGAGCAGAACACATCATGGAAATGGCAAGACGAGGTGAATTCACTTTTCAGGGATTACTGTATCATTTCGAATTCCAGGAGAAACTTCTGATGCAGTTCTTGTTGACGCTTGTCATAACCACGCTCCTCCTGATGGAATCTACTGTCCTGTTGAAGCTGTTCGAACGCCAGAGTTTTTGAAAAGTCTCTCAGCAGTAATTGGGACGAAAGGTACACCTAATCCCTAAACGAAAAATAATTTTTCAAATTTTCAGGAATAACCACATACAACATGTATATTCTTCATAGAGATCATCAGAAAGGCTATCAGAAAATTCGCAATGAATTTGCTAAATATTTCGCAGAATGTCATCTTGGAAGCAATCATTTAGGAAATGCGGTTCGTATTTTAAAATCTAGTAAAATGTTAAGAGTGTGAAAATTTATAGTTCATCATGTGCTCCAATAACAAAATCGATCAGAGCACCGTTGATATTCCGAGTGTAAGGTCGTTCTTGAAGAATATGAGAATCGATGGATTCCTGGTATGATTTCATTCTAAAATAAAGTATTTGTACTTTAGTTATACTTTGTTACCAACAAAGATCTCTAACTCTTTCACATTCCAGAAGAACCTTCTCTAAAACGAAGCAGCTGCTGATCCCACCACTCAATGCTCTATAAATCAAAAAAGCTATCAGTTGAACCAGCTGTCCTTTCGACGCGGTCATCCTTTCTCTTATCCACATTCTTTGATGCTCTTCATTCAGTTCTTCTTCTTCTTCTAAACAAAATGACTATATTTCCTCTTTATTTAATATTACTTTCGTTTTTTCTAGGATCGGGTATGTTTCGGTTTTCCCTTTTTTTTCTTGTTCGCTTAATGTTTGAATGAATAAAGAATATATAAATATCACGCAAATTCTAATTTTCCTCAAAAATTCTGAAATTACTCGATTTCTGCAGACACAATGACGCAAAACTACGTACATTGGACAATTTGTTATTTGTTTGCTTATTTGTAGCCAAGATGTCTGATTTGTGATCTTGATAACAGCAGGTGTTTGAGTATTCCAGAAACAACACATTTTTCATGACAGCTGGGTTTTTGTTCTGCAGTTCAATCTAAAAATTTGCAGCTATGAGCGAGAAATCCTCATTAACGATTCATGGAGTGACGGATACATTAGAAGAGGATGACGAAAAAGTTTGTTTTGTAGATATTTTTTCGAAAGTTATAAAAAATACAAAGTTAAGTACGCCGATGCACTTCAAACAGCCGGAGACGTTTTCGCTGAGGTAGAAGCCCTGTTTGACGATGAGAATTACGAGAAACGAACTGGATGGTTCAAGGATGAATCGAATGACGAAGGGGATATCGTATATGCTAAAGATACGCGTCATGGAAGAATGGTAACAATCTCCACAGAGCTTCCAATGCCTCCAGATTTCGTTATGAAAGAGACGTGGGATGGAATGGAGACGTTGCCAGAATGGAATCAGAATATCAATTTCGCTGGAGTCATCGCCTCGCCAACGCCGAATTTCGATATAGTGACGGTATGATTGTCCACTTCTCTATTCATATACCTCTAGTTTCTTATTATCATAACAATAGAATCTTTTCAGTACGGTAACAATGATGTTCTTGTTGTGAGTGGTCGTGAATTTGTGTCAGCTAGAGTTTGGAGAAAAGTGGACGATGGATATATTCTGGCTTCCAGAAGTGTCACTGTTCCATCCTTCAAGTCTAAACACAAGGGAAAAGTTCGGTAAGCTTTAGATTTTTTCATTCCGATCAAAAATCACATTTCCAGCGCTCATCTTCATATGGCAGGAGCTCGTTTCCGTGTGAATCCATCCAATCCAGAAACCACTTTGTGTGATGTTGTGATGCTTGCCGAGTTGAAAGGATTTCTGCCAAAGATGCTTGTGAATCAGGTCATTGGACGTATAATGCTCATGGATACTGTCACCAATCGGCGTCATTTCCAAGATCTGAAAGCTAAACGGGACAATAATGAAGATTAACTAATTCCTGGTGTTTTTATTGCTGGTTCTCATAATATATGTCAGCTCAAATTTCGTGCCTTATTCTACTAGTGATACACTTTTAAAACTTCTTTTAATAAACATTTATTGCACGTGGTGTCGTAGAAATTTTTTGGGAACGGAGACGTATTGAGTATTGAAATCTGTCATTACACTATTCAACATTCGGAAAAGTAGTCGTCGAAATGGGAAAATCAAAGTCCGGCGAAGGAAATAAGTGGTTGAAGTGGGTTTTAAGAAAGCTTTTGCGTAATTTTTTTTTTCAAAAATTACGAATTTCAGAGACCGAGGAGAGTTTGACGAAGAAATCTTGTCACTAGCCGACGATGCAAGTATCATCTTCGAAAACACCGGAGATCTTCTCAAAAGTATGAAGAATTTCGCTGGAAGCGTCGGAGAGCAGGAAAAGAAGCATCCATACGGAAAAGGATCGAGTGCTGCAAGAACTTATGGTGGTGGAATGAAGAACTCAGCCAGCGCATTCACTCGTTCCGGAGATCAATTCGACAAGTTGTTCGCTGCTTGCTCAGCGTTCAAAGATCACATCAACTCGGCCATTCTTGCCAAACTTATTAGTTTCAAGGATATCGAATGTAAGGATGTCGATCAACAGATGACACAATTGAAGAAGGCCCAGAAAGACTATGCCAACAAGAAAGGAAAGAAGAATCCAGATCCAGTTATGGTTGAAGCTGCTGAAACTAGTCTGAAAAAGCTTCTCGAAGAAGCCAAAGGAACATTGACCAAGTTCAACAAGGTCGGATGTGAATTGCTGACCCAACTTTCGACCGATATGAAGACTGGATTTGATGCCTACTGTGAAGCTGGAACTTCTGCCTGAAGACCATTTATGAGAACTCATTTAAATACACAAATAAAATAGAGTATATTTTGATTATATATTATTTATGGGAACATGTATAAAAATTATGAAGAGGGAGAGAAAATGAACATGGGGGTGAAATGCAGTAAATTTGGGTGTACATGCGGAACAAAAAAACATGGGAACAATATACAAAAAATGATACAAGGTGTGCAAAAAATTTCAATAATCTACAAATGTCCAAGACTCGTCGAGTTCATCCTTTTTGGAATAATCCTCCGGGCGCTGTGCTTCGATCATAGCGTGCACTTCCGAAAGATCACACATTGGGCGACTCTGAAACAACTTTGTTCATCAATGAATTGACCTATATACTGATTATCATGACTTCATTATCGAACTCACCCCGATCCTGATGATATTGTTGTAGTCATTGACTACGAAAGACGCAAGGGCGATAAGATTATGATGTGGATCAATGTATTTCAGCTTGGCAGGAGGCATTCCAATAAACACGCAAAGATAGATAACAGCATCACAGAGAGTTGACCAGTCTCGATTCAACGATTCTTTCGTCCATCGTTCCCGTATACATAGATCGTGATGAGAAAGTGTTTCTGGGGGTCGGAAATTGAAAATGACACTCAGTAAATGAACCAGTTGAAGGGTGTTCGTGAATGCGGCAAATGGTGGATGTAGTTCCAAAGGGAGAGTGATTGTACCGTTTGATAATTGATTCGCTAGCTTCGCACGAAGTTTATCATTGATATACGAGTTTCGAATCTGAAATCAGTTGAATAATCGTCCGAAAGCACGATTTAGGAACTTACAGCAATACGCAATCCAGTCTGCAACTCCGAATCATTCACAACTGCCCAATTCTTCGAGTTCTTCGATTTCAGAGCAACACTTTCGACATTGACATCATAGACTTGAACTGGGAAAATGTGACATGCGTGGATGCAGTACTGTCGTCGTTTTTTGGCGATTTCGTCTTCGATTTTCGCCAATACAACAGCCTTTTCTTCTTTTTTGACTTTGGCTCTAGCTAAAAAGTTTGTCTGAGAATTGAACACAGTTTCAAACTGTGCTGGTTTGTGTTGTTGAGCTGCATCCAATTTATTCACTTCATTCTGTTTCATGGCTATTCTCATTTTGGCACTTTCCACGGCAACTCGAAGCTTCATTAGATTTTCTTCTTTCTGTGTTATCTGTTCTTTCAGAGATTCCTGAAAAATATTTTTGTAAGGTGTTGATTTTCAAATGTTGAACTTACTGTTGGTTCGATGATTCTCAGAATCTCTGATTGAAGTCGTTCCTTTTCTTCGAATCTTTGTGTTATATTCTCTCGTCGTGAGTAGAGTTTCAATTTTTCTAATGTACATTTTTTACACCAACAATTGATTTTCTTGTTGCAATTCTTACAGATCATCCTTCGCTGGTCACCGCTGAAAATTCATAGAACTAGAAAAACTGTTCTATTCACAAAATGAATAATTCTAATATATATGTATCAGCTGAACTAAATACTAATTTTTCTAATGGATCGAACCTGAATTGCGCCGTTAAGACGCCACCACTGCCGCCAATTGACGATTTCTTCGTCTGAATCGTATCAATTTTAGTCAGCACACCAGGCGGAGTGTGAGCGTGGTCTGTCGGCGAGCCGATGCCATCCGCTGCGATTCCTGACAACAACCGAGTTATTGCCCAGTCGATATTCATATTTTTGAGAGAACACACATAAATAAACACGGACAAGGAAATAACAACTACTCTATTCACTCTCTACTATTCAACTAATCAATAGACTGAGAATTCAGAAGATACTCACCTGGAATTGGGACACCAGTCACCGTATGCGAATGTCTGCGTATCCTATGTAACACTACCGGGGATGATTTGCTCTCAGTTGCACGCAAACTATCCATTCATCTATTGATTTGCGTGCGTTGGCTGCGATACTTCGCTGCCGACGTCTGAAAAGAAATTGTTGAAAATTTCAGCCAATTTGAGACAGTACAGCAATGGAAGAGTTTTTAGAGATGAGCAATACAGTTTACGGCTGATTAGCATCATTTTCCCGGAAAGCGAATATTCAGAAAAAAAAACTGTGTCGTTAAAAAAACATTATGAGAGTTTGAACATCATCAGATTCTGAATCTGATCAATTTTCGCTTTATTTTCTGATCACGCGCGCGAATCCGCTGTCTCCCGTCTGTGAATGTTCGTAGTGGTGTTTGCAGACAGAATCCTCGGAAGAAATAAAAAACTTCAATTTGAGATTGATTCACTCGAAACTTTTGAAACTGCATGCATCTAAAACTGAAATTTATTCAAGTGAAAAAGTTACAAGCAATTTAATTCAGAAAAAGATATTCAAATAAATACAAGGGAAGGCGCTTTTGGAATTACCAATAAGTAAAGCTAATACATCTAGAATATGCAATTAGATGAATAGTTAAGTAATAAGAATTTTAAAAATTCTTCTGGCTGGGATCAAAAGTGAAACCACAATACAATTTATTTATCTCCATAGGAGACAGATTATGGAAGCTGCATATTCTTGGACGACAAAAACTCCTCGAGCATCATTTCTTCTTGCTGAGCTTTAGCAGCATCTTCTGGTCGAGTACGAAGAGCTGCTGCTGAAAAATATACAACTGCAAGAGTATATTGTATAAATTATCTTACAAGTTAGAACACTAGGGGAATCACATTCGATTTGTACAATAGTTGCAGCCGATCTTGCTTGTTGGCGAATAAGATCTACTTCTCCTTCAGTGTGAGCAACTTCACAAAGGGCTTCCAGATAAGTCATAGCTTGTTCAGTCTGATTACAAAAACGGGTCAACTTGATTATCTGGTTGTTGATCTCTCGAATTTTCTTGTCAAATTCTGCAGAATTCCGTAGGAAATCGTCAATTTCCATCACTGCATCAGCTTTCTCTTTGCACATTTGTTGGCATCTTCCCATTCGAGTACTACACAGATTTGCTAATCGACCACCTTCTGCTCCATTCTCTTCTACTTCCGTTATTAGGTTTTGGAAACTGAAATTATTTAATTTTGTGTTTATTTTTCTACGAAAACCCACTTTTGCAACAACTCGTTACCGGCAGAAGTGTTCAAAACTTCATTGACTGATTCGTTTGAAACTCTGGAAATAATCATTGACTCGTTGATAAAAATAAAGGAAAAACTTGCTCAGAACTCCAGAAAAGCATTCTTTAACACAGTTAATAGTTCAAGAGCAGCGATAAAATGACACTATTGCAACAATTCATACCGAAGTCATGATATGCGTCATCTGACGGTTTATGCAAATTTCTGACTACTCTTTGCGTATAGGAGTTGAGAATTTTAACAAGATTCTCTCCAGAATGTCCGAATACGACTTACTTTTGTTGAGCCATATTAGCAGTGACATTCATTCGAAGTTTCTCAACTCCTGTGCTCAATTCCGCCTGTACACTGCTGAATGTATCTCTGAGCGTGTTAAACATATCCATTTTTACAATTGTCTGAAAAAATCAACAGTCTTAAACCTGAAAAAAACGAAACAAAGTAGAAATATCGGTGATGACCAGATGAAAATGGAAGCTTTGAATTGAAAAGGAAAACAGTTTATGTACAGATCTATTTGATTGTGACTAGAATCGACAGCAAGAAAGAACTCGTGTAATTTTTAAGAGAATTGGTTTGATATGACCAAAAAAGTGAAGCAAGAAAAACCAGAAGTTTAGAAAAAATCATCATCGTCAGAATCCGAAGCATCTTGTGACTCTTCTAATACTGGAAGTTCGAGTAAAGTGGATGCATATGGTCGTTGAGAGATTGGTGAGAGCATCATCATTGCCATGTTGACAAGATCATCGTCTATTTTCTCATTGTCATTTTTCTGAAGAAAAAACATTTCATGACATCATTGTTTTGAATAATTCGTTTCAAATGACTCACCAAAATTTTCGGCGGTGTCTCATCTAGAATCCTCGGAATAGTGATCGGATGTTCTTTTTCAATATTCCACGGATAAGATTTTGTGTACATCTCGATGACAATAACCCCAAGACTCCAAATATCGGACCTTCTCCCCGCTGCGTCTCTTCCTAGAGATACTCCAGGATCCGTGTATTTCGGAGTTCTTCCTTGTTGACCAGGTCGCGCCTTTTTCAGTGATGCAAATCGGCTCGATCCAAAATCAGCAATTTTGATAAGTCTCTCTCGATGTGTATTCTTCAGAAGAAGATTCGCAGGTTTCAAATCTTGATGAATAATGTTTTTCGAGTGTAGGAAATCCAATCCTTCCAAAATCTGAAACTTTGTTAAATAGGTTGAATTTTTACCAATTGTTATCCTTACTTGTTTCGTATAAGCTTTCACCAATTCATGATGCATTGCTCCATTCCTCTCAATGTAATCTCTTAGAGATCCAGATTGCATAAACTCCATGAGAACGTGAATATCATTAGTTCCAGATGGTTCGATAATGTACATGTACTCAACGATCCTCTCATGTCGTAGCATCCCTACAATTCGTCAATTTTTACATGTTCTTGTTCATAAACTCACTTAAATAATCTACATCTGCTTCTTGTGGTAAATGACGTCCATGTTTGGGGATAATCTTCACAGCATATGTTCCACCCTTTTTTGATTCTGCGATGTACACTGATCCAAGAGTTCCTTCTCCAATTTTTCTGAAAATTTAATTGTTCAAGTGTTTTAAACCAATTTTTAAATACCTGCCGAGGTTGTACCTTCCAGGAAAACTGCGTATTTTCTCGGAGTATTTGCTAGCTGTACTCCGAATGCCGTAAGATTTTCCAGCGAGAGATCCAGCATTGCTTGACTGACTAACATGTATCTGAAAAATTATTGAATTGGGTTTTTTTTTCTGTTGCTTGCAGAAAGTTTCCTTTTTGGTGAGTCTCACCACGAAAACGAAATCTTGAGCATGCGCCTTCAATAACACTACTGTAATTTTTTTCTTTCCGATGCTAGAAAACAGTTTTTTGAGCTGCACAGAGATTAATTAAAATATTTTTTTATGTATTTAAATATTTGCAAAAGTTCTATTGGTTTTCTTTTTTTAAGACGAAAACCAATTTGTGAGCGAAACAGTTACAAAAATAAGAAAGCAACATCTCTGAGCTTTTTTGAAGGGTCCCACCACGAAACAATTATTCTAATCATGCGCCTTTAACAAAGACTACTGTACGATGCAAAACATTTCTCTGCATACTTTTTTGTAATTTTTTGTTTGAATTGGCTGTTTTAATCGTCTGCTTTCATTTTTTCCTCATTTTCCAGTAGAAAAGCTCACCTTTAAATTTTGCATATCTTGTTCTGGTATCCCAATAATCTTCCCCGAGTTGACTGGTAGAATCGCCGTTTCCTTGCATTGTTGCAACAAAAATTCGACGACTAGTTTCTTTCCGTTGTGCTAAAAATGACTAATTATGTATATCCGTTTTTTTCTTTCCGTCAATTTTACTTTAATTGCCTCATCCAGCGTCTTCTGTCCATCAACGACTAATTGGTATTTTCCCATGTCGTACAAAATATCGAAATCGTCTAGAATAGTTGTTGACCTCAACTTAACAGCCAGTTGCTCAAAATTCTGACATGCTCTTGCCAAAACTTCAACCTTCTCCTTTGGTTTTTCTTTTTCATAGGTTGACGAAACAGCCATTTCCGTATAATAATGAACAGCTTTTCTTCTTTCTTTTCTGCTTTTGATTCTCCCGAATAACCATTACATTACGGATGAAGTGGATTCGAAGTGAAGTAGTGGACAGAAGGAAAAAAACGACAAGTTGTGAGGTGAAGACACCTGGAAAATGGGAAAAAAACCACATGTGGGCACAAAGAGAGACGAAAGAAGAAGTATTGGAAAAACGAGGGAGGACCAATTGAAGCGAAATTTCGTGTGTACGCACTCGGCCCACAGAATCCGCTTAACGTCCCACCGTTGTGCTCTCCGTCTAGTGAGTAAACGAACCCTCTGTGGGGGTCACGAGAAACGCGTCCGCGTTTCTCTCACTGGCGTTTCCAATGAACGAGGTGAAGAATTGCAACAAAAAAAGGTTGATTGTGGGTTATCTTATCAAAAATAGTTTCTGCTCGTTATGATGATTATTCCTTCTCTGGTGTTAATAAACCATCAGATTGGCGTCATTGTCTCGCAATAAGTGAAAGGAGGAATTCAGAAAAGGGATTATAGAGAGCAAATTGATGCAGAAGATATTTGATGGGGTTGGGAAAGTCTGATGGTCTTTTGAGGATTGCGCAACATTATGTGGAATTCACTGTTAACGATACGTTTGATTCGAATTAAAGAATCGCAAAGCTCGACTAACGAGGAAGCAGACAACCGGATTCATAAGGCGATGAGGTCTAAAGACATGGAAAGTCTTCTGGCGATTCCACGAATCAGCTTACCATACTATCGAATTAGTCAAGCATTGCTCGGACTGCAACCAAATAGCTCATTGTTTCGGTGTGAACTTTTGTACAATTTGTGCTTTGGAGCTTACGCAAGCTCAAGTTACCATTTCGCTGATCAAAGAACTGAGTGATCATTTCACACGTTTAGCCGAAGAACCTACATTCTCTGAAAGACACTATTTGAACTTGTTTGAACTCCGTCGTCTTTGTTGGCACCCATCGAATCACCCAGCTGCAACTGTTACATCTTTATTGTGTTCTCCAGATGTTTCTTCGTAATTGTGATTTTCCTGCCAAAGTGTCCATCGTCGATTCTTGAGATATACACTCTATCAATCATACCTGAGTGAAATCTCGCCGCGGTCTTATTACGATCCGGTGTCTATGGGTGAAGAGGAAAGAATTAGTCGGATTTCGAACAAAAAAAGCCTATCAAGAAACGGCAATCAGTCTCGTTTAAACATTAACTATATTCCCCTCCTCTTGTTCTCTCACTAATCTACTACGCTATCCGTTTTCGGTTGTCTCCTATTCCTAGAAATGATTGCGTCAGAATCAATTCCCATCTTCCTATGATGCCACAACTTTCTAACCGACGCTCATGGCAATTCCGTTCGTTTGCAAATCAACTTGAATCTCTGTCTTCCTCGATTTCGAATCGTTTTTCCTATTCCTCTTCCTCCATCACCGTCGTTTCATTTCGTTTCGGATTCGAGGACGTGTCGATGTTCGGTGTGTATGTGTACATGCCTAGTTTGGTAATCAAATGAGATTTTTGTGTTAGGGTCTCTCTAGCTAAAGTGCACCTGTACGACGAGACAAGGATATGTTTCGTTTCTCCGTTCATGCCCGACCTTGGTGTCTACCAACCTCAACGCTTTTTGCCACGTTTTCGTGTGTCACTCAAAGTATGTAAAAAACCAAAAAGAGACATCATGCCCAGCCATCATTTAGAATTTACTTTCCAAGCCTACTAACAATCAAATCTTTGATTGTCATATATAAAATCGTTTCTACCATACATGTCATTACTTGCTTAACTAGTGTTCTTTCCTTATTTTACTCTCACTCATCGCATTAATTTTGGAGGACGCAAGAACTTGAAACATCTCTTGAAAGTACATGCTTTCGCGTCTGGCATAATGCCAGGACGTCATCCGATCGAGAAGGTGTGGACACAGTTCATCAAAGATCTTTCTACAGAACGAACTTCTGAGATCGCCTTCCTTGCTTTCTGTATATCTCAAAAAAAAAAAGAAGCGCAAAATAGTATTTCTTCAGAAGAACTTCGAAAGGAAGCATAGTGATTCTGTTACAGAATTAACAGTAACGAAAGAATTTCAAATCCAGATGATCCTAAACCGATCAAAGATTCGTCGAGTTTTCTTATCAATCTCTGACTGATAATCCCGTACTGTATCAGAATTCGTCGGCACATGCTGCCATTCATCCGGATACCGTCATTTCCTCCGCCTCCTAATCTCGTATTCGGTGTTGCGCAGGAGGTTCACACAGACGTATGTTGCGCAGTTTGGTGTTGTGTTCCTCCTTTTTTCCGCCTCCTTAGAATTCTTTCTTCCTCAACGCAATCACCTCTTCTCCGGTCGACTGCGGTCAAGGGAGATTGAGCAGTGTGGGCCCACTGTTGACACCAATTCATTTACGATACATTGTCATCTCTCTCTCTCTCCCCCTCTTTTTCTTTTTATAATTTCAATGGTCCATTTGCAAGAGTGAGCATCTAACAGGTCCGACACAAACACTGTCATTGTTCACGTCTTCAGTCGGTTTTCTTCTTAGATCGCCCTCCTTGTATTGTCTTAGTACCGGTACCATTCTATTTGCACTTTAGACATGGGGGTTGTTACATTTCTCACATCATTTATTTTCTGTTCTCGTCTTATTAAATTTGTGGTGATAAGAAAACGAAAACAAGATAATCGCTATCATAAACGAAACGCATAGTTTTGTTTGAAGAAACAAGTCTTTGATCTGCCTTTTTCCACACTCGAGACAGTTCAAACAGGGTTGGGAGGATCTAGAAAATTGCATTATCAGCCTTGACAAATTCATTTGACAAGTAAGTGCAGTTTACACGATCTCGATGAACGCGATCAAGCTTGAGTGTGTGTGCTCAGCTTAAATATGGAACTGACCATTTCTAATTTTCGTTCGAAATGATCCCAAGATCTCGCTTATTCCTTTTCTTAGTTATAAACTTCGTTCTCTATTTGAATCTAGGCCATCTACAGTTTCTAATTATACAAAATGTTCACAGTTTCATCCTTTTCTTTTGACTTTTCTAATAACGGCGTTCTCAGATTCTTGAAACGCCCCCACACACCTTCACCTAACCTCCCGAAATAAAATAAAGGTCAACGAACAAACGAATGAAGACTGTTTGGACACGCTGACCGCAAACACTTTTGGAACTCCGCCGCCAAAGAGATCGGCTAAACTTTTTTTTCACTTTTCGCACTCCGGGAGGTGTTTCAATTTTCACTTTCCTCCCACTGTATGCAACAGTGAGAAAGGACAAGAGAGAGCAGTAGACCAATTGAGAGTGTTAAAAACTGTTCTCATCAAATGTATAGTTTTTTTTTTCTCCAGTACTGTTCCATCACTCACAGTACCCTCTTCATTTCCACTCGTGTGAATCTGTTTGAACAGTGGCGCCGCGGCTCGTTTCTCCCTTCTCTGTCGCTCTCTCTTGGACCCCTCTATGGAACTGACGAAGATGAAGAAGAAGCGTGTCGTTTTGTCGGTAGCTATGCTGCTAGTTCATCGGCAAATAAGCATGCTTGTCCTACATTATGTTCTTCATGGATGACAATCCTTTTTTGTGTTCGACATACAAATATCGTCATAAGTATTAATAAGCGAAATACATTTCTCAGTTTGTTTAGGTTCAAATAAAGATATCTTCTTCTCAATTCAGATCTAGATATTGAATATATAACCCTATCGAATGCTTTAGCCAGAATAATAAAATAAGTTCAACGAAAAAAAAAGGAGTAGAATCAAGCGACCCCATATCGTGATGCTTATCTCTGCCGCCTTCTTCTTCAACCTCTATAGTAGGCAGTAGTAGACGAATATGCGTACAAAAGAAGTCTCCTATTCTCACCCGGTTTTTTTTGTATTTTTACCTCAACATTTACACCTATTAGAAGTCAACCGAACATAGGTTTCCCTTTTGTTTCCGTCAGCTATTTATCGTTATCAGTTTTTGTTCCTCATTTTATTCAAAGTATCACGTTATCCAGTTCTTCTCCCAGAATCCATCAACCCCGTTAACGCGCATTCACGAAATGTTGCAAATACCTCGTTTTAATAGGGTTTCCCTTTTCAAGTTCAATTCAGCCGATTCTGGGGAAAGATACGCTATTCTGTGGGAAATCGTTGTTTCTTTTAGCTTCTCCTTCTTTGTTGAACCCCTCACCATATGCTCTTATCGGGTATGGGATCTAGATTCATTGCTAGAGTTCTGTAGACGCAGATGGAAATAAAATCGAGGACGAGGTCAGATAGGATTATCTAAGGACCTATGATGGTTTGATAGTTGTTTATCTTTATCTTTTTCCTGATAATGTTGCCTTGGAAAGAATTTTCTAAGCTTTTCGAGCTGCCATATTTCGGAACACCATCCATTCTTTTGTTTCTGGGCGGGGCTGCAGAAAAAAGTCCAATGAATCCGTCATATCATTCTCTCTTTGTTCATCTCGCCCGCTTTATGTTTTATGAAAAAAAGAGTATGTATGTGAATGAATGTGTTTATTACACAAACTATTATAACAGTCATCCTAGTCAATGTCTCGTCTCCTCGACTTTTTCATTGGTCACCACCACCACCACCACCATCAAAACCACCAAAAGCCTTGGGAGAGAAGACGATTTGTTTACAAGTGACATGTGCGTCTAAGTCTTCACTCTCTCATTCCTCTACACCTAGTTGCTCCAATCACTTTCTGCTTTCTGCGCCAGTCTACGTACCACTTGCCACTATTTCATTCCGTTTTTTCCTTCGACCTCTGATCTCTGCGTCTCCTTCGTCTTGTTAATCTTGTTCCACAGTGCAACCCCGTTTGCTGGTGAAAAAGTACAAAAAACGTCTCGTATAACGGACCGATGAGAAGTGTTTTCGTCTTCTTACCTCTTTCTTCTCGTAGTAATGTGCTATAATTGCTACGGTGGTCACCGTTTTCACATGACTACCGTGTGGCTCTACATGACCTTCTTCATTCATCTTCTCTCCGCAATTAGTACGAACACTACTCATCTATTAGATAATTGCAAGTTGAGAATTTGAGAAAATGATGGGGGAAAAGTGCTGGATTGGAACAGCCATGGCGCAGAGATCCAAGATTTTCGATGAAGGTTTTTAACAGTCTGTTTGCACTAGTTAGGTGCAAAATTAGGATAGTTCTGTGTTCTGAGGCACTTTTGCGTGTTAGAATTGAACAAGTCACGGGTTTTCCTCTTGAGAGCTGACACACTTTTGATTTGCGGTACCTTTTTCTTCTTGCCTACTGTGAAGATCAAAATTCATCTGCATTTGAGCTCTGGAGTTTTAAAATCTTCATAACCCTTCTCTTGACTTTAGTTGTCCGTTCACAACCTATTCAACAGAACGATCTCCCTATTCAAATTCAAATCATGAATATCATTTACGCATCAACTGAACAAAAGTACTCAAATTATTTGGTCTCCTCCAATAAGCAAACAGTAGTGTACTCGATAAATTATTTGAACCAAATGTTTACCTATATGTTTACGCGCAAGACTTTTTTCAATATAAGGTGAAAATGATGGTGTAGAAAGTGAGGTTATTATCAAAAAAAAGTACTTTCATAGAAATTTCGAGAACGAGGTCACACCTGTTTCTCAGCTGTCTTCTCACTCATTTTATGTCGTCCATCATCATCTCGAAATGCGCTCCTCGCCAACTAGTAAAATGACTAATTTTGCAGTGCAGTGAAAGTGAATTTCGGTTCTCTTTCAACTGTCTTAAGTTTTGCTCTATAAATAAAAAACAAACCATCTCATCATACGGCAAATTAAAAAAGCGAAAGTAGTTTTCCGTTCCTCCTTCGAGGAGGTTCAGTTAAATATATAAAAAAGATTGGTATCTTCGAATTCCTGAATCACGAGGTACATATAAAATCTATTTCAATAGCAGCTGCCTTCACTTTTTTGAGTCATTCAGGTCAATTGCAGGTGATTCGAAAAGCACGACCAATTTTAGGAGTTGTTAGTTTTCTCGTTATCATACAGTATCATCACCCATTCCATTTTTCTCCCAAGAATGCTTATCATTCATCTGTCTGATATATCAATGTTAACAGTAGGGTCGTATTTCAAGAAAAAAGAAGACGTCGTGGTTGTTCTTGTCAGTCGGTGGTTGCAACATGTTGCTTTTCTATCTGTGCGATTCCGCTTCCACTTACTATTTCGTTTTTCTCGATCGAGAAAGAGACAGAGAGGTCTAACATAATTATTCGCCCTCCCGTTTCTTTTTTTCTTCGCCTGTCTCAGCTATCATTGATTCGTGTCTTATCTCGTTTCTATCAATTGTGATCCCTCCACGGAACAACAATACTCATTTTTCTTGTATTTTTTCAGTTCAAAAAGTTAAATCAAAGGTGTAATTATCATATGTTATACTGTGTCTATAGACCCAAGTGTTCTGAGTTTTGGGTCAAATCAGATAATCCTGCTCTTCTTATTCACTTTATTCACTCAATCGACCGATTCAATGTAGAATTCATCCGGATTTCATCCGAACACAATTTTTTACGCGTAATATCATATAGTTATATCTCTTCTGATCTTCCCCATCTCACATCCAACCTCAATAACCTCCTATGGGTTGTTTTTATAGGCCGATGGAGAAAGAGAGAACACATTGTAAGTTTCACACATTTTTTCGATATCGGTCAGAGTCTATTTCTATATGTTATTTTGTTTTTTTTTCTTGATCAAGACTTTGATTGATAGCTTGAGGTGTCAGTAGGTACATTCCCACCTTGTGATCGAATTCCTTCTCTTTATTTTGTTCCGCCTCTCATCTTGGAGTAATTACGTCTTTAGGAACATGCGAAATTTCAGTTTTACCTCTCACGACTTTGCGCGAAAAAAAACTTCTGTTTTAGGTGACTGCCTCTTTGAATTTCAGAAGGTTTCAAGAGGTTTTTAGTAGCAACAAAACATTTAATAGTTTCAGGGTCAAAGTGAAATTTTGAATCGAGACATGTACCTTTAATTGGTTTAGGAAACCAGAATCTAGTCGTAAAGGTACGATTCTATTAAAGTTTTCCTAATATACCAAAAACCGTATTCTTCGTGACAGGTCCTGCCTGGAGCTGGAAGAACTTAATTTTAATCTCTCGACCACTCCGTCTTTTCTCTCAATCGAAAATGTCACAATCATTCATAAGAGAAAACGAAAGGAAGTGAATCTTTCTGAATTCGTTCTCCGGAATTCCATGAATTTTCTCCCGTCTCCAGCGCCACACACCACTTTAATTGTTGGGCCCTATTCTTCTATGTTTCTTCTCTCTTTCGGACGATCTTTCAAGTGCTAAGTCACTGTCTCCTTCCATTCCGTTACTAGCATTATTTCTTTGTTTCATTGGATTCTGCGTTTCTGCAAAAATCTTCTTTTCACTAGGTGGCTGCAATTTGTTTCTGTTGCTCTCTCTGTATGTGATCTTTTCCGTTTTTCTTTATCTATTCTCTTTATTTTTTGTTCCTTCTGCCTTACAGTTTTCCACCTATCTCTTCTTTCCCGGACTCTTTCGTTTACCTCGTATATAGATTTTTGAAATGATCTGAAATTTAAATTTATGATGTCTCGTTTCAGCGTTCTGCTCAAATTTTCAACACTGAGAAGCAGCGGTGGTGTAAATAGCGACGCAAATCAATGAATCAGAGTGCCATCTGACGCGCAATTATATGTCGCCACCTGCTCAACTCAGTCTCAATCATCTTCATCATCAAACCCGCGAAAAGAAGTTCACTATCCCATTACGACCACCATCGAGACACCTGACGAAAACACCTAGCAACCCTTTAGATATTATTGAAAATCAAAGAAACGAAAATCAAAACGAGTGCCACTATCAATCGGTATCGGATCGGAGGAGAGAAGGCGACGGACGAGGAGGCGCAGACACTCTTGCTCAACGATTCCGGTAATCGAGACACCGAGAGTATGCGTCTGGTGAGTCATTTTTTGATAAATCGACAAAACAGAAAACCCTAGATCACATGATACAGCTATATGATAGAAATTGCATGTAGCTGTTCTTTTCATGCCTGGTTAAAAAATTATAAAAATCGTTTCTCTCTTTTCAATTTTTCAAAAGTTTCAGCGAAGCAACTGCAGAATGCCGATCTCACGGTCCACCTTCACCATCATACTGGGCATTCTTTTCGGTCTGTCAGCCACCCACTACTTGACCACCCTCAAATCTCTCACCGATCCGGTAATATGCGGACCAGAACAACAGGCCTCCCGGTCCGAAGAACTCGATATCATCAGTCTGAGAGCCGATGCGGACGTCTTTACCAGATCACAAAGCCTTCCTGGTCATCGTCGGGGGTTGATTTTGGTCGCAATCATGACTGCTGCAAAATATGTTGATACCCGTGCTTACAATGTTTGGAAGACGTGGGCTCAACATATTCCTGGCCGTGTTCTGATCTTCGTTGCCGAGGGAACAGAATCGATTCATGAAGATATGCCACTTATTCGATTGAAAGGAGTTGATGACACATATCCACCACAGAAGAAAAGCTTTGCGATGGTCAAATGGCTGGCCGAGAATATGGCGGACGAATACGATTGGTTCTTACGAGCTGATGACGACCTCTACATCAGAGGAGAAGAACTTGCTGCATTCTTGAGATCTGTAGACTCTTCCCAAGCTCACATCATCGGACAAGCTGGACTTGGAAACAGTGCTGAATATGGCCTTCTTGCTCTTGGATCAACAGACAATTATTGTATGGGAGGGCCTGGAATTGTTATGAGTAGAGAAACTTTGCTGTGAGTCTCGAAATGAACTTTTTGAAAATATTCATTGATATGTTTCAGAAAGGTGTCTCCTCATCTCGAATCTTGTCTTCAACACATGCTGACATCACATGAAGACGTCGAACTCGGACGATGTATTCGAAAACATGTCAATGTAGCCTGCACGTGGAATTACGAGATGCAGAAGTTGTTCCACAATAATCAAAGTGCTATAAAGGAGTCGTATGCTAAGAACATGAAAGAACTGAAAGATGCCATCACACTTCACCCCATAAAAGATCCAGCTGTGATGAGAAAAGTGCATCTCCGTAATCGAGAAATCAAGCTTCGCGAAGCGCGTGCTCAGCGAACTCTTCTCAGTTCCGAGTTGAGTACCGCAAAAGCACAAACACTGGTTAGAATGACACCAAACCGAACGATTGATTTGACACCATGGGACTACATCAACAACAATAAAATCTTGTTCTGTGCCGATCGAGTCAACTGTCCGCGGCATACTGTAGATTTGAGTATCAGAACGGAAATCACTGATACAATCACTCAGGTATTTTGTGAAGGATTGTTCTAATAATTGAATTTTGATTTTCAGCTTTTCGACGAATTCAATACAAATGCTCGTCAAAGAGGACGCGTTCTCCAGTTTCAGAGTCTTCAATATGGATACATGCGAGTCGAACCCACGAAAGGTGTTGACTATGTTTTAGACATGCTTCTCTGGTTCAAAAAATTCCGTCCTCCAAATCGAACCACCATCTCCGTCCGTCGTCATGCATATGTGCAGCAAACATTTGGAAAACTGAGAAGTCTCGCCGAAGGCGTATTCAGATCGAATATGCGAGCTAATTCCACTTTAATCGAAGATCCAACATTGCACATGATCATGCCTTTGCGTGGAAGAGCTGCAATTTTCGGAAGATTTGCTCAGCACCTGAAGAGTATCTGTGCAAGAGGGGGAGACGATTTGGCAGTTTCTCTGACGATTGTATTGTATTCCAGTGACGATGAAATGGAGAACAGGTATGCATTAGACAACAAGGGCTTCGAAAAATAATGGGATTGCAGAGAAACCATCGAAATGCTCAGATCAAGCCATATTCCCGTATCGGTCATTGAGATGGGAGACGTTGCTTTCTCTCGTGGAATCGCTCTGATGCGTGGAGCAGAGACTCTTCCAGCTAACGCTCTTCTTTTCTTCACGGATGTGGATATGCTCTTCACTTGTGACGCATTGAAACGAATCAAGTCGAACACTATTCTGAACGCACAAATCTATTTCCCAATCGTTTTCTCTGAATTCTCCCACGAAAGTTGGTCAGAAAACGATAAACTCTTAGCCGACGCATTCCATTACGGCCGAGGTCGTGGATACTTTAGGCATTTCGGTTATGGTCTGGCTGCTATGTATAAAGTGAGTTTCGAATTATCTGAAAATTTTGTAAAAATTTTGTTTACAGGCTGATCTGATGGACATTGGAGGATTCGATACAAAAATCGAAGGGTGGGGAAAGGAAGATGTCGATTTGTTTGAAAAGGTGAGATATTTTTCTGAAAACTCTGCATATCATTAGGTTCTATTGTCGAATTAAACAAACTGAGCCCTGAAATTTTTCGCGGGCAAGGCTCGAGTCGATTTACGAGGGGGCGGGGCGAAAACGGATACTGTAAAAAACAAATTAGTTTCTGGGAATTTAGTGGTTTATATTTCTTTGTATGAAAATGATCGCTAGCATCTCTAGAATCTGTTTTTCATCAAAAAACCGAACTTAATTGCGAAAGTAGCTCACAGGAGGCAAACTTTAAAAATATTACGTTTTTGCCGCACTTTCTCGTAGATCAAAAAAAATCTACGCCTTTCAAACTTTCAGGTCCCACATTTTTAATCCGACAATATCAATGAAAACCAAAAAACAATTCTAATTGTCAAATTTCCAGGCCATCAAAAACGGTCGATTACGTGTCATCCGTTCACCTGAACCTGGACTCGTCCATATATACCACCCAATTCATTGTGATGAAAATATGCCAACAGCTCAAAAAGACATGTGCCATGGATCAAAAGCAGCCAGTCTTGCTTCGATCGACACACTCGTTGAGCAAATCGCTCAGTACGCGTGATCCTCTAAACGTTTTTTCTCACTTCCTCTTTTCTTTCATTCACCATTCTCTTTCCGTTTTTTCTCAATACGGTTGCTGCTTGATTTTGATCCGGGTTTTTCATTCACCACTCTCCTAATTTCCTTCCCTAAAATGCTCACTTCTCCATTTTATCCTATATTGCATCCATAATTGATTTTATATCACCACCCGGTTTGTTTTATCATGTTTATTCAGTTCACATAAATTGCCATTTTCATATAATATAGAAAGCTGAAACTTGCCTTGTGATCAGTTTTAGTTTTTAACCCATTCATGTCAAATGAAATTATTAAATTGTTCAGTTCAATTCCCCCAGACTGAAACGAGTAATTCCTACCCCTAAAGCTCAGCCTTTCACCGTTCAAATATATTTACTTTTCACTTAAAACCCCTATCATCAATGAGTTTCCTGCTTTAAATTCCCTAGTTTTGTTTTCATTGAATCTTTTCGATTGTTGCTAGCTTTACACATTTCACTTATCCCTTCTTCAATTTCCAAATGTTGCCATTTTTCTCGCCGTTTCTGTCGATTACAAGCAAACGGTGGTGTTCTTCCTCAGAAATAATAAACTGTTTTGCTTGATTTGACATACTTCATTTATATACTGTAAATGACAAGAGAAAAACCAAAATTGAGTATAGCGTATAGTAAGCTTCCAAGGACATACGAAAGCCTCTTATCTACAAAACTAGAGAATCAGGCACATAACACGGATAGTAAGATCGATAATTCGGCAGTGGGGTTGCAGATATAAATTTCATTTAACAGAAGACGTAGAAGCACCGGCGGCAGAAGTCGATGCAGCCTTCTTCTTCTCTTGTTCCTCCTTTTTCAGACGATTCTTTTCGATAGTTGCCATCATTAAAGTGCCAGATGCATGACAGTTCCATTCAGCACGACATAATGGACAATTTGGTCTTTCGTAAGTGCTAGCCCGAGCACCATGCCAGCGACGTACACAGCTGCAAAGACAAGTTTAAAGATGACGGTGTCAGATGGAAAACATCCATTATTTTGTTCGGAATTCCTCTCGAAAAACAAGATACCGTAATAACTGTATTAGAAGGGCCGACACTTTGTTCCAAGTAATCAATCGAAGACCCTTCTATTACAGGGGCTCTCGATTCTATTTTTACGGTCATTTCTCCGAAATTTTTCATCGAAAAAATTCGACGAATTTTGGTTCAAAATTTATATGAAAATCTATATTTTTTCAACAAATTTCTGATAATTTGTTTTTCCAACTGAAAAGTACGGAAACTTTCATTTTTTCAAAAGCACACTAGAAGAGGGCCCTTGTAATACAGCTTATACGATATGTATTATTATTATGTGTTTTAGCTCAATCAACCCTGATGACGTTATTTAGACTTTTATACAGATTTTATACTGATTGAAATCGAAATTTGTGAAACATTTCAAAAGAACGAAAGAAAAACTCACTGAGCACATCCAAGAAATTGTAGGCATTTTCTACATCCTTGAGGTTTGATTGGTGGATTCAAACACAATGTGCAATCACCCCATGTTGGATCACTGAAAATAAAATAATAAGAAGACTAAAAAGAATATCGAAATACTAACGGTTCAACGGGTTGTCCGTTTTTCTGCTTCGGAATGTTTGCTGGTGGCACTCGAAATTCATCGTCATTATGCCAAAGGTCGAGTTCTCGGCTGTAAAATCCAGCATCTTCTTCGAATATAGGCTGAGCAATGTTGTTTCGTGCGACTCGAATAGGACCATCCACCACCAGGTCATCGTCACTGAAGCTCAAATCGTCTTCTTCATCGTCCAAATGTCCAATATCAATGTCTTCAAGATCACTCCAATCTCTTTCCTCCTCATCGTCATCTGGTGGAACTACTCTTCCGGTACGGTAAAGAGGATCTGTTCGTGGGTTATCTCTCATGAGATTCGGGTTCAATAAACTGCGAATGTAGTCAGCAGAAATCGCGGGTTGATTCACTCTTCTTCGAGCTGCAGCAGGCGGATTTACCACTCTCCGAACCGCAGAAGACGTGGAAGGCTGAATTTGTCTTCTTCGCGCCGTAGCAGAACTTGTGGGTTGATTTGCTCTTCTTCGAGCGGTAGCAGAATTCGCTGGCTGATTTCTTCCTCTTCTTCTTCGATCCTCTGGTTCTATTGTTCTTATGATTTCAATGTCACTATCTTCTTCTTCCTCGACTCCATCCATTCTATCATCGACCTCATCCTCGATTTCATCATCGACGTCATCACCAATTTCGAAATCACTGTCTTCATCAGAATCTGGCATCCATGCTTGACCCCTAAAGAAAGCTCACTATTTCTTTTTCTTTGAGTACTCAACTCACGTGACGTTTATCCGTTGACCCCCATTCTGCAACTCAAGTTGATCTCCATTAAACCGCAATTGTGGTCCTGAAACTGAGCAATTCTTAGAATACATTTTGTTAAACTATAAGAATCACTTACTGTTCGCAGTGGCCGTTCTCGGTCTTCCACGGCGTCCTCTAGCCGGAGGAGTTGCAGCTCCTCGATTTGATGTTCCGCGTTGTCGAGTAGTGGTCCCTCTTCTGGTTGAAGTTGTAGCTGCAGAAGTAGATCCTCTTCGCGCACCACCACGAGTTCCTCTTCCACCTCTTGATGTTGTTCTTCTGGCCGGACGATCAGCTGATGACGTCGGAGTCCTTCGTGACGCATTCATCGCTCGTGGCTGTTGGTTTGATCCGACTTGTCTTCTTCCTCTCGAATTTGAAGATATTGGTGGTGTAGGAGGACGAAAATGGCTGCTCGATGGTTGATTATGCGGTGTACCAGGAGGTGTTTCGAATTGTTCCTGATAAAGTCTCTGGGCAAACTCGTGATCACTCTGTTCTTGTTGAATACGTTGACGACTGTATTGATTCAATGATTACGAAATGTTTCGTTGAGAAACGAACTTACCGTTGCTCATCGACTTCCTCTGTCGACATCGCAGCACTTGACGTCGACGCCATCGGTGAATGATGGTTAGTTGTGTTCAATGACCTGCAAGTGAAATAGTTGTATATAAGCCGAATTTGAATTTATTCAAATATTAGAAGGAAGCCAAAAATGTGGAAAATATGTATTGAGAGACACAGGTCTCTTTTTGTCTCGCAAAAAAGAATGGAGCGCAAATGCACGATGCCGACTATTGATTCAAACTCCAAAGACTTTCGTAAGAGTAAAAAATCGGGAGACAACGAATTTAAATTGGAAAAATGCGATTGAGACAACGAAAATTATGTGTACGAAACTCAGTTTTATTTTGCGAACATTCAGTGAAAATAAATAGAGAACTCATTTGTGTGTGAGTCCAGTGTTTTCAAAATCACCGGGAAATCCATTTTTCGAAAATTCAATCAAAACCTCTTTTCTTATCAACAGTCTTAAAACCGAATCCTTTTTAAAACGTATTCACACAATACCGAATTACTGGATTAGAACTGTATCACTTTTCGGAATTTTACAGGTATAATGTGGTTAAAAAAACCAGAAAAAAAAATAAATATTGGCAAATTAAGTCAGAATATTCATATCAATCACTCACAGTGAATCACATACAAGAGAGGTTTGTATAAAGGCAAGTAATCATGGGATACAAATGAGTCATGGTGAAGTATGGGAGCAGAAAAAATTGAAGACTATTTTACAGCCAGATTGTCTGGATACCGGAGTACTACAAGTATGTGAGTAGAAAAATAAGCATCTTAATTCATGCACGAGCTCCTCGTCGAGCCACTGGTCTGATAGATCGGCGTCTGTTTTCAATCGTGTTCATAGGAGACACGTCCGGCTTTCGAGACCATTTGTTGCGGCACAGAGGACATGCAGCTTCCCTATGGGCAGCTTTGAACCAACTAGCGACGCATCTGAAACCAATAAATATGGTTTTAAAAACTGTCAACAATGCTCTTACGTAGCACATCCAATAATTTGACGACAGCGATTGCATCCTTGTGGTTTGATTGGGACTTCGAAACACATCGTGCAATCACCCCATGTTGGATCAAGCACACCAACGCGGACAGGTGTGAGGGGCCCACGAGAAGTAGAAGGTTGATTACTGTTGTCACCAGATACGAGAACTCCAACAACAGAACGACTATGACTTCTTGTAGCATGCACGTCAGATTGGGTACGACGAAAGCCGTTCAAAGTATTTGCGGCTTGAATTCGAGCTCTAGATGTAGGCTCGTCATTAGAACTAATACTTGAATCGGAAGAAGAACCGTCTGGAGGAGCGGGGATCTGAACTCGGATACGAGATGAATCATCGGAACTGGAGCTGCTGCCAGATGAGTTCGAAGAGTTAGAAGAACCACTGGAGACCGAAGAAATACTGGAGTCCGCTGAGTCGACGAGGAGGACGTCTCCATCTGAATCATCACTACTGCTGCTGACATCCGCAATTCTGAATTGTTGAAACGATGTATTACTTTTGCAACTAAGATCTTTTTACCTAGCAAGAATCGCACGCGCATTTGGAGGTGCTGTCCGTTGCATTTGCCTTACTAATGCCCGAGTACTTTGAGACACTCGGATCGGTCCTGGAGCATCTCGGGTTCCCACATCATTAGCATTTGCCGATCTCCCAGCTGCTTGTCTACCGGGTGGAGAGATTCTTCCTGATCTTCTCGAATTCGACGGAGCCGCCTGTTGGACAGGTCTTGGAGCTGGCGCTGGTGACGCAACCGCTGGAATAGGGGGTGGGATTGGAACCACATCCGCATCATTTTGTTGGACTGGAATCGGGATTGGGACTGGAACCGCATCCGCATCATCTTGTTCGTTTCCCTCTTCTCTTTGCAAGTTCAACGCAAACGCATGATCCCTCATTTCCTGTTCGTAGCGAAGCATTTCTGCGCTGTAAAGCCAAACTGCGATGGTTTTTCTTTGAGTTATTTATCACTTACAGCTGTTCTTGGACATTGATTTCATCCAAAGAAACAATGGTAGATCGTCTTGAGCTTTGTCTTCGTACCGGACGAGTCATATTTTGAGTAGATCGAGTAGCTGAAATTGAAAACTTGATTATCTACGGCAGCGTTTTTACGTATATCGCGAGTGTTGGCTTCGGGACGAAATAGGTAAAAATATAGTTCGAGACTTCTGTGGTCGGAAAAGCAATGAGGAGAGAGGCAGAGAGAGAGGATACAAGGAGATTTTTCAGGACGTTTTTTAAATGCACTCGGACGCTAACAGTTCAGAGAAGTCCGGAAAGAATTTTTTGAGAAACGGAATTCGGAATGAAACAATTTTCTCGGAATCCGGAATCCGGACAAACAAAAATTTCACGGAATCCGGAATGAAAAAAAAACCCGGAATTTGAGTTCTCCGAATTGGCAGAAAATTCTAAAAACACATATCGTGCTATATTTTTGCATTTTCAGTCGCGGAAGTTCAAAAAAGTCAGAGAATTATTGCAAATTAACAAATATGTTTAAAATCCGGAATAGAACAATTTCTCGGAATCCCGGAAAATTTGTTTTTTTCTAGAAAATCTCGCGAGAAAGAAAGAAAATGACAATAAATTTTTGCCGGCTAAAACTGTTTTTGCGCAAGAGTACGGTACGGGTATTGGCGCGATAGAAACATTTCTGATATGCGCCTTTAAATGATTACTGTAGAACTGGGTTTTCATTTTCATCAAACATGTTTCTTCCTTTTTTAATTTAAAAATAATGATTTTTTTAACGATTATAGCCAAAACTTCAATAAAGATTTATTGCAAAGAAGATCCCGTAATTTTCGAAAAAAAAATTCGACCCAATAAAAAATATCTACAACATTTCGCTTAGAACATGAATCTTTGTTTAATTCCAGGCTCATTTGGCCACTCAAAAGTTTTGAACAAGAACAAGAAAAGAACAATAGAGAAAATAGTTATCTGGGATGTAATTTCCAAAAACAATAGTATTTTATTCCGGTTGTTGGTTGCTGAGAGCCTCCAGATGACGTACGGCACAATATAGTAACGCATTTCGAACAAATGAGCAGGGATCAAAACTGCTGCAGATGCGAACACGAACAAAATCTTGTGAAAAATATGAATGTTCGGTGTAGAAGTTGCCATGAATCTTGCCGAGAACATATACAGTGGAGCAAGCGATGTTCGAATCGCAGGATTTGATAGGAACCGTTTCCATATATAGAAAGTGAAATGGCGATTGTCAGCTAGAAGATACGGATGATCATAGGAGAATTTGTATACAAGTCCTGCAATTGCTGCTTGAAGAGCGAGAGCTTTTAAATCTGTCAAATGTCTCAAATGGGAAAGTAGATTCGGTAGGATTTGAGTCCAGGCATGGGCTGCACAAAACGCCACCATGTAGAAAAACTGTGCAGCATGGAATTTTGGTTCATGAGCCTTTGCATCTCCCAAAACGATTTGAAAATTATTGAGATACAGGAATCCAAGAAATCCGATAGCGAGTCCAACAAACGGCCATAGTGAAAACACAGTGAAGACGATATTTCTCGTATTTTCAGTTTTCGACTGATTGGCATTGATTTGGGAAGCGAGCACTGAGAATGCATATATCGCTGCCCATACAATATTTGTCTGTCGGGTGAGAATGGAAACAAGGAAGAATGCAGCAGAAGTCAGTGGATTTCTGAAATCAACATTTTGAAAATAAAATAATTATGTTCTGTTTTCTCACTGCATCGAGAATCCCAAAATTACAGAAGTCAATGATAGAAGGTCGGTATAGAAGAGAACTGATGAAGTCAGCAGAATTGGAAGCAATCCAACGATTGAAGCTGTTAGAAACACATCTGTCTAAAAAAATAAAATTAAAAAGTTGAAAATGTTCTAGAGCTCACACTCACTCTTACAAACATCCTTCGAAACCGGCAAAAAGCAGGAATAGCAAAAAAGAGAAGGATCGAATTCGCATATCTTTCATAACCTCCGCAAAATGGCATTGATATTACATATAGAGCTGGCGGTGTTGTAATCAACGGATTCCAAGTGTAGTTACCGGAGCAGTAGGATCTTGTTTGAGCTGGAAATTCGATTATTCAGACGATGTATACTTTTTTAAATGATTCCCCTACAGATGTGAAAAATTTCGTCCATATACGGATCCGGAACATAATGGTAGACTATGGTAGTCAGCAATATGTGAATGGATGAGAATAATCCGCCCAGTAAGAAGTCAGCTGTAAGCAGTTTGAATTTTTTTATATCGAGAATTCTCAATATTACTTTTTCTCGAAACTGGAGAAAATGGAAGACATATTCGTGAAGATTTTGGTTCTGTCATCTGCAATTTATAATTATATTGTTGTAATTGTACTTAAGAATTTATTTATATTGAATAGTTGTTTAATTCTTTTCTGAGAACTCGGTTTCTAACGATTTGAGATAGTTTTATTTATTTTTTTATTCAAACAAAAATATTTTTTGAGATCCGTAAACACCTGAGCCGACGACAGGTTGCGTACCGGCGGGAGCGTTTAATTTTCGAGAGTCTCGAGGTCAACCCATTTTCTTTTTTCTTTTTTCTCTTGTTTCTATTTTTGTGAATTCTCGGATAAGAAATTCCTTTGGGACGTGTCGGAATATAGTTTTGGACATGACACTTCACAAATATTCGGTGTAGAGAAACTTAAAACTTGTCTCTGCGAGTTTTGAAGGATCATAGAAAAAGAGAAAGGAAAATAATAGCGAATGTAAAATCTACATAGTTTTGATTGATGGAATCTTCGCATCCGATAAGAAAACGATGATGTTCAATTGAAATTCAATTTGTTCTAGGAATGAAACAAGAGCCACATCTTCCATCACCCCATCCTTATTCGGAAAGTGCTAATTCGCCATTGTTCATGAATAAATAGATAGAGAAGTGTCTTTTCTTCCATCCTCATCCATCTATCGTCTCCGAATTAGGGCCTCACACACATACTCTGAGGAAGGGCTCAAGAGACATCGGAGCACTCCATCATTCGGGCAGTCCTCCTCGAAACAACACAAAACCGATCCATCTAACACCTCGCTCCCCTTCTTCCCCCAGTCCCTCCCTCCGTATTTCTTCTTGCCTCATTGATTACTTTTTGTTCTTCTTCGTTCCGTCCCGCCCATCTTTCCTCTTTTCTTCGTGTTGCAAACACCCCATTCACCTTGATTTATGGCGCCGCCTCACCCTCAGAGACTCCAACAAAACTCCCGACGGGAAGAGGCAGACAGAGATACGTTATTGCTTTTCGCGGGTGTTTTATTATGTGTTTTATGGCACTCACTAGGTAATTTATGAGGTGATTTCTGTCTTTGCTTAGTTGATTTATGGACCTGGCTCATCCAAAATGATATCCCAATCTTGTTCGCTTCATTAAAAATATAGAAGCTGGTTTGGCGCCTACAGTATTAAGAGCATTCATCAATATATTGATGATAAAAGTGATAAAAGTCTCTTATCAAACTGTCAAGCTGTTGATTTATCTAATTCGAATACTGATTTCAATTTATTTTTTCCTAGTTTCACCTTCATGTTTTTTCGTTTCAAAAAATAAGATATTCAGATAAATTGCAAACCACAGGACGTTGAAAAAGTGTCTCATTTTTCATATTTTCCATTTGACCGCCCATCATCAATTTCGACATTTCTTCAGTTTTTCGGTCAACAAACAGGTGCGGACCATCTGGGTTCATCATTGTCTCTCATCGCCATCAAGTCATCACATTTTTCGGCACTGGAATGTCATTTACGCCATTTACTTTTGGCCATATATTTAGTACCCCTTGTTTAGTTATTTTTATTGTTGCCCATTTAGGAGATATGACCCAAAAAAAGACAATCCGAGTCGTTCTCCATTTGTGTTCTCTATTAACCACCAATCATTTCTGCTCCCACCTCGGAACATCTCCATCTTCCAATCGCCTTATCACCACTTTTCTGAATCTCTTCTTCCTGCACACTCTCTCTCCCTCTTCGCCCATTTTTCATTTCCTTTATCAATCACAAATCACTCGTTTTCTTCATTCTCTCATGATCACAAGCTCCCATTTGCTCTCACTTCGTCAGTACTTTTTCATCGAAACGAGCGCCTATAGTGGTCCATTTGATTTGATTCCGGAATTGAATTTGACACCCATCTCTGGCGGGAGGCAGCTCTTCAAATTGTTGCGAAACTTGCTCCAAAAAGAACAAAAGCTTATTCAGAGTATTGCGGAATGCTTGCTATAAAATGCGCTTCTAAATATGTCCTGTTTCAAACAGAACGTTTTAGTTTCGAGTTATCCTATTTTTGTAATACACTTCTTTCTCAAGGGGTCCTTGTCTTTTCTCACTGTTCCCCCGTTTCTAATGCTACATTTCAACTTGTTAGGTCATGGCTCTTATCGCTTCCACAAATCGATCGTATTTCCTTCATGATTCTAATCTGTCCCCTCTGTTTCCTCTTCTTTTTAGAAGGAATACCGAGAATGTTTTGAAAATGAATCATGATTTGAAAAATAGGCAAGCTTTTTCTCTATCTTGTCTCTCTTCCTCTTCTTTTCTATTGCGTGTTCCTCCCCCATTTGACACTTAGTAGGACAGCAGGTGGCCCTTCCAGTTTGCACTCTATTTCGTTTTCTGTGCTGATCTTTTCATTAGACCAATCTCTAGTAATTACAATTCAACGATGTCGTAATTATTCTCCCGAGAGCTTTGAGAATTACGCAACGACAAAAAAGAGATTAGAGGCACGGTGTACAGTAAGCCTATAGTGTTCATTCTTCCGTTCGATAATCCTACACTTGTCCTTTCAACTCAAGGTTTTCCCACCATGATTTCATGAATCATTAAACTTCTCAACATTCACTATGTTCCCTTAGTTTGTTTTTTGAATGACTTTCATTACTCCGTCATTTGAATCTGGGATGTTTGGAATGGAATTCGGAAATTTCGGAATCAAACAATTTAGAATACAGTATGTCAAAGGAGCACTCGGAGCGTTTGCTTGGGTCTTGAGTGGAATTATTTGTAAATAATTTTTATTCCATTTTCCAAATCTGTTTGTCAATATTTCACAATTTTTTTGCGCTTCTGTGATTCTACTTTAAAAACTCCGAAATTTTGAGAATTAAAGTTTTCGACAGTCGAAACATCCCTGATTTGAATTTTTACTTTCTACTTTTAATTTTTTTTTTCTTCAAAAATTCTTATATGTTTCAGATATCACAAACTGTGCTATGAACTAACCATCGAACCAATCAAATCACAATGTATCGACCTCTGTTTATATTCTTCACAATTTTTCTCGGATGTTCTTCATCTGATCAAAGACTGTCGTCCACATCGATTTCATCGATGAGCGGATTGTCGAGTCCACGAAAATGCGAGCTAATCACAATCCCGATGTGCAAGAACCTTGATTATAACCAAACCGTTTTTCCCAATCTCCTCGGACATACGACTCAATCCGAAGCCAATCCAGCCATTTCCCAGTTCAATCCACTGATCAAAGTGAAATGTTCTGAAGATATTCGTCTGTTCCTGTGTACAGTATACGCTCCAGTCTGTACAGTTCTCGAGAAACCCATTCAGCCATGTCGGGAATTGTGCTTATCAGCGAAGAACGGTTGCGAGTCACTGATGAAAAAGTTTGGTTTCCAATGGCCCGATCAGCTAGACTGTAACAAATTTCCTGTTAGTGATTTGTGTGTTGGAAAGAATTCTAGTGAATCGAGTAGTTCTAAGAAGTAAGTTTTTCCTTTTTCAATGAAATCTAAAGGATTTATAGTCAAAATTACAGGAGCAGCAGTGACGTCACATTCGGCGTCTCCACAATTGCAAATGAAGTGGTTCTATCTCCAAAAATATGTCCACATGTCATGCATACCACCAGTGGTTCTCACTTTTCACTCCCTCTTTTGAGTGGACGTCTTCCCGATTGTTCGTTGACGTGTGAAGCGGATAATCAAGTACCGATGATGTTCGACGGACGAGTGAGACGTATTCTTCGAATCTGGACTGCAGCCTGGTCTGTTGCCTGTTTCGTCTGCTCACTTTTCACACTTGTCACCTTCCTTGTGGATTTGTCTCGATTCGCCTATCCAGTTCGACCGATTCTTTATTTGGCTTTTTGTTATCTCGCGATTTCACTAGTTTACATGATTGGTGAGTCAAGTTAATTAGATATTTGATCTAATCGAAACATTTAAGGTGTCGTTGGTGAAGACGGATTTGCCTGTGGAACGTATGGATCAACACCGAAAATCCTAGTTACCCAAGGTGGAGAAAACGTTGGATGCAGTGCTCTGGCCGTAGTTCACTACTTCTTTTTCATGGCCAGTTGTGCATGGTAACCCTTTTATAAAATTCTTATTTCACTATTTTTGGTATTTCAGGTGGCTGGTTCTCTGTCTTGCCTGGTTCTTGGCTGCAAATTTGAAATGGGGCGCAGAATCGATTGCAGCACTATCTCCATATTTCCATGCCATGTGCTGGGGAATTCCTGCAGTTTTATCGGTCACTGTTCTCGTCACAAACTCTGTCGATGGAGATGTTTTTACTGGAATTTGTTCTGTTGGAAATCTCAATCCCTCGGCTCTCGTTTACTTCTTCTTCACCCCGATTGTTGTTTCGTTGGGTAGGTCCATGTGGAAAAAATACTACTGATGCATAGGGGGGAACAAATCGAATTGGGGGAACTGGGTTTTTCTCCGAAAAAACGTTCTATTTGCAGCACTCGGAGCAGTCCTACTAATCTGTGGAATTTGGTCGATGATTCGAATTCGAAGTTATATAAAACTGCAGCACGCAGACGTTGAAAGAAATATCAGCAAGTTGGAAAAGTTGATGTTAAGGTGAATATTTCGAAGTTAAGGAACAAAATCAAAACCAAGATTTCAGAATCGGGGCGTTTGCTATCATGTATTCTCTTCCAACTGCCATGAATGCTGCTATTATGTGGTATCAGGCAGTGCACATGCCAGCTTGGCTAGAAGGATGGCTTCATCACCGATGCGTTAGACTTCAAGATCGAGAAGACTTTGGATTCACATTTCCCATTGACGAGTGTCCAGGAGATCCGAAAGTTGCAGCACCAGAAATTATTATTTTCCTTTTGAAGTGAGTTTTAGTAAAATTGAATTCCAATATGTATTGTATTCTAGATACGTATCCCAATTGGTTGTTGGAATCACTTGTGCAATCTGGGTCGTTTCCTCGAAAACCCTATCCAGCTATCACAAAGCTTATCTAGCTCTGTCATCAAGGTCACCTCCGGTTCCGAATCATCCTGATCAGGTCAATATGCGGTGATAAAAAGAAAAACTACACTTTATCTTGTAATACTATCTTTGACTCCCTCTTTTCTTTCTCCCAACCCAAAAAAAAACTTCACCCGTTTCTCCTCCTCACACTCCAGTCTTTGTGACTTTTCTTTCCCCTTTTGCTCCTCGGTGCCCATCGTCTCGTCTCCTTTCTACCACAGAATCATTCCCCAGAGCATGATCCATCTTTGTGTCTTATCTCTCATCGTCTACCATGTTCTCTCGGCCGCTTCCTGATTTGAGTTGCGACTCGCGAGCACATTTCTGAAAAGCACAGCTCCAAAAAAGATGCGCTCACCATATAACACAAAACGAAAAATAAGAAGAGACTCTTGGAAAAACGAAGAGATTGGGAAAAATGATATTTTTGTGTAGTAGTAGCATCGAAACGAAAATGTTCCCCAAGAAGCAAAGAGAAGGAAAAGTTACTGGAATTTCAAATTCAGGTTACTGTAGATCAGTTCTTATTATTCATCTCGTCGCTGCCATTCTTATGTATCTCTCTTTTTTACTCACGTTCTGTTCTGTTGTCAAAAGCCCCAGCACAAGGTACACACACTTTTCCACTTTGAGCACTCCAACCAGGGTAAACCCACTTTTCATCCCAGTCTTTTTTTCCACACACTGAACTTTGAATACAATTCAATCACCTAATTTTACTTATATTCAAAGTCTGTATTTCCATTTTCATTGTAAAAAAATAAATTATGAATTATTATTGTTATTATTTGTGGTATGCGGGAAAGGGAAGAACTAGGAAAAGAAATGAATAGAAGAAGCTAATAATAAAAATCATGAAAATCCTTGAGAATTGATTTTGAAAGACAACAAGCGAAACAGACTCCAACCAGTTGAATGGCTGCCAATACTGCGCAAATTCCACCTACCATCGCTCCATTTTTAAGTGTCCATTCTGAAATTCAAAGAATTCAATTTTGAATTTCCGCCTAATCATGCCCTATTGACAAAGTGCAACAGAGCACACTTTGATCTCTTCTTCTTTCGAAAAAAAAACGACTAACGTTCAACACTGTGAATGCATCCGGCTTCGAACAGTGGAGCATTCTCCCGGACGCATCCCTCCATTTCTTCGACGCAACACGAATCGGGAATCGTTGTGAAAGTGAGCCAATCGGATGAATTCGTCACTCCACAGCATTCAAATAACTGCAAAATATTTTATTGGAGTGAAAATGGGAATTTTCAAAATATCCAAGAAACTTCAATTTGCACAGAAAATTTGAGTTGAAATGAATTGGACGAATATTTGACCTGGTTCTCAAGCAACTTCGGAAAAAGCAAAGGAAAATATCTCTAGAATCTTTTTGAAAATATTATTCCGGTACAAACGAAACCGGAGCCGTAGCCGAAGGTTTCACACCGACAACTACCGTAACCTGATATTTTTCAAATTTTTCGAGGAGAAACAACTCGACTAACTATAAAATTAGAGAAAACCATTAAAATAAAATCCAAAAATAAAAATATTTTCAGGTTACGGTAGTTGTAATTGTGAGACCTTCGGCCAAGGCTCCGACTTTTTTTTTGTACCAGAATAATAATCAAGAATGATAGTATTAGGAAAAATAGAGTACTTTTCCGAATTATCGGATCCTAACAATTTTAGAGAGAAGAGGAAAAGAACCTGAATTATCTAAAAACTTCGAATGGATGGAGCTCAATTCAACGGAACAAAAAGATATCAAAAGTATATATTTTTTACTTACCTGATGTGTTTTATCCCAGGCACTTTCGACACCTCGACTCTCGTGATATCGTACCATGCCCGTCTGAAATTTGAGTCCAAAAAATGAAAGAAATGAATAGAACTCTTACCTGAAGTTGATTGGAAATACCGAGTCGGAAACTGTCGTGCAGTGCATATCCAATAATAACAGCAGCAATTTCACAGGTCTAGAAACGGAAAAGTTGGTAATAGTTGTCGAAATCTCTTTGATTTGAAATATTTAATTCAAAATATTTGATTTCAAACTAAATGATTCTATTGAATCTTAAGTTACGACCGCTCGAGACCCGCCCGAGACCTGCCCGAGATGGAAAGCTTAAACATAACCCTAAATCAATAGAATAGGAAGGAAGATTTGAGAATTGATCATTTTCAGAGGTTAGGACAACAATAAACCAAATTTGCGTAATTAAAAAAGGAACCTGATTTCCGAAAAACAATGAATGAAACTCACAATAAGAAGCGCGAGAAGAACTGCAAACGATACAGTAAGACAGTAATTCTCTCGAATCGCTCCACAACATCCGAGAAAGCCGAGAAGTGTGCAAAGAGATCCAATCACCAGAAGTATTATCGGTGTGGCTAACCTGAATTTGTGCTTCTTCTATATTAGTAATTTGAATTCCTAATTTTGAATGAAACAAAAAAGTTCTAATTCTAAAATTGCTCACCTTTCATCACCTAATATATCTAACACATTATCAAATTTTAGCTGTAAAATCGATCCGACAATGATAAGTGACAGTCCGCCGACCTGAATTTAGAATTCAGTTTTTCCCAATTCAAAAACTACCGTACCCATAATACTAAATTCGCTAGAAACAATAGATATTTGACGATGGTGACGCCTCCCTCGACCATGACTTTCTTATCACGATGTCATCGAAGAAATCGGAACTTCTGGCGGGACGAAATAGAAGAAGACGTCAAATGGCGGGGAAGGAAACAACGAATGAGGAGAAAGAAGCACAAGAAGAAGAGGCGACAACACAATTGAGTCGTCGACGGGAAGGGGCGGATGCTCCGAACTCCGCCCATTTCGTGAGCGAGGAGCAGTTGATTCTTCTCCCTTTCGTGGCGCTTCTTCATGTCTCTCCTAAGTCGTCGCCGAAGCGAGCTTTAGGGAATATAAGGAATATTCTGAAGATAGGGAGAAGAGAGTGAAGAGCTTTGGTAATGTGGATGGACCCCCCTCTGGAGGGCGCCCGCGGCGATAAAATCTGGACGATGTTGCTGCTCAAATTCATCACAAAAAAAATTCAAGACAACACAAGAACTATGGGGAAGCGGAGAAAAGAGCGAAATCGAAACAAGCAGAAACAATTTTTAAGAAAAAACGAGGATAATTTTTAGGTCAACAAGAATAACAAGAAACAGGTATTTATTATTGGGGGAAGTGAACTGAATTGACTAGACTGGGCGAGCCTTGATCTGGCCGATACGTCCTTTGGCGAGCTGAAAAAATCAAGATGAGCAAATTTGAAAAGACACCTTGATTCTTACCTTTCTCTTCTCCTCAGCGAACATCGTTTTGTTAGCCTTCTTCTCAATTCGTCTCTGTTTCCTAGCCTCCTTCACTGCCTTTTTTCTCAAGTTTCTCTGTTCCGGAGTTTCTCCTTTTGGTCGGAATGTTGAAACAGTCGAGAAGACACTCTCTTTATCATCTGCATCGTCGTCGTCCTCCATATCCTCATCCTCTTCCTCATCTTCATTCTCTTCGGCAATCTCCATCTCCTCCACTGCTTTATCGAAACGCTTCAATGCTTTTCTAGACAATCCACGAGGTTCTTTGATCAATGTTGGATGGTTGTAGATATTTGTGTATTGTGTTGCAAATGACTCGCAATCCCACTTCATCTTCTTATTAGTTCCCTCATCCACTTCCACAATTTCGTACTCTTCTTTGTCTTTGATGACTCCTTCCTCAATGAGGCGCATCCGTTCACGAACATAGCGTTTGGCGAGCTGCAAAATGAAGATATAACTCTTTCAATTATGTTTCACTAGAAAACTAAATTTTCATGAATAAATATAGTACCTCTTCATCATACTCAGCATTCGAAGGTCCTTTGTCATTGACAAGTTTGTGAAGACGTCCCGCGTTTGGCTCGAGTGCTCCTCCTACCTCATAGTCGTCTCCATCAAGCTCTCCAATCTAAGAAAAATTGAACATTTTTCTAGAATAAATTGATAATTGATATACCTGTTCAGTGTTATATTCTCTATCCATAAGCTCTTCAAAGGCGTCATCGATAACTCTTTGCTCAGCTCTAGTTGGTTTGATTTCTCCAACCGCTTCCTCACCGAACAACTCATCGTCATCATAGTCGTCGTACATCTGACCATCATCATCCTCTTCTTCTTCCTCTTCTCCATCCGAGTCGACATCTCGTCTCACATCACGGAACAGCGTGGTTCGCTCGTCTAGAACTCCTCCAGCTAGTGAGATGAAGTTGTCCTCGAGCTCTCCTCCACTTCTATCATCGGTTCCATCTTCTAAAGCATTGGCAACATCTTCGTCGAAAAATTCTGGTTTTTTCATGACTCCCGTAAGTCCGAAAAGTGGAGGAGCCGGAGGGAAGCCAGATGGGCCTGATGATGATTTGATCGTTGTTTTCTCAACTTCTTCATGAACATTTTCAAGCTTCATTGGCTGAAAACTTTATATATGCATTCGAACTGGCTGGAAAATCAATAACCTCATTGATAGCTCTCATGTGCTGCAAGTAATCATAATCGTCGTCATAGTAGACTCCATACTTTTGTTGCTCTTCCAAATGCTCCTGCGTTGGTTTGAAGCGTTCACTCTTTTCTCTGTTATCCGGCACCAAACGGAATCTTTGACTGGCTTTCTTATCGATGAATGCCTTCTTCTTACCCATTTTATATCGCTTGGCGAATAAATTTTCCAGTAACCTTCTGAAAATTGAGATATGCAACTAATTTGTGTTAGTTCATAAGAAATAGAGGATTGGATTGACACCGAATGATAGACAACGAATTAAATTGATCGGATAGAATATTTCATTAGAATAATAAAGGCCCAACAAAAATAATTAAGAAATTAGGAAACGAAATAGTTTTAGAAAAAATTAACTTAAACACTAAAAACCGGAAACAAAATTTAGGAACCCTCAGAATGAAGGTACAAAAAAGTGCATTTTTATAGGGATAGGGCAGGGGTAAAGAGAAAATGAAATTATCAAATCAACAGACAGAAAACAAGTAGTGGCGCCTGCA
This sequence comes from Caenorhabditis nigoni, assembly GCA_027920645.1. Lineage (NCBI taxonomy): Eukaryota > Metazoa > Nematoda > Chromadorea > Rhabditida > Rhabditidae > Caenorhabditis > Caenorhabditis nigoni. The sequence continues at coordinate 6,060,389 of CP115864.1, forward strand.
AACAACTTTAGAAGGCCATTTGCAGGCGCCATGAAAGGCTTAATAGGGGGTTCCATTTACGGGTGAGACGATTCAGGAATGAACATTTAGAAAGCACGTTGCTTCTGAGGATGACGGCGTTGTTGACCGCCTTGTGATCCCCAGTTTCCTCGCTTTCCGTCTGGTCCTCCGGGTCCTCCTCGTCGTTCTCCTTGGAATCCACCAGATCCTTTCTGCTTGTCTCCTTGCCGCTCGTTCCGGCCTGGAAACCAAGATCCAGGACCTTGGTATCCACCACGGCCGGTGCGTGGCTCGAGAATCTGTTCATTGTTTTCAGCAAGAGTTTGAAGCTTATCAGACAAATTGAGAGCAAGCATCTGGAGACGAGATGGTTCGACTCGGTGCATGATGAGACAGTCGGTTGGCTCATCAAGAGTAGCGGAGAGCTCCTCTTGTATGATCATTTTACTGAAAAAATTACTTGAGATGAGAAGAGTATTGAAAAAAATTACCTGATGATGCTGTGAACGTCCTTCTTGGAAAGGTCGAACAAAGAAGCAAGCTTTTTGAGAGAAACGGTCGAATAGACAGTGGAATAAGTTAGAAGGTAGGTGCGGAGAGACTCTTCTTGAATACGTCTTACAACCATATCCTTCACTTGATCCGCATTGTGGAAAAGATTCCAAACCTTCTGGTTCATTTTTTCGTTCACAATATAATCCTTGCACTTTTTCCAGTCTCCATTGAGCATTGCTTTGGATGCAGCAACAACATGCTCGCGGGTGTTCTCAGGTGGTCCTGTCAACGAGGCTTTCTCGCTTTGCTTCAGCTGGTAGTGGAAGCTGCGACTAAGCATACGACGGCGCATTTCGAATTCGCAACTGGCCATGTGTGGGATCTCGAGAAGCATTGAGCAGATCAAATATACGCATTCCATGAGCTCGACGTTGATGTGCATGTGATATGGAACTTGACGAGAACGGTCGATCTTCTCCTGTTCGGCTGTTTTTTCGTGTGGCCGAGTTCCAACAGCTTGGGCGAGCAATTCCTTGGCACGCTGGGTATTTTGGATTTCCGATAAACCTTGATGAGCCTCTCGAATGAATCCATGACGGAAAGCGCAAAGACCAAGTTGACAGATGGTTCTGTTGTAGAGAATTTGAGTATCGACATCAGAGTGATCGACGATTGCTTGCATGTGACTCATCAGAAGAAGATCTCTGGCACGATGCCATTTATCATGAACGGCGAGGAAGTATACGTGACAGAGCATAGCACGCTGTCTCAAACGTTTCTCATCATCCAAAGTGTAGATCTTGTTGCACAAGTAATCCATGGTCTTGGCAATTTCTCCAACATTTTGGTCTTGATATTTGTAATAGGTGTGCTCGATTCTCATCATGTAAACTTTGCAGACTTCATGTTTGTCAAAAATTCCAAGATGGTTGCGAAGTTCAACGTATTTCTCAGCTTTTTCGATCAGTTGACACATGTCTTTCTCGGCCTTCAGTTTTTCAATGTAGTCATTTGAATGACAGTCTGCATTCTGAAGAATTTTAGCCAACTCTCCATCCAATCTCTGAACGGCGATGAGAATACTTCCTTGAATACGGTATTCTTCGTTTTCATCCTGTAAAATAATGTATTTATTGAATTTTTATTGCTAGTTATGCTGTTTACCTTCAAATTCTCATCTTCTTCAGCATATGTTACCGATAGCTTCACACGGTCAGTTGTGATAAGAAGATCAAGAAGAGTGTTAACGGTTCTCAGGGTATTCATGAAAGTTTCGTACTCCATGTAGTCGCTGATCTTAGCATTCAACTCGAAGAGGGCAGAGATGATGCAGAAGCTGATCTTGACGCTGATACCAAGACCAAGTTGTTTTTCTTCGGCAACTTCGAGAAGTTTTTGAAGATTGGCCACATGCTGGTTGCGATCAGTTGTTCTTTTTCCGCGAGCTGACATAACTTCATTCAGTTTTTTGATCATGACATCATGGGTGACTTCTTCCTTAGGATCAAAGTGAACAACCGACTTTTCTCGGCTCACAGGAGTCCAATCATCGTCATCTTCTTCTACAACTTCCTTGACCTTGATTACTCTCTTTCTCTTATCTTTCTTGTCGTCCTTGCTCTCCTCACGGAATTCTTTCTTCAAGAAGTAACGGCGAAGCTGCTCCATTTTGGTGACGCTTTCTTCATCATCAGATGAGTTGGTATCTGGTTCAGAAGACCAATTGAACGAATCATCATCGTCACTGTCACTTTCACTTTCACTGTCCGCAACTCTCTCGGCTTGTCTTCCTGGTGACTTTTCAGCCTTTGCCTCAGAGACCTCCTCGAAGTCATCATCTTCATTCTCGTCTTCAGGAGTTTCATAACCATCTTCGTCAGGATTAGCCCGGTAATCAGTTACCAAATCGGTCAGGCCGTGATCCTTGATATACTTCTTCAGCTTCTGGCGAAGAGGTGAGAGAGCTTTGGTGTTGTTCTTTGAAAGTGCTGCTTTAGCTTCTTTGTCTTCCCAGAGCTTATTCACGTAGTCCTCGATTTCAACCAAAAATCTGAAAAAAACACTACATAGGCATAAAGTGAGTTTCGCAACATACCTGATGTAAAAGCGTGGAGTTGTTACATTCTGGCGTTGGAAGATCGTCTTTGACTTGTCATAGGCTTTTGCAAGAGTATCGAACCCTGTTAAAAGCTTGTTCAGATCCTTGTTGCTCTTAGCATCTCGGTTTTGTTTGATGAGACTTTTGAGCTCATCAAACTTCTTGTCTTTTTGAGCGCGTACCACACGTTTCTCATCTTCTTCAGGACCAGCCATGAAGTCGAGATCATCGCTGAAGAAATTCGAAATTAGCTCCGAAACAAGTAAGGAAGGCGGAAACTCACCGGAACTTTGCGCTTTTGTTAACTTTTAGCTCTTCAACCTCATCTTCACTTGAATCGGTATCAGAATCGGAAGCTCCTCTACGATAGAAACGAGACATTTCTGAAAAAAAATTCTGTCAGTTCCCAAAAGGAAGAGAATTCAGAGGAAGCGAAGTGAATTATGATGGAAAAATGTGAAGATAATGGTTGTTCGATAAATTTTGTTACGAAATCTCAAAACGAGATTAAGAAATAGCAATGTGGGTTGGACGAAAAGCAGAAAATGTAAAAATATGTCCCCGGTTGAACAGTAGAAAAATCGTTGTGAGACCGTTGGCGCATTTCTCGTTATCGGCAAGCGTGCCAGTAAAACCTTTACGCATCTCTGGGTTTTCGGCGGAAGATTAAAAAGTGTACTTCCGAGAATTTTATGAAGCAGAATATTCTAAAATATTTTGAAATTGGTGAAAATTAGGTATATCGTCGCTGTTTAATTGTAAGCAATCAAGATATAGTGTTATTAAAATTTAAATAGTTTTATTTTTATGAGAATTAGAAAAAATTATGCTAAAAATAGGCAGGAAGAAAAACCGAGTGCAAAAATGGGTAGGAAATGTGCTATAAATGTGATAAATCAGATCTTTAAAGCAAAGAGATTCTCAAAATATTCAAACGATAGAAATAGGATGAGGACCGGTGATACAGGCCAGAAAGAAACAAAAATAAGAGGAAAAACTATATACATGCTAAACTGAGTGGGGCAGGAAAATGAACTAGACGGATCGATGGCATGAAAACAGGGAATAGTCATGAAAATATGATTTTTTGGTGATGTGTCGATTCAAAGTTCAGTAAATTCAGAAGAGTGAAGAATTCCTTCATCCATTGCTGAATCGCCTATTGGGAACCTCGCCAGCAACGAGCTCGCCGTCCGTGCTGAAAATTGAAATTGATTACTGAAATAATTGAATTTTGAATAAAACTCACCAATGTCAGGATTTGAATGATTTTTGAACATTTCCACGGTAGAACTGTATATTGACCAACCATTAGCCAACATAGGAGAGTGTTCCAGAATTTTATCGCATACTCGAAGAACATTTAAAATGAACTGTGGCTTCATTTGTTCGTTGTTTAGCATGTTAAGCGGACAGCTAATGGTGTAAAGACTGTGCGCCACTTGAACCTCATCGTATTGTTCTATCAATCGAACCAACAAACTGAATGCACGTTCTATAAGTTGCTGCCTGGTGTCCTTTATTTTTTCATTCGTTTTTTGTCCATCTGCCCACGATAAGGCTATCGCAATATGACCGACGAGATTTTTCCTCTTAAAATCGTCTGTCACACCGAAAAAGATATCAGCCGGCATCGACGGAGTTCTTGAAACGAGGAAAAAGAATCGAAGAATCGTACTCCGGAGTTCCATTAGTGGGACAACGTCGAATGAGTCCATAGATAGGCATGTCATCAATCTTTTCAAAACTTCCTGTAATAAAAAATTGAACAATATTTAGTTAAAGTTTCAAATTTCCAACCTCAATAAACCTGCGAACTTGTTGCTGTTCGTACTCTCCTATTGGCATTCTTTGTCCATTTTGCATCGGAATCCACATCATCAAAAAGTTGTTCATGGCTCGCAAACTGTTACAGACGATCCCGCAAGCGAGTTTCTTTTTTGATGCTTCAGCGAAGTCGCTCAATGGTGTACTCCTCATAATAACATCACATAGCAATGGAATAGCTCCTTTTGCAATTGCTAACTCTTTAACTGGCAGTTTGTGAGCAACCACATTGCTCAAAAAGCCTGTTCCACTATAAACAATATCGTCCTCTCCATTCATCAAACTATCTCGAAGTCTTTGCATTATCTGGAAATGGAATTTTCATTTTGAATGTTTCTTGAAAGTGGTAAAATATTGAAAATGATTTTCTTAATAGTTAGCCATTCAACCTCTTTTGAAATAACTTACAAAAGGAAGAGGTTCTTTCAGATTGGTTAAGCACAATGACCTCGAATCCGACACTTGCAGTAACAACTTGAATCCAGAACGGACCACATTAGATATCGGATAATTGATAATAGTGTATATTAACTGAATACCATCCACTTTCACGAATCCATCAATCGCATTCGAATCATGCATCAATAAATTAAGAAGGTCGAATGATCGTGTGACAACTTGAGCAAGCAGTGACCTGAAATTCAAAATATAGAATCAAACTTATTATATCTTTTGAAAACTCACATTTCTTGGAAATTTCGATTCATCGATTCTTGATCCGGGAAATTCGCATTTTGACTATTCCTAAGCATATGCTCACTTCTCATCAGAATTCCTTTCAGTAGCATTAATATACTTTGCGGTGGGACTTGGTCCCGTTGTCGATCCGGTCCCCAGATCAAACAATTTTTGAGCACCGCATCCTTACTGATAATAAACCGAAGAACGACCAGAATAGTTGGATTAATTTGGCTCGGCGGAATCTGTTGACTGAGGAGACCAAGAAGCGCTCCAATCATCTTTTCGAATTTTAGGCTCCGTGCGAAATCACTTCTCAGTTTGTCATATTTCGGGTTATTAAGACATTTTATAATATTTTCTAATATGTCGAACACTTGCTTCGCACATACGAGAGTCGGTTGCATGGCATTGCATATGAGATCACGAAACTCGTATTGTTGGTTTCCTTTCGGTTCAAATAATTGAACAATTTGATGTATATTCGGAATTGTTATCCGATAACTGGTTAATCGATTTAGAATATCTAGGAGATAACACCAAAGTTGAGGCTGTAAAAAAGATATTTGAAAGGAAAGTCATATTCAATTAAAACTTACATAATAGTTAGGCGGAACTTGAATTTGTAGGGGTTTCATACCATCGTGGATTATCAGAAGAAGCCTTTGAATACACCCCTGAAATATTCATTTTGTGCTACATCGTTTGATTTCATAGACCTACCGGAAGTTGTGCTGGATCCACTTGTACCATTTTATCCCGCTTGACCCACTCTCGTATTGTCATTGCCATGTTGAACTTCCTTTGAGGATCTTTCGTATTGAACCATTCCTGTAAAAAAAACATCTTGCTTAAGTTTCGAAGACCAAACCAACAATAATCGCCTGCTCGGCTCCTTGCGCCCAATTCGTTTGTGCCATTTCGGGATTCACATTTTCACATGTCGACCCATTCGATGAGAAACATCTTTGAGAATCGGGAAACTGATTTGTCATCGAGGTGTTCACACTCAGCATCGACATCCGATCATCGTTCTGGTGATAAGACATTACAGAAGGAGCGACGGATGGAGCTGGAGACTGAGCATACGGCCATGACTGAACCCATTGTTCTGTTCGTGCTTTCTGATTTTGAATAGGTGTTGAAGGCGCGTGAGATGGGGACGAATATGCCGAACTGAAAATGATAGTTATAAGTCTTCCATTGTAAAATTAAGGAGAAGAGAAAAGTGGAAACTAGAACCAAAATATTGTTCAAAAATATGTTGCTGAAGGTTACACAGCAGTCGTTTTTTGAAATACCACCCATCAAGAATTCGCTCGTTACCCTCGTTTTTGTGTGTCTCTATCCCCCATTTATTTTCCATTTCGTTCCCACCCATTTCCGCCGTTTCTCTTTTCTCCCCTCCCATTTCGATTCAACTATTTATACTGCCTGTCACGCCTGTCTTAACTTGGGCGAAGCAGTCACCAATCAATATGAGGTGTGGTGTCTCCTAGATAATCATCTATTTTTTTCCCTCCTCACCTCTGCTGCTGATTTTGTTGAATCTGTTGCTGCTGTAGCTGTTGTTGCGTCAACAACTGAGTCATCTGGGGTTGGTGTGAAGTCATCTGGAGATGATGCTGTGGTGGATGTTGCTGAGGAGGCATCGGGGGATAATTAGGAGGTGGTTGGGCTTGCGGAGGTGGATAGGGATGATACGGAGGTGTTGGGAGTCCTGAATAGGAAGCTGTGTGCCACGACGGATGAGACGTCGTGGGGACCTGAAAGGAAGTTTTTGAAGAAGAAAAAATATACTGGATGGAATTAGCTGTGGGATTTATATGGAACTCTAATGAACTAATTATAAAATTTGGATTTTGATATTAACGAAAAGAACAAAAAAGACAATGGAGGGGAAAAAGGGTACTGAAATCCAATAACGGATTCGATAAAGACCTGATATTTGAATAATAGTATCTTTGTGATAAACTTTTAAGCTAAAAATGATACCTGGTCATGATACGGAACAGGGTTCGGAGGCAGCGGATGGTGATAGGGACCACCGGTCGGACCTAGCATTGGTTGTCCGGTGGGATGCATAAGAATACAGAAACGAATTCAGTGTTTCAAATCGAACTTTTTTGAAAATTATGCCTGAAAAAATCGATCATTTTTTAAACAGTCTATCGACGAGTGCTCTATGACAGTGGTTCATCGATCGATCAAAGATAAAGTAGGTGATAACAAAGATAAAGCGGTAAAACTAAAAAAACGAGACAAAAAAGGGGTCGCTTTCCCTGCAGACTCGTTTCCACATTTGAATTCTTGTGTTACCCACCATTTTCTTGCTGCCGGTTTCTCTGCACTCTCCCCGTTTGACACACTATTTCCCCCTTCTCTCGTTCTCTAACCGAGGAGGGTGTACGCGTGTGTAAAGGGTGTGGGGACACGGGAGAACAGGGTGGACAATCGAAGAGACAGACTGTATGGGGGGACACTTGTCGAGGGTCAGACATTAGGGATTACTGTGTGATGAATGAAGAGACGCAGAAAAGCGGAAGAGGCATGGTGTGATTGGTGGATACGTAGAGACATTGTCATGAGAAGGGTGAAATATATGGGTGAATGAGAGCTACACTGACCTAGCGACCTATTTTGCGTTTTACTGCTGCAAGATTAAGAAAGCATAAAAAAGTGGATGAAGATGATTACTTACTATTGTTCTAGAATCATTGAATGAGATTTCATTGTTTATATTATTAAACTTAAACCGTTTAAAACTCTGAAAAAAGATAAACGAGTTTGATCCTCTTTGCAGTAACATGATATCGATATCCTAATGGTTACCAAACTATATTCTAAAATAATTAGGCGTTACTTACACCCCCTTCTCCCATGGCTGTCAATTAATGATGACATTTTCCCCCAGATTTTATCTATGTGATTGAATAGGTTTGCAGAAAACGAGCCAATTATCAAGATCTACAAAAAAACCATCAGAATCATATTCTAAAATCTTGATTCTATGTTGGTTTTCAGGTTAACAGATGTCTTTATGAACCCATAAACAAATACAATACCTTCACCAAACAATGTGACATAAGGGACCATCAGGTAGTACTAGAATTACAAGTGGGTTATCAAATAGTGCACCTGGGAGAGAATGTATATACACAATGGTGGAAAACACATTTTGGAATTCTTAGCAACTCCAGAATGAAAAATTTCAAAAAATTCGTTTAAAAAAAGTTTAGAAAAAGACATACTACTCTGGTCTAATTCCGAAAATAAAACCCGAAAATATGAGTGTGGGCGGAGCTTTGTTAGGTCCGGTAGCAAAATCCTTGAGGAAACATGAATTTTTGTGATTATTTTCTGTCTTATTTCCAATTTTTTGGATTTCCTCGATTTTGTAATTTTTCCCGAAAATTCAAAAAAATCGCATTACCACAAGGAAAACTATGGAAATTTCATACAATTAATCAAAAAATCGAAAAAAGAATAGCAGAAAATAATTACGAAAACTACATGCTCCTTTGAGGATTTCGCTACCGGACCCAAGCTCCGCCCACCCTAAAATTAGGCCACAATAATGATGCATTTAATGATCCTGATTTCTCTCTATGCAAATAATCTTTTTCTAAAAAAATCTGATTGAACTCCTGAATTCGTGGAACTAGAGTTTCCGTATCTTCCAAGTAATTTTGGTTTCTCCGGGAAAAAAGGAAACCAAATTTCTAATAAAAAATCTCAAAGCTGAATATGGGCTCCGATAAATCACGATTTCCTTTGAATCTTCCCGAAACGAATAAATCAAACTTTTCGAATGTCTTTTGTTCTTCTCCCCTACTATACAAATTTGAATTTCCGCTTTTTGGGACCACCCATTATAATTACTGTTGCCTCTCAAGTGTCCTTATGATTCTTTGGACCATGAACAGATGGGACAAAAAACAGGAGGAGGTAGGGGTTCATTCTTTTATTGTAATACCGTAAAAAAGAGGAGGAGATCGAGAATAAAAAAGGAAGGAGTAGTATACCAAAAAGCCATTTGAACACTCCTCCTTCTCCCGCCTCTCCGAAATCTTTCCCCAGAAAAAAGCGTCAATGGCTTCTTGGGGGTGAAAATTGGAAATTGGTTCATAAATCTTGTGTGAGCCAAAAAGAAATTCTGGTTGAGAGAAGAGTTATGGGGTTCTTTTTGTTTGGGTTCTCTCTTGATGATTAAGATTTTTCACGCGATTTCTTCTTTTTTAGGAAACAAAATGAAAATGTGGGTTTGTCATGAGATACTCAATGAGACATCTCAAATCTATGGATGGTTCAGGATACAAATTTAGGTTCCCTGAAAGGGGGACTGCGTTCAAACATTTTATTGCATTGAATTGTTTTTAAAGTTATCTATTTTCCTAATTTTTTTTTTCGAAAAAATTCAAAATAGATCCAAAATCTGAAAACCGGAAATCATGAAAAAGAGGATGAAGAGAGACTTGAAAAGTTCTTACTACTTTTTCAATTTTCTAAACTACTCCTTTTCAACTAACTTTTCTGAAATTTCGAAAATTCAGAGGGTTACTGTAGAAATCTTATAAAGTCAAAAAATTAAAAAAAAAGACAAATATGTCAGAATCTCAGAATCTCAGAATCTCAGAATCTCAGAATCTCAGAATCTCAGAATCTCAGAATCTCAGAATCTCAGAATCTCAGAATCTCAGAATCTCAGAATCTCAGAATCTCAGAATCTCAGAATCTCAGAATCTCAGAATCTCAGAATCTCAGAATCTCAGAATCTCAGAATCTCAGAATCTCAGAATCTCAGAATCTCAGAATCTCAGAATCTCAGAATCTCAGAATCTCAGAATCTCAGAATCTCAGAATCTCAGAATCTCAGAATCTCAGAATCTCAGAATCTCAGAATCTCAGAATCTCAGAATCTCAGAATCTCAGAATCTCAGAATCTCAGAATCTCAGAATCTCAGAATCTCAGAATCTCAGAATCTCAGAATCTCAGAATCTCAGAATCTCAGAATCTCAGAATCTCAGAATCTCAGAATCTCAGAATCTCAGAATCTCAGAATCTCAGAATCTCAGAATCTCAGAATCTCAGAATCTCAGAATCTCAGAATCTCAGAATCTCAGAATCTCAGAATCTCAGAATCTCAGAATCTCAGAATCTCAGAATCTCAGAATCTCAGAATCTCAGAATCTCAGAATCTCAGAATCTCAGAATCTCAGAATCTCAGAATCTCAGAATCTCAGAATCTCAGAATCTCAGAATCTCAGAATCTCAGAATCTCAGAATCTCAGAATCTCAGAATCTCAGAATCTAAGAATCTCAGAATCTAAGAATCTCAGAATCTCACTATCTCAGAATCTCAGAATCTAAGAATCTCAGAATCTAAGAATCTCAGAATCTCAGAATCTCAGAATCTCAGAATCTAAGAATCTCAGAATCTAAGAATCTCAGAATCTCAGAATCTCAGAATCTCAGAATCTCAGAATCTAAGAATCTCAGAATCTAAGAATCTCAGAATCTCAGAATCTCAGAATCTCAGAATCTCAGAATCTAAGAATCTGAGGATTTTAAAAATTCAGAATACAAGAAATCGAGGAATTCAGAAGATTAAAATCTCAAAATCTCACAATCTCAGAATCTCATTTTTAAGGTTCAAAGGATTACTGTAGCAACTTTATTGAGTTTGTAGACTCAAAAAAAAAGTGAGTCAAAATTTGAATTTCATTTTAAAAAGAACTTTTTCAGAAAATAATATACAGTAGAAGAGAAAAATGGAGGAGCTGTCATCTGAATGAAAGGAAAAAAGGGGAGGAAAAAAAAAGAGAAATTTGAACAGATAGAAATAGGGAAAGTTGCACTTTTAAAAGGGAAAAGTAAACAGAGATGATGTGGGCATTTTCAAATTTATATTGGGGTAATATGCTGGAATACAGTAATCCAGATCAGTTTGCCGAAGGAAAGGAAGTAGTATACAGTAATCCATAGAGCTGATCTCAGAATCTGAAGTTGGAGATTTGAAACAAATGAACATAGTTGAAAAGATTCCCGGTAAGCAAGCACTGTTACTTTTCTTTAATTTTGAAAATAGGTAGATAAATTTTAAATTAAAAAAAAACTTTTTTTGCAAAAGATTTAAAAAAGAATTACTGTAGGATGAAATTTTCCGAAATAAAAAGGATTACTGTAGGGCAAAAAATAGAAAATGAAAGGATTACTGTAGGGGAAAATATTCAACATTAAAAGGGTTGCTGTAGTGAAAAATATTAGAAAATGAAAAGGATTACTGAAGGGTGAAATATTCAAAAAATGATTGGGATGACTTTTAACTTTTAGATCGCATTGAGCATTGAGAACTTTAGAAGATTACTGTAGATTACCGTAGCCCGCCTGGGTGCCTTTTACCTTTTTACACAAAATCTTTCTTTGCATCCACGTTTGTCTCTCCCAATAAGAATCATTTCCATAGCACCAGTACATCCGAAATCTTCGTCATCCAGCTGGAAATTTTCAGACATTTAGAAGAAGATAATCAATGGATTACTTAGTTTTTATAGTGCTTCTTCCAGCCGTTTCTATTATACTCGTAAGAGCAATCAGAATCATCTTAAACTTATGAATTAATTCAGGATTGTTGTGGGAAGAAGAAGAGAAAAGAGAAAACGACAACGCCTTCAAAAGAAGTAAAAGATTTTCCAGTGACTCCTGCGTCTCCTGAAATAGTTCAAAAACCGGATGAAATGGCAAAGGATAAAACGAAATCAATGAAATCAGAGGTTTCTTCATTTCATTTGAAACTATTCAGTGATTGGAATATTTTCAGAAAAACTCGGAGAAGAAAACGAAATCAGAAGATAAGAAGAGCAATGATACAGATGTGGAAAAAGGAAACAAAACGAAATCAGAAAAGGAAAAGAAAATAGAGGAAGAAAAGAAGAAAGATAACGAGGATAAGGAAAAGGAGGTGAAAAATGAACCTAAGAAGAACGACGAAAAGGTTACTGTAGATTTTTAAAAATCACCTTAAAATCTGAAATCCTGGTATCCTGCAATTAAGAGATTCCGAAAGTTCGAAAGTTCTGAGATTCTGTGATTCTGTGGTATTGAAAATTGAAATTTTGAAAATCTAAAAATCTAAAAAATTGTCAGAAAATCTACTGAAAATCTAATGTTTTATCCAATTTTCAGCAAGCCATTATCAGTGATCCGATTGTGACTCCAGAAACCGATGAATATCCAACACTTGAAGACGATGTTGAAAAATCGAAGAACAAGGTCAAAACTGCCAAGGAAATAGATAACAAGTAGAAAACCGTTTTTTTTTTGAGAGAGAGAGAGAGAATAAATAAAAAGATTTGTATCGAAATTGTGTTTCCAATCTAGGTTTGTTTGATATCCTCCAAAATGTTCAAAGTGATTGGAAACCTGACAGACGACCTCCCGAATTCTGGAAATGATCAAAATGGCCAAAAATCAACTGAAAATATGTTTATGTAAATCTTGATGACTGATACTGTAGGTTTGGATATTCTGGATAAAAATTCCTTTGAATTTTTTCAAAGCTGGCTGGTGCGCCAACGGCGCGGCGTTTAGCGTTTTATATAGAAGGAGGATTCCAATTTCGGTTTCATCAAAAAGAAGTTGGATTAAATACTAGGGCATAACATTGCATAGGATTACTGTAGGGTGAAATATAAAAAAAAAGGTTACGGTTGGATGAAAATTTTCGAAAGTGAGAAGGATTATTCAGAGAAGAATTCTAAAAAATAATTAGGAAAAATGAAGGTTTACAGTATATTATTAAACGAAAATCCAGAGAACCAATATTTTGTTCAATCTTATTTCACTTATTCAGAGAAAAGAAACAGGTAGGTTTTGTATTCTCAAAACAAAAAATCACACATACCAGCGTGACTCTTGATAATCTTAATTATATATTTTTATGTCATGCATAAGTGTCCATCCTTCAAAAATTCAGTTCTAGTTTTATCGAATTTGCACGTTCGATTCAAAAAATGGCTGACAAGAAACAATACATTTCGACAGATCCACCTGAAAAGGTAAAAAACATCCCATATAAAAAATATTTTTCGACTTTTTTACCTCGTTTTCCAGATCAAATTTCGTCCAGATCCTCAAGAAGAGCAAAAGTCGTATTTGAAGATCACAAACAAGAGTGAAATGAAGCAAGCATTCAAAGTGAAATGCACCAGAAATGATTTGTTTCGTATCAAACCAGCCACTGGCATTCTCGATTACAATCAAACATTGACGATTGCTCTCATTTATAGAGGAGGTCAAGAGAAACTTCCATCCGAAGAGAGACATCATTTTGGTGTTTATCATATTCCTGCACCCGAAGGATGTACTTGTGAAGGCGCATGGGCTGAACATTATGGACCACCGCAGGGAGAACATAAACTCAGAGTCGTTTGGGAATAAATTTCTCTGTATTGATTCAATAAATGTTTTCATAATCTTTGCTATTTTTTTTGTTGGTGAACGGAATTTGGAATTCCGAGAATTCCTGTAATTATTTTTTTCAGAATTAGGTATTTTGGACTACAGTATGTCAAAGGCGTACGCAAAAAGTTTCCTGACAGGTCTTTTTCTGATAGGAAAATTAGATGCCTATCTTAAAATTTGAAGGCTGACCTTCCATTCCCAAAATTCTTTCTCTTGGTGTTCAAGAATGCTCCTAATTTTGATATCCAATCAGGGAGATTATTATTACGAGCTCAATGAGCAGAACAAATTCAGATACATTTTATTATTACCCAGAAATGCAATAAAAGTGAAGCAATTAAATAAATATTAAGAAAATAAAATACTAATTTGGCATCTCAATAAAATTGGTTTGATTTCTTTGGTGGATATATAACAAGTAGAACAAGAGAAATTTACTGTTTCTTGGCTTGGAATGCTCTGACAGCAGCAACTCGTTCGACGACTGGTGGATGAGTATGGACGCACCACGAGTAGAGAGAATCATTGATTGGCATCGAGAGGTTGTCAACTCCGAGCTTAGTCAATGCACCGATGAGGTTGTCTCCATGGCCGAGTTTAGCAGCGAATTCATCGGCGCCGAATTCTGCGGAACGAGAATGAATGACTTGTCCCATGTGAGCGAATTGGTTGTAGAGGGCAAGAACGAATTGGAAAACAAGCATCATTCCGATGATTGGTGGAGTATCACGATATCCGAATGCCTGAAACCATTCCTTATGACTGACAAAGCTATATTCCTTACCTGATAAAGTGCATCCCATTTGTAGAAGTAAGCGAATACGGAGAAACAGAGGAATAGGTTGACTTCGGCTAAAATTGATTAAGTTTTGATTTATTTTCAAATTCCTGGACTTACTGATAACCAGATTGATGAGAGTATGCCAAAGTGCCCAGTGACCAAGCTCGTGTCCCAGAACAGCCACCACTTCATCATTGCTCATTCCTCTTTTCTTGTCGTTCTCCGTTTCTTCGATTTTCTCTCCGGCTTCGATGTACAGTTTGTGCACTTTTTCTTTTTCAGCTCCGCTCAAAAGAGTGTCATAGAGAACGATGCGCTTGTTCTTCCAGAATCCGTACATGTAGGCGTTCGAATGGGCGGAACGTTTCGAACCATTGACAACGTAGAGTTTCGTGAGAGGATAGTTGAGAGAAGCAGCGAGTTGCTCAATTTTAGTCTTGAGATCACCATCTGGCAATGGGAAATATCTATCGAAAAGAGGGGCAATGAATGTTGGATAAATAGTCATCAACAGCAAAACAATCACGGAAATGAACACCCAGATGTAGACAAAGAAATATGGTCCTCCGTTGACAACAATCCATTCGATTCCATAGACGATTGGCATGGTAAGAGCGAATCCAACGAGCATCTTTTTGAGTTTATCCAAAAAGTAGAATGGAACTGTCTGTTTGTTGAATCCATGAGCCTCTTCGATGATGAAGGTGTGGTAGAGGTCCCATGGAAGATCGATGATAGTTTCGATAATTGAGTTGATAGAAAGGAAGACAGCCACGTGGAATGGATACTTTTCAGTGGCATACCAAAGGAATGGATAGTATCCACCAACGAGTTGAGCCTGGAAATATTTTTTGTTGATCTAAACTAGAATTGTGTAACTTACAGTAAGAAGAAGTTGATTAAACCAACTTTGCAAAAATCCAAACTGGTGATTATCGATCTTGTAATCTCTGGCCTTCTTGTAGTCTTCCTCGTTTATCAATTCTTTCACCTCTTCAGGACGTTTTTCAGCATCTCGATGGACTCTAAATAATTGAAATGCTTTATCTTTCCAAACTTTTTTCAAACTCACTTGTATTGCCGATATGTAATATATTGATCCCATAGAAATAGAGCCCAATTGGTTGCTAGCAAAGTTTTGAATAGACAACTAGCATCCATTCTGTAATATTCGAATATCGGTTAGTGAATCTGAATAACATTTGGAAGGTATTTGGTTAGATTCGAGATCAACGAACAACAATATTGGTGAAATCAACGGAAAGTCCGTATTTTATATCACGACGGATTCATTCACAATACAGATAAAAATCGGGACAGAAGAGCATGAACGGGGTGATGTTATATACAATTTTACACGAAACTTTTGTAGGGGGAAAGTGAAAAAAGGAGAATAAAAAGAAAAGTTATTCAGCGTTGAGGAGTTCCTGAATCTCAGCCTCCCAAGCTTCTTCGTCTTTTCCTCCAGTTTTTTCGACGACATCTTCATAGTCATTGAGATCCGCGAGAATTTCTCGTTCCCATTCTTCGTCTGAAAATTCGTTCAGGATTTTATGAGGTTATGGCTTCGGTGAGTAGCTGACGTGGTGGTGTTGTAGACGCCACGTACAAGACCCACAAGGCAGTGGTCTGCCTTGAATCACTCACCGACACTAGTTAATGTCTGCTCTCCAGGAGCTGCTGGTTGCTCCAGAACAGTCTCTTTCACCTCCTCGTCTTCTTCTGATTCACTATTTGCTGGAACCTGTTCAACTTCCTCTTGCTTAACTTCTTCTTTCTTAACGATTTCTGGTTCTTCAACCTTCTCCTGCTTTTCAGGAACTTCCGGGGCAGCTTCTATCTTTTGCTCTTCAATCTTCTTTTCTTCTGTAGACGTTGCAGGTGTAGCTACAACTGGACTAATTCTTCCTGTTCCTTGGTTAAGCATAGATTGGCGAATGAGTCCGATGCGATAGAAATAGTTCTGCCAGAATTGATTTTCTTTGACTCTGAAATTAGGCTATTGTATTTTGCTTGAAAACCGATGCTCACTGTTTTGGGACTAATTGGAATCGAACGTTGGCTAAATTCGGGTCTTCTTTGAGAAGTAGAGCAGCCATTGCTTGTTTTTGCTCAAAACTGTATTCACTATTGGCTGCAGAATCACGAAGAAAGTTTCTGGTATCCGTTGACAATGACATCATCTGTTTCTTTGCTGAAACTTCATCCGGGAGTCCTTGCCATGGCAAATCAATGTTCTTGAGTTTTTCTCGTTCCTCTTGAAGTTGCTTCTCAAAATCGTTTTGTTCTTTGTTCAATTCTCCAAGCATTGTCTGAAAAAAAAACGGAAATATCATATTTCAGAACCACATTTTCTACATTTTGACCTACATTTTCAATAACAGCATTCTTCACTTCTCCAAGCTTTTTTCCAGCGTCCTTTGCGTACTCGAAAAATTTACTGGATGCTACTCCTCCTCCAACTTTCAATCCTCCGAAAAGAGCAGCCATCGATTTCTTAGCGGATTCAGCTGTAGATTCCTGTTGAGCTGTTGTTTCTTCCGGTTCGACGACGATCTTTTCGGATTCCGGTTCGGTAGCTTGTGGATTGTCACTTTTCGACTCTTCTTCACTCTTTTCATGATCCGTCTTAAACTAGGAGGATTGCTTACTTGATAGAAAGAATTGCCTTACCGCGCTTTCGGATACTTGTTTCAGACTTTGCTCAATCGTCGATTTGGCATCATTCATTTTCTTCTTCATGTCTGCTAAAAGCCAAGACATTTTGGCAAGCTGAAAAATTATTAGAGAAATAACAAAAGTAAGGAGTCGAAAAAAGAAACATCAAACCGAAATCGGATTGTAAAAGAGAAATATTCAAAAAAGGGCAAACTAAATGAGGTAATTGTTTTATAGCTTATGCATTGAATTCGGAAAGGACACTTTTTGAACAGGGGGCAGATAAAAATATCACAAAAAAAACGAAATGTATGATGTCTTATGGCATTTCAAACAAGATATCAAACAAGGAAAAGATGGCTAAATTCGGAGAAACTGGGAGTGAGTTTTTGATAAAAATGAAATAAAGTTAGTTGAAGTTCAAAAAAAAAAGAGTACCCGTTTGAGATCATTACAGAAAAAAAGGTTTTCCTAAAAGTTTCACTCTCGATGTATGAGATATTCATCCAAGAGCAACGTCAGCTGCATAGTCGCACATCGTCTGCAGAACTGTAGCAAACATTCCGTGCGTTTTTTCTTCGGTAATATCATGTCGGAACAGCACGGTTCCCCAGAGAGATAGTTGATCTGAAACTGATATTTTATTAGATTCTAGCTTCCAGTTTGTTATGGGAACCTCTGAGTTCGTATTTCTGGCTGAAAAACTCGCGGAGCATAAGACAAATCAGTTCTAAAACTGCTTGATTTGGCTTCGGAAGGCTTGATCGAACTACAGTCCACAGTCTGAAAAGTATTTCTGTTAGCCGTATACTAAAATATCGGACTCACTGCCTAGCATCTGTTCTGTATCGTATCATCTCTTTGTGTATTATCTTGAACATTCCTTCTAAAATAATTGGCTCATCTAGAGAATCGAGAAGTCGTATTAATGCACTGTACAACATATAAGAAGATGCTATTTGACCTGAAATACAAAATATAACTTCATTTTGGCTTTAAAAAACTCACTCATGTCGTCAGGATGTCCAGTTTCAAGAGCTTGTCGAATTCGATTGAACACTTCGTTATCTTGTTCTTCTTCTATGTTCAGTTGCACTGCACCACGAGCTCTGAGAGCCATCACCAGTCGATAAATGACACGAGGAACATTGGGAGGACAATTATCCGATAAAGAACTCTCCAAGTCATCCTGAACTTTTGGAAATTTTCAATTTTCAAAAATAGGTTCTAGAAACTTACGAAATCAATTAAATTCACTTCTTTCTTGGGTCTTGCTGATAACAGCTTTTCTAAAGTACTTCCGAAGCATGAATTGTTATAGACAGCAGTTACAGGAATGAAATAATCTCGTCCGTTCTCAAGATGTAAAACGAGGATTTCCTGGAGTTGTCCATTTCGTAAAATATCTTGGATTCGTCGAACAATGTCAGTACTTATCGAAACTGTCAAACTGATCTGAAATGAATTTTCAAGAATGAAACGAACTGAAAAGAGAGAGAAAGAAACTTACCTCCATAGAAGAACCTTGAGGTATTTGGTAGTGAGTAGGCGTCACCTGAACACAATCTCATTTTTTTGAATGAATTCTCTTGAAAGACAAAGATGACACGAAAAAGATGGCAGAGATGAAAGCGAGAAGCTTTCGATGTTTATCTCTAACCGGTATACTGTCTCGCTTTATTCTCTACCATTATTCCCTTCCTTTGTCTTTTGTAAACTATTTGAAAAAAAAACGAATATGCAGTAAAACCATTAGATAGGCATCTTCATCTCTTCTTTATTCATAAAGATAATGCAACTCACCATCAGCCATTTCTCGCAAATTTCTTGATTGTTCTGTGCGTTGGGACGGACTTTGAACGAGAACCGCACCTGGAAAAAATATATTGTTCAGCATAAATAGAGGATATTGTTGACACAAAAAGAGGTCATATGATGAGGAACAGCAGATTAATTCGATTATGCCAAATAAACAGCGATTTCGGTGTAAATACAGAAAATGGAGAGATTTGGGAAGGTAATGGGATGCACTATGTGATGGTGTACGTGGAGAAACGACAGAACATTATGGCTAGAGACAGAGACATAGATATGTAGTTCCGATTCATTTTTGACACTCACTTGTCAAAAATTATTCTTTTTCAAACACAATATCTCACCTTTGACTTTCCGACGTTTTGTACAATAACACTGCGCGTTTTTGGTTCCAGATAGTTTACGATACCAAAATCAACTTCGTTGAGACTCAATTGAACCTGTGGCAACTCTTCATTCGCTCGTCGATCCGATTCTCGTATCGCTTCTTCGTAAACGCTGTTCGCACCACTTTCATTAATCTTTTTAACTTTCAAATTGAACAAGGCTCGAACAGGTTTGTGATCCGAAATGGTTATCGTCTCAACACTTTCCATAGGCCGTCTAAAAATGCTCAATCATTTTTCAATATGATTACAAAAATCGTTTACATCAATTCCAATCCAACTTGTGAATACTTTTTGTATGTCAGAATACGATCTGTCCATGCAGGAACTCTTCCCTTCTCACTAGTATCCCATGTGTTAGTTCCACAATCGTACTTGTATGTTGGTCGGAATGGTAATACTTTTGGTTCTTGAAAGTCTTTGAAGACTGTGCCACGTGCCATCTGCTCTCGAAGCTAAAAATTACAGTTGCTGTTTCCAGAGATTTTTCAGAGAAATTTCACCTGACAATATTGGAACAAATCTCCAAACTTTTCACTAGAAGCCATCCGTCGCACTTCATCATTTGATATTCCGTATATATCCGTATTCAGTCGATAATTTAAATCTCCAAACCAGAAAACAACATCGTGATCATAGAGACACATAACAGGTACTTCAAGAGGTCGGTCCCTCTATAAAATTGGTTTCGTTACAAATGAGAAAATCTCAAGAATAACTTACCAACCCGTCTTGTTGACTTCTTGGATAGAAAACAACATCATTATAAATATCTCGAAAATCTTGGTTTCTCCGTTCCAGCTCATTGTTTCCAGCGGCAAAATGAGCATTCACAAAACACACCCATGTATCGTTCATCTTCATTGAAATAGCTGTGCCTCCTTTGTTGCCCAATTTGTTGACAAGAACCGATATACCAGTTGCTACGTATTTCACATTCACATCACTAACTCGAACTTTGCTATGTGAAGCTTGAAAAACGATCACGAAGAT
Organism: Caenorhabditis nigoni; assembly: GCA_027920645.1. NCBI lineage: Eukaryota > Metazoa > Nematoda > Chromadorea > Rhabditida > Rhabditidae > Caenorhabditis > Caenorhabditis nigoni. The sequence continues at coordinate 6,080,584 of CP115864.1, forward strand.
TCCAACGAGTCGCATTGAACCGACCTGTAAATAATTTCAATCCAATGAAAAGTTTGAAAAATCTCAAACTAACCACATTGAAATGAGTTCGTCCTCCTGGTAGAGAGCAATGGATCGCATCGACCCAACCCTCCATTTTCTTCGTATTGTCGATTATATAGGTTCCTACAGACAGATCCATTTCTTGAAGGCTGAAAATTTTCGCTTTTAAAGAACATTTCTTTGTATTGTTTTTCTAATGACTGCAGTTTATGAGCACATTTATCTTATCAATTTTTTTAGGTTTCGAATGACTGATCAAAAACGGAAGTCCGAAAAAACTCACCCAACAGCATAGAACTCGGCAATATCCTCTTTCTTTTGCGAGAACCATGTAGGGAATACGGACTGAGGGCTTTTTCCGTTAACGTTAAATGTGGAAACACAAATCTTGACATCTTGGAGTGTGCAAAATCTGCAAAACTATGGTTTGATTAATGAAATCATAATCCAATACAGAAATTGGATCCAATAATAGTTCAAATTTCTGGATTTTGAATTAGGTTTTACTTTCAAATTTAGAAAACTAACTTATGCATCCATTCTCGCATAACCTCATCAACTTTAGCATCTCTTCCTTCTATCCAGTTGCACCTCTGTTTCGTGTAGAACGTCGTCGTAGCCATCGTCGCTTTGTTTCGGAAGAGGCGAGTGACGGCGTTCCTCTTCCGTTGTTGGTCCCTGAAATCAGCAGATAAATATCATCAGATTTCATCACGAGATGTATGTTTTTTCAAGCAAGAACAACAAAATCATTTAGGTCAAAATCTAAATCATTGTTAACTCTAAATTGTGAAACGTGATGAACAAACATAGAAAATGGTATATTTTTCTGTCTGTCTTCCCTCTCTCTCTCTACCACCTCTCGTTCTATCTCTCTCGGCTTTTGGGTACGTGAGTGTGCGGGAAGGACAAAACGAGACATACTTCAGTGTGCAAACACCATATTGAACACCGTATTCCATACTTTTTGTACTTCTTCCCAAGTGATATAGAACATTTTATGAGTTGTTTATATTCAGGTTTTCCTTTCGTTTAGAGTCGACGATTCTCTCTTTTTTGATGATTCGAGAGAAGTATCGCATTGCAAGGGAACAAGGATGGCGTGTGAAGAAGAGAAAGAGTTCGCATAAATTTCCAAGTAGTGGAGGGAAGAAGAAGATGAAGAGGCGTAGAGATTGAGTCAACAACGTTGCCGATCAAAACGATTGCACTTGATATTTCCTATTGGTTCTGTCCAAATCACTTTCGCCATGAAAAAAAGTCTGAATCTAAAATTTTCTGAAATACCAATCACATTTCTATCTGCACAGTTCATCATTTCCCCAGGAAACACTCATCAGCCGACATAAAAGCCTCCATCAGATCTTATAGTTTTTAAATACAGAAAAGTCTTCAATCTCCACTTTTGGCACAGAAATCAGTACCACTTCTGCTTAAAAAACAATTTAAGTGAGATCGAACACAAACCCATCCATCTCTTATTTCTTCTCCATTTTTTTCACCACACAGGCTATAAGAAGGAAGCGTAGAAAGTAGTAGTATCCTTCGCCACTACTACCAAAAAGCAACACACACCCATATATGGAAAAGAGACTGAGACGAAGAAGAGGGAAGAAGCTCGCTCCGTTGTTGCTGTCGTCGTCGTCGTCGTCGTGGAAGCCTCCCCGCACATCAAAATTGAATAAAAGGAGAAAGAAGTGGAGAAGAGACGCAGATCTGGGGAGAAGCCTGGCAGGAATAGCTTCTTCTTCTTCTTCTGCTGATTGTGACAAACGCGAGACGACGAGATCGATTCGTGAAGTGAAAAAAGAGGAGAAGCAGCAGCACGCGCACACTCACGCGCACATCTCTGAGACACACAGAAAGGAGCTCTCGGAGCTCTCTCGGAGCCCGAGTTAAATAGAGAGCAAGAGACGACAGGCTGCTCGATTATCGGAAATCATTGGGCTGCAGGGGACCCGGCGACTAGGGAGGGCGCCCTCTCTAGCAGCCTGCGTTGTTGACTTTATACGTCTGCGTGTCCGATTCAGGAAGTAGGCTTCGTCTTATGTCTCGTACTCTCGCTCATCAGCCGCCGCACAGAGACCCGCACACACTCATTCGCTCACTCTCCACGCTCGCTCACATATACACACATAAGCACCCCCTCTCCCGCCCACCACGCACCCCAGCAGCCCTCATCCCCGAAGAAGAAATAAGTAAGGGAGCGAAAGAGTCAGAGAACTAAAGGATCCGAGCATTTTGGCTTTACCGTTTCATTATTTTTCATTACTATCATCCTCTTTGTTATCTGATTTAATTGTCGTCTAGACTGTTGCTACTAGTAACCATACTAAAATTTACAGAACCTGGAATTAATCAAAACGGAAGAAGAGAGGTGGTTATCGAGTTGATTGGGCCGCTCGCCGCTCTCAAGCCCCGCATTTTGTATGATGCCACCGTTGACCAAGGTATTCCAGTTTCAGGATTATAGACTACAGTAACCGCAGAGGTTTTCCAGATCGAGGTGCTTGCGAAGCGTGTGATGGAGGGTGCACAACTGAAAACCCACAAATACTTCCGAATCGCTGTGCCTCACGCCATCACTGGTCAACAGTTGATAGCTCTCGTTTTGGAACGAGTAAGTTACCATCTATTTTATATTCTCGAGCAATATTCAAACCTGATAATTCAAGGGTGCTCCTGATGACGAGGCAGAGGCCAGTCACTTAGCAAGCCTCCTTCTCCATCACGGATACATGTTTCCCGTTATCGAACATGTAGGTTCTAACCTTATTTTATTTATTATTTAAAAAACCATTTCAGGGTCAACCTTTCAAAGATGATGGAACTCTCTACAGGTTACAGAGGCCATACTTCTGGCCGTCTCAAGCTGAACTTGTTCCTGATGTGGAATACGGTAACTTTTTCGAGTTTTTGAACCTTCTTCGGGGTTTTTACTAACTGGAGAAATTTCCATTTCTCCTTGTCGACCTACACTTTCTCGGAAAACGAATAACCAATATTTTCCAGCAATCTACCTCAATAAACGACTGCTTAGAAATGAACAAAAACACGGGTTAGAAGAAGATGAAGTCGAATCCTTCAACAGGTGAGTTCATTCTCGAAAACCTTTCACAGAAAAAGTTTCACATTAAAAGTTACTTGATTGTTTGAATCTCTCCGGTTATCAGATAACTTTGACTTTTTCGATTTTCGAATTTTCCCGTACGGATCTTTGATCACTAAGAATCGATTATGCAACTCGATGTATCGAAAATAAGATCCAAACTATGCTCGCATCACTGTGACTGAATGTTAATCTTCCAAAATGACGCTTGCATAATGTCCCAGCCAGAAACGTTATTGAGAAAAGGGCGAGATTATTTTTCTAGATTCCAACCTAGATTGTAAGGGAAGAAAAACGAGTAACAGTGGCTGATATAGTTTTTTTTTAAGAAATTGAGTGATTCAGAAAAATGAAGTTGACAGCGCAGCTTTTTTTCAAAATTGACTTTCAGAGCATGAAGAGTAGAAAAGGAAAACTGGAGAGCCAGTTGAATACAATGCAAATGATTAAAAGTGATTCCATTCCAGGCTAGCAGATGTCTTGGCTCACATGTGGGCATTCATCGTTCAACAATCAGAACTTCAACTGAAACAGCAAAAAGAGAAGAAAAAAGTTGATAAAGTTGTTTTTGATTCGGAAGAACGAGCGTTTTGGAAAATTCGAAAACCGAGCAGAGGAGGCCCCAATTTTCTCGAAGACCCCTATATGAAAATAGAGAAGAAAATACGAAGGCAGAATGCACAAGGTTATCGATGTCTGATGGATCGATTACGATTTGCTATAAAAACGAAACCTTGGTTGAAGGCTCTTAAGGCATCCGATACGTAAGTATTTAAGAAAAATACTGGGAATTAAATTCGTTATTTAAAATGGTTTTCAATTTAACTTTCTGACAAAAGCACCTGCTTCAAGCTTCAAAAAAAGCTTTTCAGAATGGTGACTTGGGTTGATCAACGAGCGGAATTCGATCCTTTCCTACATCCTCCACAGCCATCTAACCCTTGGATTAGTGATGAGGCATCTTTCTGGAATCAACCAACCGACACGTAAGTCATTTTGGTTAGAAAGAAGAAATATTGAATTTTTTTTTCAAGATCGAGTGCCGAAATCCCCACAGAAAAACGGGTAAAACGATGGGGTCTGTCTGTACAGGAGCTGGTCAAGGATCCGATTGGACGACAAGTCTTAGAGACTTTCCTAGAATCCGAATTTTCATCCGAAAATATACGATTTTGGATAGCAATACAGGATTTAAAATATGCTCCGAATGAGCAGATTTATGAGAAAGCAGGAAGAATACGAGAAGAATTTTTGGCTCAAGGAGCACCTGCACAAGTTAATGTCGATTCTAGAACACTCGATATGACGTTGGATTGCATAGCAAAAGCCAAGGATGCTTCTCAAATGAGATTCGCATTTTACAATTCTGAAGAACACGTCTTCACACTGATGGCCAAGGACTCCTACCCTCGATTTGTCAGGTCTCAAATCTACAAGGCCGTTTTGACAGCTGCCCAACAACACGGTACAAAACGACTAGGATGGAGAAACTTCGTCTTCAACATGGGTACTACTAAAAAACCAACTTCCAGTAAACCGTCGAAGGCAAGATTTTCCAGGGTGATTATGTATGAAAACTTTGATTCTCTTCAGCCGCAAGACTCAATCGGTACCAGTCAAGCTCTACCCAAACAATTGTCATCAGATTCATTGCCAGTTCGGCAGGCCCATGGTGTCAAGTAAGCTTTTATATAATTTCGATCTTTTTAGGTCAAAAACTCTTAGCCATGCCTCTTCAACGCATTTTTGCAGGACTGATCCCGAATGACGTCATTCTGTCTCTCACTGCTTCTTCTTCTTCTTCCTCTTCTTCTTCTTCCTCTCCCCCTCTTCTCCTTTGCGTGTACGTACGAGTGTCTGCGTCTCTTCATCTTTCTCTCTTTCTTTTTACATTCTTTTCAAAATTTCTTTCTGAAAAATCAAATCAAACAAAACAGCCATGAAAAAAAGGAAATCAACAATTATTATACCCTACCGAACCCCGCTATTAATAATCGATGACTCATATAAAACCGTCCCCCCGTGTAATATCAAAAACTCCCGAATCCTCAAAAAAAGAAACAAGAAAATCTCTCTTCCCCAGCATGTTTTGATCCAATTTCCAAATCAATCAATAGTACATGTAATTCCAGTGTCTCTCTTTTACTTCTCACTAGTCCATAATCTGAATCCCGCTCCTGCCAACTTTCTCAACACCCACAATTTAGTCATTTCTAATCCTTTTCTGATCAAAACGTGTATATTTTGTCTACAAAATCAGCTTCTTTCTTAAAAGGTTCTCCTGTTTTCTTGGCAACTATTTTTCTCCGTTTTTAAAATGTATCTGTAAGGTACCGCTAGCGTATTTAGGTGTTTCAGCCTGACTTATATTACTCTATATCTCTCTTCTGTAACTAATCGAAAACAATCAAAACAAATGGTACATTTTGCACCAAACAGGCGATATCAATACAAAACCGTCAGTTTTATCATTCTTTTTTCATGTTTTCATTTTCTCGCATCATTCTTTCTTCATCCTCTCTCACTACACCTGGTGTTTTGTCTCGAAACTTCCTTCGAGACAATTTATGGAATTGTTACATAATATATTGATAAATTGTCTGTAGATCACTATTTTCAGCTTTTTGTAGGCGTTGATGACTAATAAACTTATTTATTCTTTGTCGTATTTTGGTGATCAGGAGACAGTTCAGAATATTTACAGATACGAGAAAAAGTCAGGATTTCGATGAATCCGAAAAAAAATCGAATGGAGAAAGAATTTTTAAAAAATTCTTGACTGCGAAAGAAATCAAAATTTGTTTGGGAAAGAACCTACTTCTCAAAAACTAGTATTCATAGAAAACCGAAGATCCCACAACGACAAATACAGTAACCCAAAAAAAATATATTTTCTTGTTTGTTACTGATTTTCGTCAATTTTTCTGTTATTTTTAATGGCGAGAAATTGACTGGACATGCAAGAAAATCGAAAAAACACTCGGAAAATATGAATATTTCTTTAGATTACGGTAGTTTTCGTTGTGGGATCTTCGGCCACGGCCTCATAGAATTCGAATACAGACTAAGATACCGAGAGATTGGTAAACGAAAAAATGCTCACTCAAGAAAATCCAGTTTTAATGAATTTGAATTTGGAAATCACACCTCTGATTAAAAAAACTTCTGCTAACAACCAAATAATTACATCTTCTTAGGATGTCCTTATAATTACCAAAGCACACACCCTACAGCATTATTATCGTACCTGACCCCCCATTCAACTCTAATTATCCTCAGTCTCGAAGCATCAAATGTCTTCCTTCTAGTGACTTTAATGAATCCATTTAGATTGCTGAGAGTTGTCGCCACTCATTGAAAGTTGGCTCTCTTTCTCACACCCTTCATACATCCCGAGAACAAAAAGAACAATATGTTAGATTGCACTGCAATTATTGCTGACAGCCTGCTAGCAGGTCCCACCCACTTTCGAGTATCTCTACCATATGTTGCATATCCTGAGAGCTCATTCCTCGTTCAGTCTCTGAATTTGCACTCGAAATGGCTTCTGAGAGTGACGACAACTCTTTTATAAGAATTATTCGAATCAAGAGTGCGAATGGTTCAGAGAAAACTCTCGAAATTCCCGCTAAGCTAGATTTGGAAAGACCAAAACGATCAAGAACTGTATTCACTGATGATCAATTGGAGGTAAGGATGAAATTAGCAATAAAAATTGTGTACGGTTTTTCAGAAACTCGAAAAAGCCTTCAATGATTCTGGATACTTGAGTGGTTCTACAAGAGCGAAGCTTGCTGAATCCCTCGGTTTAAGTGACAATCAGGTGAAAGTATGGTTCCAGAACCGGAGAACGAAACAGAAGAAAATTGAATCAAAGTAAGCTTCCGTCAGCATTGTAGCTTTCGGTTTCAACAGCGTTTAATTTGCAGAGAATCAGTAAAACCTATGCCTGAACCAACTATTGAAAACTATTCAAACTTCTCACTCAACTATTGGACTGCCGCTGCATTTCTCTCCAACAATGTTATCTCGTCATAATCATGTCGTTCATAATTTTTGAATATTTGATAAAAAAGACAAAAGAAACTCACTTTTTGCTGATAATCTTTCTTCCTTTTTGTCGATACTCGGTCAATTTCTCCTCGCTGCCTTTTGTGTGTTAGTCTTGCAGTCTGAAACCGGCCAATAAATTATTTTTTCCAGAAAGTTAACATAAAAATTCCTAACTTCACAATTAAGGTGAGAAACAAATAAGAATGTTTCGCAGAATGTGATAACTTTTTGCGAAATCAGGAAAACGAGAGAATAAGTTATCGAGAGAGTATACCTGCCGCACAAGAAACTATAAGAAAAAACTCGAAATTTTGCAGTTTTTTATCGTATTTTTGTATCAGAAACACTTTGAAGCGACATTCGAAATCTCAAAAGCTGAGAAATTCGCAAAAAAAAAACTGCAGAAAAATTCAAAAAATTTCAATGCCGTTACTGTTTAAAGGCGCATGCTTTAATTTTTTCTCGTTGGTTCCGCTCCGAAGTACAGAGTTTCGCTTTATTCAAACAAAAAACAACTTTCTGTGATTTTTCTCTTTCGATTTGCTTTTAAGACATTTTTAATGCTGTATGAAATTAGAAAAAATTTAAACAATCTCCCGAAAAGCTGAAAAATTGAAGTGGTCTGCAAAAAAAATGTTTTATTGCCGTTACTGTTAAAAGGCGCATGCATCAATTTCTACAAGTTGGTCCCGCTTCGAAGTACAGACTTTCTCTTTTTTTTTTCAACAAAAAACAATTTTCTGCGATTTTTCTGCTTTTTTCTCCAGAAATTCCTATTTCATGCTGTACAAAAATCGTATCATTTGTGGTTTTGACCAAATAAAAGGTGACAACACTGTACGATTGCAGTCATGAAATCATGTTTTGTCATGAAGAAAAGAAACAACGATGTTATTCACCTTCTCACTAAAATAATATCTGACCTGCATGTAGGGATATCTAAATATGAATACTGCCTTCGTTCAAATTTTTTAGTTGAAATTTGCTATTCTTCTCGAAGTTTCCATGGCTTCTGCTCTTGAATACGGCGGCGTTTTCAGTTCCCGAGCGACTGCGTCCGTTTCCACAATCTCATATTGTTCCCCTAAAGTTTTATGAGTGTTTTTTTTCTGTTTTGCCGAATCTGCTGTTCGCAACCACAAAAGTACTTCTACCACTCGAAAGACTCTCGAACATATAATCTCGATCCCATTCTTCTCTATGTAGGTAATCCTCTGTTTTGTACCTTTTTCTATTTTTCTGTATTTGATGCGATGCTAAACATATCTCAGTAATGATGTAGAACTTGGGAACCGAAAGTTCTATGCAAATTTCATGACTCATTAATGACTCATATTTATAAAACGGACATAACTGGCATCATTCGGTAGTTGTCGCCTTTCGAATTTTTGTATACACCTTCGTTCAGTATCGTCTCTGTGTCTCCAGCTTCTTTTCACTATTTCAATCGTGTTCGATTACTTTCTCGATCGGCCTCCCAAGAGGGTCGCGTCTCACATACGGGGAGACTCGGAACGATAGTGACTGTGCGCATAGTAGAGAAAGCAGACCAAGGAGACTCCTTGCTTTACAGTGTCGGCCCCCCGACTACTCACCTTTTCGTACCAGAGGACTGTCTCCTCGTTCTCTCTGTCTCTTCGGCTTTCAAGCACTCTCTCCCATTGACGAGTCAAACCAAATAGCCATGGTGGCGATTCGCGCAAAATTCTCCCTTTCCTACCTATCCGGGCCTTCCGTTCTCTACATTTTCTGGTGTTGGAACGTGGCTTTCAGTGCATGAAATTGAGCCGGCCGATTTTCTGGAATGTGGCTCATAGAACCTCTTTCCTCAGGTCTTAGCTTTTCTTATTTTTTTTTCTCTCATTCAGCTTTATTTTCAATGGTAAACAACTGAAGCGTGTCAATTATGGGATGGCTTTCACATACACATAGCCACAGTGAAAAAAAGAAAATAGAAAAAGAAATAGATATCCTTCCCGGATGTGTAGACACCATGATCATCATCGTCATCTGTCTATTTTATCCACTATTATTATTATAACCGCTTCCCCATATTTTCCAAATATCGTTATACTTCGAATTCGACTATAGTAGGTATAGGCGCCCACGTATCCAGTTTCCAATCGATGACATGGTTTTCGACATAGTTTATTGCTTCTAGTAGCACAGAATACCCAGTCTCAAGGTCGTAAGATTAGGAGGTGTGGTTTTATTTTCTCGTCATCATCTCACTTTGTAATAGAGGAAAACAAATATGTTCACTCTCTTGTTTCTTCGGGTAATTTTTACAAATCTAATTCTCTTTTTTTTGCTTCTTTGGAATCCGGTTCAGGTTTGGAAAATCTCCTTCTTCAAATCATCGTACACAAGTTTTTGCTAATACCAATTACGATGATTTCCACTTCGAAGACTAAGAACACCTTCTTGTCATGGTCAAATCCACCTTTGACGGAAAAAATAAGATGAAAGTGAGGATGAAACGAATCTTATCCTTTCTTATAAGGTTTATAATATCTGGGATTAATTTTAGATCTAAGATTGATATTCAGAATAAAACGTTTACTTTTTGCCCTTGAGGACTTCTTGAATTGTTTTTAGCGATGAACACTGTCGTGGAAGGTAATATGGATGTGTCTGCGTTTCTCGCTTTATCACACTGTTTTCTCGTCTGTTTCTTCTCAAGCTCCATCCGTCCATCGACACAATTCATTCACTTATTCGCTTCCACACACATAACAAACCTAACCTCGCCATCTCTTTTTTTTCGTCCGTTTAGGCTTTTCCACATCTGCGTCTCTTCATCTAGTTTTCCATCCCCCATGCAAAAAAAGAAGAATAAGAAAGTATGCCAATAATTATGAAAAATAAATGAGAACTTTGAAGCAGATCAATTTTCTCCTTACCTTGCCGAACCCTAGAATCTGCAAACCCCTTGCCCAATTTAATCCTGGCATTCAATGCCCCCCGTATTTTATTTACCAAGTATTATATCTATTCCACCCCCTATTCTACTCAGTTTGTTCCGATCTTCTTCCGTTCAGACAGCCTATAATTTTCTCCCGAAAGGATTTTAGACGGGATTCTGACTCCGATGTATTATGTCTCGCCTCCAGATTGGAGTCGCAGCGAACATGCGCGAAAGTCTCGCCCAGCGATCTGAAATTTTTAGTGTTTTCCTCTCGCTCTATTTCTGTTTTCTCCTTCTATTTTCTCCTTTTTTAGATGTTCACCACCCCCACTGAATGTTTTTTCCGCTAGTTTTTGTTTGCCCTTTGCTGGAAAAGATTTGCTGTTTTTCTCCAACTTTTCTAGGTTTTTCCGCCCACCAAAAAATGTGTTTCGTAATTTATCCACCCACAGATTTTCGAGAAATAACTGTTTAAGAACGGACTACTTATTTTTAATGATTAAGTACTGCTCTGAATGGTTAATGGTAATCTAATCTAGGTTAATGATGATCTCGCATCATGCCTGAAGTTTGTTCAAAAGTGGTATTAATTATTTTATTTCAGAAGAACTGTATATTATGGGCAATCCTATTTCTAACTGTTTGTGTGATATTCTTCTTATAGACACGTTCACTCTCTAACTCCCTGCGTTAGAAAATCTATACCCCCAAACTGATTCGTTTTGTATTGAACACCGACGGGTTAGTGTGCTCACCCAGGAGCTGGTCGGTAGGGAAACATTACCCAAATAGGAGAGAGCTCCAGACAGATTTGATTGTTTGTTTGTATTGACGGGGTTTGGGGGGTACAAACGAGAATGAGGCTCTGAGGCAGAATTTTTGGAGCTTCTGGGTACATCGTTGAAAAATTTCCCTATTTCTATAGTTTTCATTTCTGCAAAATCGTTAAAACTGTTTCGAAGGCTCAGTCTACTCAAAGACTAATCTGCGCTCAAGTACTGTGTTTGCCATTGGTGAAAACGCAAAAGCATTGGAATTTTTCCATCCTTGTTGCGTTTTTCGTTGTGCTCTCTGCGCGAGGAGCAACGGCCACTCTTTCCTCATTTTCACCTACCTCCCACAGGAGGAAAAAGGTCGTCAAGAGAAACAAGAGAAGCGTCGAATACAACAGAAACACAGACGCAGACTGATCAATCATTGGCTGCTGGGGGTCTCCTCTGACAGGCCACTTTCCACCACCACCGCCCGGTCGCTAATTATTATGCTTCCGGTATATCTGGTGGCCCACGGAGTGGACACGTGTTGCCTTTCGGTCTTCGAGTCAATTAAAATCTGTTGTACCTGAAAATCATACTGTTTTGTAGTTTCTCTCCAAGATACTGTAATCTAGATTAAGCTGATCCATTCTGAAATTGGAGCATGTGCGTATTCTGACAATAAAGAATAAAACTAGAAGACAGGTGATGGTACCTTCACCTGCTACTTTTGTCATGTATTAGTTCTATTTTTGCCTTGTTCTACGCAAATCACACTTGCAGTGAACGTGCTCTTCTGAAGATGTGGAAAGAATATATAAAAAAATGACGAAATATATACTTCGCAAGTTCTTTTGTTTCATAGAGAACAAGACATGCAGCTCTTCGTCTCCTAGTGAAAAGCTTAGCAACAGCTCCACGAACTCAGGCACCATTCATGTTTTTTTGCTCTCTGCGCATTAACACTCTCGCACGCCATGGACAAAAAAAAACGAGAAGTTGACCTTCTCCAGATGAGAAGTTGAATGGTTGGAATTAAAGCTGAACCTCTCTTTCTCTACATATCTGCTTCTCTCTCTCTCTCTCTCTCTCTCTCTCTCTCTCTCTCTCTCTCTCTTTGTCTTTTGGATGTCCAAGCAGAATTCAAGTGGTCCTGGAGGCATGGTGCTCAATGGTTTTAATGAAATAGTGTTGCTTATGTCCTAGTAGGTTTCAGTGTGATTCATTCTTCTTTAGTAGTATCTCTCTCGGTCTCTGGAAGTTTGTCTTTCTCCTCGAAAAGTAAAGAATTTGACGAAGGAATCTTAATGAGAACTTCTCCGAGAAAGTGACATGAATAGCCGCCTGGCTAGAGCATGTTTTGCACATTTCGGAAATGGAGAAAACAAGAATCGCGTGTGCTTCATCGGTGTCGAATGTCCGCATGAAAATTGGGAATTCCGAGTCCATATTCCGAAATATTCGATTCAGAAGACCTTTTTTCTTCGTCAGAATGTTCCTCAAAATTTTGCTTCTCTTGCTATCTCTTCCTGTTAGACATGATTGTTTGCCGTCTCGTTTCGAAACGGTCTATCGAATGCTCTCTGAGTCATCCATAAACTCACCTCTCTCTCTTGTGGGCGCTCGTCTTATCACACATTGTGATAATAATATTCTGATACAGATATTATAATGTTCTAAAAAATTAGAGCTGTGGGAGAGAAACGCCGGTGGTCGTGGTTGAAGGTCCCACAGCGACAACTACCGTAACCTAAAAATGTATTAATTTTCCTGATTTATTTTCTCGATTTTCTTCCGTTTCCACTTTCCAGTCAATTTTGCCACTTTGAAATATTTTATTTTTACGACTTTTTTGAGGAAACATAATAGAAAAATTGAGAAAATCGATCCTGAAAATGAACATATTTCTAGGTTACTGTAGTTGTTGTTGGTGGACATTCGCCGACGACCACAGCCGTTTCTCTTCCACAGCTCCGATTTTTTGTTCCAATAATAGTTTTCTATTTCTTCATCCGTTTCTCGCCTAGTTTTCAGCAGAAATAGTTTTTGCTCTCAAGGGACAATTTATCCATCAGAAAAAAAGTTCATGAATATTCAATAAAACCCACTAGTTGGTATTCTTGGTTGTATTTCTGAACCCTCCGTCTTTTCATATGTAAATTGAATGTGTTTATATGAACATGAAGCCTATAGAACTGCAAGCTTCATAAGAGACCTTGAATGATTAGAAATTTCCGTTTTTCATCAATTCATTTTTTTTCTTTTTTATTTCTTTGCCCTCCCCATAATAATCAATCTCTGATTTCCGGTGGGGGAAACTGAAAGCAGATATTTTTCAATGTTTCATGACTACCGCGCCCCGCTTCTTCTCTATCTCTTCTCATGTTATCTCACGTGTTTTCTGATGTTCCATTTTTTCTTCTTCTTCTTCTTCTTCTTCAACCAGTCTTTTTTCTTTATCACCTCTCTATCAAAACTTTTTCTCACAACATAACAAAGGTCAATCTTGTGTGGGCATCGAGACCTCATTCTAGTTCCATCACCACCATCTTTTCCTCCTCTACCAGTTAGTTTTTCTCTGGTTTTGGCCTCTTCCACCATTCATCGTTCAATTTCTTCTCCATCTTTTTCTTCTTCTCCTTCCCCTTTTGATTGTTTTTGCAAACAAGACACGCGTGTTCGTCTCAAGAGCCACACCAATACCGCCGCTAAGGGAGCTCCCAAAGCATTCTTTTTTCTCAGCCCATCAGCAACAACGTATACCGGTTTAAACGAGATTTTTTCGTAGTTTTTTCCCATTCCAGCAGTTTTTTGGCTCATTTTCTTGCTTCAAATATAAATATTTCGCAATTTATAGTTTTGGTATCCTACCAGTTCGCTTTCAATGTCTGAAACACCCCCGGAGTAGGAATAAGGAATAAGGGAAATCATCCAACGAGCACTACTTCGGAGTCGTCTCAAATTTCCGGCCACCTTTTGATATAAACTCTTACTCTTCTCTCCGTCGTTTTAATTTCTTCTTTCTTCTTCCCTTCTTTGCTTCTATTTCTTTTTCTTTTTTCGTCCTCATCATCAGCATCGCACTCTCTGTCTCTGTATAAGTTTATTTGATGCAGGATGCATGAAAAGATCTCATTAAAAATTGACCGCTTCAAAAATCGTTTTTTTGTTCTCACAAATTTGTGTCGAAAAAAGTCTAATTATCAATTTTGCAGATCACATCTCGGAAACGCATCGGGGCTATAGGAGAAGGTTTTATCACAGTTTTCAAATGTAAGTCTTTTCGTTTTTTCAAAAATCACTCGTTTTCAAAATTGTCATATTTCGCCTAATTTCTCTCTTTCATCTCCGTATTGGAATGAGAAAAATGCGGTTTTCATCTTATATATCGATAAAAAGAAATGGAAGGAGACACGATACATTGTGATAAGAAAGACGGTCGATGATAGTGATGATGACCGACAGAAGGACGTAGAAACAGAGAAATAGTGGACGAGTAGAAGAGAAATCATACGCCCTTTTCTCATTTAGAATTGATTAATCAATGAGTTTGACATTCAAATATAGGTATTTTCTCTCGTAGGATATGCCAAACAATTTCTTGGCGACCAAACCTTAGGAACTTCTGAAAATAGTTTTAAGCCTTCAAAAGATTATTGGTAGATAGGAATTTCGAAAACATATTATATTATTGTGGATCTTGTTAACCAGAAAACCTCCAACCTTTTTTCCTGCCATTATTTTGATTTCTTGCCTCTCCAACTCTTCAAAATCACTCAGCTGGCCAGTGGTGAGCTGTGATCGTTTGGCACGTAGACTCCACACCAACGCCGAACCGACCAATGTGTGATAGTGGACCATAGAAGTGTCGCATTGAATGCAATAGGTGGGAGAGATAGAGAGAGAATTGATGATGGCAAGTGTGTTTTGTGATGAAAAGATACTCCGGTTATCCTAGGAAAATGGAGTACACTAGAAGACCAATGAGAACTAAAAAACGGCTGGTCGTACCAACCACTTTTGGAGTTTCTTAATCCTCTCTCGATTGAGCCTCAACTTCCGGTCATTTTTGTCGAAACAAGAAACCTCCACTTTCCTTTTTATTTCTTCCTCCATCACCATCTCTTTCTCTTATTGTGTATGTTTCGGATTGAAATATACTCTTTTTCCTCTGTTCAGTCCATTGGCTTCCTTGATGCATTGTGTTTTGTGCCTACCATAATTCTCGACGAAAACCTATTTTTTTGTTTGTCGAATTGGCAATTTAAAATACAATTTCAGAACCTCCATCAATGAATCTTCTCTGGTGTGGTTGAATAGAATCGGAAAGTCACTCACTTCACCCATCTAGGAAAGAGTGTGTTCAAAAGTTGAGGTTCATCGTAAGTTTTCTGATTTTAAAATTATATTTCATGATTGTTTCTTTTTTAGAACAACAACAAAATACAAAATGGATCACTCGGAGCTCATTGCTGAGCTGCCCGAGATTGAACGGATGACGGCACAGGAGAGAATAGCTCTTGCCAGAGATCGACGGCGGTTGCAACTTCGAAAAAACGATGAAAGAGAACGAGCTCTTCCGCCTCCTCGACCTCGTCGACAACGTCTTCATTTTGCTGCTGAAGTGGAGCTACTGGAAGCCACGTGTCGAGCAGATTACGCGGAAGTGGAACGGCTGCTGAACGAAAATGCCAATCCGAACCTTCACAATGACGACGGATTGACACCTTTGCATCAGTGTGCAATTGACGATAATCAACAAATCATGCTTCTTTTGCTGGACAGAGGAGCAAATGTGAACGCACAAGACACGGAGCAATGGACACCGCTGCATGCGGCTGCCTGTTGTGCTCATATAAATATTGTGAAAATTCTGATTCAAGCTGGTGCCAACTTATTAGCCGTCAATGCCGAAGGCAACATGCCATATGATATATGTGATCATGAAGAAACTCTGGATGTTATTGAGAGTGAAATGGCAGCACGAGGAATCACGCAGTCGTACATTGACGAAATGAGAGGAGCACCAGAGAAAGCAATGTTAGATGACATGAAAATGCTCCATCAGCAAGGAAGAGAGCTGGATGTCCGAGCACCAGATGGTTCCACATACGTAAGTCTTATAAAATGTATCTCTAAGCCTACACACTCCTACTTTACAGCTCCACGTAGCATCTGCGAATGGTTACTACGACGTTGCTGCATTTTTACTCACCTGCTCGGTTTCCCCGTTGATCCGAGATAATGACTTTTGGCAACCAGTGCATGCTGCTGCTTGCTGGGCACAACCTGATCTCATTGAACTGCTTTGCCAATACGGAGGTGATATTCATGCGAAAACCAAAAATGGAGAAACGCCGATGGATCTTTGTGAGGATTTATCAACGAAACAGGTGATCACAGCACTGGTTCAAACGGAAGCCAGACGTCGACGACTGGCATTCGGAGTTCGCGATTCGAGAAGACAGAGCAAGAAAAGGAAGAAGTTCGAATCGCCACAACAAGGTGCTACGACAGGAGACAATCCGTTCTCTGCTCGTGGAGCCATTCGCCGTCAATCTCTTCGTGATAGAAGTGGACTCACGCCCGCCAGAATTGAGGCACAGAAAGAAGGAGCTGATATTCTGCGAACGTGGTCAAAAGAAGACGTCTCGGCAGATGTACATGCTTCGCAAGGCGGTTCACTTCAACATCAGAGAGAATCACCGAGTAAACGAGTGCTCAAGGTAAGCTGTGAAGAAGAAGAAGACAGTATCTCTCACCCTTTGAAGTATTATTTTCAGAGTTCGCAAAATAAACAAGCAAAACCAATGTCGCCGGACGAATGGCTACGAAAACTTGAAACGAATGGAACGGCTGATGATGACTTGGATACGACGCCGAAGCGTGGTGGAAGTACAAGAAGGAGGCAGAAAAAAGGTTAGAAATCAAATTAAAAAATTATATCAACATGCTGATATGCAACAAAAAAAACGGAGTTGTGAAAGGGAAAATTTGGTGACCGGAACCACAGCCGAACTACCGTATTTTCCTCGATTTCCGGAATTTTTTATAGATTTAGAAAAAATAATAATCCGCGACGCCCACAAGTTGCGATTTTTATACAAAAAATAATAACTTTCGAAAAAGAAGCATATAGTTCAAAGTAAAAGTTTTTTGACTGCCTATGAGTGATATTTCAAAAAAAAAATTGAGTCCTATTCTCAACATTTTTCAGTTCCAGGAGACATGTCAGATTCTCGGAATGGCGATGGCAGGCGACAGAAGTCAACTTGTTGCTGTGTGATATGCTGAGACTTCTTCCTTTATTTTCGATTGATCCCTGTTCTTCTCCAAATAATCACCCGAATGAATTGGTACCGAGTACCTGATCATAAAATGCAAAAATAACATTAGCCTCTTTTTTTCAAAAATCAGAAAATCACTAACAAAATGGATTTCAAATACGGTTAAAAATTCTTCGTCTGTCTCTAGTATCTACAAGAAAATGTCTTTTTTATGTTTGTTAGCTCTCTTTCTCGTTTTTCATGTCTCACTTCATGTTCTATACGCATTCTAAATCCCCAATCATTTCTCCACACTGTGATCAAAACCTTCTCTCTCGTCGTTTTACTGTCATTTTAAGCCCCTTTGTTGTTACAGAGCTCCGCCCTTATTATATGTATGTTTTCTATTCAAATGTAATTGTATCCTCTATTTTCTGCTGATAATTTTGGAAACGGTTGTGAACTGTCTAATTTGCTTCTTCTCCTTTCTTCTTCTCACACACTATTCATTTTCCCCCTTAATTTCTTTCCACTGAATGTTCCTCTTTTCAATTTTTTTTCCAAAGAAAGAATATTTTTTAAACATGTGGATTCATATAGACCTTTTCACAACTAACGAAGATCTATAAATATTTATTCAGACTTTTTTCTGCAAAGCGTGTCAGAATTTACTAGCTTGAATTTATACAAAAAATTGAGAGCATCTCGTTATTTCCTAAATTTCAAAGTTAGTTTTACTTTCCAACAATGGAGGACTTCCTGCAACTGATTGTCAAATGTTTTCCGATGGCAACGTTTATCCTTATAGCTGCATCATGTGTACGTTTAGGATTCGTAGTGGACCTGTGGAAGAGAAACGCCGGAGGCCGTGGCCGAAGGTCTCACAACTACCGTAACCTGGGAATATTTTTATTTTCCGGATTTTTTCTCATGCGTTTTCAACTTTTTTACTATGAAACATGTGCACATTGATCTTCCGCTTTTTTTTTTGGGAAAAAATAGCAGAAAAATCGACGAAAATCAGTTAAAAACAAGATAGCAAATCCGGAGAATGAAATTTTTTTTTAGATTGCTGTAGTTGCCGCTGTGAGACTTTTGGCCACCAGAGATGTCCGGATTCCGTGCTTTTTTTCTTTCCGGACTCCTTGAAAAATATTCTTGCCCGGATTCCGGAAAAATATCATTTGTCCGGATTCCGGATTGCCGATTCCGAGAAAAATTTTCATTCCGGATTGTAAGCATGTTTTTTGATTTGCAAGAATCTTCTGAATTTTTCGAACTTCCGCGACTAAAAATGCAGAAATATAGTACGATATGTGTTTTTAGAACTTTTCTGCCTATTTGAAGAACTATAAATTCCGGATTCCGTGTTTTGTGTTCCGGAATCCGGGCGTTCTTTTCATTCCGGATTCCCTACTCCGGATTCCGGAAATTTAGTTTCATTCCGTATTCCGGATTCCGGGTTCCGGGAAATTTTTAGTTGTTCGGATTCCGAGAAAAAATGTTTTCCTGATTCCGGATTCCGTTTCTTGAAAAAGCCATTCCGGACATCTCTGCCAGCCACGGCCACCGGTCTAATTTTTTGTACCAGAATAAGAGAATACTTTTTTCTAGACCAGCAAACCGAAAGAACAAGTCGTTTCCCGTGGAAGAAAGCTGACGATGTCAACGTCTTCAATGACCTCTGAAGTTGAAGACGATGATAGGAAAGAAGAAGAAAAAGAAGAGGTGGAAGAAGAAAAAGTTGTGATTCCAATGGAAATGAACGGAGGAGAGGATAGAAAAGTAGCATGTGGAAATAAGAAGGATTCGAAGGACAAGCCAGAAAAACCAGGAGAAGACTCACCTGACAAGAAAGACAACAACAAGAAGGAAGAGCTGAAAGCGGAACAAGAAATCATTCTCGATGAGACGAATCCACATTTCGCATATCTTCTTGCTGGCGAGAATCGCGAACCGAAAGACTGTGTTTTCCATTCGAGAGGGGCTTTGGAACAGACTGCCGCATTTCAATGGACCATGAAGAAGAGACTTTCGTTTGATGAGGGATGCTGGAAACAGTTGAGCCGTAGAATATCTGCCATTAAAGCTGAGGTACAAACAATTAGAAGTTTTTTAAAAAGATTTTTTTCAAACTCAAAATCATCTGAATTTTTCAAAAAATCCAAAATTTCCAAAAATTCAAACATTTAAAAAATCGAAATTTTCAAAATTTTCGAAATTTCTAACATTGGTCCTTTGATCTCCTCTGATCTCTTGCCACGGACCGTAGAACTGGTTAAAACATAAAAAATATACTTTTCAGGGATTCGAGGTTCGCGTCAATACACGAAAGGCAAAGGAGAACAGAAACAAGTAATACAGTATGATCTTTAAAATCTGAAATCTTCCAATTTTCAGTGCTGATCGTGAAACGAAATTGGACGCCGTTTTCGCCAAATGGGCAGCTGTGAAACCGAAAAAGAAAGGAGCAGAGTGAACGCCTTTTAACTCAGAAAAATGAATACAATAAAGTGGTTTATTGATGAAAAATGTCATGAAATTTCTCTTGTTTTTTTGTTTTCGACGATCACCGATTCTGAGCTCTGCATTCGTCAGTTAAACGTCCAGCTGTTGGGTAGATGCTTCCGATGTAGACCTGGAAAAACTATTGATTTTAACCTAGATATTAGTACTTTACCTTGTTCTGTTGCATAATTTCGAAACTAGTGATCTGAAGTGGACATCCATCCAATTCCACATCGCAAGTCTCTCTTCCTCTTCTTGATAAGAAACACATTGTGTAGAGAGCCATATCATATTCTGGAGATGTGCCGATCAGAATCGATCCCACTCTTTTTAGAAGTCCGTCCCATGTGAATTTCAGAGCACCCATAATGTTCTGAAAATGTTTTTCAAGCAGATATTGTTCTGTAACCCGGTTTACAGCTGTCAAAACGCCGGTGGCGAAAGGTTCCACAATGACTACCGTAACCTAAAAATATTTCACTTTTTCAGGGTTGTTTTCTCGATTTTCTTGTGTTTTCCGTCAATTCTCACTACACTATCAAAATTTGTTTTACATTTTTTGAAAATCGAGATAGTAAATCCGAAGAATAAAATTTAAATTACTGTAGTTGTCGTTGTGGAATTTTTGACCACGAACACAGGCGTTTCTCTTTCACAGCTCTACTCAGCCGCCGTTCAGCCGCCAATCGTCAGTTTAGGATTACTGCGAGGCTTCTGAGAAAAATTTGAAACCCGTATCATTAAAAATTTAATGGCAAAAATCTCAAAAAATCGTACTTTCCCTGATTTTTGAGATTTTTGAGTAGTCATTTTTTCGTACCAGAATAACAAGGATCCCTAGCTATGGTCCAGATGCCAAACAACAACTCACAAATCTTTTCACTGTGAATCCTTTGTAATCAAAATTCTCTGTTCTATTATTCTCCAACACATAGAATCTGAGCCAATTGTGTAATCCAGAAATCTCTCCATTCTTTGCTTCTCCAATGAAAACATGCTCAAAGCCAGATGTATCAGGACGACCAAGAGCTCTCGAGTAGTGAGAGAACCAGAGTTGACCAATCCAGAAACGGAAGTTTTGAGGA
Source organism: Caenorhabditis nigoni (assembly GCA_027920645.1). Lineage (NCBI taxonomy): Eukaryota > Metazoa > Nematoda > Chromadorea > Rhabditida > Rhabditidae > Caenorhabditis > Caenorhabditis nigoni. Next base: position 6,101,310 of record CP115864.1, read on the forward strand.
GACGTGGCAATTGGATGACCTAATAAATTTGTTCTCTCAAAGTAATTGTTATGGAGTCTCACCTTTAGCTTTGAACCAATTGTACAATTCCTGCATTGGTTGTGTCGCCAAGACATGGTCCAAGAATTTTCCAACCTCAGCTTTCTCTTCGGTTTGACTGACGCGAGGTTCAGTGATTCCAGTTTGTCGATTAAAATTGTCCATAAGATTCAAATAGAGTTCATAGGATGGTTTACGAAGAAGAGAAGAGTCGACTCTGGAGAATAGCTTGGCTGGTGCAGCATCACTGTCATCTCGGGTTACTGTATGTTTCTGGTAATTGAGCTTGATTTGATCAGGACGAGCTCGGTTAACGTCGACTTGGCGAAGCTTTTTAGCCATCGCGAGAAGTTCAGCATTTGAAACCGTAAAGTCTGAAACATGAAATTGAATGTCGAATTTGTTGCATTCATGTTCTATAGGTGGTTAAAATGTTTTTCATTTCTGGTTTCCATAACTTAAAACCTTCTAAAGTCAGAAACCTTCCTCTGATCATAAACGGGGCGTGCTAATGGTGGGGGAAAGTCGGCATAAGTTGGGGTTATGCTTATTTTGAGTCTATGGCATTACTTTTTTGGTTTTTTTTCGAATTTCATTAATTGAATGTGTTTATTCATTTGAATATATACAAAATTATAAAAAATCTGAACCCACTTGGAATTTTTTGACACCACACCAAAGCAATCAAAATTGGAAACAAGACGAGCAAAGAACGCATCTTGGCTCTCTGGAAGTAAGAAGAGTGACCGATAACATCGAAAACATTTGTTGTGAAGGAAAGAGAGAGAGAGAGAGATAGAGAGATAGAGAAATCGAGGAGAATTGATTTGTCCAAAAAATATTCCAATGAGATGATCTGGACGAATTTAGAGAATCTTTTGAAGAATCTTACTTGATATTTAGTGGATGATATAGAGAAGTTTTAGAACCTCGCAAAAGTTTCAAACTTAAGAAAAAACGTATTGGTTGATTTTTTGCCTTTTTTTGTGTTGTAACATTTCAAAGAAAAGTCTCGGGCAAATAGAAGGGAGAGGGAAAAAAGAAACATAGGAAGGGAAAGAAGAAGAAGAAGATTTTTTCGGTTGGAGGAAGTCATCTTATTGGAATCGGATGTTGAAGTTTTCTCGTTTTCTATGAATCAGAATATTAAATTTAACGAATAAATTGAATGAAACCAAAGATATTGCAAAGAGTTTTGGGAAGACTTTTGGGAAGTTTTCAGAACTGGATCCCAACAAAGGAAATTGTTCTCATTAATTTCTTCGCCCTGGAATCGAAGCTATGGAAGAGAAACGCCGTAAGCCGTTGTCGAGGGACCCAAAACGACGACTACCGTAACCTGTAAATACTTTAACTTCAGCAAAATAAAGCGGGAAAATTGACTGAAAACGAACGACAATTGAGAAAATATGATAATAAATACGACAAATTTAGACTATTTTTAGGTTATTGTGGCTTTCGTTGTTGGATCACCAGCCGCCGGCGTTTCTCTTCAAGAGATCCGATGCGTTGTACCAGCATAATAGAAATTTGTATAATACATAATTCAAAAACATACAATAAAAAACCATATTCTTTATTACATACACTGTGCTTCAATCTTAAACAGTCAACACAACAGTTCTCTTTGACAGATTCGATAAGAAGACGTTCCATCTTGAAGTTGAGTCAATATATCGGCTGAGTCTTTATCAACTATTTTATGGCATTCTACATCTGTGAACCCGTTCAAGTTTGCATCGCATTGTCTGAAATCACATAATTTATTCCCGGAACGTTAAAAAAAAATTTCTCTCGCGCTTTTTCCAATGGAAAGAAAGCCCCGCTGATTGGTGACTCAGCAGTTCAACTTGAAGATTTCGCGTCAAGACTAACGCTTTTTTACTACGGTATTTAAATGTTAGCCGAGCGTTTAAAAAAAACACCGTGATTGTTTGTGGTTGTGGGGGTGACTACCGGTCATATAAATGATATGAAAATGAGCCGGAACTTTTCCTGATAAAACTCATATGTGTGCACACATGAGTGCACGTTTAAGGAAGTTGGATGAAAGTTTAGACACTCACTGGTAAAGAGAAAGACGTAGCTGATCAACAGTGACACCTGTGAAGTTATTGTGGTACTCGTAGCGAACATTGTTCAGAATGACCTGAAATTTTATGTTGTTTTCCTATTAGAATTACCAGGATTCAACTAGGTGTCCATCAGTATTTTTCTCAGTTCCAGAATCATAATCTTATTTTACCTCGCACATATGACAGTTTGGTCCCACCAAAACATCTATAGTAGGTGAAGGAACGGGAATACCGAAGACAAGAACAAAAATGGCAGAAATCAGAATGATGATGCACTGCATTGCGAGTCGAATGATGGAGGAAATTTTCGTTTCAGTAGCTCACCACCAATTTGCTGTCGTCATTGTTTTATCAGTGAAACCCCCTAGACATCTAGAGCACTTTCCTGCTTGTTTGGGTATGGAATGCTGTGAATAGTTAAGTGAAGTGAAGAACGTGATTGATGTATGTTTTCTGGTTATTATTTCCGTTGTTGAAATAATATGTACAAGGTTTCTGTTTCAGGTCGTTTTCTCAAACCAGAACAAGCATAAATTCATGAAGAGTTTGTATAAGAGTACTGTAGCCTACTGTAGATGAAGCGAGAAAACTCAAAACATCTGATTAACACGTCTTCTGTATAACTTCGAACACTATTTGCAACAATATCTAACAAAATCTATCTGGGAATAACTCATTTATCTTTTTTAAAACTTTTCCCAATAATAATTAGCCAAGCTTGGGGATCCACTTATTGTCGGCGAATCAAGCGTTTTGTACGCAAACACTACACTCACTTCGACGACATATACTCAGCAAACTGTGGCGGAGGATCAGGGGACGTGAGAGGGGTCTGGAGAATCAGCGGATGAGCGCCGATTGTCCAAGCAAAAGTCTGCTAAACAGCGCGCGACTGGCATAGTGGAGTGTCGTTATTTCTCATTCAAACTTTGTTTTTTTGTCTCTCATTGATAATTCACGTTCTAGAATTTATTTTTTTTGTTGAGTCTTCTTGTTGAGAGAATTTCGTTCATTTGTGTGGGTATTTTTTGTTGTTACTAGAAAAATAACAAATCGATAGTCTGAGAATTCCGAAAAATCAGCGTCATATAATGGTGAGTGTGAAAATTCGAAGTAAGTTGTGAAAATCCGAAGTAATGGGCATCGAAACGATGGGAAGAGATGATGACGTTGAATGAGGAGTGGACCGATGGAGCCTCTGCCACAAGTTGCACTTCGCCGCGACGAAACTAATTACATCACAACGATGGACGAAAGACGCGCGATTTCTACATTGGTGAACTTTCCCAGGTTTAATGATAGTCTCAGTATTATCGATCTAATATCAATTAGTTTGCAGATAGAAGGCGACGAAAAAGCTCATCGGCAATCCTCTGTACGTGTCACTTACGGAAAAACGAGAAAAGCGATGACCTGCAAGACTCGTCAAGTGATTACTCTTGCTTTAAGTAGTTTACTTGAGCAGTATCGTTTGATGAATATACAATTACTCAGGTCAAATTTGATGTCCACAAAGTCGACAACATGCCCATTCAGTCAATTGCCCTATCCTGATTAACTCGACAAGGACATCAGTTGGTTCGGAACAAGAAACCGAAGTGGTACTCGTATCACTACCCATAGCTCCTTCATCTCGCATCTGGTCAGGCTTTCATCACACTTTTAAGCGGAGGAACTAGCTTCATGTGGTCACTAGTAAAATGTGAGGTACAGTATAGAGACAACCAGACACAGAAAACATTGTTATGTTTTCGGTCATCACATTTGTTTCAAATTCACATTCCAGAAATCTTGAATAACGATGCCGAAAAGACAGCTTAAGTCATTGTGGCTGTGAGAACTCCCATAGAAATGTACATCTCCTGTCTCGATTTCGAGTCGCTTCTCTCATGGAGTGCAGACAACAGCTCCACGAGTACAGCAAGGACCGCATGGATTATTGAGCACCATCATCGCAATGATCGGAGGGCAGGTTACAGCTATAATTCACTCAGCATCCTTCACCAATCAGACTGAATACACTGCTTCCATTCTTCAAAAGCTCTGTTCCCTGTATTGAAAACTAGATGTAAGTCACGATAAATGACTAAGCGAAATAATGAAATATTTTCAGCCAATGCTCCAGATTATAGACTGCTTTTCCATTCCAGTTCCATCGAAAGGCCGAAAGCAAGAACAAGGAGCGTGTTTCGATATATCTTGCTAGCAAGTGCTCACCGCCCGTTATGCTTGCTTCTCTGAAACAGCAGTCTCCACACATGGAAAGTTCCTTTGTCAACAGGTGGAAGAAAGACTGCAGTGCTGGACTTCCGGAACAGTTATAAAGAAGAACATTGATGTTATGAAGAAAGCCGAGAAAGCTGTCGAAGTCAAAAAGGTAATGCTACGTTGCATAAGATATGTAAAACTAATCCACAATTCTAGGTCATCAAGAATCGAAAGAAGGCTTCCGAAACAACAAAGTCGCTGCTTGTGCAGCAGAAACCGAGATTGTCGAGAATCCTCCAAAGCCAAAAAACGTCTAATGATGCATCAAATGAGCCACTTCTTCACTTCACCGAATGGAACACGAGCAATTCGGAGGTTAACCCATTAAATATCAATTTAAGCATGTTTCCTCTCTTTCCATCCACTGTTTTATAACCTGTACCCCCTTATCTTATTTGTACTCTTACTGTTGATCCATTTTTTGTTGATTTCATTCAATAAACCTATAAATTCGAACAAAATTCTATTAATTTCCGCGAAGGGGAACAATTTGGAAAAGTAGTCAGTAAACGCGCTTTTCCGCACACTTGCGCTTTTGGAGAATCGGGGGAGGCAGCTTGGAGAATCAGCGGGGGTCCCGCGGTCCTCCACATTGCCGGCCCCGATTCTCCTCGCCATCTCCCCTGATCCTTCGCCACAGTTTGCTGAGTACTGCACAATATTTTGTTTGAACTAAATTTTGATTTTCGCGCGTTGATTCCTTCCTTTTTTTCAATTTTCAGGTGATAACTTCTTAGTGCTCATTCCTTATATTCTCTTATTCGTTCTCAAAAACACCCCCTTGGATGCGTTATTAGATATTCAGAAAATGTTCGCAGTATTGCGCAAAAATTCCCCAGTAAACAGGTTTAGGATGAACGAAAGCGGTAATGAGAGTCAAGTACTTGAAGTACATACTCTCAAGTGGCGACTGATCGATTGAGAAAAGGTATGCTCGAAAAGCTCATTTCTCGTGTCATTCGATCCGTTTGAAAAATATTGAAATTTTGAAATTCACCCAGAACTTTTTCTCCAAATTAGCGATTTTTGTTTATGCCTAGATTATTGAGAACTGTACCCTGTTTTTTAAACATCGTATCAGCCCTATTATTTGTGTTTCTCGCTCTTAGACTTGTATATCCTTCCTATTCCGCAGACTTTTCCTATAATTATTCACATGGAGAGATAGAGGTACGAGTGGTAATTGAGCGGTAGCAAAAGAAGAGAGCAGAACAACTTGGAGCTCTCTGTGAGGCGATGTATGTTTTTGAGAGAAGCGCGAGAGAGCAACTGAGCGGTAGTTTGAGTTTGTTGTGTTTATATATGCTTCATGATCTTTGTTCGATTTTCCAAGATTTCAGTGATTATTCCTAGACTCGCTCTCTACTGTTAAAGGTTGCACAATCTCTAAAGTTATTCCGTAAAGCACCATATGGGATTTCAATCTCTACTGCTTATTTGTCAGTAATTGGCCAGTAAATACTTGCTGACAACAAACTTTATTTCTAGTACAAGCATCTCCAGAAGCAATTTCCCTTTCCACAGAAAAAAAAAGAAGAGCTAACTCATTACTCTTGCTGAACACTAGTCGAAAGTTTTTCCAGCTGCCTTTTTCTCTTAAACGGAATTAGGCTCGTGGCGACAACAATAGCATTGCCGAACCCACGATTTTAGGAAGACGGAAAAGGTATTTACTGTCTCTACCATCGGTACCTGAGTCGTTCCATTCACATTGTTTCTTTTTGTTCCATTCTCGAGCTGTCTGCGTAACTGGTTTAGGTGCACTGTCTGGTGTCTCATACTCTGCGTCTTCATTTTTTTGCCGCTCGGGTCGTCGCCAGCGCCATAGAAAATCGATTATTTAGTTCGTCCGGTTGGGGCAGTAGCCGCCATCTCTCCTTCTCGCGCTCCTTTGAAAGAACACTGATATCTACTCGTACGCTCCTTCTCGACGTCTTCCTTTTACTCCCCCACCATGTCTTCTGCTTCTCCACCGGCTGATGCTGTCGTCGCTTCGCGCTACACACGTCGTTGACACTCGCTGGCCCGCACACACACTCGCACATGAGCGAGGGATTCATCTCTCCATTTTGCCGCTTAGAAGACGGATGTATATTGTTTTTTAATTTAAACACGCTTCTTTCCTTGCTCGTTTTTCATCTCTTGGGTTTTTCCTATCACATCAACAATGTTACATTTTTTCTTCAATACTCTCATTTTTCTTTACCAGTTTTAGCATTTTTGTACTGATTTCTAGCTATGAGGCATGCCTATGTTTTTTTGTTGTTTTCTGGGCAGCTGATAATTTTTGTTTTTTTCACATGTTGTTAGGAGTAATCGTCAATATGTTTTCCTTTTCTCTTTTTCTCCTCATCTTGTCAAATGTTTCGGTTTCCTCCGTCTTATCACACACCGGAATTTTTCCAGTCATTTTCTCCTCCAAAATGACTCATCCGGTTGTCCCCCAACCAATCGATTAACTGAAACCCCGAAATGGAAAAAAAGTTATGGAGGTTTTAATCTGATTTCATGCCTCGCACCGCTCATTATTATTCGGCATACAAACGGGCACACTCGTCTTCTCTCTACTTATTTCTGTTCTAGGCTCCATTTTTTACGGTTTTTACTGAAAACGGGTTCAGGTGAGGGAGCGGATTAAGAAGGAACTTGAATGCGAAAAAATAGCACAACTGAAGAGAGGATGATTAGAGCAGGTGCTTCATTCCTTGTATCGATATCTGCTTATGTTATCTTCATAAGATGCCAATATGAGAAGTATTAGCATAATGACATGTCCAAGAGACGCAGAAGACGAGAGGCTCCTGACGAAAGAGCTTGAATTAATCTCATGCATTGCGGTGTGCCGAGGGATTAGTCTTTTGACTGACTGCCTAGCTTGCGGTTAGCATCGCTTGATTATTTTATTCCATCAATACTTATTTTCTCCACTGCTATCCTGTTGAAAATAGAGACTTGAAAATAGCATTTGTTTCTATTGACTAAACGTATTCCTATTATATTTTTTCATATTCCTTTTTTCTGATCACTCTCGCTATGTCTATAATTCGCTCGAAACTTATATCGGCTTCATCGAAAGCACGCTCTGTTGAACCTTTTTTTTTGCCCGATTGTCATGCAAATTACGTCGTTGCATTTGTTACTGCACCGGCAAAACTGAATTCAACGGGAACTTGACTATGATCATCATCACGGTTCTCGGTCATTTTTAGTAGTCGCGCCACATGCGTACGCAACCAACGTTCTTTGTTTTCACTTCTCTATACGCTCTTATTGGTGTACAGTTTAGTTCAACAGTCATTTTCATCTTTTCTCACTTTACACACATTACACCCAAGAAGGTTCAACGATGCCGTGGTCATTTCCGACAAAATTTATTTTTTCTATAAGAATTGCATGTGCAAGCTTTTCCTTGTTGCTCTCTAGTAGATTTGCTGCTTAGCAACCGATGTCCGAGAGATTTACGGCTTGCTTTCTCGTTTTCTTTGAACTATTCTTTATCGAACTGCGTAGCTCTCAAGTGAATATTTGATTTTTTCAGATACAGTATACTAGTCGACATTCCGTGTCTCGACCATTGTTATTAATTTCGTCACATCCAGTTATTGAGAAGGGAAGAGAGTTAAGTAGAAACTAGTGCAGATTACACTTTGGATATGGTCATGGAGGTAGACGAACCAGCAGTTGCTGCAACTACATCTCAAGATGAGCAGGATGAAGCTCAAAATAATGACGTCGAGATGGACACCTCTGAAGGGCCCATCGAAGCCGATCAAACTTTTGAGGCTGTAGACCAAATTAATTGGAAATTCAATCAAGTGAAAGGAAACATAGATTCCGAGGTCCACACTGAAGGTAAGCTATTTATAAGGAACCGTTGTAACAAGACCGTTGTAGTAGTTACAGCTGATGTCATTTCGTGTGTGGAGTTTTCACATGATGGTGAATATCTGGCTACTGGAGACAAAGGAGGCCGTGTAGTAATTTTTCAAAGAGATCAGAGCGTAAGTTCTTCGTTTTTGAAAATAACTAATGTTGTATTATTTCAGGGGAAGTATGTCAAAGGAGTCAGGTCTAGGGAGTACAATGTTTATTCGACATTCCAATCCCATGAACCGGAATTCGACTATCTGAAATCGCTAGAAATCGATGAGAAGATCAACCAGATTCGGTGGTTAAAGAAAAAGAACGCGGCCAATTTCATCCTGTCCACAAACGACAAAACGATCAAACTTTGGAAAATAAGCGAACGAGAGCGTAAGATTGGAGAGGATGCTTGGAACCTGCCGAGAACAAACAGAATCAAGTAAAACTCGAAGCATAATTTCGATAAAAACCGACATTTTTCAGCACAACTTCTTTCCGTGGTCGTCTACAAATTCCTTCGATTGTGCCAATGGAATTGATAGTTGAAGCGAGTCCTCGACGAGTTTATGGAAACGCTCATACCTATCATGTCAACAGTATTTCGGTTAATTCTGACCAGGTATTAATTTTTTCCCACTTCGAATTTTCAAAAGCTTCTGTTTCAGGAAACATTCTTGTCTGCCGATGATCTACGAGTCAATCTCTGGAATTTAGAGATCACCAATGAGTCTTTCAGTAATTTGTGTTATCTAAGAGGTTTTTGACAATCTTTCGTTTTCCAGACATAGTCGATATCAAACCTGCCAATATGGAGGAACTAACGGAAGTCATTACTGCCGCAGAGTTCCACCCAACTCAATGTAACTGGTTCGTCTACTCGTCATCAAAAGGATCCATCCGATTGTGTGATATGAGAGATCGGGCTCTTTGCGATGCATATGCTAAAAGTATGATAAATTGTTTGATAACAAAAAAAAATAGTAGTATTGAATTTCAGTTTTCGAAGAGCCAGAAGACCCACAATCCAGGTCTTTCTTCTCAGAGATTATCGCTTCTGTGAGTGACGTCAAATTTTCACACAATGGGCGATATTTGCTAACAAGAGACTATCTCACTGTGAAGGTAAGCTTTTGGATGAAAACAACTTCAATTAGCAGCTAATTTTAGGTTTGGGACTTGAATATGGAATCACAACCCGTCGAGACCTACCCAGTGCATAATTATCTACGTACTAAACTATGCGCTCTTTATGAAAACGATTCGATTTTTGACAAATTCGAGTGCGATTGGAGTGGTGACGATAAGTAAGCACCATTGCATTTCTTCGTTTAAAATTGTTTATTTTTTCAGACATATTCTCACTGGTTCCTATCACAACTTGTTCCGAACATACGCTCGGGGCAACGACGGCGATTCGAAGACATGGGAAGCTCGACCACAAGAACCCTACTCTCAGCTCCGATCTCGATCTGTCGTTCCGTCCGCAAAGCGGAAGAGGCCAAATGTACCACCAACCCCTGAACAGGTTAGTTACCTTTGATCGTTGTACAATAAAAGGAATTTTTTCTAGACCGAGGAGGAGCTGTCATCAGACCAACTTCAATTCGATCGCAAGATTTTGCACACTGCTTGGCATCCAAAGGATAATATCATTGCACTTGCAGCCACTAACAACCTTTACATCTTCTCAGATGTTTAATTTGTCTCATCGTCATTGCACTTGTTCCGTTTCACTCTCCACAAATTCTCATCTCTTTCTCCCCTTCCCCCAGTTTTTTTTTCTCATTTATCACAATCATATAACTCTAAATATTTCTTTTCCGTATTTGTCCCGATATTTTTGTGAGAGTGCTCTCTCTCTCGTTCCATCCCATCCATCTTCATTTTTTTCTTAGTCTTCTTGTCTACTTATTTTCAAAAAGAAACTACATCGTGTGTTCATTTTTCTTGTTTTCTTTTCATATTCTTCGTCAACATCATCATCAAGTTTGAAAGTAAAACAGAAATGTAGTTTGTTTTTCAAATGTTTTTTGATTTATATTGCGTCTATTTAGGTATTCTTAGTTCCCGGTCTGGAATAGAGTTGTGCTATTTTCCTTGTGCTCTCTCCTTTCCCTCTCTCTGAAATTCTCTTCTCTCCTATCCTCTCATATCATTCTGGAACTACGTGGCCCGTTTATTGTTTCTCTCTCGATTGCTTCGACTCCAGTGTTCTCTCCACTTCCTCTAAAAGTTCACTAAGCTCTCTCAACGTTATCCTCCCGAAGTTCCGGGTCGTGTAACAACGTTTCTGGATGGTTTTCCCCTGTTAGAATTGCAAACTTTGTCAATTTACACTTTGTCCTGTTTGAATGCGTGTGAAGGTATTATTCTCACCTTGATTAGGCTCCCATCTTGTAATTTTAGTAAAATCATCCCCCAAACTTTTGTCCCACTTCCTTTCCCCTTCATTCTTCTTCTCTGTCACAAGAATTTCAAAACTTTCTGACATAAACTTTCGTATCATCAAAACCTATCTATACCACTATTAATATATATGTCCCAGATTTCATTCTCTGTAAAATCCTGTGGGTTCCTCTCTGTCTTCTCTCCTCCTCTCTTCGTTCCTTGACATAAATTTGTGAGCAATACATTCTAAACTATCAACTTATTTATTGAATGGAAATAATCGGCAAATGTACAGAAACAAAAGGAATAGTGTCAAATTTGTGACGATCAGTATTGGAGTGGCATGGCGACGATACGTTTGACGGACCAGTACTTGAGCATCGTATGAGACTTTGTAGACTGAAATTTTCTCATAAAATGTTTTTGTCGAAAAATAAACACTTTAATCATCGTAGGATTTTTGGTAAATGTCATCTATACGAAAATCATAATCTCCCTTTTCTATCACATTCTTTATCCCTCAGAAAAATTAGAAATCTTCAAACAATTGGCTATTATTGGATGTATCTCTCGAAAATAAGATAATCCTTTTGTTGGTTGGAGCTCTCGATAACACGTCAAGTAGTACACATTCTAAGCAGATCAGAGGGAAATGAAGATTTTACAATAAGGGGGTGAATCGAAAAAGTTGGTCCGAAACTTTTGGATTACCGTAATGCTCTAATAAAAGACCACCGCAGATGTCCGGGTTTCGGATTCCGTGAAAAATATTTTTGTCCGGATTCCGGAAAATTTTCATTTGTCCGGATTCCGAGAATTGTTTTTATTCCGGATATTGAACATATTTGTTTGTTTGGAAGAATTCTCTGACTTTGTATTCCATTCCGGAAAATTAGATTGATTATGGATTCCGGAGTCCGTTTCTCAAAAAGTTCATTCAGGACATCTCTGAAGACCACCCTATACTTACACCCAATCATCTCGGTTCCTATGCTATGAGATAATTGAGCTCAAAGTGTACATATAGGGTGGACTTATATTAGAGCATTTACAATACTTTTCTCGCATAAAAAGAAGGAAATCCATTGACAAGAATAGTGATAAGCTGAAACTGATCAAGAACTATTAAGATCTGTTCTGTAAAGAAAAATGTTTATTACAATTCAAATATGTGTCAGAAAGGAATTTTGTGAGTCTCGAAAAGCTTCATTTCAAGGTGTGATTACTGAAGCCCAGAAAGAGAAGGTTTGGAATCTGACCGAAATTCGGCTCAAATTTTCAGAGAATTTTTTTTTGAAATATTAAACAAATTAACTTGTATCATTTCAAAATTCAATACAAATAACGATTCAATTTTAACATTTGATTTCAATACAAACACTAAAATTAAAAAAAAATATAGATGCCAGAGTCAGCAAAATGGTACCTATTCAGACTTCTAAACTGCTTTATTGCTATAATTAATACAATTGGAAGGATTACTGTAGTTACAAACAAAAAGACCTACAGTAGCCGTAGGAAAAACTACAGTAATCCAAAAAAAGAAGTTTACCTTTTTTTCATGACTATTTTTTATAGTACTTCTTCATTTTTCTAAAGATTCCCATTTTCAAGTTAAAAGCGCAATTCAAAAATTAAATTAACCATGACTGTAGATATAGGCTGAAACCAATTTCATCATTTCCAGATACGAAATATATCAACTCACTATATCTTTTTGTCTTCTGAAGACGTGTTCCAGTCGCTTCTTCACGCCATTCATTTGCGACTCCTCGGGAGATTGTAGTCGTCCAAAGAGCATTTGATTCTTGTTTATCTTCAACGATTCCGTCCAACATCTGAATATTGATTTTTTAATAGAGCCATCTTTCGACAACTCACTCGTCGTCCGTCGGTTCCATAGGTGACTTGTGGTTTTCTTTTCTTCTGAAAATTTCCAATTTTAGATTTTAGATGTGCTTTTATTTATTCGCTTTACTTTAATTTCAGTAAGAACTTTTTCCAGCCAAAGGAATCAAACCACGAATTGATCTCAACGAATTAGTGAAAAAAACAAATTCTGACTGCAGAGATTATTTGATAGGAAGATCAATGCAGATGACGTCAAATGAGGAACAAAAATGGGCTGATAGAGAGAACAAGAACAGTTTTTCGAATTAATTAACTATTTTAAAGAATCATATTGGTTGTTTGTGATAATTGAAAGCAAAATGTGGTTATTAATGGCTTAGAAAAAACGTTCTGAAAACAAATAAACGATCACCGTAAAACCTGTACTTCCCTAACTTTTGAACCAATTTATATCGGCCCGTGTCAAAGATATGTAAAAGTTGTCAACTGATAAATTGCTTGTCATAATATCAGAAGTGTTTTGCGAGTTGTTTCCGTTTTATATCTTGCATAGGAATTGAGATAATTGATCTAAAATTTGACAGGGGAGGGGGCTTCTCTTACAGGTTTTACGGTATTTTGAATTAAAAGTTAGAGGGAACGTTGGAAAATGTGCTGAAATTGATGTCTTAAATCAGTTATATGACATATAGATGATCTTGATTCAAAATTTCAGAGCATCAAACATTAGATTTAGAAAAGTTAAACTCGAAACTGTAAAATGTTTGAGAATCTCAACGAAGTTTATGCTTACGGAAAAAAAACCTTAAGAAATTTGAACTAACTCGCCGACCCAAAAGACAGTTTCTAACCAATGCTTCTCCAGAACCGTAATTCGACGAAAAGTTAATGAAAATTTGAAAGAAAATACAATTTTAAGAAAGATGGTTCTGACTTTTTTCTAACATGTTTAGAAATCAGAAAACAATGAAAGCAAGAAAATATTTTTAGTTGGTGAGATCGATTGAAAATTCAATTGCTCATCTCCTGTTCTAAAAAGTTTGAAAATGTTTTAATGCATTTGATACCGTATTTTCTCTAATAGAAGTCCACTCCAACCATCAAATTTGAGCTTGATTATCTCTATTCCTGAGGAAGATGTCAAAAAGTGATCTACTAATAAAATATTGGTGATATCATGATAAACATTTTTTCAGTTGATAAATTTTTGATACCTTTTACAGAAATCGGGATGATTGCGCTCAAAGATGAGGGTTTGAGGAGTATTTTATTAGAGGAAATACGGAATTTATCTTACCACATCGAAAACAGTTGCTTCTCCTCCGTTTTCATCTTGCTTCCCTTGAGCAAATTCATCAAGTTGTGTTGCATCAATCGGAGAATTGAAGATGTTAATCATTTTCGTCTGAAGAAGTGTTCAGAATGAAAACAAAAAGAAGCAAAAATATGAGCGATGAAATCGAGAAGAGAAGAAGAATTGGGGCGGTGCTTCCCCCGATATCGATTCTCTTCTTCATTCGACGTCTTCCTATCACTGAGAGACGACAGCAGGCCCAAAACGGTGTCATATCAAATTAACATTTTTCAGGCGATAATTTGTCATCGACGGAAAAAAATGGAAGAGGAGAGGAAAAGGGGATGGGATGGAGAGATACAAAAGGAATGGGTTTTGAGTAGAATGAGTCAGAATTCAGAAGAAAAGATCATGGAGAATCGAGAGAGACACGTGTCACCCAATTGATCTACCTGTTGATACTGAAGAGGCGTTTACCATGTGATTCTAGTTCAATTTTGAATCATTAGATGAAATATCTGGATGGAGGAGGAAAAAACCTTTACCCGGGGGGTCTTATCTTTCCTTGTTTACAAAACTTTTAATGAACAAGTTACTGATTAAGGTCATGTTCAGAGGAAGGATTCGATTGACGTAGTTATTTACGATAGCCATTCAATTGATCAATTCTCAGTTTTAGTTGGATTACTGTAGGTACAATGACCATCCAGCATCTACAGAATACAAACTACTGTTACATGAAAATGCACTGCTGAACTTTGAAAGTAATTTGATAAGTTTTGGGGTACAATAAAACACAAAAGAGACGTCTTTCTGTTTTTTGAAAAGCGTTTTTTTCTCAACACCTTGTTTTGACCGATTCATAATACATTCCTATTTCTAACAGCTGATTGATGTAAAGGTACCGTAAAATTTAAAGAAAGACCAAGACGTTCAACTTTGAGCCAATTTAACTTAGTTCCTGCAGAAGGTATAAAAATGTGGTCAACTGACAAAATATTTTTGATATTATAGTAAACATTTTGTAAGTTGACCTTTTTTTTTATATCTCTCACAGGAAATGAGATAAATTGGCTCAAAGTTGACTTTTTGGGTGGGGTTCTTTTTCACAGTAGTTGGTGAATAAGTACCGTAATCCTCCGAGGTTGGAAAAAAAATCATTTTCAATCAAAGTTCGCACAATATATGATAACCTAGTCAATAATTGCAAAACATAGCCCTTACAGACATTTCTGATAAAAATTAATTTGAGAAAAATAGTGAAATTACCGTATTTTCTCTGATAGAAGTCTACTAGAATCCAGCAGGGATGTTCGGAATAACCTTTCCGGAATTTTTTGGAATGTCAAAAATTCCGATTTTTAAAATTTTCCGAATTTCGGAATTTTCGGAATTTTTCGGAATTAATTTTCGAAATTCGAAACTTTCGGAATCTTTAAAAATTCAAATTTTAAAGTAGAAGTTACATTTTTCCATTATAAAATACCGAAATTTGGAGAAAATTTCGGTTCTGAAAAGTCAGTGAAAACGAAAAAAAAGGAAGTAATTCAAGCAGTTTTTCCGCGACATACCGTAGTTCGAAAATTTCAATTCCAAAAAAAAAGATTCGGAAAAATTCCGACCGGAATTTTCGGAATTCGGAGTTCCGTTCCGAACATCCCTGCCACCCAAGCCGTCAATTTCCAACTCAATTATCTCGATTCCTGTAGAGTATATCAAAAATTTGTCAGCTGATACATTGTTAAACAAAAAGATACCAATATTTTATCAGTTGACAAGTATTTGATATCTTTCACACTCAGCAAATTTTCGGCACGCCAGGGCACAGAGGGGCACAGGATCCGCATCCAAACCGACCCCCCGGGCACGATTACCGCGTTGCAGCGGCACCGGTGCCCCAAGTAGGGGCACATGTGCCAAAAATTTGCTGAGGCAGGAATCGAGATAGGCTTCTATTAGTGGAAGTACGGTATTATCAAATGTCTTCTTCCTTTGAACTATTTGGAAATTATAAATAGATATAAACAATTATTAAATGATTTCCCATTTTCTGCCGAAACTGTTATATACATTCTGTCAAACCCCGTCCCGTGCTTCTGCTCTCAAAAACCCCGTAAACATTCGAGCATTCCAAGAAAATTACCACGAGTTTTTGAAATTAATTTTAGAACCTAGAAAAAGAAGGAATGAATACCATACAAATGAATCACCTTCTTCAGAATTCTTTCATCTTTTTTTCGTTTTCTCCGAAAGGGTGTGGCCTCGAGAGAGAAAGAAAAAAACACAAGGTGTCAATGGTTTTATCTCTTTTTTTCTCGATCAGTTGTGATAAAAGAAAAATAGGTGAATACTCAGAAACATGTCAGTTATGACGTGTCGAAAGCTATTTATTAGGTGAAGAAAAAAAAAGTTGGAGCGAGAAAAGAGGGGCGGAGCAAAAAAAAAACAAGAGAAGAATGAAAAGAGATTGAGAAACCCTGCGATGGCAGTGAGATTATTATAGAAAGAATGGACGGGGGAAAGCAGAGAAACTGGAAAAGAAGCGAAAGTGAAAAATAGTTGAAAATTGAGAATCTCGAAAATTTTATTTGAACATTTTTCTGAATCGACGGAGCTTTCGCATCTTGAATCGTCGTCGTCGTTTGGATCCTTTGCCCCATGCACCAATCACAAAACTCTCAATTTCACAATGATTCTCTCCTCGCAAAATCTTAAAATATCCGTCTTCTCCCCATTGAGTTCCCCATGAATTGGCACAGAGCCAATACTTGATTGGTCGACCAGTCGAATGATCAACTCCCCATCTGGAACAGAAATCCATAAGGTGAAATTTCTAATTTATGAAAACTAACCCCAAAACTCGAACCGAATGATAACCCTCCGCCACAGAAGATGCTCCTTTCTGAGCAGCAAGATCCGAGTGTTGATAAACTCCTCCGGCATACATAAAGAAGTCCTCGTGGACTACAAAAGTGGATTGAACTGGTCCGTTTGTCATCAATTCCGTCTGAATATCCTCTTCACGACTCGAAACTTTGTATGGAGGAGTCATTTTGAATGCGGTACTGTCCTGGGAACCACTTGGACAACGGAGGCCTTGGCGGTTTCTGAAAAATTTTTTTTGGGAAATCGGTTTAGTTTTTTTGTAGGGGTAATCACAAATGGAAACTAATGGCTGATAAAATAAAGCTACTTAAAAAACTAATTAAGAAATTGAGTTAGTTTTTTGGATATATAAATTTTTTCCAGGTTTTTAACTTCGACGCAATTTATCTCAGTTCCTGGGAAAGATATAAAAAAATTGTTCACTGACACATAGTTTATAATTGAATCACCAATATTTTATCAGTTGACAAGATTTTTATATCTTTTACAGAAACCGAGATAATTGAGCTTAAAGTTGACGGTTTGGGTGGGCTTCTGTTAGTGTTTACGGTATATTCTTCAATGTGTTATTGAACCAAAGTTGAGTGATTTAGTTACATTTTCAGATATTTAGATTCTTCCCCAAAACAATTCTTTATTTTGTATTTGAAATAAATAAAATTCTTAACTAGTCAAAACCTAATCAATCTGACTTACGTATAATCTCTCTTTGGAATCAAACAATGTCCCGGCTCACGGCTTTGTCCAGACACATACGGATAACAATGATCTCCAACAACGCTGAAAATTTATCACATTTTCTT
The DNA here is from genome assembly GCA_027920645.1 of Caenorhabditis nigoni. NCBI lineage: Eukaryota > Metazoa > Nematoda > Chromadorea > Rhabditida > Rhabditidae > Caenorhabditis > Caenorhabditis nigoni. The sequence continues at coordinate 6,118,778 of CP115864.1, forward strand.
TCTTGTTGATTTTTCCTCAACTGACCCCAATTTCCGAATGTACCACCATGCTCTATCCAAATATCCACCTTCACACCCTTTCTGTCGATGCTGATTGCATGAAAGAAGCTGTTGAGACGAAAGTGATGCATTGATTCGCCCCTCCGAAATTATAGAAAGTCTAAAAGTCATGAAGGATGTGAATATCTGGAAAAGTTGAGAGATTACCGATCCGAAGAGATTCCAGTCGTGGAAACAGCCCAACTACTTCCACAATCTCCTTGATCAGCGATTGGATGAATCAGGTGTCCCCATCTGGAATTATTTCAGTTTTGGCTCAAAACTTTTGGGTAAAAAATATTTTGTCGTTTGCTCCCTAAATCATAGTAAAGTGTCCTAGTATTATTAGTCTAATTGTTGCAAACAAAATGAGTTTTCATATGGACTCTGCGGAAGGCAAAACTCGTTTCCGGTTTGGATTTTGGGGGAAAATGTAAAATGATTATTGTTCAAAATAGGAATACTCCGAAAGGACTTTTTTCTAATTTTGAAATATAAAATTCTAAAATACTAAAATAAACAAAACATTTGTATTGAACTCCTCGGAGTCTCAGACTATTTTCTCAAATTCTGATTTTGATTTTTTATTTAAATTTTTATTCGATACCTGGGTTTCCGAACATTTCGTATTCGAAAATTTAGAATTTCTGTATTTTTGCTTTTCCTATTTTTTCAGTTCTCTTGTTTTCTAGAATTTCTTTCCGGAAACCTAAATAAATTATGACTGACAAAAACAATCTTTTTTGAAATTTTGAGGTTTCAAATATCTGAGAATCTGAAATTCAAGAACTGAAAACTCCATAAATGAGAGGACCTAGAAATCTTATATTTTCAAAATTGGCATAAAAAACAAAAAGTTTTTTTTGTGAATCCGCTAGTTTCAAATACGTAACAAATCAGTTGTTCACCATTTTGTTCAACTTTCGAAACATGCCTAATTTTTCCTTTTTTTTTTAATTCATTCGAGCCATTTCATTCTCCCCCATGTTTTCATATTATCTCTTGTTTTTAATTTTCCCTTCCAACTCACTTATCTCTGGCATCAAAATGCTCAGGAAGCTCTCTTGGCTTAATCAAAATCTCATTCATATTTTGAACACTTCTCTCCGGAAACAGTGTTCCCAATCGATATTTGATTCCATCACTCAAACTTCGGCCCCAAAATGCCGAATAGTTTCGGGCAGTCCATCTGAAAAGAGAAATCCAATTGAGAAAGTGATAAGGGGGTGATAATTGAGACGAAGATGGGGGCGGTTATTATGTAATAGAGACCGTCCGTCGGATACGCGTCAGGAAGAAGAAGAAGAAGTGTGTCAAGATGTCCATTTGATAACAAAATGATAAAGGACAATGATAGCAAGAATTTTGGAATTGGAAAAGAAAGAAAAATGCCGAGAAAGAAGCGATTATTGGTGGATTAAAATCACTTTCAAAAAGCAATAAATCTCTTTTAGAATCATTCTTATAATAAATAAATGAAGTTGCGTCTCTTTATTTCTCTGTCAGTTTGTCCGCGAATTTTGAAAAGCTTGAAAACAAAATATAGATTCATGTGACCTTTAAAAAAAGTGAGTCGCGAAGCGACGAACAGTAAAAGAAAAAAGTTAATTCCAGCTGTTTGTAGCGCCGGAGGCGCGGCAAACAGGCTGGTAGAAATAAAAACTTACGAGAATCGTCCAGTGTGTAGTTTTTCCAGAATATCTGGTTGGATAAGACAGGCAGTACCATCACACTTCCACATTCCATTTTGGCATGTGCTGAAATAAAACCCCTTTTTTCCAACTTCAATGAAAAAACAAAACCAAATTTTCATGTTATAAAACCACTACTCATTAACGGCTAATTAGGAAATCAATGGTTCGTAACTGTTGCGTTTTCCCCCGTTTTTCATCCATTCAAGAAATGAGAAGCAAGTAAAAACATACAAAAATTTTCAATTTAATTCGAAATTCCTATCAGAATGACTAAACTTAAAGTAACATTTTTTTAGTGAGATTGTAAGTTGTAGCTCATAGAATAATGTTAGAATTAGTTTAACAGTTCTTTTTTTTTACAGATTAGGATGGAGAGTTCTACATTCTTAGCAAGATAGCACATGTCGCTTGGAGAAAGAAAATTTCAAAATTGGCTGAAATAGCACATACATAGGTCTGAATTTGTAATTTCAGAAAATTCTGAAAAGCTGAAAATAGTGATTCTCACTTCAGACGTTAGAAGAACGAGATTCCTAACTTATCGGGAAGCCAAAAAAACTGATTCAATGACATGGTCAGAGACGCAGACAACGATACACTCTAACTGTCTGCACCTCTTCAAAAGTTTGACGTAAACTGTGAGCCAATTTATCGCCCTTCCTGTAGAAGATATTAAAAAGTTGTTAACTAACTGAACGTTTCTGGTAATTTGACAAACATTTTGTGAGTTGACCGTTTTTTTTTAAATATCTGTTACAGGAAATTTGATATATGTGCACGAAAAGGAAGGGCTTCTATTAGAGCGTTTACGGTATTCCGTTTAGCTGAAAGTGTATAGAACAGTTGTCAAAAAAGAAGAATTATTTCAGTTTGATTATTACGAAGTCAAAATCCCAAAAGCTTTTATCCTCCTCTCCACTCACCACTTTTCACAGTTCTTCTCCATAATGTCTCCATCCATCGAGCATCCTGAAAGAAAAAAGCATCATTAGTTTGCTTCTATTATAAATCCGAATCTAATAAAACTTGTAATAAAGAAACCAACTTTCTCCATCGATCCTCTGATCGTTTTGAATGTCTTTTCCGCGGCAAGTGGCCTCAAAATCCGGACAACAATCGTTTCCTGAATATGCAAAGATTTGAAAAAAAGAAAAAGTGAATGAGGAGGAGTACCTCCGTCTGGACCACGGTCACAAAACATGTCACAGTAGCAGAGATGGTCTCCGAGAATCGGAACAGTGCAGTCGTCATCTCGATTTTCACAACATGTGTGGGTTCGCGTCGAACAGTAGTCACCTGGAAATGAGTTTTTGGAGTCGGATTAAAGTTTTGGTTCGAAATGGATCTACCGTACACACTCCAATATAACTCCTCCCCTATTTTTGAACTTTGAGCCAGTTTATCTCGGTTTCCACGAGAGGTATCTTTGAGTGCCAAGCTGATAAAGCATTTTTGACTTCAAAATAAAAACTTTTAGTTGACCACTTTTTGATATCTTTCACAGGAAATGAGATATATGGGCTCAAAGTTGACGGTTTGTGGTGGCATTATATTAGAGTGATTTGGGTAAGCCAAAATGTATCAATTTTGAAATTTAGAGTTCCTCTTTTGCTAAATTCCCCTCCTAATTCCAAATTTTCTCAAAACCAAGTTTCAACTTTTCCAAAACCTATCAATCAATATGGTTTCACAAAAAATGTTATCACCAAGACCCATTCAAGGTTATTTATTTCTTGTCTCCTCTTTTTTTGATTTCCCTCGCTGTTTCCCTTGTTTCTTGTACTCTAGGCAGTTTACCATTTCTTTTCTTTTCAAAAGAATTTTATGAAAAAACGGGGATGAAGGAGGAGGAGAAATGATGGAATAGTTAGAGGTAAAACAGAGTGAAGGAGGGAGAAAAAAACGGAAATCTGGGATTTGAAAAGGAGAAAAATTGATCAGACTTCCATAATAAAAGAATTCGATAATGACTCCATGATTTGCCAATTATAGGGTGGGGTTTAATTACCCGAATAAAATTTGAGTAAAGCGTTGTACTGGGCTCACATTTGGATTGCAAAAGTTAAAATAATTCATCAGTAAACTGGTCAATTCTCAAATTATTTGAAAAATTTTGAAGTGAGTTATCGCTTGTCAATGTTGCTTTATCTCATGATTCACAAAGAAACATTACTATGTTCATCTTTGTATAGCAATACCTAGAAGTGAGGAATCGCTTTGAAATTTTCATTAACTATGAATCAAATGTAAAATGTTCTATCAATTTTCGTGCCTTCAAGATACTTATGTCTAAAGATATACCAGTTTTTATCAGTCTGGGTAATTGTGACCCACCTTGTACAATCTGTCTGCTCTTATGGTTTTATGAATTCAATTTTTTCTAGATTTTGTGAAATGCCTTCATTTTCCTCGTTCTTGATCTCAAAATTCTAAATTATACAACGTTTCTTTTCTTGAAATTTCTGACATGCTATCATAGTTTAGCATCTTTTTTGTTTACTTTTTGTTTTCAAAAACTCAAAACGAAGATAAAGAGAACGACAAGTTGAAGCACCTAAATCAAGGAGTCATCCATCAAGAAACTGCCTCTGGGGACGTGCCCTCCAGAAGACGTCTTCGTTTTCTTTGACTTTCCATTCCAAACGAAACGAAAATGAATAAGAGATCTAGAAAAGAGACGACTTACCTGGAATACCAAAGAATCCCCTGGAATCAATTGGAGACACAAAAAGTATTAATGGCAATAATAGAAAAAATGTCGAATTGGGTGGCATTTTTTGATTCTTCTTCTTCCTCTCCCACAGTTTTTCTCTTGGACAGCACACGCTTCTTGATGTTGGGGTCAGGAGAAGAGAGAAAACAGAGAAACCGAACCAACGTCGACGTCTTCTTCTTCTTTCTCCTTCTTCCCTAAGCTCCGCCCCCATTTCTTCTCTAGTTTCTCTTTTTCTGTAATGATCCATTCCCTTTCTCTATCCCGATATCATCATAATCATATCAAAAGAAGGGGAGACATCCCGATTTTGGTTGGTTTCAAATCAACAAAAGAGGAAAAGAAACAAATTGAATTCCCGAAATCCCTTTTCTCTTTTAACACATACATATACCAATATTTCCGCTCGGCGCACACTTTTTAATTGGATTCGTTTCCTGAGGCTCCTATGGATATCTGAAATTTTGTCGACTTCGAAACAAAACGGGCATTTTTTGATGATAGCAAGTATCTGATGCCTCTTCATTGAGGTGTAAACAATGAGGTGAAGACAAAAAATAAGGGAGAAAATGATTGTGTTACACCTGACTTCATTGCAACACGTCTCCAGATGATTTATGTGAATTCGATAGTCAACTGGAAGTGGGAAGGTTTGTATTATTATTATTAAAAAGGAAAATGGATTCATGAATGGTCAGAAGTGAAATATGACAAAAAGGAGAGAAGGAGAAAAGCGAAGTTGATTGAATATCACTAATTTGCTGTTTTGGATTTCAGAGGGATACTGTTACGACAAGAGTCGTATTGTCGAATTAAAAAAAGAACTGAGAAATGGGAAAGTTCTTCCCAGTCGATTTCCGAGGCTTTTCTCCTAAATCATCACAGTAGTAAACGAAACTCATTTCTATGAGTTTAGTAGGATTTTCTGGACAAATTTTAGATATTTTAGATTTCTTGGTATGAAAATGATTGCTAGCATTTCTAGAATCTGATTTCCATCGAAAAACCGAACTTAATTGCGAAAGTAGCTCAAACGAGGCGAAAGTCTGAAATATTTCATTTTTACCGCAATTTTTCGTAGATCAAAAAAAGCTACGCCTTTCAAATTCTCCGATCCCAGTTTTCTTAAAGTTCGGCAATATAAAGAATTAATAAATACGTGACCCAACGACCTACTTTCTATGTAACTCCCTTCGTGCCACGTGGCTCTTTGCCACGTGCACTCTCTGTCTCTTGTCTTCTATTCAGCTAATCGGGACTTCCCTTTTTACCCCGTCTTCGACCTAAACCTTGTCCCCTGTCTACCATATTCTCTAATATTCTCCTTTCTCCAGGTTTCCTTCAAGTTTCATCCTTGCCACAGCGAACAGAGTGTTATTTCTCTCGTGAACTCCTTTTTCAAGTTCCCAAATCTGTGTGACCCCCGTGACACGCTCACGAAATGAGAGCAATGTCCAGGATGTAGAAAATTGAGGGAAAAATCAGTATTAGTTTCCAACGTTTGAGTTGCAGGATCTTGCAGGATCCTCTTGGCTTTCAGGATGCCCCCCACAACTCACAGGACTTCGAGGACGGCTTCCAAGGCAGACTGCAGGATTGGCATTATTTCATTCAATATGGCAAAAAACGCAGAGTGAAATGAAAGGTGAGAAAATAGTAATTGATACAGATTCAAAACTTTCAAGTTGTAGGGCATTCTTGGACTCCAGGGCAATCTTCAACAACTGCGGGGACAGTTTGGAGAGCTCAGATTGGCACGATTCGAATCAGGACCACATATGCAGCGGAACAAAAGGAAAGGTGAGATAATGCGAATTTTTTTGAGTTTTACATTTTTTTCGGTTCCGGAAATCTCAGCTTCAGGGAAGTTTAGAATTCGGAAAAATGAAGAAAACAAGTTATTAAACTTCGGATGTTTGACTTTCAGAAACTGGTTGCTTTCGGGAATGCACCACCTTCCAGGACTTTGAGGACATTATTAGGATTCCCAGGATTCACATCAAGATGACAGAAGTAGCGAAACAAAATGAAAAGTGAGGAAATGGGGTTTTTATTTTTAAAAAATACAGTTAGTGGGGGAAATTTCTAAAAATTTCTATAATTACGAAAAATTACTATTAATAGAATGGTAGCGAAATTTTTTTAAAATCATAAATATGTTTGATTTCAGGTTCCGAATGTCACTGGAGAGGAGAAATCAAGTCGCCGTCGTGATGTCAGAACTCTGTGAACTTTGTTTTTGTGATTTTTTTCTTTGCTTCTTTTACGCGCGTTTCATTCTTCGGCTATTCTCCGTGATGTCGTCGGGTTGTTGGAAGCAGAGCACGGACAGTCCGTTACCCGTTTTCCGTTGTCCGGCCATTTTTGACTGTCCTCCGTTATCCTTGTCTGTTGTCCGTGGAACATGTTCCTCTTTGTTGTTTGTAGTCCGTTATCCGTTTTCCGGAGTCCGTGGTCCGAAGGAATAATTGTTGCTTTCTGCGTCCGTGCATTTCTGGTCGGTAGTCGTAGTATTTGTTCTTCCAGTTTTATCTTGGATAAAATTTAACAGAAAACCGAAAATATGAAAAAGTTTCAATAAATGATGTATCCTGGCAATTTTTTTTAAAGTTAACTTCAGTGTTTTTCTGAACTGTTCAAAGTTAGAATCAGACTATTTTAACCCAAAATCAGCTGAAACTATGTTTTTTTTAATACCTGGCACTGAAGGTTTAGTTATTCTGGATAGAAAACTCGCCCGGAAAGTTCAACCAATTTGTTTTTCTTGATATTCTCTGAATCAAGCGAGTGGTGTTCAGAGATGTCCGGAATGACCTTTTTGAGAAACGGGATCCGGATTGGGGAATTACAAATTTTCTCGGAATCTGGAATATGGAATCAGGACGAAAATATATTTCACGGTATCCGGAATTATAAAAAGCACTGAATCCGGAATACGGAAACTGGAAAGATGACTGGTAGCGTTGTATTGGAGCTGGCGTTCAGAGATGTCCGGATTCCGGATTACGTAGTTTCGATTCCTGATTCCGTGAAAATAGAGACGACAATCTTCCACGAACTTCAGTCAAGGACCCATTAATATCAACTCGCAACCTTGCCAATCTGAGGCATAACTTTCAAATAGGTGTTAGAAATTATCAGATCCAAGGGTTACAGGTCTTTACAGTTCTTTATTCGTTTTCAAATGTCTTTCTAACTTCCAGTTTCACAATTTTCGAACTTTGAGATTTTTAGCAATTTTGAAAAAAAACGCCCAAATTAATCTCTGTTCTCCTACGTTTTTCCTAACAAACTGATGTATTAAATTCAATTTTCTGTTTTCCCCCAAAAACTGTGTCAATTTTCCCGCCGTTGATTGTTTCAAATATTCACACCAATGCAAACTTTCAAATCTAATTTATTCCAGTCAATCTCAGTTTTCTCAATCCTTTTTTAGACTGCTGTACCGATCCCAATCAATTTGTTGGCAATCCCATTCCAAGTCGGCAGTGGACTTGTCAGTTCTTTGTATCTGGAATAAGCAAAATGAGGGGACAAAAAAAAAAACAAAAAGAGAAAAAAAAACAAACTTTTTGCATAGTTGCAAAAAAGAAACTCGAGATTCAACTGGCTCAAAACACATTTGCATAACTTTCATATCTTCTTCTGGCATATCGGATGGAGGTTTCAATCGGAGATTCTCATGAGCAACTTTCTTCCGAAGTTCTTTCAGAACCTTAACTTCAGAATATGGGTATTCTCTACTGAAAACTTCAAACATGACAACTCCAAAACTCCAAACATCAGATTTTGATGAATAAATTCCTTTGAGAAGTGTCTCTGGAGCCAACCATCTGATTGGAACTTTCATCAATTTTTTCTCTTTGTGCAGTTTTCCAAAAAGAGAAAGTCCGAAATCACTGATTTTACAATTGTCTGATTTATCCAACAGGACATTCCTTGCTGCCAAATCGCGATGGATCACTTGTTTCTTCTCCAGATAACGCATCCCTTTTGCAATTTGCTTACAGTATTTCCGCTTTAATTGAGAACTCATTGGTTCATCTTTCTCGATTCTCCCTTTTAAACTTCCTCCAGAACACAATTCCATCACAATCATAATTGGTTCTTGTTGAGTTGCCACTCCATACAAACGGACGACGTACTTGTGGTTGAGTTTCAGCATCAGATTTGCTTCACGGAGAAATGTAATTCTAGAAAATTAGTATTTTATATCTAAACTTCTTGAAAAACAAACCTTTCATCAGCCGTCACTTTGCTTCCTTTCATTGTTTTCACCGCTACTTCCACGTCGTTAGTGAATATCCCCACTGACAACATGCCTTGAAAAACTTCTCCGAATTCTCCGTTACCCAATTTCTTTCCCAAATTTATCTGAACTTTAAAGTAATTTATTTTTAACAGAACTACAGTAACCTGTTCATGATACAATTGCCATTCCTCTCTAACCACCCAGCTGAACAATTTAATTCCCGATTTATAGACGGAGGCACGTGTCTGATGATGATAACGGACTAGGTCACTGATATTCTCAAAGCAGAACTCTTTCAGATAATACGAGGAGCCATTGTTGGCCTTTTCAACGACTAGATGATGAGCAGTGTCATCCCAGAATACAGAGAGTACAACGACTTCTCCTCTTTTCGTTAATTCTGTCTTACGAAGAAGAAATTCTCCCTGTGTACGAACCAATTTCTCTGCTTCTTCACGAGACATGTAACCGTGATAGAATGGCTCATCATCCAAGGCTGCTCCACTGCAACCGCTCCAATTTGTTATCTGAACTTTTTATACTGTTCAGTACTATTTCACTAAGTAATTAACTAACTTTTTTGAGTTTTATTTTGAGAACATGATGAGTTCTAACTAGAGATTGACTACTCTTATCTTTCGAACCAGTATCTTCAACAGACTTTGTTATAGAAGTTGACCCTCCATCGCTTGATGTCTGAAATTGATTTTTCAAAGTCGTGTCATTGTTTTTCGCTGAAACTTCGTCAGTCGCCTTGAGGAGCAAATCGGGTCCTCTGGAAATAGTTTCAACTTCTGATCGATCTCTGTGTCTTCTGGGTCCTCTGCTAACACTCTGAATTGAAAAGAAAAGTTTATCTAATGACTGAAAAAGTATGTACCAGCATAGTCGTTAAATTTGAAAGTGCGTTTATATGAAAATTGAAATACTGAACAAATTAGGAAAAAAGAGGAACGTGGTAAATATGAAAAGGGAAATAAAAACTGGGTAACAACAAATCTGTAACAAAAACAACAATGAATGTAGTAAAACATGGTAGTTAATGAAATTTTGGGGTCAGGATGTTGACAATCCAGAGGCCCATTTTGCAGCCATCACTGCCCATTTCGCTTGCTCTTTTTCCAATGATTCAATTTTCTCCCGATCTCCATCGGTGATTGTAACATCACCATCTTCAATTGTAGTTTTCTTCAACTTCTTCCTTTCCTCTTCTTCCTCTTCCATTTTTTCACTTAATCCTCCCCATGCCATTGATCCAACCAAATTGTGTTTCACATTTCCTAAATGGTAGAGTGAGTTTTCGATGGTAGACGGCTGAGCAAATGGAGATGGTGCTTGGACTTGATCGGCGGCTGGATCGACTTCGAGGAGAACAGTTCCTTGTTGTTTTCCAGAAATCGGTTTTGTGGTAATATCGATAGAATGCCCTCCGATTTGCAAAATCAATCGGCCTTTTTTAGTAACTTGTAATTTTCCGATCCTCTGACTTTGGGGAAGACCTGACGGTGGAGCTGGAGCTGTCGGAATGCCAGTAGGAATCTCACTATCCGGATCATCAACCTCCATTGGGATTTCTACGTTAGCTTCAATATTATTACAAATTGCTCCTACAACCGATGGAAGTTGAAGATGAAGCAAATCAGTTGTAGAACTTTCCAGCATAGTGATCAATTGTTGAGCTGTTCGTTTCTGAGCCGTATTATCAACAGCATTCTGTGATGGTTTCTTTTCTTCTTCAATGATTTCGTTATCTTCTTCTAAGGAAAGACGAGCGCTTTTGTTGATAATATTGAGAAATTGTGACTGATCATCTACTGGAAGCACAACAGGCATCACGTGGCCTCTTCTCAAATCACTGACGAATTGCTGAATGGATAGAATATGTTGGTATATTTTATGCAAACTTTATCAACTCACTCCTTTAGGATGCAGCGCTCTCAGTTCAGCCTCATCTCCTTCATCGTCACTACGCCACAAAGCATCATATCCTTCAAATGAAGCCTTCCCTTCTACTTTGATCTCTTCCTTTTTTTCGTCTGATGTCGATGGATCCCCACTTTCTTTGTCTCGTTGTTTATAAGCAAACTCTGAATTGCAACACTTATTAATTGCACACAACTGAAATACTCACGAGATGCATCATAATCTTTATCCCTCTTTTTGGTTGGAAATTCGCCTCCTAACCCATGAGAAAATACTCCACCAGTTTGAATGATTTCTGGCCTTTGGCGACCTCCAGCACCACCTCTGCCTCCTCTACCACCACGACTGTAATTGAAATTTGAATTAAAAAACTGTCTAAATATTAATTACCCTCTTCCAGCTACTCGATTGGATGCTCCTCCACGGGTTTGTTTCTGCTGGACTGGAGCCTCTCGCTTACCGGCAAGAGACAAGTTTGGGCGTCCCGGTTTTGACATTTTGGCTATAAAAATTGATATTTTTATAAAGAAAAGTTACAATTAAAATTTGAATTCAATAAAAACCTGAATTTCAGTTGAAAAAAATTGGCAAAAAAATTTTCAGGAAGTGCGCCCCTTTAGAGCGCACGCAGCGCGCGACCGCTCCGCAGCTAAGGTAACTCATTTTGATCGGACTGCCCAACTTTTCTGCTAAAATTCTCATATTTTAAGCTTAAATTGTTTTTGTTTCGAATTTTTCTCATCTTAGTCGATAATTAACTTCAAAACACATCTTTGAACATATATACTCAAACTATTTTCCTGACTGAGTTGAATATAGGACTTTGTAAAAAAATTGATTCGTATTAAGATTATTAATGAAAATTATTTTCAGAAACAAGAAATAACGAAATGCATGCCGAAACAGGTTCTAATGCATGTTTATATCATGAATTGCATTTTTCATCTTCTTGAATTAAAATTTTGAAGCTAATTACCATGAATTCATATCTTCTTTACTATAATTTTGCTAAATAACATGATGAGGTCAAAATATTTTTATTTTCAGCAGGATGTTGAGCCGTCAAGTTATCCGCCCAATTGTTCAGGCCGTCAGAAAGGGCCACAGCAGCCACTCTCCATCGGCTGTCACTTTCACCGGACAAGGACCAAATACTTTCGTTAACGATGGTTGGGCATCCGCTGTAAGTTTTATAATATTACTAAAAAAATCATGGAAAATTTTTTCTTCAAAAAAACATGCATTTTTGAGAAATCATGTTGAAAGGAGACTGACTGGAAAGTTTGCGGTACTGTGAGAGCCATATTTTTTTCCTGGTTACCTTCGAAACATATCTTGTAAATAATTTTCTGTCTGCAACGCAATGATTCGATCTATTTATGCCGAGAAATAAAATGTTTTTGGACCTCTATGGTTCCCTTTCAAAAAACCGATTCATAAATTCAACATCCCAAGTTCATTTTAATCCAGTTTTTTAAGTTCTAAATTGTTAAAGTCTTTTTACTGATAGACTGCACATTGCTACAATCATTAATAACTTTATGTGAACAGACAGAAGTATAGTTGACTATTTTTCATTCAAACTCAAATTTTTTCAAAAATCAAAAAGTCTTGCACAGCCTAAAAACGAACATTTTATTGTTAGGATTATAGTTCCTGTATTACGAAGTTCGCTCAGATTTCAGTAATATTGGGTCAACGTTTTTTTTTCAGCGTCTTCCATTCCACGTCACCAACAAATGGGGATTCGCTGCTAAGGCTGTCACCTTCCTCGCCATCGGATTCTGGGCTCCATTCATCGTCGTCGAGTACCAACTCAGAAAGGCCAACCAATAATTTAATAGCTCAACTCAATTTGTCTTCCGAATTCATTTTGTATAGTGTTGTGTTGCTGCTAATCCGTTCTGTTTTCCCGTGTAATACCGTGATAACAGTACGGTTTTTGACAGAATAAATAGACGACCCTGTTCGAATGTTGTTTTCTCTCTCCAGCTTTTCAGGGGCATACACGATGGGGGTCTTGTAAGGGGAGAAGCACCACCCGTTCTGTTTGTATCGCTTCCGTCGTCATATGCTAATGAAGCAGGCGGGGGACGAACTCAGGTAATCTAAAGTCTCGTTCCGCCCTATACTCTTTTCCTTGATCAAACAAACCGTCTGCCGCCCATGTTCTTCCTCCCACGAGCCCCGTCGACTCAGGTTGAGTCACTTGCATATCGATCGTTCTCTCCTATTACTATTGCTTCTTCATGTAACCAAGATGTTATTGTTTTCTATTTTTCTTCTTTTAATCATACCTAAAAATGTCAAATCTGATCTATGGGCAGAAACCGAACGAATGCCAGATCTCCAGCAAGTACTGTTTGTTTTAAATTTAAAATTTTTGATTTGATTACACAGAAATCAGAGAATCAAATTTTAAAATATCTGATTCGATCGATTCAAACCAAATTTAACTTTTTAGTGGCGAGCTCTGTGTGGATATTATGCTGTTGCGACCGCCTACATGAAGGATAGCAATGCCCGGATTACGGTATTCGCTCCAGTCGACGACGTTTTCACCTATAATCCAGATATCAGAGCATTGGATCAGAAAGAAACACTTTCTCATATTGGTATGCAAACGGAAACAATGTGTTATTAAAAATAAATTTCAAAAAATTTTCAGTCGATTCACAAGTAGTCGATCTGACGATGAATAAAGTTTGGGAGAAGCAAACTTTGATTCGATCAACCATCAATTCAGGTTACACATATATCACACAATTTGAGAATAATCCTGGAAATTTCGTGCGTTTTTTTTGTATACTAGCTTCAGGAAAATTCGAAATTTGCAGTCTTATTTCGCCAATGCTGGAATGCTCTGTAATCATGCGTCCAACCAATGGGGTATTATATCCGGAGAGCAATATCTGTTTAAAGTAATATTTGTGGAGAGTAAAATTGATTCGAAATTGAAAAAAAAAACATTCAGATTTGCACTCCAATGGGTCATCGTCCATATCCGGGAACTGCCCTTTCGTTTATTCGAGAACACGATGTTACTGTATTCGAAGAGCGACAGTATAACAACAGAGACTTATCGTGAGTTTTCATTACTTCTAAAATAACTTTAAAAACCGTTTTCACTATTTTTAATCTTCAGTCAAATCCGAGACATTCTCGATCGTACTCCTGATATTGCCCTCGTCATCTACGGATCATCTGCCTGGAATGGGTTTCACACATTTTTCATTCCCAACGATGCTGCTTTTGCTAGAGTGAGTCATCCTAACAAAAGAACATCCGAAACTAATCTATCCGATTGCAGGTCGTCGATCGTAATCGCATTGATCGTGAAGTTCTTCTTGCTCATGTCACAAGTACAAACCGAGTTCTATTCACCTGGCCATGGTTATACGATGGAGGACAACACTACTATCCATCTGTCAGATTTTCTGCGAATATTATTGAAGACAACTTTAAATTAAAATTGGTCATGAGAAATATCACAGATAGAAGAACTGGAAAATGGGATTGTTAGTTTTGAATTTATTTTTGAAGTGTTCAATTTGATTTTTCAGTATACGCTGTATCGGAAGTCTACGAGAGATACTCTCAATTCAGAAGAGGAGCGGTTTGGGCGAAAATTTTGGTTCCAAACATTCCAACACAAAATGGAGTGGTTCATATCATTGATAATGTGCTTGGAATTGTGTCGGAGACGATTGATATGATGATTTATAGAAACGAAAAAACTACAACTCTTATGAGATACATCAATACAATCGGTAAGAGTGCAAAAAACTTGTACAGTGAGGTCTCAAGTGGTTGTGAAAGTTTTTTGATCTTTTGATTTTCAAAAAGTGATTTCACTTCAAATGCAAAAACTCTCAAAAATATTGACTCCCATTGATAAGGATTTTTTGCTTTCATCAAAAATGACTTGTTTACAAAAGTTTTAAAATTTGGTCAGGCAGATCTGAAGCGTTTTCAAAAAAACAAGTGAATGGAATACAAGACTTTCTAAAGTAGTTCAATGAAATTCAATTTTGTTCTAGAGCTGAAAATTTTCGGATTAGTGTAGTATCCTTCATTTGAACTAAAAAACCCCCTGTTGCCTTTTTCAGTGGAAAATATTCAGAATTTTTCATAATTTTTCATAAAGGTCTTTTGTAATTGAAATTTTTTTCAACAAATATCATTTTGATTCGTAACCAAAAAAATAACAGAAATAAGAGTATTCGAACTGGAAAGATACATTATACACCCTCTAATAGAAGCGCACCACAATCGTCAAATTTGAGATCAATTATCTCGATTCCGGTGAAAGGCTTGAAAGTTTTGTTAAGTGATAAAATATTCTTGATATTATGATGAATAATTTATCTGTTGATACATTTTCCATATCTTTCTCAGAAATCGAGATAATTAAGCTCAAAGTTGGTAGTTTCGGTGGGCGTCTATTAGAGGAGATGTGGTAGTTTTGGAACAGTTTATCTTGCTTTGTGCAATTTGTACAAAAAAGTTGTCAATTACAAAGTTGAAGCTCTATTTTTGTTTAGCATTCTCTTAAATTTTCAGACAAATCGAGCAATTTTGAACCACTTTTGTAGTATTCCAAATGTTGACTATTTATACTGAGAACCCAAAATTAGATGTTTTTGTCTTATACACAGATTCTAATTGATAGTGTAGATGATTGTAGGGTGTTGAAAATTCAAAAGTATTTCAAAAAACAATCTCCTTCTTGAAAATACTCATGGAACTTTAAAATTTCAGGTCAAATCGTTCGTAACTATTTCTCGGCCACTGGAGGACTTGTTACCTTCTTTGCACCGTGGAATGAAGCTTTTGATCGAATCCCGGAGCAAATCGAAAGACGTCTTCTTCGTGATAGAATTTGGTTGGAACAGATTCTGAAACTTCATATAGTTCCAGCAAAAGAATTGACATCCGATGAAATCACAAATGAGACAATTGTGAATACAATTGATAATATGAGACAATTGTATTTTATTAAAGGAGAATGGCCAGCGAATAATGTCAGTAAGTATCTTTGATTCTTTAATCAGATTTTTGTGTAATTCATAATTTTTCTCAGCATATTATGTCATCGGAGGAGGTATCAAAACTGCAATTATGATGGATAATGTAGCTGCAACAAATGGAATTGTTCATTATATCGAAAGAGTTTTCGGAGTTCCATATCAGACACTTTGGGAAATTATGAGGAATGAAAGTAGATTACAGTAAGAACCAATTATTTTTCCTCCGTTAATATACTGTATTTTTAGGAGCTCATTCCATATGATGCAAAATTTACAACTTCGATATTCAATGGATCCATGGCAAGTGTTGACTCCGGAACAGAACTTTACATTTTTCGTTCCAACTAATGAAGCTTGGCACAAAGTGAGTTCCGAAACAAAAACTATATTCAAAATAAATTTCTTTTTTTCAGCAACCAGCAACTTTGGTGAATCGAATGAACGATGGAGGCCACTGGCAAGCGCTACAATATGTTTATAAGAGACATATTGTTCAAGGACATGTACTGAAATTTCGATTTTGAGATTAACATGTTCATTATTCAATCTTTCAGGCACTGATGTACACTGATCTCCGTGAAAGGACGTATGTAATGATGAATGATGAGAAGGTTGTGCTTAGGAGAAGAGGAAGATGTGAGTTTTCAAAAATATGTCATTGTGGGAGTTTTAACTATTTTGATAACGAGATTATAAGATTCCGAAATTCTTCAAACAATTATTTATTTTAAGATTGTGAGATTAAATTTTGAATTTCTTAAAAATCTTTGAAAAAAAAAATTAAAAATTTGAATCTTAGATTTTGTAATTTCCCAAACTAGTACTTTTCCTGATTTGATCTTCAAGTTGCCTGTCTTGTTTCCGTATTTCCTTTGATGGGAGCCCACCCGAACCGTCAACTTTGAGCTGAATTATCTCGGTTCTATTAGAGGAATACGGTATTTGTCAACTAGTCCTTCCGACCTAATACCATTAGTCAAATGTTCAAAAGATTAGAAAATTCACAACATTTGAATAGTCGAAAATCTCCTTTACAAACAAAGAGACAAATTTGCAGTTTGGGAGCTCTACTGGCCACGTGGAAACCGTCGAGCACAAGTGATAGAAGGGGGTGAAATAGCTGGAATCAATGGATATATGCATATGATAGACGATGTTCTCATTTATGAACCGGATCTTCGAGCACATGCTTGCACAACCGAACCCGTGTTCTTCCAATTTCTAATAGTTTGTCTGGTTATGGTATGGCGTCCCGGATGGTTTTCTCAACTATTTACCGCATTTTTGTATAGATAATTCATTGTGCCATATATTGAATTTTTCCTGAAAACGGGTTGAAACTTTAATTTTGCATTTTAGATATCACATTTCTAATTTTTAATTTCTCTTTTCATTGTCATATTCTGTGTGAGAAAACATTCATATCTCGGTTCTTTTAATGATCTGCATGTTTCTTTTTTTTTGATTTTCAGAAATTTATGTGGACTGTCAGGGATAAAAGCATTCAAATAAAAATATTTTCTAAGTGAACTTTGTAATATCTCTAGGTTTGAAGTGCCACCTATTTACATATTCTGGTTGGAGCTAGGAATGTGTGGAAGGTCTAGAAGCACCTCTCCGGAAAGTGAAAGAAGTTCCAGATCTACATCAGAGTAAGATTTAAAGTAGTGTTTTTGAATGATACAAGTTGATAATATTAATTAGATTTTTTTCTAAAAACAATTTCCTAAAATGTATTTCACCTGGTTGATCAGTAAAAAACCAATTATAAACCAGTTATAAGAAATCTGAACCTACTCAAACAAAACCACCTGGCGACTACTTTTTGGTCACAAACCCTACATTGTATCCTTCGTTTCCCCTAGTGTTTCCAAAAGAAAGTCATCAGCCGTTTCATGTTCTCTGCCCTCCCTCTCCCTTGCTCTGAATTGTCATCATTCTGATTTGTTTTCTGCCCCTCTTTTCAATTTTCTTTATAAGCAACAGACACACTTTTCTTTTTTATCGTTTTCCTCATTCCAGAATGTCGTCTTCTGTCTACGATTTTACTGTGAAAAACGCCAATGGTGACGATGTGACACTATCTCAATACAAGTGAGTCCGATTCTTCTTGAACCTTTGTTTCAGCTAATAAAATTCCAGAGGAAAAGTGCTCATTATTGTGAATGTGGCATCTCAATGTGGATTGACAAACAAAAATTATACCCAGCTCAAGGAATTGCTCGATGTGTAAGATCTTTCTCAAAACTTCCATAGAAACCCATTCTTTTTTTCAGCTACAAAAAAGATGGGCTGGAAGTTCTGGCATTCCCCTGTAATCAGTTTGCTGGTCAGGAGCCGTCTTGCGAAGTAGACATTGCCGCTTTCGTCGCAGACAAATTCAAATTTGAGCCAACACTTTTCCAGAAGATAGATGTTAATGGAGACAAGGCATCACCACTATTCACTTTCCTGAAAAATGAGAAAGGAGGATTCATGTTCGATGCAATCAAATGGAATTTCACAAAGTTTTTGGTAGGACGCGATGGAAAGATCATCAAGAGATTCGGACCAACAACTGATCCAAAAGATATGAAGAAGGACATTGAGGCAGCTTTAGGAGAACGGATGTAACTCATTTATCACAATGAAAACGATCAAATAAATATTTGTAACAAACGAAAGATCAATTAACAATATCACAATTAAAAGACTGGAGCAAATGAGCAAAAGAAAACATTAGCTGAAGAAAATACGATGGAGACGATGTTGTCGACCCTAAAAAATCTTGAACGGGATTAGTAAAATGTTTCTATCGCTATTAAACTTACACTCATGTTTTTCTCTCTCATTCTGGAGAACGACGCCTTTTCCAGAGCAGCTAAGGCATTTTCTGCAGCCTTTAACTCTGCTGTATGCATGTTCGATGCAGCAGCCGAGGAAAGTCGTTCACCTCTGAAATTTAGATAATTTCTTTCGGAACTCATTCTTCTAGATGTACCTGAAATACACAGCCACTCTGAAAATTCGATTATTTGTTGGTCCTTGAATTCCAAGAAGTCTATATTCTGGCATAGCTGGATTTGGATTCCTCGAGTCTCGAATTGCAAGACACCATTGCTGGAGATGAGATTTTGCATCGTTCCATTGTTCGCTATTGATAAAGTGCTGAAAGAAAACACGTTTAGGGAATCATTCTGTATTCAGAAAACGTTACCTTTAATCTAGGACAGAAGACAGTTCTAATGAAACTTCGACAATACTCCAATCCTTTATCTACATATAGGGCACCGATGAAAGCTTCGACTAGATCAGCTTTATCTTTCATTTTCAGATCATTTTTTCTATGTGGCGCTTTTATTACAAACTCTTGAAATCCCAGATCATCGCAGACAACAGATTGAGTTTGATTGCTGACTAAACTCGTTCTTAGAAGTGACATATGACCTTCATGGTGAAGTGGAAAGTTACGGTAGAGATAATCTGAAATTATCAACTGCAGAACCGAGTCCCCAAGCCATTCGAGCCGTTGATTGTGTCCTTTAGTCAAATCATTGAATGGAACGTTTCTCCTTGTAAATGCCTTGGCTAGGAGCCGTATATTGTTGAATTCAATCCCAATGATTTGTTCCAGTCTATGGAAATCTGTTAGTGCTGGAGTAATACGCGATAACTCTCGATCTCCAAGTGGATCTTCAATTTTCAGCTCATGCTCATTAAGATGATCCCACACTCTCTTCATCTCTGGATCCTTTCCATACATTGCTTTCGAGAAGATTGCATCACACGGTGCGATTCCTGAATCCAAAAACACAGCCGCCATTAGAGCTTCAAAAGCATTAGCAAGTGCATGTTTCCATTCAGCTTCGTTAATTAAATCTGCTCCGTGAGCAAACTGCAGCATCTCATCGATTCTACAGTTCATCGCCAGTTTAGCTAAATTTCGATTCTGCACCAAAGCGGTTCTGTAGGTGGCAAGACCTCCTTCAAAGTGATGATTGAGTATGAAGAAGAGATGATGAGAAGCAATTAATTCAACAACAGCATCTCCAAGATACTCGAGACGTTCATTGTGCAAGATTGGTTCTCCTCCGGAAGTTTCACCGCCCATGATATTGAACAGACTTATAATTCCTGGAAATCACGATTCAGAATGATTTAAACTCTCGAAATCTCACCTTTCTTCTTTTCTCTTCTTTCCTCAGCACCATATTTTTTTCGATACCCACAATTACTAATCATATTCTTCACATGATCAGGCGTTGTTCCATAATAAGATCTGAACGAAGAATGAATAAGAGCCAACTCCACAATTCTCCGATCGTTGAATTTGTACTCGATGACTTTCTCGAAAACGCTCAGTGAGAAATTATATCGAATATGATGACTGGCTATAATTGCCATAGCTACATGAGCGACCACATCTGGTTTGAGCCCAGTGTCAATGTAATCTTTTACTGGTAGTTTCAGTTTCAGCTGCCTTGCTTCTCTGTGCTTATCTTTCAAAACTATCAACTCGGTTTTCAAATTTTCATAATGCGGATTTTTGTTTCCAGAATCCTTTTTTTCTTGCTTCAGTCGACTCATTTTCTTCTCGAGAGCGGCAATCTGGGGAAGGAATGGCGAGGCAAAATTTTGGGATCGAATAGTATTCTGAATCAGAAACATCTCCTTGTTTTCTAAATCTCTGGAAAACCAGTCGGCCCTTAATGCGGAAGGCTTCTTCATTGGATTCAGAAATATCGACTGCTTCAACTTTGCAATCGTCCGACCGAAGACATCATCAGGCATCGCACAGTTTTTCTCGACATCTTTTGGACTGAACATATCATTTTCTCCGTGTAGAAGGAAGAACGCAAGGACTGTTTTAGAAGACCAAATGAAGGTTGTGTTGTTTTCCATAGCTACGAATCGAGGCATAATATGAATCGTTGGGCATGAATCTGTTCCAGGTGGAAGATGTTTCGGGAATAAATCAAAGTCAAGCAATTCGAATATATCATGGAATATGTATTCGAAAATCGAGTTGCAATCTTCTGGGTCGAAACACTGAAAACGTGATCTATGCGTCTATTTTGATATTTAAGAAACTCACTTCAGTAGGCATGAACTCTTCTATTAACTGAAACTCATAATCGATACTGTATTTACAGACGGGACGTCTGGTCATACAATCAGGTAATGGAGCATGTGTAACCATAGTGAACCCTTCAAAATGATACTCCATTCCATTAATGAGCATCTGCGTTTTTTGATTCTGCGATTCATTCGGTGCAGGTGTCACATGTAGAGTATAGTAATGTAGATTCGCCCGATCGCTAAATTTTTAAAGATATTTGAAAAGGAAATAAATTGAAGATTCCTTACTTTCTACTGCATTTCAAAACTTGGTTTTCACCAGCATAGTATCCATGTTTCAGTCCACGGTTACGAATTGGAGAAGGACATCTACACTCTGGACTATCGTTTCCTAGCCCTTTTTCGTTATATGAAATATGGGGATCAATTGCGTTCGGATGATTCCTTTTTCTTTCGATTCCCATTCTCAGCAGTGTATTTTGTCTCTCTTTCTCTTCAACTTTTGTTTGCGAAGAATCTGCTTTTTGAATCTTGTGAGTTCTCTTTTTACGTCTACAAATATCTAGTTCTTCTCCAACATCAGATCCATAATCAGCATCACTTGAAGAATCAGATGACCTGATTTCAGAGTCACTATCTTCCTCGTTTTCTTTCCTTTCTGGAGTTTTACTCCTCATCGAATGAAGAGGATGATCGATATAAGGCACATCGATTTGAAGACGTCTTTTGGCTTTCAAAGGTTTGATAATTCTAGAGTTGAAATCTTCAAGAACCCTCTCCGCAGTAGTTCCGACCCGCTCCTGAAATTTAGTGTTTTTCTTTTTAAATTCGCAAACCCTTGATACCATCAAATACTGTTCCGCATCTTCCGCTTTCACAATATGTCTATTCGAACGTATTAATGATGCAGAATGTGACACAACAACGTCTGGATCCACTAGAAAGTTTCTATGAAAATCAGCGTTTGTTAACGGCGGTGGAGCACCGAAAACATTTGGCACTTCTGAAGGAAGAGGGATGTCTTCTACAGCGGAGGGGGAAGTGGCTGATGTTGAAGGTTGATTATGGAACCTCCGTCCCAATTGCTGAATCATTTCATCTTTGCGATCTTGATGTATCTGCTGGAATTTTTTCCGTCGAGATCGCTTGTGTATCTCATTGAAATCCATTCCTCCTGAACGCTCTGCTAAATGTGAGCTGCAGTTTTTCTATGTCATTTAGTAAAGAACAGTAATTGCGTCGAAATAATTTATCGTGAAGAGAAGCAAGCGTTGAGATTACATTTGAGTACATTGGAATTAGGTTTATTTAAAAAGAGAATAGCAGATGAGAGCACTTCAAGCAGAATTTGATGTATTATGCGGTAACTCATGAGACATGGTTTAATACTCCTCTCCTTCCTCTTCGTTTCCTCCCTCGTTGGAGTCGGCTCCAACCTCTTCGTAGTCCTTCTCGAGGGCGGCCAAGTCTTCACGAGCCTCGGTGAACTCTCCTTCCTCCATTCCTTCTCCGACGTACCAGTGAACGAAGGCACGCTTGGCATACATAAGATCGAACTTGTAGTCCAATCGGGACCAGGCCTCAGCGATGGCGGTGGTGTTGGAGAGCATGCACACGGCGCGTGGAACCTTAGCGAGATCTCCTCCTGGGACGACGGTTGGTGGCTGATAGTTGATTCCAACCTTGAATCCAGTTGGGCACCAGTCAACGAACTGGATGGTTCTCTTGGTCTTGATAGCAGCGATGGCGGTGTTGACATCCTTTGGAACAACATCTCCTCTGTACAGCAAGCAAACAGCCATGTACTTTCCGTGACGTGGGTCACACTTCACCATTTGGTTTGCTGGCTCGAAGCAGCTGTTGGTGATGTCGTTAACGGAGAGGGCCTCGTGGTAAGCCTGAAAAAAAAAGAGTATGCGAAAAAGCCAGGATTTTTCAATTTTACCTTATCAGCGGAGATGAGTGGAGTGTATGCAGCCAATGGGAAATGGATTCTTGGGTATGGAACCAAATTGGTCTGGAACTCGTTCAGATCGACATTGAGAGCTCCATCGAAGCGAAGAGATGCGGTAATAGAAGACACAACTTGAGAAATGATTCTGTTCAAGTTAGTGTAACTTGGTCGATCCACACTGAGATTTCTGCGGCAAATGTCATAGATAGCTTCGTTGTCAACCATGAATGCACAATCAGAATGCTCAAGAGTGGTGTGAGTTGTGAGGATAGAGTTGTATGGCTCAACAACGGCGGTCGACACTTGTGGAGCTGGGTAGATGGAGAATTCAAGCTTGGACTTCTTTCCGTAGTCGACTGAGAGTCTTTCCATGAGCAGGGAGGTGAATCCAGATCCAGTTCCTCCTCCGAAAGAATGGAACACGAAGAACCCTTGAAGTCCACTGCAGTTGTCAGCAAGACGACGAATTCTGTCGAGAACGGTATCAATCAATTCCTTTCCAACGGTGTAGTGTCCACGAGCGTAGTTGTTAGCAGCATCTTCCTTTCCGGTGATCATCTGCTCTGGGTGGAAAAGTTGCTTGTATGTTCCAGTTCGGATCTCATCTGAAATGTTGTTTCTCGTTTAATGACGCAGTAACTTTTTGTTTTCTTACCAACAACGGTCGGCTCCAAATCAACGAAAATCGATCGTGGGACGTATCTTCCGTTTCCAGTATCAGAGAAGAACGTGGTGAAGGATTCTCCATCAGCTTGTTGATCAGATGGCATAGTTCCATCAGGCTGGATTCCGTGCTCAAGGCAGTAGAGCTCCCAGCAAGCATTTCCGATTTGGACTCCGGCTTGTCCAACGTGGATAGAGATGACCTCACGCATGTTGAATGCAGACCTGAAAACAGACAATGACAATTCCAGCAATAGATGAGAAGTCGTGGTTGACAGAAAATGATGATGCGATGAAGAGTACAGAAATCCAACAGCGCGGTGACAAGGCCACCATCAGTTATAATCTTATGTTGGGGATTTTATGGTAGATTGGATTCGCCGTTTAATTCAGTTGGGGAAAACTGAATATACGAGAATTCGTTAGACAAAGTGGGGAGGGTGTGTGGAACTATAAAATTTATGACTTTCTAACGAAACCTATCCAATTGCACACCCATGAAATGCAAGACACGCTCTCAAGAGAGTTGCGAAATAAAAAGAAAATAAGAGTCGTTGCGAAAAAAGGGCCAATTACGACCAGGGAGCAAGGGCGCTGAGCCCTAGAGGCAGAAGCTATTTATCGACCGAATTGGAGAATGGAAGCAGAAGGGCGAGTAAGAGTAGAGAAGAATTGGTCGACCCAGCATCTCCCTTTCGCAATTAGATATTCTGTGGCGGGTAAAACAGCGCAAATGTGGTATGGAAGACTAAAGAAGACAACAATCAGCTTCGTCTTGCTCGTCACATCTGTCACATTGAAACGACTGACCAGAGAGGGGCAGTGCCAGTCGGGTCAGTGAGAGCGATGCTTGTGCGCCCGGCCAAGGACAAAGGCGACCCTTCTAACAGACTAGACTACGGTGATGGCGGAGGCCATCTGGCATTGCGAAATAAGACATCTATTGGATAGATGAATACCCGGATTAATGACTATATCCAGGGATGGAGAGCATAGCGAGAAAAGACGTGAGGCAACGACTAAAATAAATTCAGGCTAGATGTTTTCGAATACCTAAAGAACCGACCACATTTTAGATGTCTTCATATATTCGCAAAAAGTCTCGTTTTGAAAATCTCCTTATGTTTAACGATTTCGCGTCCTCCTAGTATGAAGACCAGGAAAGAAAATTGCGAACACCAAAACTGATCATACAGGAGGCAGGGCTCGAATAAAACTCTTTTTCGAATATAATAATCATACTTGCAAAATCAGGGCCCGGCCCGTGGCCGGGCCTGGCCGGGCCGGGCCGGGCCGGGCCGAAGATTTCAAGGGCCCGGCCCGGCCCGGGCCCGTGACCCCTCGGCCCGGCCCGGCCCGGCGGGCCCGGGTTCTCCAAGTTTGAAAAAAAATTTGAAATTTCAGAAATTTTTTCAAATTTTTCTGTGAAAAAACCATTTTTTGTGGACACTATAATCTTGAAAAATTTTTTACTCCACAGAAAAATCGTCCATTTTTTTCTGTTAACACCAAAAAAAATTTTGAAAAGACAGGAAATTTTTTTTCCGAAAACCCGGGCCGAGACGGGCCGGGCCCGGGCCCTGGCCGGGCCGGGCCGGGCCCTGAAAATTGTGAAAAAAGCCCGGCCCGGCCCGGCCCGGCCCGGCCCGTTGCAAGTATGATAATAATTAGGATTGTTTGCTGATTATGCGGTTATTTCTAACAAAAATTCAAATTCGAAAGAATATTGAATAAATGCGTTACATATCTGCAGAGGAACACTTATGATCGATACTATTTAGATGAAACAATAAGCGAGAAAACGACGACAAAGACTGCGAATGACTTCATCTCATTCTACTGCATTCGTTTGCCGCCACGAATAGCAGAATTTTGACCGCGCGCGCCGACTGGTCACAGTGAATTCAAACCTCCTAACTACGGTATATTGCGCTGTGGAGCGTCTTGTGCGTCGCAGCAAAAGCGTGCAGTGTTTGCCGAGTGTACGCCCGTCGCAGGCTCCGTAAATCGTGCCAAGTGCTTTTTACTCGTTTTCTATTGTTATTGAAGGACCAATTGATTATTGAAAGAACAATTGATTATAAAAGAACATCCTGCAATAATCATGGTGGTTCCGTTTCATTTTAAACACTCTGTGTGCTTTTTTCGGTTTTCGGTAGATAAATGTCAAATTCAAGCCTTCGATCGATAAAATGTTATATATTTTTTGTGTTTATGCTGAAAAATATCATTTCAGATGGCTCAGCTTGCTAAGACGGCCGTTGCCGCTCTCTCCAAAAAACTTGTTGCCCCAGCTGCCGTGGCCCGTCGTACCTTGGCCACCGAGGCATCGCCAGAAGACTACGGATACTACCCGGATCCACTTGAGCACGCCACTGGACGTGAAAAGAAGATGCTTCTTGCTCGTCTTGCTGGAGATGATGTGAGTTTTTTTTAACCTTCAAGATCGGGTTTTCAATTGAAAAACTTACCGAATCTCGCATTTGAGATGCAAAACTGCAGAACAATTTTTCCCCGTGATGTCAAAACTTAGCTAATTGTGAATCTTCTAATATTCTAAAAAGCATTGACTTGTAAGGAATTTAGCTGATACTGAACGAATATTCGTCGAAGCTGATCTGAGGGAACGTTTAAAAAATAGGCACATCCTCGCTAAATTAAGATGTTTTCAAATTGAGAAACATATTTCAGCGTTACGAGCCAAAGGTCTACTACCGTGCCGAGGCTTCCACCAAGCAGAAGCCAAATTTGGTCCCATCTCACTACGACTTCAGAATCATCGGATGCATGTGTAAGTTTTCATTTCGAAAATTTAATGTGATAAATTAAAACATTTAGGCGAGCAAGACTCAGGACATGTCAACTTCATGACTATTGCCAAGGGAGAGCCAAAGAGATGCGAGTGCGGACATTGGTTCAAGGGAGTCGACGCCGACCCAGAATCCATCTAAACAATTTTCGATGTAGAATACTGTTCCGACATATTTTAGAATGCATCAGTAAAAAATAAATCGCTGGTTTGACAACAAACCGCAATGTTTTTTTTTCGTGCAGTTTACTAATTTCATGTTTAATTTCAAGTTTCTCACTATTTCTGTGAATCATTAAACTGGGAAAGATCTTCCGGAAAAAAGCAATGAAAAATTTTGTATTTATATTCCTATAGTCCCATTTTTCTTTGTTGAAAATTGGAATTGGCCGAAAAATGTTAACAACAATAACAACAAAACGTCGGCTGACTGGGCCGTTGTCGATCTTCATTAAATCGAACTGATAACGTTTTTTGAGTCGGGTCGTCTCGCTCTCTCATTCTGTTATTGGTTGTTTCGATCACGTGCCGGTATTGCCTGGCACATCTGGTATCAGTCGTTGTTGACGATTTTCCGTTCTTTAGGTTTTTTTTGAAGTGACCTAAAACATTCTAGCTTCATTTCTGAATACTTCACAGGATGCTAAAAAATTCATCGTACTCCATTTTCATTTCAAATAAAATTGACGCTGACAAATACTGCCCAGAACGAGTTTCTATACTGTTTTCGCCAGAAATTTGAAACTTCTGACCAATTCGATTCTGACACCATTCCAAATAACTGTTTTTTCCTTCCTCACTCGTTTCAATTTTCACTTTTTTAGGGTCAGAGTCTACTGATAACATATTAGTGGCGTGTCGTTTTTGGGGAAACTCGTGCCATTTCTTATAGCTATTTGTTTTCAGAAAGAGATCTCAAATCTTTTGAAACAGAAAGGAGTTTCTCTTCATATCTTCTCTATTAGTAGAGGGATAGAAAAACATTGAAGGTTTCACTGGTTGACCACTTGGCAGAATTATTTGTAGAAAACGAGTGACCTTTCCCCCGGGAGAAGTAAAAGATAAACACAGCATGCCGCCTTGTCAAGCCAAAAGTCTGTTCCCCCCGACCTTCTCATTTTTCTTTGTCGTCTAAAATATCAGCAAAAAAGTGGAAGGACAAGTTGGAAACCAGTAGCAACTCTCGTTTCCTGCCTGCCGTATTTCTTTTCCCTTCTCATTGACGGCCTTCTCGCTGGCGTGTGTGCGCATCTTTCCGCCTCTTTCTCGTCAAAATCAATATTCTCCGTGTGTGTAAAAGAGTATACGAAGAGCCAGAGAGGTTAGAGAGCTCTCTTACGACTGCTTGTTTTTTTCAACTCCTGGAATTTCACTCGTTAGAGAAGTAAACTTTATTGCTGCCTGCCCATCGTCTATAATCACTCCCAAGTCTGATTCATGACACACTCGCAATCATTCTAATTTAGGTGTAGCCGTAATGAAGCTTGATTCTCTTATTCTAACCGCTCATGTGACGTCAATTTGACAATTTGTTTTCATTTTCTTGACTATCGTCAATTCCCAAAAATGAGAGACGCAGATCAGCAGACGAACCTTTCTTGTTTCTCTAACTAAATATTCTCTACTTTTACTTCTTCCTTCTTTTTCACCATTTTTGAAAACGGAAATCTCAGATAATCGGTGCTTAGGGAAAGCTGCTATACGGTCGATGTTTTCGAATTCACCTCTATTATATTGAGACTTATTTAAAAAATTTTTTTTTCATTGCGAATTAAATAAATGTTCTCGAATTTCTGTTAAGTTTCTATTTTACGGAAACCTCTCGGAATGACTCCGGTTGATAAATAGCTCATTTTTATTGTCCATTATTAAACTTCCCAGCTGACGTCATTGGAGTCTTTCTTAGAAATATTCAGATCTTTGTCTCCGTTTGTATATTCTAATCTTATCGGAAGTACGTTATAAAGCTATTCATCTTGTGCCAGATAGGAAATAATTGGAAAGTGAAAGCTGTACCAAAGAGTCAGAATACGAGATTGGTTTTATGTGCAACGAAAGTTTCCGAGCATTTCCGAGCTTCTGCTCTTTTTTACTGGCCTTTGAACGACTCCCATTCTTCTTTTGTTTCTGGCTGTTTCCCACTGGACGAAAAAAAACGAAATGTGTGAAAACGGACTAGGAAATTTCAAAAATATTGCAGAGAGTGTTTCTATTGAAAAGAGAAACAATTATTAATTCGGGAGCCATCCCAATTGTTTTTACCCATATGAGTACATATATCCTCCTACACCTTATTGTTTTCTGCTTCATCGTAAAAAAACTTATTCAGAAATCATTAAATATTTTCATTTCAGAGCGATGAACAGGGGCAACCCGCAAGCTCTTCGTCATCCTCAGGTGCCCCTGGGGATCGCAAATATAATCGGTCGATCCACATTCCCATCGGTAGAAGGGTACCTGGCGCTGTCCCTCTGTGTCGCTGTCATCGCCTCGGCTTCAGTATTTACTCAATTCCACTCTCAGCCTGAAATCAAAAGGCTGCTGGAGGAAGAACTTCGAAACAACACTAAACTCACAACGGCATTTGGTATAAATATTGATACGATAGCTGGAAGCACGGTATTTCAAATGGCTCATTATATTTTAACGGATACTACACTGATCTGGGTGAGTACGGTTTACTGTTTTCATTCAAATATAAAATTTTTCAGGTTGCCATCAACTCGTATTTCGCAATTCTAGCAATGTGCACGAAGCTAATAATCAAATTAACCTTCAAAGAGTTGTCTCGACAAGAGGAAGTCGCTGCCCGTCAGGCGTTCCTCTCTTACATTCTTCTCACGTGAGTCGAAAGAATAATCTGTTCGAGAAGCACCTAATCTAATTCATTTAGAATCGTATACTTGTCAGTTGTGACTGGACCACAAAAAGGGCACCGGGTGATGCCGTGGATGATCTGGGGAGGTGTTTGTGGTTTTCTCTCGCATCTGCAGTTTGTGACTTGTCAGAGACTAAAATATGTATGTTTGAATATCCCGTGTCGAAGTTCACAGCTAATTTCCAGACTTCACCCTCATGTGATCGTGGAAGCCAAAGAGTCTCGTTCATCTCACTCTTTCTATTCTTCGTTTCAATTGCCATGACATTCATGGTTTCTCGATTCCAGCAACATTTGGAATGGCAGCCAGCAGTTCTTCTTTATTTCGATGTAAGTTAGTTTGCAACTGGTTGATTAGAAATATAACTTTTCAGTGCCTTCTCGCTGTTTTCCGATCTACTTACATTCTCTTCCGATGCATTTCTTCGTCTCGTGTATTCTCTTTCAATCCTGATTCAGTTCGTCACTTCAACTACTGGCTCGAGCTTGCCACAAATTTCGCTTGTGAACTTCTCCAATTTCTGAGCTATGCTCAACTTTTCGTCTTCGCACCTGGACTCAACTTGACAAGCATTTTCTTCTTGTATCACATGAAACTCACCTACAACTGCATGAGAGAGCAGTTGGGTCGACATCGCACACATAAGAAGATCTTCGAGCACATCGAGAGCGCCTATCCAAGTGTGAAAGCTGCCAATTCTGACGATAGGTGCATTGTGTGCTGGGAGTTGCTTGGAACTTCTCGACGTCTTCCATGTTCTCATCAGTTCCACGACTGGTGTCTCATGTGGTGGCTTGCCCAGGATTCTTCGTGTCCAACATGCAGATATGTGATACCTTCCCCACAGGAGGAAGCCAGCAGACCAGATTCTGGTAACGGCAACACAATGTTCCGTTTCAACGGCAGGACGTTTGGATTTTTCACACTCCCCTCGTTCACAGTGGAAGTTGGCTCAAGTTTTGGGAATATCTTCGGAAGAGCTGCTGAGCCAACGCAAGAGCAACTTCAGTCCATGTTGGAGACAGTTCTAGAAATGTTCCCTCAAATGTCACCAGAGACGATATTGGCAGATCTGAGACAGTCAGGATCAGCTCAATCAACTATTGAGAATATTCTAGAAGGTCGCATGGGCCTAAACGCCTCACTAATGCCGGGCGTGTTGGATGAGGATTTATCTGATGACGTGAGTGTTTAACAGGAGAACAATGAAATTATACACATCTTATATTTTCAGACTGATAATGAATTGGAGTATGAGGAACATGTGGAAGTCGTCCAAGAACCAGACAGTACTCGCCAAAGAACTTGGACAAAGTTAAGTTCATCTTCTGGTGAAGAAGAGCTCTCTTACTATGAAATTCAAAGAGCGAAGATGATCGAAACCTATCGACGCAAATATTTGGCTTCCGACAAAGCTGCTGATTTGCGAGCGATGGGAATCACCGAATAACTATTTTGTTCTTCTTTAGGTTTTCTCTTGTAAAGTTGCCACACGGGGTTGCAACAGGGTACATGCAAATTGCATTCTCAGTGCTCTTGGGCGCGTTGCGCCGCGCGACGCGGCTGTTTTGGTATGGGATTTGGAATTTTCAATTCAAAAATGATGACTTGGCACGGTGCCAGCCGCGTCGCGCGGCGCAACGCGCCGAAAAGCACTGAAAATGCAATTTGAATGTACCCTGTTGCAACCCCGTGTTGCCACATATTTTTCGTGGTATTGTAAGTAGACTTTGTTGTATATTTTGTAACCAATAGATGATATTCTCTAAGATTTTCATCTTTCCTTTCATAGCATAGTCCTATTTCTCTTTCATGACCCTTCTCTCCATTGTTACGTATGGGTATCACCATCATCCAACCAATCTTTTTTTTTCTTCTGTACCCTTTATCGAGGTTCTGAACCTCGCCTGTTGTCGTGTTTTCACAGAAATCTCGTCCAATTCTAATCTTTACCCTGTTCCTTCCCGGTATCAAACTGTATATTTTTTCCCGATTCTCTTCTGTCAGAATGAAGCCATTAGCTCACATTAGTTTACTTGTATTTACAAAAACTCATCGAAAAAATTAGGTCATTACCAACAAAAAGTTAGGTCGAGACCTAGAAAAAATTAGGTCATGACCTAGAAAAAATTGGGTCGTGACCAGGCTTGGTCGGAGAAAAGTTTTCGGAGAATCGGATACACGAGTTTTTATCCGAAAAATTTTTTCGGAGAATCGGATATCCGAAATTTTATCCGAATTAATTTTTCGGAGAATCGGATAATTTCGGATAAAAAGATTTTTGGCCTTTTGTCGAGGCGAGCGATTTAAAAACACAGTTTTCCGATGAACAGCAACATTAATAACAACTAGGAAGACGAAACTAACACCTGCAAAACCGCCGGAAGCAATATTTTGGTTTAATTAACTGCTCAACTTTCGGATATTTTTTGTCTCTGTCGGAGAAATTGTCCGAAATTATCCGGGTTTATCCGGGAAAAATGCTCGGAGAATTCTCCGTCGGATAATTTCTCCGAATAAAATTTTCGGAGAATTCTCCGTCGGATAATTTATCCGAAATTATCCGAAAAACTCGGATAATCGGATATCCGATTATCCGACTCCGACCAAGCCTGGTCGTGACCTAGAAAAATTTAGGTCGGGACCTAGAAAAAGCTAAAATAGCAGATGAGTAAATAAATAGCTGACAATATGTATTTGCCTTTGATGTATCCCAGGTCTATAGGCTCAAAAATTCTAGTAAACGAGACTGAAATCGGGGAACTTTTACAACATGAGTCAATCCTAGCAAATGATCTTCGAGCAAACACGGTGAAATTTTCGCGACCGGTGCAAAACAGTCTGCGATTTTACAAAGTACAATGGACATTCCAAATCGGTCTGATTTTTCTGCTATATATTCTTCATAAAATTTACTTGAATCCTATGTTTTTTCAAAAAAAGTTATGGGAAGGGTTTCGAGAAAAAAAATTCCAAAGTTTCCAAAGTGGTCGCGAAAATTTCACCGTGAGCAAACGAGTAGTTGCTAAAAGTGGGATGTGACGACCTCGCCAGCTTTCCACAATTTTCAGCACTTTTTGTTGCCCTAGCAGTGCCCCACTGTCCGCTCAATCCAGACAATCTCTCTTTCAAATGAGCCTATAAAAAACAGAAACAAGAAATAGCAATTCAAGGTTCATGCAATAAATAGATGAAAATAAATATACTTTACAGACATCCAAATTAGAAAGATTGTAGAAATCACAACAAGCTATTGTCATCTTCGAAACGAATGACGCCAGCAAACGGTGCTGACGAGGATATCGTGAAACCGGATGACACATCTGGGATCTCGTCGTACAGTGGATTGCCATATGATGACTGAAACATGGAAAACTGTTGGAATGCTGAACTATCCGCTTTTTCATGAATTGCTTACCGGTGATGTCTGCATGCGAACTCTTCTCTCAGCAGTTGTCTCATCAGTAACAAAGTTTACGTTTGTTGCCGAATGACATCCGTCTCTTGGTGATGAGCTTGATGGTCTGTCGGTTACTTTTCTCAGCTTATCGACAAATGGAGCAGCAGCATCTTCCGCCTTTCTAGCCATGTTATCCACGTGGATGCGAGCAGTGGAGATCACATCGTTGGTCAATTCTCTTTGAGCGAACCAGAAGAAAGCAAAGCATCCTATCACCACAAGAATAAGAAGAGAGATAAGCACCAGAGCAATGATTCCGGCAGGTGTTCCCGCTTCTTCCAATGCTGCGAGCATTTCTGGGTTCAACCGTTCACAAAATTCGCCGTCGTATGGTTCTTCGCAATCACAAACGATACGATGGGTCCTTCCGTGCTCGTTTTGTAGTTCGCGGCACATTCCTCCATTCATGCATGCCACACCTGCTTCACAGTATTCCGCCATCAACGCAGCGCCGATGTGTGATAGGTTTTCAAGTTTATTCTTCTCCTCATTGGTCGTGGGTGGGACGCATGAGTTGTCGAAAATTGAATATCCATAACCATCTGGACACACGCATTTGGCGGTGGTGATCAAATCAGTCTTTGGTACAATGATGCAGAGCCAAGGGCATTCCAACTCCAGACATGGATTTGTTGGAGGACCAGTTTGGTAGAGCGAGTGATTGATAGCAAGACCATATGGGAAACGGTTGAACGAGTGAATGACGTGTGCACTTGAATGGTGATGGGACAACTCTTGAACCTTCAAAGTCTCACTTCCCCTAAAAAAGTGAACAGTAAAATTAGCAATTTCCTTTTGATTCTTACCAATCAGACCAGTAAAGGTATCCGTTGAAATAAGCCATATCGAATGGATGATGCACTCCTTCTGAGACAACGACTCGTCGTTCTTTGGTATCGATATTAACACGCTCGATCAATCGACGTTCAACATCACCAAAATAAACGTCCTGGCGGATGTAGTCAATGGCAAGAGCCGACGGAGTTTCAAGCTTGTTGTCGACAAGAACACGAACCTGTAAATTTTTGATTCGATTAGATATATTTCTACTGGTATGAATCATACCTGAGAACCATCCATATTTGCCATCATGACACGATGAAGTTTCTGGAAGGACTCTATCCAGACGATGATTCCGCGCATTGGATGAACCACGAGGCCACGATATGTTTGTCCTTGTGTTTTACCCTCAATGATTCTGCGGCAGAACATTCCGTTCATTGTGCACACCGATATCCCGACGCTTGGTGACGGATCTGAAAAATGAACATTTCCAAAAATTCAATTCAGCTCGATTTACATTTTTGTGTGAAGAACAGGTTACCACCGATCCAGTCAACAGCCACGTTTCCTACTCCGATAACGTTTTCCCGAAGAACTCTGAGCAAGCCGTTTTCCGACATCGCCAATTCGCCGGTTGGTTCGCCTTGGTCGTCAGAAATCGCCATGAACATTTTATTGTTACGGTGCATGAAGTCGATTGACTTGATATTCCCATGTCCAGAGTGTTTTTGGATGGAAGCGTAGTTAGAACCATCATGGAAATCAGCTAAAGGCATTTGCCGAACCTCTCCTCCAAGACTGATGAAAAGGTATCCCTCGGAAGTAGTCGAGGTCTCATACTTGCAAGAGTGACCATCGTCTTCTAGTTCATATCCATTGGCACACTTGCAAACGTACGAACCGAGTCTATCTTCACAGAAGTGCTGGCAAATGTGTCCGTGTGTGGCGCACTCGTCTTCGTCTTCGCACGTAACTCCGTCATCTGCGAGTTTGTATCCTTCTTGACAGATACATCTGGCTCCACGTGGAGTGTTCATGCAGGTATGATCACAACGCGTTCTAGCACACTCGGAGCAATGGCGAGATTCGTCGTCTCCCAGCGGACATTCTTTGATTCCATTGCAGGTCGAGTTCATTGGAAGGCACACAGCCATCTCGGTCCCTTTAGTTTCACAGGCGAACTTGCCAGCAGCTGAGCAAGAATGCATGTGATCAGCTTGTCCAGAAAGGAATTGTTCCTCATTCGGAGCATTGAGTTCGCAATTGAGCTCGTCGGATTCATCATCGCAGTCTGCATCGCCGTCACAGAGGAAGTTGTTTGGAATACAAACGTCACCACTGAAGCACCTCGTATAGCCCGTGCGACATTCGTCGTTCTGAAAATAGATTACCGATAGTTGAAACGTTACGAAATTCAGCTTACATCGTATTCATCATTAGTGAAAAGCGTAGGATCAGCCAATGAACTAGCTG
Organism: Caenorhabditis nigoni; assembly: GCA_027920645.1. NCBI lineage: Eukaryota > Metazoa > Nematoda > Chromadorea > Rhabditida > Rhabditidae > Caenorhabditis > Caenorhabditis nigoni. The sequence goes on from CP115864.1 coordinate 6,153,508, forward strand.
TGTGAACCGGCAGCATCTGGATTCCAATAATGTTTGGTCTCGTGCAGTTGACTTCATCATCGCCCCCCGTGCAGTCAGCATGTCCATCACAAATAAGGTCAGCCTGAATGCACTGTCCAGAACGACAACGCATTCTTGGTGGAAGGCATTCTGGTCCATTATGACCCACAAAAGTGTTTGGAAAAGGTGAAGGCGCGACACGATCGGAACGAGATCTACGAGAATTGTATTCACAGTGGAGTTCGTCACTTCCATCACGACAGTCGTCTTCTCCGTCACACTTGAACTCGCCACCGACACACACCGCGTTTTTGCATAGCATGAATCCCTGTCCACAGTGATGAGCGTATGTACATCCCAACTCGTCCTTTCCATTGTCACAATCCGCTATGTTGTCGCACTGCCATTCTGCAGGTATACACCGAAGGCTTCCGCTCCCGCAATCGAATTCCTTTTCCAGATCGCATGTTGTGTTAGTGACAGGAGCTTGAGTTGTGTTCTGAAAAAAATAGAATCATGAAAAAATGTTAATAATATGTGAATTTACCTTGATTAGTAGGTAAGTGAATAGAGTGAGAAACCAAGCAGTACGCATGGCTCTCTTGGTGAGTAAAGTAATGAACAAAATGAATGAAAGTTGGCATCTCTGGCTGAATTCGCGGCTAAATATGGAGGCGAATAGGGTTCCCGCCATAGTGCTAAAGGCGCAGGGTTCGAATGGCGCAGTGGTCTCGCAACGATTTTATAGTCATACGGTACTTCGCAAAATTGTTGCAGCAAGTTTTTGTAAAATTTTGATGGAAAATTTCAGAAAAGGAAGCAAAAGATGCAAATATAGTTAGCGACCACAGCAAAAGGGGCGGAGCCTAATTTTTTTTCTCCGCGGTCGGGTTTGGGGTTTTTGATTGGCTGTAACTATGGCTAGAAGGGAAAGATTGATATAAAAATTTGTCTCCCTATGTAATCGACTACGTAGAATTCGGATATGTGACTGTTTTCACTGAAAACTGGACATGAAAAGAGAAAAAGACAAAAAACAAAAGTGAGCGGCAAAAAAAAGCATGGTAAAAGAAGTGGAAGTTAGTAACGCTCGATTTTTTTCTTGATTTGAGTAACTGAGGACATTTTTTAATGGAAAATCATAGCGAAATGTTCTGAAAAGTTAGCGCTAAATTGTAAATTCCAGCTAAACTGGCTGTAAATTTTGTGAAAAAATTTTAGTGATAGCATATAAAAATTATGTTTTCTATTGAAAATACTACTCTTGAACATTACATTTACATGTTTTGAACACAATTAGATCATTAGAAAACAATTTATTTTCAATCGCAAGACGACATACACAGTCAATTATTCGATTTTTCGCGAATTCGGCATGAATAGAGATGAGTAACGCAAGAGTTCTTTACATATTCTGATTCTACGAAAAATTTCACATAAAATGATATCAGTGATATATTCTAGAGAGTTAGCGCAAAAAAATGCGAAGCAGTTTTGTCTTAAAATTTCCCGAAAATTCGTCGAAAATAATTTTTCCAATGAGCGCGCGCGTGGTGGTCTTATAATTAAACAATGCGCTTCTCCTTGGTGTGCGCGTTTGGTGTACTGGTTAAGCAGGCGGTGTGCTAATCTGAGACATGCAGGTTCGACTCCGCTTTTGGAAAATTTCTTTTGAAAGTTTTTTTTCACATTAAATAAGGTTTTCTGCATGACATCGGTAGCTACACGATTCATTGATGACGATTTCTTCTTAGAATTTACTTTTTCAGCCTTTTTCTCAGTAATTTCGGAATTTTTTTCCGATTTCGAACCAGTTTCTGGTGAAAATTCGTAAAATTAGGTTAAATATCACAATGAAAATATCAACAACCCTTTTTTCCACACTTTCCGACACATTTTTCTCTGTTTTTATCTGTCTGAAACCGAAATTTTCTCAGAAAATGGCTCGAGAAAATAATCGCCTTTTTCCGCGCCGCAGCCTTGCGTTGGCGACGCCCCGCCCACTCGCGGAGAAAATAGAGGAAAATGGGGAGCACAAAATAAGCTGTAACTCGGGAATGAGCGAATATTTTTAGACGAAAATTTGGAAATATGCTAATTAGGAAGAGGGAATTATTATGATATCAAAAGATTTCAGGAAAAAGCTGTTTGAAAAAAATGTTGTGGTCCCTAAATATAGTAAGATGAAAAAAAGACGAGACAAAATATCTTTTTTTTTTTCTGAAAAAAAAATTGAAAAAAACTGAAAGATAAAAATTTTCACATCCTCCAGGGGCAGGGGAAGAACGAGTCGAGAGTTTATATTTAGTCAGTTTAGAGTTTATTTAAGAATAGTACAACACATTGCACACGCACATGAAGAAATTGCACATAAAAATTGTATAACATAAGCGAATTGAAGATAGCTCACCAGCGATCTTCACTTTTCCGACAACACCTACTTTTAACAAAATTGATAAATCTGCACTTCAGTTTTCGTGTTTTGAAGAGTTTGATTAGTTTAGTATTTAGGATCATCATTATTCAAAAGATATTATCCGATGCTACCGGTTTGAACGATGATTCGTTTTTCTGGTTGACGATTACCGTAAACACTCTAATAGAACGCCTCCTGAATCGTCAAATTTGAGCCCATGTATCTCAATTTCCGTGAAAGATATCAAAAAGCTGTCAACTGATAAAATGCTGCTGATATTATGATACACATTTTATCAGTTGACTACTTTTTGATATCTTTTGAAAGAAGTGAGACACTTAGGCTCAAAGTGGACGATCCGGGTTGCGTTCTATTAGAGTGTTTACAGTAACTCCGTCTACTGGACCAACGAAATTGTAGTTTTTAAAATTTTATCAGTTCTTATATAAGTTCTTGTTGATTAACTCTCAGGCTCCTGCAACTTTTTAAACGAAATTTGGCACAAAAATGTGTGTCGAATCGTTTTATTTAGCAGTGAAAAGCTTTTTACACCCCTGTTCAGAACATCAGATATTACAACAAAAATAGGAAGCGTCAGAAAAAAAACACAGAAAAAAGACGAAAGCACATCTGGAAGTGATTTAATAGGCAGATAGCATAAGATGAGCCGAATGACGGCAAGACGGGAGCAGGTCAATGAACTGTGGAGACCAATAAATTCTCTGATATCGACGGTCTTCGTGACGAGAATAGTCTTCACGACGAAGGAATGGAGCCACGTAGTCAAGACCCAAAGCACGTCCATTCCAGTAGAGGAATTGATTTTGATGGCTGGAAAAGAATAATTTAAAGAGTTCTCGCTGTGTAACAATCAAAGAAAATACCGCATAGTATCCGTAGGAACGGTAAAAGTACGACGAGTCAGTGGAGGCAAACTGAGATCCGAAGTGCTTTTCGAGTGAATGATATTACGAGATCCGCGGACTCTGAAATTAAGAAGGTTCCGGCTGTTGAAATTCGATTTTGGACCTATACCTGTACTTCTTGTCTTTCTCAAGAAGCCATTCAGACTGACGTGGATTGTATGCCTTGTGAGGTGCCAGATCATATTCAATTGCTCGGTTTCTGAAAAAAGAACACTACACATCAGAAAGTATTGTTTAGAACCAACGGTCTATTGATGCACAAACTAGGAGCAATCGAAGTGTAGTTGTGTCGTTCGCGGAATGATCCAAGATATGGGGTATACATTTCATCATATTTTGAGTGACGAGCAAAGTTCATTGTATTCGTTGCATCTTCGAAACTTAAAAACATAAACTTTTCTAAAATTCAGATTCTCTAGAATCTTACGCAGTTGACACAATATCCACATAGGTTCCAGAAGGACTTCCAGCTACGAATCCCTTGTATGGACTGGATGTCCATTTGGAGTCCGATGCCACTTGTGCTTTGACCTGTAATCATTCTACTCATCTACCGTAAATCTCATGGAAAATTTCAACACATTTCCAAGTATCTGCAGGTGCCAAAACAACAACAGTCAAGATGAAAACTCACGCGATCGAAGGCGCCCATGTTGTTGTTGTCTCTGGGATGGAAAAAGAAGAAGAAGAAGAGACTGAATTTGAGTTGTCTAAAGAGATGGGAAAAAATGGGCGGGACGGAAGAGATCGAAAGAAGTAAGGGACAACAAACAGCTGATGTCGGATGGGGGCGGAAAGAATCGGAGGATTCGGAGGTAGAGGAAGAGGGGGAGAGATAGGGAAAGAGAAGAAGTAGTCAGTGATTAATGAAAACCACTCGGAGAAGAAACCGAAAAAAAAGAGCAACGGCGTGTTGCCAGAGATGTTTTGGCAGATATTAAGAAGGAAAGAAACACGAACAAGAATCAAAAGTGATTAAGGGATTATGACCATTATATTCATTATTAGTGAATTATCGGAACCCAACCAAAAAAATTAATTTTTGTTCCGTTTCAGACCGAGTTTTTTTTCCGATTTTTGCTTCTTTTCATTTTGCCATTCAGTAGTTCTAGTTGATTTTGGTGCTAGAGATGGACTTGGCTGGTTGGAACAAGAATTATGACATACAGTGCGTACGTCCACCCATGTAAATTTTTCTAATTTTTTGAAAATCGGATTCGAGACAACAAATTTAATTTAGTGGACAATTTTTTAAATGAAACTTTGAAAACTACCCTAGTTATCTGGAAAAATCGGAAAATATGCCTTTTGCAACTGTTACAAGTTTATACTCCAAAGATCAGTAGATCACGACCTCCAGCAAAGACGGAGGTGTCCAATTGTGTTTCTGTACAACTGAAATCACTGTAAAAAGTTGTTTTCATTACGTGTTTCTCTTTCTTTGAGTTTGTATCATCTCATGGTATTTTTTGCAGACTGATGCTGGAAAAGCTTCAATCGGGGCAGTTGGAGCAGCTCGATGGACCAAAAACTATCAGAAAGCAACTAAATCATTCACACTGTCATATCGACGGTTTTCTCATCCAAAAATTAACGAAAGAACATGTTCAGCTCAAATCCTGCCCTCAAGTTCCCAACCCTCTACCAGTACTGTCGTTTTCAACTCTTTGAAGTCGTGTAATTATATCAACCAGGAACTGAAACTTGAAGTCATCAAGTGGACGGGTTAGAGATGTTTCAAAGATGACCCAGACATCAAAAGAGCAATGTTTTCCATTCTAAAGAAGTATCTGACAAAATTATCACCGTTTACACCTACATTTTATTAATTGACAAATTTCGAGTGTCTTTTATAGGAACCGTGATAATTACCCAATAAATAAAACAACTGATGGTGCGCCTTCGGCGCTATTCAACCTAGTTCTTACTCGTTCGTCCTTAGTTTTTCATTTTTTAATGGGTTACGTGAATCTACATTCAATTTTCGAGTTTTTGAAACTTTTCACACGTTATGCAATAAACCTTTAAATCATTCCATATTAGGTCACGCCCCTTGCCTCTGTCCACGTGGAATTTATTCCACGTATTGAAAAAAGTCCTTTGGGAAATCCCACTCTTTGAACTTTATTACTCGTTGGATAATTCCCACTGGCACTTTTTCACTGGTAAGAAGTTCTTTGCACGCTGCTTGTTGGTAGTTTCTTGTCTTTCGATTGGTGAAAATGCGAACAAAGTTAAGGCCCTCCGGGTCGTCATGTTTGGTGGTTCATGGCTAGGTGTTTATCACTGAACGTATCCCCTTTCAAAAATGATCCAATCAAAGATTCAAAAAAAGAAACATCAATGAGTAGTGTTGGCAAAGAGACTTCTGCCACTGAAGAATTACTAATGGAAATTTTCTCAACGGTAATGGGCCAGCGAGCCTAGTTTGTTGGGTTTTGGAAGGTGACCCCATTGGAAGAAAACCTTGTTTCCCTTTCATGTACTGAGCCTCTACGTGGCGAAAGGGATCAACAGACGGAAGTCTGGCTAATCAGTACACTTTTGAAACTTGTCATTTTTCATCATTTTTGTTGATATGTTCAGGAATATCTATATTTCAATTATTTTTTTCAACCAATCCCTTTTTTTACATCTTCCATTTTATTTTTCTCTTTTCCGAGACCGTTGCCAAGAAGAAGGAATCAAAATTGAACACCTCCGTCTTCGATGGAGGCCGTGATCTACTGATTTTTGGAGTGGACGTATAAACTTGCAACGATTGCAAAAGGCATATTTTCAGATTTTTTCATATAACTATGGTAGTTTTCAAGGTTTCATTACAAAAATTGTCCACAAGATGTAATTTGTTGTCCCGAATCCGATTTTCAAAAAAAAAAATTGGCCGATACCTCTAACAGCTCTCAAGTTATGACCCTAAACATGGGTGGACGCAAGAACCTGAAACGCACTGTATGTCATAATCCTTGTTCCAATCAGCCAAATCCATCTCTAGCACCAAAATCAACTAGAACTACTAAATCACAGCAATCACAATCGATTAACATTTCAGTCCAAGACCAGGGATGTTCGGGATGAACTGGTCGGAACTTTTTGAATTTCGGAATTTCAAAAAAATATATTTTTGAATTCCGTATTCCGTTCGGAACATCCCTGATCCCGGACTGTGACCATTTTGCTTCTGTCCCAGTTCCAAACCAAGAAAATTTCATAAATGAAAATTTATTCATAGTTTTCAAATTTTCCAGATTGCAAAAAACTGACATCTACAATGTCCTATCAACTTAAAAAAATTATTTTAAGAATGATTATTTTTAAAACTTCAGAGAGTTTCAACGTTTCTACTGACTGTCTTTTGTAGGATCTTTGATTTCTAAAGGTGACCAATCGGAACATCTGTTCCAAAGTGAAACAGTACCTGCTCTTCTATTGTTTTTGTGTTGTCTCGCGTAGTTCCAAAACTCATTTTATTGTTTATTTGGAGCCCTTTCTCTCTCTAGCCTTTTTGCTTTTGCTCGATGGGAGGTTGCAGCAAAATAGTTCAAACATATATGCATACGGCACAAACAGGCGGTGCGGACGGGTGGGCGGAAAGCAGCTCTTTCCCGTTCGAACGGCCATCTGTGTACAGGGAAGAGAAGAAGAGGAAAAGAGAAAAAGGGAGGGTCTCTCGGGAACACACCAAGGGGTCAACTGTGTTCCCACCATTACCGCTTGCCCGATATCAGAGATTGATTCTGTTTATTTCGTTATCACGACTCATTTCTCATTCCAAACCTTTTCTCATTTTGCAGGAGAACAGGGTCTCACTGAGCTTCGTCCATGAATCTTGTTTTTTTTAGGTGACCACACTCAAATCTCAAAGTAACCTTAATTATTTATTCTACACTTTTTTGTGTCAATGGTAATCCTTAAAATAACCTTTAAAGTGTTACTTCTTATTTTGTACTTTCCGGTCCATTAGCTATTATCTTGTGGATTATCATCCTCATTAAATCAGAGTTACATAACGTAAACCATCATCTATGTGAAGATACTGTGATACATCTTTGAACCCATAATACCTAGAATTTTTGAACTCCACTACTGTTTAAAACACTTTTAACATCATTGTACCCAGTTTTTTAGCCGAAAACTAACCCTACTGTCTTCCTCAACTCATCTTATTTACCCGAAACGTCATTTTTGAACTCTCTAAAAACACTGGTCTATTGCTCATCCTCTGTTTCAATTATTTAGAAGAATTCATACACAAATTGTCCTTTTTGCCCAAATTCTGTCACCAGTGTGACACACTTTTGGGTAAACATTCGGAATAGGGAGGAGGAGACAATGAGCTAATGATCACAATGATGAACATTTTATGTTGCACATAAAATTACCGTATCCTTGTTTATTCATCTACAATTGTTCAGGCTACACTTGGGATATCATCTGTTTGTGATAGTTTCGTACAATTACAGTACCCCCAAAAAGTGGTTTATCTTGACCTATTTTTAATTGAAAAAAAGCAAATTTGAATGTATAAAATATATTAGATATTGTTGGATGAGTCTGAAAATTCTAAGATCTACTTAACAAAATAAGACCTTCAATTTAGTAGCGGGGAACTTTTTATAAAAATTCGCCCAAATGAGATATACCGCTTAATATCAACCAAATGTCAGCTCTTCCAGAAAAAAAACAATGTGTTCAAAACCGAACTGTGGCACTTTCGAACGATTTATCTCATTTGGAAGAGTTTGTACAAAAATGTATCAACTACAAATGGACCGCCAGCGCTTCTTCGATTTTTTTTCAGCAGGCGTTTTACAACCAATTTTTTTTATGTGGTCTGATTTGAGGAAAATTAGCTTCTATCATTATTCCATAATCGATAGCAAATATCACATATTGTTTTCTGGCTGATTTCCAATCAAAACTTTCGGTTTTCTATGGGGTTCCGATTATCCGTCATTAGTCCGTCGACGACCCGTCGGTTTTCCCACGGTTACTAACTGGCATTCATTCGCCAGTTTTCGCTTTTTCAGCTGTCATTTAACAGTTTATTAGCGGTGCTCTTTTACCTGTGTACAAAATGGAACATTAATTTTAGTAGACCTGATAATTCTCAGGCTTATCCGACAATATCTACTGTATTTTTAGAACGGATCTGAAAAAGCCTAAAAAAGATTTGGCTTAAAGTTCTCAATTTCGACCGTTTATAGAGACCAATTTTTTTGAAATCTTAAATTACAGAACACATGTGTTGAATCAAAGTCTGCTTCAAACCTCTACTTCAACCTTTACTTTCCCCTATTTATCGGGATCCTTCCCATCTGGATAAACCTGGATGCAGACGGGCACTATGACCCTGGAACATATTCCGTTCTCTTCGTATTCATTGTTTACAGTTTTCTAATTTACTCCCTCACATTTACTTTTCATTCGTCTCATCATCTTTTATCCTCTTTTTTCTTTTTTGTGTTCTACATCCGAAATCCTCAAGTACATACTTCATGCAACCAGTAGGAATAGTAGTAGTATCCTTGTCAAACATTGCTTAAGACACTACCTCTCTCCATGACGTTTTTTCGTGTTTCTTCTTCTTCTTTCACTGCGGAGACTCTTCTCTGATCTAACGCAAAAAAACAGTATGTTAGCGGAAAGACAAGATTCCCGCTTGTGTATTGCACCCGAAGAACTTGGGAAGCTCTTTTGCGGGGCATTTTGCTTCCGAAAAGACTGGCTAATTAGTCGGAAACAACAAAAAAAAACGGGGAGAGAAGAAAGGAGAGATTTCTTCCGCTCATTTTAACCGTATTATTCTTTTTGTGTGTTAAAAATAGATTGCCGGAAAAACAATGTTTAACATGTTTCAATTTTTCTATTATAATTCTTTTCCATTATTCTAAATGTGCAATTTCTGTTTTCCAATTTAGTCTTTTTTTCATTGTTTCCTTAAAAAGTATTGTTTCTTGTTACGGCACTTTTCGTTCTGGCACCTGCGGGCACTGTTTTCTTTGTGCAATTTTTTCGGACTGGCATCGTAAATCATAAACTGCTCAAAATAAAAAGATGAGAGAGTTTTGCTGAAACTCTCTTTTTGAAAGTTGCTTCCAAAGTTTCCGAAAAATCTTGAATAACGTAAAACCTGTAATAGAATAGTCCCTTGATTCTCAATTCCTATGGAAGATATCAAAAATGTGTCAACTGACGAAACACTTCTTATCCGTTGACAACTTTTTCATATCTTCGGCAGGAACCGAGGTATCTCTCTATGAGATAGCTCAATTCGCAAATAAAGGGAGGGTGGCTTTCTATTAGAGTGTTTATGGTAGGTTTTCAAGAAATTCACCACTACTTTTCTGTTTTATGAAAATGATTATGAGTTTTCGACATGAATCTTATTCAATACCCTTTAAAATATTCCCATCCTTTTTTCTATTCAACTTCCGTTCTCCCTCAATGAATTCAAAAGATTACTGTAGTGCCCCATTCTATTCATTTCTATTCGACACAAGCTTATAAGCTCCTCAAAAAGTTTAGACCTCTTCTTTCTCTTCTCTGACTCACAATAAACCTTTTGAATCAAAAAGAGAGAGGCGGTCGGTAATAACCAAAAAGAGTGAATGGTATTATGAATACACATTTATATCTGTACGCATCGATCCGAAACATAGAAGAGGGATCGGCAACAACAACACTCGAAACATATTCTCGATATAATATCTCTTTCAGAGATTCTCTCTCTTTCTCTCTTTCCAATACTTTTCAAGGTCTCTTTTCCGAGTTTTTCGTTGTGTTCCTTCTTGTATTCCATATTGTTTGTCAACATGTCCCTTTTCTCAGTTCCCATATCATCGCACGCAATTCTCGCAAATCCGTCTAATATCCTCCTCCAGTCCTCCCGGTTCCTTTCGTTGTCAGTACTATACGTACGGTACAAACAAATGATTTCGAAGGAGAGAGAGAGACCACAAATCTCCCCTTATCACTCATTTTCCTCTTGGATATTTGTCTTTGGTGTGAGCTCATGAGAGAATGTTTCCGATTTCATTCAAATCAGGTTCCTATTATTTTTTGCTAATGGAGGATTTGTATTTGAGAAAAATTGCTCATTTTGAGGAAATACACACTTTTCTGAAAAAAATCTAATTTATTCATTGCTCGAAAAGTTAGAGATTTATAAATTATGAAATTGAAAAATTATGTAATTTTGAGGCTACGTAATTCTAAGATTCCGAAATTCTGAGATTCCCAAATTTTCGGTTTCTGTAATTCTGAAATTTTGGAAGTCTAAATATCTAAAATTCTGAAAATCTTGAAAGTTGTTCTAATTTAACTCGTTACTTGTCAAAGATATAAAAAGTTGTCAACTGATAAAATGCGTATCATAATATCCCAAACATTTTATCAGTTAACACATTTATGATATCTCGTATAAGAACCAAATTAGCTTAAAGTGGAAAGTGTGGGGCTCTTCTATTACAGGTTTAGTGGTTGTTGACGTCTCCTGAGTAGTCATAGGTATTTTCAGATGCCATTTGAAACTATCCCAATCTCTTTGAAATCCCTTATGCCATATAAATGTTACATTCCGATTTTCTTCTAAAACACACATCGTTCCTTTTCTATGACATTATCTTGATTTTTCAATCCGTTCAGATTATGGGAAACGATAGAAAACTCTAAAAAACAGGAGAAAAAGCGAAAGGCTGAAGATGAAAATGAAAAGTCGCTTTATTCTTCTTTTCGTATAATTTATTATGATTTTTCGGAGAGAGAAAAGTGAAGGATTTCTCCTCTTTTCCTATGAGTTTGTTGTTAAAATCAAAAGAGATCATATCAGATTTCCCCTTTTTGATGTATATATTTTAGTATCACTTTCTTGTGTTTCAATTTAAACAAAGTGGCCCATACTCTTTTTGAAACAATTGGATAGAATTGAATAGGGGTTGGTCCCAAGGGAAAATTCGAGATTTTGTTTGTCGGTTATTTTTTGTTTGGGTAACAAAAAAGAAAATTTCTGATTCTTAAGATCACAAGAAATCAGGATTCTTTAGAAAATCCGTTGAAAATTAATGTTTTGCAAAATATACCGTAAAACTTGTAATAGACGAGCCCCCTAACTTTCAACTTTGAGCCAATTTATCTCGGTTCTTGAAAAAGATATCAATCAAATGTTAACTGATAAATTGTTTATCATAATGTCATAAGTGTTTTGGCAGTTGTCACATTTTTGATACCTTGCATAAGAACCGAGATAACTGAGCTCAAAATTGACAGTTTAGGTGGGCTTCTATTAGGAAATAAATAGGTTTTTTGCAATTCTGAAGAAAATTAATGTACCGTAAAAACTCTAATAGAACGCCACCCAAACATTTAATTTTGAGACTATATATCTCATTTTTGGTGATAGATATCAAAAAGTAGTCAACTGATAAAAGTTTGCTGATTCTATGAGAAACATTTTCTTGGTTGACCACTTTTTGATATCATTTACAGAAATCGAGATACTGCGAATTTATTTGCGAATTTTCCAAACTCTAGAGTTCCATTCTGAAAACTTGAAGATCATTTTTTCGAGATTCCTCGAAAGATTCCGAGCCCAGTATTCAAATAGCCCGCAACCTGGCTTTTAATGACCAGCTCATTATAAATTAGGGCAATTTTTAGATACATTGGTACCATAATGCATCCATCCATCATTAATGTTATTCCAATGTTTTCCAATTAAGCTCAAATCAAAAACATCTGTTCCTTCTTATTCTTTATGTCAAAATCCTTCCCTTCCCCCATTCATTTTCCCATTTCTTACAATGTATCTTCTTATTGCCTCCAGGTATCCTTCATATCCACAGATGTTATCTTCTCAGAGGGTCAACTGTTATATTCCTCTCTGTCACTCTCTTACTCCCTAATTATCTCTAGCTTCCTCTCCGTTCGCTTTTCTTCCTTGTTCACACAACTTGTTACTATTTCCTCCTCTTCTTCTGGATTTATGTCACTTTCTCGTATCTAATTTCTTGTTTCACACTTTCGCTTCAAAAAGAAAACGACTACTGTAGAGGAGAATAAGTCACACCGAGAATAAGCGGATGGGACACAAAAACGGTCTATAATTATATTCTCTCTTTTCCATTTTTTTCTGCTTTCATGCAAACCATTCCCTCTTGTTCTTTTCGTCACTTTTCCATTGAACACACACATAATTTATCAGTTTCATTGTGTATTCGGGGTGGCCGTAAAACAACCACATCTACCAGAATCCGTCAAGAATTATCGCATGTGTAGGTGTTAATTTCTATTGTTCGTATAGGAAGAGAACACATACTTATGAGCATCCCAAGTTGTTATTATACATTTTTAGATACAATTTTTACTGAATTCAAAAGTTTCTAAATAATTGAAATTAGCTCCAGTCGGTAATTTTGGTCTGCAGAAGTCGGTAATTTTGGTCTGCAAAACTTCTAGGAGTAGCAGAAATTCCAAAAAAAAAACTTTTTTTCCTTGAATTTTCTGCTATATTCTCAATTTCAAGCAGTTCCATTTAAATTTGGATATTTCCATTAGAAATTTGTAAAAAAATTCAAACACCGAAAAAATTATAAAGACCGACTAGACACATTCAGTTGTGCTGGTTCCAGCCTATGACATTACATCCGAATACTTCAAATATCCGTTTTCATGTTAGGAAAATTAAGATTTAAAAAAGATTCAAATTTATACATATATAGTCATTTCAATTAAGAAACTTTTCTTTTCAAGTCCTGAACCTTGTCCAATTTTTCTAAATCTCTATTCACTAGTTTTTCGTTTCCTTCCAAATTACCGATTCCTGATTGTGACTCATCCCGTTTTCATTGTTTTTTGATTTCTCGGAAAATAAAAAAAAAGAAAAAGTACATTAATGACTAGATTTCGTAACTTTATCAAAAGATTTAGCTTGGATTTTTTATTCGATAAAACTGATGAAATAGTTTGAACGTCGTCAGAATTTCAGAACGATATCAGCATCTTCCAAAGATAGTATAAGGTATACTGTCAATTTCTGAAGTTTGCTTGTTTTCTCCACATGACACTTTTTTCCAATCACCAATTGGTCCTCAAGTACATTTTCTCTCATTTCCTCCTTTCCGTTTTTTCTTCTTCTTCTTCTTCTTCTTCTTCTTCTTCTGTTCTTCATATTCCTTTTCGTCTTCCTCCGTTTTATCGAGAACGTCTCTCAAAAAAAAACTCTGCGTCTCTCTATCTCCTCTTATCACTCTTATCTCTCAAATTGTTTCGGCGGTCCTTCCATCCCCCGTCGTTTCTCTATCTTTCTGTTCCTTATAAGAAAACAGAAAAACACAATTTTTATGAATCGGCAATAAAAAAAGCAAACCCCTGTTTTCTTTCTATTGTTGGAAAAAACAAAAGAAAACGGTTTTTTCTCCAAATACTGATTAGTTTTTTCTTCCCTCTCCGGTTTCCGATTCTCCTATTTTTCAACCGTTTTCTTATCATTTCTTTCTTCTAAACCAATTTCTTTTTTTTGTCGATCTCCATTTTTCGAGTACCGTTGCATCAGTTTTCCATCTCTTTATTCGGTTTTTCGAATGAGAAAGTGGCCATTTGATTAGAAGAAGAAGAAGAAGAAGTGATTTGGTGGACAGTCCATTTTTCTAAATTTGAACCCAAGAACATACTTGAATTCTCTTTTCATTAGACAAAGTTCGTCGAATAATTTTTTTTATTCTGAAGTTTAGTTTCATATTTATTTTGTAACTACGATTACGATATCTTGATACGGTAACTTCAAAAAGAAGATACCGTAGATCCTGCAATAGAAGGAAATAACTTTGACCCAATATACCTCTGCTCCTGTCAAAGATATGAAAAAGTCGTAAACTGATAAATTGGTAATCATATATCACAAAGTTTTTTTTTAAGTTTATACAATTTTAATAACTTGCATATGAGCCGAGATAAACGGGCTAAACTTAACAGTGTGGGCGCCCTTCTATTACAGGTTTTACACTAAATCAAGTGGTTGTGAAATTATTGGGTTTATTTAAAACCACATACCGTAATTGCTATAGTAAAGGCCTTCCCTATACATGCACTTTGAGCTCAATTATCTCGGTTCCTATGAAAAATATGAAAAATCTGTCGACTGATAAAATGTAGGTCATTTTATGATAAATAATTTATCAGTAAAACAATTTTTGTTATCTCTCGAAGAAACCGAGATAATTGAGCTACCTGTTTTCGTTAGTCCAGCTTATTTTTCAAATCTAAACAAATCTAAGAAAACTACAGCAGTCCACCTGGTCAGTTAGGTACTTCTTCCCTTCATCGTTTTCTTCTTTCCTCAATAAAAAAAGTAAAAGTGGCTCGTAAATCTTTCGTCACAGTGAAGCGGAGTGAGAGTGAAACGGCTCTCGTGGACACATAGGAACCAATTGAACACTAAATTGCGGTCAGAAAATGGAGGTTATAAAAGAGAAGCTATATATTGCCATCTCTCGTAGTGTTCCAAAGAACTTGTTCATAAACCATCGTAACTTTTCAAACACTCCCCCACCATCTTTTATTTTCCCACACCTCCCCCTCTTTTTCGTTCCGTTTCAGTCATATCTTTTTTTCTGAAATTCTCATTCTTTTCCGTTTTCAGAACCACATCCATGACAGAAAATAAGGAATTATGAACGATTGTAAACGATTTGAAGCGAATATTTTCAACAATGGAAAATGCAAAATTTGCTATAAATCCAAACAGAATCATTCGTCGGAATCCATCGAAAATGCCAAGGTAAGTTATCTGATGATTGAACATCTGGCTTTTAGAATAACTCTGTAATTCAAGGTTCTGAGAATTTGTTTGCTTTGAAAATCTGGAAATGTATTATACAGAAGCAAATCAATTAAGGTTCAAATCCTAGTGAATTTGGGCTTATTGAACTTTTTTTTAAATTTGTAAAAACAAGAAAATTGTTAATTTTCCAAGCAACATATCAAAAGTCGTATTTGAAATCCTTGATTTCTCAATAGTACTTTTTGAAATAGCTCAAGGATCATTGTTTTCATTTTGTCCAAATTTCATTAGTACTAGAAAACCTCAAATAGAAGAGTCCCTATTACTCCCTAACTTTTAACTTTGAGCCAATTTTTTTCAGTTCCGGCCCAAGAAATGAAAACGTTATCAATTGACAAAATGTTTATTAAAATATCAAAAATGTTTGTTCAGTTGGCCGCTTTTTGAAATTTTTCACAGAAACCGAGATAAATTAGCTGAAACTTGACAGTATGGGGCTCTTCTATTACAGGTTTTACGGTTTATTTTCTACAGTCCCATTTCTGCCCTCTCTTATTTGTTTACTTATTTTTCTCTCCCATTGAAAATACTATTTTTATAGGTCATGTATACATTTCTATATTGTTTGTTGATCTGTTGAAGCAAATCAGTTCTACCAGAATAAAAAAGTATGCAGACTGAGGGCGCACACTTGTTCTTTTTCTCTAATTCTCTCGTTTTTCAATTGTCTCTCGTTCTAACTTTTGTATATTGATAACAGAACAATTTTGCATTGAAGGACAAAGTAAAGAAGATATCAGTTACCAATTGCTTCTTTAATTTTTGCTATTTTTTTCTATCTAGAGCCAAAGCTGGATTTTAATATTTGACTTCAAAATTAAAAATTTTGGGGCAAGAAATGGATACCATGTAAGAAATTTTAAATGAAAATGTTGTGATGCTCCCTTGTTGTACTGAATTTCTAGGACAAAAATTTCAAATTTTCATCGATAAAAAACCGGAAACCAATGCAAAACTATGAATAATCGAAATGGCGCCCAAATGGTGCAAACTTTATGGCTAGACGAGCATATGGTTTTGTTTTTTATTATTTTCGAAAATTCCCTATTTTGAAATTTCACAAAATTCATATTGCTTTCGGATTTTTCAACAAAAAAAGTATTCTTCTCAAAAGTTTTTTGGTACCAAATTTTGCAAATAGCTCGAATTTTTCTATTAAATTTTGAAATTTAGTTACAACTTCAATAAAAATTCCAAATGTTAGGAAGCATGGCTTTCTTTTTTCCAGTTGTTTTACAACATAACTACCGTAAACACCCTAATAGGAAGACACACAAACTTTCTGCTTTGAGCTCACAAATCTAGGCTCCAGTGCAAGATGTCAAAAAGTACTGAATTAACAAAATCTTCATCATGATATCCGAAATATTTCATCAGTTGATTACTTTTTGATATCTTGCACAGGAACCGAGATTTATGGGCTTTGGGTGACCTTCTATTAAAGTGTACTGTACTCGCAGAAAAATTGAGAAGGTTGGAATACAATTCTGAGAATTCGAACATAAGAGGTACAAGGTTTTTTATTAAATAATGTTCAAACAATTTCCTGAATCTTTCAAGTTCAATTTCCCCAAGAAACCATAAACGGATACCTATAAACATCTTGTAGTTCGTATGGTTTAGTTCCACCAATCGGTTCCACTTGACTATCTCTTCTTCTGCCTCCTCTTTTTTCCATTTCGTTTTGCATCAATTCCTCTTCGATCGGATCCCACCTATTCGGCCCATTTCATCTGTTCTTATCCTTCTTTTCTGTGTTATTCCGAAAATAAAATGAAAAAAAGAAGACGTTCCTTTTCTCCGAGCAATTATCCTTTTATTTCACTATCTAGTCTCTCTCCATTTTCAATACTATTTCCATTCATAAAACTGCGCACTTTTTGGGATGGACATTCAGCCAGAAAGCATTGATTCTCTCCTTTTCCTTCTTCTTCCATTTCCTCTTCTCCTTTTTCATCCATCCTTGTTTATTTATTCAGCAGTCATACTCTTTTCTCTCTTTACCCTTTCGCTTCTTCTTCTTCTTTTCAGAATACACCACTCGTACATCTTCTTATTCTTCTCATTTTACTTCTTGAATCGTATGACCCCCTCCGGATAAATTAGCTCAAATTCAAGGACACTTCAAAAATCCCGCTAGTCGTTTTTTTAGAATTCCTCTCGCGTTCTTGACATTTTTTGAGAGGATTTTTGTCATCGGAAAACTAGAATCTTCAAGTTTTTTCTCCAAAAGTTTCAATTTGCAGAAATTTTCGAAAAACGTTCTTCTTTCTTTTTTTTTTGAATCGAATTTGAATTTTACAGTAGTTTTAAAACGGGTTTTCTGAATTTTTTAGTTATTTTTCTGGTTATTTTTTTGTATTTTTTCGAAACGAAACTTTGTGATTTTTATATCCGATTTTTCAATTTTTCTACTTTTCAAAATTTTGGATTTCTCAGAATTCAATTTTGTCTCAAGATTTCAAGATTCCAGAATTTCTCATTTCCTCCCAAAGTATAATATCCCAAATGTGAAAAATCTACAAGTTTCGGATTCTTGGAATTTTGACTTTTTGAAAGATTTGCTAAATTTCAGATGTTAATAATGTTTAAAGGAAATCTGCGATTCAGAAAATTCTCCCATTTCTGCTTGACTACTCGTTGTATTCCAAGTCCAGGGTTGGTAACCCTTCATGTGGAATTAACTCCGGTCAACTATACTACTGCCCAAAAACTCTTTTTCGATTCATAAAATGTCCCCATCATTTCCACTCTAATCCCGTCGTCGTCCACTTCTTTCATTTTATTATGATTCTGATGTCCTTTTTCTTCTCCTTCATCTTCTTCCTTCATCTCAAATCACGCTTCTTCTTCTTCTTCTTCTTCTTCTCCCCACGTCTTCTTCTTATCATTATCATTTGATTACACTCTCCCGCTAGAATCAAATAGAAGATTCTGGTCAAGTCCATTTCGAACGCACATCTTCTACTTTCTCGGATATCGTTTCATTCGTTCACTTTCTTCCATTTGGAATGACCTGCTTTTTCACTTCATCCTCCCTCTACTTTTCTCTTGTTTTCGACATTCAGAACCGCCTAATTTCTCTCTATTCTCCCTCTGTGTTTTCCATCGTTGTCTAGATGTAGGTAATGAATGACAAAAGAAGTGACGAAAATAGAGAAGAACACGACGGACGGACACCTCTTACTTCCCCATTTTCTCCTAAATTACTAGCTGCAACTTAGTTTTTTCCTTTTTTTAAATCTAAATGTTCTATTGTATTTTTGTTCTGAACCGATTTGACTTGAACCTGGAAATTTGTCAGAAAGACTGGAACAATTTCAATATAGACCTTATTTTATGGTTCCCTGGTTTACGAATATTGCTTAAAAAGTCTTCCGGAAACATTTTAATTTTTGATTTGTATTTTTCGTTCTGCGACGTTGCCACTGTCATAGAGCCAATGCACATTTTTTTGAGCTGAAAATGTAGCGAAAAATTAATTGAAATCGACCCAAAAATTGAAATTTGGCATTGGAAATCATCTGGAACATCTATTATTCTTTTTTGTAGACAACGAAAAAATCCTTGTTTTTGAGTCTAGTCTGTCTGTGTACTGTACCGGAAGAATTGACCATCTCTTCCTCCCTCTTCCTGTTTTTTTTTCTTTTCCAAACGACTGACCACTGTGTTTTCCTTTTGCGGTAAACATGAAAAACCGTCTCTAGGTCTTCTTTTTTCCGCTAGAGTCTGAATTTGAATAAAAAACAAAAGAAACTAATCCTATTTTCTTCTTTTCTCTCTCTCTCTCTCTCTCTCTCTCTCTCTCTCTCTCTCTCTCTCTCTCTCTCCTGTACTCTGAATTTCGAATTTCCGTCGTGTGGCCTATCTATCCCATTCAAATGGATAGTGTTTCTGTTTCTCTTTTTCCACCAGCACCCAAATAAAAATGTTTGTTTGTCTATCACTTTCTTTCTCTGAATTCTTCTTCTTCCACCATGAAAATCCAAGAATTTGTTTGTTTTGACCATAGAAAAAGGGGGAGAGAACGACGAAATGGAAAGGTGAGAATGAGAGCGGAAGAATTTTGGAAAATTTACATGCTCGAAATTTTAATTTTATTCAGTTTAGAAGTTATACCATCTGACTAGTTCTGATACAAAATTTTCCAGTTTTTGGTGAAAAGCCTTCTTCCAGTCTTCGAATTTGAATAGGACTTTGAGCTTTCTGCAAAGGGTTTCAACCTTTTCAAAATAGAATTCATAGGATGCGAATATTTTTCAGAAATACATACAAAAGCCAAATATCCCCCTATAGGAATCTATAGAAACAAGAATAAAGCTATCTGAGAAAAAGAAAACATGTATTCTAAAAGATTCCTGATCTTCCAGTTTTGAGCAAAAACACTGTATTTCCTCAGAAGCCCACCAAAACTTTGAGCTCGATTATCCCGATTCCTGTGAAAGATATTGAAAAATTGTCAACTGAAAAAACTGATAATTCATCAGTTGACAGATTTCTGATATCTCATGAAGGTTTCAAAGATAGGCTTCTCTTGTTAGAGGAGGTAGGTGTTTTAGAAAAAATAAGATTATTGTACAGCTTAAAAAAAGTTTTTTTTTTCTCAGAAAACAACTCTCCCAAAAGTATGAAAGTATTCTTCAATTAATCATTATAAAGTCTCTTCCTAATTCATTCATTCCTTTTTTCTTTTTTAGTACCTAAGCTATTCCATCATCATCATCATCATCCACATAATAATAATCTTTGTACAGAAGCGCCGATTCATATATATCCGTATAATAACAGTTTCCTCTATATATTCCAATCGCTCTATTTCTCTTTTCCTCGCTTTTTGATATATAATAAAACGATGAACGAAGAGACACACACGAACATCAAAACTAGTTCTTCTTCCACTATTTTTCTGTTACGGCTTCTTTTCATCTGTGTCTGTGGATGATTCCCGAAAACACTTGCGACAACAATTGACCAACACATCCCCAATCCATCCATATACATTCTTTCTATTAGCCAGATTCTCCAACTCTAATTCACTTAATTTTCAGATGAATCGAAAAGTAACGGCATGTGGATTTCTGTACGTAGCTCCTCCAAATCTCGACTTTTCTATGCAGAGCCATTCAGCAAAACGATGGCAGAGGAGATGGTTCACACTTTTTGATTCTGGAGATCTCACGTATGCAATTGATAACAGTGTAGGTTTAACATTTACAAGATGCTTAAATGATTTTTAAAATTTTAAAATTTCCGAATTTCTGAATTTCAGATTTTCGGAACATCAATTTCCTGAATTTCTAGTTTTTGGATTTTTTGCGCTTCCGAATTTCTGAATTCTTGCATTTTAAGATACACAGAGTTGGATATAATGGATTCTCAAAATTTTTGAAATTCAGAGTTTCTGACTTTTTTATATTTCTCGATATTCAGGAAAAAGTAGATTTTTTTTCATTATATTCATTAGACTCCAACAAAAAGTCTAGAATTTCATAATCTCAAAGATTCTGAATCATACAAATGTTCAATATTCAGATGGACACCCTTCCCCAATTAAGTATTGACATGTCCCTCTGCTACCGTGTCTGTGAAGCCCATGCCATCACTGGAAACGCTCATTCGATCCTTTTGGCATTTAATAAAACTCGTGAAGATCAACCATCGATAATCTATATCAAAGCAGACACAACTGAAGAAATTCGATGGTGGCAAAACGGATTGAGCAAGTATGCAAACTCTCAAAATGTCACAATTCGACCACCCAGAAGGGGTATCGATGAATTGCCAATTGTTCGTTTTAGGAGTTTTGAAATTGACCCAAAAATAGAAATTTTTCAGAGTGAGGATACAATGAAAGACGTGCCATCTTGTGCATCCTCCAGATGCTCTTCCCCTGTCGAACGATTGGAAATCGATCGAATGATTGAGGGAAAAGAATTGAGAGGATCAGTTCGAAGTGTAAAGCAGAGAAGTGTTCGAGATGAGAAGAAGGAATCAGAAGATGTGACAACTCTTCCAGCTACGTCGAATGTTGTAATCAACGTTCCGGTGAATTCTTGTTCTCCATCTCCAAGAGATGAACCAACCAGCACTACAACTTCTCCAACGACTCCAACAACAACTCCCACACAGAAACTGAATATCGATATTTCAAATGTACATACTTTACGAAAAGGATGGTTAATGTTGAGAGGAAAATCAGATAATGATTGGTGTAAACATTGGGTGGTTTTGGCTGGACTTCAATTGAAATTATATAAGGATGTTTGGGCTGAAGATTCGACTGCACCACTTCTTACTGTTGATTTGTCCCAGTGTGAGAATGTTTATCCATCAGCTAGTGCCAGAAATTATGGGATCGAGATCAAGTGTCGACGTGCTCGATACGTTCTTTCTGCGATGACTCCTGGTATTCGGGATTCTTGGGTTTCTGCCCTCCAACAAAACCGTCATCATCCATCTCCAACTTTCACTGAGACATTTTCAAATGATGCGAACAGTTTGGCTGATAGTTCTGATATTCTTGGACTTCCGGTTGTAAGTCCTTTATTTCAAGTCATCTGAAATTAACTATTTTCCTTTCAGAAAAAGAAGCACATTGCCTACGTGGCTCCAGAATCACATCACTCGAATTCGATGATGGATGAGCACAGTTCGACGGAGTTAGAAGAGGAAGAGCATAATACGAATACAGCTAGAAGACGAAGAAGTCGTCGAGTTGGAAGTAGAACTTCGGAAAGTGCAGATCCACGTGGCAGAGGAAGAGGAGAAAGTCTGTCGCCGTCGGTTCGAAGAAGTCCAGTGGCGAGAGTGAAGGAGAGAAGAGGGGATATGAGACAAAGGTGAGTTATTTCCGAATTTTTCGATTTCTGTTTTGGAATCTTAAAACTTCAAATTTCCAAAAAATACTTTTTATTTTTAAAATATTTTTTAGAATTCCCGATTTTTTTAGTTTCCGAACTTTCAATCTCAAAATTTCAGGTTCTCAGAATCTTAAAATCCCAGAAAAAGTTAAATTTTCCGTATCTGAGAATTTTTGATTCTTAGAATCTGAGAACTTCCGAATCCTAATATTCATGGTTATATTTTCTAAAAGTGTAAAAATTTTGCAGGCACGCCTCCAATTCATCCGCTGCCTCCCATCAAGAAAAACCAAACAGAGAAGAACTTCAGGTAATGTTTTCTTTAGTTTTTTTAAAAATTCCCTGAACCAGCATTTTTTTAACGAAGAGTATCTTTTAGTCTTTTTTCTGAGCTGAATTTTCTCATCTGCAGATGCTCTTTTTTTTTCTTTTTTCGCTTCGTTTTCACACATGTTTCGCATTCTCATCGTCGCCCGTCGCCGTATTATTCTTCGTTTCCCCTTCTTTCAAATTGTCATCATCCTTATTGTTTCGGGAAAAACTTTATATTTCCCATAGGCTCTCGAATTCTCTAAAAATTTATATATTCCTAAAATCAAATCATGAAAAATGCGAATCTTCATGATGAAGCATTCGATCGTGTAATTCGAAACCTTGAACTCATCGGACAACCATTACAGAGACATATTGGAACTGCAAGCAGAATATCCAGTGATGAGACCCGTTTGAGATCTTTGGAGCAACAGGTAAATGGATAAGATGGGTTTAATTAATCATTTTTGATTTTTTCTAGGTTGAGAATCTGAGATCTCAATTACATGAAACAAAGGATGATTCGACGAGGCGAAAGAGAGAAACTGTGAATCAGGAAATTAAAGAATTGAGAATCACTTTGAAATCGTCCGAAGATGAACTTCAGAGATATAGAAAAGAAGTTGACACATTGAGACGGCAGATCAGTCAGAATACACAAACGTACGTTTTATTTTCGAAATTTAAGATCCTAAGAATCTACCGTATTCACTCGGATGGAACCCGACCCAAACCGTCAATTTTTGAGGTCTATTATCTCGGTTCCTGTGAAAGATATCGGAAACCTGTCAACAGATAAAATATTTTTGGTATCATCATAATTAATTTATAAGTGGACGAATTGTTGATATCTTGCAGAGCAATCGAGATAATAGATCTAAAAGTTGACCGTTTGGATGAGCTTCTATTAGAGGAAGTGCGGTAATAAGTTCTTTCTGATCAAAGATATAAGACCAACTAATTCCAGCCTCGATTTTCTACACATTTGGTTATTGTAACTTTTCAGTGTAACCCTGCAAAGAGCCATCCTATCCACCCTCCGTACTCAATTATCTGCACTCTCATCTCTTCTCCGTTCTAGTCTTTTCCTTGGAGCAGTCGACCTTTTCGATTCTTTGGATAACATTCTTGATCGAATTTCTGTTGATTTGAATTTGGAACAAACTGAAGATGTACTCCGTCAAACAACTGAACTCTTTGAAAAAGTCTCATCCGCTGTCACAATTCCATATCTTTCTGATTCTTGGACGATGACTGAACAGGAAAAAGAGCCGAGAGAGAAGACGCCAGACGAGGAAATCGAGGAGACAATTCGACAAATTCGAAGGAATCACACATCAGAAGTTGACTCAATTAAGTCACAATGCGAACAAAGACTCGCTGTATTGAAAGAAAGAGCAGAAAGAGAAGAAGGAAGAAGGAAAAAGCTACAAGAGCAGTTGGTAATGGCTACAACTAGAAGTGATGAATCAATCAGTTCTGTGAAGACGTCGTTCTCTCAAATGCTCGCCGAGCAACGGAAAACGTTCGATGAGGAGTTGGAAGTGGTTAAAAAGGAACATGAAGAGAGGTTGATGGAAGAGAAACATGCAACTAGATTGGCATTGGAAGCAGTTAGAAGAGCACATGAAGAAGAGTTAAAGAATGTTGCAGAGAAGAATAAAAATGGAGAAGGAAGCAATATTGGAAGACAGAGGTTCGTTTAGGAGGATTACTGTAGAATGCCGTAATAGAATGCCACCCTATACTTACACTTTGAGCTCGATTATCTCGGTTCCTGTAAGAAATATAAAAAATTTGTCAACTGATAAAATGTTTGCCATAATATCACTAATTATCTGTTGGCATATTTTTGATATCTCTTATAGAAATTGAGATAAATTGGCTCAAAGTTAATGGTTTGGATGTACTATTAGAGTGTTTACGGTATTTTACTCCTTTCTCAAAGCTTGATTTTTGTCTGTTTATCCTTATCAACGTTTTGTTTTTTTTCCAGTGAAATCTTCGATGAAATGAGAGAGGAATTGATAAATGTGTGTGCTCTCTACTCTGCGAAATGTCTGGAAAACTCACAATTGGATGAGCAATTAGCCAATTTGATCAGTGAAAAGGAAGCCAGTGTGTAAGTTTTCGATACTTAACTGTGTTCTCAACTTCTTTCTTTTTCTTCTAACTTGTTTTTTGCGCTTTTAATGCTTTTTCGCTTTTTTCAGAGAATTGTCCATTGAAAATGACAAACTTCGATCGGAAGTGGATAAAAAATCGAAAGAAATTCATGATTTACAACGAAAAATGAACAATTACGAGAAGCTGAGCCAGTCGAGAACAGGTAAATTAACAATTCAAATTTGTAGAATCATCCCACTTCAAGACAGAGTTTTATAATAATTTCAAATCACAAATTACCCTTTTTAAAATTCACTGATTATTAAGTTGACACTTCAAAGGTTCTCACACCAATATTCCAGGTTCATGTAGTAGCATTTCGATGCCACGGTGAGTAAAATGAGCAATGGGGGCGGGGCATTCTTTGCATTTCTTTCCTATTTTTTCCCAGCATGACCTCAATCTTTAACTCAACTTTTCCTTTTCCTTTCGCTCAATTTATATTTTTCTTTTTCTCTGATTTTCCCCTTTCGGTTTTGATTGTTTCGTCGCCGTTTTTTGGAAAGTTCGCTCTATTCAAAATTCCGGAAGAGCGCATTTGCATTGTTCTGTGACTGTGATTATAGTTAGAAAGATGTTTTTGGGTGGCTTCGATTCTCTTTGGAAAAAACGCTTTATTTCCCTTTTCTGTATGCTGTGAATGTAGATTTGAATAGCTGACCAACCAACCAATTAAATTATTTTTAATGAAATGAAAATCTGAAATTGAACAATTTTCAGACCCCGAAGTGTTAGCCGGTACGACAGTCTCGCGCGCTCGTCGAGAAAAACAGAAGAAAAGAAATCGTCGTCATGGTGAGTTGATGGATTACGGTAGTTTTGAAAAAAAAAACAAGTCATTGTCTTAACCAGATGCAAAAACCTTCAAATTTTCAGATGTTCGATTCCACAGTAACCCAATCGAAGTACCCCAACATCTCATTGAAGACGTTCGTCGGTCTCTTGACGTTCCAGTATCCGAACGTCGTAAATTCTTCGAACATATTGCAGAGTACAGTACTCCTTTCTAGACAGTCCGTTTTTTTAGTTCAATTATTTTTTAATTGTAATTTCCCCAACCGATCAAATCGTGTCTCTTGTTGTAGTCACTCTTTTTCTTAAAATTCTTTTCTTTTTCTTTCTCCGGCTAACCATAATTTATCTGTGATAATTCGTGTATACAATTTTTTTTTCTTATTTTTGTGTCCATTTTTGTGGTGCTCATATGAAAAGATCAAGTACAAGTTCAGTCATTTAGTACAGAATACAATCACAATTTAAACAGAAAAATGAAAAAGAAAATCCTAAAACTTTTTCAAAATAAGACTAGCATTAGTAGCTCCAAATCCAAATGAGTTGCAAATTGAAATTTTGGGATTTCCATCCACCCATTTTGAATTCTCTCGGAGTAGGTTCAGTCCTTCGTCTTCTTCACTCTCTTCTAAATTTCGATTTCCGGGCAACACGTTGTCATTCATCGCACAGATCGTCGCGATAGCTTCAACGGATCCAGCCGCTCCGAGAAGATGTCCAATGTGTCCTTTGATACTACTAACGGCTATATTTTGATTTGGAAACACTTTGCGAACAGCTTCAGCTTCTACCGAGTCCCCGTTTGGTGTGGATGTAGCATGGGCGTTCACATATCTGAAATACCGTTTTTTCTAATCAAAATACATTTTAAAAGTTACCCAATTTGAACAGGATCTAAACTTGCATTTCCCAATGCTCTCCGCATCGAAAGAACTGCTCCAATTGCAGATGGATCTGGAGTGGAGATGTGATAACAGTCCGAAGAAATACCGTATCCCAAAACTTCTGCGAGAATCTGCGCTCCTCGTGCTTCTGCATCTTCTAACCGCTCCAAAAATACGACTCCAACTCCTTCACTCATCACAAATCCAGCTCTTTTCTTATCAAATGGTCGACTGATTGATGGTTGATCTCCTCTGGCCAACGCTCTCATCCTATCGAAACCTGCCAGTGCAATGGGGTTTAAAGCACATTCAACAGCACCAGCGAGAGCACGTCGAGAGTTTCCATAACGGATCGATTGGAAAGCGTTTCCGATGCAGTGTAGACCAGTCGCACATGCTGTTGACGTGGCTTCTACTCCACCTCTCATTTTGTACCTGGAAACCAATCAATAAACATTTGAGAAGAAGTCTTGCCACAAACTTCATAGCAACGTATCCAGCAGGAAGATTATTCAGAATACGTGGAACAAAATATGGAGAAACTCTTCTAGTTTGTCCTTCTGCTACTTTTTGTGCTGTCTCTCCGATATGTTCGAGATCTGACATACATGTTCCAATGTTCACTGCAGTTTCATCGTGATCGAGATTTTGAGCATTTGCTTGTGATAAAGCCTAAAACCCAACTATTTCTTTTTCGGGTATTGGGATAATCAAGAATACCTCATCTGAAGCCACCAATGCAAACATACTGGCCTTACTCATTTCTCTTTGTTGACCAGCTGTCCACCGATCTTCTACTCGTTCTCCGGGTACCGATCCGACTACGAATTTCAGTGCTTCATCGTATTTCAAACCACTTCTCCCTTCATTCAAACCATTTCTCAAGGCATTTACTGTAACCCCAAACGGGGAGATGGCACCCATTCCTGTTACAACCACCCGGTGCATCTGGATATTCACTTCATCTTTTTTTAAAATTCAATTTCATTGAAATATCGATGAAACACTGTGAATCCTTTTTTTTAAAGTTCATGAGATAATTATAAAATCACTTTTCATTTCGGAATATACTAATTGTCAACAGAAGAAGAAGAAGAAAAAGTGAAAACTCACAACATGCAAACAAATGGAAATCAAAAGTTAACAAATCTTGAATATCAGATTCAGAATATCTAATGAAGCTTTGCTTTGACTTTTTCGGCAAGATCCATGAATGATTTCGCGAGAGTTGAATCTGGATTGGTTTCGAAGAAATCTTCTCCATTATCAAGTGCCTTCGCAAGGGCAGGCTCCAGTGGTAGTTGGGCGAGAAGTTCAAGATTCGAATCCTCACACATCTTCTCAGCTCCACCGGTAGACGTTGGGAAAAGAAGAGTGGTGTGAGCACAATTGGGGCACACGAAACGAGCCATATTTTCGACAACACCAAGGATTGGAACTTTTGTTTTGATGCAGAAACTGACCTATAAAATATTAAGTTGGTTGATTTTCTAATAGCACAATTGTCCTTACCTCTTTTCTAACATCAAGAAGCGAAACTTCTTGTGGTGTGCTCACAATCAGAGCACCATCCAAAGGACCAGCTTGAAGAAGGAACTGGACTAACGAAATGTGCTCGTCGGATGTTCCAGGTGGAGTGTCAATGAGCAAATAGTCGACCTCTCCCCAATCGACATCTTTCAAAAACTGTTTGATCATTCCATTTTTACGAGCTCCACGCCAGATGACTGCGTCGTTTTTGTCCCCAAGAAGAAAGGCGATACTCATCAGAGTGAGATTCGGTTGAATTCCAACTGGAGTCCATCCATCAGCACTGTTATGTACTTCTTCATCCTCTACTCCCATCATTCTTGGCTGAGAAGGTCCACAGATGTCAACGTCAAGGATTGCAACTTGTTTCGATGGATCCGAGGCAAGAGCACGAGCCAGGTTTGATGTGAGAGTACTTTTACCAACACCTCCTTTTCCACTCAAAATCAGAATTTTATGCTTAATTCTGCTGAATCTATCCTGGATCTTTGGAACATCTGCATCTGGTAGTGGTCCTTGACCAGTGGCACATGCTCCCTGGTTTGGACATCCTGCACAACCCGAAGCTTTTCCGGCTCCAGCGCTCCCGGTTCCAGGACAACCGGCATTTGCATCTTCGGGAACGTCCGACATTTCTGCTGAAAGTTATAGACTTTGATAAATGATTGCAAATCTCTGTGGAGAAATCAATAGTTCAGCGATGAAGAAGATTACTCGTTTGATGAAGAAAGTTATTGAAAAAGAAAAAGAATATAGCGATTGTCTTTATCAATAAATGATAATGTTTAAAAGGGGAAAATATGTTACAGACACAAATCGATATTGGGTAGAGAGTGTGAGAGGTGATCTTTGATTTTTCAAAAGATGTTCAAAACCAGATTGAAGAAAAAAAGGACAATTACGAAATTACACTACAATAACTACAATTCAATATTTACTTGGTTCTTATTGATCGTTTGCCGAAACAATGGTGTGTAGGAAAGAATGCAAGTTTTTTGCCTTAATTGGTCCAACTCCTGGACATGCTGAAATTGCAGTCTCTGGAGCTGTTGAAATTTCTTGAAGCGTGCCGAAGTGATAGAGAAGTCTGGAAAACAGAGTAAAATTAGATTGTCCGAGAG
The DNA here is from genome assembly GCA_027920645.1 of Caenorhabditis nigoni. NCBI lineage: Eukaryota > Metazoa > Nematoda > Chromadorea > Rhabditida > Rhabditidae > Caenorhabditis > Caenorhabditis nigoni. The sequence goes on from CP115864.1 coordinate 6,182,354, forward strand.
GACTTCAAGACGGAACTATGGAGCAGATTTGTATTCTGTTTTTTGGAAAACTCGGCCATGTTCAAATTTCAGAGTTTTCCTACAGTATCCTAGGAAGTCAGCGCAAACTAACGAAAATCAAGCGATTGAATGAATTTCCGGAATAAATATTATCTCGATTTTCGTTTTCGATTATTTTTATCAAACAACTCAGAAATAATAATTTTTGTTATTTAATGAAAAATTAGCCGAAACTCGAAAATTGAGATAGTAAATCTGGAATACAAAATTAATTTTAGGTTACGGTAGTTGTCGATGTGGGACCTTCGAAATTTGTTGTACCAGAGTATCAAAACTTTTTCAGAATGAGTCATTGTTCCATCAGCTGCGCTTTCTGGCAACTGACTGAAGATGATCACCAGATTTCAAGAAAAACTATCAGATTTCACATGTGTTTTGCGTGTTTTTCTCACCGATCTGCATCAGTTTTTGTGATACTCCTCGCGGCGGTCAGAAATCCGATGGCCGTTTCTCGGTTCCTCCGACGTTCGTCGCTCATCGAACTGTCACCTCCATCATCGATTGTTTTTTTCCTGGAATGTAGAATTGGATTTCAGATTATTTGGATCTAGAAAAAGTCTTCGAAAAAGACCCCCAGATTGTGTGTACTGAATTCTAAACTCCCCCATCTTTAGAAGCTCAGAATTTCCATAAACCAAATCTCCGAGTCTTCCGACTCCTGATCCTGTTTTATTATTTTTCCCGTTTATCGTCTCCACTTTGCTCGCCTACATTTCTCGTATTTTACGTTTCCCAGCACCCATAAAATTATCCCAAAGTGCTTCCTCCGTCCGCAAATTGCTGTTGCTCCCAGAGCCTACAGAAACGACGACATAAATTCTTGTGTTGAAAACAAAAAGGGACGGACCCAAACAGCAACTGCGACCGACGATGGGAGGATGCCGCGACGAACAAAAAAAGCTGTAGGGTAAAATATGCGGAGCAGATGTTGTCTTCCGTCTTTTTTCGAGTTTTTTTCTTCTGCTGCCGACGTGTTGTTGAATGTGTTCTTCCCAGCCTAACATTTATCATCTGCTTCTTTTTTTCTGCCAAGTTGCCATTTGATCCACATATCGACATTTTTCAATATGTTACACTTCCCCAAAGCTTCTTTTCTTCTTACAATTTTTATGGAAATCAGATTTTCTAATTGTGTTCGATCGGTCTCGAAACTAGTGACGCTATGTTAAAAGAATGACGGAAACTCACTTGATCGTAATTTCCTTTTTCTGTGTCGTCTTGAAAAGCTCAATGTACTCAGCCGCCTCCTCGACCTGCCAAATTGAATTTTTGAGGATATGTGATGATGTTCTTTTCGATTTTTGAGACTTAAGCCTAGTCAAGCCCGCCTCTTCGAGCGTATCAGCTATGGGATCAGTAGTTCATTTTTAAGTACAAAACCCCTTCTTACCGTGTAGACAACAACAAGAGTCCATGCCTCACGGAAACAGATCATATTGAGCTCACGGAGCACATGTCGTGGCTCTTCCATGTTGCAATAGCCCAGCAGCACCTAAACGACAGCAATTATCTTTTCAACCTATTGTTTCTGTTTCTTCTTCTTCTTTCTTTTCATTCCTTCCTCCCACCTACCTTGTTTCTATACCGATTCTCTGCTTTTCCATTGATTCTCGTGTACACATATTCCGGATGTTGTTTGTGGTACTGAAAGGCGAAATAGGTTAGAATAATGACACATTTCGATTGTCGTGTAAGTTCAAAAGTCAAAGTGTTTTGAGGTGGTTTCCTTCCTGCTAGGTTATGGACATTCACTCCGTTCCGTAAAATCTCTTCCACAAATAAAGATTCTGGAGGAGTGTTGAGAAGAAAGACAGCCTGTTTACTGTCTGTTTGTGTATGAGTGTGCTTTCTTCAATTTCCACACGATTTCTCAGTTTCTCACTTTCAACATTTCTAGTTTTCTTTTAGTCACTGCTAGATTCATGTAAATATCGTTCCAAATACTAATGCTACAGTACAATTTTCTCATCAAATTTTGAAAATTATGGTAGATTTTCAATTTTTGCTCTTTCAGTACTGTTCCCAAACAACTACTTTGTTCAACTTTACCATACCTTGAAACTGAGATAGACGACTCCGAACGTGGGTCCGCACTCGAAATCAGGTCCGATGTCACCCCACTCGTAACGCACATTTCGCACGTACTTGAGCACCGGGTTGCCTTCCTGTCGTCGTCGATTTACCACAAGTGCTCCACTTCCTCCTCCTGCTCCTACTACTCCGGGTAACTCCGACGATGATGAGGATGGGAATTGAGTCGTCGTCGTTGTTGTAGTCATTGCCGTCTTCTCATCATCTCCTCCTGCAAGTTCATTTTGGTGATATGTCCTATTTGTGTGAAACAAAACGAGAAAAGAAGCGTCGCGCAAGGCAAATTGAATAAAAAGTTGCTCGGTTATGATTGTTGGAAGCTTTAAAAAAGATTTTTTTGAATCAGATGGTCAGCATTAGGACAAAACCCGTTCCTAAGCAAGGATGTTCAGATCGGAGTTCGGAATTCCAAAAATTCTGACCGGAATATTTATTTCAGAACGTTTTTCGAAATTTGAGCTTTGTAGACTACGGTACGTCAAAGGCGCAGGCGAAAAATTCCTTCGCGGGTCTCTAACGGAATTACAGTTCGTTTTTTTTTTTGCGTTTTCGACAGCTGTTTGTTAATTTTTCATCGATTTTTCGTGATTTTGTGACGAGAATTTTCGAAATTTTGAAAATCAAAAAATTCCGAATTTCCGAATCTTTCGAAATCGGAATTTTTTAAATTCCAAAAAATTCCGAAAGGCCCTAATCAAATATCTTGACGAGAATTGTACTCGAGATCTACCATAGGCATTTAGAAATCCGTAAAGATGCGAACTTTCTTTTTCTGTCGCCTTTTTTTCTCGATGTAGCTTAAAATCAGTCTACTGGAATGATCAGTGAAATGAAAACTTTTCTGTCAGAAACCAAGTTTCTTAAACAGGTGATTATTCAAAGCCATTTCACAGAATCTCTTTTCTCTCTCTTTCTCTCTCTCTCTCTCTCTCTCTCTCTCTCTCTCTCATCAGTTAGCTTTTGAATTTTTTGTTCCACTTTTAGGGCTTCTCGACTCCACACTCTTGCATTTTCCTGTGGACAAAGCGAAAAAAGATGAAGAAAGTGTGGTCAGAGTCCAGCGGCGTCGGTTCACTCAACTTCGTAAACCCAACTCCTTTTCTATCTTTTCTTTCGCAACTTTTCTTCCCGAAATGGTGTGTGTATGGCATGTGCTACTTCTTCTTCTTCTAGTCCGGCCACTGGCTCCTCTTCCGTCCTCTTCCATTCGTTTTCCTCACTCACATCCACTCACATACATACACACAAAACTTTCCCGCATTCATCCGCTATTGTTTGTGGTTCTTGTCGCTCACACAACTTGACGAGCACACCACCGCCCAATCGAACCACCAGAACCACCAGAAGAATCACAAGAAGACGTTTCCCCCGTTTTTTTTTTGGGTGCTTCTTGCTCTTCTCTTCGGTACCGCCTCCTTTTTTCTTCCACGTACATCTTCATGTTGTTTCTCACATGACAACTTGTCTCCTTCCGCGCCACTCCTCCTCCTTCTTCTTCTTTTTTCCTATTCTAAATTCAATCATGTCGCCGCGTCGAGGAGTCGTCGACTTCTTCTCCCGTGTGTAGTCGTGTCTCCTTTTTGCTATTATTCGATTCGGCTCCACCTACTTCTTTCAGGAGCCACACAACTACTCTTCTGGCTCTTTCTTCATCCCTTCTTTGTCATTTCCAAATTGACTTTTTCATGTCCAGAACAACTGTTCTCTAGCCCCTTCTCTTCTCCTCCGTTTTCCATTTTCCTCTTTTCCAATTTCAATCCCATTCCGAATTGTTTATGGGCCGTTTCTTCGTGTCATCGTTGCTTCCGTCACACTTTTGAAATGCGCATATTGAAGATAGTTTATGAGATGTCCAATCGTTTCTTCTCCGCATTTCAACCTCCCCCGCTTCCTCTATTTGTACTCGAAAATTGGAACAGTATGATCCATCCCCTTTCTCACTGATGATTCTCTGCCTTGCTAGAGATCTCCTCTTTTTTTTCTTTTGATAAGTTCCCAGTGGACCCAAAAACTACGGGAGAAGAAAAAAGATGAATGGGCGTGATATGGATGATGAGTCTGACAGCTTGCCACTCCGATTCTCACTTCCAGCAGTACGTGAGTGCTTACTTTTCAAGCTTGTTACTGATATTGGAAGAAGTCGAAAAAGTAAACGAAACTAGGTTTCGAGCAGGTGAAGGTTGGCTTCAATCTGAAAAGATGCCACGTCATCCATTGATAGAACATCAAAAGTTCTCGAGAAGAAAACTTTGATGATTACATTCATGAACGTCAGAATATATTCCTTGTCTCCGCTTAATTCCGGATGTCTTGATTAATATAATCTTTCATCTCCATGCCGATCCGTTCTCGTTGTCTTTACGTCAAGACAATTCATCCGATCAGCCCTCTCTCTCTCTCTTTTTTTCCATCTAAGGCTTAGATGAAGATGATGGAGAAGAAGAATATGTGAAAATTCCAGAGTGTGACTAATCTTTTAAGAACCTATAGATCAGAAATCCAGAGGTGTGTGATGTCACAGTTGCTCAAATTAATACAAATCTCGTCGACAACTTTGTGATTATTAAGAATTGGTTTCTTGCGAATTATTTTCTCTGGAGTAGAGAAAGAGTAGGTGAAATACAAAGTTCGTGGGAAATCTCCGAGGGAAAGCTCGTCGATCAAGAGACTACTGACTGCCGGAAATGGAATTAGTGTTTTCTTCCAATATGGATTTTCTTAATAATTTCAAGAGATGATGTATTTTGAAAACCTCGATCAGAAGGTGAAAATTGTGATCGAAAATTAATTATCTGAAATTTGTAGGTACAATAGGGTACCTGGTGGGTGGATGGAATCGAAAAACAATAATAGTTAGTTTGTAGCTGGCTTTTTGTCTTTGCCTCCTGATATTACTCTGTTAAAAACTCAAAACTGTGGAACAGGGACGCCAGTGGAAAAAGTTTGGGGAAAAATAACAGAAAATTCAACAAAACCGAGAAAATAAATCCCGAAAGCAAACATATTTTTAGGTTACGGTTGTGGGACCTTCGGCCACGGCCACCGGTTTCTCTTCCAGTTTTGATTTTTGTACCAGAACAATATTCTATATTACTTTTTTCTTCTTCACCAACCCACCGCGGTTATCATCCGTAATGGAAGTAACCGAGGGTGTTATAGCAGAAGCTGAAGCAGCTGAAAAAACAATCCATCTGAACAGATTGTGTGCATATATGTATGCTCAGAGAGTGTGCGCTAGAAGATCTCTCTCCCTCTCTCACTCATCGTCCTCCGAGGATCATCCTCTTCTTCTTTTCTTCTGATAAAAAATTTGCCGTCGTGACAAAGTTGCCTTCTTTGCCACAAAGACAAAAATATGAAAACTATAATAATGTTGATCCTTTTCCTTTCCAAGAAAAAATAATGAGTTATTTAGGAACAAAGATGAAACAAATCGCAAAAATGGAAGAAAAGAAAGGCTCGTTTTTCATTTTTCCTCCTTCTCCTCTTATATTCATTCACAGATATTTTCGACTTTTTTTCAACAAAAAAAGTCGCAGTCCATTTCTCACTCCGATAGTTTTGCTCTTCTCGCAACGGACAGAGACAGTAGAAGCATAAAAAAGAAGAACGAAAAACTGACGAGTGAAAAATAGATCCCACCCCCTTCTTCTTTTTTCTTTTTCTCATCTTAACGGCTCTTCTCTCTCATAACAACTCTATTTTGTCAGAAGCGGCAGAAGAAGACGTCAGGCATTCTCTTTCTCTTCTATCTGGCTGACTTGCGTCGAGCAGACTCCAACAGTAGGAGCATCAGAAAAGGCGGAGTTTTCCTCGTTTTCTTTTTCTCCCCATCGTCTCTGTCTTTTGTCGCTGGCAATGGCCATTCTCTCTAGTGTCACACTGGAAAGTGACTGACTACGTCCAGCGGGGGCAAAAGAGGGCCTCCGGGCTGTCGCTATTTCTCTATCTCGAAGCTCATGCTCTCCGTTGCTCTCAACCCTTCTCCCTCTCTCCCTCTCGTCTTCTTCTTCTTCTCTTCCTCCAGAGGGCTTGGCGAGCACTGCCACTGCTCCGTAGCACGGCACTCCGCCCCCAATTTTCCATTCCATTGCGCGCTTTACATCGTTTTCCATTTACTACACATGGAAAGGAGTCCCTCAACACTACCATTACCACTTTTTTCATTGTTAGACCTCTCTAGGTGTTGGTAAATGGGTATTTTCATAATAAATGATAAATTTCGCTTCGTTGAATTGGCTTTTTTGAAAGTGGTTCCCAAAAACTTGCTCAAGGAGAATATGTTTACAATTCCTATTCTTGTCGGCTCTCGATAAATTTTCATTCCGAAATAGTTTATAATTATAATGTAAACGATACTTAATAGTAGTAAGCCTATTTTGTAAATATTTTCTTAAATTTTCTCCTCGTCACCTAGGGATACCAAAAGTTTTCTTATCCAGGTATACACTGAGGTAGGGAGGTAAGCCCGAATAAAAAATGTGTTTTATGGTCACATGTCCCGCATTTTTCATCTGTTTTTCTGTGCAATGACGGGGGGAAAAGAGCGATGAAGGAGAGAATCGCAGCCATAACACACACCGTCGGTCGTCGCCGGCCGTTGCTTTTTTGGAATGAATTTGTCATGGGGTGTCGGCTCCGTTTTTGAAGTTTTATGAATCGTACGTGCAGAGTCATAAACAACTGGTTTGAAATTTCCAAGGGCTGTTGATTTTGAGCTTTTGATTTTTTTTTTGTTGAAAACTTTCGTTTCATGATGTCGTAACTGTTCAGTAATCAACAAAGCACCTGACATTTGTTACTTTCTATTTTACATAAAATTAGACTTTTCGAATACTGTAGCTGACTGTTCTGAAAATTAGAACGTCCGCGAAGCATGATAGAGTTATATTCGGAGCAAACATAAATAACTGCCACATCATCAACAAACTGATAGTAATTAACAAGATTGTCCGTCCCGGACACTTTCATCTTATCAACCTCTTTCAAGCACCCTCGCTCTCAGTCAATTGCAACCCGAAAACTTCTTGAACATAATAATGCATTTTTCTTTTTCCGGCACACGATGATGATTGAGGGCGCACAACGAGTCTCTTGGGTAGGAAAGGAGCCTTATAGGGGTCATAAGACCTCTGTCCTCCTCATTTCCAGTAGCTCCTTTTGCCCCGAGTTCAAGTGTGCCATGGCTCCATTAACCCCGAAGACTCCTCTCCCATCACCATCTACTACTTCTTCTTCTATTCCTCTTGTGGAAAACGACCTATTTTCTTAGAGTTCCATGACCTCCTCTTCTTCTCACCCCACTTCGATCGAATTTCGTCTTGTTTACACCCTCTCCTCCCCCACGTTGGTCCTCCTGGGGCCACACACACACACACACACACACACACACACACACACACACACACACACATTTCCAAACATTTTCGGACCTAAATTCTAAACGGCTGCCTGTTAATGTTTCGTTGGTTTTTTTTCGATCTCTTCCGGAGAGAGAGATGGGAGAGAGCGAGAGAAACAGAGGTCAGAGGCTTGTAGTTTGACGGTGATCATTGTGCAATATAATGGGGAGAGTGCGAAAACCTTTTGGTCGCTCTGTGATAGACGAGGAAGTACGGAGAAAGCACCTCTCTCATCAGATAATCATGGTTTGCCCCTAGGTTACTGTAGGTCTTGTTCAGAACACTTTAATCAGCATTTTGTTCAACTTTGCCTTTCCGAATACTTTTTTCCATTTCCTCCGTTTCTTTTCCTGATTCTTTCTTCAGTTTTTCTTCTTATCACACCTCGTTTCCTCTCTCCAACACTTTTAATGTGTCTTTTCCTGCCAGCGTGGCTGTGTAGTGTCCCGAGACCGTCACTACCATCTTCTCCGTAGTTTTGCATGCGTCACCGAGCACTGCCAGAAAATGGCGAAGAGATAGAAGGACACGGCGCCGCCGAAAGTGGCGCTTATTAGCAATTCTGGTGTATATATGTATGTATTTCTGTGGTGGTGTATATGCATGTGAGTGTATCTAGTACTCACTCTAGTAGGAATGTGTGAGCCATTTTCACTCGAATATCCATTTCACATCTTCGCCTCCTACACACTTTTCTGAACATTCTCGAAATGGGATTCCTCTATATTTCTCTCTATTTTCTTCTTGATATTCATTTCAATCATCGATCGAAATACTACACATCTATTCTTTCGAAAGATGATGAGACCCAATTTGGGCATGGTACGATGGAAGATAGAAACACTTCGATGTCACATACATAGTCTCGGGACAGTATTTGCTCGTTAAGCGTCATTTGATGTTGATAAGGGAATCAAAAAGAAGGAAAAAAGCAAGTCAAGTCACTTTTCGAACTAGATGAAAAATGATTGTGATCTTTAATTTTCTGGGTCTTTTTTCCTGTTTCTATTTATTACGAAACGAAAGTTAGTTGCCAAGAACCACAAAGAATATTCAGATTTCCATTCAGTGATCATCCATTAGATGTTAGGTAGGGTAGAACTTTTGAAGTCTTACGGTTTGATTCATAGTTCTTATCTTCCACCTACAGTCAAATCCAGCGACAGATATTGATATTATTCAACCAGAATAATTCTGGTGCAGAAAATCAGGAGGAAGAGGGGATAACGACAACTACCGTAATCTAAAAATTGTTTTTATTTCCATTTTCTTTTTAGATTTTCGTAAATTTTCAGTCAATTTTTTCACTATCAAAAATGTTAATTTTCCGACCTGTCTGGGGGGAAATAACAGAAAAAAGGACGAAAATCAGAAAAAAGTGAAGTAATAAATTCGGAAAATATACATATTTCTTGGTTACGGTAGTTGTCGTTGTGAAACCTTCGGCCACGGCCATCAGTTTTTCTTTCACAGCTCTGAGTTTTTGCACCACAGTAATAACTAGGACTGAGCTATTTACAAATCCTTCAAAAACACCTAGCAAATTTGAAAACCCAGTAATATTTTCGAATTCCCGACTTTTTTCAAATATTTCTATTTCCTTCTGCGTCGCAACTTCTTCGAATGATTTCTCTCAAGCACTCATCCGTCACTCACCAACACTCACTCACGCACGCATACACCAGCATCGATTTGTAGGCTTTCATGAGCGAAGAGACGGATGACAGTCAGACGGCAGCAAGCGGGCGCGTCTGACGGCGCCGTTTAGTGCATATAACATGCTCTCATCATCTTCCCTCCTCCCCATATCAATTCAGAGGCGCCTCCTCCCTTTTTTTCCCCGCCTCGCGCTCCTCGTTATTTTTTATTATTCATTCAATCTCTTTTTTTCATCGTCGTCTCTGTGTCATTTTCCTTGTTCTTCTTAATATCTCTATTTTTCTTATCACTGATCTCCTCATCACTTCCCGTTTCTGAATAATATCTCTGTTGTTTTTCAGCTCAGCCAATCCATCTAGAAGAATAAGCACAAACCATGGGAATCAAAGGTTCCAAGCCGAAACTATCCAAAGAAGATTTGGAGTTTTTAAAGAAGAACACGAATTTCACCGAGGAGCAGATCAAGGAATGGTACAAAGGATTTGTGGTGAGAAACATTTTTTTAAAATTGCAAGAGAGCTGTATTAGTCTAAAATTGATATATTTTGCAGCAAGACTGTCCTAAAGGTCATCTCACCAAGGAACAGTTCATCAAGGTGTATAAAGACTTCTTCCCGTCGGGATCAGCAGAAGGGTTCTGTGAGCACGTATTCCGCACGTTCGATACAGACAATTCGGGTTTTATCGATTTCAAAGAGTTTTTATTGGCAATTAATGTGACGAGTTCCGGAACGCCTGAACAGAAATTGGAATGGGCATTCCGTATGTACGATATCGATGGAAACGGAACGATAGATGAGAAGGAGATGATCAAGATTATCGAGGTGAGTTTTTTGGGAATATAAACATCATCACTCTTTCCTTTTCAGGCTATCTATGAGATGCTCGGTCCAGAAGTGACCAAGTCGGCTGACGACTCGCCAAGAAAGAGGGCTAAGATGATCTTCGAGAAGATGGATGTGAACAACGATAAGGAATTGACACTGAAGGAATTCGTCGACGGCTGCCTTGCCGATAAGGAGCTCTTCCAGATTTTGACTAATGAGGTCAAGAAGTAAAAACGAACTTTCTCTCATAACCAACCAATTCTCCAGTTCTCTTTTTTTTTGAAATTTTAATTCTCTCACAATTTGCTGTGATTCTTTCTCAGAAGTTCGTCTTCCTTTCCCTCCCCGCTAAGCATTCCAGCCACCCCCGGAAAGTTTATATTTTCTTCTCATTCTCTTTTCTCCTCTCCCCCCATCTCTCCGTTGCCATTCATTTTGCTCCTTGTTCCTACTTACCAGAGCCTGTAGTAGTGTTTATTTTATATCGACAGCTTCTTATTCTTCTTTTCCGCCTCCTCCCATCTTCTTCTTCTTCTTTTTTTCTTCCTCCTAACCAACATACACACTCTTTTAAAAAATAATCACTAATCCATTACTAGACTCGTCGGATTAGAGCCTCCACTTTGCCTTTCAAATCCTTTACCCACTCGATGCTATTCGTATTTTCTGCCTTCGTCTAATAACACCATCCCATTTTTCATCGATTGATCAGTGTGTATTACCTAGGTATCGTAACCCCCAAGTAGCTTTTCCCTCATTTTCTTTCCTTGAACAGCTCGGTTTTAACTCAAGCCCTTGCACTTTTCTTCTGAATTCCACCATTTCTTTATAAAGCCCCCCTTTTCCAACAATAGTATTATTATCAATATTAATGTTATTTGAATAACAAAAATACGAAACTAATATAAATTATATGCGGTAAATTATTTTTGTCCATCCACCCCCCAATTCCTTGATTTCTCTTGTCGTTTTTCCCCCACCCAACCCACCTTGTCTCACTTCCACTCTGGCACCCCCCCCCCCACCCATGTTTTTGACTTTATTTGTCTCTTTCTTCTCAGTTTCCACCACCCCCGATATATAATATTTCATATAAAACCTGTGTAAATTCTAAATTTCGCAGAGATTTCGATGCACATCCAGGCTCAGAATTCGTTCAAAAAATCTTTCCCAAGAAATGGGGACGAAGACGTGTTGTGTGTGGTAACCTATTTGCTGAGTCTCAAATGGCTACATAGGTAATTCAATCCAATTTTCCCGGAGAGCATACTCGCTTCATGTCCATCCCGGCGTGTGCTCATCAACGTCCTTCAAATCCGATTACGTGGTGGCAACAACGAAAAGAAGAAGAAGACGAAGAAGAAAATAGGCCGAAGCTTCGAAGGGTGATCGTTTTGTATTTCGAAACACAACACGTATGCACCCCCTCGTTCAAAGAGTCAGGACCGATTTGTCAGGGTGCTGACTTCTCTATTGATACCAAACACAAAATTGCCAACAACATAAATACAGAATGCGAAACTCTCTGTGCTCTCTTCAACATCCACACTCGCCATGTGTGGTCGTTCATGTTTCATTTATCAGTCAGTTTCCTTGTGCTCGCTCTTTTCGATTTTGGGGCTCTTTCTGGTGCGCGAGACCTGGCATAGTCACAAGTTATGAAAACGACGGAAATAAACGTTTTTAGAGAAGGCGGTTTCAGAGAGTGTATTGACGAAAGGGACAGGACCCCAAATTCATTTCATAACAGAGACATTAAAAAAATTTTCACAGAACTACTAGTATTTCAAATGAAGTGTTCCTCTAATTTGGAAATCGTCATCATCTGAATCAAATATTTTCGAAAATTCCTGACTAGACAGAAGTTGTGCGCGAAAAATAGGTTCCGATGACGTGCATGCTCATTCATTCAAGTTTCAGACTCCCCGAAAAATGTAAACTAATGTGCGAATTTCCTTCGCCTAGGAATTGCAAAATCTCTTCAGCTACAGTAATCTAGTCTCATTATTTGAATGTCGTTTCACATCACCATCATCATCCTTTCCGTTTTTGCAGCTGTCGTGCTCCAGATGCGACTACATCATCTCGTAGTACAATTACCCCGACAAAACGACGTGCCTCATGAATCATCTTGTTCTGTTCGCCTGATAATTGCCCGTTTTTATGTTAGAAAAACGTATAACATCTGAAGGCAATCGGTGGCATGACGGGAACCCTAGTAGTCTGGAATGATGCATTAATCTCGTCGCCATCATGCCACTTCTAGAGCACCCGCCGCACCATTAAACGCCTTCTTTTCGGGTCCTCTTTCTTCGTATTTTTTGTCTTTTTCCGTCGCCTTTTCCGGTTCACCACCATCCACCCGTCTATCCATCTCAGCCCCAGCAGTTGCCGTTTCTCGAGGGACCCATCAAAAATGGTTTCTTTTTTGAGGCAGAAAGGAAGAAGAAAGGAGACGACGCGAGCCGTTGCCGAAAACTGGGAGACAGAGGATATGGGCTTAAGAAAAAATATAGAATCTGCGATACCCGAAGATGAAATAGAAGTAGAAGGAAAAATAGGGAAGACAGAGGGTGCCAAATTTTTTCTCAAATATTGAACAGCAGTCAGAAAGTCCTTAGGGGGTAAAAAAAATGGTAAACATTCAAGAACAGTCAACAAATTTTGCAGAACGGAATGAAAATGAATTTTTAGAGAAACTAAAGAAAAGAGGGCTACTGAATGAAGAATGGATATCGTTTTACAGTTCTTCCTCTGGACGACACAAACCGCAGCTCAAAGTTATAGAAACTGTTCCCCCAGCATCCAAATTTCCTAATGAATCTGCGGTGACAGTTGTATAACTCCGATAAAAGATGCTTTCCTATCTAAACCTAATCAGACTGATTATTTTAACCTTGCTTACAATAACGTAGCCATATTCGGTTAGTTCTCTCAAGAAATCTGTCCGGCCTCCACAACAACATCAAAACAAGGTTCTCTTTTAGTATCCGAGTATAGAAGGGACATTGTTTATTATAACTAACTATTCTTCACACACCTTTTCACTCTTTTTACTGACTGGCCCCGAGTAACAAGTCTTTTGTCCGCTTCAACGCGTCCTAAATCAAATTTTTCGGGCGACCGACGAGCTTCTGTTGCTCTGAGAGGGACCATGTACATTTAGGTTGTCGCGAGTATATTTCCATGTAGAAGCAGCGGGGATCACAAACCTGCTTTTCGGCCTTTTTCAGTGCTCGTCGTAGTCGTATTCGGTGGCTCTTCGGCTCGCTTCATCCTAATCCAATCTATGCGAGAAGCTCTGAAGGATTCTTCTCTTTTTTTGGGCACTTGACATGAAAGGTACATGATGCAACTGACGACAACCATCATTATAAGACAGAAGATGAGAGAAAAAATGGGATTTTTTATTGAAAAACGCGGGAAATCACTATGGAAAACTGACATCATTGTACTTCAGAATGATACCTAACTTTTCTAGAAAAAATTGAGCTCGCAAAGAATGAGCTAAGTGTAATTGTCTTTAAAGGAGGATTCCGGGCAAAATGAGTTTATGGTTCAATCGATGCAAAATTTCATGCTGATTCCGAATATCACAATGAAAATGCTTAAAAATGCCGCTAAAGCTCAAAAAACCCCGTCAAAGTTACAAAAAAGTTATCCCTCGTGGCCGAACTTTTGTCGATTTTCCACGTGGATTTCAATTTTTGCACTGTTTACGTGAAAAGTTAGGCCACGAGGGATAACTTTTTTGCAACTTTGATGACGTTTTTTGAGACTCAGAAGCATTTTTGAGCGTTTTTATTGTGATATTCGGAATCAGCATGCAATTTTGCATCGATTGAACCCTAAACTCATTTTGCCCGGAATCCTCCTTTAAAATTAGATATGATTCTCGTTTTCCATAGCTTATTCAAACAGAGATGAGATTGTGAACGGGTGGAAACATGGGAAAGAAAACAAAAAAAAACATGTGGGGTCGTAAGAATGAGAGAGAAATATGTGTAGTATATAAAATAGTTGTAAATAAGTTATTTAAAGATCAATCACTTCTTTGGGGCTCTTGGTTTCATGTCATCGACACATTTGTGAATAACGATTTTCGACCCTGGTTGTGTATTTCCTTCGTGTCCCTGAAAAGTAATCGGTATATAATAATGCGAATAGAATAACCCACTCTGCTCCAATCATATCCCAACGCGTAAACCATGAGCGCTCCAGAACTATGCACGTCGCAGCATGTCAATGGCATCGGATGAGGTTCTGATGTCTTCAGTTTCGTGCGAGCGTCCTTGTCCCACATGGAATATCGTCCATCTGATCCGATTGTCACGAGTGTTCCATGCTGGGGATGGAAGCATATGTCGTTTACCGCATAGATTTCTTGATATCCGTTGACGAGGTCGGCGGATCGATGACATTTGAAAGTGAAATTGTCTTTTGGGTTCGCAGCTTCAACGTACTGGACGGCCACACGGCCTTCGATAGAGCCGAGAGCAAATCCAGCTGGGTTCTGATTCTGTTTGTCTCTGAAGATTGAGATGCATCTGATTTGGAATTTGAGTGGACTTTCAATGTCTTTAACTTCTGTTGGCCCGTTTTCGAGATTGAAAACTTTGATACGCTTGTTCGCTAGAGCTACAACAGCCATTGGGTAAAGGACATCGGCAGCATAAACTCTCTCCGTTAATGTGAGCGAAGCCATTTGTGTTTGGTTTGGTAGGTTTTTCATGTCCCAGAACCGGAGTGTTTTGTCGAACGATCCAGTCATGAGGCATTGGTAATTGTTTCCATTAATCCAGTGGCACGTCTTCACAGGTCCATCGTGTGTTCCAACTACTGCGACTTGATTCGAGGCGAGATCCCATAAACGGGCTTCTTTGTCTGCACAAGCGATGAAGATTTTTGAGCTATCCTCAGTCCAACAAATGTCTAAAATTGGAGCTGGAATGTTTTGCTGAGCCTTTCCTTCGAAATTATTCGAGTCGTTTAGCATCCAAACACGAATCGTCTGGAAAAGTTTGAGAAAATAAGTTGTCAACTTGAGCGAGAAATCTTACACCATCCCAAGCTCCACATGCTATCATAGGCTTGTCTTGTGGTTGGGGGCTGAACTTTATCACTTGAATCGTGTCTTCTGGAGCGCCGTCAACCTGAAATAAGGATTTTTCAAATGAAAAACATCGTAACAACTAACAAAAAAGTCGTCATTTTGTGTGGCCGTCGCTGTGGTGCTCGCAGTCGTAGACAAATTCGATCCGCCAAACAATGATTTGTTCCCGAATCCTGTTGCTCCAAACATTCTTAAAACAGAGGCGATTAAAAGTAGTCAGTTTTCAAGAGATATAACGTCGATTGGAACGATAAACATGAGAAAAAAAAGGAGAATTCAATAAAATTCTTGATTTATATATGTACAACACTGGAAATTTATAGGCAAGATCACAGACAACTAGATGAGAATGAAAGAAATTGACATCAAGAATGAAAACACCTCCAATTCTGAGGAAAGACCCGTAACCGAAGAATATACCCGCATGATTTCAAGTTTTCCAGTTTTTCTAAATTTTCACTTGGGAACGAGTCCTTCTTCAGAATCGGAAGTGTCTCGAAAAGTGAAGAATTCCTATAGATCTTATTCTACGTAATAACAATAGTAAGCTATTGCCGCGGCAATTGCGACTCCAACTGCGACAGGAGCCTGCCAGCTGATCGAATTCATGCCAGGGATTTTTCGCCAAAATTTTTGACGGTTCTCGGCTTCCCGACTCTTTTTCAACATTCTTTCGATTTCGGCACGTCTGAAAAGCGGTAGGAATACAGGGAATTCAAAAAATATGATGGGTTGAATGAATTATAGCCTTCGTTCTATAATAAACATGACATATTCTGCCTGAGAGCGAGTTTTAAACATCACAAACCTTGCTTCATTCGTCATTGCAAATTTTCGATGAATTGAAGCTTCAAATAATGTCAGAAAACTAAAAAACGAAATTATTCGATCGAAATTGAGAGCTGCGCCGAAATTTTTTTTCGAATTTTAGCAACGGGGCGCACATGCATTAACGGCGAATTTTGGGGGAAGCCCGCAGTTTCGGGGAGAACATTTTCCGAGAAAAAAGGAGCGATTTAGTTTCAGTCGACTAGGGGAAAGAAGATGGAATTTGTCAAATCTTTGTAAAAAAATGTAAGAAATTATCAATAATTGCAATTCAGTCGGTTAAAAAAGTATTAAGAAAAGTCAGTCTGAAGTATTTCAGTAATTGCAACAGGCATAAAAGTCC
This sequence comes from Caenorhabditis nigoni, assembly GCA_027920645.1. Taxonomy (NCBI): domain Eukaryota; kingdom Metazoa; phylum Nematoda; class Chromadorea; order Rhabditida; family Rhabditidae; genus Caenorhabditis; species Caenorhabditis nigoni. The sequence goes on from CP115864.1 coordinate 6,198,677, forward strand.
ATTGAAAAACAAAAAGAAACTTTTAAAAATAAAAAGGTTCTTTGAAAAGTAAAAAGGACAATTTTTGGATTCCCTGATGTACAGTATGAAGAGACCAGATTTGTTTGTTACACTGAAACAGTTCCACAGCGCAAACCATAAAATGACCTATTCCGGTAAGAATTAAAATGATCATATGCAAAAAGAAACAATGAGATGTTGTCTTCAGCGATTATTAAAATTCTTTTTTTCAGATCTACCAGAAATCTAGTAAGAAGGTTGACATAACTTCATACTGTGTCTGTGAAAAATAAACAATACCAGTTATGATTATGCATTTCAGAGGCAATCTTAAGATTCCACTTGCCTACAGTAACCCTTTTCATTATCAAACATTTTCCCCTACAGTAATCTTTTCAATTTTTTAATATTTTTTCCCTACAGTAAGCTTTCTCATTTTGGAATATTTCAAACTACAGTAATCCTTTTCACTTTTTCTTCTACAGTAATCTTTCTTCATTTTCGAATATTTCGCCTTACAGTAATCCCTTCCATTTTCGAATATTTTTTCCTACAGTAATCCTCTTAATTTTCTTTTTTTTTCCCTACAGTAATCCTTTACATTTTTGAATTCCGGATTCCATTTCTACAAAAAAGACATTCTGAACAGGACCATGGTATGGATATTAGTTAAAAAAACATGAAAATTATTTCGGAAACAGAAAGCTTTATTTCGAACAATCACAACAAGATCAATATTGATAATTGCTGAACCATCTCTTCTTTTCCCGTGTTGTCTCTTTATTCTACTTCTTCTGGAAACAATCGTTTCCGATTCCAGCCAGAGTTTGATAGTTCGGGTCATGAGTTGCAGCCATTCCAGGACCTCCCGGCTTTGGAGCCGCTGGAGCAGCACCACCTGCAGCCGGTTTAGCACCACCGTCTTTCTTGTCAAAGCAATCATTTCCGATTCCAGCCAGAGTTTGGTAGTTTGGATCATGTGTAGCTGAAAGTGAAGAAATTGAGAAATGAAAAAAATACAACATGATTACCAGCCATTCCAGGACCTCCAGGCTTAGGTGCTCCTGCAGCTGGAGCAGCTCCTCCTGCCGCTGGAGCTGCTCCACCAGCAGCTCCTCCCTTCTCTTGGAACACATTTCCGTCAACATTCGCAAGAGTTTGATAATTTGGGTCATGTGTTCCAGCAACCGCATTCTTATCCGTCGGAGCTTTTGGACCAGCTTCACCTGGTTTCTCCGTTCCTCCTGCTGGTTTATCGTCATCCTTCTTTTCACTCTTCTGCGATGCACCTCCTCCAGATTTCTCTTCTTTCTTATCTGCTCCACCAGCCGATGCTGCGCCGCCCTTCTTCTTCTTTCCACCACATTGAGAAAGGGTGTACCCGGTGAGCACAATTGGTGCGATCATACTGTAGCCAAGTTGAGCGAGTTGTAGAAGTGCGTCACTGTTCTCCGCCATGTTTCTTTCTGAATTTGTGAACTTTTAGTTAAGTTATTTGCAGGAGAAATATTGCTCACCGAATACACACGATCGCAGAATAAAACTCAGAATAAACGTATTAAAAATGTGGAGCACACTGATCTTTCGAGATTGGTGTTTTTACAGAATTCACGCCGTAATTTTTATGCTTGGATATCAAGATGCAAGACTAAGCAAATCGGGGTCGTGGTCGACCGCGGCCGACCGTGACCTAGACCAATACCAGAAGTACTCTATTCAAAATGCTGCGGGCGACCGCAGAGCAGCCAAAAATATTTCAGAAGAATAGTCGAAACTTGATTTTTCAGAAATTCCATACATGTCGCGGGCCGGGCCGGGCCGGGCCGGTGGAGGAATTCTCACTGGCCCGGCCCGGCCCGGCCCTGGCCCGGCCCGGCCCGGCCTGGCCCGGCTGGCCCGGGTTTTTGAGGCAAAAATTTTTAAGAGTCATTTTTTGAGAGAAACCTGGATTTTTGGAAGCATTTTATGAAAATTTCTTTGTTTTCAGCTTTGAGAAGGGTCCTGGGACAAATTTCATGCTTTAGAATGATTATTTTCAAAAAAGGTTATCAAAAATCAACTGAAAAAATTGGAAATTTTCGGATCCCGGGCCGGCGGGCCGGGCCGGGCCGGGAAAATTTTTCTCCAGCCCGGCCCGGGCCGGGCCGAGATTTAGCAAGTATGAGAAATTCCAATAGATTTTCAGCACTAAACCCTTTCAAAAACCAAATTGAGTCACTCAAAATCTGAAAAACCATTACTCCTTTCTTTCGATGAAAAAAAGAAAAAAAGAAAGGTGAATCCAAGAAAGGATATGGAATTTCCAATGAGAGGGACAATCGAAATTTGAGGAATTTGAAATGAATTTCATAAATGAATAGAGTCACTTCAACAACAAGCCTTTGAATTTCAATTGACATGTATTATGTATTTTGCAAAAATAAAAGATCTAATTCGATTACAATGCCCATTCGATGTAGTTCTCCAAGATTAACACTTTCTTTTCTTTTTGCATTTTTTGATGACTTTTTTAAAATTTTCTGTTTGGTGATCATCGATGATCATGACCATTAGAAATTGCAATACATCTCCACATCGAAATTCTACAGAATTCTGTTAACAGAATTTCCAAAAACCCCAATTTTGTTAAAACAATTGGTGTTGGCGGTAGAGGTGTTGGTTGAATGGATAATTTAAACTTTCCCTGAAATCGGAACTCTTCTTCCCCCCGTTGTGCAACAAAATCATATATTTCTTGATTTCACAAAACACGAACTCCTGTTTCGACAAAACAGTGTGTAAGAAGAAGAGATTTAGAGAAACGGGCGGTTCACTGGGGGTGAGGAGAAGAAGAAAAAGAAGTAATATTTTCTGATATGATGAGAGATCCCTTCCATGAGATCATGATAAGAAGGGCGATGTGGATGATGAAGATGATGATGAGCCACACATTGATTGATAAATATGAAGGATATGAGATCGAATTTCAAGGAGCAGGACGCGTGCCTCTTCGTTTCTTCTCTGCTCGAAAACTCAAAGAAAGTTTTTTATATCCAACTTTTATCAGCTCATTTTGTTTCGACTTATATCCAAAGTTTTCATCAGAATATGGCTTTTAGTAAAAGACAAACCTTATGTATATTCCTCGATACTTGATTTATGGCCTATTGTCAGAGACCATACTTTTATCCTAGCAAAAATGTTGAAAATCGAAGTTTCTAATCTGTGAGACTTCTTTATTATTCCGGTACAAAAATCGTAGATGTGGAAGATAAACGCCTGTGGTCGTGGCCGATGATCCCACAACTAAAACTACAGTAACCTATTTTCATTTTCAGGATTTATTTTCTCGTTTACTACTGCTTTTCGTTGATTTTCATGTTGTTTTACCAAAAAAAAGTCGAAAAGTTAAAAGTTTCGATTTTTAAAAATTGACTGAAAACGCACAAAAATTAAGATAATAAAAACCCGAAAAAAAAATGTTATTAGGTTACGGTAGTTGTCTTTTGCGGGACTTCCGGCCACGACCACCGGCGTTTTTCTTCCAAATTCCCGATTTTTTTATACAAGCATGATACCCATTAATAATTTCAAAAACTCGGTTGTTTCTTATCACACCAATTAATGTCTTACTGTAATTCTCAATTTTTCGTCGAAAATGTCTTGAACTCTATTTTGTTTTAACATTTGATTGACTCCACATCTCCAATTTTTTTTCTCATTTCACCCAAATATATTTCCCATTTTCTTCCAATCTCATCCCTATTTCGGTGGGTGCAGGCGACAAGAAAATAAATTGAAATGAAATGGACCGAATGAATGCAATTCTCACCCATTTTCTTTCTTCTTTCTTGATTTCGATTTGTCGTTTTTCTGAGCTCCCAACAAGCTTTTCGGTGTCCAAATTAAATGGATTGAGAGGAGGAAAATGGAAGAAGACATTTGAACATTTTTGAGATGTTCCCTTTTTTATTCAGACCCTGCAGAAAGTTGGTTTATATTGGATAGGAATTGGGTTATTGTGTGTGGTTTCAGACTTAATAAGTTCTTTTACAAAAGAGTACGGGGACCAGGAAATATGGTCTTGTCATGGATCCTTACTCAATATCCTGTTTTTATTTTATTCTGTGACTCTGGTCTGATTTCAATGAGCGTTGGGGCCGAAAATTCGAAGGTGGGCGGAGCTTAGGTTCTTTAGAGTAGTCCTTAAAGGAGCATACATTTTTCGTAATTATTTTAGGGCCTATTTTTTCCTTTTTCTTTTTCGACGAATTCGCTTTATTTTGAATTTTTTACAAAATTGTCGAATAATCGTTTTCCGATAGGCGAGAAAGTAATTCCTCTAATGATTCCACTACCGGACCTAAGCTCCGCCCATTCTCAATTTTTTTGACGCAAATCCTGTTTAGCTAGAGTTTCAGTCATGCATTCACTCCTGAAACCTCACAAGTTTTTAGAGTGAACCGATTAAGCAACCTGGATCAGAAATCATATTCTTGGAATTCTGAACTCGTCGATTTCTGAAAGAAAGTGGATCTTGTGACCTGATCCGTTCATTTTCATTACTCCGAATCATCTTCAGTGGAATCTAAGAAAATGAACAACTTCATGTGTTTCCGAGATACAGTAACTTTGGGTTGTTTATGATATTTCCGAAGGGAGAGTTTCCCAATCTTCCTCGATTTGTCTAACTTTTGTGAGCATTGACCGAAAATAAAAAGGAAAAAGGGGTTTGGGAACCCGAACGAATGCATCATCTTCTTCTTATTCCTTCTACTTTTTTCCTGGGTGCCTTCTGTCTCAAATATATAGTTGTTGGTAAAATGGAACGAAGAAAAAGGCGAAAAGACAAAACGACGGGTTAGGAGAAAAGGAAAGAAGAGAGGCAAGGGGCAGGAGGGCGGAAAGAAAAGCAAATTCAGCAGATTTGAGCCTCATATGATAAATTACATCTAGAGTCGCATATTTGTGGTGTGTTGGTGCTGGTGGTGTTGGTACGGGGGTCCGTTTCTTCTTCTTTCCTTGTGTGTCCCTTCTCACTTTCCACCAACAGAGAGTTTTAACTTCTTTTCCTCTGTTTCGGACCCAATCTCTATCTTCCTCCATCGTCCCTCTTCCCATCCAAAATATTCGTCTTCTCCGGGCCCCCGGTGGACCCTCTGACACCGAATGCCCCCTTCGGAGCCACCCCATTCTTTATCACTTTTATATATTTTTTCTATGGTTTTTGTTTCCCCCAACAGATTCCCTAAACACTTTCTTTCTTTTTTCTTATTCCAATGGGGTCGCATTAGTTTTGCGTAGAGCAAGGCTTACGGTAGTATTTGGAGAACTGGTTTTAGATTAGCTGTTGATGTTTCAATTTTGATGGGTGGATGAGTAATAAGTTTCAGAGTTTTTAAATTGCTTGAAATCGAATTGCTAGATGAAAGCATGATCCTGTCAAATTTAGAAAGGGACTGTTTTCAGGATGGGGTTCAGCTTAACTTCATTGAGTGAATACCATAAACCTGTAATAGAAGGGCCCGCACACTGTTAAACTTTGAGCTCATATATCTCACTTTCTGTGACTATTCGTGTGATATATTTTAGGTAGCATGTTGCTATTCAAATCAAACTATTTGATAACTAGTATACATTCAAAAGGGTTTTGGAAGCTTTCAGCGGGAAATTTTGGTAGTTTAGATCAATCATTATTTTTTAACTAGTGTGAAATCTGTACTAGAAGGGTCCCCACACTTTCACGTTTGAGCTAATTAATCTAGGCTTCTATGAGATAAATCGACAACCTGCAAACTGATACAATGTTTGTCATAATATCAGAAGTGTTTTGGGAGTTGACACATTTTTGATATCTTGCATAGGAATTGAGAAAAAGCAGCTGAAACTTGACAGTCTGGGTTTTTCTACTACAAGTTTTACAGTACGTTTAGGACAATTATTTTAAGTTTGAAGGAATACCCAAGTGAAACCACCTAGTCTCCTGAAACGTATGAAACCAGACCCATTCGAAACACTGAGCTTATTCTTATGTTCCCTGGCAACCACTAGAAGAATCAAGTTTGGTTTGTACGATGACAGTAGGGGTTGATTGGAAACCAGATTTTCAGAAACTAGAGGTGAAACGAAGTATCACGAACCAGATATTGATAATGTGATACCTTCAAATATGCACTTCTTTTTTTTCTTTTTTTTTGAATAATTTCATCGAACTCTTTTATTTATTTCTATTTGCTGTACAACATCTTCGATGACCAGAAGTGCCTAAATCTCGGATCTTCTCGTTCTCAATATTTCTTTCGAATCCTCAAACCTATAAATTTCGAATTCAAAGAAAACTCAATTTGGAGGACCTTTTTACTTCAAATTTCCATTTCTATCCTGACTTTTTCCATCTTTTCCAAAATCCGAGTGGTCGTCCATATTTGTAATATTTCATCCATTCATCATTTCGAACCCCTCCTCGTTTTCCTCTTCTTTTACCACTGCTTGCTACTCTTTTCCCCCATATTTTTCTTTTCTTTCGGACCACTTTTGGAGCCAGTATATATTTATGTAGGTCGAAGAAATTAAAATGTTTATAAATGAATCGTCTCGCCGCCAAAATAGACCGAAGGGGCTCAACAAGGCCTTCGGGATTATTTGATGACAAAAGAGAAAGTTGATTTATTTTGAGAAGAACATTCAAAATATTTATACTTGAGAATCGGAAAAATGAGAATTCGAAATTCGGTTCAATACCTCAAATAACTCGAGATGTAGAAATTGAGATACGATCTTTCTTGACGATGCCCTTCCGTTGAAAACTTAGAGAGAATGTCTGTCAAATGTTTCAATTTAATTGCTTATCCGATTCTTCCGTTTCTCTACCAAACTCTCCCGAATTTCAATAATATTTCTGATTGGGACAGGAGTCGAATGGAATTGATGAAAAGGTGACAGGAAAACGGGAGAAAAGAGAAAAGGAGGTGATGACACTTTGGAACCCAAAGACATTTCTCAAGCAAGACTCACTTTGATTTATTACTTTTGATTCGAGACTCCCCATTCCCTTTTTTTCGTGTCGTTTTGATTAATTGAATTTTGGCGGTGTGGTTGTTGCGGTAAAATTAGGTGTTCAAAATCTGAAAGTCCAGCTGCAGGATAACCAAAATAGGGAAAATACACTGCGGGACATAATTATAGATCCACTTGACATTTCGTTATTTTTCCAAAATCTCGAGAGACCTGATAAACGTTCCTGGTACTAGTATTTGAGGGATTCATTTTTCATGTTACTGTACATATCCTTTCCTGTCTGTCGTTTTTGATTCAAGAAAAAATTTTGAAAAATGTCAAAAAATGAAAAGTGCAAATGGACATAATTATAGATCCACTCCTGAAAAAACATATTTCTGGCTGAATTCATGGGATAAAAAGTTTAAAAATGAGTTCTACGCAAAAAAACTCATCTAAATTCATGGAACCTTTTAAAAAAAGTACCAGAAAAACTGTCGGAAAAAAAGGTTTTTTTGGTATTTTTCGACGAATTTTCCTATTGATCAAATTTTCGAGTCTAATTTTCGGAGCAAGCTTCCAGCATCTTCTAAATTAGGGTAATAAGGTTTTAAACATTGGTTTAAACCAATTCCAAACAATTTTAGTTTAGGTTCCTCCATTCATGTTGTACCAAAAACAGCGTTTCTCCTCATAAATCGGCACTAATGTCCGTGATCTTTGACAAAGTTTATCTCGGTTCGCAAAAGAGCAATGAAAAAGTGGTTAACTACGAAAATGTGTAGCATAATCTCAATAACAATGTACCAATTGGTTTCGTTTTTCTATCTTTCTCAGGAACCGTGATAACTGTAGCCGAAAAGAGCATCACTGACAGCTACGGTGAAATAAAAACAGTTCCCAGAAACCAGAGCCTTTGTCATCCAATATACAATGGTCCAAAAAATTTAAAATTATGTAGAAAAAACAAATAAAAATGAGAATTGGGAAGAAAAATAGCATTCAAAACTCCTCTACTGAACATCCTTTGTTAGCTTAACTGTCATTTACGCTCTTTTCGGCTACAGTTATCACGGTTCCTGAGAAAGATAGAAAAACGAAACCAATTGGTACATTGTTATGGAGATTATGCTACACATTTTCGTAGTTAACCACTTTTTCATTGCTCTTTTGCGAACCGAGATAAACTTTGTCAAAGATCACGGACATTAGTGCCGATTTATGAGGAGAAACGCTGTTTTTGGTACAACATGAATGGAGGAACCTAAACTAAAATTGTTTGGAATTGGTTTAAACTAATGTTTAAAACCTTATTACCCTAATTTAGAAGATGCTGGAAGCTTGCTCCGAAAATTAGACTCGAAAATTTGATCAATAGGAAAATTCGTCGAAAAATACCAAAAAACCTTTTTTTCCGACAGTTTTTCTGGTACTTTTTTTAAAAGGTTCCATGAATTTAGATGAGTTTTTTGCGTAGAACTCATTTTTAAACTTTTTATCCCATGAATTCAGCCAGAAATATGTTTTTTCAGGAGTGGATCTATAATTATGTCCATTTGCACTTTTCATTTTTTGACATTTTTCAAAATTTTTTCTTGAATCAAAAACGACAGACAGGAAAGGATATGTACAGTAACACGAAAAATGAATCCCTCAAATACTAGTACCAGGAACGTTTATCAGGTCTCTCGAGATTTTGGAAAAATAACGAAACGTCAAGTGGATCTATAATTATGTCCCGCAGTGTATATGGTTGAAGTGACTACGGTAGAATTGTTAGTTCCCTTTAAAACGTTTGTTCAGTTTTGAAAACAGTTACTGTATCTGAATCGGACAGATGAAATGTACTTAAAAAATCGAACAGATGAAATGTACTTAAAAATAGTCTTTTGTGGTCTAAAGCCCCAACTTTGAAAATCCAATTATTGCGTTCTGAATTTAAAGTTTATGATCAACAGTCCGAATGCTTGAACAAAAAGAAATCCACATTTCGAAACATTTTAATTTTATGATCTACCGGAAGTACTGTAATAGAATAAGCGCCCTATACGCCCTTTGAGCCCATATTTCTAGATCCTTGTAACAGATATCAAAAAGTGGTGACTGACGAAATGTTTTTGATACTGTAATAAAGGTGTTGTCAGTTGACCACTTTTTGATATATTTTACAGGAACCCCTATGGGAGAAAGTACGGTATGTCTGCCTTCAGCTTCCACCTCACAGACCGTTTTTCAGATCCTTATGTCTTCAGAAAATCAACATCATAGTTCTTCCTAAAATTAAATCAGACACATAAAGTGCATTATTTTACCTGTGCACTTTGGTTTGAGACAATTTTGATTAAGATGATCCTTTATACGAACACATTGAAATCTGATCGTCCTCCAATCTGACTGTCTACTCTCTTCCTCTTCTTCGTTTTTGCTCTTTTCTCCGATTGATACTCTTTCTAATTCCTATTCGAAGAAGGCAATGTAGTTGAGAGATGTGAACAAGTAATTGTTGATTTGTGCGCAACCTCGAGATCGTCTTACCATCCCCCAACTTTTTATTTGCTCTCAGTTATAATCAACAGCGAGAAGAACATCGTCAATAAATAGTGCACCAAACAGAAAGAGACAAGATTTATCGATGAGACTCTCCCCCGTTTTTGCTTCTGTACCCATTCATAATCCCCCTCCTACTGTTACATTTTCAACAATAATCATTTCGTTTTTCTTATCACAAAAGTTTTCATTTTTATTGGTCATTTCTTCTTCAAGAAAGAAGTTTGTTGAGGGTAATTACTCTTAATTACCAAATTAGGCGAAACGTTTTTTCTTTGATATTACCGACAGTACCATCCATGAAAGTTAGCAGAGAGAATACTGAAAATCAACATAAAGGGAATTCAAAAAGTTAATGAGTCACATTTTGGGAATACTGGTTTTTTTGAAAAAGTGGAACTGAATGATTTGGAATTTGAGTTGATGAGGGATGTTGAGAAATCAAAACTTCAGAACTTTTGAATACGGTTTTCGACTTTCTCTGGGGCGCTTGAAAGTTGCTCCTAATTTCATCAAAAATTCTGCCACTCCATTCGGTCAACATCAACATCACTCGGAGTCAATGTACAGTAAAACCTGTATTTTCGTAATTTTGGAAGGGTCCCACACTGTCACGATGGAGCTCAATTATCCCGGTTCGTGTGAAAGATATCAAAATTTTATCTACTGACAAAGCACATCTGATATCATGGAAAACAGTTTATCAGTGCACTACTTCTTCATATCTTTCACTGGAACCGAGATAAAATAGCTAAAAATTCGATTGTCCTTCTATTACAGGTTGTACGGTGGACTTAAAATACCGTAAACGCTCTATCAGAACGCCACTCGGACGGTCCACTTTGAACCTATATGTCTCACAAATTACCTCACATTGCGATACCGCAGCTCAGCTGGTAGTCTTGAGACACCTCTATCGGAGCCCATAAGTTCAATTTCACGAAGGGCGTATTTTAACGGAATATCGATAACATTTTCAATGTCCCTCCATCTTCAATAGAAAGAACTGAAACTTCCTCTAGAATTTTCTCCTTGATTCTTTGCCCATAGATGACCATTATCATAACCTTTTCTGATTCTCGAACATCTTCTTTTCTTCCTTCTTCCTTTTTTTGCCTCCCCCGTTTTCTTAATAAAACAATTAATGGGGCAATTGTCTTTTCACAAAACGGGTCAAAATGATTTCATCATTTCAAGAGAAGGATTTCTGTCAATCTTTCCTAGTTGTTGGGAAGTAAATGAACAATTATAGTAAACGGAGGAAAAAACTACACAATTTAATAAGTTTTTCGGTGTTCTTTACTTTTTAAACATGAGAAAAGAAGAAGGTAATCCATTACCACCATACCAGTTTCCTTCTCTTTGTAGTTATACAAAACGAACACCGATTAAAATGTCATACGGTAATCGTTTTCTTCATATTCTTCCCCTTCCCCCTCAAATTTTCTTCCTGTTTTTCCTTTTCTCAAAACCATGCGAAACAAAATTTTGCCGCAATATATACTTCCATTTATTTTGTCCCAGTGAGTGAAAAGTGAAATGAGTGGGGGTTGTAATAAGAAAAAGAGAAGGTATTTATGATGGAATGAAAAGAGCCTGATGATGATTTTCTTGTGCAAAAACCGATGAAGAGGTTATGAAGACGTTAGATAGTATGAGAAAAATGGAGAGTTGATCAGAGAAATATTGATGAGTGATGAGTGATTAGAGCAAGAAGAAATTGAAGAAGAAGAAGAGCAAAAAGAGATGGATATGACAAGCCAAATTGACTTATGACGTTGAAAGGTGTTAACTGGGGTTTTGTGGAAATCTTTCGATTTTGAGGTCGATCGAGGATTCACAGGGATTGAACTGCTGGGGTATACTTTTGCGCATTAGTGATAAATATAGAGAAGTTTTAGGCCGTTTAAAAATTCAAATCTCTCGTAACTTTTAGTGGATTTTCCAACTCAAACCACAGTAGTTCGAACCCTGTAGGATTCGAAATACCATTTGATTATGTTATCACCAGAATAATCATAAACGGTTACTCACTTTATTAAGAGGTCAGACAACGAATTTTATAGACCACCTTGTCGGATTTTTTATAGTTTCTTATTCTCAGTTTATTTTTTATAAAGAATTTAAGGTCGTGATATTAGGTAGTAGATTGAGATAAGAAATTTTATGATGGGTTGTAAAGTTTTTTCAATTCGTTTTATGCAAAGTGTCCTCTGAGTCAGATTTAAAGATTTTTTGAATTTTCAAGATCAAATTAGATTTTGAAACCATGATTTTATGGTTTCTCGACGTTTCCTCACTGTCTAAAATTACTGAAAATGCTATTTTTAGTACTGTTCTAGTACAAAAAAAATCGGAGCTATCGAAGAGAAACGCCGGTGGCCGAAGGTCCCACAACGACTTTTAGGATTGGTTTTCTCGTTTTCACTGCTTTTCGCCATTTCTGATATTTTTTCCCCCAAAAAAGTGAGAAAAGAAAACCTTCTGATAATGAAAAAATTGACAGTAAAAGGAAAATGAATATATTTTTAGGTTACGATAGTTATGCATATTTTTTTTTGTATCTAGCACTTCATATTTTCTGATTCTTCGTTCTGTTTCAACATAAAGTTCTTTCCCGATTCCACCTCCTACCTTGCACCCCCTAATTCTACCGTAATCACCTCCTACCAATATTCTCTTATTAATATTTCCTCCTTTTTCTCCCTCATTCTCAATAATGTTGCCTTTTGCTCATTGGCGGGTGCCTAATTGGAGTCGTCTCTTTTCTCTTTTTGTGCTCATCTTTTTCTGAATTGAACAATACGTGGTTTGGGGTGGTACACTTCTTCTTTTTCTCCATCAGGCAGGAGGAGGCAGCTGACTTATGCTCTATAACAACATACTAATTACCCGTGTGGTGTCCTCCGTTTTCAATTGTATTCATTTTCTCCCCTCTCTCGGAACCCCAGAAACAATATTTTGTTTTATTGATTAATTTATGAAGTGGGTGTGCTCGGAGTCACCCACTCAATTATCTTTAGAATGAATCCGATTGAGTAGGAGGAGGAGGGGGTACGGTAGGTTTAGAACGAATTGAGTGTATTCTGAAGAATCATGGGAAACACAAAATGAAGAAGAAGTGGAAAATGGTGATGATGATGGAAAGTTGAGACGAAGAGGATACTTGCACTTATGACTTTTAAATTGTTCTTGGGAATTTTCAAACAGATTTTTTGAAAAAGGACAATTGGAAGTCATAATAGGCATTTCAGAGAACACGTGAGACATATGGGTCTTGACCGGAAATTTCAAAGAGCAGATCAAATTCAGCTGATAGCGAATCAGTTTGGCTAGACAACATAGATTTTATCATGGAACAGAACTGTGCATTTTCACTTTTGTGTATTTGACAGTATCCAAATTCGAAAGTTTTTTGTCAATTCTTTAGTCTGTCTATAAACTTGTCTTCACAATCTAGTCGTTTCCTGTAGTTAATCGATTTTGTTCATAGTTCTAGAAACTCGAATTTTCTGAAAAAAAAATATTCTGAAATTCAAAATTCCCGAATATCTGTATTTTTGAACTTTTGAATTTCTGGATTCCAAAAACTTTTTTTATTGCTGAAACTTTGACTGAAAGTTTCTAGACTTTTACATCTGAGAACTTCTGAATTTCGGAATTTACTTGATTTCAAAATTCAAAATATCGAATACTATAAAAACTGTATTTGAAGGTGTCGGCCCTTCTATTTTTCCAAGCCCTTCTCGGAGGGCACTTCTATTAGAGTGGCCCTTCTATTAAAAGGGCCCTTCCAATACAGGTATTACGGTATTCAATAATTCGCATTTCCGAACGTTAGAGATTATAAGTTCCTGGATTTCCAATTTTCCGGATATTAGAACTGTAGGAGTTTAGAGTTTTAGAATTCCTGTATTTCGGAACTCGAATTTTTGAATTCCCCGAATTCGAGAATCTCTGGATTTTTGATTATAGCGTTGCTATGATTTTGCTCAGTCTGTGTATTTTTAAATACCACGCCCTCCGAATGGCTCATTCTAAACAATCAGTACATCCCTATAAATCATCCTACAAGAGCAGTTGTAAACCGTAGCAGCTTCTCATTCTTCCTTTCTCTCTCCCTCTACCTCCCTTCTCCATCTATTAACATCTTCGGATGACCAATTATGTCCATCAGCACCTGTCGATCCACCTCTTCTCTCAATTAAACAGCAACAACAAAAACATGGGGTTTTCCGTTATTTTTTCTCCTTATTCTTTTCACCACAAAACATTTGTTTCCAAACGCTCTCTCCTCCGTTGCCAACCTCTCTTCTCTTATATCCTTGACACCACTTTGTCATTCTCTCATTTTTCTTTCGGTTTAGCTCCTGTCACGACCACACCTCAAGGTGTTACCTCTTTTTGCACTTTTTCTGGGATCCCCCAGATCCTTGGGCTCCAGTTATCTCCATGAAAAGTTTGGATGGTCTCTAAAGAATTAAAGAAAATAGGGACATCCCTATCACTTTGCCATCGACTCCTAAAACTTTTGATTCATTAAAAAACGAGTCGTTTGGTTTCTGGCTCATTCTGCTATCCACAAAATCGAATGAATGTCAATCAATCTTGTTACCCATCTCTATACAGAATCTTCAGTTTATATATATATTTATCGAAGCGATCGAGTCATCGTCTTTCCTCTACACTCATCAAGAAATCGTTTCTCGGGGGCTCTCCACCCGGATCGAAAAAAGATAAGTGATAAATGATATGGAGAGAAAAGAGCAAAAGAGAGTGAGAGAAGAGGAACGAGACAGTGTTCGGACATATCTCGTGTCAGGTCGAATCTCTTTCTCATTTCTCGAGGGCCCTCCGACTGAACGAAAAAAAAATGAAATGATTGAATGGGAAAACCAAAGGGAAATGAGAAGTCGGATGAAGCTGATGAAGATAATGATTGCACTGAACATTTTGCCGTTATCTTTTTTGATTCCATCGACTTCTGAATCCATGAGACTACGGTAGTTTCAGATCAATTTTTGTAAAATTAACTAATTTTTCAAAATCCAGACGGAGCATTTTTTGGAGGTATTATAGAACCTGAAAAAAAGGCTTTACAATTAGCGAAGTTACTAAATGGGTCGGTTAAGAATGCCGTGCTTTTGCACTTCTACTGTAAGTATCGACGTGCTGAAAAATATATCAACCCTGAAGTTATCAACAGTCTCAAACAAGAAATATGTAGCGTAAAACCTGTATTAGAAGGACCCCCACACTGTCAAGTTTGAGCTCAATTATCTTAATTCCTATGCAAGGTATTAAAAATGTGTCAACTAGTGAAACATTCTGATGTTATGATAAACAGTTTGTCAGTTGACAACTATTTTATACATATTTTCAATAGGAACCGAGATTAATTGGGTCAAATTTAAAATTTAGAGGGCCCTTCTATTGCAGGTTTACGGTATAATGAATTAACATTTTACGTACTAAATCAAACCTAGATTTTTGAAGTTACACCAATTTTAAGTTTGGTCATTTCCTGTATTGAATGCTCATGTAGCACCAAACCACCTGAAACATGATTCTTATTTTCCACGTCACCATATTTTAGTTCCCTCCCACACTTCGCCCCGCCCACTTTCTATCGTAATCGTCGTCCGTCTTTTATGCTGTCCCCACTTCTTCTTCTTCTTCTTCTTCTTTACTCTTATTTCTCTGCACCCTCCGTATTTCATTCCATATTCAGAAGAGAAGTCAGGCTGCTTTCCTTAAAAAAGTAGGCGGAGCCTTAATATGCGGCTTGATTGGTCAGAGAGACTCATCTTCTTCATATTCCATTTCAAAACTTTTTTGACTCTTCATTTCGATTCACCTATTATATGTTGACCCATCCTTGGTTAATATTCTCTTCTTCTTCCTTGTAAAACTCGTATTCTTCCTCTTCTTGTTCTTCTTCTTGTTCTTTTTCTTGTCGATTAAAGTGGAGAGAGAAATCAGTGAATTGAAATACTATTGAAAAGAGGAGATATATTGTTTGTCTAAGTGAGATACGACACAAAATCATTGACGACTGATTACCGTATTGCTTAACAAGAGAGAAGAGCATCCAAGTGGGCGCAAAATATCATCTCGTTCTTCTCGGCGTTTTCCAAATGTTTGCTTCAAATTGCGCATCTCTTCTCGCTCAATTGACAACGAAAAGACACTGTTTGAAACACACAAAAATCGGCTGCCCGGAAAGTGTCTGCGTCTCTTCATCTCATCCACTATTTCCATCATGTAGTCCTTCGAGTTTGTCTAATTGATATAGCGCAAAGTTCAGAACGGATTACGGTAATTGATGTAATCTGGTCTTGTGCTCATTTCCTTGCCTCTTGTTATACCTCATGTTTGGTTGTTCTCACTCTCTCTTTCGAATCATTCAATTGATTTGATCGAAAAGCATCAACACGAGTCCTCTTTTTTTATTCAATTGAATCATATGCAAATTTCGATTGATTCCTAAACCATTCATATCACATTTTATTCACTCGATGCCCGATTTTTATATGACATACAGGGAATATGTTGCCTTGCAAGTTTAGGTTGAGATAGATGATACGTGATAAAATTAGGTTCCTCGAGTGTAAAATAAGGAAAAGCAAACATTTGAAAAGAGCAGCTTCTTTGCGTTTTTTTAGGATCTTGCAGATTTTCTGATCTTTCGATTGTCAGCAGCCTCAAATTTGAATTTAGCATAGAAACAGGCTTCAAGATCTGATTGTTCGATCGAAAGATGCCGTAAAAACTGTAATTCATAGAACCTTATACCTGCATTTTGAGCTTAATTATCTCGTTTTCTATATAAGATATCAAAAATATGTAAATTGATACAATGTTTGCCATAATATCAACAACACTTTCATAGTAGACAGATCTTTGATATATCTTACAGAAATAGAGATAATTGAGCCTAAAGTGGAAACATATGGTGAAGTTCTATTACAGTGTTTACGGTATTTTCCATCTAGGCTTGACGGACCAAAATTGACTATGAAACTGTCAGAAGATGTGAAGATTGGTAAAAATTATGAAAGTCAAGATTTTCCATAAAATACACATTCGGGCATCATCTCAAATATAAACTGGTTCATGTATACCCTCGCCAAGTCGGCACTTGTATGTGAAACTCTTGGTGCAAGTAATACTTAGGTTAATATTTAAGAAAAAAAAACTCATTTCGATTTAAACTGTTCCAGCCAATCTAAACTTCATCTAATTATAAGCACCGTGAAACCTTAATATAAAAACCCCACACTGTCAAGTTTAAGCTCAATTATCTCAATTCCGATGCAAAATATCAAAAATGTGTTGACTGACAAAACAATTTTGATATTATGATAAAAACTTTATCAGTTGACAACTTTTTATATCTTTTGCAGGAATTGAGATAAATTAGCTAAAAATGTTGTCCTTCTATTACATGTGATCGTTTATCTTTATCCCACTAAAACTCATTCTTAAATTTCCACAAATCGGTTGTCATTCTCGATTAGACCCCTCATAAAATTGCACTCTTTTTATTTGAGGCTCTTCGACCTCCGGAGATATCCCTTCCTTTCCATAGAATTCGATCTTAATAGATCTTCTCAATAGATCCTTTCGATGTAAATCATTTGGATTTCTTTTTTTTTTCTCTCTTCTTCTATTTTTTTTTCATCTAAAAAACCTCTAAACAGTTGTCCTTTTTTCTCTACTCCTTCTCCTTTCTCCCTCACTCCGCTAATTGATGCGATATGAAACTATAATGGCCGCAGCCCATTTTTTCTCGTCTCGAACGGAACAGAAAAAAAACCAGCAGAGTTCATTTGGGTCCTCAAATCTCTCAGTACACGAACAAGAACATGTGTTACCCATTAGATTCTCAAAGCAGAGTGTGTGTGTGGCCTTTTCTTAACAACTCCCGTTTGCTCTATCTCTTCCTCTATTTTTTGATGACCGTGATGACGATAAATGATGAAGATGAGGGTGTCGATGATCGAAATTCTTTTGCAGAAGAAAGGCAGATGTCGGTGAGAATCGACGAACCGCAACTGTTCGTTAGTATGTCAAAAGAGCCAACTCAAGAAACTGTTAATGTTGGAGCACACGATGAAACTAGCAGCAATTGTGATGAGAGACCTGATGATCAGATTGATGAGGTGAGTGGTTTGGACTGTGGATCTGATGTTTTCTTTTTTTGAAAATTTCTGTGATTCCAAGATTTACTGTTCTATATTTCCCAGTTTTAAGGTTTTCAACCTGGCCGTTAGTAGGTTATAGTGGACCAGACTGTCCGTTTTTTTTTCGGAAATAAGACCAGTTACCCAGAAACTTCGCGGACCGCTAGGCCGCCGAACCCTATCTAACCCAAAACAAAAACAAACCGCATCTTGTATTAGGCAGCATTGGTGGTCTAGCTTCAGATTATCAAAAAGAAAATCTGCTTAATCCTAAAATTTTGAGATGTCCTGTTTCTTTCGATTTATTCTAACTCGTTAAAAATATTGCGGCTAATTCATAGAAGTTCTTGAAGCGCTCAACTTGCCATTTCGAAAGTTCTAGGATGCAAAATAACCTTCAAACGGTCAGAATTCCAATCGGAAATCCCATTTTTCAGCAGAAAAACACTCCACCCGGATCCCCAGATTTAGCAGCAAACCTCAACATGTTCGATATGGAATCCCGTCAAAAAGTGGTCCAACGACTCATACATTCCCAATTAAATCTCTCAAATCTTCGAACGCCACTGAACCTTCCACCAATATTTCAAGCATTACAGGGACCTTTCAATATTCAGGTATCAAGAAATTTCTTGTTTTTTTTGACAACATATATGTTTTCAGCAACAATTACTCGGGTTGGCTTCTGGGTTAACGGCCATCTCCCCTGGTCTTGATGATTATGACGAGGAGAACACAAATGGGGTAGAGCCAGAGGATTTGACGTTAGGAGGATTCAGAAAAGAGAATTCAGTGAAATCAGATGAACCATCCGAATCAGGGGTTAACGCGTCGGGGGGTCCAGCATGGTCATATGAAGAACAGTTCAAGCAGGTTGGTGATTAATTTTGGATCTTTGAATTTCTTTTAACATCACAATTTTGGAATTCTAAATGACTTCTTTTCATCTTCTTCTCATATTCCCATCTCATGTATTCATCTCGAATTACCATAGAGACGGGCGAAACCAAAAACTTAGTTAATTATGTCTTCAACTTCTCCTCTTCTTCTTCATCTTCTGACCTACCGTATTCCCAAGAATTTACGATGAAGCATTGTGTTCACACATTTACGAATCTATTGTTCACACCTCTGCGAATCACTAATTCCAGAGAGAAGGGAGGGGGTCATCTTGTTGTGCGTTTTGTCAAACTCTTTCAGAGATTCTTTGATGAGAAGGGAATAATGAATAGGTTACCTGGCTCATCAATTATGAGTTGGATATACATCTCGCACAATTCATTTTCTATTCAGAATCTTCCTTGTTTCAAAAGACGAGGGTAAAAGAGGGGGATCTTATTGCAATACGGTTTTGAAGTATCTATTAGAAAATGACATTTTCTAAAATTTGTTTAAAAATATTTTCAGATTTCGAAAGTTTCATTTTGGGCAAAGAATTTGTAGAAATTATAACTCAAACGGACCGTAAAACCTGTAATAAAAGGGCCCCCACACTATCGATTTCTGTAGAAAAAAGAACATTTATCATATGTTATACTTATCGTTTAGATCTTTTCATTTGAATTGTAATTCAAAAGAATTTCGAAATTTCGGTTCCTTATATTTTGTAAATTTCTTGTTAAAGTTTGCAGATTGGCTACTCAATCTACCGTAATCCTTGTCCCAATCAAACAATCACTCCTCTTCATTTTTCTTCGCCCACCTCTTTATATCAATAGTTTATCATCTATTTATTGGCATTCATTGATTTTTGTCTCTCTTTCTCTTCAAAAATACAGGCGGAGTCTTTCCGATAGGAGTGCCTCGAGCCAATTGTTTACCCAGCCGATTGGCTCGAATCTGTCGGATTAATAATGTAAGAAACATACAACAAGCTTCCCTTTCTCCAACTCATTGTGTTCCTTTTTGACAATCAGCTGATTGTTGGGCATGAGATAAAATAGAATGATAGGGACAGGTTTTGGAATTATTTAGAAACTTGATTTTAGAAACTATGAGAATTGAGAAGTCCCTAGTCCTGTTGAGAGTCGAAATTTTTGTAAATAGTCTTGAAAACCACCTTCTAATCCAAACCTAAACACTCTAATAGAAGGACCCCCTATACATTAACTTTGAGATCAAATATCTCGTTTCCTGAAACAGATATCAAAAAATGGTCTTCTGACAAAATGTTTGTTATAATATTTGAAACATTTTGTTTATACCTTTTTATATCTTTCACAGAAAATAAATCGTTTTAAAGTTCATGTATAGAGTGTCCTTCTATTAGAGTGTTCACAATATGTTCGTTGGTCGAAACAAGAAATGTATTTCGTTTTCATTCTTTGAAATTTAAATACTGCCCATATCGCCTTTCTCTGAATTACAGAATCCACCACTTTCTCCATCAAACACAGGAGAATTTTGGGAAAGATTTGGGAGTATCGATAAACTTTCAGAGGTTTGTGTCATCGTGTGAAGCAGAATAATTGAATGGACTTTTTGGAACTAAAACCCAAATCGACGCGATGACTAAATCTCTGAGCTTTTGAAATCATTTGTTTCGATGGAGCTGGTGGATATAGGCAATAAAATAAAACCAAAGCTACTACTAATAATAATAATAAAGAGAAAATAATGATGGTAGCTGAGATGGAGAAGAGAGAAGAAGAAGAAGCAGTTTACAACATGTAATAATAGAGGAAATAGAGTCAGGAAGAGGAATTATTTGCCATCCGGGGAAGAGAGAAAGAAGGATTAGCAATGATTTATGAGTGGAATTGGTTTTTATGGGATATGCATTTTTGAAAATGGGTTTGAATTCTTCTCGAGTGGTTTTTGAATTGAAAATAAACTTTTGTGTCTCTTCTGAAAGAGGTATCTTCTGTAGTTTTCAAATTTGTCAATATTTTGAGTCGACAGATATACCGGAAACACTCTAATAGAAGGTCACCCTATACTTGAACTTTGAGATCAAATATCTCGGTTCCTGCAACAGATATCGAAAAGTAGTCTGCTGACAAAATGTTTATTATAAGATCACAGGAAATGAGATATATAGCTTCAAAGTTGACGATTTGCATGGTTTTCTATGGGAGGGTTTACGGTACATATATGCCATATACCCAAAGCCAGAGATGTCCGGAATGACTTTTTTGAAAAACGGAATTCGGAATCCGAAATAAAATAGTTTTCTCAGAATGCGAAATTCGGAATCCGGACAAATGAAAGTTTCCCCGAATCCGGAATACGGAAGACGGAATCCTGAATTTTAAGTTCACCAAATGGCCAGAAAAAATCTAAAAACGTAGTCCGTTCTATATTTTTGCAATTTTAGAAGTTCAAAAAAGTCAGTGAATTCTTGCCAATTGACAAATATGCTTAAAATCCGGAATAAAAAATTTTCTCGGAAACCGGAATCCGGACAAAAATATTTTTCACGGAATCCGGAATATGGAATACGGAATCCGGACATCTCTGCCCAAAGCTACCATATGAAAAATTTAAAACAAGTTTTTCGATATTTGAAAATATTTTGAATCGTCTAGCAAATACTTAATTTTGAATATTTTCGCTTCATTGAAAACTACAGTAACCCAAAAACGAATTCATCATTTCTTATTTAGCCTCCTCCATCTTTTCCATCAATTGTCTGTTTCGTTTTTAAGAAAACTAATTGAGTGGTTCACTTATACTTCTCCCAATTCCCGAGTCGAACGAATATTTAATTATGAGAAAAGAAACCGAAGTTTTGGGGGACAAATGACTCCCTCTCTCATTTAAGTATTACACTTATTACTCAAAAAAGAAAATGGGCATGTTTTTGATGAGGGGCACAGTTTTGAAAATGAAAAATAAGACATTTTTTGCAGTTGTACGAGTTGTCGGATGATGTGAAAAGGAAGGAATGGTTGGATGATTGGCTCAATTTTATGCATAGAATAGGTAAAGGATTTTGGAGGAAGTTCTGATTTCAAACATCAGTTTTCAGGCAAACCGGTGACCCGAATTCCAATTATGGCAAAACAAGTACTTGATCTCTATGAACTCTATCGACTCGTTGTTCAACACGGTGGTCTTGTTGAAATAATAAACAAAAAATTATGGAGAGAAATCACAAAAGGACTCAATCTACCCTCTTCAATTACATCTGCTGCATTCACTCTTCGAACACAGTACCAGAAATATTTATATGATTATGAATGCGAAAAAGAGAAATTATCAAATCAATCGGATCTACAACAAGCAATCGATGGGAATCGTCGAGAAGCTCCTGGAAGACGGACTGCTCCTTCATTCCCTTTACCATTTCAACTTCCTCATGCTGCGAATGCGGCTGCCAGTATGCTCAATAAGCAATTAAATGGACTTGGAATGAGAAATGGTTGGTTTTCAAAACTAGAATTACGAGCATTTGGAAATATTTCAGATCTCCTTGATGATGAAAATACGTTGAGCCTTCAAGCCAGTGGTCTCTTCGGAGCCGGCTATGGAGCTGAGCAAATGGCAATGCTCGAGGCTCATCAGAGAAATATGGAAAGAGCACAAAGAGTCGTGGAACAAGCTGCCAGACAGAGTTTGGGATTGACAGCTAACTCAAATGGAAATGGAGGAAACCATTCGAATTCTGGAAGAGAATCCACGTCTAGCAATGATTCTGATATTCCAGGTAATTGATTTAAGAGATACTCTCAAGGAAATAATTCGATTTCAGTAAAACGAGCAAAGTTGGAAATCGATCACAAATCGAATGGTAATTCTAGTTTACGGATTAGTACAAAGACATCAGGTGAGTATTATGCTGGCATGCAAAAATCGGAGATGGGGAAGAGAAACGCCGGGACCGAGTATCTCACTGCCACAACTACCGTAACCTAAAACCTTTTTTTTCTGAACTTATTTTCTCGATTTTCGCTCGTCTCGACAAAACGAAGTGAGAGAAAATAACTCCAGAAAATAAACATATTTTAGGTTACTGTAGTTGTCGTTGTGGTATAATACCTTCGGCCACAGCTACAATTTTTTCGTATCAGAATAATAACTTTTTAAGTATTTATTCTGTTTTTCAGATGATTCCAAAAACTCGATGACAGTTTCGATGGAAATCAATGGAATCACCTATCAAGGAATACTATTTGCTCAAGATGAAGCCATCTCCGAGTCCTGAATCATTTGCACTTTTTTTAATAATACAATTTCGCTCTATCGATAACTAATTTTCAATGGAGCGCGATTTTTTCGTTTCTTCGATTCGCGAGCTTTTATGACAAAAAAACAAAACGAGCTTTCCCCAAAACTTCCCTTCCAGAATTATAGAACCCTTCCCCCATTTTTTTCCCCAAACTTTTCCGCCAGCCCCTGTCTCCTGTCTTGAAATTCAAAAATCCCCGAAAATCTCTAGTTGTGAGCTTATTTCATGGTGAAATTTTCTTTTCTTTTTTTTTCATAATTTAATTTCATAACACCGTTTCACTACTTTTATCTGTTCTTCTTCTTCTTCTCCATCTTTATCATAATTATTCAGAATACCCGCTGCTTAGCACGCACAATAAAATCTCACAATTTATTCTTGTGGATAACAACAACTTGTGTATAACGAGAAACATGGAAACGAGCATTACAATTGAAAACAAAAAAGACATAACAAAATAACATAAAACAACAGAAACGACAAGAAAAAGCTTGATTATAAGTGTACTTCGACTAGGTAGGATCATGAGATCAGTATATAGTAAAATCACGAAATTTGTGAATGATGAGAACTTGGTTATTCTTTACGGTAGTTGATGGTGACTCGGTCCAAAAAGAAAGTATGACGAGACCTTGATTCAAGTGAAGAGCATTCCTTCGGATAAAGATTTGTCCTAAAAAGTTTATAATAATTTTCCAAGCTACAAAAAATCAGATATACCCGGAACGACTGCAAATCGAAGTTTTTATCAGCGAGAAGTATTTTGGCTCTTTGAGCAACCAGCTTTGCGTAGTATACTGGTGATGGAATCGAAACGCTTCTGGTACAACGAGATTGTGTGTGGCAGAGCTGAAATTTTCGTTCTTGTTCTTTTGGAGCCAGCATTTCAACTGTCTTACCTGATAAGTCATTTCATGAATCTCATAGGACGGAATATTGTTGTCATCCCACATAACGACATACTTGGTTGGGCGAGAGGTTCCTTGGATTCCTGCGTGGGAAACCAGATAGAACTCAAAGTGGTTATTGACAGTTATTCCAGTTTCGACTAGTGTTCCGGCTGGAACATTGTGGCTGTGGCCAATCTGATCCTAAAAGAAAACTTTTCAAAATAGAACAAATAAGCTGAACGTTACTAACCCTTTCATTGGCCGCGAAAAATCTAGTATGATGAGCAACATCCAATGCAATGAATGTGATGCCTGGCTGAAAATCTGATTCAATCATTGTGCACGCATTCCGAATTGCTCGAAGCTCAGCTTGAAGAATCTCGTCGATAGAGTCTCCTTCGACGCCAGACCGATAAATCACAATTTTGTGTGGCTTGAATCCAGTCGATTTTCGAAAGTTCAAAATTGCTTCTTTCATCATTTCAGCCATATCTATGATTGTGTTAGCGTTCCGTGGCTGTAAACGGAAAATGGGAGCAAAGCGTGTTGGGTGGCCATCCATTGATCCAACAAGACAAGCGATAGAGGTGTCAGAATAATTGAGGGAAGAAGATGATTCTGATGATGACGCCACGGAATTCCGAGATAAATGGCATCCAATGAAGAGAGTTGGTGTTGTAGCTGTTGATGGTGGAGGAGCTGACAAAACGACGTTGACTCCTCCGAGTTTCGAATTAATTTTCATGCAGAGATTAGAAAGAGTGTGAGGTGAAACTCGTGCTACATTGTTAGTACGAATACATTGAGTTGTCAATCCGAGAAGATCTCCTTTTCGTTTCAAATCTCCATAGACTGTGGATTTTCCAGACACAATGCATAAAACGAGTTGAAGATCTGGAAACTTCTCCTGGAGGAACTCAAGTGAGTTGGTCGCTTGTTCAGCTGGGACATATCTGAAATAGCGTTGTGATTCTTTCATAATCATAGGAAAAAACCTGAAGAAGCAATATTCATTGACAAACGGCATTCCGATTTCTCTGGCTACCTTTTCTAGGCTGCCTATGAACATTTGTAGATTATTGGACGGAACGAGCACTGGCTCAGCAAAACAGACCACGGCCCATTTCTATAAATACATTATTAAAACGATTTCAAGTCTGTAAGAACCCACTTTGATCTCAACTCCAGAATAAAAATTCTTTCCTCTCATATCCCATGTTCCGTTATTTGGAGTTGTCACACAATCTTGCCGTTTCGAGTTTGGATAACAGTAAATCAGACGTGGAGCTGGAAGAATTCGTCCATCTAACTTCATCATTTGATTTTGCACTCGAAGTCCAAATTCAGATGCATAATGATCTTCCCCTACTTCGATTCGCTCATGAAGATTGAGAACGGCATTCTTCCGTTCTGTAGCATTTCTGCTCGTTGCTCGAATGAGGTTGGCGATCTGCTGCTCGTTGAGCTTCTTGATGCATCTTTGGCCACTAACAATGTAACAGAGTTCTAACGGAAGGATGCACTCGCGAGTGCGGCCGGCTTCGACGCATGGAAGGTGAGGATTCTTCAAGTCAATATTATATCGGGTTTTGAAATAATCCAGCATAGAAATCGACGTAGAAGCTTCTTTATCGTTATCAATATTGAGCATGAGAGACTTCATAGGCTTCCAAGTACATCTTGCGATTCGGAATCTTCTCGGTGTGTGGCAGTGTCTGGTTTCGACTTTCAAACCAGTAACTTCGCGATTGAACTTCTTTATCTGAGCCTCACTCAATGATCGTCCATCAGTGACTGTTGCTAGTGGAACTTCGAGAACTTCTGCGAGAAACTCTACGAGTGCTATTGGACGGTAAAACGTTGTTGTGGCCACATCGATGTTCATAGTCAGTTTGTCAAATGTTTCGACAACGTTCTGATAGAAACCGTAACATACTTCTCGACCGAGTCCTAGATTAACAGTACCCCAACCGAGGCCATGTGACGGTCCAATTTTCGTATGCGGCGTAATAGAGAAGAATGATTGTAGAACTGTGTGGAAGCGGGCGGATGAAGTTTGTCGTAAGATCGTATCGATCGCATGAATCATTCGTAGTTTTTCGTAAGTATCGTGCTTGTCATATGAGCTGAAATTTTAAAATTATGTATCATTTGCGGAGTAGAAATTCTCACATTTTTGTATTCAGAGGGAAACGATCTACACAAGTGAAGAAGATGTTAAATTGATTAGGCGAATCTTTTGTAAACTTGATTCCTTTCACAGTGATTAGCATCTGATTAATCCTTTCCACGTCGATGGGACTTGTAGTGTAAACTGTGCTTAAACCATCGTACACCAAGTTTGAATCCAAAAGTTCTGGAGCTTGTTCGAGCAACGTGTTCAAAATTATTCTGTTCAATTTTCTCGATAGAACGTCCGGATTGATTAAAATGTGATACTGGAAAACGATTGATCCATTGCAACTGATTTGGAAATGATTCGCGAAAACAGAAATATGACGACCGGCAGAGCTAGGAACCGGTCTTCTTGTGAGCTGGAACTGTTCTCTGTAATAAAAAACATTAAAATAATGTTTGGGCTCTAAAGTGTATTTTACCTGGGCTCGTCAATTGGAGGCAAATGATAATCATCAAAGACTCGAGACCCAGAAGAAACGCTTAGCAACTGTAAACAAAATCATTGGAATATAATAATTATTGGCAGCTTCTGAAACCTCGTTTTCCAAACATGGTAAATTTACAGAAGTGTGTCTGGAGGATAGTTCCCGCTGTTCTCGTATTTTATCCACTAAATCGTCATCTAAAATTGCAGATAACAGCCAAAGATCTTCCATACGCCTAAAAAATCTAGTGTTCAGCCGTCGAATTATGGGGTTATTCAGGGAGTCGGCAAAAAAGGCAAAAAACTCCGCGAAAACTCGGAGAGTAAACCAATCTGGCTGAAACTTTGGGGAAAACTGGAGAAAACTATAGGAAACATTTTGCCAAAGTTTGGGGTCAAAATATCAACTTTGAAAATTTGTCTGAAATTCCAGCCAGATTCTCTGAAATTCCAGCCAAATTTTCAAAGTCGATATTTTGACCCCAAACTTTGGCAAAATGTTTCCTATAGTTTTCTCCAGTTTTCCCCAAAGTTTCAGCCAGATTGGTTTACTCTCCGAGTTTTCGCGGGGTTTTTTGCCTTTTTTGCCGACTCCCTGAATAACCCCATTAAGAACAACTGGCAGCTGAAAATTTTGCGCGCAGCGCTTGTGTCGATTTACGAGGCTCCGCCCCAAAAAAAGCGAAGCGAAATTAACTTGGTTGGGATTTTCTGGACTAATTTACAATTTTGAAATTTGTTTTACATGATCACTAGTCACCTAGGTGTCGATTTTCTCTTCAATTCGATAATGAACAGTTGAAGTTGTAGAAACTATGATTGGTGAATTCTCCGTAAGAACCAAACAAAAATAGACAAAAACGGTAAACATTTATTTGAAAATAAAAGCAGGATCAAGATTTGTGGCCCTAAAGAGGGCCGTTGGGTTCGGTTGGGTAGTTTTCAGCTCGAGAGCTTACTTGCTGGAGGTGTACTTGGTCACAGCCTTGGTTCCCTCAGAAACGGCGTGCTTGGCCAACTCTCCTGGAAGGATCAAACGGACGGCCGTTTGGATTTCGCGGGAAGAGATGGTTGAGCGTTTGTTGTAGTGGGCAAGACGAGAAGCTTCAGCAGCGATACGTTCAAAGACGTCGTTGACGAAGGAGTTCATGATGGACATAGCCTTCGAGGAGACTCCAGTGTCTGGGTGAACCTGCTTGAGGACACGGTAGATGTAGACAGAGTACGACTCCTTGCGGTGGGCTCTTCTCTTCTTTCCGTCCTTTGGCTTGGTGACGGTCTTGGCGGCTTTCTTCGCTCCCTTGGCTGACGGCTTTGGTGGGGCCATTTCGGTAGATTTGACTGGTCGATTGACAAGTGTGAGGTTAGAGTTATACGGAAACGTATATATGTGATTTCTCCGGTGAGGGGGCGGAGTCACACGATTCCCCTCTGCGGGGACACCTGCTTGCAAACCACGCGCACAGCCGAATGGCGCGAATAGTCTCACCATCGCGCTTAGCTCCGCCTACCCACCGCGCAAGATACTATATATGTGGGTCGGCTACCTGCGTCAAATCAGATAGTTCTTCAACTACCAACAAGTCATCGTCGCCATGTCCGGAAGAGGAAAAGGAGGAAAAGCCAAGACCGGTGGAAAGGCCAAGTCTCGCTCGTCAAGAGCCGGACTTCAATTCCCAGTCGGTCGTCTTCATCGTATTCTCCGTAAAGGAAACTACGCTCAACGCGTCGGAGCTGGAGCCCCAGTCTACTTGGCCGCCGTTCTTGAGTACCTCGCTGCTGAAGTTCTCGAGTTGGCTGGAAACGCTGCCCGTGACAACAAGAAGACCCGTATCGCCCCAAGACATCTTCAACTCGCCGTCCGCAACGACGAAGAGCTCAACAAGCTCTTGGCTGGAGTGACCATCGCACAGGGAGGAGTTCTTCCAAACATCCAAGCCGTCCTTCTGCCAAAGAAGACTGGAGGAGACAAGGAATAAGCCACTTGTACCGCCCTTATAAATTTACCGAACCCAACGGCCCTCTTTAGGGCCACAATTATAAAAAATCCAGAAAAGTGTTAAATAAATTACCGTATTTCCTCTAATAGAAGCCCATGTGCTTCTATTTTTCAACCTCCTATTTTTGGTGGACGTCGATTAGAGAAATAGCTTAAATTAGAGGGTTTTTGGCTCTTAACTGAGATGGAATACTTGAAAAACTGCTATAATTAGCGGTAACTACCAGAAAATCAAGAAAAGAAATCTGTCGGTAATAACCGAGAAGCCGAACTGCACAGCCAGGGGGTGGGCTTCTATTAGAGGAAATACGGTATGTTCATATTATTATCCCTGCTTGGAAATTACTTCTACAGAAGATTCACCCGAAAGCTTTGCAGACGATGGTTTCTGTAACAACTTGAGTTTATCAAGGATTCTGATTTAGATAGAAACAACCGTATTTTCTATCTGTGATTCATTTTTCCGCACCTGCCTTTTTTCTTCTGACTTCGTAGAACTAGTCTTATTTTCACTGCTCGTCATACTCTTTGCACTTTTCACCTTCATTTTTTCTTGCTTTAATTCCTCCAACATAATGTCAGTTTCATCTTCTCTCTGTGTGACATCCATTTGAATATGAACAGGCGGTTGTTTTGAACGGAAAGATCGCAATGGGGGCGATGATTGAACCGAATCATCAAATTCTCTTTTCGTTATGTTGCAAGTCGATTGAATCCAAGCTACGCAAAGGATTCCAATAATGGCAAATGAAATCACAAGCATATTACCTACAAAGTCTTGAAACTTCCATTTTATTTATAAGGTTATTCATGTTGGTGTCACAAGTTCCGAAAGATTTTCAAAAGAACATGCTTTGACACTCCTATGTTTTTCAGACATGAATTTTAAAACTATCACCTTTCCAGAGTGCTTAATTCAAGCTGTATGAGCTGACAGCTCAGTGATATCGATAAATAAAAAAAAGTGAAAATGGTAATTTATTTTATTCAAACCAACAATGATGGATTTGATATTTGTGGCCCTAAAGAGGGCCGTTGGGTTCGGTGGGATTGCGAAAAACGAGCTTATAATTTAAGCGCGTTCTCCACGGATACGTCTGGCGAGCTGGATGTCCTTTGGCATGATAGTGACTCGCTTAGCATGGATGGCGCACAAGTTGGTGTCCTCGAAGAGTCCGACGAGGTAAGCCTCAGCAGATTCTTGAAGAGCCATGACGGCGGAGGATTGGAAGCGGAGATCGGTCTTGAAGTCCTGAGCGATTTCACGAACAAGGCGCTGGAATGGCAACTTGCGGATGAGAAGCTCGGTCGACTTTTGGTAGCGTCTGATCTCACGAAGAGCGACGGTTCCTGGACGATAACGATGTGGCTTCTTGACTCCTCCGGCAGCTGGGGCCGATTTACGGGCAGCCTTGGTGGCCAATTGCTTTCTTGGAGCCTTTCCTCCGGTCGATTTGCGGGCGGTTTGCTTGGTACGAGCCATTGCGATTGGTTTGATCCGTGTGACGGTATAGAATTCTGTCTCTTTCTGTCCTATTTAAATCTCCTCCGGTGGCAAGGCGGAGTCACAGTTTCTGAGGTTGAGGTGCGTGTACATTCGGCGTGAGTGGAAGGCGGGAAAAAAGGCGGAGAAAGAGAGAGATGTGTCCCGACAGGGTGGTTAAGATTAACTCCGCCCCTCCACCGCAGACTGTTTAAAAAGAAATAGCTGAAGTCAGTTCGTCATCTCACTTGTGAGTCTTCAATCAATCGCAACAATGTCCGGACGTGGAAAGGGAGGAAAAGGCCTCGGAAAAGGAGGAGCCAAGCGCCATCGCAAAGTTCTTCGTGATAACATCCAAGGTATCACCAAGCCAGCCATCCGCCGTCTCGCCAGAAGAGGAGGAGTCAAACGTATTTCCGGACTCATCTACGAGGAAACCCGTGGAGTTCTCAAGGTTTTCCTTGAGAACGTGATCCGTGATGCCGTCACCTACTGCGAGCACGCCAAGAGAAAGACTGTCACCGCCATGGACGTCGTCTACGCCTTGAAGCGCCAAGGAAGAACCCTCTACGGATTCGGAGGATAATTTTATTATCTTCTCATTTCCCCAACAACTACCGAACCCAACGGCCCTCTTTAGGGCCACATATTCTGAAAATCCGTGTTTATGCATAAAAGTTATTGTTTTTCTTCTATATTTTGTGTCTTGAAACTAACTAAAATATTCACCCCATTTTTAGAACATATGTTGACACCGCGAAGCGATCACTAAATCACAGCTCCACTTTCCCCTTTTCGACATATTGCTCGAATATTTGCTCGCACCCAAACATTCTGTGATCCGCAATGCTTTTTTATTGAGCACATTGCTCTCAATTCGCTCTGAGCACTGTGTGTTTGTGCGCCCCAGAAAAAAAACAGTTTGTCTGATTTCGCACATTCGTTGTTCGCTGTCTCGTTTTCTGTAAATATTGTGACAAAAATATGAGAAAAGAACAAGGAAATATCATATTCTCCGCTCTAAATATCTCTTCTCATCTATTCATCTATGTGAGAGAATTCTGCTAAAAACGAAGTGTCTAATTACAACTTGTATGAACATGAAAACAGAAGTTCAGTCGGGGTGGTAATTCTCTTGATAAGGCTCATTGTTTCGTTCTTTAAAGCTCTCCATTTTATGTCTCTGAAGCGGTCATTCATTGCTAATTCTCCCGTTTAACGGTTGCTTTGCAAAAAAGAAGAGGTCATTCCCAAAAAATGAAATCATGGTTCTATTCTTGTTCAAAACATTTCCCCCATCTTTTTTCGAACACCACTTTTTTAGTGTTAACTTGTTGTGTGTATATGTCTGTGTGCATCCCTTGCTCTCCGTGAGCTGTCCCCAATAATCGGAGCAAAAAATGGAGTGAGAAGAAGAAGGAAAAGGAAGAGTGGGGCGAAAAATGAAGAGAAAAAAAGGAGAAGACTGCAAACCACTATATATTTGGTCTCTGCCGCATTCCTACTCTTCATTTTTCCTTCACCATCCATGTTTTCCAAATGTTTTACCTAGTATTTTAAGTCCATTACAACCTTTTCTGTTGTTTACAGCTGTTTAGGACATCAAATGACGTTTTAGTGATTTTGAATGAGATCTAGTTTGTTTGAGTTTTGCAAATTGGAACGTTTAGTTTGTAAAATCTGACATAAAAATTCTCACGCCTGACTAGGAGTGAGTTTATCTTGCACCTAAGTTAGTCCCTGACTGTAACCTATTTTGAACTTCTGCGCAGAAAATTTTTATTTGAAAAACCTAAACCGAAAGATTACGGTAGGAACCGAGAATTACAGGTTTTCTTTTGCCGATTAGGATTTCTACAAGATTTCCTGACAAGGCTTATTTCGATTCTTCTAATTTGAAGTTTCCATATTTAACATGCTCACTATGACGTGCAGTCGTAAATAACTGACGTTTGAAGAAGATTAAGAACATGATGAGTCGAAAAAATAGAGAAAATAGATGATGGAAAATTTGAATGGTCCTTTTGAAAACTTCTACAAAGTTGAGAACGAGTCAGCCATCAGCCATTAGATCATCACACCACAAGTTCATCAGAAGCTTAAAAGAGAATCTTGAGTTCACTTCTTTCACCCCGTTTCATATACTTGAGAATTCTCGTCTATTTTTGAGCTTCCTGTCATCAGCCTCCCTGTTTTTTAGTTCTCTAAGCTTGGCTCTAATCTGTTTCATCCTACTCGAGAGAGATCTCTACGTCGTCAAATCTTCTCTTATCAGTGATAAGTTATCACTCCTGCAGGAAGTAGCTTATCCACAAAACACCTGGCGAACTATTTATAGAATGGATGCATAAAGAATTCAGAAGCAACATAGACATATATTCTTGGGCTCCTCGACGTAGTACATGGCAACATGCATAACGGGGCGAAATTTTTTCTCTTTTTTTCCCTAGACTTGCAGGAAGTATCAAGAGTGCATTCGTAAATTGAAGCCTAATCTAAAAATTGTCTTTTTTTTTGGAAATTTGAGGTGAAGGAGTATTTTCTTGGTCAGTGATGCGTTAGACGAGATATTGAACTTTGACGTCAGTTTTCTACTTTACTTTTTCCTATTCAAGCTCTTCAGGAAATTGGATTGATCGTTGGGTCATCTTTTTGATATAAAGTGACCCAAAAGAACTTTTCGAAAACACTTTTCAGCACAATTGAAATCCGTGATTCATCATTCTATTCTTCTTTTTCCTTCGGGAGTTCCAACCCACTTCAGTCGCTTCTTCTAACTCATTTGTCACTTGATCTTGCCTTGAAATTTCTTGTTTTCTCCTTCTTTTCTTTTTCTTGTATTCCTTTTCTGAAAGTCTATTCTTTTCCCCGAAACAAATGATCTTCTTCTTCTTCTTTTTCATTTTATTGTCATAACATTTTCACTTGTTTATGCCTGTGTTCCGTTTTCGCCTTCTTTTGTCATCTCTTCTATTCTGCTTTTCGAGTTCTTTCAATAACTTTTCAGATTCTCTTTTCGCTTTTTCATAAACTAAACGATTCGAAGAATTCGAAAAGTATGTCATACATTTTCTCCTCCCCGGATGTACAATTTGGAATGGGAGATAAAAACCAAAACTGGGTGGTTTCGCCCAAAGATTTGTATCTAGAAATGAAATATGGACTTGTGTATACTCCCTCGAGAAGTTTGCATTTTTTGGAAGTGTTTTCTGCAGAAAAGAAAATTGTTTCTGCACTCTTTTTGGGGGCACTCATTTTTCAAACATGATCCCTTTCTGTAAGGATTTAGCAGTGAAACGAAAAAATGGAGTTTTACCTTCTTCCTTATATTTGTAAACCTAGCTCTGCCATATTTTCTCTTAGAATGAATATTTTTGGGCCAACTACTATAAACACTCTAATAGAACGCCACCCGAATCGTCAAATTTGAGCCCATGTATCTCATTTTCTGTGAAAGATATCAAAAATGGTTCACTAATAAAATGTTGCTAATATCATGATTAAAATATTATTAGTTGACAACTTTTTGATATCTTCCAAAAGAAGTGAGATATATAGACTCAAAGTGGACGATCCGGATGGCGTTCTATTAGAGTGTTTACGGTAAATTATGACAGAACTCGACGAGTACTACAAAATGATACTACTTGAAATGTTTTATCTTGTCTATAGACAAAATAAACAAAGTTACAAGCCAAACGGGCCGAAAAATCAGGAAGGGCACGGCCTGGTTCGGATTAGCCGTTTTAAGACTCATAAATTTGTTCATTGACAACAAGATTCAGGATTTCAAATAGTATCGTAGTGCTCGTCAAGTTCTATCATATCTAATTTAGGTGGTTCGAAAATATTCACTATGAAAGAAACTATGACAGAACCTGCGAAGGCCCGTCAGGGACCCGTTTTGCAAATATGTTCTTCCTTGAATTAATTTCATTTTATTTTATGAGTTCTCGAATGGGAAGTTTTTATTCCGTTGTTTTCTTGATCCCATTTCATAGTTCTAACTTAATGTACCTGTCATATCAATCATTTTTTCTTGGCCCATTTCCTTCTTATTCTAGACAACTGATGATTCCTTGCGTACCTTTTCCCTCCTTTTTTTTCTCGTACCAATTTCCGGAGATTAGGAAAAATAGAGAAGGAAATAAAAAGGAGAAGAAGCTTTCACATTTGAAGAAATCAGACGATTCAGAGAGAAAAAAAGAGAAGGTGACGATGTCAGGAAGCGAATTAGGCAAGATCTTCCTAGAAGAGAGTCACTAAACGATCTTTAATCCAGCGATAGGTTACGGAATACAGAATTTCTTAATTGCTCTGAGAACTTTGTTCAAATGGCATGATTATGCTCAGATGTTTAGCTTAGAAGTAGTCGGATTGTCTACACTCTGAAACCCGTTCCAAGGATTCCAAAACCGAAAAAAAGTTTTTTCTCTAATGGGAAATTTTTGAGAAACAACAAAAACAAATAAATTTAGTCTGATTCTCCATTTGAATCTATTTTTTCCCATAACTTTTTGGTCTCTCCAGGACACTTCCTCTTCCTCCTCAATTGAATTCCAAAAATCACAAAAATTGTCTGAAAACACACCGGGGCAACTGTTATTTTTTCCCGTCCCTTCGTCTTTCCCCTAACAATGACCAATGACCTTCGATAATCTGTTCATTCTCTTTCTAACTTGTTTTATATGTCTCTTGTCTCTCTCAGAAAGTACCTTTTTGTTGTTTGCCGCAATCATTTGAGCGACAGAATTCTCTCCTCTTCTTCTACATTTTTTACCAGGTTCCATTCAATTTTTGTCAACATGTGACATTTGTTCCTTCCATTTTTTGTTCTCCCAACACATTTCTTTGTTTTCTTTCCAAATGTTTTGTGTACCTTTTCCAATTTCCCGTTCCTCGAATTTCTGAATTTGAATTGAATTCATCGAAAAAATATAGGATCATATGACAGTATCGTATGATTTCATAATCCTTCAAACTGAAAAAATATAACCAATTCGGATGTCAATAACAAGTATACATAAACCGACAGGAAAAGTGGGCGGAGCTTCCTTCCTCTGATTC
Source organism: Caenorhabditis nigoni (assembly GCA_027920645.1). NCBI lineage: Eukaryota > Metazoa > Nematoda > Chromadorea > Rhabditida > Rhabditidae > Caenorhabditis > Caenorhabditis nigoni. The sequence goes on from CP115864.1 coordinate 6,233,596, forward strand.
ATCGCTTTTCACGACGAGAGCAGCACATTTTTTAGCTGAACGAAATCGCATTTGACGGATTTGAAGGAGTCGGGAGAGAGGATAAGATGCACATGTGTTCGGTATGATACAGTCGTAGTTTAGTTTGTGAAGGTCTTGGTCAGTTTGTAGTTTAAGAAACAAGGAAAAACGTTGTTTCCTGAAAACTTCTGAGAATCGCACTTCATTACTTTGACCTCACTCATCTTGGTTCCTTTGAGAGATAAATCAAATGTTGTCTCTATCAAAATGTTTTTCATAATACCGTATCAAATCTGTAATAGGAGGGGCCTCTTTCTTTTAAACTTGAGCCAATTTATCTCCGTTCGGAAAGTGTGGGGGTCCTTCTAGTACAGGTTTTACAGTATCTTTCATTAAAATTTTAGTAAGGATTAGGTTCACTTTTTTTTTCAAATTTCAGAACTTTAGGCACTTTTTTTGTCAAAACCATCGGTATCCTAGCGTATCCTTTCCAGCCCATTAATTTTTCAAAAATTTCCCAATATTCTTCTTTTTTTCCATATAAAAGCGTCGTCCAAACTTTTGATTCCCCTTTTCTCTTCTCCTTAATCCCGTCTCCTACTCTTCCTCTAATCCATTGACAAATTCCGAAAAAAGAAAATCTCCCGCGAGACGAGCTCTCTCCTCAACTCAAAGATACAATTTATTGTTCCTCACTTCTGCGAAAAAATTCTGGTTAGACAAATTAAGAAAAGAAACACGTGTCTTTGTTTGCCGCTTCAACGCCTTCTTTTTTTCTCCTCGCGACGTCTCCTGAATTGTGCTTTTTGTTCATTGTGAATGACGCGACAAAACTCTTCTCACCGAAGAGGAAGGACACTTTTTTTCTGCTTTGATCAACAACTTGTTGTTCACTTTCCTCTCTTTTCCGGCTCAATTGATGTTTTTTTTCGTTCTTTGTTTTTTGTTATCACTATAATTATATCTTTTTGTCGAGTCAAGAAAACAGTAAAACCCGGATGTGGTATTATTTTTGAAAGTGTATCAAACTTTTTCCAAAAGATTAGCTTCTTCTGAAACTCTATACAGGGTGCGGCAAAAGTTCTGTTACAAAAAGACGACGTCATAACTTTTCGGAAAATAGTCGAATCAGCTTCAAATTTTAACAGGACTTTATCAAAGAGAAATGCGACAAAATTGAGTCATAGTTGCTGGTTTCTGACAGCTCGGTTTCTGATGGCGGGGCTCAACTTCTTCGAGTAACGTTTATGCTGGCACGGGGGTGGTCTGCCGGCAAATGGTCCAATTCCGCGGAAGGAATTTTTTCGAGAGCATCCAAAATTGTGTGAAAACAAATTTGAATATATGTTCAAAGTGTTCCATGTACGGAAATCCCAATCGGGTTGTGACCTGACTAATGGCACGCCATCCTTTTCCGGAGACCGAACCGAAGAAATTGGCTTGGAACTCCTGCTGAACATGTTTTGCCGTCTCAGCAGGCGCTAAATCTTTTTAGGAAGTCTGAATTTGCCATCCAAAGTTAGATCGTGAATTAGGCAGTATTATTTTCACTAGAAGTAGTATTTTTGGTACACTTGCAGACCTGGCTCCATCAAAAACAACGATTTTCCCCATTTCGAGTGATTCCTCCAAAAGTCATGGTTTGCTAAGGATTGGCTGCCCAAAGAATCAACAGACTATTACCGTTAGATAGCCAAGGACATTGTGCCTATACATGACAATTTTTAGAATTGAGTTTTGCCTCTAAGCTGAGCAGTGTCTCATCAATGAACGCGGTAGTCAAGCGCGTGCCAGAAGCTCAGGAAAAACACCAAAGGAGGCGTACAGAAAGTAGTGCCATTTTCGTAAAAATTGAGGTAGGAACTTGAAACTTCGCACATTTACTAATGAAGACACTGTGAAAAATTTGAACATGATGTCAATGCATGCAAAGTGCGTCAGCGCGCGCCAGCTTGAGCCAAACGTTTGTAACAGAACTTTTGCCGCACCCTGTAGAACTAATTCATATTTTCTGACTTCAGGAATTCGTTCTTCTAATATGATTTCCGATTCGATATCCTACTTTTGCCATCTAAATTTCAATGTAATTTTGTGAGATATCTGTCACTTTCCTCTCTTCTATCTCGTTTCTCCTCTAATACAAATCGGAAAAGTTATCATTCCGGTTGGAAGGGGCAGAAGACGAGGGGCACCATCAAAATGTGTAATATCCCCCCATTTTTTTTCTTTTTCTCTGTTTCCATCCAACTTCCAGCTGATTTCTAGATCAAATGATGTCTGCGACTGGGTTTTTGAACGAGTAGAGATCCAAGTGATCGATGATTTTGAAAGGAAATCAGTCATTCCCTTTTCATTGGTTCCCGATTGCTCCTTCCCTTTCCAACTTCTGTAATTGAATCGGAATCTTTTTCTCTGAATTAATTTACACCAGAAGTATTGTAGAAGAAGCGAATCCTTGATTAGCTGTATATATGTAAATCAGATGTGAGTTGGAGAGGAAACTTTTTGGAATGAGATTAGTGGAGACGAAGGAAAAAGAGAAGGAAGGAAAGCTTCTCTAAGGATCTTCGGATTTGAGAAATTTGACGTAGGAGCCTCTTAAGAGACGTCAGACCAGTTTTCAGAATTTAGCAGATTCTTTTTTTCAGAAAAAAAGAATGGTGAAATGGGTTCCAGAACAAAAAAGCAGTAGATGTTTCCTTAAAAGCCTTTTTGGAATATCATGTTTCACTTGGCTCTGTTGGTTTATTTCCCTTTATTCCCGTTCCAGAACAATTTCAAAACCTACCGTAATCCTTCAGAAATATTACACTCTTTCTCTGTATTCCGTATTCTAGGAACTTTCATATTTTTATTTTTATCTCCCCCTTTTTCTTCAACCTACTTATCCCTTTGCTTCTTCTTCTAAATCACTTTCGAGCTCGTTTAGTTGTATCAATTTCCTCGTTTTCTCTAGAAAACTCTCTCGATTTCACACACTATCTCACATTCCAGTCTAAGAGATTACACCTTTTGTCCTCTGGTACATGCGTACTCGAGACGACGACTTCCTCCCACATTTTCTTTTTCCCGTTTTCAAAGATTAGTAGTATTTAGTAGAAGTGACTTTTTTTTCGATCTAGAACGAGTTCAATTCCTAAATTGACCACTCGTTTAAATTCTTCTAAATTATAGACCAATAAAAAAAAGAAGTCTGTTTTGGTTCCATGTGTCCTTCCACCTCTTCTTCTTCTTCTTCATCTGAAACTTTTACTTTTTAATCGTATCGTTTTGGCAAAAAAAGAAGAAGAAAAGACACCAGAACGAACTACTATTTACTCATTGTTCACCTTATTCTTTGCCACGTCACTCACCAGTTCTTTTCTGAGCAAATATTCGAAAGTTGAAGAAAAGAGGTAACAAGGGGTCGAGAGAAGGAAGAAAGGGGCAAAAGAAGAAGAAGAACCAAGTGATCGGCAATTCACAATTTCTCACTATCTTTTCACTTTCTTTACCTTGTTGATACTGATACTTTTCAAGTGGTTACCAATTTTTTGTGTGGGTGGTTTAAAATTGTTTTGCTACTGCACATTTTCAACCTCCAAAGTACAAGGCTTTTGAAGTTTAGAATCGAGTTCTGGTCAAAAATATTTTTTCATATTTCTATGTTTTTCTGGAACGAAAAAAAATTGTGGCTGTGGAAGAGATGAGGTAGCTGGAAATCCCAAAACGACAACTACCGTAACCTAAAAAATATTTAATTTCCGTTTTTATTTTCTCGATTTTCGCTGATTGTCGAAGAGTTTTCTGTTGGTTTCCCCTAACAAATACTTTTTGGGTACTGTAGCCGTCGTTTTGGGATCTTCGGCCACGGCCACCGACGTTTCTCTCCCTTAGCTCCGATTTTTTGTACCAAAATAATATCTGTTTTTCTTAACCGAAGAACAGAAGCTAGAACTCCATATTTAATTTCCAAAGTGGTTATTTTTATATTTTGGATGAGTAACCCGAGAAAATCTTCCTGCCAGACAGTTAGACAAACAGATGAACAACCTATTTGCTTAGTTTCAAAAAATGCGTGGATCTTGGAGATCTCTAACAAAGAAACCCTTTGTTTTAACCTAAAAATTCTTGAAAGTCTCTCTCATAGTCAGTGTAGTCATAAATTTTGACTCCCACGAAACCGATTGTTTCAAAATACCTCTAACATAAACCGATTCTTGTGACACATCTCGTGACCACATAAAGAGAGCCTTCTGTTACCCTGGTATTACTCAGGCTATGATATCATCTCAAGAGGATTTTATTTGAGGTGAGAGAGAGAGAAAAAGGATATGTGTGGGATTCTTTTTTGGTGACTAGGGATAAGCTGAGGGATCACTTGGAAATATGGAAAAAGCAGAGGAAAAACAAAATATGTTATCTTTTTTAGAATTTTTACACATATTTGAAATCAGAAAGAATTCAGTAAACCAGAAACTCTTTCGGGAAAAATGATTTTGGCTGAATAGTCTAACAGGGAGTTGGTCGACTTCTTAGCAAAACTTATTTGACGAAAATCTTCTGCAATTAGCAATCAGCAATGAAACTATAATACCTCGTTAACAAATTAGTTCCCTTCTGACTTTCTCGCATTCCTGAAATACCTCCTCCTCAGTCATCTCGAATTTCCGTTTTTTGTTGTTTCTCGTCTCGTTTAACACACAATCTTCACCTCAATAAATCATCAAAAACCATTTCTTGAAAGGGTCAAATCAGCCTCTACTCTGCCATCTACTAATTTCCTCCTTTTGCCACAGTTATTTTTTATTTCTCGTGTGACCTGTTTCCGGTTCTTCTTTTTTCCAAATTTCAAACTCTCCTTTTTTGGATTTTAATGGATTTTCTGCCTTTTAAACCGTCCACCGTCCAACCTGTTTCCTTATCTTTTCCCTTATTTTCAGAATGTCCAGAAATGTTGGTGTTCTTGGGCAAATGTCTGAAATCAACGATCATTTGTATCTATCCGGAGCTGGAGTTCTGAAGCCGGAGAAGATAAAACAAAGGAAGATCAATATGATTGTGAATGCAACCACTGAGGAACCATCCACCTATATGCAAGGTTTGTTTTTGGCAAACTCGCTCTATTCAGAATCTGAAACTTCAGGAGTCGACACAATGAAGATTCGTATCGAGGATCATCCATACGCAAGACTCAGTGAGCATTTCGATGTGGTTGCTGATAAAATTCGTAATGTCAAGGTTAGTTGTAAAATTGAAAAGTTTGGTGGGGAAACCTTTTTGATTCATGAGCACACACAGCATCCATAAAATTGATTCCTCTTTTTTTTGAATAATTTCTAGATATATCTGAAAAATCTTTAAAATTTAAAAATGCCGTTGAAACAGAAAGTTTTGCTTTACAAGGTAGCGAATAGACCAGAGAGACCAGGGTTTGAATTCCCGAACATCGAGAAACCTAGGCTACAGCGGTGGGACAGTTTTTTAAGAAAAAGTTGCTTTTTAAGGAGAAGAAAAGTTGTTTTTTAAGGAAAAGTTGCTAGAAAGAAGCCCCGCCGCCGTGGCCTAGGTTTCTCATTGCGCGGGAATTCAAATCTTAGTCCTTATTCGCAAGAAAAATGAAGATTTCGGTTTCAAATGAATTTTCTGAAGTAATATTATGGAAATTCATAACTTAATTAACATTCTGATACAAGCAAATACAAACAATTTCTGGTCGTAGTCCCTCTTTAGTTCTGATGAAAATACCAAACCATTACCGTAATATTCGAATTTCAAACAAGTTTTTCCATTTCAAAAATTCGCTCTCTTTCCCTCCTTCAACCACAATTTCAAATCGTAAAAACGTTCATTTTTCCCCTTCGACCACAGTCATAAATTCAGTGAAGAACGGCCCTCGAGAGTAATTACAAACAACTGGTTTTTCGTTTTTTTTTTGTTGTCCTCTGTCATCTGTAATGTCCATTCGGCAGTTTAGAAGGAGAAAAATTGAAAATTGAAAAGTTTTGAAATATTTAGGAGAGAGGAGGAAAAACATTGGTTCATTGTATGGCTGGAGTGTCTCGATCCGCTTCGTTGGTTATGATTTATTTGGTGAAACACGAACATATGACACTTCGACAAGCATATCATTATGTGAAAGCGGCTCGTCCGATCATCCGTCCAAACATCGGATTCTGGAAACAAATGGTGGATTATGAGAAACGTCTTCGAGGAACTGCTTCAGTCAAAATGGTTCAAACACCAGAATGTGATATGCCGATTCCAGATGTTTATGCTGATGACTTGAGAAGAATGCAGATTAATAGAGAGATTGCTAGACATTCTGCACCATCCTCTCAAAGTTCCACCACGAAGCAAAGAGCTTTTTCAGCAAGGTAGAATACTAGAATACATTTCTATCATCTTCAAGTGTTTTGTTTTTCAGCACGTACCGTCCTGCTCCATCTGCTTCCTCCCTTGCCACATCATCACTTCGTCGGGCCTACAGTCCATCATCTCTTCCTCCATCAAGTCTTGCTCTCACAACTTCTTACAGCCTTTTCTCTCCAGCACCCACCCGGAAACCACGTCAAAGTCTCTTCTCAATGTATTCCACTTCGCCACGTCACAACTTCTTCTCGGCGTTCTAACTGTTATGAACGGTCTTTTTATCTTGTATCATAATTTTCGTTTCCCAATGACCAAAAAACTACTTATCAAGACTTTCTTAAAGCTTCCCCTAATAATTGAGTAGTTTGCTTTTCTTTCCAAAAAACAATTTTTAATTTTGTATTATTTCACTATCTCTCTGTAATGCGAAAAAAAGTGGTAACGGGTTGATTTCTCCCCAACAAAAACACACAAAAATCAACATATTTTCCTAACTTTCTTTGATCGCTTTCGTCACAAAAATACATTAATACTGTATCCTATTGTCAACATCATTCCGATAAACAACTTTATTTTAAATTGTTTTATTGGTGCAATAGAAGAAAAATAGAGTTCACACATGTTCGGATTCCAAATATCCCAGATACGAAAACACTTCTGATGGTGGATTCCGAGAAATGTATAACATAACACCTCTTCCTTTTGTTTTTTTTTTCGAATTTGACACTATCTCCAGGCAGACCTCAAAATGGAATTCCAGAAATTGTAATTCCATCTCGAAAAAGTGCAACTTTTAAATTGATTTTGAATTCACCTGATTGAAAATTAGTTATTTTCCAGCGAGGGTTACTGTAATGAAAATAATGTGCTTGGAATAGTTTGAGCTTGAGTAGAAAATGATTTATAATTTGGTAAAACACAGCCATGAAGGGTGAAAACAATATCTTCTAACCGACTATTCAAATGTAGACCGAAAATCAGAAAAAATAGTGTTAGACAATAAGAAACTTTGTTTCATTGGCAAAAACTGAAATTCAGAACAATAGAAAAGGAAACTACAGTAAGCCACAATTAGGGGACCCTTTGTTAATCTTTTACCGTAAAACCTGCATTAGATAGAAGGGCCCTGTAATAGAAGGGCCCCTCTAATAAAAGGGCCCCGTAATCTTTATTTTCTAGACAGAAGTTGAAGGGGGGGGAGGGGGGGTTCGGCTTTTGGGCGAATATTGACCAGGCTCTGGTCAGAAGTTGCCCAAAAACGGCTGTATAGCGGGCCATTGCCAGATTGAAGATGATAGTTGAAATACCGTAACGGTCAACATTGATCCCATTTATCTTCTTTCCTGTGACAGATATTAAAAACTGGTCAACTGACAACATGATAATCATGATTCAAAAAAATGTTGCCAATTATTCACTTTTTGTTATCTTTCACAAGAACCGGGACAAGCTGGCTTAAAGTTAGAAGTCAGGGGACCCTTATATTATAGCTTTCACAGTCACTAACATTTAAAGAGGTCATACAGAATATATTGAATTTCACGTGATCTTTTTTCTCCAAAAGTCAATTTAACGTGACCTTCGTCAAGGCCTCCGTGAAATCCTAAAAAATCGTGGCGAAATCCAGGATATAGAAAACTAGGGGAAATCAGTATCAAAGTTCCAACGTTCAAGTTGCAGGATCTTGCAGGATCCTTGGTTTCCAGGATGCACCGACTTCCAGGACTTCGTGGGCAGCTTCAAGGACACGGGATGGCACGGATCCAAATCAAAATGATAGAAGTAGCAAAATAGAAAGAAAAGTGAGAAAATGGGCATGGGTAAAGTTCTGGAACTTCCTCGGGTTAAAAAATCTACAGAAAAAAGTAAAAAATCAGTATTTAGTTTCCAACATTCAAGTTACAGGGCTGCTTGTTCTCTGGGACAAACTTCAAAGATTTCGAGGACAACAGCAAGGACACAGGATGGGATGGGTTCAAAGCAAGATGCCACGAGTAAAAGAGGTAAGGGAATGGGAATTGGTAAATTTTCGAAATTTCCTCGGGTTAGAATTTTTTTTTGATAAACACGACACATTTTTGGCAGGAGCTTAGAAACCTTGAAAATTGTTAGTTCAAGGGAAGACTGTTAACAAAATGGGAGCAAAATCTAGGATTTAGAAAAAAAGAGAAATTCAGTATATAGTCTCCCACATTCACGTTACAGGGGCTGCTTGGTTCCCGGAGCCAACTTCCAAGGACTTCGAAGACAAAGACAGCTTTTCGAGGGCAGGATGCGAAGAATTCGAATCAAATGACGAAAATAAAGAAAGGTGGGGAAAAGTGTTTTTTTTCAGTAAATTTTTTTCGATCAATTGTGAAAAATGGGAATTTTCAAAAACGAAAAAACGTCATTTTAAAAAGTTTCTCTAAAATTCACGGAGACTACGACATTTTTCATGAAAATATTTCTTAAATAACGAAAATATATAAATGAGAAAATTTGAACTTTTAAATTACGCAGTTATAAATTTTCCTGTCAATTTTTCTTGGATAATTCAAAAAACCAAAAAAAAAATAATGTTCAACAAAAAATAAATTCAGGAAGTCGTCATCAGTAACACCAATGGTCGACGGGTTTTCAGACACCTACATGCAAATCCGATGAGGTAACAAAAAATGAAAAATATCCGTTAAAAATTAGTTTATTTTCAGATTTCCAATTTCCCGGGACAAGAGAGACGGAGTCGACGTCGTGTTGTCAGAACTTTGTGAACTTGATTTTTTTGTGTGGATTGTCGTTTTCGTTTTTCTTGCTGCTCTAGCGCGTTTTTGTCTTCGGTGATGGTTTCTCGTTGTCCGTGTCCGTTGTCTGTCAAAAACTCTTCTGCCCGTCATCCAGTATCCGTTGTCCGAACAAACTATTTCGTATGCAATTCTGGTTCGGAGATTTCGGTTTTCTATTAGGTGGATCCATAATTTTCTGCCAATTTCTTCGATGAACGTTTCTCAGTGTCTGTTGTCCGAAGAAAAAATCTCTGTTGGTCTCTGGTTTGGACTCTTTGGTCATCTAGTTGTGGGGTTATCTGTATTGTCTGTGTTGGTCCTTCCTGCTGTGTCTCGAACTTGTGTTCATTTTTATCATTCACCTGAAAAAGAAAATCATAGCGGTGGAAAAGAATCCGTGGCCGAAAACCCCAAAACGACAACTCCCGTATTTTTTGTATCGTTATCATACATATGTAGCATGATAATCATAAGCAGTTATGCTTCAATACTATGACTTTTTTAGGATGTCGAAACTCTTCTCACACAACATCTGTCAGAATTCTTCAACTATTGTAGCTACGTCTTCTTTTTGTCATTTCAGCTGAATCCCATAATTTACAATGCATAGCCAAAGGGTACACTTTGACTCCATTTGCCCTTTTCACAAAATCTTCGTTTCCGGAGAGGTGGTAGTTTGTCGTTTGTTGGCCTTGTAGTCGTCGTCGTCAACGCCTACCGCCCCTTCCTTTTTCCTGTCAATTATCGAATTATAAATGGAACAGCGAGTTTTGGAAATGGAAGAAGACAGAAAAGGAGAACGAGCTCTATGTTCTCTCTGAATTTATATATTTTTCATCCTGTTGATTTGGAGAGGAAGAGAAATAAACCTAGGGACGTCTGAATTTTGATTTATGCTAAGTGGCAATTTCTTTTTCCACTCGTCTTCGTATTTTCCAAGCTTATTTCTTCTCGTCTGCTTATAAAATGTCTGATGTTCCTTTTCTTGTAAAATTCGGTTTTTCCAGTTGGAAATGTCCTATTTTTCAGAGAACACTCATATAAATAGTGATTTCAAATAGATGTATAATTTTTTGAAGAAAATCATATAGGTTTTTGACCTTCTGGTCTATTTATGAACTATTCTAAAAACGACTGAATCGTTTAGCCGTCAACTTGTAATTCTTGCTCTGCCTGCCATGTGACTCTGTGAAAAAAAGGCTTGCAATAGAATGTGTTTAAAATAAGGCCGGACCAACATCTATGTTGTCTCTCTTCTCTTCTTCACCTGAATAATAATAAAAGTTATGAAAAGAGAAAATGGAGTGAGTTTAAAGGAGAGAAGAGGAAATGACGGAGAAAGGAGTCCTCCTTCGTCCGGAAAACTGCAATCTTTCACTGCCACCAACAAAGCTTTTTGACGAATTTCGATGGACGAAAAGACTCGAAAAGAGAAAACATAAAAGCAAAGAAAAAGTTAACGCCCGGACTCAAAAACGAGGAGGAATTTAGATCCCCCGCTTCATCTTCAGTGAAACCGTTGCTTTTCTTCCACGCAAAGTTATATTCTTCATATATGAGATGCCGTGCTTTTTCTTCATACTTTTCAATATATTAAACTTCTTACAGATGAACTTAACGCTGAATTGGTACATTTTTGTGCTCCTTCTTTGTCTACCAGTATCAGTGAATACTATCGAATGTCTGAACTACAGAGTAGCTGAGGGACAACCTATATTGAAGGCTGAACGAAATGTAGGTCCCGGAAATATCCATCGAAATTCTATCGAGATCAATTGCAGCCAAGATGCCACTCGAAAGCAGAATACTGCGTTAAGATAACTGGGAATAGCAAAACTGGAAACGAGCCTTTCATATCAGGTCGATGTGAGCATTCCGGAGAATGCAAGGAACACAGAAATGATTGTTTCATACGAACAGACGCCCAAGGGATGGAAGAAAGCGTTTGCTGCAGTGATGGAAATTTCTCAAACAAAGGAACACATATCTCAGTAACTTCTTCGATTATTCTGTTAACCTCTGTATATGTATTCCTATTTTAATTCTCTTAATGAATTGCTTAGTATAAAGAAACTTTTAAACAACATTTCATTGTAAACAAAAACAACGATTTACTTCTGGGCCTTCTTCAGCTTGGCGAGCTCGACTCGGACAATTCTGTTTCTCATCTGCTTGGCCTTCATAAGCTTGTATCTCTCAAAGTCGGTAAGCTTAGCTCTCTGAAAAACACTCATGTTTTTCATATACACGACAATTTTAGTGTTTTGATGAAGAATATACTTACGATGGCTCTTTGGGCGATCTTCTTAGCCCATTGAGTCTTCTGGAAGTTTTCGGCAACCTTGGCGGCGTCGAAGGCGGTCTGGACTCCCTTGGAGCGTTGTCCGACGCGAATCTTGACGACGAACTTGGTAAGGTGGAGGTCCTTCAAGTTTCTGACGGTGCGAGCGACTCCCGAGGATGGTCCATCGATTTGAACCTGAATAATATTAAATTACTTTTCTGAGTTTATTTTAAGAAAGAACTTACTCTGTTTCCATCGATAACGTTAACGACGGTGGCGAGCTTTCCTTGGTCGTTTCCGGAGGCGATGAAGACGACGCGCCCAATTTGAACGACACGGTTGAAGACCATGTTTCCTGTGAATTCAATTTTTTTAAATTTAAGAAACAGGATCCGAAACAGAGATAAATTATTAAGAAAAAGTATGCGATCATTTAAAAATACAAATTCTGATCATTAAAAACAAACAGATTTCGAAGATAGCTTACACTATCACTGTCCCCTATTTTTATGCAACTATTTTTTTCAAAAATTTCGCGAAAAATCCGTTGAAATTCACTAAAAAAGAAGAAAATTTAGGAAAAATTGCAAAGTGAGACACTGGAGCAGACACTACGGTGGCGATTTCGTGTCGAGACCCAATGGAGGCGGAGCCTAATGCAGAGTGCGGCTGGTTTCTCGGCAGCAGGGCGCAGTTTTTGTGGTAGTATTTTTCGGCGAAAAAAAATTGGAAAGAGTGTGTTTTTTTCAGATTACTAGTGATAATTGCGAATTTCGATAAGAAATCAATACCTTTAAAAATTAATGACATAAATATTTTTCAATTGTTCGATTTTCCATCTCCACTGCTCAAGCTGATCCCTTTTCTCTCTGGACAGTTGCCGAGAAAATATTGTGGTTAGTATGATTTTTAGATTGCATATCATGACAGAATTCTTCGAATTAATCTGATTTGATTGAATTTCATAACAGAATAAGCAAAATAAAGCTGTTTAAAAATAAGATGGATGTTTATTTTCAAAAATACGAATTATTTGTGCTTTAAAATATAAATACAGTTAATATACATATCGGGAGTCGATAAGCTTGACAGCGCTCTCTTCGTTCATCCTACTCATTCCATCCCTCAGTCGAGAAATCGAAGAATCTTGAAGTTGTTCAAACTGGTCCAGGAGAATCATCGTTGGGCTCGAATCATCACCGGCAGAGCAGATGGAAATCAGTTCAATCATATGGTCGCAGTCGAGTTTCTATAAAATGTAGTTTCGTTAAAAACAGCTTGTGTTATTCTTACTTGAGCCAGCGTCTGCCACTTGCACTGGTCGTCGAAAATTTTCGAAACACGGATTCGCGTTAAGTAGTCCAAATTGCACACGGAATCACTCAATTTTGGGTTCCTCTCCCATTCAGATCGACGTCTTTGTGATCGTGAAGTTGATGTGGATGGACCTGGTTGCTCGTCATCAGATTCCGAAATTGAAACTCTTGTAACACGAGGAGTAATTGAATCAGTCTCTTCCAATAGCGTCTCGGCATCTTGAACATTATAGTTTTTTTTTAATTTCGAATATAAAAACTATACCGTTCATGATCTCTTCCCTGGATCTTTTAACAACACGATTACGTAAACTGTCTTCAGTGGGAGCCTGATCAGGATGGGATCTTCCGAAAAGAGGCGACCGAGATACTGCTAAATCATTCGGAGCATTGAAGCCCTCCTTTTTCGGCAATTCTGGACGATCTCCGTTAATAATATTCTGGACAACACTATCTTCACTGTCCGCCAAGCAAATTCCCTGGAAAAATAATCACATTTTCAAAAGTATCATCAGATCAATTCGTCAAACCTTGTAGTTTTGTCGATTGGGATCGGCTCCATTATCCAGAAGTAATCCAACAACGGGATAGTTGACATTCTTAACAGCCAAGCTCAAGGATGTTTCTCCTAAAGCATCTTCGATATTTGTGTTAGAACCTCTCTCGATAAGTAATTGAATAGTCTCGAAATCGTTCATTTCAATAGCATGCATCAATGCGTTTCGTTTCTTTTCAGTATCCAAAAAGTCAATCAAAGCTCCTGCTTCTAAAAGCATTTCGATCAGAGATAACTTCAATCTTCTGACAGCAACATGAATAGGAGCAAAGCCTTCAGAATTCAATTGATTTATATCGAATCGTTGACCTCTTGTTGGTTCGAGCACTTCTTTAAAAATGGATTCGTTGTAGGCGTCTCCGAGATAGTGAAGAACCTGCAGTGATATCCAATTCGCTTGACAAAGGTTTCATGAAAATACCGTGTTTCCATGATGGTCCGAAATATTGATTTTGGCACCATGATTCATGAGATAATGAACTGCGTCTGGGTCACCAGCTCGAATAGCACAATGCAGTGACGTTAGTCCGTGATTATTTTGTACATTTATCACTTCTCAAAGCATAACATGTTGGATTATATTAGAACTGGGTATAGCATACCTTCTTTAAGACTGTTTGGAAGAACAGAAAGCAGAAGCTTGAGAGAGAAACTTTGTCCATTTTTTGCAGCAACATGGAATACTCTGGAACGGAGAAAATATGGTTTTGATTTTGAAGCTAATTCATCATACGTATTTCCTTCGACATCATGTTTCGCAATTTGTGAAACGAATGGCTGAAGAAGCGAAATTGTATCTCCGTTTGTTGCGAACTCTAGCAGTCTGTCAAACAGAGACACATCTTGCGTAGTTGAATGTTGAAGACGAGTTCTCGGTAGATATTTAAAAGGGATCGTTGTCACGTTATCATCAGAAGTCGAAAAACGAATTTCCAGCTCGAGTTCAGCTTCGATTGGTAGAATTGGGACTGTGAATGTGACTAACTGAAAAAAAAAAACTAGATTACTTGGAAAAGTTTTTTCAATAATACTGCATGTTTCTTCACGACATCCACAGCACATTCTTCTAAGTTCTCTCCTAGAAAATGAATATTGAGAGGTTCGGTGATATCTCCTGTAAAGTTTATCAATTTTTGGCTTTTTGTCAGCAATCTTGCCTGCTCCTGAATATGTTGCCCAAATGCGATCACCAGCGAAGCCCTCGCATGAGGAAATTTCATCGATGAAAATTCTATGGTACTGGTTTGAAGACTCCCTGTTTGTTGTAGAATTAATCTGCAAGAGTGCAAGAAGTTATGAAGGCAAAATATTCGGTGATGATTCATCAACCACAGTTGGCAACAAGTTCAACGAACCTCAGTGTCTGATTTAGACTTCTGAATATCATTGTTTTCATAGTATGTTTTATTTTCATCTGCCGAAGGCATTGATATTCAGTATGGATATATAATTGAAACAAAACGAACGAATGGGTATTGAATGAAAGCTCTCGCGGGAGAGATCTTCCGACCGCCTGCTCCACTGTGTGTAAACTCGGCAGCACCTGCGACTCTTCATTTCACTCGCTATCATCGAGATCTCTGGATCCAAGCACTTGGTCGATCGGAAGAGAGCGCGAGGACAATCTTATGACAATCTGATGGGAGAAGCGAAAATGTTATAAGATTTTTCGAGAAATAGAGAAAGAAGAAAAGAAAGAGATGAAGTGTTCGAAAATAATAACATGTATGACATTAACTGACCACGAGCTGGTAAATAGAAGTACTCGAAGGAACTATTCCAGGGCTCAATAAAAATTGTATACTTCATCCGAATTCATAACGAAGAACAGTACAGTCAAAATTCTTCAAGAAAATTCCTCAAAAAAAGAAAATCCTCAACGACAACTTTCAAGGCGCATACATTTTTATAGCCAGTTGGATCTCGCACCGATCTACAGTAATCTCATTTGAACTGGGCGCGCGCGGAAGCATCTCGAAATCTAGGAAAAATGATTTTCAAGTTTCATACAAGCTTGTTTTCTCGTAAATGTTTACTCTGTTAGCTTTCGATTTTCAGACGAAAAATTGTGTTGTAACATATGGAGTCAAACAAGCGAGAAATCGTGGAAGTTGGTGGGATCAAATCCTACTTCTTCCCAAATCTAGCGCTTTATGTGTCGAAAAATAGCGAAGCTCTTCTAAACGACCCAAAAAGCGTATGTTTCGCTCGACAAGCTGCGCCGTGACATACTATTTTCAGACTAATCTTTTTGCTGCCAATGTCTTCGGAGCTCTTAAAGACCAACCAAATGAGAATGACATCATCGAAATGATCCTTCCGCAAGATGCGAATGCTGACGTCCTCGCTGCTGGAATGGACGTTTGTCTTCTGCTGGGAAAGCAATATGTATGTTTTGAGTTGCCGATTTATTGGAATTTATGTTTTTAGCGCCAACTCTTCGAATCCGCCAATGAACGATTGTCTGGCCTCGGTCGCACTCACGATCTTGCTTCAATCAAGGATGACGAAAAGAAGCTTTCTGTACTCGCTCGAAGGACCAAGCTGAAGAAGACTGAGGACGCAAAGATTCTTCAGATTCTTATCGAAGCAATCTCCGAGGGGGATGATTTCGAAAAGCTTTTGAAGATCGCAGAGTTGTGCACGCATGATCTGGATTTTGATGCATATGTCCTAATCAAAGCCCTCGGCCTTGAATGTGAAGAAGCTGAAGAGGAATTCAAAATTATTCGCGAAAACGTTCTTGCGGTTCTCAAAGAGCGCAACCCTCTTTTGAGCGAATTATTGTGAGTTACATATGAAAACTGTAAGTCAGACGTTGTTTCAGGGTTGATGGACCGAAGGTAGCTCCGGTCAACGAGTTCACCCAACTTCTGCTAGGACCACTAAGTGAGGAGTCTCTCGAAAATCTAGTGACCCGCATTTCTGAGCAGTTTGAGCAGGAGCAAAAAGACGACAGCGACAAATCGCTTGTTGCAAGATATCATCTTGGATTCCAGTTGAATTTCCTGGTTGTTCGTACGCTCGCTGCTGATCAAAGAGAACTGGCGAAAAAGATTCAGTCGAAGATCCCTGCATCTATTAGATCTGAGATCTTCCCAGGATTGCAGAAGAGTGTCTTCAAGAGCTCAGTCTTTCTTGGTCATCACATTGTCCAAGTCTTTTTGGGATGTAAGAAATTGAAGTTTATTTTTTGGAAAAAGTATAATTTTATTTCCAGCCAAGAAATCCTTCCCTGAGTGGCCGCATACCGGGCTTTCGCAAGATTTCGATTGCATCTGGAGAAGACGAGCGATTGCTGAGCTTTTCAAGAAGTACAGTGTTTCCATTATCGAAAATGTTTTCGATGAGGCTGTTCCTTTGGTGATTATATATTTCGAAACAATAGAACGTTTAAAAGTTATAGATTACTGATGCTGGTGTCAATAACAGTGATATGTTGGAGAAAGTCATCAACGCTTTGCGTTTCGCTTCATGGATCGTCGAGTGTTATGGTACAGAGACTGAAAGCAAATCAGTCAAGGAACTCGCTTTCTTAGACACATCATCGAGAAAACTTCTCATGGAAAGCTTCAATAGTTAGTGATTTACTTTCTTCCATTTTTTCCAATAATGGATTTCACTTGCAGAGTTCTCTCAAGGATCTGATTCCAAAGATCACATAATGCGAATCGTGAAATCTTTGGAGCTCGCCGGCTCGATCTCCACCGCTACGCCGACCGATTCACAGCCATCTGTTTCACACAGTACAAAGCCAGATTTGAGCTACACCAGAGAAACTATACTGGACGCTCAATTGACCAAAGCTATCAACGCCAAGGCCGATGTACTTCGTGGATTGAACAATTCTAACTCAGTCGGATTGCTTGCAGAAGCTAAGGACTCCACTAGTCTTCTTGAGATTCCTGTTGACGAGACAGACTCGACACGTGTTTTGAACACCACGAAAGACATCGGAAACGGCGTTTACGTCAAAGCACAAGATCCAATCAAAGAGAAACCAATGGATCTTCCTGTCATCGCGCAACCGGAAAACCTAGCTCAAGTCGACTCATCGACTTCGACTGAGACTGTTTCTCTTCTTTCCACAGACGCGCGCGAATCGACCGATGGATGGGAGCAGAGTCCAACCAAATCTGTTGCTTTGCCAGTGGTATTGAAACTACTTATCTCTAAATTTAATATACAATGTTTCTAGGATGCTACTGTCGAAGAAGAAGAAGAATACCCCACCATGAGAGAGGAAGAAGAACGTTCCGCAACCCCAAATCAACAATATTCGTCTACTGAGAAGATCGAAACTCTTAAATCTCCAGAGAGTCGTGCGAAAACTTCGTGGGGAGCTGGAGATGTGACCCCAATTCCTTTGGCTACTCCAACCAACGAATACAAAGTGAGTGGCTTCGGAGGAGCTACATTGGCTAAAGGATTTGGAACGTTCGGTAGCAGTGGCGGAGGATTCGGCGGCGGCGGTGGTGGAGGTTATGGAGGAGGACGCGGCGGCGGATACGGCGATCGTGGTGGCCGTGGAGGAGGATATGGCGACCGTGGAGGTCGTGGTGGTGGCTATGGAGGTGATCGTGGTGGTTATGGTGGTGATCGTGGCGGACGAGGAGGTGGGTACAGCGGAGAGCGTGGAGGTTACGGATCACAGCGTGGAAGCTACGGCGCACCCCGTGGTGGATTCCGAGGAGGCGTCTAAGAACATTGCCTCAAATTTATCTGTACTGCTTGCTTTTTGAATTCGCACTTATTGCGGGTTCTCCAGTTTTACTTTTCCTTATTTTTCTAACACTTCTATTGTAAAAGTAGTTTCAAAACATAACCATTTTAAAGTGTTTCCGGTTGCATAAAGCGCAATAAAAATTTTGTGCGATAATCATTGTTTCACAGAAGTTTAGTTTATATTAGAGAGAACAAGTTGTAGCAGAAGCAAAGGAAGAATTTTCTTTCAATAGCAATCGTGCATCCTCAGAAAATGAAGTCTAGGTATGAAATCTGTCCAAGCTCTGGATAAGTCCGAGGAATTGACCGATCGCCTTTTGTGCTCTGTACGGAAGAATTCTGAAAGTAAAATAGTTGTTTCGTGATTCAAATATTTAAAACCCACTGAGTGCCAGGAAGAACCCAATAAAAACTTTTTGGCGTAACTAGATACTCTTGTTCTGTTTCTATCGCTTCGTATATCTTTTGAACAACGTATTCAGTGTCAAGGATCGGGAATATGGAAGGGAACCTAGTTGTAGCTCCAGTAGCATCAAACATCGAAGTGTGAACGTAGTATGGGCACACTAGTGTGGTCTTAACTCCTTCTTTTCCACTGGCCATAATTTCAGCAACAAGAGAATCGTGGAACCCAACGGCAGCGTGTTTTGTGGAGGTGTAATCTGCCTGGAAAATGTATACATACACAAAGAAATTGATTCTGAAAACATACCAATCCAGCTGAACCCATTTTTCCTGCTACCGAAGCGATAGTGACCACATGTCCATTGTCTTCTTCTAGCATTGGTGGTAGAAACTGTTGAACAGTCTGAAAGATGTAAAATTTGAAGCAGATTACATCTGATATTATTCTGGTGCAAAAAATCGGAGCTGTGGAACATCTTCTCGAGAAACGACGGTGAACCGAAGGTTCCACAAACAACCGTAACCTAAAAATTCTTCATTCTCCTGATTCATTTTTTCGGTTTTTCTGCGTGTTCAGTCAATAATTTTTTGGGAAAAAATCGAAAAATCGACGAAAGTCAGGGGAAAACGAGAAAATGAATCCGGAAAATAAAAATATTTTCAGGTTACTGTTGTTCCCGGTGTTTTTATACAAGCATAAAATCTCTGACATTATTATTTTACATACATAAAAATGAGCTTTGACATTGACGCCAAACGAGTTCTCGATATCTTTCACATTGCTATCCAAAATCATTTTGGCTGTAAAATTATTATGCTTTCTCCGTTTTCTCTTTGAAAACTTACCTGTAGCAACACCTGCATTATTCACTAATATATCAACTTTTCCAATATCTCTGAGTACTTGCTGTCCTACTTCTGATATTTTATTTGGGTCACACAGATTCACTTCATAGGAATGCGCCTGCAATTTGTTTAATCGAAACTACTGTACCCTTTGTTTTAACTCACTTTAACTCCGTTACTCTTAAACTCATCTTTCAGTTCATCCACTGATTTTAAGTTGATATCCCATAGAATCAATTCAGCACCCTGAGCTGCAAACTTCCGAGACAAGAGCTTGCCGAGTCCACTACCAGCTCCAGTAATCAGAATTCTCTTCCCGTGAAATTCTTTTTTTGGAAGGAGAGAGTATGGGAGAACGTATTTGTAGAGAGAAATTAAGTGAAATCGAATTAGGTCTATGAACAGAAGTAATGCCTCTAGAATGAGATCAAACATTTTCAAAGCAATAGAAACATACGATTCGGGGAAAGAGACAGTCCAAAAAAGTAAACCTTAAGATGGTATCAACGACATAAAAGAAGTATCAAGATAATATACGCAGAGAAAGAGAGATACGAAAAGTTTATGGAAAAGAAATGACTGATAAGATAGAAATATTCGAAAAAAAGTGAGGTTATAAATCAAACATCAGTTCGGAATACTGAATAGAATCTGGGAAGTTTCTACAAACTTACAAAGAATAGAGGACCTTGTAGATTTGGTAGATTTGTGTATGTAATAGAAAATTTAAAAAAAAGGAGTTCGACTTATCTATGAACACCGCCTAGTCGCCGCCTTGGCAATGCAAGCGGGCCGTTGACGGCTTGTCGAGAGACTATTCATTCATTGTGAACATGGCTATAGTTTTAAACAAAAATGTGCTAGATATGAATCTGTTAACCGCGAAGGTGTGTTTTCATAACATTTGAAAGCTCTATTCATCTCATCAGAAAGTAACAGCTACAAAAAGCTACATATCGTATTTCCCCTAAAAGAACTGAACCTTACACATGCACTTTGACATTAATTTTCTTGGTTCCTGTAAGAGATTTTTAAAATCTGCAAATTAAAAAAAAAACGTTGAAGATAAGGTGCGGTCAATACTTCAGGACCCCTCCCCTCTTGATTTTGGAAATTCCAGAAGAACGGGAAGAGATATCAAAATTCTCGTAAACGCCATCCGATTCAAGATCAAATGAAACCTTA
Source organism: Caenorhabditis nigoni (assembly GCA_027920645.1). Lineage (NCBI taxonomy): Eukaryota > Metazoa > Nematoda > Chromadorea > Rhabditida > Rhabditidae > Caenorhabditis > Caenorhabditis nigoni. Next base: position 6,254,029 of record CP115864.1, read on the forward strand.
CAATTAGGGGAAAATTTTTCATGGTTCTACCACTTTAGGTTTTACGGTAGACAGAATAATGAGAACTCAAAATAATCCGCTCATCTCACAATCAGAAATATCAGTGGAGCAATTTTTCTGTGAACAAAATAAAATTGCAGGAACATTTAGACTAAAATCAAAAAATTGGGCTGAAATTGGACTAAACGAACTGACAAAAATTATACCTAAACGGTACACTCTAATTAATTTGAAATCTTAAAAAATCTAGAAAACAAAGTTTCGAATAACTCAATTTTTCAGAGGACACAATTTTTATTCACTTTTCACTGGAAATGACAAACTCCCATGTACTAGAAATTTCCTTCGCAATTTCCAAATTTTCTTCATAACCTTAGAATTACATTCTTGAAACAAAAAGAAGACCTAAATCTCTTTTCTCTTCTCATCTCCTCCTCATTCAGATGAATCATTTCTCATCTCTCCATTCTCCTCGAGCCCTTTTGATCCATTCTGGTGCATGCTACCCGAGGATGTGCTCTTCTTTTTTCATCCTCTTTTCTTTTTTATCTCTGCTCTCTAACTCTCTCGTCAAAAATTGAACACGAATTCTCTTCTATTTTCCCATCTTAACCTTCTCTCACCATCGTGTTCCTCACCCTTCTTTCTCCCAATTTTTCTTTCTTTCTATCTTTGCGTCTCAATGTCTTCCCAGCACCATTTCTCTCTTTGGGCGCTGTCCCTTCATTCGTTTGTTTTTTTGTTTACCTCTATTGATTCAGCATAGAAACATTTTTTTATTTCTAGATGGAGGAATTCACCAGTTTACTGGATATGCTATCTCCAGATATGGCTGCCGGTCTTCTGAAACAAATGAATCCAGTTGACATGTAAGTAGTACGGTAGGACGACAGTAAAGAAATGGGAAGTTCTAGAATCAACTAGAATTCATTCCTATAGAGACGTTTAGAAGTTTTCAGCTAGTGCTTTTTTCAGAATCGAGCTATCAAATGTATCACCACAATGGGAACATGTAGTTAAATCGAATCAGATTGAAATCAAAGAGCTTCATGTCAACTTAGAAGGAATGGAATATCGTAGGTGTCCGTAAAAGTAATTCAACGAAAAAACAACAAACATTGTTTTAGATTGGAAAGAAAAGACATGTGCAATTCTGGGGATTAAACCCGTTCAACGCAGTTTCGTACACTTTCTTTTCTATTACAGAAAGGAAGAAGAACTGAAAAAGATGTTAGAGGATCCGGAAGATCCAACATTTGTTGAAAAAGTTTTTGATGATGAAACTTTCGTATGGTGAGTACAGAACCAGACTTTAAATGTTCACAAAAATGGTAGTTTTTCTTGGAACGAAAAAAATTTCCACATCTATTAAAAACAAAGACAGAGCTCTAATTCTGTAGTTGACAACTTTTTTGCACAGTTTTATCCAAATGAGGTATACCGCTTGAAACCAACCAAATGCCAATTCTTTCAGAAAAATCACTTTTGAGCGGTATATCTCATTTGGATAAAACTGTGCAAAAAAACTTGTCAAACTGAAATTTTATTTTTGCTTAATAGAGTTCAACTTTTTCAAGTTTTTTTCACCCAATAAACTTGTTACCGTATTGCCTCTGATAGAATTTGAGCTCAATCATCTCGATTCCTGCTGAAAACATCAAAAAATTGTCAACTGATAAATTATTTATCATAATATTTCCAATATTTTATCAGGTTTTTGATATCTTTTACAGGAATCGAGATAATTGAGCTCAAAGTTGATGGTTTGAGTGAGCTTCTATTAGAGAAAATATGGTAAGCTTTTTAAACATCTAGAGTTGCGCAATTTCAAATAAAAACAGGTAAAAGTGATAGTTTTGACCAATACTAGATTTGTGTTCAACATAATTTTAATTTTAAGCCAAGTTCGTCAAACCAATATCCAAGTCTTCACACCGAACCCCAAACTTGCTCTTTTCAATGTGATTGATCATATGCTCCGCCTGTTCACAGGAACAATTCACATGGTAAACATTGCTGACTGTCTGCCAGTTTATGATGATATTATAATCCCGATTCTGAAAAAGAAACAAGTGAATATGTGCAAAAAGATCATGTTTCCGTACTCCGTTGAGCCTGTATCCAATGCCCTTGCATCGAGGGTAATGGCAATTCCGAATTTGCACGCCATGGAGTGTCTTTTCAAGTTTCCTGATGACTTTCGGAGTAATAAGGTACGTCAGAAGATTTTGTTGGGTGTCTTGGTGATTACTGTTAAAGTTTGTTAAATTTGATCCTTTAATTTTTTAATCTGGCCAAAGCCAAATGTTTAGCTTCATTTTTAAAAGGAATTCTAAAGACCTTTTTTAAAAGGCCTTTTAGGGGGAAACTGATAACCAAAATGAAAAAAATACTTGAAAGAAAAACAAATCAATCGGAAATACGAGCCAAAGTTTTCTTCGAGAATTCAGATGGATCAACCCTACATATTTTTCATTTTCAGAAAATCACAATTCCACATGTCAGGATCGGATCTTCTGCATGGATGACTCGTCACTGTTTCTTGAACATGGATTGCGAAAACATAGTATTGACTGATTCGAACTTCGATGGGAAAGATATGAATGCATTTGTTAAAAACTGGTTGGAAGGAGATAACAAAAAATTGAGAAGAATGCAACTGACTTGGTGTAATCCAGTTGACTGGAAAAGTAAATTTCAAAATCATATAATGGATGGAATCAAGGGAAACAAGTGGAAACCCAAGGATAAGACCAGATCTCGATATTTCAAAATCAGAAAGTAAGGAAAGAGGAAGATCCAAAATCTAGTTTTAAATGTTTTCAGAGGCCAAATCGATTGCTCATCTGGAATTGATATCACTCGTTCAGATGGAGCATTTGCAACAATAATGAGAGACAACTACTCGTTTTCCTTCGTCGTCTGGAACTATCCGGAAACAACCACTTCTTCTTCTTCTTCTTCTTGATTTCCACATTCACCTATTTTATTTTCAATATTCAATTTTTCCACTCCATCCAAATTATTCTACATCTCGCAGTTCTTATTCTGTCTTGCAGAGAAACTCATTGCTCAACTAGAAAATTCTCTAGATTAAACTGTTCTGCTTCTCCTGTACATATGAATTTCTGAAAAATAAAATTGTCGAAAGTCAGGTGTCAGATAGCAAGAGTGTTCTATTATGCTTTTGAAAAATCGAAGCTGTGAACCAGAAAAGCTTTGTGGGCGGTGCCAACAGTCCCCATAATGAAGTCCATTGTAACTAAAAATGTTCAGTTTTGTAAGAAACTTTTGTGTTGAAAACCTTTAAACAAGTCGAACAATATAAATTTTCAAAACTTAAAAGTTACATAAAATCAATCTTTGGGCAACCTGCAAATCACTAAAATTGTGTTCTGCACAGTCTTTACTCTATCGATTCAGCTATGTTACGGCAACACGCAAATTGCAATAACTGATAAGAATTTGTTTCAAATGATTGTATCCTTGTTCTGTAACATCGAAAGTTTGAACTATGAGTGCTCCATCAAGAGTTATTTAATTGACTCCTGAAGTGAGTTGATTTCCAAATCCTCTATCCCAACTTTTCCATTTTCAGAACCATGATTTGTGTCAGACGGATGAGACTGATGGGACAAAAAGATTCCCCGTCAATCGAGATATCCAAGAAGAAATAATGGAATTAATCAAGAAGAAATTACTTGATTCTATTGAACTGCAGCAATTCTTGGTCAGCAGAGAAATCGATTTTCATGAAAAGTAAGATCTGAATATCTGCATAATAATGAAGTACTGAATCCTCAGATACATTGATTCTTTGGCAAATCGGGATGATCAGAGAAACTACAACAATCATAATGATCTGGAAGAACATGATCAGGGAGAAATGAGTGATGAGGAGGAGGAAAAAACTCTCAATTACTGTAGAACTCAGTTGATTGGATTGAAGAAAAGATTGGAATGTTTGGGAAGAAGAGAACAAAATGCTTGTGATTATTTGAGTTCTCCAATTCGACAACTCAATATTTTGTGTCCTTCGGAAACTGAAAACCACTATAAAATCACAAACAAATCATGGATTCCTATTGTTAATTCATCAATCACACTGCAGAAAATCAAACTGATTTGTGAAAAACTAACAGAAGTCGAAATTGTAATCGAGAAGACATTTTGGTCGACGGAAGTTGGGAATCTTGTTGAAAAGTTGGAAGGATCTCAAAAAGAAGTGGCTTTAGAAATTATTCTAAAAAGGGTACTTAAATAATAGATTCTCTCAAGAAATTTAATTTTTAATAGGTCAACTGGGCATCTGGAATTTCGGCAAAAAACAATTTGGTTTCATTGGTCAGACATTTAATTGACAAAAGTGAGACTCGAGAAAAAGTATTCAAAACCTTGGAGCAACCTAATATTGCTCAGTTTTCTGTTGTGGAGGATTATATTTTGAGCATCAAAACTTATGTTACCATATTTCTGGCCATGAAAATCGTAAGTTTAAATTTCATGATACCTTATTTCTTCTCCTAGAGGCTCATCCAAATTGTTGATTTTGAGCTCAATTATCCCAATTCCTGTGAGAAATATCTTCACGAATAAAACATTGGTAATGTTATGATTAATAATTTATCAGTTGACACTTTGTTGATATCTTTCCCAGGAATCGAGATAATTGAGCTCAAAGTTGTCGGTCTGGGTGAGCTTCTAGTACAAGAAATACGGTATTTATAAATGTGCTTCTTTTTTCAGACGGATCTACTTCTTACTATGGAAACTTTTCTGTGTGTGTGTGTGTGTGTGTGTGTGTCTGTCTCGGACATTTACTTGAATAACTCAAAGGGACATGGGACTTCTATAATGGTGTGTGGTATGTAGTCATGGACTACCGAGCGCTTCATGCCCATGGTGTCCGGGGTCTCCTAGCTAATAGGGAACCTATAGGGGTGAAAATCGAAATTTTCAAAATTATGCTCAAACTCACTAAAACTTCATGAAACTTTGCAAAATGGTTTTTATGTCTTTCTAAGTGCTGCCTACAAAAATTTGAGCTCAAACTTTAAAAATTAAATTTTTTTGAAATTTTTGTTTTTTTCGAGAATCACTCAAATTTTGATTCTGTGGCCAATTAAAAATGTGTGTCATGATGTATTTTGTTTTACAGACATTGTTTTCAGATACTTCTGGAACTTTCTGAGGCTGTATTCATAGAAATTTTTCTGTGGAAGCCATTTTCTTTCCAAAAATCAACTGAATTTATTTCCAAAGGAAAAATGAAAGCGGGAGAATGCACTAAGTATTATGTAGTAATGTACTACCGAGCATTTCATGTCTATGGTCCTGGGCCTTCTAGCTAACAGGAGAAAACTTTCTGATGCCATATGAACATTTTCCTTGGAAAATAATTTTTTTCTCAAAACATCAACATGAAAAACATATCCGGATCAGTTTTCTGAATTCCAAAAAGTCGAATAATATAAAAATGATTATATACCTCCGGTTTTGAATTCCCGAGTTTCAAAAATTTTGAACTTTCGAAAAAAATCAGAAATCGAAAAATACGGGAAACTAAAAATTGTGAAATTCGAAGTATCGGAAATTCAGACAATCGAGAATCAGACATCCAGAAACTAACAACTTTAGGAGGCTTTGACAAAACTCGAAAATCAGATGAGGTATGAAGTTTTGAAATATAAACATACATGTTGCGGGCCGGGCCGGGCTGAGCCGGTGGAGGAGTTTTCACTGCCGGCCTGGCCCCGCCGTTTGGAGGCAAACAATTTTTAGAGTAATTTTTGAGAGATTTGGATTTTTGGAAACATTTTATCAAAATTTCTTCGTTTTCAATTTCAAGAAAGGTCCTGGGCTAAATTTCGCACTTTAAAATGATCATTTTGACAAAAATGTATCAAAACCAACAGAAAAGTTTCGAATTTTTCGGAACCCGGGCCGAGCGGGGAAAACTTTTTTCTAGCCCCAGGGCCAACCCGGGCCGGGCCGGGATTTAGAAAGGAGGAATATAAGAATTTTTGAACTCACGTAGTTTCAAAATCAAACCTCTGAAAATTAATTTTCCCCACTCCTCAACTTCAAGTGAATTTGCAAATTCTCGAATTCTCGAAATCCGGGAATATCGGAAACTCGAAAACTAAAAATTTCGGAAAGAAGGGTATCTAGAAAATTCCAGAAAGTTTCAGAAGTTTTCAGAACATTCTAGAATAATCCGGAGTATAAAAGAAAATTCAACAAAACTCAGAAATAATCAAAAAAGTTCCAGAAAGTTCCAGAAGTTTCCAGAAATTTCCAATAGTTTGCAAAACATTCTGAAAAAAAGCTTCAAAACATTCTAGAACGTTCCCGAACATTCTAGAAAGTTTAGAAAGCTCCTGGAAACTTTAAAAAAATTTTGGAAATTCAAGAACTTTCAATAAAATTCCAAACGATTTTAGAAAGTTTCAGAAAATTCTAGAAAATTCCAAAAAAATTTCAAAAATGTCTTGAACTTTTTCGAATTTTAGCTCTCTTTATAAAAATACGGGCAATTGCAACCCTTGCCCTATACTTTCGGTGTAATCTAGAACCACAGGCTTAGATAAAATGATGTAAGAAGTTTCCGAAATTCATGAAACCCGAAGATTTGAAAAACTCGGAAACTCCAGATATTCAAAATTTTGTGAATTTTTGTTCGAAATTCGAGACTTTAGAAATTCAGAAAATTCTATTCTGTTATTAAGAAACAGGTGCCATGAAGAGACTCGAAAACTCGGAAATAAAAAAAACGGATATTTGAATTCAGTTATCGTGTTTTCCCTAAGAACCGATAAAACTCAACGGAAATTACCAGAAATTTGGGAAAATTAGGAAAAAGTACGTCTGCAATTACCGAAAAACAAACGGCCTAGCAGGGTGGGGATCAGAGGTGGGCATTAAATAGATGTACCTTTCAATTGTAAAAATCTAAAACTAGAAAATTGAAATACTTCGGGCACTCGAAAAGTGGGCAATTTAGAAATTAGTAACTCAAGTGTAAGATACAGTAAACGAAACCCAGGAGGTTGAGCCCCCGGCAGGGGGCTCAAACCGACTGGTACAATCTACCGACAAAAATTTGGTTTTATTATATACCAACTTATGACGAAGACATTGGAACGCTCTGATTTGAGAGATAATCATGTGATCAGCATTGTCGAGGTATTCGAATCCAACAGACAAAAACTGAAAAGTTTTTTGGAAAGATTTGATGACCTGCTTGCTCTGATCGAATCCAGAACACAGATTCTTGACATGTTGGTTTTTTTTGTTTTGTATTAAAAAATCTGAAATTTGTTCAGCTCCACGCAATCCCGGATTAACTCTCTTATGGTATTACGAACGCCTTCTTCTTCTCCTCTCCCTCTTCCAGTTCCTGCTCCGATAGTGACGTCATCTGGAACATCTTCTCCTGCTGTCAATGTCCGCCATCTGACAGTCATTGAACATCCAAACAACTACAGTATGCAAGGACATTCAGTAGTCACCAAGGAGGCAATGGATGCGTTGGCGAAGGAGATTGAGCAGAAAGTTAGAATGGAAATGGAAAAAGAAAGGAGGATTGCAGATCAAAGAAGAGAAGAATTGGAGAAGAAAGAGAATGAAGAAAAGGAAAGGAGATAAATAAGTTTGAGGAAAGCTAGAGAAGCTCAAGAGAAGTTACGAATCGAGAAGCGAAAAAGACCGAAGGAGGAACAAAATACTCGGAGAGAAGAATACAAACGGAATAATAGGTGTACGATGTTCCAAGGTCTCACAATCTTCCGACATAAATCAAAAGAAACATACAGCGAAGGAGTGTTCGTTGGAAAAATTGTCGGAGTTTATTTCTCCGCCCACTGGTGTCCTCCGAGTCGAGACTTCACTCCGATTCTACGAAACTTCTATTTTCAAGTTGAAGACGATGTTGAGATATTATTCGTTTCAAGCGACCAAACTAAAGAAGAAATGATCATATATTTAGAGGGATATCATGGAGATTGGTTCCATTTGCCATACAGTTCGCAACTAGGTCAGTATTTGTCAATTCAATGGGAAATCAATTCAATTCCCACATTGGCAATTTTCAAACCAAACGGAACCCCAATAGTTCGAAATGCTCGGAGTCTAGTCGAAAATTGCCAGAACCCACAGCAACTGATCAACCAATGGAAATCCTTGTGATTTATTTTGTCTTGCTTCGTATTATAAACCAGCAAGCTGGTGCGCCTTCGGTGCGATATAATCAATTTTCTTACTGATTGGTCGCTCTGCTCCTTTTTTGAATTTTTTGAAAAACATCAAGTAAACCTATATTTGTTTTTCCATGTTTTTCAAAAGTCCACAGACTGACAGGGGGACCAACAGACGCCTCTAGCGTTTTATATATAAGAAAGATAATAATAATAAACAGTTTAATTCAATTAATTTATTGTCAATACACACATTATACATCTATTCACAGTACTTTATATTGTTTAAAAGTATTAGGCGCTGGTCCCTTTATCATCATCGTCGATACTGCTGAAGTCGAAGGTAGTCTCATGGCTTTCAACTTCTGTGTCATACGGATTCACATCTTCCGATTCACGAAGCTCTGCGTAATCTTCCGCGATAGACTCTGTAGTTTCATCAATGTCTTCATGAGATTTATCGCCGATAGTTGTTTCCTGAAATCAAAAAAAGGAGTCTAAAAACTTGAAGAGGTCATCGATCACCTCTTCTTCTTCCTCAAATCTCTCCAACATTTCTCCAGTGGCCCTCGCCATTTCTTCAGTCACCCAAATCAGTTGCTCCGATTCTGGAGTTCCGCAGTTTTCCATCGTCTCCACAGTGACCTAGAAAAGAAGAAGTTTATGAAATTCGATTTCAGATATTATGATTTCACCTTATAGACAGTTTTTGTCGGTGGCCCTTTCAGCACCCATTTTATATCCGCTTCCGAATATCTCGCTTCTTTCTTGAATTCGTGCATACTGAAATTTAAAAAAAACAGTTGAAACACGGATTTTCTGATGTTACCTGAGACGCTTGTGAATTTTCAGTATCCAAAGTGGTCGTGGATCACTTCGACGCGAATTGCTTACCATTTTCTACTATCCGTAAACGAGAAAATAAAATGCTCAGATATCCACTAGAATTGCGTTTTACGAGGAATTCGCGGCATGTCGAGAAGGTCGAAAAACTTTGGCGCAGAAAATTGATGTTGTGGACCTATATTTGCGACATAAATAAAATTTTGAATCTTGAAATTTTATGGAAATTGATTTGTGATATAAAATAGTAACAACCGGCTCTAGAAATCAATAAAACAGAATTGAGAGAAAATTTAGGAACGAGGGGCATCATATAAAAGTACAATAAAAATCAAGTTAATGAATATGTTAGATGTAGATGAATTTAGCGCCACGATGTGAAAGACGTAGTTTTGTTGGCATTAGTCGAAGCTCCTCCTCCGAAAATTGAAGAACTAGCTGGAGCCGTCGTTTTTGCTCCTCCCCCGAAAATAGAGCTGCCAGTCTGTGGAGCAGTAGCCGCGGCACCTCCTCCGAACAATGACGATGTTTGCTGGCCTGTTGCAAACTGGGCGAATCCACCACCGGCTGGAGCACTTGGTGTTGATGAAACTGCTCCACCGAAGATTGAAGCATTTTTACTCAATCCACTTGCCGGTGCTGCACCTCCTCCAAACGGCTTGGCTCCAAATACTGGCTGAGATCCAAACTTCGGGGCGCCACCAAAAACAGAAGACGACGTTGTTGATGTTGCAGGCTGTTGAGATGCTTCACCAGTCGAAAATGAGAAGGAAGGCTGTAAGAAGAAATTTAGGGAAAATGATATTTGTATCTGATTACCTTCTGTTGTTGTTGTGATGGTTGTTGAGCATTTCCACCGCCAAAAAGCCAAGAGTTATTTGAAGCAGTACCAGTTGAAGCCTTTGGAGCAAAGGGATTATTTCCGGTATTCGAATTGGCAGCGTTTCCAGAGCTTCCGAGACCACTCATAAATCCTCCTGGTCCACCACCATTCACCATCGAGTCATCTTCCATTCCGTCATCAACGTTCGGCACAGTTGGAGCTGTTACTGATGATCCGAAAGCGGACGATGTCTGAGCTGGAGCACCCCCTCCAAACGCACCGAATCCTGTTGGTTTCGCTGGTGGGGCTGAAGAACCAGTATTGAACGAAAATGAAACAGATGAAGAAGCTGGTGTGGGGTTTTGAGCTTGTGCTGGCTGAGCCGATCCCTTTCCGAAGCTTCCAAATGGAGAATTAGTCGTTTTAGCGCCACCTCCAAAGATACTTGAAGTATTTCCAGTAGCCACTGGAGTAGCCGTAGCAGCTCCACCAAAGATACTTGAAGAATTGGTTGAAGCAGGAGATTGTGTCCCGAGTCCGCCACCAAAAATAGAAGGCGTTGAAGTGGTTGATTTAGGAGTTGAGTTGAAAGCTGAATAAAAAGAAATTCGAAATGTATTTCCTACTTGAAGACTTACAGAAACTAGGAGTTTTTGGAGTGAGATCTGTTTTAGGCTCAGTGGCTGGAGGATTTGTTGTGACTGTAGGAGCTGGTACCTCAACTTTTGGAGTTTCATTAACTGGTTCCACTGGCTTGGGTTGCTCCTGCTTAACAACTGGTTCTTCTTTCGGCGTTTCAACTTTTCCCATTGGTACTTTGACATCATTCGACTCCTGTTGCTTTTCTTCCACTTTCGTCACATTGGGAAGCTTTGTTTCCTCGTTTTTATTCGCTTCAGTGTTTTCTTCTTTTTCTTCTTTTGGACTGATGTTCAAGGACGAATTCAAAAGCGAACTACTTCCAGCCGTTGTTAATGGAGATGTTCCAGCTGACACTGGCGGAGCTTTTGGAGCTGTTGACCCGAAAAGACTCCCCGAGAAAATAGAAGAGGAAGTTGAAAGTGAGGCTGGAGTTTTTTGATCTTTGACTTCCTCTTTCATAGTAGCTACTTTCGGTGTGGCAATAGCTGGAACAGGTGTCGTCGTAGTTGTCTTCGGAAGAGAAGTCACTGGAGCTGTTGTAACTGGTTTCGCTGGGGATTCTACAGTCACAACTACAGTTTTTACTACTGGTGGTTCATCAGCTTGTGTCGCGGCGTCTGCTTTTCTGGATGGAGTTACATCTGCCGTGGTGAACAATGACGATGTCGGCATTACTCGTCTTGGAGTCATGCTCAATTTCAAAATAGCATTTGACAGGTTCGATGTGTCGAGTTCTTCCAGCTTTTTAGTTTTTGGTTCATCCGCCTTCTTGTAAGACTCTATGATCACATTCCTTGTTTTCACTGGACCTTTTTTCTGTACCCTTGAAACAAGTAGTTGTCTGGCTTTTACGATTTCAGAGTCGCTCATTTTTCCACGTTGTGGAGCATTTTCTGCTGGAATGCATATTTCGGATGATTGTACCAAAGTGGCATTAGCGTTCTTTTTCACATCAGCTCCTTTGGAAATTTCTCGTTTGAAACGTACGAAATCCAATTCAGTTCGTTGAATACGTTCGCGGGTGTCCAAGATGATTTTGGTTACGTTACGCATGACTTTCAGAGCGATTTCAGACTCGGCACCATGGCGAAGCTGATTGAGATTCGAGTTGTATCGAAGAGGGGATAGAACAGCTTGCTTCCGAAGAGATTCCTGTAAAAACAATAAAATGAATTATCATAGGGGAGAAAATGAATTACCTTTTCAACCAAACTTGTTCTCAACTTCTTGATCTTTTCACAGCAATCCTCGTACTTTCCATTCAATAAATCAGCAGTCGTTTCTAGTTTATTGAACCTCATCATTTTCTCTGTTTCGGACATGCTTCGGAGCTTCTCCAGAACTCGATCACCGTCATCAACGCCAGCAACCAATTCCATCTTTTCGTCAATTTCAAAATCCATCTCTTTTACCGTATGTTGAGTTCTCTCCGACATTCGTTCGATTAGCACAATCAGGTTTCTCAGTTCATCCATAACTTCTTTTGAATCTCCTAAAGATGCTTGAACCACTTCCGCGCATTCCATGACACAGTTTTTCATTTTTCCCACAGCAAATGACATTTTCATGATGGAATCTTTCGTAGATGTCATCGTCAAATTGATCTTGTTGACACGATCAACTAATAATTTTTTCTTAGCTGCCAGCGCTTCAGCCTTCTTGTTTTCAAGAGCTTTCAAATCTTCTGCAGTAGAAGAAGCCGGTGTGAGTGTGGTAACCGGAGCTTGTTTTGATTGAGGGGCAGGCGCTGTTAGGGTAGCTTCAGGAGCTGCTACGTTAGCTAGAGATGATATTTTGTTGCCGCCAAACAACGTGGAAGCAGCAGTAGTTGGTGTTGATCCCAGAAGAGGAGCTGCTGGTTTCGGTGTAGACAGTGGTGCACCAAAAATGTTGGATTTTGGAGTTGGAGCGACAGATTCCAACTTTGGTTTTTGCTCGAAAATAGTAGATGGCTGTGCTGTCGGAATCTGGGCGGGCGAAGCTGAGGAAACATTTGAAGAAGTGGAAACATCTTGAGTCAGCTGTAATTTGGCCAATCCGGTAACACCAATGCTCTGACTAGCACTGAAAGTAAGTCAGTTTTTGCGTAATTATCGATAAAACTCACATTTGACAGGGCTTGTGGGCAGTGACAGTGCTTATGACATGATGAACGGTGAGCACTCCGTCGTTGGTGAGACACAAAACAAGTGGAGATGGACGATGCTTCCGAGACCCATCCGCTTCTGAAAATGAGATAGTGTCACAATTAGATATTTGCGTCATCGTACCTAACGATACTTCTTCTGCCATAGATCTGTCCACTGCTAGTCCAATCGGAACAGTGTCCTTGCCACTCGCTGTGGTTGGCAAGTAGATTCCTTCTCCTTCGACAGGAACCCAAGTTTGCCACTCGTCTCTTTTGCCCACAGTGGCGATTTCACTTGTTTTTGAGTTTCCAACAATCACAACGTTCCAGTCAACTAGTAATTGAGAAGCAGGGAAGAGGAGGGCAGGGAAGGTCCACTTCGAAGCGGAATAAGAGAGCTCATGGTATTGCATCCATTCAGTGGGTTTATCTTTCTTGCATCTCATCAGATACGCGTCATGATCTGTTCCTCTTTCGAAAGAAACAAGCCATTCAGTAGTTGCAAGCCAGCATAGGCCAGTTACTTTTCCATAAGCGGGAGTGTGTTCTGGTCCAGCCTGACTTCTAACAACATCCAGCTCTGGCTTCAATTGTACGATTTTTCCTAACGAGTCTCCAATCGTTAGTTGTTTTCCCTTCGGACTCCAACTGATTGCAGTAGTGATAGCTCCAAGTTTCCCGATTCCGATGAGTTTTTGACTGGATGGATTTTTAACATCGATCTTTGCAACCATTATACTTCTATCGGTAGATGAAGCTGCGAACGTATCCGGAAACGCGGGATTCCATTCCAAACAGCTTCCTTGGTTAACTTGTTCTGTACCAACACGTGTTGAGCAAATTGGTTTGAATGGAACAGAACTGACAGCTGAGCAGAGAGATTTTATATCGAATACATCTACAGAAACATCATTGTTTCTAGTGTGTAAAACTGCCAGCAGCGTGCCATCAGAGTTGACTCCCATATCGTTAATCTCTTCAACTCCGTGTAGTCCGATAGATTTGGCAGAAAGATCCGTCACTTCAACATTCATGTTCTCCCGAGTTACTTTGTAACTGAGTAGACTTTTCGTAGGAAAACATATCAGCTGAAAACATGAGTTATGAATCACTGGTCTAATTGAAAGGATATTCACCTGGTTAGTGCCTACAAGAGCCAACGTCACTCCGAGTTGTGAAGACGTAGCAAGACGATTTCGGACTGTTTTTCCAGCAGGAACTGTGTCAACCTTCTCGGAGAAAATCCTGAACTTTCTACACGTGTGGTAGTAGAAGTCGGTGACCTGAGACACATCCTGCGCCACTTCATCGGTCGCCATTACTGAAAAGAAGAGGAAGAGGATTATTTAAAGATAAGTGACTGAAATGGCTGATCCACTAGCGACTCAAGTGAAACCGCCAGCAGCACCGGTGGATAATGCAAAATTGCTTGCTGACTTGAAAATCAAACTGATGCACATGAAAAGAGGTCTACTCGGACTAAAACAAGAGCTCAAAAACCGAATGGAACTATGGGAGGCTGCTCTGGAAGATATCGAGAATTTGGAAGGAATGGTTCGAAGTTTTGTGCGACAATTTCTTCTTAACAAAGCACTGGTTTCAGGCAAACGAAGCTAAAGAAAATTTCAAGAAGCAAAAGGACGACATGAAGGCTGAAAGGAAAACGGGTCCGAAAAAATCGAAAGATGAAGACAAAAAAGATGAGAAGGTGGACGATGGTATGGATGAACAAAAAAATCCGGAAGAAGAGAAGAAGACCAGCAATGAGAAAAAGGACGACAACGAAAAGAAGAAAGATATTTGACAACCTATTTGATTATTTGATACATAAATCGTTTCTATAAAGTTTTCACCATGTTTCAAGCCTTATTTCAAAAATGCGAAATTTCGAAAATGCGCCAACGCACCGAAAGTGTGTCATACCACTGGAAACGCGCAAACAACACCGGCGAAAAATTTCGCAAGAGTGCAGCTGAATTCGCCGCTTTCCGTCTAGAATCTCTGTCGGTTTCTATTTCTGAAATTCGGCGACAATGGCTCCAAAAGGACCAACTCCCGATAAAGCTAGATTGGGACTGCCTGATAGATGGCTACATTGTCCAAAAACGGGAACGGTTCGTGAAAAGTGTGATTTGAGTGATTCTTACACATTTTTCTTACAGATTGTGAATGATCTGTTCTTTCCATTCAAAACACCACTCTGTAGAATGTATGATCAGCAGATTCCCGAGCGGAAATGGAAATTTACTCCAGCAGACGTCTTTTCAAGTCCATTTCTGAATGGCCGTAGGATAGGATTGTGGATTGACCTTACCAATACAGATCGATATTATTTTCCGGACGAAGTGAGATAACGATTCTTGTGCAACAAACATGGATTGATTCATTTTTAGGTTACAGAAAAATCATGTAGATATGTAAAAATGGCGATGGCTGGACGTGGAATGTCTCCTACTAAAGAGGAAACCGACAAATTCATCAAGATCGTCTCAGAGTTTCATGAGCAGAATCCGGAACTTTTAGTAGGACTTCATTGTACACACGGATTCAACAGAACAGGATTCTTAATCGCCGCCTATTTGTTTCAAGTAAATGTACGGACATATTCAATCAAAAAGTAATTTGATAAGAACAGCTTTCTCAGGAATACGGTCTGGACGCCGCAATCTCAGAGTTTGCTAACAATCGCCAGGGAGGAATCTATAAACAAGACTACATCGATGACCTGTATACGCGTTATGATCCTTCGGAAGATGAGAGAGTAATGGCTCCAGAAAAGCCTGATTGGGAGCGACAACAACACTTCAATGATGGGCCAAATCAAAACAACAACGGCACAGCTTCAAGCAGCCAAGCTAATTTTGCAAATGGTTCCCATTTCTTATTTCTGACTTTTTATCTAAAACTGTTCAATATTCAGGAAACGGGAATCAAAGCGCCAGCAGTAGTAATGGTCAAAACAATGGCGCCGGCGTAAAACAGTTTATGGACGGACTTGTGAAGGGAGCAAGACATGTTGATGATCCGGGGAAGAAAAGTGTGCTACAAGCAAAGGTACTTTTGATTCATAGAATGAGATTCATGAAATGCCATTTCAGATACAAGAGCTATGCAAATGGACAAAACAAGGATTTCCAGGACTTCAACCAGTATCATTAAGTCGAGACAACATCAATTGCTTGGAGAAAGAACCTTACATGGTGTCATGGAAAGCCGACGGAATGAGGTAACACTTACAAATCTTTACCGAAAATTAGAAAAAAGAAATTCAGGTACATCGTTTATATTAATGATGGCGAGGTCTACGCATTCGATCGTGACAACGAGGTGTTTGAAATTGATAACCTAGATTTTGTGAACAATGACGGATCACCACTGAAAGGAACAGTTGTCGACACTGAAGTCATCATCGACAAGGTTAAAACATTCTCCCAATCATATTTTAAGATGAAAATTTCAGGTCGAAGAGCATGGCGTTATTCGTGATCATCCTCGAATGCTAATTTACGATGTCATGAGAATTGGGGTAAGTTCGATATAAAGTTTGAATTCCATTTTGGTTGCGGTTTTCAGGGAGTCAATGTGATGAAGGAGCCGTTTTCTAAGCGATTCAAAATCATTTCTACTGAAATTATCGATAAAAGAGACGCCGGATTCAGAAGTGGAAAGTTGCGTCGGGAACGGCAAACTATGTCTGTCAGGAGAAAAGACTTTTATCTTCTCGAGTCCACATGGAAATTATTTGAAAGAAGATTCGTAGAAAATGTTGGGCATGAAATTGACGGACTCATTTTTCAGCCAACTGACAGAGTATGTGCGATATTTGGTTTTCCAAAAAATGAATGTTTTTCAGCAATATGAGACTGGAAGATGTGACAAAGTTTTGAAATGGAAACCCCCATCCCACAACTCTGTTGATTTCCTTCTGAATATAAGAAAGTGAGTGTTTTATTATCATTCCGGTAGATTTTAAATTTCGGTGTGTTCAGAGAATGTCGCGAGGGAATGCTTCCTGAATGGACTGGACTTTTATTCGTTCAAAACCAGAGAGAACCATTTGGATCGATGAAAGCGACAGCATCCCTCAAACAGTATGACGGTAAAATCATTGAATGCACGTTAAAAGTGAACGAGCGGGGACAAGTAAGATATAACCTAATAAATTATCTTTTTTTTTTCTTAAATTCAATTTTGTAGGCGGTGGAATGGGTGTTCATGCGAGAACGTACTGACAAATCTCTTCCAAACGGACTGCGAACTGCTCAAAATGTTTTGGACACAATGCTTCGTCCAGTCACAGAAGAGTATTTGCTCGGGTACATTATTCGAATTAATTCGTCGGAATAAAACTGTCTTCCAGCGCCATCAACCACTCACTTCGTGTTCTGGATGCCAGAAAGAGAGAACATCGATCACATGAAGGACACTCGGATCCCAAACGGCCAAGAGTTCAATGATTATCTATTTTTAGTGAATTATCAAATAATTCCCCCTTTATGCCGATTTCGATGTTTTCTTCCTATTCTAGACACTCAAATTTCTTCAATTCTACGGTTCTCCACATTTGAACTCAGCAGTGTATTTTTACTGACTTAATTCTCATTTTCTGATAGAACTCCTGATTTTTAAATGATATGAAACTAGTTAATTATCTTTTTTCTGAATTGTTTATTATGATAATAATTGAGTTGCATCAACGTAATAGGGGTTCAACAAAGTTCAGACTCTTTTCAATTGGGATCAAGGTGGAATTGTAGAGAAATTGCATCGAAATCGTACTGTTCGGTGTTTCCGACACGAGGAAGTGGTCGGTTTTGAGCAGCAGTGAAGCTGAAAATAACCCATTCAAATTTTGAAAAATCTTTTCAACTTACGCAGCATATGATGGGAACAATTTAGTCCATAGATTGGCCGTATGCTCAGCAGCCCAAAAGGGCTCCAGGACTGGGAATCGGAAGTTTTGAATTCGAATCGTTATGAACATGCTGACAATCAAATGCTGAAACTCTTCGTTTGTCTCAAAAATATGGTCGTCATTCTGAAACAAGTAAACCAGTGGCTCCGAGTTTTCAGGTCTCCATGGAGCTAATCCAAACGCCAACCTGGGCACCCAATTATGATCTCCTCGAATTTCTTCTGCATATTTTGCAATAGCTTCCTTGAATGCTTCGAATTCCTCACGCTCTACCTGCAGAAGATGTAAAATTATTTTTTGAATTCCCCCGCTTTTTTGCAACACGATGGCGCAAGGTCGCCGCTGGCGCATCGCTAGTCACCTGACACACTTCGCGACTAAATATTTTTTCGTTTTCCTTTTCTAGGAGTAAAAAGGCAATTTTGGAATCTTTTTTACCATTTTCCCTGATATACGAACTTAAAAAGTTACTAATTATTTTCAGGTAAAAAATGCGCATTGAAAAATGCTACTTCTGCTCTTCTCCGATCTACCCGGGACATGGAATTCAGTTCGTCAGAAACGACAGCACAGTAAGTGAATTTCCAATAAATTTCTGGGTTGAATAAATGGGGTTATTTATGAATTCCTTACTGAACACAAAAGGAAAAAATAAATATGTTCAAAAACATATTTATATCATGAATAGCCCCATAATAGAAAAAAAAATTGGGAAATTAAAGAAAAATCTTGTTTCACTTTCAGGTGTTTAAATTCTGCCGCTCCAGATGCAACAAATTGTTCAAAAAGAAGAAGAACCCAAGAAAGCTTCGTTTCACCAAAGCTTCGCGTCGTGCTCGCGGAAAGGAACTCATCAACGACGCCACACAACTTTTGGAACAGCGCAGAGATGAGCCAGTGAAGTATGAGAGAGCTTTGTTCCAGAAGACAATTGAAGCTGCCAAAACTATTTCCGCATTAAAAACGAAAAGGTATGAAGTGTTTCTGACACAATTTTTTTCATAATTTGTTTTTTTTTGCAGATATGGAAATTTGATCCGAAAACGTTTGCAACCAGGAAAGATCGTACAGAAGAAGGGACTCCTCGCAAAAGTCGACAAGAAGATGCATCTTATCAGAGCGCCAGTGGCCAACAAAGACACAGTCAAAACGAGAGCAGCTGCAAAGGAGAAGAAGACTGCCGAAGCTATGGAGACCAATTGATTCTCATTTTTCATCTTTTTACTTTTTGTTATTTGTTATTTGTTGTGCCCCGCTTATTTTTGTGAATACACCAACTGACGAATCCCATCGGTTATTTTGTTTCACAAGAAGACTAATGAACACCATTCGGAACGGAGTCAAGAATTTTCACATACATGGATCTAAATTTTTGGGACGACATTGATGGGAACTGCCGCAGCGTCCACTTTTTCGTGTGATCTTCAAGTTTAGCTGGCCACCTTCTAGTTGCACTACCTACCGTTGGTTGCATGTAATCGTGAACTTGATCACGCAATACGATGATATAATCAGGAAGGATCTCTCGTTCTGATCTGAAATCTTCCAGAATCCACTGGGTTACCCGCTGAATCACTTGTGGGTCAATGTGTTGAATCGAAGCCTTTTGAAAGTGGAAGTAGTCGATAAAATGCTCAGGTCTTGTAGTCCCGTTGAAAGTGAACTGAAAATGGAATTTTCTGTTTGGATATTCGGAAATTTCGTTACCACAGCAGTACTAGGATTGTTGTACACACCGGGAGTGTTTGGATCCACAGTACCATGGTTGACTGTATATGCTATGAAGAGTGTGTTAGTGTGAGCCCCACGCAAGTTTTGCCTGTAAACGTGAAATTCGATGAGACGACGTTACTGTACTCACATGTACTGATGAGCACCATTACGTGGCTCTGGGAAATGACGCCGTCGTCGACGCTCCACAAGTGCTAACATAGGTCTGCAAATTGATAAACTAGTGACCTCCCAAGAAGAAGAAGAAATCAAGCGATGGGAAAAAAGAAGAAAGAGAGATCAGAGGATAGTATAGTTGGTTTCAATTAAAATAGACTTAGACACACACTCCCACAGAACGTCGTCGGAGGAATTCGACGGCGCCGACAACCGCGTGGATGTTTTTATTATAGTGGACACAGACAGAAGAAGCAGAATAGTGACATATTGATATAAGGGAGAAGAGGACGCGCTTTTTTTTGACTGATTGTCCAAATCACTGATTCTGATATCAAATCCCATTCCCGAAGTGTGTTTTTCTTATTGATACCTACACTTGCTGCATCTTACTATAACTGGGCTATATGATCAATGCGTGTTTGAATTCCTTTCCGTTTACAACCTCGAGAAGAACTGTGAGAAGTGATAAAAATACCCCCGCAAGGAGAGGTGGCGACCATTAAAGATACCCTTCCTCGTCTCTCAGAATTACCGATAAAAACAAGAGGGATCATAAACAGTTTTCTTTTTTGGTTGTGACAAAACGTGTTGGTGTGATGAACACAAACGCTGCTTCTTTTGCTAACAGAGAAGCTTCGGACACTGATAAAACCGTTGTTTCTTCTTCCCTTTCAGTTGCAACAAACTATAAATGTACACAAGCCGAAAGAAGTCACGTGGTTGATACGGACGAATTGGATGATGACAGATGAGGGTGGTGTTGGGTGAAAGACGAAGGTGAAAGAAGGAATTCCAAAATGATCCGAAATATTATCAGTTTTGGACAGTGGCGGGCGCTAGTTTTCTTCTTTTTTTTCTGATTTTCTGCTCTTTGACCTTAAGTATTGATAATGATAAAAATGAAGAAGAAAGGGAAGAAGAATAAGAAGGGACGAGTTGTCGGAGAAACCAAAGAAGAAGGAAAAGAAATAGAAATAAGTTCATTAGGTTGCCTTATGTACATAACGGGAAGAACTTCTGAATCTGATGAAATCTCATTTTCTCGATAACAAAATTATATGTCTTCTTTCGACAACCTTTTGTACCTGGGATTCCTAACTTGGAGGTCCTATATTATTCTTGTACGAAAAATATAGGATATGTGGAAGGGGAAACGTTTGAGCGCACAGTGTTATTATGGAACCTTTTTTTTTCTCCGCGCTTTTTCCGATGCTGTAAGTAGTGACTCAGCAGTTCAATTCGAAGTTTTCGTGTCAAGACCAACGCTCAAACAACGTGGTTCCCCGTAACGAAAACCTTCATAACCAAAACTGTCGGTCCTTTTTTCTCGATTACTGTAGCTTTTGGACAATTTTTGTGCCTACGGTAGTTCGGCCGGGGCCACCAGATTTCCTCTCCCACAGCTCCTATTTTTGCATACCAGGATAATACAACAAACCAAAAGTCATTCTTTTAATTTTATTTCTTCACCCGATATTCTCCGAAGAATCAATTCTAATGCTAATTTCTTTTTTCTGAAAAGCCTGAAAACAAAATGTGTGATTCACAAAAAAAACACTTTTCATAAAAATATAAGTTTATTGAAGAATTTTTCACAAGAATAAAATAAGAAATAGAACACCATTTGGGATTATTCAAAATTCACAAGGGGATGGGTGGGGTTGAAACAGTCTCACATAGATTCTTCAAGCCATTCTGTTCCACTTGAAGCGGGGGGAAAAGTAAAAGCACAGCGTCTGCGTTATCTTGTCAAAGTCGAGCTGCAACACACCGTCAACTTCGATAGTCGGCATATTGTTTCTGTTTTCCCTGAAATAACTGAATATATTTTTATCAGGATTTGAACGAAACCTACTCTTGATACTTTGTGAAAAGATCTGCTCCCCTCTTGGCATAATCATCGGCAGCACATATCGGTTCTGGAATGGATGTGATTCCGGTGCTGACTTGATGAGCACAGCAGGTTGCTCCCATCAGATTCACAATCTGCTCATTCGTTTTGAAGACTCTTTCATTCACCAGCATATTGATAAGAACTGGTTGAGCTGTTCCGTTCAAGGGATGATGGCAGACCATGACAATTTCGACACCTTCTTTCTTCACAATTGTATGGTCCACAGCTGTCATTGGTGGCACATTTTCGATTCCTGAAAATATCTTAATAACAACGAAATTCAACTGATAAATTACCCTTCTGGGGGGTCTTGAGGTACAAACGGTTGGAGTTGGTTTTTAGGACAACCAGAAGAGCAAAAGCAGGTTTGGCATTCTTGTCCTTGTTTCCTTTGAAAGCTTCCATGACTCCATTTCGAATGGCCGGGAACTCTTCCAAACGAACCATTGCATTTTGTCCTTCAGAGACACCATCACGGAGAATCAGGACATTTTCTGGCCACTTGTTCCGAGCTTTGACGTAGGCATTTGTCATTAGCTTGGCTCGCAGAGTCAACACAGCGGGATCAACTTGCTCATTCCGTGGAAGTTGGTAGTGGAAGTCTCCTATGATAGCTTCTGGGACACTGGTTCCATTGTATCCAAACTGAAAATAGTATTATTTTGTGGTTAATTGTTGTTTACAACATACTCCAACACAACTTGGCTCGAAGCAAGTTTCTCCTTTTTTGTAGACTTTTCCAGAAGAATGACAAACATCGTAGGAGATGATGAGAGTGTTGGATTTGTCTCCCCAGAGGTGTTCGCTGAAAGAAAAACCATTATGAAGAAAAAATTTTCAAAATAACTCACATTGAGGGGTCAGGCAAGACCTTGTGATTCAATCCTCCGTTTTTCAAGTTGATTTTCATCAAGATATTTGTCATGGTACTTTTTCCACTGAAACCCGTAAATAATACACACAAATAATCATAAAAAATAACTTACAGATATGACGAGCCGGGACGGATTTGGAGTGCTTTGTCGAAATTCAAGTGCTGCGTCATGACTTCAAATGTCCTTTCGAGGTACTTGAGAAGCTGGTGATAAGGTTCTCTACTATGGTCCACATAGATAACGTATGGGGACGGTTTCTGCTTTGATTGCTTATTGAGATGAGCATAGAACTGTAATATTGAACGATTTGAAGATTGTATGACCATGCTTGATTACTCACTTCACGAAGGGCCTCGTCAGGTCTCAATCTGTTGTAATTTTCATCTTCAGCCAAATTCTTACTAGCGATGCTTTTAATGACCATTAATTTTGAGGATTGGGAGAGAGAGGAAACCAAAGTTTCAATTTTTTTCTTGTTGTCTGCTCCATCGCTGTTGAACACAACCATAATCGGGGTTACTATTTTTGGTAGTATGAAGGAGGCTTCTCGATCGATGTCCCATTTGGCCTGAAAATGGATTTTGAGACCATTGTTGAAATCAGGAAAAACGAATACCTGTTTTGCAATGTCCGGGGAAGTTGAATATTTCTGGTAGGCGATAGTTGGCAGTTTGGCAGCGACGGCATCTACGACGATCGGAGTGTTTTGAATTTTCATTCCAAAAGCCGATAGAGTGTTGTTCGGCGATAGGAGGCATGCCTTCTTTCCCATTGTATCCATCAATTGATATCGCCTGTACGCTTTCTCACATCTCGGCGGTTGTCCGTGAATCGGAGACAATTTTTGATTCGGAAGCATTCGGAGGACTTCAATCGGGAAACTAAAAGTTAGCCTTCCCTTTTTGACCTGCACTGCTGGCCAGTTCTTGTTGAACTTCGCAATAGGGATTCCGGAAAGCTCGCTGGCTGTCTTCATGACACTTTGTTCGTTGCCATCCCTGTCAATAAATGTGAGCTGAGACATTGGTTCCGTCGAGACTCCGGTTGGACGTATCACTTGGGACGAATAAGTAGTACCAATTTTTAGGTTCTTTATTCGTTTTTTAGCTTCAACACGGTCATTCCAATTAATTTCGTGGTTGACTAGAAGTCCGGCAGCGAAGAATTGCTTCTTTTTGTCTGAAAAGTCGAATGGTCATTTCAATGTTTCCAGCTACAAACTTACAGTCAATGACGACATGCGCTGCTCCTTTTCCAGTTTGTCCTGTGGCAATCTTCACACTAGCTCCAACACCATCCATTGTTTCAATTCCTTCTCTAGACCTGGTTAAATTTGGTTTGTCGAAGAGCTCATTTCCTCCCTCCGTGCTCATGAATCCTTTCAATCTGGCTTCCTCACCGAGAGCAATTTGACACATTTGGGTGACTGGACATGAAGTTGAGTTGAGACTCTCGTGGAACACGTCGGTGGTGAGCAGTGTTGATTGAGCAGTGTTAGGTTCGATGAGGACATGGAAGCTTCCTCGTTGTCCATGTCGGAAGTAGTTTCTTCTAATTTCTTCCGAAACTTTCGAACTCTCCACTGTGGTTTGAATTGAACCGGGCGCCCCTGTTTTCTTATTCTTCATCTGTCCGTTTGCATATATGGTGGCTGCTCCATCATAGATACACGTTATGCCTTGAGTTCCTTCTTGACGGAGAACAATATTGATGATCTCATGAAGTTCCGATTGTCTCTGACGATCGCCTCCCTTTGATCCCGTTAACTCAATGTTCTTCCCATCCTCTTGCCGTGCCAGAACGTGAACATCGTAACGATAGCAAGTTTTCTTCTCGACTTCCATACGATAAGAATTGGTGATCACTTGGAGTCGATTGGTTTTTGGAAGAGGTGTGAGCTTCGCTGGAAGCTCGTATGGAACATGCTTCTTTCCGTAGGATGGAGATGATTGATCTGGAGTTGATGGAGTATCGGTGGATATTCCAAGAGCAGCAAAAGCTTCAGTCGGCGGAGCTGGTCTAGTTGGAGCAGAAACCGGCGCGGTGGTTGGGACGGTGGCTGGAGTCACTTCGGATCCCGGAGCAACGACAGCTTCAGCAGCCAACTGGGCAGATCTTTCGGCAGCAGCCTTCTTTTTATTGGCCTTCGATGGCATGTTTGAACAGTTTGTAGGTTACTGAAACGAGAAACTTCGATTTTGAATGGTACAAAAAAGAAAGAGATGAAGTAGGAAGAAGTGAGAGGACGTTTTCAAATACAGTTTCATAAACAAAAATTGAAATGATTTTTTTTTCTGATTTACGGAAGTTCGAGAAAACTAGAGAAGAAAGAGGAATGGGTTGAGTATAAGAGAAAAAGAAAAAAGATAAGATAAGGAGGGTGACCGTTTGAGATGATAATGGAATCAAGGAAAATGGTGAACTGGCAGTGGATAGCCAAACAGGAGAAGTTTGATTTATAATGAAGAAGATGAACCAGAGAACTTTTTCAAACTTTAGATATTGATTTTCAAGCTTTCCATTTTGGAAAACCCCGCTCGCTCGGGTGCAGCGCCCGCCTGTCGTCCGGCGGATGGTTGGCGGCTCGTTACCCTATTGGGCGACGGGTGTACTCGGATGGCCCGCCCGAGATGGAAAGAAAGCTAATTGCAGATGAATAAAATTTAATCATTCAAAAGATAAACTAGAATTTGAAAACCTAACATAAACCTGTTCTAGAGAATTTTTAAGAATCGATTTCGAAGGCTCTACACATTTGTCTAGAAGGATTGGAGAGCAGTTTTTAAATAATTATATGATTCAATAAATGTCTGACAGGTTCTATGGGTTTTCAAAAATTAGGTTACAAATTTCAACAAGCAGATTAGATCCGAAGAAAGAAACAAGAGAAGAGCAAACAAAACAAAGGAACATACCGTAACCACTCTAATAGAATGCACCCTAAACGGTTTACTTTAAGCTCAATAGTCTTGGTTCCTGGGAAAGATATCAAAAATGTGTCGACTGATAAAATATTGGGGATACTATGATAAAGAATTTATTAATGTACAAAATTTTGATATCATCCACAGGAATCGAGATAATTGAACTTAAAGTTGAACGTTTGGGTGGGCGTGTATTAAAGGAAATAGGTGTTTTCTTGATGCCAATTACAAGAATAAAAATAATTAATGTCAAACTGAAGAAAACATTCTCATCTATTCACTCTCTAAACATTTCTTCTTCCATTGAACTCACGATTTTTGAAAAAGTTCTTTCCTCCTGGAGGCGTGACTTTCGCTATCTAGAGAATAAAAGTAAAAAAAATTCAAAGCTTTCAAGACCTTTCCATAAGATCAACAGAAAAATCTTCTAAAACTGTTCCGAAAAGCTGAAAACCATCCCTTTTAAAGCACCACACCATTCCCTGGCGCCGCCCCTTGGGCCTTTGGAACATTCTCGGTTTTTTCCTCTTTCGCGTCTGCGTTCTCTCCATGCTTCACACTGTCTAGTTCTCGTGACGTTTTCTTAACCCCCAATGCATTTTCTATTGCTCAGTCTAAGTGAGACACTGTATGAAGAAGAGAGAAAATGGAAAAGATGAACTGAATGTTTTTTTGATTGATAAGAAGAAGACATATTGAATTGTGATAGATGGAAAAATGAATCACTAAAACATCATTTTGCAATGGTTTCCATAAACATAGAAAAGAAGAAAAATAAGGGAAAGGGGAAGAGGAAAAATAAACATATGTTTCAAAGAAGGAGCGGTGTGAGGTCAAAAAAAGAAGAAAAGAGAGAGGAGAAATTTCACATGCAAACAATATGCAATCACAATTTTATGGTGTTTTTTGATGTTTATTGAGATAATTTTCAAACTACCGTAAGACCTGTAATAGAAGAATTCCAAACTGTCAAGTTTGAGCCCAATTATCTCACTTCCTATGCAAGGTATTAAAAATGTGACAACTAACCAAACACTTCTGATATTTTGATGAACAATTTATCAGTGGACAACTTTTTCATACCTTCCACACGAACTGAAAAAATTGAGTTAAAAGTAAAAGTAGGGAGGCCCATCTATAACATGTTTTGCGGTGCACTTCTATGAAAGTCATATATCAGAAAAATATGTTTCGCATGAATAATGTTATATTGGATAAACCACGAGAGCCGAAGAAGGAAACATGTAACCTAATTTCACTGAACGAGCCCAAATTCTACTGGAATCATCTCCTTTTCAAATGATTCCTATCTTTGACCGATTGTTGTTCAATCTTTTTTTTTTACTTCGCCTGTCATTTCTGGTTGAAAGTTGAATGTGGTTCTGCTTTTGGACGGATAGTAGTCAAGTTTTGCTCGAACTTGCCCAAAAACGGCTGTAGAGCGGGCCATGGTTATATTTTGGTCGGAAGATGAAAATTTAAATGACACTAGATTGGAATCTTGTCCAAAGTTGTGCAGAGTTTGGTCGGCTCTAGTAGGGGTCTTACCCGAAATCTAACCAACCCCCGAAGTCACCGGATAATCTAAATTAATGGTTCGGCCATTTCCTATATTCCCTTTCTCTACTAACCACATTTGGCTATCTATACTAACGAGGAGACGTGAAATCAATGAAGACTAATAATTAGAAGATTATAGGAGCCTCATGGAAAAGAATAAGCCGCTTCCTTATATTGTGCATATGATCAGTTCAGAAAGTGCGTCAATCAGGTGACCAGATTAGTTGAGAGGATAAGAAAATGTTTTTCATGAAGATCAAAATGTTATGTTGATCTATCTGTTTTGAGAAACTAAAATGAGGAAAAGGAAAACATATTGGCAGCTGATAGTTTTGTGATGACGTGCACAAAGTCCGAAAACCATGAATGTCCGGAATAAAAAAGCTAACCATACGATTTCATCCCATTTTTAGTTCTATTAGTGTGGTATGACACATTTGCTAATTCAGAGTAACTTGGAGAACGGAGTTCATTAATTTCAATACCTGTAATTCAAGTATAAATTAAGCCGGAAATCTCTATTTGCTTCAATTTTCAAAAAGGCTCTGAAAAAAATTCAGAAAGTTTGGAAATTACTGAAACAATTTTCAGCCAATAATAAGTTACTGTGTCGTCTGCAAACTGTCTTAAAATTGACTATTCCATGTACTAGACTTCGAAACGTTCTTTTAGAATGGGTTAATAGTATTCTGAACTATGCTACTGCTTCATAGGAGTACTCTGCTTAATTGCATTGCGATTTTCAAGAGGAAACTATCTGATTCAAAATCTTCCCCGTTTGAAAATAATGATGATTTTCTCCTTTTTCCCAGATTTTCCACTATGCTTTTGATTGAGATCGTTTCGGAGACGGTTATTTTTCATATCAATTGCCTTGTAACTCTCTTCTCCGTACAAAAAAAGAAGAGACATTTTTCTTCTCCAAAAGCACATTAATATGAATAGAGGAAGAATAAGTTTTTGATGAAAGTACAAAAAGAAGAAGAAGAATAGCGTGAGACAAATGCATGTGTTCTCGATGCACAGGTTCTTTTGTATTCATGGAAGGGAAGAGGGTAGATATCGAGGATGGACAGACCAGATGGAAGTGACGTCATCAATCCTTTTCGGGGTCAGATTGGCATATTGGGTCGTGGAAGAAGAACGGGTGGGAGAAACAAGGTAGCAACAAGAAGAGCATTGGGCAATTTGAGAAATTCTAATAAATTGCCTAAAAACGGCTGCATAGCGGACCATGGTCATATTTTGGTCGGAACTTTGTTGTAAGTGTGTTGGAGCTTCGTGTGGTCTATTAGCAGTATTATCCGGAATCCGACCAACCTCCGACCAGAAATTGAAACAAAGGAGAACTTCAAAGATTCCTCTATTCCAGATAATTATCGTTCGCATATTTTTCTGAAAAGAATCTGTCGAAAAAGTAAAGAATTTATTGAAAATGTATTCTTCTATTTACTGGCTTTCGGTTGATTAATTCATTTCCAGAAAAAAAACCTGAATTAATTCCCAAATTCAGAGATGGATCTTATTCTGGAGTTGTGAAAAATCTAAAATGTATTATCTCCTCTCCACTGGATTTTCATTCAATATATTGTTCCTTCCACCATGAAAGTGATGTCACTAACAGCGAGCAACTTCATTTTGATGCTATCATTAACAATGAGCAATCCGACGACTCTAAAAAGATTCGCGATTTCGAAATTTGCTGATTCTGGAAATTCTCAAGAATCTCTCGAGGGATTTTCCTCTGATGAACGTCTCTTAAATTGCAAATTGTTTCAGTTTTAAAACTTTTGTAGAATTACGGAGGTTTTGATACCATGCCTAGGAGCCAAGACAAGTTAGCTCAAACTTGACGGAGTGGGGTCCCTTCTATTATAGGTTTTTCGGTACATGCTGGAGCCTGAGTTCCTTTCAATTTGACAAAATTCTTCAAAATCTCCATTTCAAAAACTACGGTTTTCTCCATGATTCACTCTGGCTTTTTAAAGCGGTTTATTAAAAAAGCGAGATTGTTAAAAAAAAGCATTTAAAAAATTATAAAGGCACAGTTTACTCGGCGGGTATTGAAACATATAAAGAAGTATTGGACAGGAAGTGAGAGTAAGATATTAAAACGTATCTCCAACATGATCGTTTGAGTTGTAGCTACCATGCTTGTTTGGGCTGACCATTATTTCCCCCCTGAAAAAAAAACACTAGGTTAATTAGATTATTTCACAGACTTACATAAGTATTATTGGCAAACTCCTTGTATTTTCCGATAACAATGTCCCTCTTGATCTTCGCTGTGTGGAGAAGGTATTCAGCGTGACGCACTTCTTCATCGGCTGCCGCTAAATTCGGAATAGATATTTATTGAGTTTGAGACGTACTACACTAACCTATTTTCAGCGACCATTCTTGCTCGGCTTCGTTGCCAGTTACCGAGGATGATGAGGCTTCATCTCTTTTGGGCGGTCTCACATTAACAGGAATATTGTTTCTTGCCGAATTCCTGTCAAAAGCAGGACGCTCATCCATCCGCATCTGCCGGAATTCGGGAGTGAGTGAACGGTCCTCCCTGGCACGGTCTTGGAATGGTTGTCCAACGAATGGATCAAAGGGTGGATTACGAGGAGAAGGGCTGCGACGATAAGGGAAACGGTCAATGGCTTCAGGCGATCTGTAACAGCAATAATAATATATCACCGCGCAAATAAACACAATGATTACCTCCCATCTGGATTCCCTTGACGATCCGATCCACGATCGCTGTAATCGTTTCGGAATTCCCCGTTTCCACTCACACTACGGTTTCCACGGTTACTTCCTCTTCCGCCTCTGGATCGTCGTGGAGGAAACCCGCGAGAACCTCCCCGGTTGTTCATCTAGAAACATAGATTATTTGTAAATGTGAGAATGAAAGAATAATAGCGTTCAACGGCAATATGAAGTATAAAAATAGATGTGCATTTTGTCAAATTAAAAAAGTGGCACCTGAAAATCATAGAGACTTCACCGATTGCGAGGAAGGGGTTGTCTGCGTGGAACTGATTCCGAGGAAATCGGGGCGCAGTCTCCTGTACAACTGCGGCAGAGTTTAGCAAAAGTTGAGACTCCGCCCCGATTTGCAACGCCACCTCGTAAATCGACACAAGCAGCCGCTCCGCTCGCTCTCGATCAAGCTTCCTTTCAAATGCCAGTTCTTCTAAACAATCACACAATATTTATGAATTATTTGTATCAGAACACTATAATGAGAAATGTTCAGAACATTATTATATTGATAATAGATAGGATAAGCTATTCTCTTGCAATATATTGACTTTTCAAGATAACGAACGAAAGTTGCTCCGCTGACAGTAAAAAGAGCTTTAGTCGTTTTGACTCAACGCATAAACATGAATCACTCGAAAACACATAAATGCGATTTATTCTCTCAAATCGCAGTTCATCATTGACAACGAACATTTCTGTTTTTTTTTAGAATATCAACTGAATAATTATTAAATACTTGAGATACCAGATATAGAACTTTATATGATAACAGTGAGCGAACCTGAACACCGCCCTTTATATGATTCATTTTTGAAATAATCAAGAATAGCCAAATAAATAAGTAATGATGAAGGTATTGGGTGGATAGTAAGTAAAACATCGATTACGAAAGGGCGGAAAGAATGATTTGAAAAGTTATTTACAGACTATTGGGATCAAAAAAACTTTTAGGAGAATGGAATGACATTTATAAATTAGAATGGGGTGGGAATAAAACTTAGGGAACAAGTTTCTCGATAGAGTTCATCTCAATGATCAGAACTCATAGTAGAGATTTTAGATCGAAATTTGGGGTTGACGAACGTTTCTCACATTGCTCTGTGTCCAGCACTTCGAATGGGAGAAATATGGGTATGAATAAAACACGCCGTCAAAAAGAATGTATGATTTGAACGGGGAATATGCGCTTCAGAAGATAATCCAGTATACATTAGGTGAGATCTGAACGATTCAGCGGGAGAAGCATGATTACAAAATCAAAGAGATTATGATGATGAGACAAAAAGAGGATTGAAATTTGATCGTTTCCGAATATTTGGCAGTGTTTAGTGGCGGGTACGATGATGCAAACGGTACGGATCAAACTTCGGATGACCAGCCGCATCAGGAGCACGACTCAGGATTATGGTCTTAAATAGATAAATGTCTTTCGAAGAACAAAATAACTTGCTTACTTGAATGACCCATTCCGAAGTGACACGTTTAGCATTAATTTCTGATGCGTATTCCATGACTTCCTCTCGGAACGTTCCATCGACCAGAGCCACATCAAACATCAATTTAGACTCGCGAAGAGTTTGCCAATCGGCGTCCACGACCGTAGCTCCGAGTAACTCGAGAATAGGTTTCCAGATTTCAACGAAAGTCCCGCCAAGTCCGGCTTGAGTGACTTCACGCACAGAATGAGTCGAGTGTACATAGATAGTGATTCCTTTGAGCAGTTCCGAAGGATTTTTAGGACTTGAAAATTATAATATGTAAACAACAACAAATATTATCACTTACGCTGGCATATCACGACAATCGTCGAAGATTGAGGCACCCGCAGGAAGGACATAGTCTGCATAGTCAATACACTCTCCCTTTTCAGCACAAGCTTGCAGCCATGAAGTGCTAACACACGGGGTTCCTCGGGCCAACGCTGCCAGATACTTATGAGTACGATAATACGTATCAGAAATGAGAAGTTGTTCGTGGCTTCCATCGTTCTCCTGGAAGTTCTTAAAAACAGGGTTTATATTTCAAACGACATTTTCACTTACATTCAGTTTTTCTGTGACTATTCCTCCATTATTGGCAATGAAAGCCATAAGGTTTTTTTTCCTCAGCATAGGCGGAACGTTTTTACCCTGTTCTGAACGATTAGCAGAGGTGAGCATGAACACTTTTCCAGCGAAGATATTTTTCCCGATCGCCTCTGGTTTCATCGGCAATGTTTCGTCTTCATCAATAGGACTTTCAGATACACCTCTTGACGATGCAACTTCATCATCCTTCTTCTTACGACTTCTTGGTTTGCTGAGTTGGGATACGAAAGTTGACTTGCGACGAGTCGCCTCCGATATGGTTGTGATGTTGGACTTCCTGATGGCGGTCGCATTTTGTTCCAAATTTTTAACGTAATCCTTCCATTCAATTTGATCAAACGATACCTCCTTCCAATCAACATCTTTGCGAACTTCTGTTGGTTCCCCTTCAGAATCGAGGACTGTGATTTTTAATATTCCTTTTGTCCATTCTTCTGCGCTGATATCGTTTGGACCAGAGTCTAAGCGAACCTCGTCATCACCAAGAGATGCGGTTTTTCCAGCAACCAAAGCACGGAGTGGGATGATTCCTGAGTTCGGAACGTCTTTCACAACTTTATCAGCTGTGAACTGAAGTTTGTAACGTCCGAGACCGTCTCTCTCAGAAAGTATAACAGCTGGGTAGAAAGTTTTTTGAAAAATAGCGTAAACACGGGCTCCTGGTGCATGTGGCTCATTCTCATCTTGAGGGTGGTCTACAAGTAGTTGTTGCTCATCATCCAATACTTTCACCTCAACGTGCTGATCTCTCTTTGCAGACGGAGGTTGTAATTCCGACAAATCGCTTTTTCTTTTTCTGGATCGATTTGACGTGTTTGCAGTATCATTTGAGTTCGACTCTGGAGCTTCATCCATCTCAACTTCATTGACTTGCGTTTCCTCTTTCTTCGCTCTCGACTTTCTCCCTCCAGTTCCTGGTGCTGCTCTTTTCTGTTTTTCTTTTCCGGGGGTCATATCGGCGAGCGATCTTCTATTTTTCTCCGTGGGAGAAGCTGAAATTAAAACGTTTATTGGAAATATGAATGAACATCTGTCGACGGGGGTAAAACTTGTAAACTCACTCTGCAAATCAGCAACTCGGGACTCCGCCGCTTTCTCGGTCATTGAATACTTGGATGATGATTCACCTGTCTTTGCATACTTCACAGAGCCAAAGCTTTGAACCTCCATCTTGAAATAAGGGAGAGACATGAATTATCATAATACATTTATATAAATATTTACCTGGATGTTTTTCAATGGTTCTGGGTGATGCTCCATCTCAGTATCGATGTCATATGGATCATGGTCATCTTTTTTTGAACTCGAAGATGGCGCGATCTTCCTCTTGCCTCCTCTTTTTGCAGAAGGGGTTTCTGTGGATTCTGCAGCATCTTCATCCATCTGTTCAGTTATAGACGCTTCTTTCTTTCGTCCGCGAGCCGGAGTTCGTTTGTTAGTGGCTGGTGTTGCTGGTGTCGCTTTAGCAGACGCTTTCGTTCTCGTGGATCTACGGGAAGAAGTGGTTGGTTCGGAACTCTCAGTATCGGCTACGTCAGTCTCATCAACTACTTCTTGTTCCACAGCTGCTCGCGATGTAGATTTTCTCGTTCTCGGAGTCCGAGTAGATGATCCGTCTTCAGATTCCTTGTCATTGGGAATAGCGGATTGATTACTTTCGTCTTCACCCACGTCTGTCTTTTTCCCTCTTCCTCTTGTGGAGCGTGGTGTTTGCGTAGAAGGCATCGAACGTTTTCCCCGACCTCCTCGTTTTGGAGTTTCTGCTTCTGGTTGGTCACCATCCACATTGTCTTCTGCGACAGTTTCGGGGTCTTCGTTCTTCGCTGTTGAAAGTCGCGATCTTTCATGCGTTTTGGGTGTTTCGCTGACTTCACTTTCCTGTTCCGCAGAGTTCGCCGTTTTTGCAGATCGTCCACGACGTACTGGCGTTTCAGTGTCTTGCGAAGATCCATCGTTGCCTTTTGCAAGTGACTGGCGACCCCGACCACTACGCTTAGTAGCTGAAGCATCTGGATTCGGCGTGACAGCTGACTTCCTTCTGGAACGACTACTACGAGCAGGTGTAGTTGGCTCTTCATCATCAACAGTTGTATTGGCACCACTACCATGCTCAACATTTCCATTATTGGTTTCATCTAGAGTTCCCTGAGCTTCCTCAACTTCCGTAGTTTGAGCTTCTTCAGTTGATTCATCAGCAACAATTTCATCGCCGCCATCCAAATGATTTTCTGGTTGTTCTTGTTCCGCATCATCGTCAACGATTGGTGCAGGAGAACCGTTTGGAGTTGATACAACATGAGCACCATTTTGATCTGATGGCTCCCCTGGAGTTGCGCCGGATGACTCTTCTTTGCTTACTGAATTTTTGGCTATTTCCGTA
Source organism: Caenorhabditis nigoni (assembly GCA_027920645.1). Lineage (NCBI taxonomy): Eukaryota > Metazoa > Nematoda > Chromadorea > Rhabditida > Rhabditidae > Caenorhabditis > Caenorhabditis nigoni. The sequence goes on from CP115864.1 coordinate 6,287,942, forward strand.
TCAGATACATCAGCTTCATCGGCAACCGAGGCTTCCGAACCTTGTTCCTCAGACTTGTCTTCATCGTCATCAACTACAGCTCTCTGAAATTTAGGTCATGGATATTCTGCTCAAACATTTCAAAGATAACACCTTAGCCTTTTTCTTCGGAATTTCTTCTTCCTCTTCTTCTTCATCAATTTCCTCATCAGTCTTATCTTTGACAGCCTCGCCAGCAAGTGCTTCATCGTTTGTGTCTACTTTATCGTCATCGCCATTCACATCCTCCTCATCCATTTTGGTTTCTGGAGACTCAGATGCATCCGGTTCGTGGACACCGCCGGCGGCTGCACTCGTATCCATGCTGATTGTTTTTTTCTCAAAAGATTCATCGTTCGGTTGTTCCATATCTTCAAGGTTCTGAGGTTCGCCCTGGTCCATTGATTCATGTTCTTCGGCAGCACCACAGTCCGGTGATACTGGTCTCTCCGGAAGTAATGGTGAAGAATTATCGACAAGATTTTCTACATGTTCGCTCATAGATGATGCTTCTTCTGTTTCTTCCTTGTTCTCAGAAGTTGATCCTTGTACCGGCTCCTGATATATGGCTCAGTTATATTGTGTAAATTCAGTGATATACTTACAGAGAGAACGACAGAATTCCCAAAAAGGCTTTTACTTTTGTCCAGAACAGTTTCCGTAGACGGTAAACTGAAATAAATAATATCAGTCTGTTTTCGCAGCAATAGCAATCCCACCTTTCCTCCTTTACATTGGAACTTGCATCATCAAGTTCTGAAAAATAAAAATTGAAGCAAAAACTATCATTTGTTCTGTGAAATATTGTTTTCCCAATCAATGGTTTTTTTTACATAAAATGGTTAAACTCTGATAAACAGTTTCCAATCAGATTCGGAAAACGCGTTTTTCAGACTTAAGAAAAAAAATGTCGTCTTTCAGCCAGATCTAGCCCGTTTAGCTTCGGTATCTTCCTCGAATCTAATTAGAAATCGACTACCAGAGAAGCCACTTATTTATATGGATTTTCCCTTCAAAATTATTACCCAGTGTATTGTTTGTTGACATATCCTTTTAACGGAAGTTGATTTATCCTGTAATAAAGTTGTTTCTTTAAAATTATCTTCCTGTATAAACTGTAAATTTCAGATAAAAGTACAAATTGAGGAAAAGTAACTGTGAAAAATCCAATTCAAACGCCCGCCCCCGTTTCCAAAAGTGATCTCAATGCTGTCGAGTGCGTCGCGGTCGCGTCTTGAGTCGCTACGCAGCGAATGATACGCAGGTTACACAGTATAGTTTGAAGCAAATGCCTCATTTTTTCTCTTTCCTAAACAAATTTTCGGGTTTTTTCAAATTTTTTGAATGAAATTTCGCGTTTTTTGCACTAGAAAATTAAATTTCTAGATTTTAATATGTTTTCAGCGATGAGTATCGCTAATAAAGACAGTGAGATATAGTTTTTATCGACTTCTGAATTTCTTACAGGGTTATTCATGACATTGAATATGTTTTTTTGTGTTTTTAAACACTGATGCATGCGAAAAAAAGTATTTAATGTGTTAAATCATGAATAACCCAATCTGATTCGCGTGTAATCGATTTCTATATTTGTTTCTTTAATTTCAGGTAAAATGACGAGAGCGACCTCCATCAAGGACGTCGACCAGCACGAGGCAACCAAGTCCATCGCTCACTTCTTGAAGAAGAGTGGAAAGGTCAAGGTTCCAGAGTGGTCCGACCTTGTCAAGCTCGGAGTGAACAAGGAGCTCGCCCCAGTTGATCCAGATTGGTTCTACACACGCGCTGCCAGTCTCGCCCGCCATCTTTATTTCCGCCCAGCTGGTAAGCGGTTACTTTTCTGTCATATCTTAAACGAATTTTTCTACAGGAATTGGAGCTTTCAAGAAGGTCTACGGAGGAAACAAGAGACGCGGAGTCGCCCCAAACCATTTCCAGACTTCGGCCGGAAACTGCCTCAGAAAGGCTGTTCAGCAACTCGAGAAGATCAAGTGGGTTGAGAAGCACCCAGATGGCAAGGGAAGAATCCTTTCCAAGCAGGTAAATTTTCTATTCAAGTTTTCATGGTTTTTAAATAATGTGTACCAAAACTATCAAAATATTTTCCTCCATTACTATGGTAGAAATCTTCACGCCTATTGATTCTCAACCTTCTGATTGTGGGTTTATTCGTGAATCGTTTTTTGAACACAAGAAACAAATTTTCGCATCTCTGAATCGATTTCAAACACGAAAAGAAATCATGTCATGAATAACCCTTAATTGAAATATATTATGAAAAACAGTTCTCGTTTTAATGGGTTTTTTTTCCAGGGACGCAAGGATTTGGACAGAATCGCCACCGGCCTCAGATCCTCGGGACAACAAGCCTAAACACTCTTTGTTTGTGTTATAAACGTTGTTATTAATATTCTGTTAGATACAATACAAAATTTCGGATTTCTCCGAACCATAAGACAACTTTATCAATCTACTATGCTAGTCAAGAAGTTATGGAAAAGAAACGTCGGTAATCGGGGCCACAGATCCTAGAATTACTAACGTATGCTGAAAGAATGAGTTTCTTCCCTGTATTTACCAGTTGCAAGCGGGTCGGCTGATAACTTGACCCTAGAACGAGATATTTGGAGGGTTTTGGTGCCAAACAAAACTGAGCCCATCACGCCTATATCATTCGGGCCTGATTCCATTCCGGTAACATGCCACAACCTGACTTTGAATGAAAATTTTCTACCAGCTTGTCAAAAAAAAAACAGATTTTTTGTCATTCAAACACATTTTCGACATGTTATCGGACTGGGAAGGCTCGAATTTTGTAGCCGTGATGGAGCTCGAGTTAATTTGTTACCAAAACTGTCTGAATCTCTCATTCTAGAGACAAGTATCAGCCGGTCCGCTTGCAACTACGGTATTTACTTTGTTTCTGGCATTTTTTCCGAAACAATATGGGGGAAGAAACATCTTCATGATAGGAAATTTGAAACAAAAAAGCGCTTTCTGTGTAAAAAACTTCATGTTAGCATAAGTAAATATTGCGATTCAGTAGTGATCGCATAGTTCATATGACAATTTTTCAAACATGCGAAAGCCGAAATGATGAATATACAATATAATGTGTAACATTTACAACGAAAGGAAGTTGGTTAATGATAGTACTTGGTTTTCTGGCTTTACTTCTTCTGGGTTGACGAATTCTTCTGTTCGACGAGCAAGTGAAGTTCACGACAGAATGATGGATTCCGAATAGCAGTGAAGTGGATACTGCTCTTCGTCAATTGCACCAATGCAAACGCTCCGTAGGTACTCGTCGGTCCATCGAACTCGAAATGCTTATCAACGCTGCACGTGGAAATCTTTCTCTCGGAACATTGTCTTTTGTCTGTCGCCAACAGACGCGTCATCAAGAAAACCTCGGCGCCATCCTTTCTTGCAGCTTCGGCGAATTCTTCGGTACTGAAACTCAATCTTATTTCCCAACAAAAAAAAAGACAAACTCACAATTGCTCATGATTTCCTTCCAAGTCATTCGTGATGTCCCACCCTCGGAGACCCTTGATAACTACGCCATAGTTTTGCTCGAAACTGGGATCCAGTTGGATAGTGACACGCTCCAAACGATGGCCCATTTGTCCGCCCATCCATTGAGTGAGGAATGCAGCAAGCTCGGTCGTTTGAAGTCTGTTGCGACGCAAGTTCACTTCTCCCAGAGAACTCATTTTCGATAAATCGGAAAGAGGATTCTCGAAGTTTCCATCGATAGTCAGCTTACGAGCCCAGAAAATCGGATGGTCGCATGTAGAAATCACATCAGCCCAAACAGGCACATTGCGTTCCTCCAACGGAACAATGTAAGGCATTGCTTCGAGAGTTGAATCACTTCCTGTGTAGTTTTTCAAAAGAGTAACTTCTGGAATCGTACTCATCGTGTCGATTTGGCTCATCCACCATTGCGTAGAACTTGGAGAATTGTGAACAATTCTGAGCACCCGAACGTCATTGAACTTTTTGTTCAGCTTGTAATTCTGAGACCACAGTTTCACATCGATATCGAGCTCGTCGGCAAAATTCTCATCGTGGTCATTGATGAAGTTTATGAGTTTTTCCGCAGTCGAGTGAATGTATTCTGTGTTGCCAAGCTCAGTTCTAGTCGTCTGGAGGTTCTTCGAAGCTGTATTGGCTCTTCCTCTTGTGTCCGATTCTTCGACGCACTTCATGTATCTACAAACAACATATATAATAAATACTGGATAAGACGAGCACTTACGATTTGCAAAAGTATCGCTTATCCTTCGTCTTCCAAAACTCGAAGACGTGAAGCTGATACTGCTTGAAGTGATGAGCATCTTCGGAAGTCTTCGTGACGATCACACCTATCTCGGCCCGATATTTCAAGTAGGATTCGTTCTTCGGACCAGTGACAATATCGTATTCTTGCACGTTTGCTTTTTGAGATTCAATTTTGACCGAAGTGACCATCGACTTGGAATTGATCCACTTGCGGAAGCGAAGGTTGAGTTTTGACAACTTTGCTTTTTTTTCATCGGCGAACCCGTCCAGATACAAAACTCTCTTGTAAATCGGAGCATCGAACCACTTCTTGTAGCTTCTGAGAGTTGGAAGTTGACCGCGATCCGCTGACTGAAAATCAGAATTATGAACCATTTAGAGCCGTTCAAACTATACCTTCTTCTCGCATATTATCTTGAAGTCTTCGAGGAACTTATCACGTGGCGTATTCATCAGATGGTGGTCTTCGGTCATTCTTCGATGAGCGACGATAGGAACGAATGAAAATGTCGAGAAAAAATGCAGCTCATGGAGTCATGACCAAAAAAACAAAGAAAAATTGAAAAATTGGCGCTAATAGATCAAATAAATATTTTTCGATCGTGGCGAGACTCAGAATAAAAATTATATTTACACTCCTTTAAAGTACTGTACCTATTAAATTCAATGTCGAAAACTCGAGATTGGAACAAGGCTTGGTCAGAAAAAAAAAGATTTCGGAGAAACGGATAATACCTGAATTTATTATTCAGAGAATTGGATATCCAAGTTTCTTTTCGAATTACTTTTTCGGGGAATCGGATATCCGACTTTTTTAGGATGAAAAGTGTTTGGAAAGCAATTTTTGGTTTCGCTGATCGCGAACTTTTGGGTTTTTTGTCTCTATTATGTGGAAAAAACTCGGAGAATCCGTCGGATAAATTGTGTGAATAAAAATCTCGGAGGATTCTCGGTCGAAGGATTCCTCCGAAATTATAGGGAAAGCTCAGATAATTGGATATCCGATAATCCGACTCCGACCAAGCTTGATTGGAACCCAGAAAAAATCATTTTATATGACCAAATAGGAAAATATAGGTTCTTCGAACAATAATTTATTAAATAAACTTTCTGACAACTTAATAAATAACGAAGCCTATAGAAATATGAAAATCGAGAAAGCACACAGAGACATTGTTTTCAAACAACAAGGTGGATAAAGAAACAACCAGAAATTTGAAATGGAAGATAATTAAGTAGTCATTTAGAATATCGATCTACGGATGGCGGAAACTGCTCCCTCTACGGATTTTTGAGAGTGTGTGGCAACCTGAAATCGATTTTAGCTATGATTCATTAGATGAGACAACTTACATAGTAGAACACTGAGAGATACCCGAATACTCCAGCAGCAATCACAAGTTCGAACACTGCAGGTTTAACGCGTTCAGCGACAAGGCGGTTTTGAGTGATTCCGAACGTTTTTGCGTCCGTGATTGTGACTGCCGATTTGAAAACTTGACCGTATGCAGCTGCCACCGAAGCCAAATTAGAAACCACACTTTCTGTAGCATGTCTGTCTCCAACTGGTCGTGGTCTTGATGCGAACTGTCGGATGAAGTGATGAACACGTTGCTTATCGATGGCATCCTTCGATAGCATACTCACTTCGGATTTGATTCGTGAATCAGACGATGGACCTGCTTCTGGAAGTCCCAAAATGTATCCAAGTACACTTTCAGCAATCAATCGAATGTTATCCATCAGCTCTTCTTCGTCGAGAGTTGATGGAAGATCCAAAATAGAGTTGCGAGCTGGATCTGAAGGTGAAGCCAATGTGGATAGAGTGACGGCTGGCATTCTTTTGATGTTAAACTTCTCGTGCTCCCATGCACTGGCAGTTGTCAATGAAATTTTCTTTGTGACCAACTCGGTTTTCTTGTTTGGAGCGATTTTACTGAAATAAATTGATTTTCATTTGGTTTTCAGATAAAAAAATTACTTGAGCCTTCTGAAAAGTTGAGCAGCAGCGGAGTTCTCAGATGGTGTTTTACCAGCGTGCATGTAGAGTCCGTCAGTTTTACGACCAATCGATTCGATGCAAATAGCAAGATCAATACGATCGTCTGAAGCTCAAGTTATATTAAAAGAAACTATCAGAAAATCTCTACCTTTCCGATTGAGTCCAGAGTCCAAAAAGTCAGCTCCTTCAATCCCTTTCTGGAATTCATCAATCCAGTGACGTGTTCCTTGATAATTGAGCTTTCCAGCAGCAGTCCAAATGAATAGAAGGTTGTATGGAGGACGGGTACTTGGTGTGTCGTAAAACTTGGAGAGTACTGCGAGCAATTCTAACAGAGCAACGATTCCTGATCCATTCGAATCAGTTCCAGTAGAAATGCCGGGAACAGCAGAAGATGTATCGTAGTGAGCGACAAACGCAATCGTAAGGGAAGCTCTATCTCCACTGCTCAATCTTCCCTGAAAATGTTAGCTAAATGAACTTCTTGTATATTTGTTGAGCAACGCACCACAACATTAGATGGCTTGTAAGAGTCTGGGAGTTCTGGAATTTGGTCCGATGAAGTGATACTGATAGTGTTTCCGGAGAGTGATTGAATCAGTTGTTGAACAGCGCTGGGAGCTTTCTCAGCTCTGGTGCTAACGTCATGAAGAATCGAGGCTGCATCGTCGTTGTGGGGAGCGACATATACAGCTAAATCAGTTTTGACGTTCAAGAGTTTTACTTCCAGATCGAGAAAAGCTTTTCTGTCAATATCATTCAGCTCGTCAATATTGTCAGGAATGAAGATTAGAACCGCTCCAGTAGCGATACTCCACATATCATCAACATCATGAGTCAACAATTCTCGCCAAGTTGTCACCATAGTTCTGGAATCAGTTAACTTTGAGGATTCGTTATATTTGTGTTTCAGGATACCTTCGAAGGGCGCGGGCACTCAGAGACACAGCTTCATAAGAAACTCGATGATTCCTACTTCCGTACATGTTTCCACTGATTTCATATTGGTGCAGACGATATGCATGGAATTCAGTTTCCACAACATCCCCAACTTGTTGAGACCCATGGACCTAGAATCAAAAATGATAAAACGTTTTTTTTTAATCCTTACCACACAGACGGTCATCATCAACGTTATGTAGATGAACAACGCCGGGTTCCGGAAGAAATCTATTATTTCTTCTTGCATCTGAAAATTTCTTTCAGTTTATAATTCATTTTTGTCAGTAGGTTTTTTTTAACCGAGCTCATCTAGAAACAAAAAATTATTTAATTTTGATCAGAGCAAAAAAGAAATATAGAAATTGGATTAAAAAATAGTTCTACTTTTTTTACTGATTTTGTGAGCATTGAGTTTTCCGAGAGGAATTCAAATGAGCCCTCCGAGAACCGTACCCCGCTACACTGGAAACGGCAAATCGCTCCGAGACCCACATGCCCGCGAAAACCGCGACGCGCTCCGCGATTCAAAGAGGGTTTTTCTGCAGAATTATTGAATGTGTATTGCAGAGATATTCATTCTTCAGCTGTGCATTCTTATACTCTTTTTCGTTGTTTCCACTCCTTTGTTAGTTCCGAACGAATCGTATGTTCATTTGTTGAAAAGCGATCATAATTCTTCGAATAACTTCCTTTCATTTTATTTCTTCAGATTGTGTATTATACCGGCTTGTTTCATGCGAAATGATTATTTTTTTCAGAAAATGGCAACCATAGAGGATGGTACCTCGGAGGATCGTGTGGCTAATGATGAATACAAAATTTGGAAGAAAAACACTCCGTTTTTGTATGATCTCGTTATGACGCACGCACTCGAATGGCCATCGTTGAGCGTGCAATGGCTTCCAGAAATCGAAAAGGTAATTCAAAACACGAATGAACGAGAAGAAAGTTTCAATTTTCAGGAAAGTAGCGACCATACTGTTCATAGACTCATTCTCGGAACGCATACATCAGATGAGCAAAACCATCTTTTGATTTCAAAAATCTGCATGCCAACAGATGAAGCACAATTTGATGCGTCTCGTTACGACACCGAACGCGGTGAGTTCGGAGGTTTCGGAGCTGTGAACGGAAAGGTTGAACCTGATATTCGTATCAATCACGAGGGAGAAGTCAACCGTGCTCGCTACATGCCTCAAAAGCCAACCATTATTGCCACTAAATCTCCATCTGCCGATGTGTATATCTTCGATTATACAAAGTACCCATCTGTTCCAAAGGACAACACTTTCAATCCTCTGCTCAAACTCAAAGGACATACTAAAGAGGGATACGGATTGTCATGGAACCCGAATAAAGAAGGTCTGATTCTTTCCGCTTCAGACGACCAGACTGTATGTCACTGGGATATTAACGGAAACGCTGGGGCAAACGGCGAATTGAAAGCGAGAGAAATCTTCAAGGGGCACGAATCTGTTGTAGAAGACGTTGCGTGGCATGTTTTGCACGACGGAGTTTTTGGTTCGGTCGGAGATGACAAGAAATTGTAAGTTGTCGGAAATATGATATTTTATCAAGAATTCAATTTTAAGGCTCATTTGGGATCTGCGAACCAACGTTCCAGGACATGCAATCGATGCTCATTCAGCCGAAGTTAATTGCCTTGCCTTCAATCCATACTCCGAATTCATACTAGCCACTGGTTCAGCCGATAAAACTGTCGCTCTGTGGGATCTCAGGAATCTCCGCCTCAAGTTGCATTCGTTCGAATCTCATCGCGACGAAATCTTCCAAGTTCAATGGAGCCCGCATAATGAGACCATCCTCGCATCCAGCGGAACTGACAAACGACTTCATGTTTGGGACCTGTCCAAAATCGGAGAAGATCAAACTGCTGAGGATGCCGAGGATGGACCACCAGAGCTCCTCTTCATCCATGGTGGGCACACTGCCAAAATCAGCGATTTCTCATGGAACCCTAACGAACCATGGGTGGTTTGCAGTGTTTCGGAAGATAACATTTTGCAAGTTTGGCAGATGGCTGACAACATTTACAACGATGTCGAAGACGAAACTCCCGCCGATATGGTTGAGCGGTCTTAATTTATTGCTAAAAGCAACCTTGTTCTTATTTTTGTATCTCACATGAAAATTTCCTCCCTAACAATATTCGCATATTGCCCCGCTGACTCTTTGAAACTGTAAAATGCTATATTTTCCTCGTATTATGATCGGAAGTATTCTGAATTTGAGATAAATCTGATATCTTTGCAATAACTGTTATCAAATTTTTGTTAAGTGATTGTTGAGATTACTCACACAATTATTTTTGAAGTTCTCTTAACAAGAACGTATTAGAAACCAAAGTTTTCAGACAACAATGAGTGAGGCCGGCTCCTGCGAAGAATTAACCCGGGAACAGCGAGTATGGAAGAAAAATGTTCCATATCTATATGACACAATGGTCACAAGAGAACTCGAATGGCCATCGTTAACCATTCAGTGGATGCCAGACGTGACTAAAGTGAGGAATGACACATTTTTAAGAATCGGTTTTTTCTTTCCAGACAGAATACTCTGATTCATCGGTACATCGATTAATTCATGGAACACACACTTCGGGTGATGTTCAAAATCATTTGATCATCTCAAAGTTTTCTATCAACACGGATGGACCCGAATTCGATGACTCGAAATGGGATCCTGAACGGGAAGAGTATGGCGGATACGGAGCGGGAAGTGCTGCAAAGCTGGAAGATGAGATTCGTATCAATCACCCAGGAGAAGTGCATCGGGCGCGGTACATGCCACAGAATCCATATGTAATTGCTACCAGAGGTCCCTTTGATGATGTGTTCATCATCGACTATACTAAGCATCCATCCACACCCCAGGATAGTACTTTTCGACCGCAACTACGGCTGAAAGGACACGAGGGAGAAGGGTATGGTATGTCGTGGAGCAATACAAGAGAAGGACACTTGCTCACCGCTGGCGATGATGGAGCTGTGAGTGGCTTTAGAAGTTACCTGATTGAAATAAAGAATTTGTTTAGGTTTGTCATTGGGACATAAATGCAAATCAAAAGATTAGTGGACAATTGAATCAACAGAGTAAATACAAAGGGCATTCATCGAACGTTGAAGATGTATCCTTCCACCAGCTTCATGATTTCGTTTTCGCATCAGTCGGAGATGATAGAAAATTGAACCTCTGGGATCTTCGTCACTCAAAACCTCAACTTTCGTCGATCGGACATAACGCCGAAGTCAATTGCGTCGCTTTCAATCCTTTTTCTGAGTTCATTCTCGCCACCGGTTCGGCCGATAAGACAGTAGCTTTGTGGGATATGAGAAATCTTGGAAAGAAGGTTTACACTCTTCAACATCACAAAAATGAGATTTTCCAAGTTTCATTCAGTCCACATTTCGAAACTGTTCTTGCTAGCAGTGGATCTGATGAGTTAGTCTATATTATTACTTTGACAGTAGAGAAATTATTGTTATTTCAGTCGAGTCATTGTATGGGATCTTTCAAAGATTGAAGACCCATCATCAAATTCTTCTAAAATTTCTTCTTCTCCACCACCGGAAGTTTTGTTCGTTCATGCTGGGCATGTTGGAAAAGTAGCTGATTTCTCTTGGAACTCGAATCGCCCATGGACCATTTGTAGCAGTGACGAATTCAATAAACTGCAGGTAACCAGATTCACCGTCTCTCTTTAGCTTATATATCTTTAATTTCAGGTATGGGAAATCTCGGAAAACATCATGAATATCCAGAATATCAAAAACGAAGCAGATATCAAGTCTGAAACAGAATAATTCGTCTCTTTATCCGTATATAAAACTAATCTTCTCATTTTTATGATCTTCATCATCTGAATTCACTTGTGCTTATATCAATGAATATTATCTTGCTTTCTTTCATCCAAAATTCCAGTCGAAAATTTTTCTCTCCAGTTGTATATACAATTGTATGAGTATGTGTTCTCAAATAATGATTTACCTCTTGAAATTTCTTCAAAAACACTGAACGAAGGAAGAGGGTGCTAGAGAAGCACAGATAACATTTGCGCTCCTCTCGCGTAGTCATAACCCTGATTTCCTCATTTCTTCCTTAGGCTAAAAACTTTTAAATAACACCAGTTGATGTTCCAGAAGCATGTTGAAAAATTTGAGAAGTCTAGCAAGAACTTTCGCAACAACTGCAAGTGAAGAAACAACGCAGAAAGTCGACATCAGTTTGTAAGTATTCTCCATCTCTCTTTTTTTTGAACATTTCTTTCAATGTTATATTTCTAGCCTTCGCCCACGTCATCGGATCATCGCATCAGGAGGAATTCCACCAGTTCAATTCGATTCCGAAAGAGAACGAGCCTCCCGCAGAGAACGATTCGGAAGATATGGATTAGCTAGCGGAGTTGCCGTAGAAGAATTGTTTCCAACAGCAGAAGAAATTGAAGAAGAACAAGCTCTGGGATTATATAGAGAATTTAATGAGGTCAAGAAAGAATACAACGAGTTGCAGAAGAAAAAGAAGGAAGCCGCGGTTTCTAGGTAATAGTAACTATTTAAAATTCATTAGAAGACGTGAGGAGAGTTGTAAATTTTGAGCTATTTTAGCTAAATAATTGAAAAACTAAATCTTTTTAGCTAACAAAATTATTTTTGACAACATTTCAGACTAGCCGAGCTTGAAAAAAATCTCAAAAAGTATCCATCTGCTCTCGCAAAGTATGAGGCATCTCTAGTGAAGCAAGAAAGAGAAAAGGATGAGAAAGAACTGGCTCTTGAGAAGAGAATTCGTGACATCCAAGAGTATTTCGGATATTGGATGGACCCGAAAGATCCACGATTTGAAGTGATGTTGCAACAAAAGGAAGCCGAGGAGAAGAAGGCGGCGAAGATGGCAAAACGAGATGAGATTCAGAAAAAACGTTATGCAGAAAACGTTCAGTAACTCTTTCCAGATAGTTTTTGTTTTTTGTTTGTGTTTTGTTGTTTCCGATCTAGATTTTTAAATAAAAGAATGAAAATTGTATTCTATATTTGCCATTATCAGACGATGATGTACACCGTCCCACGATTTCTTTATATTCATTTTTTCTCCTTTATTATATTAAAGTTCGATTTCAGGAGTCATGGTGACCTCTTTTCTCGAATACCTCACTACCAATGATCGTAATAGCTGTGGCTACTGTAAAAATGAGCAAGGAGAGAGAACTCCAGACAGTTCTGTGACTAGTGGTATGAGAATATTGTGAAAAGAAAAAAATTTTATTAGAAATTTAATCTTTGAGATTAGAATGCTCGAAAAAAAAATTACTAGTTTGATCTCCTTCAGCACTCTCAATTGTCCAAATATCTCATGATGATATGATGCGGTTTGAAGCGGCTGGTTGGAGCACGTAAGTTGACTTGATTCTACTTCAATTGGCCACCACCTTCTTCAGCTCTTCTCCCAGCCCTTACCAATCATCGAGACAAGACTTTTATTGTGTTACGATATATTTAGCAATTATACAAAACATGACCATTTCACTTCAGAACAGTTACACTCTTACAGGCGGTGCATGGGCTCACAATATGAATGCAAAGGACTATGGAAGGCTTTTGGATATGGGCTGGAGAAGGTGGGCTTGCTGTTTTTTGGCCACATGCTTTTACTATCTTCCTTACCGTTATACGAAAACATTTACAGATCAGGGCGTTATCTGTACAAACCAAACAATCGTCTGACTTGCTGCCCTCAGTTTACGATCCGCCTGGATGTCACGAAATTCAAGATGTCGCGGAGCCAAAAGCGAGCAATGCGTCAGATGAATGAGTTTTTGGCTACTGGAAAACGACCAGTCTGTGGAATAAAAGAGGAAGATTCAGTTGAAAAGGTTGGTTTTTAGAATTCTACAAACATTGATCCGGATTTGTTTTAGAACGCAAGAAAATCGAACCTAACTTCTGCCGAAACCAATTCCACGTCACACCAGGAGCCTCCTTCGAAGAAAATGAAAGACTCTGATAGGCCGGTACTTACAAAAAAAGAGATTCGAAACAAGAGGTTAGATCTGCTTGAACAATCTCTGATCAGTTGTTTGAATTTAGATTCATCGAAAAGTGTCAGCAAAAAAACTTGGATCCGGAAGAGGTTCGAGCTGAGCGTAAGGCTAAAGATGCTGCACGACAGAGAACCATCCAATCCTACATTGACGAAGCTTGTCCAGATTGGAAGCACAAACTGGAAATCAAGATCGTGCCGGTAGATAGCAGAGAATTTGATGAGAGAATCAACGAATCTTTCGATCTCTATAAAAAATATCAAACGACTATTCACAAAGACCATCATTGCCGATTCGCTGGATTTAGAAAATTTTTGTGTGATTCGCCATTGAGCCTCGAGAAACGTGATGGGTAATGATTCCTACTGAAACTCAAGTAGTGTATTGAAAATATTTCAGAGTAGAATTAGGATCGTTCCATATGTGGTTTTTGCTCGATGAAAAAATTATCGCGGTTTCCGTTCTGGATGTCCTTCCTCAGTGTGTTTCAGCAAAGTACATGTTTTATGACCCGGATTATTCTTTCCTTTCTCTTGGTACCTATACAGCTTTGAGGTAAAAACCACTCTTCAAATTCGAAACCATGTTCTTTTTATTTCAGAGAAATTGATGTCACAAAGCGATTCCAGCAAACCTGTCCCTACCTGAGGTACTACTATATGGGCTACTACATTCACTCCTGTCCCAAAATGAGATACAAGGCTAAATTTCGCCCTAGCGATTTGCTCTGCGAGAAATCCAAGACATGGCTCACATTTGATGCATGCAAAGAGCTTCTGGATAAGTCTACCAATAGCAATGGATTCACAGAGTTCCGACCAGAAGAACCTCAACCGATTCCACTAGATGTTGATGATATTCTCGTATATTCAAAAAGAGAGATCCTCACGTTCGCACAGGCTCTTATCCGGTTTCCAGAAATGGCGGACAACAACGAATTTCTACAAAAAGTTCGCGAACTGACAATTCTTGTAGGCCCTGAGTTGAGCGAAGCTGTATATTTTTTCAACGAGTTTAACTCCTGAAACACTTTCTCAATTATTATTGTTTAAGTGAAATTCTCATCATGGTGCATCACAAATAATGAGCTTCATCCATGTATCTAATTGTAAGGTGTAACTATCCCGCTGACTGTAACTATTTTTTCCCTGTGACTCCTTTTTTCGAATCTATAAATAAAACCTTCTTGTGTTCTGTTCTTTCTTCTCACGAAATAACTACCGGAACTCGGTCGGAAAATGCTTTCACAGAAAGTACCTCTGTTGTCCGCAAATGTGCGTACATTGCTGTGTCCGCAGACGCCAAGCGTCGACGTGTACGGTTGGTCTGTTATGGAGCTTTTCATACAGTTTTGTCGCCGATTTTCACACGAAATTAGCATTTTGGTTCTCTAAGCAAACATCCAGATTTCAGAGATGACCTCAACACGGGTTCTACTCGTGCTGCTGATAGTTAGCATTGTTGCTAGAGCACAAAATAATCCGGTTTTCAAAAAGTAAGTAAATTCTGGATCTCGAAAATGTTTTCATGAAGCTATCAATGTTTAGATTCGAATACAAGCACTCCTTCCGTGCTCCCAACCTAGCTCAGCGTGATGGATCTATCCCATTCTGGATTGTAAGCTTGATCTCTTATAAAGTTTAGATAAAAGTAGCCGAATTCAGGTTAGTGGTGATGCTATTGCTTCTGGAGAGCAACTACGTTTGGCACCATCAATGAGAAGCAGAAAAGGTATTGCATGGAACAAAAGAGCATTCGTGGAGAGTGAAAACTTCCAAGTAAGCGATAATCAGAGTTTTTTTTATAATGCGCAAAATCTTGTAGGTTGACATCTCTTTGAAAATAGGAGGACAAGGACGTGTTGGAGCTGATGGACTAGGAATTTGGTACACTTCTCAACTTGGAGCTCTTGGACCAGTTTTTGGTGCTAATGACTTCTGGACTGGAATGGGATTGTTCCTTGATTCCTTCGACAACGATGGCCAAAAGAACAACCCACAAGTTTCATTGATGCTTAATGATGGAACCAGATCTTACGATCATCATACTGACGGATCGCAACAAATTTTATCCAGTAAGCTTATAGAAAAAAAATTGTTGGTTTAATTTTATGTATTTTTCAGGTTGCCAAAGAGACTTCCGTAACAAGCCATACCCAGTTCGCCTGCGAATTGAATATATGAAAAACGTTCTTACTGTACATGTCGATGATGGAATGCAGCCAACTCCACGGTATGAGCTGTGCATGAGAGCTGAAAATATCTTCTTGCCACGTAACGGATACTTCGGAGTATCTGCTGCCACCGGAGGTCTTGCCGATGACCACGATATTCTTGACTTCTCTGTGTTCTCTCTTTTCCATGAACAACAAAAACCAGTAGCTGCTGCTGAGCAAATTCCACAACAAGAGAAACAAAAATACGACGAGGAGTTCGAAAGACAAATGAAGGAGTATGAGCAGGAGAGAGCCAAGTTCAAGGAGCAACATCCAGACAAGGTCAAAGAAGACGATGAATACGACCCAAACAAATACTACGAGGATGCTACTGCTCGCGAGCTCAGACTGATCTATGAGTCTCAAAATGCTATTCATCAAGTGATGCAGAACATGGACCAAAGATTAGCTCAGATTCAACAGGCTCAGATTTCTGGCGGAGGTGCAGCAGTGCCTCAAACTGGTGGAGCTGCTCCTGCTGCTGTTGCGGGTGGTGCTAGCTTCCAACAACATGAGAAGAACGAAGTGATAACGTCGTTACGCGACTTAACACAATCGGTGCGAGACATGAAGCAATACGTCAATGAAATCTTCACGAAGACGTACAACATTGATCAGAAGATTCAACAAGGTGGTGCTGGAGGAGGTGTCGACAGTAGTATGCACCAAAAAGTTGATTCTCTGCTCAACGAGCTTCGAACAGTGAGAGCTACACAAGTTCAGACGGTAAGACCACACTCAGTCGAAATGATCTACAGCCGCTTTAAACTTTCAGAGTGGACCGGGAGCATCTTCTAACTGCCCGAACGTCTCTTGTGTGTCGTCAACCATTTTCATGCTCATCATCCTCGTACAATCAGTAATCATCATCGCCGTCGTATTCGTACGAAGCAAACAGGACAAAGCCAAATTCTACTAATTTATTGCATTTTAACCAAAAAATAACACTGTCTTTCTTCACCTTGAAATTGTCGTCAATTTCGATGTTTTGCTCTCAAAACATCAGTTTGAATACGCGGCATTATTTCTACGAACTAACAACGAACCCATTTTTTAAATCCTCGGTAAAATAATATCAGCTTTCCAATTTTTTTGTGTTGTGTTAATAGTGAGATTTCCCGTTTTCCTTCGATTTTCATGGTATTTGAATGGTGCATTCGATGGTTTAATGTTGACTTTTCTTTCTTGAAGAAAGAGGTTGAATGATGTTTTATGTATGTGAGATCCTTGTAGATAGATCGAATAAATTATTGACTCATGGACTCGGATAAGAAAAAGAAGGAAGAGGAGAAAAAGGCACAGGAAGCGGAGAAAAGAAAGAAAACTGAAAAAGAAAGACTCTTGGCAGGATGTGGATCTGTTCTCCAAGGAATGGCAGGAAAGAACGTTGCAGTTGAGCTACGCGGGGATAATTATGTGATTGGTGAGGGCTTGAAATTCAGAAATAAACAATAAACTGCCTTATTTTCCGGCGAACTTGTCGACTGTGATTCTGATCTCAATATTCAACTCAAAAATGTGACGGTGATTCGAGATTCCCAGGAAACCAAGGAGCCAGTGTATTACGTGACAGGGAAGTTTATCAGGTGTGATCACAAATTCTAAATATAAATTGGGAGAATTCAAAAATATTTTATCAGATTCGTTCACTTCAAGGACCAAGTCAACGTGCCGGCAGCGATCAAACGATGTGCTAGAGGAGACAGAGCAGTCAAGGGAAATCGACGTGCCGATCAGAAACAATTCGATACTGGGAAGAAGCTTGTTGATCAGTGATCTCTACTGTTTATTATCTTTTTTGTACATTTGAAGTTAATTATAATTTGAAATGAAGTTATTATTTAAAAGTTTTTGCCTAATCAGTCTTTTTTGACTCTTTCTTTGATTCTTTTTGCTCTTCCTCCTCCTCAATCACGTCTTCAGTTCCGAATGCAATTTCTGCAAAATACCAGGCTATCAATGGACTAAGCCAGTAGACAAAAAGATGTCCAGCGTGTGAAACTCCCAAACAATTGAAGGTACATGCCCATGCAACAATTGGATTGGCATACATTCCAGTATAGTTGATTCCTGAAATTCTCGGATAGAGTTGCCAACACAATCATATCAAAACTAACCAATCGCACAAAGAAGTCCCGAAAAAACACAGTTGGCAATAGAGCACAATTTTGTATCTCCATCATATCTCTGATCAACCCATTTTTCGAACCATTTTGCTAAAAATGTAGCGGCGCCTTCGATGATGCATCCCGTTGTTATTGCTACAGTAAGATCAGAAGTGCATGAGTCTTGATCCAGAAGTTCCAAATGGATCGGATGAACACCAAAACTCCAGAATAGTCTTGCAACGAAATATGAGAGGTACGCTGAAAAAAATGTCACAAGTGCCTGGAAAAAAGACTTTTGTGGATACGGTACCTGCTGCTAATTGAACTAGGAAAACGTAGATTCCTCGGCGAATGGCTTTGCTTTTACGATAACAATTTGTTACCTGGAATTTATTTCAAATTATAATATACAGTTTTTTTTTGCTGATCTCTCAAAACGAACCAATGGACAAGGATGGGCGACAGCGTCTCTTTGAAAATAACAATTTGCCAACTCGATTACTGTAATCTCGACGAAAACTCCCAATAGTCCATAATTATCCAAAATAGTGCCTACATCGAACATTGGAACGCATATTTGCAATGTTCCGATAAACTGAAATTCCAGATTTTTTTTCGAAACTTTCAAATAAAAAATACCTCTAGAATCAGAAGAGCAGATAGCCGTTTTGGATTATCAAAAGATTTAATGACTAGAAATCGAAGAAGCTCACAAATTGCAAACACGGACCCGTAGAATATCAGAGAAGCCACCCAAATTCTCATTTTCACTGAAACCAAATTTTATTTGAAAACTAGTATATAAAAAGACAGAAAGTGAACCGGGCGGCTCAACTCAAACAGCAAAAAAAAAATCAGTGTGATGTGCTCTTTTACCCGAGAAATCTATCCCATGAAGATATCTTTTCACTTTCTTCAATTTTATGTTTTTCTTTTTTTCTTTCTCCGTCTCACAACTCTCTTTTTCTCTTAACACAAATCCCAAGTTCATATTTCATTCATTGTTAAATGATTTAGCGGGAAAAACAAGAAGAAGGAAGCAATATTCACTAAAAACATTGATCACATGTTTTGAGACAGAGCTGGAAGAAGCATAAAGATCAAATGGTCGAAAAGGTTTTTTGATAAGGAATTCCGTTTCCTAGGAAAAGTAAGGAAACTGACAGAGAGCGAATGATAGGATTTCATAGCGGTACCTTATTTTTCAAAACAAATTCTGAAAGAATTTTCAAAAATCAGTTTTCTACTTGATCTTATAATTATTGTTCTTTCTTTTCTAAATATAACCAATGTAGGAAAAAACTTCGATTGATAAAGAGAAAAGAGAGAAGGAAGACTGATGGGAGCCAATGTGTCTGTGAATGTTTAGTGAAGTTTTTGAAAGAAATTCCGGCTAGTTTTCAGGTATTTCAGATATATGGCAAACAACGATAATATTGCATGCTCACATGTTCCGAACCAACTTACTATGGATCAGTTTTTTTTAAAATGATTGTTGCCTATGTTTCTTAACATCTTCCCTAATTTACCACTCAAACCGTCAACATTTGAGCCTTTATCTCATTTCCTGAAAAAAATACCAAAAAGTGGTCTAATGACAAGATGTTTACCATAATATCGAAAATACGTTGTGAATTAATCACTTTTTGATATCTCTCACAGGAACCGGTATAAATACTCTGAAATTTGAAAGACAAGTTCTGATTACAGTAGGAGATGACTGAAAAAGTTCAGTTAAAAATTTTATCCGAATTTCCGAGTATCCTAATTTCTGAATTTCAAATTTTTGTAAAGCTAATTGTCGGACAATGAGATTCTGAGATACTAAGACTTTAAGATTCTAAAATTCAGTAAATAGGAAATTCGAAAATTCATAAGTTCTGAAACTCTGAAACTCTGAAATTAAAAATTCAACGCACTGAAAAAAATGTCTCTAGAAGATCTGAAAGTTCATTATTTCTGAAAAACTGAATGTCCAGTTTTTCGAATTTCCAAGAGGTGATAAGCTTGAATAACATTAAGCTTATTCAGAGTAAATTATTAGTATTTTTAAGAGATCAAGAAAATCCTGGATCTACTGAATAACTTCAAATCGAATGAAGTTTCCAATTCTAGCCGGATATCCCGAGTGATACTTTTCAGGCTTCCAACCCCTCGATAGTCTCCATCGCCTAATCATTCCAACATATTCTTCAATTCAATCCTAAAACTGTCGTTATTCAGAATTCGCTGCTCTTCTTCTTCTTTTTTGTATTCCAAGAACTGCCACGTCACAACGTTGTTGACCACTTTGCCCTTTTCGACCACCCTTCGTCGCTCCCCGATTCTCCCAACATCGTCGACTGGGGGATAAACAAAAAGGGCATTCCTCACAACCGAAAGGCAGACAGACTCGAAAATTCTTTTTTTGTTTTCCCCGGGTTGTGTTTTAAGTTTTGAACTATATTTTCTTTGATTTTCGGAAATGAATTATTTCTTTCTCTTTTTATAGTTTCTAAGCAATTAAATGAAGACAATGAGCATGGAAGGTAAACACCTACCGTACACCTCCTCCCCTTTTTCTCTGTTATTCTCTTTCATCCAGAGATCACATTTGTTTTATTTCGTAACATTTTTCATCCCAAATGACCCATAACTTTTCGACACTTTTATCATCAACAACACAATCGATTTACACCTAGTTTTTCATCTTTCTTATCAATAGTACATAAAATACTTTTAAAGGTGCAAATAGTGCATTTCGAAATGATTGAGTGTCTAGCCCACCGGATCCTGGGCACTTCCTATCTGAAAAAAAGAAAAGAGAAGCATAAAACCTTTTTCACTCCGATTTTAGAAATTTGAGTTTTTAGTTTTTTTTCCGAATTCACTCTAATAAAGTCCACCATATAAGTACACCTCGAGCTCAATTTTCTCGGTTTCTATTATAGATATTGAAAATATGTCAACATATAAAATATTTGTGATGTTATGATAAATAATTTATCAGTTGACAACTTTTTGATATCTTTTGAAGGAACCGAGATATTGAGCTCAAAGCGCACGTCTAGTGTGGGCTTCCATTAAAGCAAGTACAGTTTACTCTTGTCCAATTCTTATTTATCTCAAATTTTGTGTGTGTCTTAAAAGCTTATAAACAGCAAATTTCAAACTTCGGATTTTTGAATTGGATTATTTTGAAGAGTTTTGTAAAATGCTTCGTAGCGGGCCACTGGCGGGTCATTGTCGACCTATACATAAATTATCGCTTACACATCTGAGCAATTGCTATACAAGAAGTGATCGCTTTCCCTTCCCTAGTATATTTTTTTCTGAAAACTCTCACTTCCTCTTTTTTTGCTGAAAAAGAATCTTTTGCCTGTTCGTTTTTTTCTGCGTCTCTCCCTCTCCCTATACTATTTTCATGTCAAAACAGCTGATTGCTCCTCTCCATTGTTCTCTAAACTCTCTTCGTCTCCAATGCTCTTTCCACTTGTTGTTTTGTCAGAACGTTCCATTTCCTTTTTGTGTTGTCGTAGTTTTTTTTCTATCTATGAGTGGCGAGGGTGGGAAGACAGTAGTGAGAAAAAAAAAACGAAAATTGGGAAAGAACAGGAAATGGATTGGAGGGCAAAAAATGGAAAGAGTGACATATTCACTTTTCCATGACCCCCATGGCTGAAAGTAATGGAACGGGAAAATGGAAGAAATAGAAAAGACATGGAAAATTGTTCAGGATTTTCAAAAAGCAGGACATTCATAACCCCTAGAGCTTAATTCTTGATTTCTTTCTAAACACTTTGAGTCGATTAACCACCGAAATATTGGCACGCAAGATACTGGAAAAGTGCTTGCTCAATTCTTCACCTGTTTCGTCTAAATGAGCTCAAGCACTTTTATTTTCTATGCGTGCTATTTCTGTGAATCCTAATGAAGTGGTATTTTCCCGATTAGTACATCTGTAATTGGTTCCCACCTGTTTTCTTCATTTTCCTTTTTTCATATTCCATTCAAAAAGTTTCAACTTTTTATTTTCATTCAAAAACTTTTTTTGTTCAAACAAACTAATCTGTTATCAGGTACCAGTATTGACTCTGGATCGAATCGAAACGATCAATCAGGAAGTCATCAGTTTTTGAAAAAATTTCTAGTCAGAATTTAATAGAAACTTTAGAAGTTTCAGGTGCTTTATTTCTTGAAGATTGCACTCTATATCCTTCCCCATCTAACTACTATGAAGCAAACCCATAAGATTCCATTTCCTGAAGAAGCCTATCATTTCATTATTTCTCTCCAAATTCTAATCTCTTTTTTTCTCACATCTTTCCCCAAAGGTGCTCAACGTATTGTAGCCAAAAGTAAAAGTACACTCAAAAAGTCACTATTTCATCCACTTATCGTCCAAATGTTATTCAAGGGGCGGAGCCCAAAGTTGTCAACATGTTTTTAGTTTTTTTTTCCGTTCCCTCTTCCCATTCGTTTCTTCACTTTTGTAATTTTGTTTGTCTCGTGCACCTAAACATTCGAAACTCCGCTGCTTTGATTATTAGGAATCAGGGGTTTAATCCTAATCGTAGAACCCATAGAGGAAATGAGCTGGAGTATCAAATACTTCCTAGTCTTTCTTTGACATTTTATTCCCTTTTAGAAAAAGGAAAAGGAAAAAAATCAATTTAAAAGGGCGTTGTATATAGGCTAATCCGTTTCGATACACTTTTTGAAAATAAAATAAATAATGATCATCATCATCATCATCATGAAAAAGACGGATAAGGGAATGAGATTTTTTTTTCTTATTTCTCTCTTGACTCTCTTCATTTGATACACTATTTCTCTTGGTGTCTCAAAGTGATTGAATTGAATGAAAAAAGGCGAAAAAGGGAGAGAGCATATCCTTCTCCTTCTCATTATTCAATGAAAAATGATGATGATGACTGGGAGTGCTCTGGGGCAGAAGGAGAAGCAGAAGTCTCTCTATCTCTGTGTCGACATTCTGAAAAAATGGAGAGAGATGTCTTGATTATACCTTACTCTCTTGGAAAAGTGCACTCTTCATGCTCACGCACTCCGCGACACGACTTCTTCTTCTTTTCTCTTTTTCTTTCACTCCACTGTGTCCTCTACTTTCTCTTCTTCTTCTTCTACTCCCATTTTTGTTTCGATTTCCGCCACATGCACAAAAGCCCATTTCTTGATTTTTTTTTGAAGTGACACTGTTTCGTTTTTTTATTAGGATTCCTTTAGATATTCAAGAATAGTCTTGGAATACAGTAACCAGGGTTCCTCAGGATTCAGAAGAAATTAATCTCGGAAACCTAAAAAATGTCAAAAGTTAAAAATTAGTACTCTCTAATGATTAGGAAACATTTTTCTCGTTCTTTTTTGAAGCACAAGTTAATGCTTTAGGAGTTTCTGAATACAATATTTTTTTCGAAATCCTGAAAACATCTCAACCAACAAAATGATTTTTTGTATTCCTTTCTGGGTTTCAACTCCAATTCCCATTAGCTATACAATCGCATCTTTATCTGAAACTGTATTTCAAAGATTATCAATAGAGCGCATTTTTCTAGACTCTCATCCATTACTAATCGGTCATAAGATGAGAGCAACTGAGCACTTTTTTGAAACTCCACTCATCGTTTAGAGGCCTTCAGTTGACGTAAATCGTTTTTCAAATCCCAGAGAAACCTTGAATCATTTGAACTTCTTTATCAACATCATATTCTACTTGATTCATTGTAAAGTACATATTCATCTGTCTAAGTTTTTTCTTCTTCTTCTTTTCGCCTTTTTATTGCTCACTGAGCTGCTCTTTCCATCTTTTTTTTTGCTGTGTATGCGTCTCTTCGTCTTATATGATCTCTCACTCTCTCGTGCAAAAACCTTTTCTCTCTCCATTTCTGAGCCAGCCTTTTCTGTTTCAATAGATTATCAACTTCATGTTACCACGTCATCAGTAGAACCAGAAGTCGTGCTTCGAGTTTCCGAAATTTCTGAAACTTTTGATTTTCGATTCCTACTAAATCCCCATCATTATTTTTTGATCCGAGAATTAGGTCAAAACCTTTCTAACCTCTTCTATTACGTCAAGCTGGAAACAAGAATTTGAACTTTTTGAACTGACTGAAAATCTTTCAGAATCTTCATCGGAGTCTTCTCAACATCCCCAATCGAATTCCATTCGATTCAATATTTTTAGGTGAGATTTATATTTTAATCCAAAATTTTTTAAATATAAGTAATTGGCGGAGCGAGCTTGTTTTAAAATTAAACAACTGAAGTATGCAACTGAAGACATCGGGATTTCACCGAGGCTTAAAGAAAAAGTTTTTGAAAAATCGAAATTTGCAGATACCGTAATCACAATGTTGATGGAATCACAATGTATGGGCGGTGGAGGGAGTCATAATGGAAATGTAGCACCGCATCATCATCAGCAGTCTATGGGACATTTTCAGTTCAGAGACAGGAAAAAATCATGTGGTGAGTCTTCAGTTTTTTTTTGAATATTTGGAAATTCCAAAATTTCAAATGTGAAGTGTCTCTATCTCTACGCATGTGCTTCTCTTTTTCTTTCCTCTCTTTTCTATATTGTTTTCTGCAAATAGTTGCTCTTTCTTCTTAAACTGATCTAGGTACACCTCCATCATCATCATCCCCTTCTCCTTCTTCTTCTTCCTCTTCGTCTGGACGTCTTCCTGCTTTCGCTCGATTCCATCTGCCCGAACATCATCTTCATCATCCGGGAACTAGCTCCGTCATGTCAGGTATCGCTCATCGTCGTCGTTCTCGTCGTTTTCTCTTTCATCTCTTCTCAATTAACTTCTACCGTACATCTGCCACGTCATCTTAGAATCCACGACATCCGCCTCATCGCTGTGCTCAACGCCGACACGATCCGGAACGACGACGCCTACGCAGCAGAATTATATGGTGGAGAGGCAAATGGAAATGATGATGACGGCAAGAGCTCCAAACTATTATTATCAGCAGAGGCATTTGAAACAAGTCTACAATCAACAACAATATCGAAATTCGAATTTTCAAACGAATTATTTTCCAGGTTATAGTTTTTTTGTTTTCAGATTATTTCAGATGGTTGTTCGATTTTAATGTTAGAATAGGATTTTAGAATCTTCAGAAGCATAGAATGCTTTTCTAGAGCATGGATATTAGTATGGTTTAGATAAAAGCCTACTTGAGTTGACAAATCAAAATTTCATTTATCTGAATTATCCCATTTCTGAACATTGATCTGAAAACCAATTACGATACTTTCTCTAATAGAAGCCCACCCGAACCGTCTACTTTGAGCTCAATTATCTCGATTCCTGTGAAAGTTATCGAAAATTAGTGAACAGATAAATTGTTTATCAAATCATCAGCAATATTTTATTAGTTGACAAAATTTATATATTTTTTTCATAGGAACCGAGATAGTCAAGCTAAAAGCTGACGATTTGGGTAGTCTTCTATTAGAGGAAATACGGTAGGTTCGTTGCCATACCCACCATCCAGGAAGAAGTTTTCTTTTTTTTTTAACCTAAAATTTGAATTTCACACCTTTCTCCTGAGATTTCCAAACCAGTTTCATCATGCAAAAGTGAGAAATCGTAACCTGTCTATTCTTCAGTGAGTTTCCCTTTTTAAGTGTTTTGTTGTTCCCTCTCTCTTTCCATTCTCCAGTGTTCGCGGATATACGAAACGAACACGGAACGCCAAAAAAAGCAAGTTTTTGCCTCTTTTTCTTGTTCTCCCACTAACCATGCATTTACTTGTTAGAGATGAGGCAGAAAAAAAAAGAGACACTTTTTAAACATAGCTTTTTTCGTATGCGCCTCTTGATACAGAGAAGAAGAGGAACTGGAATATTTGAAAAGAAAATGATTACTCATTGCCTTTTTTGGAAAAGAGAATTGGGGAGAAGCTCGAAATAAGAAGGAAAGAGGGGGATACTGTAGCTGGAAGACAAAAAAAGAAGTTTGAGCAAGTCGACAGAACCAGTTGTAGGAGAGTTCATGATCATAATACTTTGAATCTAAAAAGTATATAAGGTTCAAATAATTTGGTCGAAAATAGACCAGAAAATTGATACCGTAAGACCTGTATTAGAAGAACCGGCTCTTCTATTTTTCCAAGATACCTCCGGAGGGCCCTCCTATTATCCCGGTCATTTTTCCCGTAAATTTTCATAGAAAAGTTAGACACAATTTTGTTCAGAAATCTGTCAATTTCACTAATTTCACTAACTTGTAAATAATTCAGTGAGTTTTTCATTTAAAAAAAGGTGTTTCAATAAATTTCAAATATTGTGTAATTCCCGGAATTTTTTCACTGAAAAAGTACGGAAATTCAGTAATTTCAATACACGTTTTGAATGGGGTCATTTTTACAGGGACCCTTCCATAACGGGGCCCTTCTATTACGGGGACCCTTCTATAACAGGGGTCCCTTCTTTTTTTCCAATCCTCTCTCGAAGGGTTCTTCTGATACAGGTTTTAGGGAAGTTTGAATATTAAGTTTCCATAATTTTCAACTCAACTTGAGCTCAATTCATTATTACAGCTTTCTGAGTTTCCAGTTTTCGATTAACAAAGCAAGATTTCGAAATTGCCTCGAAAAATAGGGGATTCAAAATTGTAAATTAAATCTGTATCTTCACAAAAACTCTACTATTTGAAATCCGAAATCGAAAGTCCGAAATTCAACTCAATCTTCAATCCCCATTCCCCTACACTCTCAAAACCAGTCTTCCCAGAAAACACTGGCTTGTTCTCCCCTTTATCCTGTTTATTTCTAACTCATTCTAAAGAAATCCGGCGTTCCCGAGAATTTGAGAATTCATAATCTTTTCTTCTTCTTCATCTTTTTTTTCTTGTCACGAACACCACCTTATTATTCTTGACTCATCCTTGTTTTTCTCTCATAATATTCTCTGAATCATCTTATTTCCTTTCCCCCTTGTATTTTGCTCCTTCATTAGTTTTTTTTTTTGAAAATCAGTTGTGAGCAAAACCAAACAAGTTGTACACTTTTCTAAAAATAGAAAAGCCAGACTGATAAGAGAATCAGGAACTTCCGTTCTTACGCTATCTAACTGGGTGCAATATTTCAAAGTGTCGAAATATTGCAGATGGCAGACACACTTGTTTGCACCCCCGGAATAATGTTTACTTGTTTACGTGTGTCTCCCAGTCCGCGCCGTATACAGCAAGGCGCCGCGCGGCACCGCGCCAGCTGGGAACGGCGGCACGTTCCGTTGTTTACGTAAACAATTCTTCCTCTAGCTCTCTGACACTCTCTCACTACTACACACTCTCTATGTGCCCAGATGAGTCGTCGCCTAGTTCAACTTGATTTTTGTTTGACCATTCCTCCGTCTCGATGTTCCCCCCTGGAGGTCTAGCAGCTTGCAGAAGCATCTAGCCTCCCCCTGTCTGGCTCCGCCCATCTTCTCTGGGAATAGCAATTGGGGACTGGGGGTAGAGGAAAGGGAGGGGAGGCATGTTGTTGTCGTTCGAAAGACCAGAACCCCTCCCCAACGACACGGCGAACAAGACGACTACGACTCACAGCTGATGCTTCTGAAACCAACGCTTCTGGCAGCTGCCACCGCTGCCAATCAGCAACAGAACTGTAAGATTGTGGCGTGTAGAGTGGGGAGAACAGAGGTTAGGGGGTACTGTACTATTTAAGTACATTCGAACTTTTCATGATTGGATTATCTGGTCTCAGTTTTTCCGAGATTTTTCGTAATATGTTTGGAACTATACAGATAGTTCAAAATTAAAAGGATCATATTTTACCAGTTCCGAATAATCTACTAGATTTCCAGTTGAGTTACAACTCATTCCAATTTCTGTTTGAAAAATTTTAGATGGACAGTCTATCTAAAACAGTTTTTTGTGATGAATTCTTCAAAACTCTCTAGAAAGATCTCAAAAGTCCATGATTTCAGTTGATGAATCCGAAAAATTTGAATACCGTATATCCTCTAATAGGATCCCACCCAACCGGTCGACTTTGAGCCAATTTGTCTCGATTCCTGTAAAAAATGTCAAAAATTTGCCAACTATGAAATTATTTACCATGGAATAACCATCATTTTATCAGTTGACACTTTTTTGATATTTTTTACAGGAACTGAGATAATTGAGCTAAAAGTTGTGGGTTTGGGTGGGCTTCTATTAAAGAAAGTAATTTGCCAATTTTTGTCAGAAAATCCTGGAAAATAGAGTTTTTGGAATTGTTGTAATGAATGAGATCCCGAAAATCAAAGTTTTCGGCCACCACTTGATTAGAGAGAATCTCTAAAAGACTGCGTCATTTACAGTAATCCCTGTCTAGAATCTAACGTAAGAGATTCATTCGACTCAACATCTTACTTTTTTCAAATCCTACAGTAATCTCAATATTATCTTATGACGAATCGGGAAAGCTCTCTTTGTTAAAAAATTTATTATGAAAACACCTGCTCGTTTTTTTTTTGCTAATAACATTCTCGAAAGTTGTTTTTCTCCAATCACTGTTTTTACCAACTCTTTGTCTAGGTTACGGTAGCTTTCTTTGTTCTGATTCTTGGAAACTCTGAATAGGTGATTTTGGCAAGTCTAGGTGTCCCCCTGATAAACGTTGCAATCAGTCAAAGCAACGTTACAGATTCAGATGAGTACCGGAAGCGATCGAACACTCTTCTGTCAAATCGATCGGACAAAAGATGGCCAAAACGGGATATGGGACCTCAATTTGAGCTTAGATGCTGCATTGACCCAGAGGTATTGAAAAAAGTAATCTGAAGATTCATTATCTGATGTTGTTTTAGATCCTTCGAATCAACGTGGATCGTCAGTACTATTTCGAAGATGAGACTGTCCGAGTAAACGGAAGTGTCTTCCACAAACGAAACGACTATAACAATCTGTTGTCGATCATTCCGAGAGCAAAATTCAATGGTATTCATATCAAAATGGAGGATGATTGTCCACAAGGAGGTGATGACGTTCGTTTGTGTCTTCTGAAATCATTGGGAGCACACAACCTCAGAAGTATTCCATGTGTTCAGTGCAAAGATGAGTTGAAGGTCTACGATAAGTATCCACTGATCGACGGAGTTTTCTACATCTCCCCAGTTTCCCAATTCGGACCAAAAACCGAAATCTCTCTCGATGGACGTCGTTTCTATCTTCAACAACTGTGTGCCAGATGTCTTTGGTCCGATTGGTCATGCAAAAACTGTGGAAAAGACGAGTGGTTCGACGGAAGATCGTTCGTGTTGGGCACTCTCTACTACTATGATATTGGTGAGTGAGTTTTGGGCTTGTTTTGAATTTTTCTTCTTTTTTTTCCAATGCAAATACACGCTTCCATAGAAGCTTCCAGAGGGGGAAAATAACTGGAACACCATGGTAAACAGAAAACAACTATAGTAAAGAGAGAGAACGCTGAAAATTCATGCAGTTGCTTTTTTGCTTTAAACAACCACAGGGAGAATATGCATATTTCAGTATCTGCTGGTCGTTGTTGCCCATCCGTCTGTCAGACATGCAGACAACCACTCGGGGTTCGGGATCAACTCGCTACTCAACTTGCTAATGTAAGTCTGGGCAGATACTTTTTTTGGAAACTCGTATTTCTTTAAAACAAAGTCAACAAAGTACTGTATCTAAATCACAAATTACCAGTTAACCTGGTCTAATTTCAATACAGCCGAAAATTCAAGGGTGGGCGGAGCTTAGGTACCGTAGCGATATATCTGAAGGCGCGTTTAAATGAGTCTTTTCGATTAATTTTCATTGTTTTTTGCGATTTTTCGGATTTTCATAAAAAGTCCATAATTGATGAAATTTATCGATAAATTATTTTGCGATTTGTCGGGTTTTTGTGAAAAATTAGTTCAAATAGGTGAAATTCGTCGAAAAGTCGAAAAAATGGATCAGAAGTTAATTAAGAAAATACATGCTCCTTTATGGATTTCGCTGCAGGACCTAAGCCCCGCCCACTCTCAAATTTTCATTGAAATTAGAGCAAAGGGATACCAATTATCTCTGTTTCTGAAAAAGCTGCTAACTCAAAATAATGGAAAAAGCAACTTTTATACTTCAGGGTAACTATGCTACCATCAACGAACAGATGACGTGCCAAGCCTGTGGATCCTCAAAGTTCCATCTCGTCCGCGACATCAAAACTATCCACGTGGCTCGAGGCCCATCATTCTGCGAATAATCACTTTTGTTTCTTCTTCTGTTACTTTTTTTTCTTTTTCGCTTTCAAAATCAAACTCTACATATATCTTATTCGTCTCCATCTACCTCTGAATTCTTCTAGAATCTCTTCACTCTTCTTAGTCAAGAAAATCTCTTCGTCCCCACCCCAGTTCTACCTCTAATTTTATATGCGAAACTTTTGAAATTATGAGCATGATTCGACTCTGTTTCTATGCACAATTATTTCTCGACTATGCAACTGTTTCTACCTCAGCGGCTTCGATGGTCCGCACCTCCTTCTTTTTGGTCTTTGTTTTCTTTTTTACCCGTCAATTGTACCCAACATTTTTGAGAGGTTGAACCCCTGAAAGAGTTCGTTTCTGAAAATTGTCGAACCTTGCTACTATTGTCTCTTCTTGGAAATCCCTGAAAATCTTTTTTTTCAAGACGGGATAATGGTCCATATATCGATAGTATCCATTTGTTCCCTTGTTCCTATCTATAATTGTCTTCTTACTCATTTATTTTGTGACTTTGAAAGATATGGAATACTGTCAATTCAGTGTTTCATGTCTTTCTATTCTTTTTAATATACCGAACTACCTCATCTCCTTTATTCTTTTTCTTCCCCATTTTTTGTGTTGTTTCTACCCCCAACTGTTGGGAAAAGTTTCCTACCGTAATTGTCGTCTAGTTGTTCTACTCACTTCATAGTCCTTCTATAATTAATTCTCATATTTTTCTCTTCTTCCCAGTGTTCTTCTTGTCAATAACTTTCCCCGTTCTGCTTTCATCAAAAATCAACATTCTAAATGGGATTTGAGGAATTGTATCATCGAAAATTCCATACACTATTTTGGAGATTTGTATTGTTTGTTCGCTCTTTTCTTGGTTTATTTCTATTTTGCTGTCCCCAACCTGTTCAATTGTATTTGCATTTAAAAATTGGGCCAGATAAGAAATAAACATAAAACTTTGTTATTTTTTGTTCCAGAAAAGATATAGATTGAAGATGTGACGAATGGAAAAATTGAATCAGAAATCGAAAGTTGTTCAAAGATCATTCAAAAAAAAGGAGATACATAGTATAAGAGACATAAATAACGGTTTCATAAAACCAAAACGATCGAAAAAGTTGTTATATTCTACATTTACAAAAAAATCGGAGCTGTACAATAGAAAAGCCGGTGGCGGTGGCCGAAGGTCCCACAACTACTGTAACCTAAAAACGTTTTCTCTGTTATTTTTGTCCCAAAAAAGTCGGAAAATAAAAATGTTTGTAAGGGGAAAAATTGACTGAAAATGCACGAAAATTGGTAAAGTAATTTCGGAAAAAATTCATTTAAGTTACGGTAGTTGTCGTTGTAGAACCTTCAGCCATGGAGTTTCCTTTCACATCTCTTATATTTTGTACCAGAATAATAGCTCCTGTTGGACACTATTTTTCAACTTGGAAATTCCTTCTTTCGTGCCGAAAGTCTATCCAAACATATGAATTTTAATATTAGAGATCCAGATACGGGAGAGTACAATCCGTCCACCTATACAAAATCTAGAAGTATTCTTTATAAAAACTTTCATATGTCAAAAGATCATAGAAGAAGTGAAGCCAAATGTCCAACTTTTCTTTTCCCTTACTATTTTCTCCCCGAATTGTCTCATGTCCTCTTTTTCAAACAAAAAAAACATTAATATTTTTGGGTTTTCTATTCTTCTGAAAAAGAAAAAAGACGATGACACAATTTGAATCGAAAAAAAAGAATCAAAGAAATATGACGAATTCAATAACACTTTTCTCAAATGTTTTTGAAAGAAAATCCCCTTCAAAAGTGAGTTGGCTCAAAGAGCAAATATCAGTTATCGCCTTTTTTTGTGGCCATGAGGTTTACTGTTTTTGTGAGTTTTGAAGAAAAAGTTTCCTCGAATTTATATAAGACTTTCAGACTATTTCCCTCCTATTCCTGCTTGCTGTTTACGTTCAAGCTAGGGATAGTGATATCGATGATGAAGCTTATGAGACTGGTAAGACTATAGTTTAGAAAATTCTAGAAGACTTCTTCTGATTTTCAGAGAAAGTGAGCTATTGTCCACGTCGTGAGAAGTGGTACAAGTGTGGAAATGGATGTGAGAGAAGTTGCACGAATCCAACCCTTTCTCCAGTGAGTCTGAAACTTGAATTCTGAAATTATGCGAATTTTTTCAGAAGTGTGGACGTCCATGCATTCCTCACATGTGCCGTTGCAAGAAAGGATACATCCGTGACAACCAGGTAAAATTTGTATCAGAAGCATTTCTAAAACACTGGTTTCAGGGAAGCGGACGATGCGTCCAACCGCACGAGTGCAAGAAATGGGGAAAATGATTATGAGCGAATTTCGAATTTAATAAATATGTTTTCATCTACTTTCTGTTCTCCAATTTAGTTCTCCAATGGAAATAAACTCTCATTTTCTGACCTTCATAATATATTTTTTTAAAGGAAACAACGTGAAGAACATTCTATTGCCAAAATGATCCAGCACTTGATCCCTATTCTCCTCTTACCCGTAGCCGTTTTTTCTTTTGGAAGTCCTGACCAATTTGTGTTTGAAATTTCATTCATATGTCGACACAAAGAGAAATATCACTACAAAATAAAGTTTATTGAATGGGATTGGTGGTTGTGAGTAGGCCTTTTTTGGTTCTACTGATTTCGCAGGAAATTTAGATTCAATGGAGATGACGTTATCACGGAAACGAGAGATGGCGATGGTACTCCTGGAATTTTCAATCTCACTTTAGTAGGAATGTTAAATGGAGATGAAATTACTTCTGAGGTTTTTGGAAACTTTTCCTCAACCATCTGTAAATATCTGAAAATTTAGGGTTATGATGTGAGAATGCGTTTGAAACACAGTTGTACTAAAGATCAGAAAGATGTGGATGTCTACATGTACATTAAGCCACACTGTGAAATTGGGAAGGGCAGATGTCATTTCAAGATTTCAAAGGATATCACAGACATAAAGGGGGAGATCACAAACTACGCGAATTTGGTTTACGAGTAAACTTACTGTTTTTCTAATGAATATTTTTTCGTGAGAACCTAAATATCTTGTTGAATATTTGTCTCCCTCTTCATCTGATCCACCTCACCCTCATTATCTGATTCAAGAATGCGCGGTCTGATTTCTCTTCTTCTCTTGGTTTGCACCTACTTCATGGTTGCTGAAGCTGATGATCAGTTTTTTTTCAACGTCAAGTTGACGTGTGATGCTCGACCGAAATTCAGCTACAATTTGCAATTCCTCGAACAAGATTTCTGGTGGGGAAACGGTGATGATCCTATCACCGCGCAACGCATTGGCGAAGGACGTCGTACCGCTGAATTCGTCCAAAATGGATGGCAAAATGGGGATGAAGCCTGGTCTACGGTATGTCGAAATTCAGCATTTGATGCATTTGATTTTCTATTGCAGGGATATGATGTGATTATGGTGCTTTATCATGACTGTCATGAGAGTGGAAAAGAAATGAAATTGACACTTCACATAAAACCACAATGCGAATTCGGAAAAGGCGCCTGTAGATACACTATCGTAAAGGACATCAAGGAAGCCGAAGGAGAAGAGGATTTTCATGCAAAACTGAGTTATGAGTGAACTTCTTCAAGCTATTAAGTTTAAATAAAGTGTGTGATCATTCTTTTTTTTGTACTTGAATTCAATTTCCATTCAAATAACTCAAAACTGTCATGGAAACTGTCATGAAACTGTCAAGAAGAAGAAACTGGATTCATGAAACGTGCTTACAGTATGCGGCGCATGCGCCTTGAGATATTCTGTCTGCGTCTCTCATACCAAATACCGTCTCTCGCTGTTCCACAAAGCGGATGACCCAATTAAATTGTTACGTGATCACGTGGAGCTGCGCGGCGAGATGGGCGGCTGGAACGTGTCGGCTGCGTGGCACAGTCGACAATTGACCGAATCGCCATTCAGAGCATCAGTTTCGGTGTTTTACCGCTTGGATATCCAACAGCACTTCTGCAATCATGTCGGGAGGTAAGTTTCTCTCTTTCGGAGAACCTTGTTTTTGATAATCTCCAATCTCATCGCCGCTTTGTAGGAGGAGATTCGAAACCAGTTGAGAAAAAGAAAGACGAGAAGAAGGGATTCGACACTCGCAAATTCTTGATCGATCTCGCTTCGGGAGGAACTGCTGCTGCTGTCTCCAAGACGGCCGTTGCTCCAATCGAACGTGTCAAGCTGCTCCTTCAAGTTCAAGATGCTTCGCAAACCATCACTGCCGATAAACGCTACAAGGGAATCGTCGATGTGCTTGTTCGTGTGCCAAAGGAACAAGGATATGCTGCTCTCTGGAGAGGAAACTTGGCCAACGTCATCCGTTACTTCCCAACCCAGGCGTTGAACTTTGCCTTCAAGGACACCTACAAGAACATGTTCCAAAAGGGATTGGACAAGAAGAAGGACTTCTGGAAGTTCTTCGCTGGAAACCTTGCTTCTGGTGGAGCAGCTGGAGCCACTTCTCTTTGCTTCGTCTACCCATTGGACTTCGCTCGTACCCGTTTGGCTGCTGACGTCGGAAAAGGAAATGAGCGCGAGTTCAAAGGTCTAGCTGATTGTCTCGTCAAGATTGCCAAATCGGATGGACCAATCGGTCTCTACAGGTATGCTAGAGTTTAAAAGTTCAATCTAGCTCAAACTTTTTCAGAGGATTCTTCGTGTCCGTCCAAGGAATCATCATTTACCGTGCAGCATACTTCGGAATGTTCGACACGGCTAAGATGGTGTTCACTTCCGACGGAAAGAAGCTCAACTTCTTCGCCGCTTGGGCTATCGCTCAAGTCGTCACAGTTGGATCTGGAATCCTCTCGTATCCATGGGACACTGTTCGTCGTCGCATGATGATGCAGTCTGGACGCAAAGACGTTCTTTACAAGAACACTCTGGACTGTGCCGTCAAGATCATCAAAAACGAAGGAATGTCGGCCATGTTCAAAGGAGCCTTGTCCAATGTGTTCCGTGGAACTGGAGGTGCTCTTGTGCTCGCCATCTACGACGAAATCCAAAAGTTTATCTAATATTCTCATTTGTGTTTTAATTGTTTTAGTAAAGGGTTTTTGTCCTATTTTGTTTTTCTCACAGAACACATATTCTGACTTTAGTGTAACTTTTTTGCAATGGAAGAACCTCAGCCGCTGGCCGAGGCGTTGCAAATTTCTCGGCCGTCTGTTGTAACATACATGAGAGACCACAACAGCGGTTGTGAATCGAGGAATGGATTGCTGATTATTGGTTTATTCATTTACATTTAGTTTAGCATGGATAACAATACATTCAACTTCGAATCTCTGCCTACAATCACCCAGATTCGATTGACCAGTTTCACGGGGGAGTGCGGTGGACGGGTTTGCTTAAACACAAGTAAAATAACTCCCCAACAGCAGAATGGGCCAACGTGAGAGCACAAAGTCAACTATAATTATCTGGGATGTTTAGGTGTGGGTTAGTCGCTCTTTCAATGTGTTTGGAGCATTTCGGGGTTAAAATCAGTGCAGAGACAATTTTGGAAAAAGCCAAAAGTATGAATTTCACGAAGCAAGGCGAAATGTATTCAGGTTTTATTTTCAGCATACCAATTTTACTAACAGACTAATTTCCAGCTGATTATCTTGCTGATCTGACCAATTACTTTCTTCCGAATAACGCAAAAGCTCGCGATATGCCAAATGCGAAAGAGTTCACAGATGCTATCGGAGAAGGAAAGCACATTCTGGTTGCTTACGATTGTGGACCCAATTTTCAACCAGTTTATGTGAAAGGGCATTCTGCCCATTGGCTTCTCGCGGTTGGTTGAAAGTATGATCTATTTATAAATCTGATAGCATTTAGTGTGGTTTCGTTGAAAAGAAAGAAGACAACGGCTTTGTGGAAACAAGAGAATCAGTTGCAGACCCAAGTGAAATTGCAATAATTGGTTATCAAGGGAAAAGCAAGTATGTTTATCAGTAACGTTGGCTGGTCTTTTATCACTTTTCTTTCAGAAACCTTAATGTTTTCCCTTTCAACGATATCATTGCCAGCAACGCCCAACTTTTCGAAGCGGGATCAAAACGAGATCCTAACGAGTATATAATTCCAGACCCTAGCGACTTATCTGAAATCCGGAATCGTGTAATAGAAATTGGAATAAATTTGTAGTCCAATTGTTATTCATTCGCAAAATAGTTCAAAATATATTAAATGATAAACGAGATCGTACAAGTTACAGCGGTTAATGTTAATGATGTGTGTTGGTATTGTTTACTTTCCAGTCGACCCGAATCCACCAGCCCCACGTTCGGTGTCTTCGAGAGTGTCGACCTTCTGATAGTCGCAAAAAGCAATTTGCTCACAGATGATCTGTGCAATACGATCTCCTTTTTTGACCTTAAAGATGTCTTTAATATTTCGTATTTTTCGATATTCATACCTCAAAATCGGCTTCGTTGAAATTGAAAAGAAGAACTTTGACTTCTCCACGATAGTCACTGTCAATAACTCCAGCTCCAACATCGATAAAATGCTTAGCGGCGAGTCCAGATCGTGGCGCGACTCTTCCGTAGTATCCGAGTGGAAGTTTCATGTGGATTCCTGTCGATACACAGAGTTTGCCTTTTGCCGGTACAGTGACGTCTTCAGCACTGTATAAGTCCGCGCCGGCTGCCGTTTCCGATCCATATGTAGGCATGTGAGCGTTTTCAGTGCTTTTGGTGAATTCGATTGAGACAGAAGTTAAGCCAGTTTCAGACTGATTGGTTTTCACTTTTTTCACGACTGGCTCATTTTCCATGGCACTTCTGGAAGCATATTATAAAATATTGAAGAAAAAAGAAATACTCACTTTCCAGTCGACCCGAATCCACCATCTCCTCGGTCAGTGTTCTCCAACTCGCTTGCTGCTTCATAAACGCAATGAGCGATTTTCTCACAGACGAGCTGTGCAATTCTGTCACCCTTCTTGACCTCGAAGTCAGTATTGTTGAAGTTGAAAAGAAGGACCTTGATCTCTCCACGGTAATCACTATCAACAACACCAGCCCCAACATCAATGAAATGCTTGGCTGCGAGACCGGATCGTGGAGCAACTCTTCCATAGTATCCGAATGGTAACTCCATTTGGATAGCAGTGGACACGCACACCTTGCTGTTAGCTGGAACTACGACGTCTTCAGCGCTGTACAGATCAGCTCCGGCCGCTTCTTCCGATCCATACGTAGGAGCATGCGCATTTTCGTTGAGTTGAGTGAATCGAACAGCAATCCGATCGGATGTGGAAGCAGTTGTATTGGATTGAACAGTCATCGTGGATCTGAAATATGCAAAATTAATATTTTCAACATGATGTTCTTGACATACTGTCCAGTGGATCCGAATCCACCGGCACCACGATCAGTTGTCTCGAGATTCGTCACTACTGTGTATGTTCCGTTGCCGATTTGTTCGCAGATCAATTGAGCAATGCGATCACCTTTTTTGACCTTAAAATAGAATATATAATAATCATCACTTTGGGCCAGACCATTAAATACCTCGAAATCAGTAGCATTAAAATTGAAAAGAAGGACTTTGACTTCTCCACGGTAGTCGCTGTCGATGACTCCAGCTCCGACATCGATAAAATGCTTAGCAGCCAATCCTGATCGAGGCGCAACTCTTCCGTAATATCCGATCGGGATTTCTAGTTGGAGGCCTGTGGATACACAGTATTTTCCGTTGGACGGAACAACAACGTCTTCTGCGCTGTATAAATCTGCTCCAGCAGCCGATAATGATCCGTAGGTTGGCATCTTTGCATCGCTGTTCAGCTCGGTGTATCGGAGAGTTAATCGAGAGTCAGATAGGGTTTGTTTTTCGACAGTTGGCATTTCAAAGTTTTTCTCATCAGCGTTGCTAAGAGTGGCGACAGTCATCGTTCTGAAATAGAAGATTGTAGAGAATATACTGGATGAATCGGTATGGAAGCAACGCTGTCGGCAAGGAATAAGACGAAGTTGGAATAACAGGAAATTCGGCATCGATAAACAAGAAACGATGTTTTCTTTAGGAAATTTCAGTTTCTTGACAGTTAGAGAATTTCGAACACTATTTTTTCCACTGAAAAAACAGAGCCCACTTGTGGCGCAATCGTTCGAACTGTGCGTTTTCGCGCGCCGCGCCTGTGTGGACAATGGAGCGCATTGAAATTTTCCCGGAAAAGTCCGCGAAAAAGTCTTTGGGTTATTCAAGGACTTATGAAAAGGAAAAAACGTATATAAAAATGGGAAAATGGGAAAATGGAATAATGAGAAAAATGAATATAAACATACAGAAAAAAACAAACAACAGATCACTGAAAACAACACTATCCTATACCATTCATAAAGAGATTATTCGTTAAAGGGAGATTAAGTTATCCCGAATCATTTTTATAGATTCCCTTGTTTTGATAGTAATAGGAGTTTTCAATAAATAAATCGTTCAAAAGACGCCTGTTCTCGAAACTACAGTACTCGAGTGGTTAGAAAGCAAATGAGACGATTTTAGCAAATGAGCGAATTAGGCAAAATATCATCAAGCTGAAGAGTACTTGCCATGTCCCTGTTAATTCAAATTCCCAATTTTCTATTTTTTCGAGCCGTACAGCCTTGAATTTATGAAAACAAGGCATTGTGAAATAGCTACAGTATGATAATCAACATTTTCGCTTCAATTTCTTTTTCCTTCGAAAAAAAAACACACGATATATTGGAACAACGAAAGAACAATGAATCATGCGAAATTCAATCAAAGGATTCTGAGAGCATTCTTTGAGACTCCGCCCCCGAGTTCTCCCACAGTTTGATAAGGTTCGAGATAAACCATTTGTTTTTTGTCTTCTATTCAACGAAACCATCGAGTTTCATCGAACTTCAGCAATGATTCCAATTGGAACTCTCCACCTCGATCCAGCCCTTAAAGACCTAGAAGGGAGATCTATATTCAAGTATGAGAGCTACAAAGTAGTTATCTCTGTAAAGAGACCAGATGAAGAGATGATTCGAATTCTGGGAAGAACTACAACAATCCTCTCGATCTTTGAATTGGTTTTGACTATTCCACTCGTTTGGTTTGTTTGGAATCCACTGTGTTTCCTATTAGTAAGTGCAATGCATTATAATTTTTTTTTCAGTTCATTATTTCATTTTCAGGTCATCCCTCTGATCTTCCGTGTTGCTGCCCTTCCAACTAAATGCTTCCCAATTCAATCTAGCCCCTTGTTTGCTACCTTCCACAGCATGGTCATCGGTACCCAAACCCTCGTTATGTTTGGTTTCTCGTATCTTTCCGCTCAAGCGTACCACTGGAGCAATGACAAAGGATATACATTTGTATGTCTAATCTGTATCACATTCAGTAAGTTGGAAAATGTATTTAAGTCTTTAAAAAAAAAATTCAGTTCTGGCTCTTCGTTTCGGTTTGACACTTCTTCAATATAAACACCTCAATATCGTCCGTCTCAATCGTATTCTTGCCTCTCGTGGCTTCATTTTCACTCTTACTTGATTTTCGAAATTATAATGGCAATTCGTCCTTATTTACCAAATAAACTTTATTCAGAATACCTTCTTGTTTGAAATAGCTCAAAACAATAAATATTTACACCAACTAGAGTACTTTTTCCAATCGCTTCAAGACGCAACACACAACAGCGCGATGCGCCTTTAAACTGTTGCGTTTACGGCATTGTTTTGTTTTCTGATTCTTCTTCTTCTCCGTGCGCACATTTTCAGCCAGTTGTTTTCAGCGGAAATCATGAAGAAAGGAAAGTTCCTAATCGTTAATGAGCCAAACGAAGAGACTATCGATCGCGAATTGAAAGTCTCTACTGAAAATTGCGATGTTTACTCGGCTCTCGTCTACATTCCAAAGTTCAACAAGAAAATGGAAAAAGGCCTTTTCTGTGTCGTGGCTTCGTGCACTCAAATCGCTTTGTTCGGATTAATGGCCTACTTCTTCAAAATCGGATATCTCGCTTTCGTAAATTTGGCCGTCTAACAATTTTTATTGAAAATAAAGCTTTCAGATCCCATTCGAACTCTTCTTCTTCGTCATGTATGGAAAGGAGAACGTTTGGAATCTCGATCTGCAGATCATTTATCTCGTTAGTTTTTCCTTCCATTTAGGCATAATTTGTTTTTTCAGACTGTCCAGCTGTTCTTTGCTGCTTTCACCACCTTCCTCGCCTTTGGAACAGGTATAATACATACTTGCAACGGGCCGGGCCCGGGCCGGGCCGGGCCGGGCCGGGCTTTTTTCAGGATTTTCAAGGCCCGGCCCGGCCAGGGCCCGGGCCCGGCCCGGCCAGGGCCCGGGCCCGGCCCGGCCAGGCCCGGCCCGGCCCGTCTCGGCCCGGATTTTCGGAAAAAATTTTTCTGTCTCAAAACAAATTTTTTGGGGTCAACAGAAAAAAAATGGATGATTTCTTGGCAAGAAAAACATTTTTTCTAGATAAGAGTGTCCATAAAAAAATAGTTTTTTCACAAAAAAATTCGAAAAAATTTCTGAAATTTCAAAAAAAAATTTCAAATTCGGAGAACCCGGGCCCGCCGGGCCGGGCCGGGCCGAGGAGTCACGGGCCGGGCCGGGCCGGGCCCTGGAAATCTTCGGCCCGGCCCGGCCCGGCCAGGCCCGGGCCCGGCCACGGGCCGGGCCCTGATTTTGCAAGTATGGTATAATAAATAGTTGTATTTTCATTTTATGTGTAACTCGTTTTTTTTTCAGAGGGCGAAGGAACTCGTAAAGACTTCGGCTGGATTGCTCCAGATCTGAAAACCGGAACATTGGCATTGTTCGGAGCAGTTTTCGGAATTTGTAAGTTTTTGCAAACTTTTTCAATTTGCAAAATGTGTTTTTAGTCACTATTCTTCGTATTCTTCTCGTTGCCAGCTACCGCACCCATCTCTTCTACTCCAACCTCCGTGACAAATTCATGGATGGCAAAGTCGTTCTTCAGCCTGTATAAGGTTCTCATCATTATCAAATTCGTTGTTATCATTGTTATTATATTGTTACCTTGTTGCTCGTTTTATTCAATGAACTCGTTAATAACGAAAACCAGGATTTGGATCATTGAGCTTCATTGTTGTCTGGAAAATTACTTATCAACGAACGGTGTTGAAAATTTTGTAATTCATTCAGAAAATCATTAGGGGCATGTTCAAATATATGTTCCTCTTTCCATTTTAATTCGAACTGCCGCTGTCTGTCCTTTCCGTGGTAATTTGAATTCTTCGTCTCGTTCTCCGCGTCTCCCCCGTTGACACACTATTGCGCTTGTGACGTCTTTGTTTGCGTTCGTTCTGTGTAATCTCATCTTTTTGCTCTTTTTTTTTTTGGTTCTGGGGGTTTTTTTCTAGGTTCGGTGGATAATGTTTCGCAATAGTGTCAATGAGCCGATACCAAAAACCAGTACTTCAAACTTTTTCGATAAGATCTAGGTCTCCAGTTGATGACTCATTCTTCCAATCTTTCGATTTCATCCTTTCGTTTTTCATTTTTCTTATCGCACTTGCTCTTTGTGTTGTTTTGTCTCTGCTACTCCTTCATAAAATGAAACAAATCGAACAATTTTGTCAGATGCCTCCCAACGGCACAATTACCACAACACCTCGTAGCCGAATGCCACCTACAACTCCCACATCAGGAAGACAACGTCCAAAGAAAGAAACTCTTCATTTCTTAGCCTCAAGTTCTTCTACGACGTCTGTTGATGCGGCAAGAGCGCTATTGGGTATTTTATTCTGAATGCGACGCTCTATATCTTGCTTTTTCAGAACGTGGGGCTAATGTGAATGCAATCGATCGAGAAGGTGCTACTCCCCTACATTATGCCTGTGTTCATGATAATGTGGCGATGGCTCAACTCTTCTTAACTTTTGGTGCTGATCCAATGAGTGCTGACAAACTGGGCAGAACGGCGTATAGTATCGCAAAAGGAAATACTTTGAGGCAAGCATTCGTTTTGAGAACAACAAATATAATTTGATTCCAGGTTTCTTCGCCGTTACAAAAAGACCAATAGCCAACAACGTCATGGATTCTTCCGTCGTTTCTTTTCTTGTCACTCTCGAAATGATACATTCTTCATTGTTCGTCAAAACCAGGAAGTCGCTCCTCTTCGGCCGACAGCTCTCGCAGAGACCGCATCAATCTCGTTTGATCGAGGAAACGCTATCACAAAATCATACAGAAACGCGAAAAAGAAGATTCGTGCAACATTTAATGCTCTTCGAAGGAGTCGATCGAACAGTGCATCCACCTTGCAAGATATTGTGCTGACTTCCGAAGGATACAGAACTATTACAACTCCAAGTCGAACTGCCCCGAGAGTTGTGTCGGCGAAAAGATCGATGTCTGTGTCTGATCTTCCTAGGATACCGGACCGGAGAGATATAAGAGATGAAGATAGGAAGACAAGACGATCGCCAGTTAAGAAAGGAGGAAGAGTAGCTGGAAGATCGAAAACTCCTGAAGCAGTTCTGAATTCGAATAGAAGACAAGCACCACGTCCGAAGCGGTCGAAGAGTCAAGAAAGTCATGGAACGCAGTTGGTTGCCATGCCTCAACCGAATCCAATGTCATACTATAACAATGCAAGAGCCAGAAACGCTGGATTGCGACCAGCTCCATCCGCCCCTCCGCTATCGCCTACGCCTGAATTAGCGGAGAAAACTCCAAAACGTTCGAAAGCCCGGAGCAAAAGTCCTGCCGCTAACACAACAGCGTATTTCACCGCTGACGAGTCTCTAGAGTTGATCGGAGTTAACATGGAAAAATTGAATCTTGGTTCGAAATCGGCCAAAAAGTCAATAAAAACACTCTCGAAAACTCCAACAAAACCATCGTCGTCATCTGGATCATCATCCGCGGAAGAAGAAATTGAAGTTCTAACACCGACGACTGTGGATGATGGAGAGGTCAGAAAGATTAGAAGATTACGTGACGTTGAGTTGAAGAGTGAGCTGAAAAAATATGGAATTTCTCCTGCCGGACCGTTAGATCCTCGGACAAGGCGACTATACGAAAAGAAGTTGCTCATAGAGAGACGGAAAATTACAAGTCGTGGATACTCACCTGATGCTGATGTGGTTGCATGTGTAAGTTTTCTGAAGGAACGCATTATTTTAAGATATATTCGTTTTCGATGATGTTTATAACAGTTAGAACTCTACTAGTCTCTAAATCAATCTTGACAGTCAAAACTAAAAACTTTTCACAAAGTCTATTGTCTTTGAAAGTAGTCAACTGTAATTTTTTTCAGAACTCAAATCCAAAAATTTCAGAAAAACTCACCACAGCTGGAACTAGTTCTTCGGAATGGTTTTCTCCCAGCCGATTTCGCATCTAGAGCCCGTAAAAGCGACGAAACAGTTCGAAAGGAGTTCAGTGGAAATGGATTTGGCTATAACGCATTCTGCTATTTGATCATGGATCCTCGCATTCTGGGAAGTAATGTGGAGGCATTGACGCTTGCTACATTCGTTCGATCAATCTTCTATGTGGGAAAAGGATCCAAAAATCGACCTCTTGCACATTTCATAGATGCTCGTAACGAAAGAAGAGAACGGTCGAATAAACTGAAGACCTGTGAAAAGCTGAAGACTATTGATGAATTGTGGACGCTGGGATTCGGAATTCCCAGACATGAAATTTGTAAGTTATCGTAGTCTGATTACTGTAGTCGGATCAGAGTTTTCACAGAAAAGTTTTCAGCTCATGGCGTATCCGACGAAGAAGCATTCGTGCGAGAAGCGAGCATCATTGAGGCTGTCAAACTAGCAAATTTGAGAAACAAGAAGGTATGTCTCCAAATCCATGTCCGAGATCATTTTTACTTTTCAATTTTACTTTTCAGGGAGGAGAATTCCATGGCTCCACGAAGTCTTGGGATAGTATCACAAAAGCAGAATTCGGAACTTTCCTGCTCGATCGAGCATTGGCCACATTGAAATTGGAAGGAATCCGTCTTATCACCGAGGACAATCTGCCAGACAGTCTCTATCCATATGTGACGAATCGTCGAGGAGCTGCAGGTGCACGGACACCAAAAACACCGAAATAGCTAATGCTTTTATCAATTTCACTCTTTAAAAGTGTAATTAAATTCAAATTTCATTGTATATTATTTTTCCTGATACCCTAGTCTCTAGTCTATACGATCTTTTAATTCACTTATACTTCAGGATCTCTTTGTATCTGTACTATTTTTGCTGACAGTCTTTTTTCATAGAGTTTCATCATGTTTTGTATTATCTTGACTTTTTTGAAGTTCCAAATATATCAGCCTATTCTTATGAACACAATTTTTAAAGAGGATGAATCTTCATTAGCTCATTGAAGATAAAAAAGAGCAACACCCAATTTATCTCAACACTTCCCAGTCGTCGTCATTCTTGTCTCTCGAACTTCTTTTCATTTTCTCTTCCGCCAAGGCATTCTTCAACTGTTGGATTTCTGCATGCAGCTTCACATTCTCCTCGTTCTTCTCCTTGATTACATTCTTCAAGTTTCTGTTCTCGTAGCCATAACGATCCGCCAGTTTTTTGTACATGTCGATTGTTTTTTGGATCTTCTCAACATTTTGCATTGTCGGCTGAAAGTATTGAGGAATCAAAAAGAAAAGTTAAGTTTAGTGTTGTAAAAAAGTAGAAAAGAATGCGAGGAAGAGAGAAGAACAGAGTTATAATATGAGCATCATATGCTACTTCTCGTGATGTGAATTAAGAGCGAAGCAGAAGGAGGAAGGGAGAGGTTAGCCTGGATACGCGAGAGAAATAATCGCATAATTGTTGTTGGAGAGTGCATCGACTAATGAGAAAGGAAAGGGCTCTTTGTGCACCTGGTGTGAGATTTTAAAAAGATGGCTT
This sequence comes from Caenorhabditis nigoni, assembly GCA_027920645.1. Taxonomy (NCBI): domain Eukaryota; kingdom Metazoa; phylum Nematoda; class Chromadorea; order Rhabditida; family Rhabditidae; genus Caenorhabditis; species Caenorhabditis nigoni. The sequence continues at coordinate 6,332,686 of CP115864.1, forward strand.
TCAGAAGAAAGGAAAATACAGGGTAGCTCACAATTCCTTGGACTGAAAAAAGTGCATATTTAGAAATGAGTATCTTGGCTACTGAAATGCTCAAAACGATTCCTCAAGTCTAGGTAGTGTTATAATGGTCCAAAGATAAATAATGTTTACTGCACGGTATGTGATGAAGGAAAACAAATCGATGTGCTAGGAAAATGGAATCAATGTCAATGTGACTACACCCAGTGCCTAATAATAGGGTTTATGGGTTACTGCATTTAACGAGTTGGTGGCTCTATTCATTTTTTGAATGACTAACTGGACTGAAGCGAAAAAATATCGATGTCCAAACCAAGAATTTATTTGAAAAAAAAATTTAAAATTAAAATTTTCAAAAAAAGTATTCATTGATAATATGTATAGAACAAGATGATCAGAAGTTTCATGAATCTCGCTATTTCTTCTTTTTATCAGCTCCAAAAACGTCTCCACCAACAGCAGCCAATGTCTGATAATTAGGATCCATAGTTGCCGCTTTCTTATTTTTATCAGCCGGCTGAATGGGTTTCTTATCCCCTCCTGCCCCACCACCTCCTGCCTTCTTATCAGCCCCAAATACATCTCCTCCGACTGCTGCCAATGTCTGATAGTTGGGATCCATTGTTGCTGCTTTCTTATTCTTGTCAGCTGGTTGAATTGGTTTCTTGTCTCCACCGGCAGCCCCTCCTCCTCCATCTTTCTTGTCGAACACGTTATTGTTGAGACCAGCCAGAGTTTGATAGTTCGGATCATGGGTAGCTGCTTTCGCGTTCTGATCAGCTGGGGCAGTTGGGCCTCCTGCAGCTCCTCCTCCAGCAGCTCCTCCATCCTTTTTATCAAAAACATTGTTGTTTAATCCAGCCAATGTCTGATAGTTTGGATCGTGAGTTGCAGCCATTCCTGGTTTGGCACCAGCTGGTGGAGCAGCACCACCTCCAGCAGGTGGACCACCCTTTTTTTCGAAACAGTCATTTCCGATGCCGGCAAGAGTTTGGTAATTGGGGTCATGAGTCGCTAAAATAAAAAATAATTCTTGAGGACTATAAGACTTTTCATTACCAGCCATTCCAGGACCTCCAGGTTTTGGTCCACCAGCGGCAGGGGGCGGTGGTGGAGGAGCTGGAGCAGCAGGGGCCGCAGGGGCCGGAGGAGCAGCAGGAGATCCACCAGCAGTTGAAGCAGCTCCAGCAGCTGTCGAGCTGTCCTTATCCTTGTCTTCAGTTTTCGATGATCCTGTTGAGTCACTTTCAGATGGTTTTGCTTTCTTCTAAAACAGAATATCAAAATATGAAATATATGTCCAAACAGCTCACTTTTCCACATCCTGGCAACACGAGAAGAGTGGCAACGGAGCCGGCAGTTGCCAAGTTCAAAGCAATTCCAATGATATCTTGAACGTCCATAGGTAGCGTCGTTAGTCGCGAACTTCCAGTTGACTTGCTCTCGAATGAGTGTTCAAATGGTTGAGAATACACACACTTCGAAAAACGAACTGGTGGACAAAAAGACTGGGAATAACAAAAGAAAGATTGTGAGGAGAAGGGAAGGTACCGAAAAAATACAGATGGCTTCGGAAGATAATTTTTTATCGGAGTTCAACTAGAACGTGGGTTTGAAAAAGTCATGAAGAAATCTACAACTATCGATATCATGGACATGGATTCTGGTTGTTTAGGGTCAATTTCAACTTTTCCAATAATTTGAAAAAAATAATGGTCCGAAGTTTAATTTATAATTATTAGGACAGGCTTGACATGGATCTCAACGAAGCCTGTTTGGTTTATTTCGTTTTACCATCTACTTCTCTTTCTTTATTCCCGTTTTCCCTGCATAATTACAAGGACTCAATTTTGTACTATCATGAAATTTGGGTAAAGCGTTGTACCGGGCTCAAATTTTGAGTTCAAAATTACGGATAATTAATCAGTAAACTGGTCAAGTTTCCAAGTGCTTCGTCAACTTTGAGCTGAGTCGGAATAATGTTTTCTGGAAGAGGATTTGTACAATGAAAACAAATAAATAAATGTTTTGTAATTGATCATAGATATTAACACGATCTATGTTGTATCCGAGTTCAAAATCCTTTTCCATCTGTATAAATAGAAGTGAGCATTCTAGGGCAATAAGAAATGTTGATCATGGATCAGTGAAATGGATCAGCGAAACAACGATGAATCATAGAAGAAAGATCCCTTGAAATATCAGTATCATTTCGTCCCCACCTGTCGCCAACTATCAACTTCTCACCTCTTCTATAAAATCCCCGTCTCATCTCGCTATCTTCACTTTTCGGTTGATCCTCCCAATGTTTTCAGTTCTCATCTCCATTATCGTTGCCACGTGGTTCTCTCCAGAATTCCAAGTGGAAGGAGCTGTTGGATCCGATTTGAATTGCACCACCTACAACGGCACTGCTTTCGTCTATTCGAATACTGCTACAATTTGTGCCAATGTGATTAGTGATGCTGCTTGTGCCGTTTTATATCCAGCCGACACAACTGGAGCAGTGGCTCCTGGAAATGACAATGGACGTCCGTTAACTTGCTATACAACAGCAACTGCCACTCCAGCAGCTATCGTTCAGGATATGAAGACTGCGGCTATTGCTGACTGTCCAGCTACTTGTGGATACTGTTGTGAAACTTCTGCATATGATTGTGCTAATGTTGCTTGTAAGCTTACTGTAGTTTGAATAACCAGAACAATTCCTATTCTAGATCCACGCCTCGATTGTTCTACCATCACCAGTGCTCAATGCCTCTCTGCCACATGGCGTACAATCATTGCGGAAGATTGTCCATCTGCTTGCGGTCTGTGTGGTTCCGGGGGTTGTGTTGATGCTGTTGTAGACTGTGCTAACGATGTTACCATTTGCACTACCGTTGGAATGCAAGACTTCGTCAATGTAACTCTTGTTTCACTAATTTCATTTAATCTTCGTTATTTCAGGAATATTGTCAATACACATGTGGACGTTGTGCTTCTTCCACGACTTCGTCATCTGGATCGTCCAGTTCGTGCACTTCCTATGCTGCCGATTCCAGCTCTGCGTGTGCAGACTGGGCAGCCAATGGATTCTGCACCAACACCTTCTATACAGTAGCCCAAAGAACTGCGTATTGTGCAACGACATGCAAACTTTGCTGAGAACATTTTTTAGAGGCAACCAACACAGGAAGACGATGACGACGATGAATGGGTTCTAATTTTGTAAATTTCGTGTCTGACCAACAAGAAATAAAGTTTAAATCCATGCGAATTTAATATGTGATTAGCTAAACGTTTATTAATTATCTGAGAACTAGAACACCGTAAAACCTGCAATAGAAGGGCTCCCCGTGCTTTTGACTTCGATCCAATGTTTCTCGGTTCCTGTCAAAGATATTAAAAGTTGTCAACTGATAAATTATTTATCATCATATCAGCTGTGCTTTGTCAATTGACAAATTGCTGATATTTTGCAAAGGAATTGAGATAACTGAGCTTAAACTTGACAGTATGGTGATTCTATTATAGGTTGTACGGCATCCTTTTTTTGGTGTGCTGACCCAAAAAAAGGAATTGTCTTTCCAATGCGTGAACCTTCGAAATTCTGGTCTTCCCTCCCAATTTATCCTCTTCAATTGTTTTTTGAAGAAGATTTATAGGCTTTCTCCATTTTTTGTATATTCTTTTTTTTTATTTTAGAAAGAGAATGTTGCTGATGATGTCAACGTTTTTCTACGTTTTATTCACGGTTTCTGTGCTTTTCTTATGCTCCAAGGTATGATCTATCTCTCTGTTCTCCATCCCATTTATGTCATATTCAGAAGAAAAAAGAAGGAGGCAAAAAACTGAAGTCATCCGAATCTAGTCGCAAAGGGTCGAAAACTTCTAAATCTGAAGAAACCAAAGAAAAACCAAATCCTTCACATTTTCCCGATGTTGCTCCAGCTCCTCCAGAACTTCCTCCACCTACTCCAGTGGCTCCTGCCAAACCTGCAATGGCGGGTGAGAGCTCATTATTTATTTCTCTGAAAGGTTTGAAATTTACAGCCACCTATGACCCTAACTACCAAACACTTGCTGGACTCAATAACAATGTATTCGAGGCTAAGGATGTTCCAGCAAATGTTCCAGCTGCACCAGTTGCTGCCAAACCAGGAATGGCCGCAACTCACGATCCAAACTATCAAACATTGGCTGGAATAAATAATAACGTTTTTGATAAGAAAAATGAGAAAAATGAAGAAGAAGGAGGAGCTGGACCAACTGCTCCAGCTGATCAGAATGCGAAGGCAGCTACCCATGATCCGAACTATCAGACTCTGGCTGGTCTCAACAATAACGTTTTCGACAAGAAAGATGGAGGAGGAGGGGCTGCTGGTGGAGACAAGAAACCAATTCAACCAGCTGACAAGAATAAGAAAGCAGCAACAATGGATCCCAACTATCAGACATTGGCAGCAGTCGGAGGAGATGTATTTGGGGCTGATAAGAAGGCCGGAGGTGGTGGTGCAGGAGGGGATAAGAAGCCCATTCAACCGACTGATAAAAATAAGAAAGCGGCAACTATGGATCCTAACTATCAGACATTGGCTGCTGTTGGTGGAGACGTATTTGGAGCTGATAAGAAAGTAGGAGGAGCAGATGGGAGAAAACCAATTCAACCAGCTAATAAGGTGAACTAAAACTGGGCATTCAGAGTTATTTGAATGTTGGATTTCAGAATCAAAAAGCGAACACATTCGACCCTAACTATCAAACTTTGGCAGCAGTTGGTGGTGATGTTTTTGGTGCGGATAAGAAGAGAAAATAGGTGAACTCCTTTAGTGAACCTCTGTACTCATTGTCAGTAATACTCACATTCGAATCGCGTAATAAATCTCTAATTAGTAATTCAACTATTCGTATCAGAAGGGCACAATACGATAAATTTCTTTTATACGTTTACAATCAACTTTGAATACAAAAAAGGTATAACTTCATATACACAGCAAAGGAGTACCATAGGAAATCAAACAAAAAAGTGACAATTTTAGAATTAGAACCCGTAGAAGTTGAAAAAGATTGTAATTATTATGATGAGAAGAATGGATGGTAGACTTGCAGAATCCACTTGAATTGCACGAAGTTCTGAAAGAAGATCCCTGTCCTTAGTACTCTTCAATCTCTTAATCTAGTGTGGTCAATAAGTTTTAAATTTTCTCACGGTCTAATGTGTGGACTAGAGACATCAATGAATTCTGATTTCTGTTTTTGCTTTTCTGATTCTCCAAAAAAATAAACTAGAGAAAAGAAAACGAAGGTGACGTTATGAAATATAATTCTCATGCCTGAATGTGTGGTCGGAGCATTTCGGGATTCGTGTCGTCGTGCTTGCGAGTAGAATTCCAATTGTGAAGGGGACGATGGAACTTCTTGAGAATCTGAAATCAAACACATACATGCTGAAATTGAACATTTTCCCATTTGTTTTCAATTCACCAATCCCATTGAAAAAGGACAGAAGACAAGCAAAGTGAAAGGTGCAAGAAACAAAAAATAAACAGAAACCATTTTCATGTTCTCCTGGTACTTCATCGCTTCCTTCTTCTTCGTCATCTTCCCCATCATCTTCGTCGTCTTCTGAATATCCAACTGATTCCATTCCCGACCCTGAAAAGGTGAAAAAAGTGCAAGGAGCAGGCAGAAAATGCATTCCAGGAGAGAAGTAGTTTCAGAAATGAGAAAAAAGCAGAAAGTAAAAGAACTAGAACTATAGTTTTTGAAAGAAGACACACAAAAAACCTTGAATGAAAAAATCTTACCTTCTGGAATGAGATTCGAATGAGAAAAATGATTGTGGGAGATTTCTGAAAGAATATTTTGGTTTCTAGACTTCGTTGAAAACTTACGATTCAGGGTGACTTGTGAGTGATGGATTCCGTTATCGTTTTTGGCAACACATCGATAAACTCCGAAATGCGAATTCTGGACGTTTCTGATTTCCAGAATGTGGACACTGTGATATTGACCAGAGACAGTGTGCGTCTGAAATTGAAAAATGTTTTGGAATGTTTCGCGAAAAAGCTTAAAGGGGTCCTGTGAGCAAAACTTTTTGTATTTTTTTGCAATAAAATGTTCCCGAAATTATTTATTTTCACAATATTACTTAGTACTGTGAGAAAATTTTTAAAAATCCTGAGAATATTTTGAATTCCAGAAAACGGCCTAAAATGCAAGGGACTCAGTTCTCGTTCAAGTTGTTTTCATGAAATTTTCAGCCATTTATAAGGTCAATGAGACTTTTTTTTCATCAACCAGTTTTCAATGAAATGCATTTTTTTGAATACAGGAAAAACGACCGAAACGGCTAAGGATTCTGAAAAATTGCATGGAAAACAGCAAAGTGGCCTTTGACTTGGATTCCCGCGACCCTCGTGGATGATAACAGAGCGCGTATTCAGGGATTTCGTATATTGTGAAACAGCAAAACCTTGGGAACATTTTAAGTAACAAAGATTACAAAAAGTATTTGTCCGAGTCCCCCTTTAAAAAACGAACCATTGCGACATTATTGCTTTCATAAATAGGTTCTCCATCCTTTTCCCATCCCATTTCTGGTCTTGGCCACGCTTCCGTAGTACAAACCATCCTTGCCATTGATCCAACACTTGCTTGAACTGTTTCAGATTGTGCTTGTACCAATGGAGCAACTGAAAACATACCGCTCACTTTCATACATTCCCCTCTTTTTTCAAATCGAAATCTTCAATTTGAATTTCATGAATAAAATTTGTGTGTCAGTCAGCGGGCGAGAATACAAGGCGACAAACACTTTTTTTCACTATGTTTTCTTCCTGAAGTTTCTCTCTCTTCTCACCATCGGAGGATAAAATGATGAGTGTGTGCTCGGTGAAAATTGGAAAAAAACGAAAAGAAGGAGTACGCTTAAAATAGAAAAATAGAGACCTAGAGAGGCAAAAAATAAACAAATTGTTACGAAAGAAAACATGAAGAAAACTTTAGAGAATGCTAAAAGATGTTGAACGGATTTCGAGGTTTTCGAACTTCGTGATTCATAGAATTTCAAAATTGTGGAAATCAAGTATAGATAGCTCAAATTCAAAATTTCAAAAAGTTCCAAAATTAACTCTAGAAATCCTAGGTATTAACAAACCGACTCACAAGTAACAAGAAGCTTGACAGTCCAAGATTCGTCTGGAGGTATTCCATTGCTTGCCACACACACGTATTCACTCATATGTTTTCTCGAAACTTTGGTCAGATGTAGGATTGGTCCATGGAATACGCTCGCTGAAACTTGAATATTGGTTTTTTTTTTAAAATTTGATTAAAATGGAAAAAAAACTGAAACCGGATATAGATACAGGTGACAAGAGAGTTGATGAGACAAACCCTGTAGAGATTTCTTAATGTGATCCATCTTTGAAATTTCTAATACAATCAAAGCCTCTTCAATTTATTTGTTCTGGTTTTTTATGAGTTTTTGTCAACGAAGACATTTTTTGTAGATTTTTTCTTTATTTTTATGTTAATCTACATGGTTTTCTGAACGAAATAAAGCAATCAGAATTTCACCGTACGAACGTACACCACCTTCGAAAACTTCATCTTTTACTACTCACTCTTCTGAAAACCCACTCCAAAAAATTCAAATTACCATCTCGAATTCATTTTCCATTTTCTCCCGTTTTTCTCATCTTTCAACCCATTTGATTTTTCTAATGCTACTTGAACAAACACATTGCCTAATATAGGAGAAGAATCAAATGCGCGAGAGAGTGCTAATTGAGTGGATAAAAGATGACATACTAGTAAAAGAAGTAGTAGCTGACCTCGTTTTGAGTACTTCTTCTTCTTCTCCAGAGGGTAATGGGATTGAGCATATGGTATATGCGAACGGGTAAAGAGCTCATGCGAGAATGAGGAAGATGGAAAAGAAAGTCAGAAGGAATAACTACGCAACGGGTAATTAAATAGAGAGCGAACATGGAGGAAGACGAAGATGAGTGAAATGCTCTTATAAATATAATTTTGTTAATGTATAACGAAGAAGCTTAGAACTTGTTTACCACAAATCAGAAATTGGAAGAATCAGGAATCTTCAGAATTGAGAAGGTTTCGAAATTTCAGAACTTCAGAATTTCAGATTTTTAGAATTTCAGAATTTCAAGATTTCAAAATTTCAGAATTAAAAAACTTCAGCTTGGTTCCAAATGTTTCCAGAAGATTTATAGAACACAACAACGTAAAAGCTGAAAAAATTGATCTAGTTTTGGTCCCATCTCTGGGAGACCCATAAATATATATTCGGTTCTTATAATCCGAATCTACCTCATATCCCTCTCAATTTCTTCATTGTTTGCAAACCATGCTCAAATGACTCCGATCAAGTCTTGCGTAACAAATCCCTACAGGTACCATCTCTCACTATTTTCCCCCATTTTCACCTAGCAGCTGTTATATTCCCTTTCTTCTCCCTGCTTACTGTCTCCAGATGCTTTCCATCAAAGGATATTGTTGCTCTTTTCTTCTTCTTTTTTTGTTCTCTTTCGGCACTTATAATTGTCTGCCTAATTACTCACCGGAGAGCCGACTAATCAAGTGAAGCCGAAATAGTAGGCCGACAGACAAAGATTTGATTATCTCTTGGTGCAAAAGGACGCAAAAGTTGAAGAAACTATTGTCAGTACAAAACATCAAAACATTTTTGAGAGTATTTCAATTTCCTAAAAATCTGGATCCGTCTGTTTGTTCAGACAAGAATAGGAATTTGTAAAGTTGGGGTGAGAATTTGGGGGTTTGGAAAAGCGAAAAAAGATATCGAATGACCGAAAAGGACACAAACCTCCGAATCCAGTGGCACCGTTGTAGCGGATTATTTGACGATCCTGACGTCTCCAGATGACTGTTGGAGTCGGATTTCCGTCTGCTTTGCACGTCAGACTCACGTTGTTCCCTTCACGAACTTCGACTGCTGCCGGTGTACTGCGTGAGACGATTGGAGGCACTGCAAATAATAGATCAAAAGATTAAAAATAACATTTGATTGTTTTTTTTTGTCTGGAATTGCCGAATGACATTTTCCAATGCAACTGAAGCTAACAATTGATACAGAAATCCAATTTTATTGGGATTGACATTTCAGATTTTCACATTCAAATTATCTTTTTCATGCTAAAAGCTATCAAATTTCCAAACTCCTGTTTCTCCTGTGTCTCTAATTCAGAAGAAGTTACAAAGGTAAACATTATGTGTACCTTTTGTTTTGTTGATGTAATTCGAATCCGTTTTGTTTCTGAACTTCCATTCCCCAACCTAATAACCTAATAACTTCCCCCATTTTCCTTCTTCTTCTTCAAAATATTTTCATTGTATTCAAATGGCTTCTCTTGTCACCCCCTTTAATTACCCGTTCCCTGACTTCCGCTTGTTTCCGTTTTCTCTCATAATTAGAAGGTGTTCCGTTCCCTTCTCAATATGTTTTCACAAGAGATTTAGATCCCATCCAAAAAGAGCACCATCAAAAAAAGCAAAACGGAATCGAGGAGGACTCATTTGCATACAAATCTATTTTCACACTTTTCACACTTCTCCTTCCTATCGCACTTTATCTCGGGTTGGGAAAGCAAACGGATTAGGATTTAGTAAGTGAAATGAAAGGAAAAGAGAAAGAAGAGGAAGAAGCAATAGAAATAGAAGATGACTTTTAGATTCTCATTTAAGAACTATACGAACCTTTCACATCAAGCTCCCCAGTTGAGAGAATAATCGGTTCCGTGTTGATTTGGCATGAATAGTTTCCACGATCGGATTCCTGCAAAATTGTTTGGTGGAGGGTGATTGGAAACAGGAAGAAAGGGTAGTTAGGGAAGTTATGAGAAACGGGGATTGCTTTAGACCACCCCATAAAAGAACAATTCAGATGTTAGGGGGTCAAAGAGTCAGCTAATCGGTGATCAGGATACAAGTTCCGAACATCTTAAGTAGGAGTTCCCCGTGATTTTGTCCTACTAGGAACTTTCCATTTTTCTTAATGACTCCTCTCTATAGCGATACCTCTATCAATAATTCTCAGCTTACCTGAACATTCTTAATCGTCAGAACCCATTCGTTATGCAGATCCCCAAGACGTGGCTTCAATTCGTACTTGTCCCTTCGCCGAAACACTTTCTCATCGAACGAGAGCAATCGTGGCGGTGAGTCGGCTTTGACGAATGCTACCTATAACGAATCGGTTTTCGTGTGAGAAGACATGCGAGGATGAGGAGAAGGATGAGACAAGAAAATTGATGAGAAAAAGAGCACTCACCATATGACTTCCAAGATCATTCACGATACACGTAAAATCGACGTCCTGACCCAGAAGAGCCACTGCACTCGACATTGATGGTTGTTGGATTGTTGGAGGTGCTCCCCGAGAGCATGCTGGAAGAATTGGGAATTCGATTTATTCACGATCTCTTTCAGCTTTGGAAACTGGTTGCTAATTTGTTTTTGTTTTTTTTGTTTTCGGGCAAATATAGATCTATTAATCCTTAATCCATCAGGTTTATTAGCTAACTGTTCGAAAAATATATTCAATTTAGTAGCTGAATTTCAGAAGCTTTAAATAAAATGACACTGATTGTCTGAATTTTCGGCCCTAGTTGATAATTCTGGTTTTTAGGATTTCTTTGAATTTTTTGAACTTACTATTAGAAAAAAGGACCAAAAAACCGGCTAGAGCCAAATTTTCTATGGGTACATAAAAACAATTTTTACAAACAAAAAAAATAATAATTTTCAAAATGAAACACAATCCTTTCTATCTGTTTGCACAAATATTCTCATCGGTATCAAAATTCCTATGGAACTCTTTCTTCTCTTTTTCTCAATGTTTTTTCCCTATTATTCCAAGACATTTTGAATCATTCATCATCGTTTAGTCCGATATTCCCTCCCATCCATTTTTTGGTGTCATCTATCTTTTTTGGGGACAAAACAAGAGAAAAAAGAAACAAAACGGAAACGGAGCGGACTTTGACAAAAACTCTAATAGACATAATGTCTTCTTGAACGAACCATCAAAAAGGTGACATAGAATTGTTGGCAATACTAGAATAGAAGAAGATGTTGGAGGAGAAGAAGAAGCTCCATCGACGAGCATGATGTCGAAGAATGAAACTTTTTGGGAAAGAAGACTGGGAGGGAATCGACTCGTTACGAACTTATTGTTAACTAATAATATCCCCCGCGAGGATTCAAAAGTTCTTTCTCTCCTCCAGCTACTGCGAAATTTGATTTGACACTCATGCTCTTCTTCTTCTCTTCGGAAACTTTTTTGTTACAAAAACGACTTCTGCTCACCCTGCTTAAACACTGACAATACACCACAAAGAAGTGCGAATAGATACATTTTGAGGAGGATATAATATGAAATAAGTTGTCTTCTTCTTCTTCGAAAAATAGAGAGAAGGGCTCTCTTCTGAAGGTAGAAGCTCCCCGAATGGGCGGAGTCACACGGGGCGGTCCTCACTCTCTTTTGGAAAAGCGACACAGATGGAGTCAGTTGGGGGTGGAGAGAATAAGAAGAAGGACGACACACTCATTTTATTCCTGTTTTCCGGTTGGACACACTATGAAGAAATTGAGAAGATTGTTGTGGACCAGTAGAATAAGAAAAGAAGAAGGGCACAAAAAAGAAGAAGAATGAAGGTGTGCTAGAGGTTCTTTTTTTTTTGGAAAGAGTAGAGCTTCCTGTTTTGATGTTATGCAAAACAATAATCGTATTAAAAATGGAGAAAAAACTTGTATGGGATTGTTTTCAGATGCATTGAGAGGCATGACCTACTTTTGATGACAGTTATAAAACTGATTCGGACAATGGAAACTTCTAGAATGTGATGTTTTAAAAATTGAGATTTCAGAGATTTGAAAAAAAGGAGAACATTTCAAGTTTTTATAATAACCGTTTTATTGTAATATGAAGCAAGGAATGCTGATGATAATGTGTTGCTACTGTTTTCAGCACATTCTTAGTGTTGGTTAAAAAAATGTATTTTTCCGAATAGACATGTTGATTTCACAAATGTAACAACTTCAAGAACCATGAACTTTGTTCAGTTGTTTTTTCTAACGAAAACTTGCTGAAAAAAGTGAAGATTATGAAAAATCCAAAACTTTCGGGTTCCCAATGTGTTGAGTCTCAAAAAAACCCTCATATACTTGCCCATAGCAAAAAAAATAATGAAAAAACCAATTGGAATATAATTGGAATATAATTGGAATATAAAGGAATATATGTATTTTCCGCTTATATAAAACTACAGTATTTTCGTTATTTTGAGTATTCAAAAAATTCAGTCTGTTTGATACCGGTTTTACTGATTTCAAAATTGTACTTAAATATTTCAAATTAAAAAAAAATTAATTAAAAATTGAGAATTCCAAATCTTAAAAATTCCAAATCCAATATCATTAGGTCACAGTCAGCACTCAGCCAGATTAGTTCCTTCTCATAGTTTTCACAGTTTTTTTTGCCTTCTTTGCTGGTTACCTGAATACCCCGGTTGATCTTCTCACAGTGAACCGAGTGTCATTTTTCTCGTGAACTCCTTTGCCCAACAGCGAAATCGGTGTGACCTCCGTGAAACCCTACCGAAATTAGAGCAATGTCCAGGATTTAGAAAATCGAGGGAAAAATCAGTATTAGTTTCCAACGGTCAAGTTGCAGGATCTTACAGGATCTTCTTGACTTCCAGGATGCCCCCCCCCCCCCAATATCAACTCCCAGGACTTCGAGGACGGCGTCCAAGGCAGACTCCAGGATTGGCATGATTTGATTCAAGACGGCAGAAAACGCAGAGTGAAATGAAAGGTGAGAAAATAGGAATTGATAAAGTTTCAAAACTTTCAAGTTGTAGGGGATGCTTGGACTCCGGGACAATCTTCAAAAACTACGGGGACTGTTTCCAGATCTCAGATTGGCAAGATTCGAATCAGGATCACATATGCAGCGGAACAAAAGGAAAGGTGAGGAAATTCGATTTTTTTTGGGTTTGGAATATTCCCAGTTTCGGAAATCTTATCTTCGGGGGAAGTCTATAATTTGTGAAAATAAAAGAAAATCGTTATTAAGCTTCAGATTTGTAAGTTTCAGATACTTGGTGGTTTCCGGAATGCACCACCTTCCAGGAATATGAGGACGTTATCGGGATTGGCTGGATTCACATCAAGATGACGGAAAAATCGGAACAAAATGAAAAGTGAGGAAATGGGAGTTAATGGGGAAAATAAGAATTTCCAAAAGTGAAAAAATTGCTAGTTTTGAAGCTTTCTCGATTTATAATATTTATTTTTTCACTTTCACGTGTCAACTTTTCACGATGAATTAAAAATCCAATAAATGGTGAAATGGTGAAATGGTAGTTTCCAAAAATGAAACAACCGCTAGTTTTGAAAAAAAAATCCTGTAAATTTCCAAAAATTACTACAATTACAAAAAAAACTATTGAAATGGTAGCGAAAATGTAAAAAAAATTTCATAAATATGTTTGATTTCAGCATCCGAATGTCACGGGAGAGTCACTGGAGAGGAGATGCCGAGTCGCCGTCGTAATGTCCGAACTCTGTGAACTATTTTTTGTTATTTCTTTTTTCTTAGCTTCATTTGCGCGCGTATTCTCCTTCGGCTATGATTCTCCGTGATGTCGTCGGGTTGTTGAGAGCAGGTCACGGACAGTCCGTTATCCGTTGTCCGTTGCCCAGCCATTGTTGACTCCGTTATCCGTGTCTGTTGTCCGTGGAAAAATGTTTCTGTCCGTTGTCTGTAGTCCGTCGTCCGTTTTCCGGAGTCCGTTGTCCGAAATGTCTGCGTCCATGCATTTCTATTTCGTAGTCGTAGTCTTTGTTTTTCCGGTTTTTGTGTTGGTCCTTCGGGTGGTGTCCTTTGTTGTTCTATAATTTGAAGCAGTTTTGGAGACGTATTCTGCCAGTTTGTGATATCTTGGATAAAATTTATCAGAACACCGAAAGCCAAAAAATTTTGCAATAAACTTTAAAACATTCAATGAATGATACATCTTGGAAATTTTTTTAAAAGATAAAGATAATTTCAGTATTTTTCTGAACATTTCAACTACGGTAACCTGGATATTTGTTTGCAAAAGAATATTTTTCATTCTGTATCTTCCTTATTAATAAAACGCTAGAGGCGTCTGTCCGACCTCATGTCAGGCTGTGGACTTTTGAAAAACTTTGAAAATAAATATAGATTTACGTGACCCTTTAAGAATAATTAAGAAACGAAGCGACGAACAACTTTTTAAAAAATAGATTGAATCGCGCCGAAGGCGCACCAGCTTGCTGGTTCATCTATAACTTGCTCTGAAACAAAAGTTTTGAAAACTCCCATCGTTTATCTCTGTTATTTTCCTTTGTACGGTTTCTTGAGCAAAAATCACAGGGTACAGTAGTCGAGTTCGAACCTACTGAATAAGCTTTCGAATTTTAGAATAAGGAATTTCGAAAATGGATCGGATGGGGCCAAAAGAAAAAATAATAAAAAAGAAAAAACAAGCAAGGCTTTTTCCGATGCACAGATCTCGTCATACTCGAAAACCACAGAGTGGACAACCTGTTGACCGGTACTGTTAAAAATTTGAATATTCCAAAAGAAGTTCTGCTTTTTAACTTTTTGAGTCGTCAAATGAAAATGATGGCATCACTGAGTAATGACCGTAACTCACACACACCCACATCAATCTTGATTTCTCGTTCGAACATTCAGATGGCAACTTAACCCGATTTCGTTAAGTGAATACTCGATGCTCTACCGTAATCCTCAATTTCATATCATTCCAAATTTCAATAGAGCGCGTTTTCATGTTTCTCTTGTGCCCCCAAAGAAGGGTGCACTGCTTCCAACGACAACGTGTTTCGAATCTGGCTCTCGTTGTTTTTTCTCTCCTCTTTTATGCACTTTGTTACTATGGCAACTTGGTTCTCCGTCTATGTGGCTCTCCTAATCTCGATTCTTTTCCGGTTGAAAAATGTATCCTGTGTCTTATCATTCTCATCGATTTACTTCTTTTGTTTCTTTGTTTGGAAATGATAACGCTAAGCGCAGGTGTTCTTTTTTTTCATTAATCCGCCGAAGAGCAGGTTTGTAGAGTTTCGTGAATCTGTTTTTTCTTCTTCTTGTGTCATGTTGCATTATAATGATATTGTTTATTTTTTTGTATTCTTCCAGGTTGGATGGAACGCTATAATCCACCAAGCACATCGGCTCAGATGTACTGCCATGGATGTCAGCGACAGATCAGAAAAGTTCAAGAACTAATGGACGAGAGGTATCTTGACAACATTGCCTACCATGTTGATAAGAACAAACTGGAGACGAAGCTGGACAACAAAGCCAAGGAACTCGAACTGGAGAAGTTTCGGACAACGACTTTGACGACGTTATTGAAGAGATCTCCGAATCCAGAAGCCATGGACGAGCGAGTGAAGGAGATCATGGAGGTCAACAAAAAGATGGCCGATGAGCTTCAGAAATCGATTGCTGCTCCGTTGAATTATCCATTGGAGGAGTGGTACAATGCAATCAACTTAAAATGGAACGAGAAATACGACGAACTTCGTGTGTTCCTCATCGAGAAAAATAACCAGCTGGCCGAGTATCAGGATATGGAGACGGAACTTTCTGAAGACATCGATCAGTACTGTCAAGAGATCGCGGCGTTGAAGAAGATGTTGAAGAAGAAAGACGAAGAGATTGAGGAACTTAAGAAGTCCAAAGATGGTTCATTGCCCATTGTGGAATTGGAGAAGAAGGATATCAAGAATGAGACTTCGGAGCAGGCAAATCCAGAAGAAGTTAAGGAGTCAGGAAACGACGAATCAGGGATTTCTGCCGTCTAATATTGTTCTTTTCCCAAGCTAATTTCTGTTTATGTGGTTGTAAAGTTGAATGTTGAATTTCGGTATAAATTTGGAAATCTATTGTTTCAATTATCTAATACATCAGAAACTCAAAAAAGAAGTTAAAGTCCTTCATCGTCATCGAGAGTAGCTCCTCCAAGTTTAGCAGTTTCCAGAACCACACCTGCCTTCAGTGCATACTCTTCGTCCGTTAATCGATTGATCGTCGGATCGAAATCTCGCTCAAATGTCGACTGAAGTTTCTGCGATGTTGCTACGTGGTTCGTCCGTTTTTTGTAGAAGAACAGTCTCGAGTGATCGGATTTTCGATCTTTACTCATCATGGCAATTTCTGCTTCTGCGGTTTTATCGTGAATCGGTTTGTCGTGTCCTTCAAAATGATCAATCGGACGACGTCGGAGAAGATGGAGAAGAATCAGCCCTGATAGGGTTCCGAGGACTATATAGGTCAGGAGTGTCATGTAGGGTGGCTGAAAAAATAGTTTTTCTCTTGCTAAGGATTGTGAAGACGACAATGACCAACCAACAAATATCTTTGATCCGGTGGGATTTCAATAGTTGCACCGTCAACTTTATAGGGGTACGGTTCGGTGGGAAACATGTCAAAGTAGTTTATAAAAACCACTTGTGGAATCTTTCCTTCCTTCTCATTCCCAGCCAAATTGCCAAAACCAGCGAAACTCTTGTTAATCAGAATAATAAATCTGGAGATGATTTCAACTTCAGAAACTTCAATCTCAAATATTCAAACTCACAAGAAGAAACGGAGATTTTTCATTGCTGCAGATCCAAAAAAGACCCTCATTATTCAGCTAACACTTTATCTATGTTCCCACGTTGGCCACATGACATATCCCCCGATTTGTTTTTTAGTTGTACTATTTTTAGAAGACGTTGGTCTTCGAGGTCAGTGATACTAATCAAAAGTGTACATATTTTGTAATGTCGACTACTATGAATAGTTCTATCGAAAAATACAATATTTTTTCAGATGAAAAATGTATTTTTAGTCAAAAACAGAAAAGAAAAAAGTGTTAATATAGATAGTCAACTCAGAGCTCAATCATCTCGAGTTCTGTGAAAGATACCAATAATTTGTCCACTAATAAAATTTTCGTCATATCATGATGAGATATTTATTAGTTGAAAATTTTTAATATCTTCAAAAAGTTGGAGCACTGGCCAGAACTTCTTTGTCAATACCACATTCATCTGGACCTAATATCCATATCGATTGAATTCGTGTCCTTTTCTACCTTTTGTCCCTTTTCTTTCCCCTTATTCTTCTTCTTCACCTGGTTCCATACTAATCATATAATTGAAGCTTAGCCATATGTGTTTGGACTCCCGAAGGAAAGCATTCCCACCCTCCTGAATTTCCTCATTTCCTTTCCCATTTCCTCCTTCTTTCCTTCTGCAACATCAGGTCCAGTGCCTTTTGCATTTCTCACTTCTGTTTCGAATATTTTCCTCGTTTGAAGCATATAAAAACCTGTTATAGAAGGACTTCTGACTTTTAAATTTGAGCCAACTTTTACCGGTTCAGTTCAAAGATATAAAAAAGTTTCAACAAATATATTGTTTGTGATAATATCAAAAGTGTTTTGTCAGTTGACACATTTTTGATATCTTTTACAGGAACCGAGATAAGCTAGCTCAAACTAGAAGCCCTTCTATTGCAGTTTTTACAATAATCCTCTTTTTTACAGATAGTCTGAAAATGGATCCCTGTGAAAGAATGGAAGATCAAATCAATAAGATAACGAACGAAGTCGAAACTTTGAAAAAGGATATAATGGACATGGAAGTGAAGTGGCAAGAAAAGTATTCTGAATCCGAAAACAAAGTCTTAAAGTTGACGAACTACAACAAACGCCTGCTAGACCGAATCAAAAAGATGTCAAGCGATCACAAAAAGTCAAGAAAAATCATTCTAAAAATGACAACAGACGCCAAGGAGAGAGAACGACTTCTGGATGTGATCTTCAAAGATCGGGATGAATGTCTCGAGGAGAAAATGAAGGTTGCAAGGTTCTACCGCTCGGAATTGAAGGCACTGGAACGAGAAAACGCTGATCTTCGTGAGAAGAATAAGGAACTGATTGAGCTCGAAATTGGAGGAGAAGTTGATGAAGATTCTGAAGATTCTGAGGATTCTTCGCAAGATTTAAAAATCATTATTTCTGAAGACAATCACCGTGGTTCGAAATTGTTCTCACAATTGGAAGCGACCGAACAACAAATAAAATCGATCATTAAAAAAATGTCCGATCTGGAAGTTTTTATGAATATACGAGTTCCGTCTTCAGAAAACTCTACATCATTCTTCGAGAAGAAAAACGAGCATTGGGACGATCTGACAAGATGTTTATGTAATCAAATTCACGAAACTTTAGATGACTTGTTCCTTTGTGCTGAAACGGTAAGCGATTTGAAAATCTCAAAGTTTCAATTCTTCGAAATTTTCCAGAAGAAGAAGAAGGGTCATGTCTCAATAGCGGATAGTGTTATGGTACACGAAGACGAACCAATGGTTACCTCCAATTCATTGGAAACGAGTATGGATTCTTCAATGGTAGTCTTTTAGTTTGAAATATCAGTCTGATGAATTTGAAATTATTTTCATGTGAACAGTGAAACTCTTGATGATACCAGCAACCAAGTCAATTTCAGTGTATAAATGCAAAAAAATTGTTTCCTTAAAACCTAACACACCTTTTTGGATTAAACTTTGTTATCTTATTTTGAACTGATGAAATCTGTAACAGAAGATGCCCTAACATTTAAATTTGAGCTAATTTATCTCGGTTTCTGTCAAAGATATGAAAAAATTGTCAACAAATATTTACATTGTTCATCATGATATCAAGGTAATTTTATCAGTTAACGCATTTTCTGTATCTTGCATGGGAGCCAAGAAAAATCAGTTCAAACCTGAAAGTGTGGGTCCCTTCCGTTAGAGGTTCTACAGTAGTTAGGTACATTTCTGTCAAATAAGTTCCACTGTTCCGTTATGTTCTCTTTTTCAACCATCGTCTTGATTGTAAATTAATTTTCTCATAATATTGCTGATGCTCTCTATCCTTTTTTCAATAAAGATTGGAACCTCCTTAACGTTTTTAATTCGAATTTTCGACGTTGTAATATTTTTAGGTTACTGTAGTTATTGTTGTAGGACCTTCGCCCACAGTCCGGTGTTTTTCTTCAACAGCTACGATTTTTTGTACCAGATTAGTATACCAACTTAACTTAATACTGATTCTGCGAAGGATATTGACAGTTTTGTATCTGAAATGAAAGTTGCAGCAAATCTCTCTTTAGTTGACTGTTAAGACTGTCAGATTTAAAATGATAATTTATATTTACATGTAAAAGAGCACCGCCAAAAAACTACTGAATGACGGATAGTTTGCAGTCGAATGAGGACCGGCGGGCCGTCGACGGACTGATGACGGACAAACCCTTTGGAAAACAGAATTGAAAGTTTCGATTGAAAGTCAGCGATTGAAAGTCAACAATATTTCATGCTCTCAAGAGATTATAGAATGATGATAGAAGTTAATTTTCCTCGAATCGGACCGCCTCGAAAAAAAGTTTCTGCAGAATGAGATGTTATTTCAAAATTTCTTTTTTAATTTATTACAGTATGAAAGTCATAAAAAATGACCTTAAATTTCCAATTAAAAATATGTCTAAATTAAAATGTGAGGGTCGGTTGGTGTAAAACGGCCAACTGACAGAGGTCGCTGACTGGTTGATGGCGGATGGGTAAAACAAGCTGTTCATGATGAAAAAAAAGATTCATTTGGTTCCAGTTTCCTGGTTGGTCTAAAACGCATGTACGATTTTTTTTGAAATTCAACTAAATTTTGTTTCTCGACCTCCTTTCGCTTCCCATTGTCTCTTCGTTCGTTTCTAATTCTCTGAATCTATCCGTTCCCTCTAGTCCGCATTCGTGTATTCTCTTCTTCAAATTGATCTAATGCTCCTCTCTTCATACGTTTCCTCGTCGTTTTCATGTCTCGTGCCTATCGATTATCCTGCTTCTCTGACTTTCATGCATACGGCGTTCAGATAACTTCCAATTTTTCTTGAACCCAAGATCTTTCTCTTTCCAGTCAACTATTATTCCAGGGAAACCATGGAGTCATCATCATCCAAAGTGGCTGCTTTTGCGGACGTTGCCGAAATGATCAAAGGGATTCCGGTGGAGGAAGAAGCTGAATGCGTCACCGAATGGGTTATGGAGAAGTACAAAAATGAGGGACAACTGGAAGAGAAATTGGAAAGGATGGAGAAGCTGCTGGCAAACAGAGAATTCAAACTAAAGACACTGACAGAGGTTTCTCTAGACTCAATCTTCTTCCAAACATTCAACTCATTTTGCAGGAATATGAAAACTATCGTCTGACACAGTCCTCCGAAAACTCCGATCGCGAGAAAGAATTGTTGGAAAAAATTAAGAATCTTCAAGTACAGAACGACCGTTTACTGGAAGATATCATTATATATGAACTAGGAGGCACTTCTTCTGGATTAGAGCAAATTGAAGAAGAGAATTTTGGAGAAGACTACTCGGCTTCATTGATCCGCAAATTGGACGAGGCTACCAAATGTCTTCAGACTACTGAGTATCAACTGGAGATTACTAAACTGGAAAAGGATATGGAGATTCAGATTCTGAAGAAGGAGTTGAACGATGCAAATGTAAAAGTAAATCATACAACATTAGCGCATATTTTGATGAAGGCGGAATGTGACAAATTGCGTATGAGAGAAACCGAAATCAAGAATAATTACAAGAAGAAATTGGATATTGAGAAAAATGAAGCGAAGAGTGCTCTTTCGAAATTGTTGGAGGGAGAGAAGAAGAATAAATTGCTGCGGATGGAAGTCGATATTTTGAGTCAATTAATGATTGAATGCCGTGAAGCTCTTCCTATCCAAATGAAGGAAGATATGGAAAAGAAATTGGAGGAGCAGAAAGAAAGAGCGCAAGTTCAGGTAGACGAGGAGCAAGTTCTTATCGCAAGTTTAAAAAAGGTGAGTGTTCGAAAGGCCTACAAATTGATCATAAAATCAATTGCAGAGATGCCGGCAACTCGAGGCCAAAGCCAAAGAAGACCAATCGAAAATCGGCTATTTGACTCGTGCTGAGAGATACCTGGATAAACAGACAAGTAGTTTAGAGTCCGAACTAAGCCAAGAGAGGGCGAATAATGGAAAACTGAATGTGGAAGTATTTGAGTTGAAGCGAAAAATCGAGAATCTCACTTCCGACCCGGCTTCCTTGGATGAAGAATTCCACGCGGAGGAAGAAAACAAATAGAAGAATCGTGCAATTCTGATGATTCATTTGAGGCTATAAACAATGTCGATCTCTGAAAAGAGACTTCCCCTGTTTACCTAGTAGATGTTCTTTTCCTACAGTTCCCATATTTTGTGATTTCATGAAAACTAGAGATTTAAATTAGATTCAACGAATGTATTGAATTTCTGATGTAGCAAATAAATAAAATGGTACAATCTTTGAGATATTCACAGAGTACAAATGTTTTGAGACAAGCGGGGCAAACAGCCTAAAAATTTGTCTAATGTGGGTATTTACACTAGTCATATAATACAATGAGAAAGTTAGTGTTTAGAAGCAGGGATAATTAAATACATATCGAAATTTCAAAATCTTGAGGGAGAGTCTCCTAGCAGTGGCGTATCAAGTTTCTCCACATGAAATCGGCCTCGTTGGGACTCGACAGATGACGGGGACGATTCCATAAGCTCAGCGGTCACCGTTTGCTCCGAATCATTATGAATATCTCCTAACTGCACTTCTTCAGCAGATGAGTTAGATTTAAACGTTGAAACAGAGTTTGATGAATGAGCTAGTGGCCGTAGGTTCCCTCCAGTCACTGGGGTCGAGCACGACATGACGCCTGTACCGAACGAAGAGCACACCGAGTAGACCGATTGTGTCTCTGAAAAGGATTACAAATTTCCTACTCCATTCTTATTAAACTAACTTTTCATGTCATTCCTAGCCGAGGAAACGGATGCAACTCTGTGTGGCGATTTCGATTCCGCGAATAGATCGTCCAGCCCGATTGGCGAAAGTGTCAACTTTTCAGGTTTCTCAGCGTACATTTGTGGTGTTGATGCCAAGCTAACTTGGAACTGTGGTAAAAAATGAAGATTATGTTTCTTTTGACATCGACTTACAGCTTGCTCAGGTGTTCTGACTCCGAAAGGAATGGCGTTACGTGAAACATCATGATTATGAGTGTTATCGCTGT
This sequence comes from Caenorhabditis nigoni, assembly GCA_027920645.1. NCBI lineage: Eukaryota > Metazoa > Nematoda > Chromadorea > Rhabditida > Rhabditidae > Caenorhabditis > Caenorhabditis nigoni. The sequence goes on from CP115864.1 coordinate 6,354,903, forward strand.
CGGGTGAAGTTTGATTGAAGTTGGCTACGAGAATTGGAGATATTCCGATTATTGGTTCAATGGGAATCTGAAAAATGACGAACTACTACTTACAATTAGTTCAAATGACTTGTTGTTCTTACAGTGTCATTTCGAGTGATTTCGGGGTAGATTACCCTGATCGGCTTCCCACGAAGTTTTCTCCATAATCTCGAGAGTTTCGATTTCCAACCATGATCCATCTTATTCCACTGTGGATTATAATGTAACGACTGCTCAGCATCCAATTGGTCCACAACAAACATTATCATATTCTTCGCTTGCCATCTCTTGTACTGTGATACGTGACTTCCAGCCGTCACCACCAGAAAAGCGGAGTAAGCAAAAAACAGCACAATAGCGACGAAAACGAATAGTGCAAATTCTGAAATGGAAATAGTAGTTGAATTTGGTTATGGTTGATCAAATCGAACCCATTGAGGTTTCGTTTCGAATTTCCAAATTTCGAACATTTTGATCATGGTCTCGATTCTCGAACGCAAAATGATACTTCTGTCCAGCAAGTGCAGCTCCTTGCACACATAGATAAAGTGCAACAAAGGCAAGAGGAGTGATAACCAGAATGAATGAAATATCCACGAACGGGTTCCGATTGTTTGGTTCAGTTCGAATCTTTTTGTAGCCTTTCTGACGGATGTAGTCCTTAAAATTGCGCGGTTTTCTGAAAAGAAATGAGGTACGAAATGAGGTGCTACAAACTGAACTAACTGTTTTATTTTGAAGGAGAACTTGCAGATTTCACAATTCGTCGTTCTCGTCATTGTGAGCCAGTGTTCAAGACAACTGCGATGGAACAGACCCATCGTTCCAGAGCATCTGCATGGAGAAATGAGCGGCTCGCCTGCCTGTTTTCCAAGATAGGGAATCGACGTCTCACCGCACATACAGATCCGGCAAACCGCCGGACCTAGCGAGGCGTTGAAGTCTTCCATGAACCCCACCTGAAATTTATTTTATGACCTTTTTTATAATTTGAGCAACGCATTTTCTGATAAAGAAAATTGAATTTAGAAAGGCTTTAAATTGCCCCTCAACAAAACAACTGAAAACTTGAAGCCGCGGCCAGAATGTTACTGTAGAGCTTAAAGGCGCATCCTTGAACCGCTATGGGTCTCGCAACGATTTTCCCAAAACTCCTGAGGGAAAGCTGTTTTTCAGCAAATTTGTGAAATAAATACCCGAGATAAATAAAAATATGCTTTTGAAAAATTTTGAGCCCTTTTTAATGCTCCTGAACATCATTTTTTTGGTCATTTGGTTACTTTCGATTCGGGAAAAAACGATGGATTACGGTATTTAAGCAATTGCGTATTTCGACTTCAGCTTTCGTGTTCCCCGCTTTTGAGTTCCTCCCCGATTCGTACGATCTCAAACTCCTATATTTCTTCAAAATTCGAAGTTTGGTGTATTTAGCTCCAAAAAAATGGTTCATCCTTCTGTTCCATCTCCTGCTCTTCTGTTAAATACTTCAGTCTCTCTCAAAAGACGCACAACGAGCGTATTGACTATGGTTGGTATCTTTTTAGTTCTAAAGTATTATCTATAAATTCATTTCAGAACGATGGTTTGATGAATACGGCATTCTTTGAGCCGGATGATGATTTTCAAGCAGAGATGTAATTTTTACCAGGAAAATTTCATTATTTTTCTTCTTTTTTGCAGGGAACACACAAATCCGCCACCAAATAAGCCTGATCAGTGGGAATCAGCGCTCAAATATCTCAGCGAGAACCACCCAATAGCTTTTCGATGCCTTCCTTGCGTCATGGAAATTATTTTCATTCTTTTCGCTACCCTATTCGTGGCGGCAACAGGAGCTGCCGATTCTGTGAATAAGCTTGCTGGTTACATTTATTATCTATTGTTCTGTTACATGTTTTAAATTGTATTCCGTAGTTTGAAAGGTTTATTTATTTGTCAATAAAGCAACAAAGAGAAAACAAATTATAAATTTTCACAGAGGTCGCAGCCACGATTTGGCAATCGAACTATATCTTTGAGCTAATTCACTGTTTGAACTGTTCCCTTTTCTGCAGACGTAAACGTAATAGTGAAAAGTTTCTCCGAATTCGAACACTTCTATAGACCAATTTCTTTCCCGAAGCAATGCCGGAACCCGAAAATGGGGTTGGGTGAATGAAACGGATATGAACATTCCATCTGATTTTAATACTCGACAAATCGATGAAAAGATGTTTTCAAGATTTTGAAGCGCTGAATCTGATGGCTCCCAGGCACTTTTCTCGTTGACCAGAATCGCTTCAATTGTTGCTTTTTCGAAAACAACATCAAACGAAGAGGATTCGCAGTTGTTCAGTGTTGTAATGTCGTCGGCCACCCATTTCATGTATGGATATTCCAGTCTGCCATTATCAATGAGAACCTGAAGATAAATTTGGTTTCGGATTACATTTAATTTTCATACTTGTGAATAGTCGATGTTTGTGATATTCGTATAGCCCAAATCCCATAACTGCATCGAAACTTGACTAGATCCACATCCAATATGTGCGATACTGTAATTCAATTTTATAGATGTATGCTTTCCAATGAATGGAACCTTGAATCTTTAGATATGAGAGGTGTGACTAGGTGTTGGAAGGCATCTAAACCACTGAGCCATTCGAAATTCTTCTCCGTCTTAAATCTTTCGTCCCAGTAGTCCATACGAGCATACTGACTGTTTGATTCCATCTAAGAAGGGCTCATTTCACTGACTGCACGGGTCTTTGACTCGCAAAAACTATATGGGTTCAAACCTCCTCAGGTAGAATAGATCCAATTACTAATAAAACATTATTTTATGACATAATGAAAAAAATCTGACAATTGAAAGAAATGTGCAACTTCTAGATCGTCAGACAAAAAAGAAGCTACATAAAAGAATGCATGGATGTATAACTTAATTAATGGAACAAAAAAATTCGGGGACATAAATGAAAATGTACGAAGGGCGAGGATAAGATAGGGGAAGGAACGAAAAATAAATATTTGTGAGAAAAGCTGTAGAGATGATTCGAGAATCTCCAGGAAAAGAGAAACAGGTAAGTGGCGGAAATTGAACGGGCCTTGGGCTCCGGAAAATACAGATAAAAGTAATAATTATTCAAGTTTGGACGTCGGCTTCTTCCTCTCTGGTCTCATGAGTTCTTAATACGGCGCAAATCCTGGACGTCTTCTTGCTCCACGGCCTCTTGGACGGAAGCCGCCCCCGTAGACATATTTCACAATGACGTTTCCACGACCACGCCCACCACGTCCTCTGAACGGAGGTCTGTTTGTCGTTGAAAGTCCGGGTCTGTTCGTTCGTTTTGGATCAACTTTGATCTGTCGTCCGCGAAGAAGACTGTCTGTCATTGCAAGCGCGTTCTGCATTCCATCTTTCTCGGTGAATTCGACATAAGCGAATCTGAAAGATATTCGTTGAAAAAAAATGCTATGTTCGTTTCGAAAAAAAACTACCCACCCTTTTGGGTGACCACTGAATTTATCACACAAAATTGTGACTCGAGCTACGGAGCCGCATCCGTGAAAGTGTTGTTCTATTTCTTCAGCAGTTGCTCCATAGTCAACATTTCCGACGTACACCGATTTCGCATCTGCTTCTGCTTTCTCTTCTGGCGTAAGCAGCGACTGTGTCGAGTTGCTTTGACTGCTTGTGTTCAAGTTCATGTGCCCGACCATCTCATTTTGGATTGCTTTCAGCTTTTTTTGTTCCTCTTCGATCTCATTCAAATCGCCTTCAATTGCTGAGAGGTCCTGTAGAAAATCGTTGATTGCAAATTTTACACTGAATACAAACATGGTCTTACCGCATCGTCTTCTGTGATGTCGTCGATGTTCAGAACATCCTCATCGATAGTGTTGTTGTCACTCATTTCTATTAAGAGTGGTCGAAACACTGAAAAAAACAAAAATTACTTGAATAAATATAAAGAATGAAAATGTGTGAGAAGACAGAGTACGATATTTGACGAAAAAGGAACTACCAAAGGATGACTCAAAAAACAGCAGACTAAACAGAGCCCACCTAAATAACTAATTGGTCCAATTGTTGAAAAAATCAATATATGTGACAAATCAATTAAATAATATGTTTAAACAGAAACTGAGGAATCAGTGCGGACCTTTGGAATCATCAACGTTTTTAACGCCAAAACCAATCAAATACGGAGAAAAACGAAACAGTGAATGCGGCTGAAGAGACGCAGACTTGCTGTCGTTGCGAGACCCACACCAGTGCCACTGGAGCGAAATTGCAGAGCACTTTTTTGCATTTTGAGACCCCGCAAATTCCGGAGAAAAAATTTTCCGGGGAAAAAAAAACTCCGGAGAAAAGTGGGCGGAGTCGGGGGCGGAGCCTAAATTGCAACCCTGGCACGGTTTCGCCCGTTCGGCAAAACCGTGCCAGGGTTGCAATTTAGGCTCCGCCCACTTTTCTCCGGAGTTTTTTTTTCCCCGGAAAATTTTTTCTCCGGAATTTGCGGGGTCTCTGCATTTTTTTTGCTCGAATCTTAAATGTTCAACAGATATTTTTCGTTCAAAACATATTTCTATTAAATTGTTTAAAAATTTAGTCTCAATCAGTGATAATTCAATTGCAGTTCGTTATTTCGCAAGATTAAAGAATGACTCCAAAAAGAAAAGATTCTCAAACAACAGATAAAAGTAGAAAAGAAGACGATGAACAATCGAATGATTCCAGTGACATGAGGTGAGCTCAATAAATTTCTAAAAATTTCAAACAAAATCGTAAAATAACATTTTTTTTTAGTAATGAAGACGATGGCGGTTCAGAATCAGAATCGAAAATTGAGGGAGAGAGCGATCAGGAATCTGCTAATGCGAGCGATGAGGAGGAAGATGACGAAGGTTCGAGCAGTGATGAAGACGCAGAACCGGTAGATAGCAACGAGTATACTCATAAAAACTATTTTTTATTCCAGGTGGTTTTGAACGTAACGGAAAGAGCAAAAAGAGCGACTGCTGGTAACAAAATGGCCGCTCTCTTAGCATCTGCTGATCAAGAAGACGAGTTCTATAAAACAGCGTATGGGGGATTTGAAGAGGCAAGTTTTATAATGCTTGAAAATAATTATTCATCCGATACAATTCAACATAGGCTCAACCAATTTCTTCTGTCGGTCAAAGTTTTATATATCTAGTAACATTTTTCAGAATAACGAGGTGGACAAAGAGTTCAAATCACCTGTGCATTCCGATGACGATGACGTTGACTCAGATTTTGATAAACCAGAAGAAGAAGATGAACCGGTCAGCGGAGGGGAAGAAGACGGACAACCACGGAGAAAGAAGAGGAAGTTTAATGTGAGTTTTTCTGAACTAGAAGAGTTTTTTGATGTGCATGATTCAACAGGAACCAAAAAGAGGAATGACTGCAGACGATATTCTGTCAAAAAACAAAAAATGGGCAATGTCGCGATTGGCTGGAAACATGGTCCCAGCCAACACCGTTGATGATAGAACGCAAGCCGCAATGCTGAAAGAAGCGGAAAGTACCGAAAAAATGAATGTGGAATCACTGAAAAAGTAACATCCTCATACTTTTTTTTTCAATTCGTCTATGAAAAATTCAGGTACGAGGAATTTGAACTGGAAAGAAAGAAAAGGAGAGAGAAGAACTCGGTTCGAGTATTTCCGCCAGGACCACGGGAGCAGATAAAAATGACTGCCACTGGAACGACCGTCACTGTATCTGAAATTAAGGTGAGAGTTTTCTGTACTGGTATTAAAAAGTATCCATTATCAAAAACTTGCTCTCTCGGGGGAGTCTTTCTTCTCGCTAAATTTAAACCCAGATTGTTTCCTGCCTGTCTTGTGCACGTCATGAAAATATATTGCTCTCGAACGCCCAATCTTCAGCTTTTCGCTTTTCTCATCTCGTTCCCAATGAGAAGACATATTTTTTGATGCGCTGCTCCTTCTTTGAGGAGACAAAAAAAAGAAAGGAATAGAGTGAAGAAGAAGACGCGGGAAATGCCCATCTTCCAGGGGGTTTCGTCAGATAATCGACGAGTGCTCTACTGGCGGAAAAGGGTCGTCTATTCTGTACGTCCTTGAATATCCACTTGTCTGGTTATCTTGGAGACACTTTTCAGAAGTTCCTCTTCTTTCTCTATGATTATGATGGTCCTACTGCAAATAGGCCTAGATTTGTCTTCTGCTGCTAATCTCCGTTTCCTGTTTTCTCTATGATTCTGTTTAAGGCAGCGCCGCAGAAACGGCAGTAGATACGCTCCTCTTCGTATGTTTATCAGATTCCATGTTCTTCCTTCTCCTTTCATCTGCATTTCTTTGGGCACAAACTTTTCCGCCTTCGTGGGAGAGACTTGTCAAAATTGCATCTCATTTTGGCTGAGTACTCGCTTAAGCCAAACGGAAAAGAAGATGCCCGCCTTTTTCATTTCAAAAAAGAAGACGAAATTCCAACCAAAATGTTCCGGGGAGGGAGTTTCGGGTTAGTTTTGTCACAGAGAAAAAACGAAGAAGAGGACGAGAGAAACAGTGTAGCATCGGCTAGTAAACGACGACAACTCCACCAGCCGATTCTTCAAGAATAAGCTTCCAACGGAGCCCAGCGCCTCACACACACGCCGCCTGGATCTGTTGGTTCTCTCTCTCCCCTCTCCTCCAGTAGTAGTAGGCGATAGGCAGTTTCGGGTTGGTGCCCTGCCACTGGCTGCTCCCGTTTCTTCTTCTTTTCCGTCTTCTAGACGAGAAGCTCTATACTCTCCAAGTGGAGCGCACTCCTTCTGCTTCTTTCCGCAGACCTCATTCTCCAGCTTCTCTTTCTTCTCTGAGTGCTCATTCTCAATTCTGCCATCGTTGTGTGTATCTGGGTCCTCCGTCTCTGTTATTTTCACCATTGCGTTTTGCACTTCCTCACTGGTAATCTCCTGTTCTCTGCGTTTCTCTCATGCTTCTTCCATAAGAAATTTCGCGAAAGCCTTTCAATTCATATTTTCATGGGCTGGAGTCATGAAGAGTGAAATGAAGTATTGGTTCTAAATAAAAACTGCTGTTCCCAACCCTAGGTTTCGTTTATTCTTTCATTCTGTGCAGCTGTTCTCTAATGATGATTACTTTCAAAAATCAGCCTCCTTCTCACTCAGGGCTTCTCTCTGTCGTCTTCGGTTTTTAGTCGTCTGTGTCTCGCCGCTTTTTATAAAATTCAGTCGGTTTCCGCTCTTGTGACGTCACCAAGTAGTGAGCTTCTGCATGAGTTCATTGGAGCGAACTTAGATTCGAAAGTCGTTTCATTTCCTTTTGAAAACTTTTTCATAAGCACTTGCTAACCATTCATTGGTACCTAAAAATTTGACATTTCTTGAACTTTCTATCCCCGTTACTCATAAGCTGTCTAGCAACGCTTTGCTACTGCAGAGGAAAACATAAATGTTTTCGTTGACAAAAAACGGAACAATGTTTGTCCTTATGTTTTGCAGACAAAACATTAGCAAGGTTACTGTATCTGTCATTGGAGAATGTCTGGCGAACTTCAAAGTAAAATGTAGATTCAAATCTCTTTTACAAAACTCAATAATAGTATTTACTACTCGGGACACTTGGGAAACCATTATCGCTGACACAGTTAGGTGGCAATGTTTGCGGCAGTAACGGTTGTAGTAAAAAGCGATTAGCGTATTCGGCTGCAGCCGTCGTTGTCTCGGCATACTAGTACCGTAGCTTCATTGTTTGCGTTTCATATATATCTTCGCTCTAACTGCTTCTTCGAACTTTTCTCTAATTTTCAACATTTTTCAACACGAAAAGAATCTCCGCTGAAACCTTTTTTTGTCCGGGGGCAGTGTGAAAGTTGTCCAACTTTGGAAAGAGGACAAAGTGTACATTGGGAGAGACCACTCCAATTGGGTTGGGGAGAGCCCTCTGCTCCCCACAACACGTCTTCTTTCTTCTCGCTTCTTCTTCCATCTTGTCGCCTCTTTTCTTTACTTTTTCTAGTCTTCCGCGCCTTCTTCTTTCCTTTTTCATTGCTTCTTCTTCTTCTTCTTAGTCCATAGCTTCAGCTTTTTCCCCGACCCCTCTTCCTTTTAAACCAACCCAAAAAAAATTCGTCGACACAACTCCTTTAACTTTAAACATTTTTTCACTAGTTTTTTCGGCGCCACAACCATAGTGTCGAATCCTTTCCAGGTAGTATTGTGTTTGTCGTCGTCGTTGCTTTGTGTTGCTTAGGTTGCACACAAATTGTTAGGAAACGAAGAAAAAGAAGAAGCGCGCACCGCCCGTTGTCTATGTGTGTGTGTAACTGACTTCGGGTCGCAATGTCTCGAATTACACGTGTTTGACCAATTTGCCTTGCTCTTGCTCCGCCTTTTGCTCATCTCCTGTACCACCAATATTCTCCAAAAAGGTTCTCCCCTCACCTTTTCCCTACTTTTCGGTTTTTTGTGGCACATACATTCTATATACATGGTTTATGTTCGCATCAAGATTAAAAGTCAAAAGATCTGATTTTTCATCTGCCACAAGTCGAGCCTCCCATCCCGAACATATACTCATATCCAGATGGGATCGATTCGCAAGCAATCCCATCCCATTGTGTCTTCTCCTCCAAATCTTTATTTATTTCTGTGTATGTGTAGTTGTAGTTGGGCTACTACCTCTCTACTTGATCGTTTCTGTTTCAAAAATTCAGTCTCATTTTTTTCCGATTCAGTAGATTTGATCCGTCTTTTAGGTAGTAGTTGGGCCCCCAAACTTTCGCTTTCAATCGTCCAATTTCGAATAGGGGGTCTCTTTTCATTTTTCTTCTCTCGATGCCTGTTTTTTGGGTTGGTTTCCATTTCCGCCATCTCTACTTCTTTCTTCAATCAATTTCTAAAATGTAGGTAAGACATGTTGCTATTTATCAACTTTTTCTATTCGTATACCATGAGTCTTGGAAGTAACACTGCCATCAATTTTTAAAGAATACAGTGTGATAGTCATTTGCAACTTCACTTTAATATACAGTTTATTTGTTTATTATGTCTTCTCCGGCGGTCGTAATACACCCCCTCGTTTATTCCGTTTCCCTGGTGTCATCTTTTGCTTTTGACCAAATTAGATATGAGACGGGACGGTCACTGAGCTTTTTTCGATTTCTCGCATTGGCGCTTCCGGACAACAAGAAGTATTTAGTATTGGTCTCTCAGAAATTGGAAATCAGTTAAAAGTTGTTTTCTCTCTTATTTTCTTATCAAAGCTCGTAAACTAATATCCGAAAAAGGCGAAAATATTTTTCTCATAGTCAGAAAATAGGCACTAGATATATAGCCTTAAAAGCCTAAATTGAATATTTCTCAGTTTGTTGAGTTTCTAGTTTATGGAGCAGGAAATATCTGAAAGTTCACTTGGCTTTTTCTTTAAAGAAAGACTATCAATCTCATTTTTCGTATTCAAAAAAAGAACCTGCTTTGAATATGAATAGATTCGAGACGACATCATCTCACTTCCGACTGTCGTTATCTTTTGCCTATTTATCAGACATGAACAGACATCGCATATCGTATTACGAAATGTATAATTATAAACATCGATCTATTTTTAGTACAGACGTCACCCAATATTTTTGGTACACCTATGATGAACTCTGAGTAAAAGTTGCGATATTTTTTATCTGTCCACAAACTCTGTGTCTTTCTCCTCCAGCCACCAACCGTCTATACCATTTTTTGTACAACAACTACTGTTTCTTCTTTGTTTCATTCTTAGCTTCCTCTCTCTCTCCCTCCCTCTAACCCCGTCTCTTTTCTTTATCTTGCATATTTGCTTTTCGAAAGATCAATGCAATGCCCCGCACTGACGTCACTTGTCCACAAATCAAAATGTGCGGGAGCTCTTTAGAGTTGTGAGATGACTCCTTTCTCTTCTGAGTCTCCAGTTGTCTATTATTTCACAAGTTCTTTCGTTTTTCTTTATAATCAGCTGTTTTCTTCTAGTCTAACTGATTTCTTTCATGAGAATTTTTAGCAGTGGCATCGTTGCCATTCCTAGTGACGTTATTTTGGTCAGTTGTGAGCTACTGCGTCGTCGTTATCATTCCACCCCATAAGTTTACATTTCTCCAATCGTTAAATAAAACTGTCGTCACTGCTCGTCTTGTTTCTCTTACTGATCATTGATTCGTTTCATATTCTCCTTTTTCACATTCTTCTTACTTCAACCCCTTTCAGTCTTTATCCGTTTCATTGAAAAGTTGAATGTTCCCTTCCTCTTTTCACCAAGGAAGCTCGCAGAGAGAAGTTTCAGTCGATGGCTTTCCAAAAAACGCTTCCCGTTCTAGTTACATCCGTTTTTCTTCTCATCCGATGTCTATCAATATTTTAGCAGAGATGCTTTGTAAGTCTTTAAATATTTTTGGTCTTTTTTGCTATCAATACCGCTACTCAGAAATCAAAGATGTGGTGACACAATAGAGATCGAACTGTTTTTATGAATATTCATGAAATGTGGGAACGATGTTCTTTCGTTGGTCACAAGTTTGATTCCTCTTTTGAATTTTGGCTTTTGCAGCTTTTGGTCTTCTTTTTCCATGCCCCTCCCTCCTTGTCTCTTCCCCCTTTCATCTCCAAGAACTGAATCACTTACTTTCAAATGTATCAGTAGTTGAGTGGTCTCCTCTCCATCTCTCCGACTCGTCTTATTCCATCAACTTTTCTACTGGCCGAGTGGCTTCCATCGGCTCCCCAGACACCCTTATTTCTTTGCACCCTCCCCAATCTCTACTTCTAACACTGACCGCTTGCCACCAACATCAATGCGGCTCCCCCCGGTGAGAGTCGGAAGGCGGTCGGCCACACACGGACAGATGAACGCTTTGGAACTCGTACTCGTTCCTCTCCCCTCCTCCTTCTTTTCCCTTATCATCTACTCTGTGTCTATTGGTCCTCGTAGCTCTCTACTTTTCATCTGTCAGCAATTACCCTATTGTTGATAGATGGAAGGTCGCGCAAGGCGGCAACAAATTCAAATTCTCTCGTTGTTTTCAACTAGTGTTCTTTTGTAGTATTTCAAAATGAACTTCTAAAAATAACATTTTTCAGCCATTCAAATGCGATCGTCCTCGGGAACGAAACTTGTGCGCAGTTACTGGTCGACCGGCTCGATATATGGATCCAGTCACCAATCTACCGTACTCTACACCATATGCCTTCAAAGTGATACGGGATAGATACCACAAACATCTAAGAACCCTGAGGGGAAATGAGGAGGTAAGGATTAATGAACCACTACGTAGGAAATGTTCTGTGTTTGCAATATTTGTTTCGATGTAGGTATATTATTTATATATCTCATCTTTTTTTTCAATTTGAAACTGACTATTCAAACTTTTATTAAATTCTAAAATCCATCGTTAATTTAAAAATTCCAGGCGAAGTGTTTATGATCCACGTAACCGACTAGTGTTTTTCAGGTAAACTCATACTTGGCTAGTTTGAAAGCACTGCCAACTCCTCCGATGTCTCCACGAACGTCAACAGTAATGACTGGACAGGCCACTTCTGGAGCTACTGCGAAGAGTTCTGCCATTCTGATGAAACATTAAATTCGAAAAGTTCGAATCATCGCCCATTTCTTTCTTTTTTTTCATCGCATTGTTTGTTCTTGTACATATCTGCTCCCCCTTTTTGTCGTCTTCCTCTTCGTCTCTGGCTGCTCATCCCACCATCAAGCTCACCTCTTTCCCTATTTCTTTTTCCCATTCCATTGCCCTCCTTTTCTTTTTCTTCCTCTCTCCCTCCATCGTTTCTGCTACTTCTTCTTTTTTCATTTTTTTTTCTCCGCCACCATCCTCACAAGCCGCGCCGCTTCGAAATTCGTCCAATTTTGCCCTTCTCGGCGCCGCCGCCGACGGTAGGGGCTCGGTTTTATTTGTAGATCTCTTGCAAACTTTACCCCACCGCCACCCTGATCTGATAACTTCCCCTACTTTTTCATTCAACCGACACGATTTTTTTCTTGTTGAAGAGGATACGATACTGAGCTTTTTTTACCCGTCCTATTTGTTGAATTCTGATTTTTTTCACTTTTCTCTTTTACTCAAGCAATTAATCTACATCTTTAATTTCCCTTTCCGTTTTTTATACCTGTTCACACCAGTTCTCAAACCGTGACAATATCTGCAAAGTTGCCGTTTTCTTATCTTATCGTTTCTTCTTCTTTCATTCAATTTTCTAGTCTGAAAACGAATCATTTTTCAGTTCACTCTTCCCTGGGCTGCTGTGTCTTCCAAGCTAGTTTTAAACCAGTAAGTTGCCACTTTTCGATTGATATTTTCTCATCGTTTTTTTCAGGAGTTATGAAGAAGGCCGACGAAAATGCCACCCTCATGAACGGGGTGGAGCCCGCTGCCCCAGCTCGTGACGATGTGCCGGAAACCTTTCGGCAGTTCCTCTACAACAAGAAGAACGGAACAGTGCTGGGCAGAAATGGAAAGTCCTGGTTCCAGGTAACGCTAATTCTTCTTCCACTCATTTCATACCCTTTATGTTCCAGATCATCGTCTTCTACATCATATTCTATGCTCTGCTAGCAGCTTTCTGGCTGGCTTGCTTGACCATCTTCCTCCGAACTCTCGATCCAAAAGTTCCTAGATTTTATGGTAAGGGAACCATCATTGGTGTTAATCCAGGAGTCGGATACCAACCATGGTTGAAGGAGAGACCGGATTCCACCTTGATCCAGTACAATCTTCGTGACCAATCCTCCTACAAAGCATACGTCGACCAAGTGAAGGGCTATCTGACCAAGTATGATTCGAATGCCACCGAGACTCGTGAATGCGGAGCTGGAGACAGCAATGATGACCTTGAGAAAGACCCTGTGAGTTAAAGCGTCTATCAATTTGTTCATAGGTGTTCTTTTTTAGGAAGCTCTCCCATGCCGATTCGATCTCTCCGTCTTTGATAAGGGGTGCAGCGAAAAGACCGATTTCGGTTTCAAATCTGGAAAACCATGCGTTATCATCTCTTTGAACCGTCTCATCGGATGGCGTCCGACTGACTACCCAACCAGCTCTGTCCCAGAAGAGGTTAAGGATCGCTACAAGGCTGGATCGATCGCCGTCAACTGCCGTGGAGCCACTAACGTTGATCAGGAGCACATCGGAAAGGTCACCTACATGCCACCGAGCGGCATTGATGGACGTTACTACCCATACGTTTTCACTAAGGTTAGTGTTGCTTCCAAATAGTTTGAAATAGATTCGTACAATGCTAGATGCTAGAAAACGGGCACGAAACGATTTCCGTTTGTTTCGGAATTTTACGGCGTTGTAAAACTGTTAGTGGTGGGAGCAAAAGAGGGGAGAACCGAAATAGTATGCACTATATAGAAACGTTGACTTGATTCAGTCAGTGAGTCAGAAATAGATTTTCTGACATCAAAAAAATTTCAAAAATCGTCTCTTGGTACTGTTACCAACAAAGAGATAAAATGATCAAGAGGAAGAAAAACTCTGAAATATATTAAAAAAATTGAATTTTTCAGGGCTACCAACAACCGATTGCCATGGTCAAGTTCGAAACCATCCCCCGCAACAAGCTCGTTATCGTGGAGTGCCGTGCATATGCTCTCAACATTGAGCACGATATCTCGTCAAGACTCGGAATGGTATACTTCGAAGTGATGGTTGAGGACAAGCCAGTCGTCGAAAAGAAGGAGTTGTAGAAGTTGTCACCCACATCTCAGTGTACACAATCGCTAGGATCCAAGTGCCTCTAAATATCTCTTTCACAAAATATCCCCCTCCATTTTATCTTAGACCTTATTTAGCTTCTGTAGTTTGAAATATATCTGGAACCACATTGAAACAGCAGCTATTTTTTTTCCAAATGTTTCTCTTTTTTCAGGAATGCTCATTTTTTGTTTTCTTTTTCTTCAGTTTTCTTAGTCTTGAATTCTGTGTCTTATTCCACTTTTGACATTAGTTCTCTCTTTAAGTTTTGAAGATATGATAATAATCTGTGCAATTTCCCATCTTTTAATAAGCACCCTTTTCTTCTTTCCATTCACTCCCCACTTTGCAGTTCGTCGTAAATACTGTCTAACCATTGACCTAATTTCCGGTGGCTCAGCTGGTTTCACTGTTTTGATTTCGAAGCGGGTTAACTTCTTTATGGAATCGAACAGTTAGGTCTGATGGTTAGCCATTATTTTTCGATGATTCAGGTCTCTTCAATTCTTTGTTTCCAAATTTTTAGATAGGTTCGGTGTGGACCGGTGGCGTGGAGCATCGGTATCGTTTTGAGCAACCCGTCCCTCTACCGCTTTATCTCCTTCTAATTTTTTAATTGTTTTATTCTTCTTTTTTTGTGAGTAGGCAATTTGCCGATTGGAATATAAATTATGATTTTTTGCAATCTCGATATATTCCCTTCGACAAGTTCCATGACTCATTTTGTTTACTCATTTCCAGCATTTTTCCGTTCGGAACATGCGTTTTACTGTGTGTCCTTCTCGAATTTTTCCCGAGAATCCCGTCTCTCTTCCATATGATTATCTCTTTCCCTCTCTTCACCCCCTGAAAAGATTTCTCGTTTTTCCTCCGAACCCCCGTATCTTTCTAGGATAAAGCCAATCTATTTGAAAGATTTATGGACGTTTTTTTCTTCAAATTCCCTCACATGTTGCTTTCCATTTTTGCCCTCTACTTTTTTAAACCCCTCTAAATTTTCAAAACCCCGTACAGACCCGTTCACCCGTTTTTCTTTTATCGCAACCCACATTTTTCTCATTTTTGTCTTTTCCCATTCGTCCCATTTTCCCACCGATTTTTGCATTAAATCTTCGAATAAAATAAACCTTTAAAACGTCAAGTGCCTCTCTCTATCGTTAGAGATAGACAGATCCTCCGAACATATATACAAATGTGGCTGACTCATTTTCGAATATCTGGGCAACTACCACTTTCACTGCTTCTGCTGCTTCATTCCACCGCTTCGCTGGCATGATTTTTATAGCACTTATGTTGTATTTTTATGTGAAACGTATCAATGGAAATTAATAAGATAGCCGAGGAGGCCTAAACTGCAGAAATTTATGTTCACTGGCTCCTCACCAGTGAAATCTGTGTACTGCTGGCAGGCTGGAATCCAATACTAGTAAATAACTTCGGATTGTATTGGTCTCTGAAAGAAATTTAGAAATTGTCAACGGAGGAATTCTCGATGACACTACGATAAAAACTAAAAAAGTCGAAATGGCTAGAAATCCTTAATGAAGAAATCAAAAGTCTACGAGAATCCAGTCAACCTCATCTAGATGCTTATCCTCTTTTCCAGTGAACATGGTTAACGGTGTTCACTCGCATAAGTATAATCTTCACCTCGAGTATCATTCAATGAAAGTGAATCGCTGAAAACTTGATTTTTGACATTCCGGCAGTAGTTTTTTCGGCCAATAAAACAGAAAACGGCCTATACCGCTGTCTTTGTTTTCGGTCTAACCACCTTCTAAATTAGGTCCATCATAGACCAGCATGTTCACTCGACACGCGATATTCCTAACATGAACATATATCGTTTTTCGTGTCATCCGTCTGTTCTGATCATGATTTCGTTATTCCTGACCATCGTTAGTACTGGTGTCCAATATAAATATCTTATGACTCACTCTCTCACACATGACTCCTCTTTTATTCTGCGTATCCTATTAGCACACACTATTCCGTACCTCATTGTTCTTCCATTTCTCCTCTTCGTTTCCAATTCGTTTCCGTCCGGAGAGAGGCAGGCCAAATTGTGCAAGTTTCGACTTTTTGTATCTTTTTATTTCGTCGTCTCGTTTTGGAGCTATAATCTTCTCACGATTCTCTCGTTTTCAGCAAAATCGTGCTGCAGTCGTTTCGGTCCGCACCTTGCTTCGAACGTCTTCGGATATTCCGACGACGACGGAGAAGATGACGGCGATGCGGGAAGCTCGAGGCGATTCTGCATCGGCGGACCCGTTGAATGGAGCTCGCAGCAAAATCAATGATAGGAAGTTTGCATTTCTAAATCAGGTAAGCAACATTTTTCTTGGGGTTTTTGAATTTCTGAAAATTGAGAAGTTTATAAACTATGGTGTGGAAGCATATATATTTTTTCGAAAACTCTGAATATTTTCAGATAACCCACCCTGACTACCGTAGTCTACCTACATCAGCTGCCGCATCGCAATCATCTGTTCCTTCGACCCCAGTCACCATCCCACTGAAATCGAACGGAGCAGAACAGATCATATTCCGCGAGTTCGGCGCACCAATCGCCACTCCTGAAGACGAAGAACTGCTCGATGATCTGGAAATGTGAGAATTTAAAACTTTTAAATATTTTATCGTCTCCTTTTGTTTTCAGAAAATCCGAGCCAGTGCTTTCACCGCGCAGAGCATTTACGGATTTCGGAGAAAGTGAGGAGAAGGAAAACAGAGAAGAGGATACTGATGCAGATACGACGATTCGGGAAGACATTGATGATATGAGAAAATGTGATAATGTTGAAAACGACGAATATGACGATGATGAATGCATAAAAACATCAGAACCGAATGTTCAGGAGGATGAAGATGTTGAAGAATCAGTGAAAAACGAACTGGAAAAAGAAGAAAAGGAAGAGGTGGAGGAAGAGCCAACATTAGATGAATCAGTGACAGATTCACAAATTGAAGAAATCATTGACATCAAACCGGAAGAAGAGCGGAAATCTCAAAAAGAAGAACCTATAGATTTCATTCGAATGGTTGAAAGTGCTCCAGAGTTGTCAAATCCCTTCCGAACATCTTCAGAAGAGCAAGAAGTCGAAGCGGAGGAGATTCGAAAAATGACCGAATCGTATGGTGAACCACGGAAAGCGGTTCTTCATAGAGTATACGATACTGTCGAGGAAACTGATGACGATGAGACTGAAACTGAAACAGAGACCGAAACGGAAAATGAGGATATGGATGAAGACGTGGATGACGATGTTAGAAGACAGGTGAGAAGTGTATTCAAGAGCCAAGAAGATATAAGCGGACTGTGAAAAAAATCTAGAAGTAGTTCAAAAACACTCGGAGAAAATGTGATCTTGTGACTGAAAAAAACGGATCACATTTCGATTTCCAGCACTTATCCAAGTAATCGGATATGTGCAACGTCTTCTCACACGACAACTCTGGCAGTCCCCTATATAAGTGAAATGTGCCATCTGTTTTTTTTTGGGTTTTGTTTCATGCTTACACTTAAAAAGTGCTAATTCTCCAGTCAACCACTTACGAAGTGTTTATCAACTTTTTCTTTTTTCGAAATAACACTTCAAAAATCAAGAAAAAAAAAACTTTCCCACATTAGGTCGTCTACTTTTCCCACCACCAACCAACTATTTAGTTTTTCATAGTTTTTACTGCTTCTTTCTTTTTCTTCTTTTGTTCCATGACAAGAGAGTAAAACACATGATAGATGGGCACCCATATACAGCTGAGCATCTCTTTTCTTTCCTTTTCCCGGGTTTATCTCGTGCCCCGGATCTCGTGATTTCTTCTTTCGGGACACCCTTTATTCTTTATATCTGCTCCACAGATTCGCTGCTCCACAGCCGTTTTCTCACTTTTCCAGCATTCTCTGTATTTCGAAAATTGACCCCAAAACCAATTAAATTTCCCTCGGATGGGGAGGTCCGTATGGGGTGCGTGTTTACTATTGTGCATTGCCATAAAAGTAGGGGCAATCTCAAATTTCCAGCACATACACTATTAGCCATCATTTTCTTTCTTTCCATCGAGAAATTTTAGCTAGCTAAATTTTTCTTTTACTTTCAGATAGCTGCAGTTTCCGACGTCCCGATGGTGTTCGGCTGGAACGGTAGTAAAAGAGAAAAGATGGAAAAACCAACTAGTCTTCCGTTGCACTACGAAGTTGAGGCCGACTGTTCGACACCCAGGAGAGCTGAGTAAGTTAAAGAGTTTCGTCATTGTTAACGATCAATTAACCTACAATTTATGACGGTTCTTTCTTTTCTTTTCGATTACAATCCTTAGCTTTCAAAATAAGCACTGATACTGATGGATGATATTTAAAAAACAGATAAATTAGGTGGGGTTCTGAACGCTTTTCGTTCTTAAGGTACTCTGGTGGTGATTTCGAAAACATCTACTATTATGGATATTCAGTGTCCGTCTGCTACTCGGAATCCCTAATTGATAGTTCATGAGAAACCATTTTTTTTTAAATTTCAGATTCTCCATCAACCCTGACGACGACACTTCATCAGAAGATCCTACAATCCAGTCCACTTCCTCTTCCGCCGAAGAAGGCGTTCTTCAGCAATCGCTCCTCCAACTCCAAAAACAACTCCGTAAAACGGATGTCCGTTGCTCCCGTCTTGAAAAGATTTGCGAATTCCAACAGGTACTTTGTCTATTCAATCCCTTTTTTGAAAAAAAAAACAAAGTCATCCAACCAATTGGCCCCTCTCAAAAACACTAAAGTGACCCGTGACCCATGAATACAATGGAAAGAATGTGGTTGGGATGGAGGAAGTATAACGTAGGAGAGAGGGAAGAAAAGATGGTTTTTACAATAGGTGCCAATATAAGTTTGCACATACAAACACTCTCAAATACCTATTCGGCCCCTAGTCTAATTACACCTGAGGCGACCTAGAAGTGAAATTAGACGGTGTAAAGGAGAATCGGTTTTTTTTTGAAGTAGAATATGGCGGCATATGAAAATGAGTAGTAGGTTCTACTATGTACTAAAAAACTTAATGTGATTTCATCTTGTTCAAAGTGTCTAAAAAAGATTTTTGGTACGGTATTAGTTAGCAGAGATGTCCGGAATCATTTTTTTGAGAAACAGAATTGTCAATTTTCTCGGAATCCGGAATACGGAATCCGAACCAAAATGTATTTTACGGAATCTGGAATCCGGACATCTCTGTCGTATAAAACCGAAATCGGAATCTAGAATGATCCCCAATTTGTGTCATGCTCACTTTACTAATTGTCAAATTTTGTTCCTCTTGTGTTGCGTGAAGTGGATGAGCCAACACAGTTCCCTCTGAGCACAGGTACTTGTTACCCCTAACGATCTTTTCTCTTGTGCTGATGTAAGAACGAACACAAACCGATTTCCGATACACTGTTCACTCCTTTCCGACGACAATGCTCAGCATACTTGGCAAACAAGAAAATCGTCGTTTTTCATGAATAGAAAAGTTTATTTATTACCGATTGAGAACCATAAAAAGTGTTTGCATTCAACAACTGAAGGACGGCGCCAGATAATTTAGAAGATCGAAAATCTAGGGTATTACTGTACTGAGAATTCGTCCCCTTTCTTATTTTGACACTACACATAATCCAATCCTTTTTCGAAATTGTAACACACCACTTCCGGTTTCGAATTATTTCACGGTCCATTGAGAGTTGACACCTGAATCACAGACATCCCCAATAGCCGCCTCGATCCCTTCTTCTTTTCCATCTAAAGTCATGCACAAATATTGAGAAGACGGCTTGTCG
Organism: Caenorhabditis nigoni; assembly: GCA_027920645.1. NCBI lineage: Eukaryota > Metazoa > Nematoda > Chromadorea > Rhabditida > Rhabditidae > Caenorhabditis > Caenorhabditis nigoni. The sequence goes on from CP115864.1 coordinate 6,374,446, forward strand.
TCTCCCGACGCATTTCCGGAGTGTAGAATAGAGAAGATCACGGATTATTTGCATATACACACAGACATAAACTTCCTTTCTCATCTCTTGACCAGCAGTTTAAAAGTCAATTGATTCTTACAGCGTGACATCGACAGCCTCCGTTTCGAGGTCGACTGGAAGGACAAACGAATCGAATATCTACAGAAGACGTTGCAGGAAATGGAATCCTCATCGCAAGCTGATGCCTCAACGGCAAGATCTACATCCACGTCATAATAATCATTATTAGGTGCTGCCATGTTTTCTATCTCATGTTTTTTTTCTTTTCACACATCTGTAACATATTTCCTGCAGAGCTTCTCTTTCCCAAAAATTTGTCTACTTCATTCCAAACACCAAACCTCCTCTCGCTTAACTCTTTCGCTTACGGCTTCTTGAAAATTACTTACGATAATAACAAAAACAACGAATTCAAAACCAATAAATTAGTATTATTTAATTTTTATTCGAATTAAAAAAGCGAACACAGTGTTCTTTAAGATTGGAATGTTGGGGAGTGTTCTCTGGGTGGGAGGCTAATAAAAAAGGGAAGGAACTTATAGAATTGAAGGAAATCACAGAAAATTTCAGTTTGGGGGCTTTCATGATCATGTTTATTTACAGGGGAAGAACATTATTTGGGAGCGGGGGTGTATGGATGAGAGAGATATGACAATTCGAAAAGCCACAGTGGCCTTCAGAAACGACAAAAAAGTAGGAGAAATAGTATGCGAGTAATAGAGATCCGAACGGATTTTTGGTGAATTTTGGGTGGGGGAAAAACAGAAAAGGGAAGTAAACATGACAAAAAGAAAAGAGTGGGAGATTTTGTTGATAGCATCATCTAAACAGAATCTTCTTCTTCTTCTTCGTTCTACGTGAGATGAGCGCGGGTGTATGTTGGTGGAGGTGGAGGTGGTGGTGGCTGTGGTGCAGCACAAGAAGAAGAGGAAGGAGTAGAAGAAGAAGTGTTGGTAGTAGTAGTAGAAGATGTGTTGTGCAGATGGTGATGAAGTGGAAAGTGGTGTTGGTGGTGCGCGTCCCAAACTGAAATTTCTTTGAATTCGATTCGAGTAACCCGTACCGGATGATGATAAGGAGACAATGGGGTAGAGAGGAAGGGAAAAAGGGATCTAGTTCCATTTTTGAAAGACATTTTGTTATTAATATTATTATTATTTTATACATATTATCACAGATTTGGTTGAGTTTTGGCGGGTGAACTGTTGTGCTTTTAGGGGATAACTCGTTTCGTTGTTCTAATCACAGGCTTGAACGGCTGTGTATCAGTAAATGTGCTCTATTGAGAATTCTCAATGTCAGTATGATTCTAAAACTTGGATATATACTTCTAAACCTGTTACGTGCGTACGTGTTAAGTGTCACATACACAATAAGTCATACATTTGCAGCAAAAAAGTTGGTGGAGGTGTTTGAAAAAAAAAAGAGTAAACGGTGTTGGGGAAATTTGAAATTGTATAGGAAGGATATGGTATATATGGTATATATAGATACTTATAAGTTACAACATACACAAGAAGAGAGAAAAAAACTCTCTATCCATTCACATCAGCCATCTTGTTTCGTGCGTATTCTATGCGAAGACCACCACGATCGTTAGCCGACACCTGGAATCCCTGAAGAGCCAACATCGCCTGTGTGGCTTTCTGGAGGTCCGAGTACTCGACGAAAGCGACACACGATCCGTTTTTGTTGTGCAAGCGAAGACGTGTGAAACCGGTGAACGCCTTGAACACGCCTCGAAGCTGATCCTCGTTCACCTCAGCCGATAGATTGGCGACGAAAAGGGTAGAGCACGCGGACGTTGAAGCTTGTGGTTGAGCAGTGAGTCCTGCTGAAATTATCTGGATGGAGGAAAGAAGAATTTTTTGGTTTAGCCAAAAATAATGGACTGAAAGGACTCAACACAAAGGAAATAGACTAAACTGATAGGTTGATGTGTGTGAGATTGGGTGAGAAATGGAAGGTGTGGTGATAGTGGGTGTGTGGATAGCGAATACAAAAACAGAAAATGGTGATTTCGTGATGGTAGTAGTTGTGACTGGTTACTGTATTTTCGGGGTTTTATTTGGTTTTTTTTTTCAATCCCTCAATTTCACCCCATTTCTTACCTGCTGCAGCAGCTGCCGGATGCAATTGAGCCGCCGCGGCTGCGTACAATGGCTGATTGAATTGTTGCAGTGATGCTGGCATATACGCTTGAAGTGCCTGTGCAGCATGTAAATGTGGAAGTGAAAGAGCCAAAAGTTGATGCTCATTGAGAAGAGCAGCCGACTGTGGATCAAGGAGCAAATCGGGTTGCATTGGTGCCAAGAATTGTGGGACACCAGCGGCGGCAAGTGCTGATTGTTGTGGTGGAGGCGATTGTTTGGGTCGCGAGACTTTTGTGTTCGACTTGGCAAGTTCTAGTCGAAGGACTTGTGCACATTCGGGATCGAATCGGACTCCTGGAATCAGTTTTTTGTAGGAATGGAGGGAGGGACAGAGAGGAAAGAGAAAATGTGGGAATATTTTGTTGAGTGGAAAAAAGGAAGATTGAACTTTGTGGGAAAGTATATTGTGGATGTATTTGATTGGATATGTTGTGGATCACAGTGTGTATAATATCTGTTTGGGAGTGACGAATGAGGCTAAAAATTTTAATTTTCATTTTCTTGAAAAAGAAAATCAAGTTAACGAAATTTCAATTTGAAATCCTAAAGTTACAGTACCCACCTTGTAACATTTTCCTAGCGTCCTGCGCATCCTGCTGTGTCAGAAAAGTAACGAATCCCACTGGTGACGTCGGTTTTCCGTTTTTCGACGTCATTTTCAGAAGTGCTCCCTCATACCCACGACATCCGCGGAACAAAAGATACAGCTCCCGTGGTTTAGCATCCATCGGAAGACCCGAAACGAACAAAGTGCGGACCTGTGATGGATTCGTTGCTTCCGAAGAAACACTATTTAACGACTCCATCGAAACGGCCGGCGCCAGGTTCGGCTTCGGGCCGTCCATCTTCCGTTTGCGGCTGATTTCAATCGTTATGGCTGGAAAAGAGATTGTATAGAAGGTGTGTGAACGGGAAGAGAAGAGGAAAACGAATGAAAAAACATATGGAAAGTTGGACCAGAAATAAGTGGGGATGACTGGGCAGAAGAGGAGGGAGGAGGTGCTAAAGAAGACGTATTCATAACATGAGAATCATAATTCATCCATTCCATTCGAATTCGATTCGGGGGACTCGGGACGGCGTCGCAAAAACGCATGTCGAATATTTTGTGTCAAATGGAGAAGAGAGAGTGAGTTGAGAGGGACACAAATTGAGCGGAAGACGTTGAGAAAAATAAGAAAAAGAAGGAGAAGAGAGAAAAGGAGAGGCTTTGGCTGCCTAGCAACCAAGGAGCTATGTGCTTTTAAGAAGAGAGAGCAAAGGAAGGCAATGAGGAAGAAGGTGGGAAGGAAGGAAAAGATTGAGATGTGACATGACATTGGAATATAAGGAACATATCGATTCGTAATTAGAGATGGAAAAGGTAAAGCGAGTTGCATTTTCTGGATTATAATGAGAACTTTGGTAGGTGGATTCTTGAGCAGAATTGAGTTTTTTTTCCAAATGAATGAGCATGTTAAATGAACAAAATGAGTTCTTAATTACAATCGAGAAAATATTTCACACAGGTGAGAGGCACTGCTGGAAAACTGCTTGTAAGCAGCAGAAAGAGAACTGACGGGCTGTTGACGGACTGTCGACGGATCATCAGAACTCCTTTGAAAACGAATTGTTGGATATTCAATGAATGATTGCAATTTTTAAAAAGAACATTAGAATAATTTGGAAAACAGAAAATCAGAATAATTTGGGAAAGAAATTCCGAATTGGAAAGTTCGAACGATTTGAAATACAGTAATCTGGAAAAGAATACAAAATATTCACAACTGTGCGCCTTCCTATAAAATCTCAAATACTATAAAACGGAATTCGAAATTCTGAGACCTGTCTTTATTTATTTCCTTCTTTTCAAGGTTTTTCGCCTAAACAGTTCTTAATCCTTTCACTCCGTTTTGGTAGTTTTCCCATTATTCTTCCGTTGAAGAACACAAATAAACAAGACACTCCTACTTCTACCAAAAAGAAAAAAGTCCTACAATCTATCCGAAGAATACAATGAATAAGGAGAAGAAGAAGACCACCCCAGAAGTTTGGATGGACAAAAAAAGACCGCAAAAAACTATTGTAAGGGCGTTGGGTGAGAAAAAGAAGAAAATGACTGATAAGAGAAGAAGAAGAAAACACGACACGATGGGAACAGTCATTGACAAGATAATGATAATGAGAAAATGGACGAAAAAAAAATCAGAAGGCGTAAAAAGAAGAAGATGTTAGAATGGGAGGCGGGATGGAAAGTTTTAAATGCCACCTGGGAGGAAGAAAAGGAAAATTGGCGACCTTCATATGGGAAATAGAAAAAAGTGGTGGAAGAAGGGAAACAAGAAGTGAAAAGTGGTGAAAAACGAGAAGCCGTTTTACCTCCTCTTTTTAACTTCCTCTCTCTCTCTCTCTCTCTCTCTCTCTCTCTCTCTCTCTCTCTCTCTCTCTCTCTCTCTCTCTTTTCAATTCTTCCACCAACACGTTCCAACCAATTAATTGGTCTCTCTATTCTCTCGATTTCAGTTTAAATTCAGTTTAAATTCATTTAAAAAACTCGAATGACCTAGGTGGCCGAAAAACAAACAGTGTAGCAAAAAAAGTTCGGCCACCTTGTGAGAGCTCCGGAGAGCTCTCGGAGGGTGGCAAATGTCATAAATAGAGAGAACATTGTAAAAAGAGAGGGTGGAAAGAAAAAGAGAAGAATTACATTTCAAGCAAAGGCAAGAAGGGTGGAGCATCCGCTTTTTTGCAATTTGAGAGTACTTATCTGTTGTGTTGTATTCGGAATAAAAGTTTGTGTTAGAAGTGAGAAAAAAATTTTTGATAAGGTTTTCTTTTCTGATAACAATTTCAGAAATCGATTGTACAAAAATATAATAAAAACTTCTTCCTCCCACCAAAACTATTTTTAATTAATTGTGTGAGAGACAGCAGCGCTCTGAATTTCAAGTGGTTCAGTGGAAATAGAATCCATTTTTCCTCTTTTTTCTTTCTTTTCCCATTAAACTCATTAAAATAGGAAAAGATGAGAAACTGGGAAATTTTGTGATGATTATGAGACAATTTTTCTGAATTTAAAATTTGATAAAAGAACAAAATTTCAGAAATGTCCAGGAAAAATATGATAAGATTTTGTTGCGATCTGAATCCCGTATTTATAAAAATTCCGAAATCCGAATAAACGAAAAAACCAGTAATCAAACTTTTCAATAACTTAGTAAAATGACAAAAACAAGCCTACAGGTGACATCTCTATTAGCACCATGGGTTTGAAAGAATTAGCAGTTTCAATTATGATTCTTCAAAAACCCAGAAAAAAATGAACAAGAAAAAAATCAATGAAAAATCAAGAAACTTTTCGAAAAACCCACAGATAACGATATTAGTGCTTTTGTCCTTTTTTGGTTCATTTAACTGGAACTAATTAGAAATCGAATTGATCTTTCTCGATCACATTTTCTTGTTGCGGAATCAAGAAAAAGAAAAAGAAGAGAAAATACACAATAAATCAATTTGTCTTTATATTACTATACGGATCTTGTTGGGTGGGTGGAAAAAAAGTTTCGAGATAATCTTGACAAATCTGTTAGGGAAATACAATTTTTGAAAAAAAAATAACAAGAAAAGTCGTCTGAACGTTCAGATTTTGAATGATCACCGTTAATCCAAAAAACTAGTGGACAAGAGATTTCAAATGGACGTGTTGAAGAAGAGAGGATCAGAGAAAACCATCGGAATTGTTGGGTGAGAGAGGTAGTAATGTCGACTGTTGGGGTTGGAGGGAGGATAGGCGGGACTGTTGTACTACTGGTCCACACATACACACACTCCGTCTCTTTCTCAGATGACGTACAACATCAGCAGCAGCAAGGGAAAGGTAAAAGGACGTCGCCTCAATAGAAAAGGACAGTCCATGAGTAGGTGGGGAGAGTAAGTGAGTGTGCGTCTTTAGTCCAAGGTTGTTCTGCCATTCTGAGAGAAAGAAATGACAAAAGAGATGAATCGGAGAATAGATTCTGGATATGTATAGATGGATGGATGGATGGATAGATGAGATATATAGTACAGTAGAACACTAGGATTCTTGTGTATTGATGGTCATCGAGGATATATCCTTATAATCAAGTTTTGATGTCATGAAATAATACTAGATACAAGTAATGGCTTCTCTGAAGAAGGTCCATTTGAAAACTTCCATTTCCGGTCCTTTTTTGGAATTTCAAAAGGAAAAATTTTTAAACCTCGAAACATTTCCGGTGTAACCCCAATCTTTGCACTATTTAATAGTCTGGAACTAGGACAATTTCAAGATCTATTTGCACAAAACCTCTTCAAAGTGGAGCAGATTAGGGCATCATAGCGCAATTTCCAACCTATTTCTCACGTCACCCTGTTTTGTTAAGAGATTAACTGAAGAGAGAATAACCATAACTTTTTGTTTGACCTGTTGGTGAATCTGGATCAAGCGGATTTTCGTTGTATTGAACACCGACGATTAAGTATGTTCATTGGAGTGTTTTGAAAACTATGAAGAATCGAATTTCATAAATGTTTTAGTTTTTAATCCGGAAACTGTGATATAATAGAAGGCCGCTCAAGCCGCCAACTTTTTATCTCGGTTCTTGTAAAAGATATCAAAAAGTGATCAACTGACAAAAAGTTAATGATAATATTACAAATATTTTGTCAGTTGACCACTTTTTGATATCTTTTACAGTATTCGAGATATATGGGCTCGAAGTTCTTTGGGTTACCTTCTAGTAGAATATTGACGGTATACTTTGTGTTACTGTAGAAACGAATGAATATATTTAAAAGCTAGACTACATAGCCTAATACTGAAAGAAATGTTGATATGTTTTTACCAAACAACATTTTTAAAATCTACAGTACTCCAAGGGTTACTGTAGGTAGACTGGTCAGCATGTGAAGTGTCCAGATCTATTGCGAAAAGAAAGGAAATGAGTTACAATAATAGTAATAATACGGGGCTGAGAATGAGACAAGACTTGTTCACATTCATTCTTCTCCGGTCGCCCTGCCTACCTCAAAGGTACACATTACGTTGAGAGTGAAAGAGGTACGCACCCATTTCTTCTTCTCATTCTCTCAAATTAGACAATATACTCCCCAGGCAGATTGAAAAAGAAGAAGTAGAAGATGAAATCTTGAGAAAGACATCATCAATAATACAGGCGCGGGCGATGGGTCCGACAGATTTAGTGGGCGATGATGATGATGACAGACAGTCTCCATGGGAGGTACTCTCGCGCCCGCCTCTGGCGCCCCATTCTTTTTCTCTAAGTCTCTCTGGATTTGCTACAGTAAATGTGAATCTCTTTTGAGTCTCGTTATGCGTGAATTGTTGGGCCTACAAGGTGGTATTTCTCGAGTGTGGCGTCGGCAAGAAGAAGAAGAAGAAGAAGAAGGCCGCCCGGTTTTATGTGTGTATTTGTACGTACGTGTTTCTTTTGAACACGCATAGGTAGGAAAGGACCGGAGGGCAAGTTTTGACAGATGAGATTCGGAAAAGAGACAAACAAATGTTCGAATCCAGGAGATTGTTGTACTTGACCTACTCGACGGGAAAATAGGAAGAAGAGCTTTTGAAGTAGGTGGAAATGAGTTCAAGAATCGGAACAAGGAGGTCAGGAATGTCTGAAGTTCAAATCCAATTTATCCTCTCTAATAACTGCGAGGAATTCCATTATCTAGACCAACCTGGAGCTATAAATCTCCCTAATCACCGCCTAGGCGGTGATCAGCCAAAACGGGTTCCAGGGTTACGGTAGCTTTCATCTTCTACGGAAAACGTTTACCTCTAAAAATTCCCTAATGTACTTTCATTCATAGACATGTGATAAGATAAAACCCTAGAATCCTAAACCCTCTCTTTCTCCAAATGTTGCCTTCAGAAAATCCGAATAGTTCGGAGATGTTTGATCGATCTTCCCCGCTACGACCACTCCCTCTATACGGGAATCAGAATCAGAAATAGGAAAATAGAACGATTGAGCGGAAGGAAAACATAATGCAACATTATGCAAACTAGGCAATTTTCTTTCAACTTCTTTTGACTTGCATGACCCCACCAAAAGTAATTTATACAGTAATCCGGAAGAAGGAATTTTGTTTCTTTGAAAAGTAGGGGTTAGTTTAGATTTCATGGTTTTGTAGGAGGAAAATTGAGATTAAGAGAGTGAGAGAGTGAGTTAAAGTGGATCACAGAGAATACGGTATCTGGAAGGTTGGATAAGGAGGGAGGTTTGAAGAATGGATAGTAATTTTCGGTGTTGGATTGAGTGAAAAATGGACAACATTGGATTCCTGTAGAAAAGGTTCGAAGTTTTCAAACTGTTGTTAATAATCATAAAATCATTAAACAAAATTAGAGCATTTCAGCAGGTTCATTTGAAAACAATAAAATCAAGAAAATATTGAGATCGCCGGGAAAAGAACAACTTCAACAGTCTTCCGTAAAACCTACAATAGAAAAACAATCTAAATTTGAATTTTGAGCTCATATCTCATTTCCTGTAAGAGAAAAAAAGATCGATTGACAAAATATTTTCAGTTATGATAAACATTTTGTTAGTTGACTACTTTTTGATACCTTCCACAGAAATCGAGATGTTTGAGCTCAAATGTGACAGTCTGGGAGTCACTTCTATTTATTACAGGTTATACGGTATCTCAGACAAGGTTGTACAGAAACTCTTTGTTTTTTAAGTGAAAAAAGTTTAAAATTCCATATTCAAAAGTAAGATCTAGACAAAAAAAAAACAAAAATTCCCATTGACCTATAATCGCAAAGGGAAAGTAATAAAACAATGGGTTATCGGTCAAACGAGATATGAATAATCTAAATAAGCAATCTAATCTGATTGAATGGTGTAGAGCTGTACTCAAAAAAAAAACCATATCTCGGGAAAAAGGACATTCATCGAGAAAAAGAATAAGAAAGGGACTGAAGAGTCAAGATACACGACGACAAGATAACAAGATAAACTCAAGTGTGCACACACTTACTTCACACTCTTTCTATCACTTGAGAGAGGAAGAAGAATAACAGACGAAAAAAAGAGCACTTCCATAAAAGTTTGTTCTCCCATTTTTCCCTATCTCTGCCTGTCTGAACTCTATTGGTTTTGCTGGATCTCTCTAGTCATTCTCACTCAAATATTTACCAAAAGGTACCAATAACCAATGAATCCTGACTCACTTCTTCTCCTTCTTCATCGTCAAATTTTCCATGAAAAGGCCTGAGAGGAAGAATCAGTTAAAAGAGAACTTGTCCGGGTTTTTCTTCCGGAAGAGAACATTTGTGTGGTTGGTATACCCAGGTACAAATAAACAACCAGACCCTCCTCTTTCCACAATTGAGGTGTGAATGAGAGAAAAGAGAAAAGAGAGAAAGAGCAAGATGCTCGGCCCCACCACTACCACCAGAGCAGGCGGCCAGTGGGAGCTATGGGTTTTTCAAAGGTAAAAATGGGGGAGGGATAGAGAGAGTATTGGAATTGAAGAGACGCAGAGACAGAGGCATGAAGCATTGTCCCCTTTTGTGTGGAACAAAAAAGTGATTGAGCAGGTGGGAAGCAGAGAGAAAATGAGAGAAATTTTGGGATTTTACAAGTTTCGAGTGAAACAATTTTTTAAAACTTCAAAACCTGGCTAGGAGGGTTACGGTATTGACTAGGATTCAGATGAAGGAGTACCTTCTTTTCAACTGCTTTTTTTCTGTTATAAATCGAATAATTGCATAATGGGGGTCAAAGGAAAACTTATCGAGAAGAAGAAGATCTTCAACATACACAGATACGATCTTTACATTAATTTTCCGAACGTTTCTCATTTTCCCTCATTCCGGGGAATCCCGAGAGTAGGTCAGCAGGTCTCGAGGAGAACTTTTGATTTCTGGTATCTCAATTTAAAGGTTTTCTTAATTGAAGAAGAACTTCTACGAATTCTGTATGTCCTATATCCTAAGATTTCCAGAATCTTACCTTTCGAAAATAATGACATTTCGAAGCTAAGGTGGGTCTCATGCTCTTTCCTAGTCTTTGAGATTTCTGAATACTTAGATTCCCAGCGTTAAAAAATTTTGAACACGCCTACTTGGATTGTAATATTTCAAATGAGCTAGAAGATCCTTTCCAAGATTGAAATAAAAATCCGGTCGCTGTCCAAAATAACACTCCTCTTCATCCATCCCCCACTTTTGTATTCGGAAGTAGAAGACGTCGGAGTTGTCCCTGGAAACGAGAAAACATTTGTCATTCTTCTCACATGAATTTGAAAATAGAGACAACAAGAAAAAAGAGAAAGAGCTCATTATTATTAAACAAGTGCTCCTCATCCGGGAGACATGGATGGATGGATCACAAATGGAAAACTTTGTGTTGAAAGAAGAAGGAATCGGGGTGGGCCAGTTAGAAGTAGAAGAAGAGGGACATAAAATGCGAAAGAACGTTTGTGTTATGAATCATACTTTTTTCAAGGAAAACGGCCTGGTACTTCAGGTCAACTGTTCTGCTTTCGAAAGTTTTGGGAGGGAAGAAGAGTAACGAAAAAGTAGGTATTGAAAGGGAAAGTACGGTAAGAAATGGGATGGAGAAGGAACAGAAATTCGAGGAGTTCTAACTAAAACAATAAATGTCATTTTCGGTTGAGCGTAATTCAAAACTCGAAAAAAGTACTTTTCAAATACAATGATATAAGAGTTCAGTAATTTAGATTATAATCTGAGTTTGGCTGTAGCGAATTTAGTCGGAACTCTAGTAAGATTCCAGGAGGAATTCATACATCGGATTCGACCATTTTCTTCATCCTGCTTTGCCTTTTCATACCCCCTGAGACCTGTCGGTTTTTCTTTATATTGCAATTCAATCCCACTATAATTTACTCTGTCATCTTCTTTCTTCAGGGATTTCGTAGTTGAAAATTATAGGTTTCGCCACGTGTCACTTCGCATCAAAGTTCGAAAATGATGAGTGGTTTCAAAACTAGAGTTTCATGAATTGTGACACAATATGCATAATTTTCGTATATTGGGAAAACGCTTAGGGAAACTTTAGAATTGCCAAAATGCTTGAATCAGAATAAAAGTGATTATAGGTTTATGTGTGAGTGGAAAGTGCAAATCTGCAAAATGTCAATTCCAGTTAGAAAAGTACAAAAATTATTAACTGCTTCTATTTTTGATCTCGATTCCAAAAATGAGTTTCAGATATCATTCAACTTTTTCGCCTAGAAAAGTAAGAAAAAGTATACTTGGAGCTTCCATGTTTTTGATCTTTCTTTTCCTCATCTCTGTCCCATAACACTCGATTTTACGATGTTTTTTCGGTGGTCTTCATCATGCCGAACGTTTGAAGAAGTTTTTTTCTGAAATAAGTTGCCATCTGAAAAACATCTTCATTGAGAATAAGAAAAACTTCAATTAGTTGTCCAATTGTTCAGTGTCTCATCTCAATTAGCTAGAGAATAAATACAAAAGTACAAAAGAAAAATAGGAAGACTGGAATTTTTGGGAAGGAAGAAGAAAAAGAAGAAGAAGAAGTCGTTGGGAGCAGAAGACGACAACATTAAGTATGTATGAGAAGAGGAAGACGCGTTGCTACTTTATTATTTATAATAATCGCTCTTGTTCATACATTTTTGAACGGTTTGGTGTAAAAAGAAGAGACGAAGCATCGAGAATTCGGAGAGAGGGGTCCGTGAGGATTCTTAATCAGAAGAAGACGATGAGAATCTGTCTGGATTACTAATTTCGAGAAGGAAAGGACAATGCTGGGGGAAAAAAACTTCAAGATTCTAAGAATTCGATTCCGAAAGAATTCAGAATGATATCCGTTATCCTTTTCTCTTCGCGAGATTATACTTGAAACGAATTGGATGGCTAGTTGAAAACGGGATTCGAGGCGTCAAACACGTTGCAATCCAATTATGACTACTATTGCAATCTGGACGCCATAGGATTATACGGTTTGAAACTTGGAAAAAAGGAGAAGAATAAGAAATGCAAAAAATAATAGAAAAGGAAATTAGAAGACAAAAGATTTGAAATTAGAGGGAGGGGATAAGGATACGAAATGAAAAAGACGGATCCAAGGAGTCTGAAACTTTTAATTCGGGAGAATTGTGTGAATAGTACTGAAAGTTGAAATGTAGTCACTGAAGGGGTCGGAGACTTTTCTACAAAAAGATTCTACGGGAGGCGTTGTCAACTTGGAAAATTTAGAAAAAAAACTACGGAAATCGTATCGATGGTTTGAAAAAATTGGCAAACCGCAAATGACTAGTAAAAGAAAACAAAACGGTTTGGGATGAACTTAATTGCTTTCGAAAACTTATATAGAATGTTTTAGACTCAGAGTTTGAATAGTTTTATTGTCCATCAAATCAAAAATTCTGTCTGTTCCGGGTCAAGAGCCAAACGTCGTTCAAAAAAAGATATCGATAAACTTTGAATTAATCTCAAGACACTAAATGAATGTCTGTGGAAAAGAGTCAATATTCAACAAAAAATCAACAGAAGAAGCTGTCAGTTAGATCATTGAGATCTCCTTGTTAAGATTGTTTCGGAAAGTTTAAAGGGGGGGGGGTAATTTAGAAAAAATTAGAAATACAAGAGCTCGTGCTAGTTTTTTTTTGTGCATTTTTTTCAGCCATTTGTGACTGTGGCCTTGGACTAAGATTCCCGCGACCCTATTGGGCGAGAACGTTTCAGGGATTTTGAATTGCAATTTTTTGGACTTAAAAATCAATAGATTAAAAACTGAGTTTCATCTCGCCTGGTGTCAATTATTGTGACATTTCCAGAGTGTAAACTCTCTCCAAACGTCTTGAGAGAGCTCATGAAGAATTGAGTCAAATAAGAGAAAAATAGAGAGAGAGAGTGTTCTTGTTCTTAGTTCTCTCGAGTACTAGTTACTACTATCAAGATCTACTTTCTCTCTCTTTCTTCTCTCCAGATGACCCACCGATCCATTAATCTCATCCTTTTATCTCTTGCCATTCCACAAAAAGAAACGATTAGAAATGGAGAAATTAGAGAAGAAAAAAGAATTAATTATGAGATTTGGAGGAGAACTTGAATTCGAGTTTTGTGATAAAAGCCTCTTCTGTTGGATTGATTATGTTTTTCGAACAAGTTTTGTTTTTGTCAGGATAGCAATATTCTAGAATTCGTATAATTCTATCTCAGGATCCAAAATCGGTATCATGGAAATTTAGAAACGATTCAGAAATTCCTAATAAGAATGTCGGTAACTTCGGAATTTAAAATTTTGGAAATCAAGAGATTCAGATTTTTGTAAATTTGAAAGTTAAGACACTTGGAAGTTTAGAAAAATCAAAAATACAGAATTTAGAAATCATTACTTTCGAAATGTAGAGAAGTGCTTCAATTCCAAACATTCAAATTTTTCTGATTTTTCTGAATTTCAGAATTTTTTAATTGTCAAGTTTTCGAGTTATCTAACTTTCAAATCTCCGAAATTTTGATTCTCTGAGCTTTTGGAATTCCGAAATTCCAATTTTCCGAATTTTGAAAATTTTGAAAAGAAGGAAATCAGTTGATAAATGGAGAAAGTGTAAACTCGGAGAATTTAATTCGAGATTTTGGCAATTTGAAAACTCGAGAATTCCAAATGTATCTTTAGGTAATATCTGTGTTTCCATAAAAGTCAATTTTCAGCATTTTTCAACAAAAAAAGGAAACTTGTATTCTTCTCCTTATTAAATTCTTTTTAGGTAGAAAGAATAATGATACGCTTGAAAATCGCTGGAATATTCCAAACAATCTTTAAAAAGCCACAAAAACTCTCGAAAAAAAATCCAGAGAGCAAAAGAATCTTCCATATCTTTTGAAGATAATTATTCTTTGAGAGACAATAGAGAGAGAGAGAGTGAATATTTTTGGGCAAAAGAAAATGAGAAGAACGAGAAGAAGAGGAAAAAGAAGACAATTTTCAGAACACAACAAATAGAGTCGTACTGGCAGAGAGAAACGGAAAAGGGGGAGCGGAAAGAGGCCATAAGCCCAAAAACTAACAATAAATGGAAGATGAAATGGAGGAAATATGGACAAAAAGGAAAAGTTAAGAAATGAATATGTTTTCAATGTTGTATTCCAAACTTTTGACTGAAATTCGACAGTTTTGAAATCCATTGATTTCAAAATTTCTTGAAGGTTTTTTGTTTTTCTAATTTGCGAACAGCTTTTTGTTTCTTCTGTGTATTTGAATAGTTGTCTATGTTGACATTTTGCACATTCAAGTGATGTAACTCAATTCTTTTTTCGGAAACTTTAAAAGGTGGAGTTTTGGAGAAAAGGACAAGCAGCATGTAATTGAAAAACACACATTTTTTGAAAATTATGCACAGATTCTACTATAAAAATTCAAATAATCAAATGAAATCTTCTGAAAACAAAGTGACAAAAAAGCATAACAAAAAGGTTGGTTAATGTTTGTTTAGTAGGTGGGAACTGATGAAAAAGGGTCTTCCAAAGGTGAGAGAATGATTCATGATAACCGTCTTGGGAGTGTCACTTTGATAAGAACTTGAGAAGAAATGAATGGCATTTGGAAATGTTAAAAGGAGGAGTAAGCTGGGATTTTAATGTGTACTAAGCAACTCCGAGAAGTTGACATTTTCAGAAAAAGAATGGTCGAAGGTTCGAAAATATTAAATGGAAAATTTGAATTCGTTTTCTGTGAATTTCTGTTTTTCAAGTAACCACTTTGTTCTCATGATTTTTTTTCCATATCTGCGCAGATTTCAAAAAAGCTTGTCCAGAAAACCTCAACAGATAGATTTCAAAAACTTTATTGATATTATTTTTTCAGACCATAGTATTTCATAGTTTTCAGACATTTTCAATTTTCAGGTTTAATTTTTTTTTTGTATGTTTCTAGAATTTATTTGATTTGCATAGTTTTTTCCGGGTTAGTTTTTTTTGATTTTCGGGTGAGTTTTGTATGTTTCAATTCAGCAATTTTTGAATATTTATTTTTTTTGGTTGGTGATGGTCCGATGATGTTGTGCCTTAAAATATTCTGAACCCGTACCCTTAATGACACCCTAAAATAAAGAACAACCGAAGAACCCCGAGAACTGTATTGTTAGAACCACGACTACGGAAGAAGAATCGGAAAATTCGGAATTCTGAATTGCGAAAGTGGAACGTCGGAATCGGAAGGAAGAACGAACTCCGGAGAGAACGAACGCGCAAAAAATGAAAGAAACAAAAGAAAAAAGATGGAAAATCGAGTTCTCAAAGTTCACAAATCCGTTGCGCGGCATTCCACTGAATCGGCTTCCCAGTCGCGGAAATTCGCATCATCTTCCTGAAAATTTTTGAAGATTTGATGATTTTGTTGATTTCTGTTACCTTTTCAAAAATTTATTTGACTCCTCCAACATTCTCCCTGGAAACGCCGTAGTCGGCTGTGCGGAATCCCAACCAAGCTGAAATTTATAAATTATGGATTCGAAAACATTAACAAAAAAAGTTCATGGAAATAGCTCGAAGCGAGTGGATATTGAATTTAAATTTTAAATTTACATAAGTTATTTCTACTTTTTTTAAAACTCAAAATTGTCAAAAACATTGTGAAAAATTGTCAGAATTAGCATTGAAAGCTACTCGAAAGTTGTCCTGAAACTGTTTCGCTGAAAACTACTAACCTCAATTGCATCCCGTTTTTTTGTTATCCTGGAAATCGGAACCTGGTCGACATCGTAGACATCGTAGAAGTCGTAGAAATTGTAGAAATCGTAGGCATCGTAGACATTGTAGATTTCGTAGGTTTCTGGAACTTACTAATTATAACTTAAGCTAACTATAACAAACCTTAATTGTAGCCCGATTCGATATTCATTCTTTCGAATCCAGAAAATTTGGGACGCCGACTTCGCCGACATCGTAGACTCCATAAACTTCGTAGGCTTTGTAGACTTCGTCGAGTTTATAGACTTCGAAGGCTCCTGAATTTGAACGTTGCAAAACTCATACTAATCATCATCTGTCCTGCTTGATTCTAAAAAAAGTTGTCCTCATTTTTATTGAGGTTTTGACGGAGGTCATTTGAAATTCTTTTTCGAATTTCTGAAAAGTTCACGAAATTTTTGAAAAAAACAACGAAAAATGAAGATGTTCAAGAAATTGAAAAAGTCCCTTTTATTGTATTCTTGTTTACAATTTCAGAAAATTATCAATGTATGTCTCAAGTTGAAAAAAATTGAACAATCAATGAAAGAAATGTAGAAATGTTGGGAAAAAGAAACTGGAGAATATATTCGAATCTTAGGTTTCAAAATGTTATGGTGATCATCAAGAATTAAAAAGAGTAGTTTTTGTGGGGGTTTCAAGGAACAGGGTTCAACAATTACAAACAGGGAGCAGGAAAAAGGGAAGATTGGTTTAGAATCGAAATACTGGAAAATCACAATTACTAGGGGACGAAATTAACCGAATTCTTATTGAGACAATCTAGGCATTTTACGGATGTCTGCAGCTTCATCCATTGCTTCGATGCTCCGTTTCACCGCGGTTCCAAGAGTTGAGTGAACTTTTTGGAATAAATCCTCAAAAGTCGCTTCTGGATCGGCGTCGATTTGGCGTTGGGCTCCATCACACAAACCAATGATGTCCTTCTGAAATATTTTTCAATTTCAGTTCCCTTATCCAAAGACGTTGGGTCGTAATAAACAACTACAAGTACAACTGTATCAATATGACCTAACAACTTCTGGTCGAAGATTGGTATGATTTTGGATAAGACCTCTCCAGAAGCCGACCAAAGATTAGCGAAATTATGACAACATGTGTTCAGTTGTTTTAGTGTTTCAACTTTCAACTTCCGACCGAAATCTGGCCATGCCCCACCATACAGCCGTCTTTGGGCAAGTTCCGATCAGAATCTGGCCAACACCCGTCCAAATGCCGAACCCACTCAACTTCTAACAAGGAATTACATATAAGCCAACAGCCGAGATTCATTTTTCCTTTAGTTCCTGATTATTCACGAAAAGATTTTAGAGTTGTGAAAAATCTTTCTCACAAAAAATGAATAGCTTTTCATGACGCCCATATTAAGAATTTTTGGATCAGTTTGCCTATAAGGTGTTATAATATTCTTTCAGGTTTTGTAATATATATAGGAATTACTTGGGATACAAATTGTTGTTGTACCCTTGTTCATGAAAAGCGCAAAAAGCAATCGATTAGTCGATAAAAATTCGAAAAACAGAATATTCAGAAGACAAAAAAAACTAACCAATGCGTTCTCACAACTTACCTTCAACTTGGAACATACTGCTTTCAGGCTATCATTGTCTTGATTCTTCTTTCTTTCTTCCAGATTATTGGCGTTACAGTATTTCAGCACATCAGTCATTCGTTCCATTTCGTCCATTGTGAGATTCTGTCGGAACGAAGGTGCGTGTTTTTCACCAAAGAACTGGTTGAAATTCCCGTCATCAAAGAACTGGTTGCCATGCATATTGCTACCCACGACATTCAAGCTCTTGTGCATAAATACATTAGCAAATCGAGCTCCTTGAATTGCAGCTCCTCGTGCAATGGAATGGGTGGAACTCAGACACTTGAACTGCTCTAATTGATAATGTTCAAAGAGCCATCTACGAATTTCATGCATCTGGCTGGCTCCTCCAATCAGAACAACTTCGTCAATCTGTAGATAATGAGTAAAATTTGACTAGAAATTGTATTACTCACTTTTTCATTTCTCGTTGAACTAGAATTTACAACCTTACAAAAATGATCGATGACCTGCTTATTGAGATCGTATGTGAGTCGGTTAAATTCAATTCGTGAAATACTCGAATGGAAATCAATTCCGTCGAAAAGAGAATCAATGGAAATCGAAACTTGGTTTTGTGTTGAAAGTGCGATTTTGACTTTTTCGCATTCCGATCGAAGACGTTGAACAGAATTGGCATCAAAAACAAAATTGTTCTCGTGCTTGCTTTTGATTTCCTCCACAAATTTCCAAACGATTTGGTTCAAATAGTCTTCTCCTCCAGTGTTACCTCCACTTGTACCCAACACTGTCAACGTTTCGTTTTCGATCCTCACAAGTCCAAAATCAAAATATCCACCGCCCATATCAAAAACTAACACAATACGAGGTTCCTTCTTCTTCTCCAGATTAGTTCCATAATCGAGAGCACCAAGAATGGAGCTACTGGCGAGGCAACGAACAGAAAGACCGGCAATCATTGCTGATTGTTTGATTACTTGACGTTGATAATCGTTAAAGTGAGATGGAACGGATATGACTGCATCTTTCACTGATGTTCCTAGATACTTTTCAGCGTCGTTTTTGCATTGTTCCAGAATCATAGCTGTCATCGCTTCTGGCTTCATAGACAATTTCTCTGTTCGATAGTTGATCTGACCTTCTGGTCGAATATTCCAGATGACGTTATTCCGATAGTAGTTCCGATAGTATGGATCAGGTCTATTATAACTATTTGGTGGTAGTGGTGGCTCTTCCTTGATAAGACGCTTGAAACCTGAAATGAATATTCATCCTTGCACGGACCAGCGACTTTAGTGCTCACCGATTAATGTGTTCTCTGCGTTCTCCAGAATTTGATCTTTTGCATTTTTTCCAATCAATCGAAGTTTATCAGTGAATGCGAGGCACGTAGGAGTGCTCATTTCATTGTGTTCGTTTGGAATTAAATGTGCAGTCCCATCCTTGACGACGGCAACACAACATTTCGTAGTTCCAAAATCAATACCAATGATGGGAGAATGCATTCTCTGTGAAAAATCTTGAATTATTAAATGGATCACTTGAATACGGCTGTGAGTGATTCGTGACTCCAAACTGTATAAGTCAATAACAGTTTAGGAAGCAAAGAGTAATCGTTACAATCGGTTCATGAAAGAATCAGGGTAAGTGTAATCTATTATCGAAAAAATGTATGCACATGATCGACTGGTGTGCAAGAGATACGGAGAGAAGCGCGTGATGAGGGATGGGATGACGACGGTCTAACCGTTAAGCGAGAGAGTGTTAGAGAAAATTGTGCCAAAGGAAAGAGACTAAAACCTGTATCATAGTTCTTGCATACTAACAATGAGCAATACTTAGTTAAAGATCTTAGGCGTCACCGGCAACTTCTAGTTGGATGTGGGTCAGATTCCGGAAAAGACTACTACTAATCATGGTCAAACTCCGACAAACTTATGACAAGATTCCGACCTAATAATATTTTTACTTTCAACTTCTGACCGAAATCTGACGATGACCCGCTATACAACCGCTGTTGGACAAGTTCAGACCAGAACCTGGCCAATATCCGTCCAAAAGCCGAACACCCCGGACCAGTTTGTCTTTGTATAAAAAAGGTATTTAATCTTCCTACTGGTTTTGCACAGGCATTCCTAATTGTCAATCATGTCTAATAACGTGACTACTAGTAAATGGTATACAAAAGCCGAATTGATCCTTACAATTAGAGGGCAAAAGGCAATCGATTACAATTCGAAACTCGAAAGAAAAAGAACAACTACAAATACCGTGGGGTGATTCTCAGAGAGGGGGAGATGCGAGAGAGACATGTGCTTGTAGAATGGAAGGCTTGTAGATGCTGATGGACGGTCCCGTGCCTATGCAAGAAACAGAGAAAGATAGAGAGAAGGTGAGAGAGTCGTAAGAAAAACAGATGGGGAGGAATACAGAAATATAGCTATGTACATGATGCAAAGTAGCAAAGTAGTAATAAGAGTGTAATAAGAGTGCAATAACAGAAGGCTGACGTCAAGGTACGGCATGAGGTACGGTACAAAGTGCTGACTCAACATACAGCGCTGTTGCGATGCTCGTAATGAATCAATTAGGCGTTTGGTGTTTGTAAAGCTCAACAAAACATCTGAATGATTTTTTTGGTGAAAAACAGATTGGAATTTCAAAAAATAGAAAAATGACAAGGATTTGATGTACAGCCCAAAAATAAGCTGAAGTTTTGAAAAACTGCTTCGATAAAACGTCCAATTCACAACTGATTTACAATTATTATGTTAGAAACTCCTCCTCTTGGTCCTCCAACTCCTCAATATGGATTCAATGAATAAGAACCCGCGGCTAAAATTAAAAATCAGAAGACATTCGTGTAGTTGTGGGTCTGGATGTTCAGGAAAAATACATCACTCATCAGTCTATACTTTGTGAAATTTTATTTATCGACTCGTTCAAGAAATTAAGAAGTTCAGTGTTTCTATTCTCTCTTCAAATAATTCAAAAAAGAAAATCGGGTGATAAACAAAACAATTTATAAATATCGAACAAGACACAAAAAAAAAGAAACACTGTTAATACTGTAAAAATAACAGATGCCCCTAACTTTCAACTTGGTGCCAATTTTTCTCGGTTCCTGTGGAAGATATGAAGAGGTTGTCAGCTGATAAATTGTTTATCTTAATATGATAAGAGTTTTGTCAGTTGATTACTTTGTGATATCTTGCATAGGAGCCAAGATAAATTAGCTGAAACTTGAGAATGTCGGGTTTTACGACAGGACAGCTTCTAACCAAGTCACAGTTCTATGTTGTTGGTTTACAAGGAACTACAAACATGAATTTAAAATAAAAAGTTTTTTATCAACTTAATATCATAACCAAAATGATCATCTTTAAATATTCAATTTCGTTTTTTGAATTTCCTTTTGCAATTCTTCTATCTCCCTATTCCTCTCATCTCTAATATTGGTTGTCAAGGGAACAACACTATTCGCCTTGGTCATCGCCGCTTCTCTCTGCAGAACTCTTTGTTGAAGTTTCTGGAAGAAAAGTTAAGAGTTTTAAGAAAAATTATGATTCTGAAACCTTATTCAACGCATTCAATGTCATAATTTGATCGTGCCATTTTCGTTTCATATTTCGAATTTCTGCCCCTTTTTCAGTTTTTTCGTTTTCAAATCGAACTAAATCCTTCTCGTTGTAGGATGTTAATTGTCTTTTCAGGAAATCTGAACGCCTTCTGAAAGAGGAAAAAATTGAATTTGTTCAAAAATTCCAAAATTCAAAAAAGTCATACTGTATCCGTTGCAACTCCTCTTTTTGTTCATCTGTTGATTTCTCGAGCTGCTTGATTTTTTCGTACAATTTCTCTTTTTTCTCCAAATATTCCTTTTCCCGTTGTTCATCTTTCGACTCTACGATTATTGAGGGTTGAAGCTTCTTTTCTTCTAAAAACAACAAGATTATATTTATCGTTTCTTATCAAAAACAGACGTCTATTCAGTTCTGAGATTCGTAAATTTTCAGCGTTCCGCAGATTTTGTGCAGCTCGATCGGCGTCTCGTTGACACTCATCAGCTGTTGTTTGAAGACTTTCTTTCTGAAAAATATTGAAAATCAGTCAATACGTGCTTTTTACCATTGAACCTGTAATAGAAGAGCCCAAACACTGTCATGTTTGAGCTAATTTTTCTTGACTTCTATGCAAGATATCAAAAGTGGGTCAACTGACAAAATGTTTTTGTTATTATGATAAACAATTTATCAGTTGACAAATTTACCGAGAAAAATTGTTATTTGTAATTCAGTCAGGAGCCCTTCTATTACAGGTTTTACAGTAAGACATACTTCTTCAATTAATCTAAATTTGCTCATGTGAAGTGCCTCTGATTCTCTTTTCAGCTGTATTATTTGTCTCTTGAGATCCTCTAATCTTCTGCTTTTCTCATTGGATTTTCCTGGATCGTGAGATTTCGAGCGTCTTCTAAATGGTGCTGCAGATCCCTTTGTAGATCCTTTTGCAGAGGGAACTTGTAAGTTTTGAAAAAAGACTGATTTTCAGAGTCTTTAAAAAAGACTTACTATTTCAGAGTCTCTTAATTTTCCCAGATTCATGCTCTTCAATTTTTGAATTTTCTGATCCAAAACTTCCAGATATTTGCTCCCTTTCGACATCAAAACTTCCAATTCTCCAATTCTTTTTTCACTTGTTTTTCCTTTTCCTTCACTTCTCAAACTGGCCAAAAGCTTCTGGAATTCGTCTGTTATTCCAGATTCTTCGACTTCAAATATCTTGATTCTTCTCTCAATTTCTTCTTTCTTCGATTCATTTTCCATTTGCCGTCTGAATAAAATTACAATTCCGGGGGAAAAAGTAAAAATCTCACTGAATCTCTTTATGAATCTCTTCCTCAACTTTGTCAAAACTTTTCTCGCTTTTTGAAATATCTGCTCGAAGACGGGCGATTTTTTTATCCTGGAAATTTAAGCAGATTTTCTCGAAAGTCCTGAACCTAAACAATGAACAAAGTACCTGAACAATCTTCTTTTTCTTCATGTCGTCTAACTTTTTCTTGGTTTTCTCCAACTTTGTTTTCATCGAATTTTCAGTTCGATTCAGTCGAAAACCTGCCATTTCATGTTGAATTTGTAGAACTTCTTGCCGTTTTTCGTTCAGAGATTTCAGAATTTCGTCAACTGAAAGTGGGAAATTTTTGAGAAGCACAAGGAAAGAAGCTTTACTGTTTTTCTGTCTCTGTGGTAGTTTGTCTTGAATTTCTGCAACGGTTGCTTCAAATGTGAGAAGATTGTCCTTGTTTTTCAGAATTTGTTTTTCGAAAGAAGCCATTTTCTGAAAAAAAAATTGTACTCCGAGACGAGCGTCAGCCATCACCGTAACTTCTCTCCCTGATTAGGAACAATGCAAAAGCACATCGAAAAAAGATATCTAATTCTAATAGTAAGGATACATTGGTTCTAATGGTATATGAGATTTTGTTGTATTTTGGGCCGAGTTGAGCACCAAAAACTTCGACAATTTCTTAAAAAATATTTTTGAGTAGCTGGAATCGAACCCGAGACCTTTCTCATGCTAATTCAAAAATCAACCACTGAACCATACAGTCGGCATTTTCTAAAGTTTTCAATTGTATTTATATTTTAGGTCTTCACGCGATCCAATTTTTCTATGTACTTCAGGAAAACTATTTAAACAAATCTAGTTTTTTTGACAGAAGGTTCAAACTGATGCCTTCTCAGCGTTTCGGATGACCTCCTCAGTAAAAACCGGATACAGATTTGAACATGACGTGTTTTAAGTTTTCGAATAATATAGGTTTCGTCCTAAAGTTTCAAACTCCTGTTACAACCTTCCTTAGTCACGAAAACTTCTAAAACCGCTTCACGTTTAATTATTCACGTGAACTCTGACCTCTTTTTTTCTTGTGACTGCTGCTGACACGCATGTCTCGTGGCAGTCAACATCAAGTTTGTCAGGTCCGACTCAACCCAATCACTTCATATCCATCGCCATAACGGATCAACGGATACAATTTGAAGGTATAGATGCTCATATCCGCTCCAGAAACGCTTCTTCATTTTCAGAAAATGGGACTGTTTCACGAAATTTGCGACACCGCCCAGAAAAATGGATTCGTGATTCCATCGGCATCGTCCGTGGTTCGTACCGCAAAGTGTTCGTCTGGTGGTGGTGGTGTTGATGCTCCAGTTGAATTCGGAACAACCAAGTTCTATGCGTTGTGTGCTCTTGGAGGTTCTCTTTCTTGTGGATTGACTCATTTTGCAATCACTCCGTTGGATATTGTCAAGTGCCGTATTCAGGTTAAACTGATTATATTTTCAATTCTGGTAATGAAAGATTCTAGGTGAACAAGGAGAAGTACGGAAGTATGGTGCAAGGATTCAAGGTAACTGTCGCCGAGGATGGAATGCGTGGTCTGGCTCGTGGGTGGGCTCCAACTTTCATTGGATACTCCGCTCAAGGACTTGGAAAATTCGGATTCTACGAGGTCTTCAAGAATATCTACAGTTCTGCTCTTGGAGAAGAAAATGCGTACATCTGGAGAACTTCTGTGTATCTGGCTGCATCTGCTTCAGCTGAATTCTTCGCCGACATCTTCTTGGCACCAATGGAAGCTGTAAAAGTTCGTATGCAAACTTCTCCGACTGCTCCCCCAACTCTCCGTGCTTGTGCCCCTATGATCTACAGAACCGAGGGGCTTACTGGATTTTTCAAGGGACTTCCACCTCTTTGGACTCGCCAGATTCCATACACCATGATGAAGTTCACTTGTTTCGAGAAGACCGTTGAGTTGCTTTACCAATATGTGGTTCCGAAGCCACGTGCTCAATGCTCGAAGGCTGAGCAATTAGCAGTCACCTTCACCGCTGGATACATCGCTGGAGTTTTCTGTGCAGTCGTCTCCCATCCACCAGATGTTCTTGTTTCTAAACTGAATCAAGATGCTAATGCAAGTGTTGGAAGTCTTGTCAAGAAACTCGGATTCTCCGGTCTCTGGGGAGGACTTGGTCCAAGAATTATCATGGTTGGAACGTTGACTGCTCTTCAGTGGTTCATCTATGATTCATTCAAGGTAACATTCTTTTTGTAAATTTGAAAAAACAACTATTTTTTCAGGTTGCCATGAACCTTCCACGTCCACCACCACCTCAAATGCCAGAATCTCTGAAGAAAAAGCTCGGAATTCCAGGAACAACAGAAGTGGCTCCAGCTCCCGCTGTGGCTCCAGTTCCAGTTGCACCAGTGAAGGCACAAAAAGAAAAATCGGCTAAACCAGAAAAGCCAGCCAAGGCCGAGAAGAAGCAGGAGAAGGAAAAGAAAGAGAAAAAGGGAAAGAAGGCTGAGGAATTTGCCTAATTGTGATATCATGCTCCACTAATGGGATCCATTTTTGTAACTGTGAAATAAACTTTTTTTAATTTATTGCTTTACCTTCTTTTTTGCTTCCATCTTCTGCCTCATCCTCTCATTTTCTTCAGACATTTTTTTGTTCTCTACTTCCAACTTCTTCATCAATTCCAGTTTTTCCTTGTACTTCTTGTTCTGAAAATTTGAGTGATATTCTTCTTCTTCATTCAACTTAACTCACGATATTCGCCCACTCTTGATCCAGTTGCAGGCCAACTTTTTTCACATGATCTTCCACACTTTTCTCGTATTTGTCCAATTCTTTCTGAATCTCAATATCAGAAAAATTTAATTGCGATCCTTCATACCCACCTCGTAATCTGGCATTTTCAATGAGTGCTGGCTGCTTAAAAAACGAGAATATATTAGTTTTGAAAAAAGAAAAAAAAAGACAAGCGAATGCAAAAAAAAGAGAGAACACAAATGCATAGCAACGAAAAGAAGGGAAGAGAAGGGACCACTTTACGTTTTACATCTCAATTGAAAAATATGTCGAAATGTTTTCGGATGGATGGCAAAAACGGAAACAGGAAAAAGGAATAGAGGAGGAGAGGGATGGAGGTCAATAGAAATATTTTTTAGGAAACAACAGGGAAAACAGTGTGGATCTCCATGGAGTTGATTTTGATTAGAATCAAAGAATTTTAGAAAATCTATGATTTACTGATTATTTTTCTCAGATTTTTCAGCAAAAACGTTTGTGGCCCGACAAATGGTGAAATACTTGATTTTCAAGTAATTTTCAGATTTTTTCAAAAATTTTCGGATTTCTGGTTTTTTCAACATGTTTAGGTTTTTTGAACTTTTAGTGTTTTCCGAAATTGGAAATTTTCAGATTTTTGATATTGTAGAAATTCTAGAAGTTTTAGAAATCTCCGTTTTTTCTCCAATTTTTTATCTATCCCTTGACATATTTTATCTCATTCGGACGACGTTTGATCGGCGGGTTGATAGCGGGCGAGAGGGTCGTCTGGATTTATCTGGAAGTTTTAAGTGTCAATTTTAATTTTGTTGAAAAATTAGAGAATTCTGAGTGATTGGGGTTTTTGACTTTTAAAAAATTGCACCATTTTCAGCTGAATTACAGTATTTTGAAATTTCAAGAAAATTTGGTTTTAAAAAATGATTTTAATGAAAATGAGAATAGTTTGGCAGCTTGTAGTGTGATTTAGAGATCAAAAGATTTTTGGAGATCCAAAATTTCGCCTTCAGTTTTTTTCAGATTCCATCGTTTGCTAGTTGTTCTCATTATTCAATATTTGTCAGGATATGATCAGTTTTTTCCAAAGTGTCCCAACCCGAATTCATTGCGAAATGGACCACAAAATGGTTTTTTTCTACTTTTTCGCCTTTTCCGTTTTTTGATCTATCGAACCCTGTCGTCCAACTTCAGCTTGAGTAATAATCATCATAACCTTCTAAACTCTTCGTATGATATCATCACTCTGTTTCTCTATTTCTTTTTCTCTCATACTCACTCCATTTCACACTACATGCACTCGGTACATATAAGACGACAGTTTGCCGTTTGATTTATCATTTCAACACACATTTTTCACTTTTCTGAAAGCTTAATATTACAAACTTTGCAGAATCAACACTGTTATTTTGGAATTGAAGGAAAATGAGTTTCGAATTGAAAGATGACATGACAATTATGGATTTGTAAGAGAGAGAAAATTATATTAACTTCTAAAAAAAAAAAGAAATTTCAGATTTGAAGAATCGCAAGAGTCGGTGGAATTGAAAGAGAAGATTTCAAGCTTAAACATCAATATATCCAACTTGTTAATTGAGAACTATTATGATTTTATCCATATCAGTTTGGCTAGAAAAGAAAAAGAGTTTTCTGGGTGGTTGATTCATGATGGAGAAGGTTTGGATGACGATGATGGAATAGAGAGAATAACAATTGGAGATACTGCGTTCTTGAATTCGTATGTTTCTTTTTCATAACCTGTAAAAAGGAAAGTATAATTTCAGAGAGATGGGACAAACTCAGCTGGATCTCTGGCACGAAGACCGTTTTGAAGGCGCCCTCGGTCTTCTGAAATATCTTTTCGACATCTTCAAAGGCTCAATTCTAGAAGCTTCATTTATTACCGGAACTACCCCATCTCCAAAAATTGCTCAGTTTCTCGTCGACGTCTTCCATTTGACTCCAGTTCAAGAATGTGCAAATGTGACACTTTTTGAGAATGGGATCTCTTCAAAACAAATGGTAGATCAAATTCTTGATCTAGCTACTGGCCTAAAACGTCTGGATCTCCGATGCCCACTTCCAGATGATTGGAGTAATCCGAAAGTCTTGAAACTGGATAAATTGATTGCGTGGCCAGCAGAATGGTTTACCACAATGGATCTCATGACTCGTCTGGATGGAGAGTGTGTCAATATT
This sequence comes from Caenorhabditis nigoni, assembly GCA_027920645.1. Lineage (NCBI taxonomy): Eukaryota > Metazoa > Nematoda > Chromadorea > Rhabditida > Rhabditidae > Caenorhabditis > Caenorhabditis nigoni. The sequence continues at coordinate 6,401,748 of CP115864.1, forward strand.
AATGAAACATATCTGAAATGGCAAGCATTCAAAGCATTCATGCTCAAATGGCAAATGACCACCGACACGAGACTTAAAATTCTGGAAATTTCATTCGATGGTAATTGGGAAGGATTTCAAACAGATGGGTTGAATCTCAAAAAGTGGGATCCTCAAGAAAGAGATAGTCACTATCCGTAAGTTCTCTGGTAATCGGTTTCCAATCAGATTCGGGGAAAATTCCAAACAGATTCTGGAAACGCGTTTTTTCCAACCAGATTCGAGAAAATTTCTAAACAGATTCGGAAACATTTTGTTTTCCAACCAGATCTGGAGATTTTCTGGCCAGATTCGAGGATGCTGATTTTCCGACCAGATTCGGAAAATTTCCAACCAGATTTGGTTTTCTTGTGCTTTCAACAGGAAGGCCCAAAAAATCAGCCAAAACTTTCGTTTTTTCTTTGATTTCAGCTTGTTTTGCTTTACTTATTTGTTTTGAATTTATTATTTATCATTACCCATTTAGGAGCACACTATGACTGCTCTTCTCAGCGATTTCATCGTGAAACGGGCACTCGATTTTTTGAAAAGAGCTGAAGCTAATGTAAGTGCTTTTTCAAAACTATAAGGTGCATTGTCTTGTTTCACAGATGGAAAACGCGGACAAGATCAACTACGAGTTGCGGGTTTTCGAGTTTGGAAAATTCGCGTTGTCAGCTCCATAAGAACAGTTGCAGTCATTAAAAGGTAAGAGTTTTTGAATGAGCACCATTTTTATACTTGTCCCCTAACAGCTTTATTAATTTGTGAATTTTCAGTGAAAATGCTCGATAAAAATGTAATAACAAAGGGACTGTTTCGATTTATGGAGCACTCTGGATACAAAATGCTAATTCCACCTTTCAACGCGACTCTCAACACCGACAGAGGGCTCGAGCAAGTCATCGGGGATCGCATGAGACGGCTAGACAATTTGACCACATTTCTCATCTTTCCAGTCATTCATGTCTCTTTGGGTGTTTAATTTTCTTCCGGTTTTTTTTGTATAATTTTTTGTAACTTTTTACTGATTTCTGAATAAATGTAGTATCTACTTTATGTTTTCACTACGAAAGCTTTAAATTACGGGTTCACTAAAAGCAAAGCGCAGTACGACACTCCGCTCATTTTTCCAGCCAGATCTGGTGAAAGTCCAGCCAGATTCGGCTGATTTTCCGACCAGATCTAGCCATTTCTGCTCCGGTATTTTCCCGAATCTGGTTGGAAATTTTCTCGAATCTGATTGGAAACCGATTACCAGAGTTAGAGCAAAGCTTCTGATTAACAAAAATCCTATTCAGAGATCTCTTCGGAAAACCATCATCCGATTGGTTCAACTGTGAATTCGTTCATGACATTCAACGTGAAGATGGTCTTCTGGCGTCATTTTGGCGCAGGGAGAACAGCTTTCATTTTGTTGTCTGGCACGATCGTCATCCAATTGCCACGTTGCAACCGAATCCAGAGCAACTTGTCAGCTTGGAAAACTACGAATTCGCGGATGAAGAAGATGAGGAGGACGAGGATGAGGAATGAAAAATTGAATTGATATTTTTATTTTTGGGGAGTACAATAAATATGAATGCTGTTCGATTTACTGGTTTTCAATTGTGAAATGTTTTGAAATGTTTCTAATTGTGATCCGGGATTCTCTCACTGTCTTCCACTTCAAAGATGAGGGGACATTTAAAAATCTAAGTCTAGAAGATCCGTTCATGCGCCCCTCGAGGAGTTGAACTTGTGGGACGAGTGTTGAAGGTTCGGCGCCGCTACCGACTGATCCACATGGGCTGTAGCGGTGCCCTATGGCATACATAACAGCCAGAGATGTTCGGATTCCGGTATCCGTGCTTTTTTTCATTCCGGGTTCCGTGTAAAATATTTTTGTCCGGATTTCGATCCGAATTTTGAACATATTTGTTAAATTGCAAGAATTATCTGACTTTTTTGAACTTCTGCGACTAAAACTGCAATAATCTAGCACGATATGTGTTTTTAGAATTTTTCTGCCCATTTGAAGAACTTGAAATTCCGGATTCCGTATTTCGTATTCCGGATTCCGGGCCTTTTCCCATTCTGGATTCCGGATTCCGGATTCCGGAAAATTATTTTCATTCCGTATTTCGGATTCCGGATTCCGGAAAATTTTTATTTTTCCGGATTCCATATTCCGAGAAAATTTTTTTTTCCGGATTCGGTTTCTCAAAAAAGTCATTCCGGACATCTCTGATAACAGCGGGCACGGTGACTGTACTGCATTGTATATCGTCAAAATGCATACCCTAGTCTCCAAGAAAATCTGAAAAATCAACTCCTCAACCATGAACATCTAAAGTTCGTTTTCCCAGCCTAAAGAAATTCCCATTCAAATAAATATTCTTCGATCTCTCTTTTTCTGTTTGAAATCACATCACACTTCTCCTATTGCTCCTCTTCTCTGTTTCAGTTTTCCCAAGTACATTTGTCACATTTTCTTTCCAAAAACCCAATTGGTCGCAAGCTTCTTCTTCTTCTTCTTCTCCCAAATTTCTCACACATTCGTCTCATCGTAAACTGAAAAACGAGAGAAAGCAAACTTCGGCGGAAGGAGCAGTTGACCCAAAAAAGAGCAAAGAAGAAGAAATTAGAAAGCGATTCACAACTCGTTTTCCGAGTATTTCGGACGCAAGGAAAACCAGAAGAGTACTGATTCTTTTTCTGTGACTTTTATGTGTTTTTCCGGTCCGGTGGAAGAATATCGAAGAAAAAAAAGAGAAAGAAGAATACGGAGAGTCTCAAGGGTGCCCAATCCGATATCATTTTTCTACATATTATTGGAAATTCTCTTTTCGTTTTCATCTTGGTTCCAGTTGAGCAAAAACATCCGTTCATCTTTTTCTCCGTTTCATTCTTATCTTCTTCGTTTTTGGCCCATTTTTCTTTCTTCCCTACTTCAAAAAATAAACATTCACAAATTTCGGAAAACTTTCAAAATCGTTTTGTATTCCAACTAATAGATCAGCATACCATGAAGCATCTAATAGAAGGGCCCCTAACCTTCTTTGTTCTCTTTTTTTGTTTTAACCTAAAATTTTAACCAAAAAATTGCGTTTCTACTTTGTTACTTTCCGTTTCAATGAGCTCAAAAAAAGGAGAAATTCTAGACAAAAGGAGATACATTCTATTGTTCGTTTGTGAATTAGTGATAAAGAAACAGGGCACTTCTCTTCAAGGATCATCAGAAAATTTCATCTCATTGAGCACATTCTGTTTAGTCTTCTTCTACTTTTTCAAAGTTCACTAGAGAGTTTGAAACTTAAAAAAAAAAGTGGGCTAAAACTTCAAATTAAGCCATTCTATTTTCAGCTAATGTTAAACAAGGAACTTCTTCATTTCCCTTATCTCATAGTCAGCTCTTTTTTGTTTTGTTTTTTGCTCTTTCAACTTCCAGTTTTCGTGCTTTTTCGTTTGTTTCTTGTTTTCTTTTGGGCATCTGACCCGTTGCTCCCGATTTCTGGTGGTTCCTTAATTCTCTCTTCTTTTCTCAATTCGATTTTCGCATGTTTTTGATACAGAGTTCGGAGATGGAACGTCATCTTTGATTTTCTTTTTAACAGTGGAAAGTTCGCTAACCTTTTTGACATCTGGTTTCTAGAAGTTCATGTTTTTCTTGAAAAAAGTTTTAGGATTCTGGAATTTTTGAGTATTGTTGGACAAATTCATTGTTGTATTCTTGTCTACTCCAGTAGAATCATGTGCACTTTGATCTAATTTATCTCGATTCCTGTAAAAGATATCAAAAACTGCTCAACTGATAAAATATTTCTGCGATTATGACATACAACTTATCACTTGATTATTTTTTGATATCTTTCACAAGAACCGAGATCAATTGGTTTGAAGTTGAATGTTAGTGTGGACTTCTATTAGAGCAGTTACGGTATTTTAAACTCCCACTCAAAAATAAATATTCAGGGTTGTGTCAAACTACAAACTACAAACTACAAATCTTTTTTTTTTTCTTCCCACCCACCCCCAACAAACCAATTTTCCAATTACTTAACGCCAAGGTTTCCCAAGATCTCAAATTTCTTTCTTCGAATTCTCGAATCTTTTTTTGTCTTCTACTTTTTATTCCCAACAAATCATCGAAATATTCGTCCGATGTCATCCTTTTCCCCCATTTTTGTCATCTCCCTTTCTCTCCTCCCATTTTTCAACGAAAGATTTTATCGAATCGAGAAACGGAGAGATGCTCCGAGTCTGATTTAGTGCTAGTTAATGGCGCCTGGGGTCCTCCCATCCTCTCATGAACGCATGTCGGGATGCCTAAATTTTTTTATTTCTTGTTTTTTAGTCCTTTCCTTGGTTCTACAACATTATTCTATCACATTTTGTTTTTTCTCAATTTATGTTTTATATATCTATCCCAACATATTCTGAAACACTTTCTGAAATCGTTTCTCATATTTCTGATACCCTTGGGACCCATCACCAGAGGTTTTCGACTCGCCCGAGCTCGTGAATCATACGCCAAAAGTCACCACACTGCATTTGCATTTGGGGTCCCGGACACCACAACTTCCGTCTATTTTTTCTCGGCTGTGTCTCTTTTTTGACATAAATTCGAGTAAAGTTTCAGACATGTTTGGAAGACGTCATCTGGGAGTCTGAGTCGAGTCAAACTGGCTGCGAAAACTGTTGTACCGCCTTTTAGAATGTCGCTTTTCATGTTCTTCGGACTCGGACGGGTAAGTGATTTTTTGGGTTTATTATAGAAAGTGGACCCGTCACAAGAAATGTAAAATTTCTGAGTCCTATTTTTTTTACAATGGATGCTTTTTGCTGATTTCCCTAATTCTAATAAGACTGTTCCGAAACCAGCAGTATTGTTGTCGATTACCGTAGTCAACTTCGATCTCAATTATCTCGGTTCCTTCAAAAGATATCAAAAAGTTGTGAACTGATAAAATGGTGATAATTTTACGAAAAACATTTTCTCACTATCAGTTGACAAATTTTCACTGTCTTTTGAAGGATCCAAGATAATTGAGCTTAAAGTTGACTTTTTAGGTGGCCTTCTATAATGGGAAATACGGTGATTACTATGAAAAAAGTGCTGAACTTCCAACAAGCCCTGAAAAACGGGAATTTTGTTTTGATTGTTTCGATCTGATCACAGGTTTTAGACCTTTCTTAAGCTCTACTCAGATGTTCTAAGAACTATCAAAAAATGCCCAGACACTATTTGGTGTGCCTTTCAATTCCCTTCTGTGACCATCAAATCTTTCCGACCAGAAAAATGCTTCCAGCTTTCATGTACTCGAAAGTTTTGACTGCGTTCTTCACATTTTTGTCCCGTTGTCGCTGAGGCCAAACTGAGTGCATCATGCACTTTGAGATGTCCGTCGAGAACTCGGGACATGAACTTTTAGCTACAATATTCACCTACCCCAAGACAAGAAGACTCTTCATCGCATCTGGGAAAAGAATTAAAATCCATACCGTTGGACTTCAATAATAGCTTTGAAGAGCTCCTTGTTATCAGCCCTGACACGAATCAATAACGAATTGTTTGAGTTCAAAGGAGTTTGTACTAGCATAAAGTTAAAGTAGTAGTTGGACTGGGCTCAAATTTGGAGTGCAAAAGTTCAAATAATTCGTCAATAAACTCTCCAAGTTGCAGATTATCTGATAAACTTTGAGCTGAGTGATAGCTTGTCAAAGTTGCTTCATCTCATGAGTATCAAGAAAAATTACGCTGTTCATTTTTGGATAATCATAACAATACCTAGTTTTGAGGAATTTTCAGTATCTTTGAACCAGCCGTAAAATTATATTTCTTCCATTTTTTTTTGTGCTTCCAAGATACTGTCTGAAGATATACCCGTTTTTATCAGTCTGGGAATATATATATATACACCTCCTTTTAAATATTCATATTTTTGTATGAAGTTTGACCACAATCCGTCAAACATTCTTAAAAACATCTGGTAAAAATTTTGGCTCCACATAGAAGCTCGAAAAATAGTTTTGCCCGAAAGCCATAGAGTGGACAACTTTTTGCACGGTACTGTATGTATTCTCTAGGGTCAATAATATATGAATTCTCTAGAAGCAATGAGTGGAATCATATCTAAAGTTGACTGTCAAGAATGCAAGATCATAAATTTTCATCTGATAAGTTTGAAGCTTATCCGAAATCTGTCCCATCTGTCCACTCAAATGCCCGGTCAATGAGCCGAACCACGTGTCTGTCATTGACCCATTTGTCCATCCTTTGCTCTCTTTTTTCAACGTCATCAGTCTCGATTCTCTATCAACCCCAAAGTTTCGGGGTGTCCATCTGAGATTTCTCCTTTTTCTTTTTTCTCGAGGAGATTTGAGTTGCAAGTGATTTTTGCATGACGACTTGCTGGACAGACTTGTCACTTTTCACTCTCCGCCTCTTTTCGGGTTCTCTCCTTTTGGCTCTTACCACTTGTATACAAATTCATTTTCTCCTCCTCCCATACTCCAACTCCTCGATTCCCATCCCCATCCCCGTTTTGGCTCTTTTGCAATGTCTAGACGGTAAAAGAAAGCCGGCACAATGAAGCTTGAAGAAGATGATGAGGAGTTGAAGAAATGTGTGGAAGAAGATATTCTGAAAGCGTTTCTAGAAGAGGATTTCAATTCTCAACACTATGATTCCATATGGGAGGTAATCGGTTGAAATAGTCCTTCTTGAATATTCTTCTCTTTTAATTGTTTTCATTTTTCAGTGCCTTCAACATAATCGAAGAGCAATCGCCGTCAATGGATTCATCATCATTTTCCTGATAGTCTACACTACGATCGGAGGATTTATCTTCCTGAATTTCGAGTTCGAGTACCAACAATACATGAAACAGAATGCGACACTGGAAAAGAGATTGTGCATTGAGTCACTTCTGAATCGAGATAACAGATTACGGTTGACAAGGGCTTCTGATGTTGCTGCAGCAATTGCGGAGAGATGTTTGACAGAGAAGGTGAGTTTCCGAAAAGGATATGTAGTTCAAAATCTGTTCCATCTAAACTAGATAGTGTTTTCAAAATGCCTCAGAAGTTTTCTTACGTATGGGCGGAGCCTGTCAGTTTTTTCGACCCGTTTTGTCTGTGACTTCTTTGATAGACAAGATACAGTTTTCCAATTAGTATCATTTTGTAGCACTGGCCGAGTTTTATCATATTTGATATAGATGCTTCAAAAATAGTGGTTCTGAATAAGCTTCGGCTCGGTTTACAAGTATGATACTCCCAGTTCTCGTTACGATCTTCTTTTCCAATCCGATCTGTTGCAGGTAAAAGACGATCGAATGCAATGGTCATTCAAATCGGCAGCTCTCTATTCTCTGGGAATTCTCACAACTTTGGGTAAGATTTTCTTTCGAAGAGGGCAAAACCAGAAGGCCCCAGAAAGAGTTGAAAGGAAGCGGTCACCCCACTTGACTGAGTGATGACTCGGACAAATGGATCCTCCTGAGGGACTGAGAACCCGCAGTTGAAATGCAAATGTACTTGAGAAAATATCAGAAAGTTTTTTTTTGGGTTGCGGGAGTAGAAGATGTGGTGTGTAGGGTAGGGAAGAAATCAAGTTTCGAGAGACACTTGTCAAAACAAAAACGTTTTTTTGGTGTGGAGAAGATTTCTAGGAGACACCATGACATAATCCCTGTCGTCGCCAAGTTGGAATTTGTATACAAACATGGGAATTTAGTGGGAAGGGTCCTAAAGGGGGAGGGGAGGAACAATTTAGTTAAACATAAAAGTTCACTTGATTTTTGAGAGGTTAGTTATTTTTGGAATTTGGAAGAATTGTTTCAGAATCCTAGACCAATGGGCTTTTTTCTGCGAGTAGCTATGTGAGCAAGAAAAAATAAATACCGCATTTGCTCGATTAGAAACTTACTCCATACCTGCTTTTTTGGGCACGATTTTATCGATTCCTTGAAGGGACATAAAAAATCTGCCTACTTATATCGGAGATATTATGATAAACGATTTATCAGTTGACCAACTTTTGATATCTCTCATAGGAAAGGAGAAGGTTTAGCTCAAAGAGCACATTTAGAGTGAGCTTCGATAAGAGAAAATACGGTATAGAAATCCATATGTGGAAAAGAAGAATAATCAAAGTATTAGGATGAAACGTCCCAAAACTAAATGATCCTTTTTAAACTGTATTCAGATGTTTGACTTTAAGGATACGGAAAGATCGAGCCCCAGACAATTAATGGTCGTATCTCAACAGTAATCTATGGTTTCTTCGGCATACCATTAACCGTCATCCTCCTCACTAACTTTGGAAGATATCTTGAAGCGATGGCAACTAGATTTAGAAGACTCCTGACATGCAGAAAACGTCGAGAAGATGAAGAAGAAAACGTTTCAGGAAGCACTTTATTTTTCATCGTTCTAGTTTATCTTATTGTCGGAGCCATTACAATACCATTGATGAGTGGACAATTCGACTTTTTCAATGGAATCTACTACGCATTTATCTGTTTGACAGCTATCGAATATGGAGATATCGTTCCACAAAAGTTAGTGGTCGCTGTTGTGAAATGGAAACGTTAATTTTTTACAGCAATTGGTTCGTACCTATCAGTGTTTTCTACATGTGTACGGGGCTCGCCATATCAACTATTGCTTTAGGTAAGTGCCTCTTCCTTGGAAACGAGGAAGGTTTCCATGGAAGGAAGTTCCAAGGCAACCGTTGCCCAGCACCTAGAAAGCTAGTTGCTAGGAGAGTCGTTGCGTAGTAATTTCGTCTTGGAGATGTATCCATGAAACCAGTTTGTAGTTGGCAATAGGGAATCTTGACAATTTAAGAAATTGACGATGAATGAAATTAAGAAATATTTGCTAATTAGTAATTACGGTAGTTCACAGCTCCAATTCTTGCATACCAGTATAATAGCTAGACATATCCTCGTGAATAACATAAAATCAATTTCAGACATTGGATCAATTTATGTCAGAAAGCTGCATTTCATTGGCAAGAAAATCAAAAATATTGCAAATATTCGCATTTGGTTTGGTGCCAGAAAGTGAGAATTGAAAACACAGTTTCTAAAATCCAAAACTTCATTTTTTTAGCCTGGAAGTTCGAGAACTCATAACTGCAGTAGGGCAGAATATTGGTATTGATCAGAATGTGATAGCTGATATCGATATTGATACATTGGTGAAAACGGCGATTCAGGTGAAATTGGGACGACTTTCAAGAGTCCCACAGACTCATATGATTGTTGAAGGCATTTGGCCTCCAGAACTGGTTCCATTATTCATGAAGGTCCGTTTGGGTTTTTGGATTTCAATTATACATTTACTTGAAACCTTTTCAGGATGGTCAGTTCCCACTGTTCGTCGATTCCGAAGATGATCTGACTGATATTCGGCCGAAGAAGTATTCGGTACATTTCGAAGACGAACCGATGATATCTGAAATCGACGACACGTCGGACTCTGAAATAGCTGCAGACAAATCTCAAACGACGTCATCCAGATTGTCACCAATGCCTCCCAGACGCCCGATGCAATTAAAGCTACGCGACTCAACAACTGGTAACTAACTACAGTTTTCTAACTTTTTAGCTAACAAATTTTTTCAGATTCATCAGATCAAGCTCATCGGGATGGAGCGATGAACTCTTCAGAAATGACGACAACATTAACGTCGGATCTTTCCACTGACACTTGACTCTTTGATTTGTATTCTGTCTCATTTGTCTGATTGAAAATCTTATTTTATCTTTGAAATGTATATTTAATTTTCTTTTTTTTTCGAACCAATACATACTCCGATATATATTTGGAAGGCAATTTGTGTTCTCTTGGAAAACTGTCAAAAACTTATTCCCCACATAGGAAAGATTAAAAAACAGCATTCATTTTCCAGCATCGCCAGAACGTTTTTTCGGCTAAATTTAACGGATCGTATTTATAAAACTATTTTTTTTTTGCAAAAAGAACATATTTTTTTGTTTCTCGGTGTCTCTATTTTTCAATAAGACTACGATACACAAAACTCCGCAAACACCGGGAGTTCGTATTGCGGACCTCTGCAAGACCGAAACAAGTTCGAGATTTTTCGACGGCACCTTTTTAGACGAAGCTCTCTTGCATACGGCGAATTTTGATGCTAAAACTGTTACTAATCTCAATAATGTATGTTTCTCGTATCAGTCCGGGATCCGACACTTCTTTCTATCTGTTTTTAGGCGAATATGACTTTTTCGCAAACATTGCGTTTAGAATGAGCAAGAGTTACTGTATTTTGTTTATTATCGGCATTTTTATCGGCATGCGGCAGAGTTTTTTGGGCCCATTTGTGGAGGATTATAAATAGCTCTTTTTCTCTTTGCAGTCACATTCACTGTCTTATTCGCATTCAAGTTCGCAAAAAATATACCAAAAATAATTTTCTTGTGGCGCGAGAAGAGTTTTGCTCTCGGACTTAGAATACTTGCTCATTCCTAACCTCAGTTTGTATCGATTTTGGACTCAAAATTATGACGTTTCACAAGACTTTCATGTCAGATTGCGAAATATTTCACTACATGAACCTTATATAACCCTTCCAAAACATTAGTGGTGTGGTTCTTCACCCCATTTCTTTTGATATTTCTCAACCATTTCTTCCTTCCTGTTGCCTATTGATTAGGGCGGCGCCAATGCGACATTCAACGGTTTGAGTCTTATCAGTGATGATACGGCAAATATTTTATTCACCTTCATTTTTCTTCTTTTTGCTGATTCATTTTTTGGGAGTCTTAAAAACGTATGGCTTTTTCCTAGTGATATCATTTGGAATGAGTGTCGCAAGTTTACATTCAGCTAAATTTTCTTCGTAAGTTCTCACATGGAACACAATTGTCTCGACTCAATGTAAGCAGTGCGAGAGGAATGTAATATGCTCTTACGCGCAGTATTCTTTATCCTCAACGCTCCATCGGCTCACACCGGGAACAATCAATAGATTGCTCTGCGTCTCTAACTACGCGTTTCGTTTCTTTTTCTCTCTCACTCTCTCGTTTCCCGCCACACACGCCTCTCCATTGATTTCTCAGCGCTCACCACTCACATTCGCGTTCTTCCTCAGTTCTTTCCTCAGTCTCGTGTGTCACGTTGCTTGGTATTACTACCATGGTTTCTGTCGATACATACACTCCTTCTCCGTCTTTCTCATTCAATTGATTTTTTGTTTTCTTTCTTTTTTCTAATTCTCATCTCTTTGCAACATTTTTCTTATACTTAGTTCATTTTTCAGTCGAAGCAGTAACAATGACCGAGGCAAAGACTGAGCAACGCATGATCAAGATCTCGTCTTCGGACAACGAAACTTTCACTGTGAGTACATAATCCCCGAAATTCAATAACAGTGAGAAACATGCCAGAGAGTGTGGTAGATAAACCGCGCTGTGGTCTCTACGCATCTGTTGAAATTGAACTTTTGACTCGCTGAACAACTGGTCAGGCGACACATGATTAGAATTTATTTAAGAGCAAGCTGTTAAATTTTTCAGCACGCTCATCAAAGGGTCTGATCTATAGTCATAAATTGGTTTTCAGGTCCCACGTGAGGTGATCCGTCTCTCCACTACAATCAACACTCTTCTCCAGGACCTTGGACTCGATGACGATGACTCCAATGGAGTCACTGATCCAATCCCAGTGCAGAATGTGAGCGCCCCAATTCTGAAGAAGGTTATCAGCTGGTGCCAATACCACTATCAAGACACTGCTCCAGCCGATGATCAGGACAATCGTGAGAAGCGCACTGATGATATCGCCAGCTGGGATGTCGAGTTCCTCAAGGTCGACCAAGGAACTCTTTTCGAGCTCATCTTGGCTGCCAACTACTTGGATATCAAGGGACTTCTCGATGTCACCTGCAAAACTGTTGCTAACATGATCAAGGGAAAGTCTCCAGAAGAAATTCGCCGCACATTCAACATCAAGAACGACTTCACTCCAGAGGAGGAAGAGCAAATCCGCAAGGAGAATGCCTGGTGCGAGGATTAAGCACAAGTTCGAGCTTCTTCTACTTGTCTGATCAATTCTCTTATTAATTCATACACCCCTTTTTCAATGGTCTCTGTAAATTTTCACAGCGGTCACCCTCCATCCCAAATATCTTTTTGGCTTTTTGTGATTCATCACTCTAATGATAACAGCCATTTATTTCTCGCTCCAAACCCCCCTCCCCCTTTACTGATTCCCCAATTCCTGACCACCCGACCCAGCCCTTTTTATCGAACCTTCACTTTTTTGTACATCTTCGATGGTTCTAATGAAGTTAATCAAATAAAACAAAGTGGAAGTAAAAGTTCATAAAATCCCGTACTCAAATTCTGATATGAAAAGTTCTAATAAAATCAGGTGATCGTGAAACAACATGCTCAAATTCGGCAAAGTTAATGCTGGAATCTCCATCCAAGTCAGCTTCTTCAATTATTCTCTCAATGATAAATTCGACTTCTACATCGCTCAGCTCATCTCTCGTTAAGCTTCGAATCATTTTGCTCAAATCGTCGTGACCCAGCAATTCGTCTCCATCGTAGTCTGAAGAAAGTTGTTATAGTCGAATCGCTTCTTCAATTTACCCACCATAAATTCTGAAAGCATATTTCAGTTTCAACTGAAGCGGAGCCATTTCTGAGAAGACCGAAAACATATCCAGAAAGTCGTCGAACGATAAATTTCCTCGTCCATCTTCCGAAAACACTTCACAAATTCGACGTTTGAATGGGTTTTCCTGAAATTCAGAGTATTCTAAAAAATCGAGTTTTCTAGTATTTTAAGAAGATGCATAGAAGATTTAAGAAGACATCTAGATGTGTGTTTTGGTTGTATAATTGTTTTTTACTCTCGCCAGAAAAACTGGAATTGCTAGCTGACGTCACTCGGCAGAAACAACCGAGAAATTAAAAGATAACGAAGAAATAACCCATGGACTGTTTTTGGTTTTGAAATAAATGTGTATCAATTCATTGGTTGTACTTGTCGAATTAAAAAAAAGTGGGTCCTGAGAATTTGAAAGGCGTCGCTTTTTTGATCTTCAAAAAACCGCGGTTTTTAGACGAGGCCCCGTAAATCGGAAGTCGCCCGCGAAATATTCCAGGTCCCACTTTTTTTTAATTCGACAATAATATGCGAAAATCGGAGCTGTGGAAAAGAAAGTCTGGTGGCGGCGATCATGGCAGAACTACTATAATTACTAATTAGAAACAATTGAAAAAAAATTTTCTTGACATTCGTCAAAAGCCATAGTCGACAAAAAAAGACCCAAATTTTTTTAGGTTACGGTGGTTTTCGTTACAGGATCCTGGAACCGTTGGCCACGCCCACAAGCTTTTCTCTTCCACTGCTCCAATTTTATAAGCGCTTGTAAGTATAATAACAAAGTTTCAAGAAAATTGAAGAACTTTGTTTGGTTTTGAAATAAATGTGTTCGGTTTTAATTAGTCCGGAAATTCCTATATTCTTTATATGTTCAAAAAGACGCAAGATGTTTGAAAAGCAATTTATCTGATGTGTCTATATTCAAGCAATTCGATCAAAAACTACTATTACCACAAGTTCTTGTTGTATTTGATAACACTTGTCAACTGAGGAAAAGAGTCGAAAGGTTGGAAAATTATTTGATAACGGGATGGGTTTCCTGTGCTTACAAAGCCAGGGTTTATTTTTCACAGTGAATCATAAAGTCAATATGATTTCTTGGTTTTTTGTAGTTGTACGGTTTGAGTTTCTAGGTTTTTTTTCTCAATAGTTTTCTCTATAGCTTATTGGCTCTTCCTCATTTTGACCCTAATTGAATTAGTTCTTACTATTGGGAGAGATTCTGTGAAATGGTCACCGTATTTCCTCTAATAGAAGTACACCCAAACAGTCAATTTTAAGCTCAATTTTCTCGATTCCTGTGAAAGATATCGAACATTTGTCAGCTGATAAACGATTTATCATAATACGACCAGAATTTTGGCAGTTGGCTAATTTTTGATATCTTCCCTAGAAATGGAGATAGTTGAGCTCAAAGTTTACGGTTTGGGTGGGTTACTATTAGAAGAAATACGGTATATATGACCAAGTCGACAGATTTTTGACATCAGCTCCAGAAGTTGAGATAATTCAGGTCAGAAAGTGAGGGACAGGTCTATCAAAGTTCGATAAAGGGAAATCTATTTAATAATTCTATCAAAACACCCACTTTCAACTCTGGCATTTTCTCCACTTCTTCAAAAGTCAACGTCGTAATTGCAGGTCGATTGCCTTGCATATTCGTTGGCACTTTGTGTGGATTGAGTGCATAGAACCTTTTGTAAAGTCGAATGATGTCCTTCCTTGTGAAAAATGTGCAATCCTGAAAAACGAGATACGAGCGTCAAACTCTTCGCTTTTTGATTTATGACTGTGCCACTTTGCACCGAATACACTTCTTTTTTTAAAAGGAGACACACTGGGAGAGCTTCGGGAAAGAGAAACGAGGAGTTGGGGGAAATAAACGCTTTCAGCGAGGCTCTTATCTAGATTTTGGGAATAGAGTGCAACCAATTGATGTATGGACTCTCTAGAAAAAGGATATTTATTTTATCGTAGTTTAACGAGGTTAGCATTTGAAGAATGAGAAGAATAAATAGGGTTTCAAGAATAGATGTATCTCATAGTGTTCCAAGGATCTTCAAAGTTTTTTTTGGAATCAGAGAACCTTTGTCTTGTTGATCCACGGTGTTTTTTCGGAACGTCTTGGAAATGAGCTCAACTGCTAATGACCGTAACACTACTGTAAAATCAGCATAGGTCTCTTTGAATTGAACTGTTGAGTCGTTACCCAGCGATGTCTGCATTCCATCGAAAAAAAAAGCAGGAAAGTATTATTTTGAAAACGTTCCGAAAAAAAACACTGTGATTGATCCAGTGTTTCAGCTAGCTAAGTTATCAGAAACCTTTCCAGCATAGTTCAATGCATATGCCAACGCTTTCCTTTTCCTTATAATTATTTTCCATTCCACAAAAGACTGTTGAAGAATGACTAACCTGATATTCATCTAATTGTTCCCTCGTAAAGACTCCGCCTTTCGAGAAGAGGTTCAATTCGGACAACGAACTGGCGTTGTTGCCCATTTGGTCTGAAAATAAGAATAAATTTAACAAAAAGAAGACATTGTAAGAACAAAAAAAAAAAGAAAAATAGGCATATTCTGAAAATGAGAAAAACGACGTCTTGGTGTGGCGGTGTTATAAATAAAGTTTTGTTCTCGGTGAGTCCTCCTTCTTCTTCTTTTTCTTCTTCGCAGGGCCCCACGGAAATCGAGGAGGAAATGAGAATGGGTTTGGGGTGGCAGACAAATCAACAAATAGTATGAGAAAGTGTGGAGACGTTAGAAATGGTGTAACATTAGACGGGCACGGGAAGAGAAACGGGGATGGGGGCACCATTGGGAGAGAAGAAGAAGAAGAGCAGAAAGAAGGGACCAGTTGAGGAGGCAAGAAGAAATGGGAGAAGCTTTCCAGAGTGAGAGAGTCAAAATATGATATAATGGAAAGAAGAGAGAATTAGACATTGAGTGATCGGGGGTATGGGAAGACAGATGTAAGCGACAGGTATAATGGGTCATGAGAACCTGCTTTGTTCGGTTAAGAGAAGTTGGAATTTTGAACGTGGCACTGATGAAAGTGCGCTCTGTGGAAATCGGTTAATAAAAATCCTAAATTTTCATAAAATTTGAAATCCACCTGCTCTTAGAACCAGTATACCAAGAGGAAATTCCAGAAATTCTTACAAGTATTGATGCCTCAACTTACAACTTCACTCACTTAGAAGTATTCTAGACAACTTTTTTTCCAAAACCAAGATATGTTTTGAGATTTCTCAGTATTTACGCAACTTTCCATATTGCTAACAGTAAAACTTCTAGAGATACTGTAGACACTCTAGCAGAACGCTCCCTAACCCGACACTTTCGGCTAGTTTGCTGTAGAAGATATCGAAAAGTGGTCCATTGACAAACTGTGAGTTGAAATATCAAAAAAAATTTCATATCTTTCACAGAAACCGAGAAAAATTGGATCAAAGTTTCAAGCTAGTGGTAAAAGTTTGACTACAGTGTTTACAGTAGTTTTCGCCTGAGAAACAATATTGCAAGCACCTCTTATTTCTCTCGAAAAAGCCAAAACGGAAACGTACTCGTATAAATTTCTCTTTAGGTTGATTGAAGTCACAACCCGAAGAAGAGCACGCTTGAATGGCTTCACACACCCCCTTCTACTCGTTTCACCAAAATTAAATTGACACGTTTTGAAACCCCCGAAGCAATTCTGGCTCAGTCAACCAGAATTTTTGTTTGATACCTTGACAAAATAAAATGTTTAATTCTTCGCAACATTTTTCCGGTACAAAAAATCGGACCCGGGGAACAGAGAAGCTTGTGGGCGTGGCCAACCGTTACCGTAACCAAAAACTTCAGGTCGTTTTCTCTCGGACGACTACGGTAGTTCGGATGTTGCCGCAGCCACCAGACTTTCTCTTCCACAACTCCGATTTTCCCATACCACCATGATAAACAACATAAAATGCAACTGTTTTATTTTTCAAGAACAAAGAATTCTTAGAATTTGGTACGGCAGTAGGACGCGCATCCGATATCCTTGAGCTGGATGATGTATGGGTACATTTTCGGGTAGGAACTGGTCAGATCAGCTGCGTTGACAAGTCCGACACATGCGCTTTTGGCTTCACCGAGTTGACCGCATCCATATTTCAGAAGCTCCTGGGCGTGGGACCATTCTTGTGGAACCTGGATTAATCCAGAGCAGAACATGCAAATACCACCAGATTGAGAGGCAACTTGGGGAATCTGGAAATGAATCTGATAGAATCCTTTGATCTATTGAAGATGGTCTCTGGATATGCAGTAACTCACCACTACAGCAGCAAGAAGAAGGACAACAGTCAAGAACTTCATTGTTGGAGAAGAAGAAGACGATTCACAAATATGTGATGATTGTGAAGGAACTATCCTGGTGGCCTGACTTTTATATGAAGGAGACACCTGGGAACGAGAACTCGGGTCCCGGTTTTGAAATTCGCCGACTCTGGGAATTCTCAAGAGTTTGTCTAGTGATTTTCCTTTGATGAACCGCTCCTAAACTGTAGTTTGACTTTTTTTAAATTTTTGTAAGAAGTCTTAATTGATAATTAAGTTCGATTGCATTTTTTTCATCTCCATACCATCAAATTGTGTATTTTTCTCCACTTCTGAAGTTTTTTTAAACAAAAATATTCATTATTTCAATATTTCTTCGCAAGACTATCAAATTATGGTGTTACAGTATCCTTTGGACAGTACTTTTTACAAACGAGGTTCTTCAAATTAATGATATGTGGATACATATTGGGATAAGAATCAGTCAAATTTGCATTATCCACAATTCCATTACAAGCTTCCTCGGCAAATTTGAGTCTTGAACAGCCGAATTTCAAAAGTTGTGAAGCATCATCCCAAGTCTCAGGGAAGTTAAAATATTCGGCGCAAATTATACAATATGTGTTCTGAGAGGAAGTTGTCTGAAAAGAGAATGCTCCAATCAAAACTACTGTACTGGACTTGCCTGGAAAATGCAGAAAAATAGAGAAAGGAATGTTGCTGAAAAGAGTTTCATGTTATGGTTGGAGTTTAACAAAGTTTTTCTCTCTTTTTAACTGTGAAAATGATAATAGGACAAAAAACATTTATCGAGATACAATAGAATCTTCTCACAAAAAAAATTTGTCATTTCTTATGGTTTGAAAGTATACTGAGAGTATGGTGGTGTTTGGTTTCAGTTCGAGGACTTTTTATTATTATTAAAGAATTTTTGTTTCATTTAAAACTTTTCTTGCAATAGTTTCTACAAAAATTAGTTCTGAAGTCAACTAAATGAGGATACATTTTGGCGTAAGAAGTCGACAGATCTGTGCTCTTCAAAATTTCCCCGCATACATCGGATCCAATCCTGGTACAAACAACGTTCAGAATCTCAGCAGCGTTATCCCAAGTTTTGGGAACAGCCAGAAAGCTGGAACAGAGAGCACAGGGATCCAAAGAATAGGTTGTCTTAAATAGAACATGTTTTAAAAATGAATAAAAGTTTTAATATACCTTCAAAAAACACATGGTTACAAAAATAATGGCAACTGGAAAGAGCTTCATGGCTCAATTGATACGAGATGAGGTATGTTCGTTTCTCCTAAAATAGTTCGAGAATTCTAAAGAAAGTCAGCGACACAATAGTTTTTTTGATGAGTCATTCGAATGTTTCATTTGACAACAACTTTTCTACAGTGATCCCGATGACAACATTTGATCAATGATAGTGTTCAGGTACCGTAATATTCTGGAACAGAATTCGAAGCTGTGGAAGAGAAACACCGGTTGCTGTGACCGAAGGTCTTACAAAAACTACCGTAACCTAAAATATTTTTTTCTGTAATTGTATTTCTTGTTTTTCACTGCTTCTGTTACTTTTCCCGAAACAAGTCGGGAAATTAAAATTTTTGACAGTGAAAAAATCGACTGAAAATCCACAAAAATCGAGGTGATATTATAATATCACCCGGAAAAATGTCAAACGAATTCTAAAAAAATCCTTTTGAAAATCTTTTGTTAGCTTCCTCTCTTTCTCAATTAGGCCCTAGATTTTGAAGGATTTTTATAGAATTCGTTTGACATTTTCTCCGGTTTCCCTTCCACTTTCGAACCCCGACGGCTATGGCTGACTGAGAATTCAGTCAGTCAAGGGTTTAGGGTTTAGGATACAATAGATTTTTGTTGATTCATTTGAATGTTTCCTTTGGCAGAAACTTTTCAAATACATCAATCCCGATGGAAACATTCATTCAATGATATTGTTTGGGTACCGTACCATTGAGGTATTATAATCTAACGGGCGCGAGTTCAGTAGATCGTTTCAGAGTTTGTGGTTCACTTTGTTTGAAACAATGTTTGGTTTTTCCAGAATGTATCTTTCCTTTCGAGGTTTCTATCTCTTTCTGTTAAATAGAGTTTTTCCCGGTTAAAGAATGTTCATAAAATGCTGAAAGATTCCTTCTTATTGATTTTTTCGATACATTATGCCATTTCCTCCTTCCTCAGTGTTTGCCCCATTGTTGTATCTTTTGTTATTCTTACAGAACGCCTATGTTTTTCAATCATCTACTAACCTTCTTCCAACACCTCCAGTCACTAATCACTCATTTGATTATTCTCCCAATCGGCACGATAATTTTTGTTTACTATCTGATTTTTGACGAAAATCAGCAAGAAAATAGTAAGGTCAATGAACCAGAATCGTAAGCTTCCTTCTTCCCTTTAAACTGTAACGACATTTTCTCTTTTCAGAAATCAATTAGTGGTGTACACTGGCACTACTCGAAACTTCAAAATCAATGTCACTGGAGGCTCGTTTCTCTTTTCCACATGGTCTCAACGTCTCGATATTAAAGGCATTCGAATGCTGAATGATGTGAAAATCGAACCGAGAATTCTGATAAATAACACTATTTTGGGACCGTCGAATCGATTTACATTTCTTCCTTTGCAAAAAGAAAAGAATACTCAAAAAACAATACCGAAACGCATTCCAATGTTAATGTCGCTTCAAGAAAATCTTTTGATTCAAAGGATGAATGTCTTCGCAAACAAGGAATAATACCTGTTAAAAACAAATAATTATACCTTTTTACATTGCTATTGATCTTCAAAGAGCTCTCTGTATATATTAAATATTTAATAAAATTCCTTATTGTTCGAAACGACTTGATATTTCAATTTATTCAAGTTTCTCAGTTTCCCTCCAATTTATCGCGACCGTGGCCTAGAAAACGAAGTCACACCGCGGCGGGAAGCACAATAAAATGTCTGCGTTCTCTGTTTTTCCAGTGCTCTCTCGTCGCCCCCCGCTGAGGAATTCATACAATTCTCTTTTAATCTTGCCAAAACGCTTCAATTATACCTCTAATCTCTTCTTAGAAATCTTGTGCGTCTTCAGATGAAGAACCGGCAGAAGACAAACATTTCGGCCACCAAATATGCAAAAATGCCTGATCGAAGACCGATTTTTAGTGTCTAAGCGTTTCCTATAGTAAGCTCTATAATTAAAATGTTTCTGTTTTTTGGTTCAAACACATTTTCCATTGGTGTCTGTGATAACTTGTGTATCCCTACGTTCTAATCGATTAGTTTCTCTCTAATCCCATTTTTTCTCACCAATGCAATTTTTGTTCAACACTTTAGATGCTGCCATCAGAAAATGGCGACGAGGATCAAGGCAGTCAGAAACCGAAAAGGGCATATTTGCGGAAAGGTGAAGGAACTGCCAGATTCAGAATGGTGAGAAAAACAATACTTTTCTGAAAACATCAATTATTTGAAGACTAGAAGATCTGCACCACTTACTTCAAGCCCTGCCATCAACTTGCCCAGATTCACTCCGACGGTAATTTTCTTTCTTTTTTGAAGTCAACAATCCTATCATTCAAATAGATTTCTGCTCCGAGTTCTGCTCGAACAATTGACAGTGGAATCCCCCACGACGACGACACACGACCTCCAACAACTGCGTCACTTCCGCTGGATCAGCCTTCGGTGTCAGAAGGCCATAATAGCGGGAATCTATCTGGAAATGATGAACATCGTGAAGAAGACCATGTTGAAGTAGTATCCGCGATGCCATCATACGTTCCTGGCGATAGAAGTAGTTCTGTTCTGGAAACGTGCAGTAAAGTTTCAGAAGAGGCAACACAGTTGCGCGCAGAAGCTGATCGAATTACAGCACAAGCGAATTTTATCAATTCGGTAGGGAAACATCGATTCTGTCATTTTTCGAATGAATTGTGTTCCAGATGAAGTCTGTGTCAATTACACCTTCCTCCTATTCATCGAATATCTCTGGTCCCATTTATCAGTCTACTCCGAAAGGATCTCTGCGTCACGATGATTTGTCTGATGATCCGACATTCCTTCCGCCTCCATTAGTTCCTCCACGAAATCATTCTCCTCAAACTTTATCATCTCTTGCTTCTTCTGGATCACTCGATACGCCACAAGCACGACCACTTGCTAGTAATCGCTTGAATATGATGGGTAGGGGTTTTTTTCGTTACTCTAGTTTCTAAATTATAACTTTCAGTACAAAACGAAGCGCAAACTGGCATCAGCCTTTTGAACAATCCGAGAAGGCAACCTATGCTGCCCGCACATCATCATCCAAGTCAAAAAGAGAATGTGCCAGAGAGAAAAGCTCCTTCCGAACACGTATATGACGAACCTCTTCAAATTCAACGTCCTCATCGTGCAAATCGAGACGAACAGCGTCAGAAACACAATCTTATGCTCCAGTTAAGAGACACTATCGCTCATTTGGATTATGCATCAGAATGTGTGTGGAGTACGAGAAAGAAACAAGAAGAAGCTTATGCGAAACGGATGAAAGAATTGGAGGAAGATTTCAAATCGAAAATGCAGATGATTCAAGAAGACAATAGATCGGAAGAAGAACGGCTGAAACGAGAGAGAAGAGACATAGAAAGAGATAGGAAAATCTTACAAAAAGGAATCGGAGAAAGAGAAAAAGAGCATACACAAATGGTATAGTATTTTTAGCATGTTTGAAATGAATTTGTCCTAATTGCAGATTGCTAAACTCCGAGAGAAGTTGTCAAATTCTGAGTCACAAAACGCGAAACTTCGTCAAGATAAGCGAGCCGTGGAGGAGAAGATGAAGAAGTTCGTTGAAGAAAATGAGAAGCTAACAAAGGATTTGAATCGCAATAGAGCTACGTGCCAACGACTGGAGAAACACATCAAACAATTGCGAACAGAAAAAGAGAAGGATGATAAAGAGAAAGAGATGTTTGCAAAGGTCGCGATGAATCGAAAAGTAGCTGCTTCTGGAATAGCAACCGGATCGACAGCTTCTTCGAGGCTTCCATCTGTATCATCCCTAGCGAGCAGCATGAAAACAGGATCCACAGGAAAAGGAAGGACAGTCAGTTTTGCAGATGATGAACCTGAAGAACAGACATTGGAAGCTGGTGAAGAAACAATGCAGCCAGAGTTCATTATGGTGAGTTGTTTTGTTACCGTAAAATATGTGAAAGAAGGCTTTCCAAACTATGGACTTCAGCCTTATTTATGTACTGTAAGACCTATATCAAAAAGACCCATTTTTATAATTTTGTTAGGAAATTAAATAAATTGTGTTAAGGTGGACATCGTGTTTCTCTTACAGGTTTTTAGTTCTAAACTGTTGTGTTTCAGAGACCGTACGAAACTAAACAAAGCCGCTTCGGAACAAGTACCATGTATCGTGATTCGATTGGTGAAACTACACGAGTGACAAATACAATCGCAAATGGATTGCTTTTTGAATACTCAAATGGAGATTTTAGATGGATGAATCGTCAAAACTCTTTAGAGATTTACCGTATCGCTGTCGATAAATCCATCATCGTGAACCTCATTCAGTATAATATATCTTTCATTTACTCCTTTCAAAGACAATTAGAAGTTTGGAGACCTGGAAACAATACTACGTTGATTAGCGTGAAACGGAGAGAGGTTCGGACCGAATTACATTGTGAGAATGGAACTTATTATACAGAAATGTGAGTGGCTTATGTCTTATGTCAGTTATCAACCTTTTTTTCAGATTCGACCGAAACGGGAGGTATGTCACAAAAGATTTCTGCCACCCTGAAGTTTTCAAAGAGTAAGAATTCATCTATTCGATATTTCTAGAGTCTCATAATTTTCTTCAGCATTCCTCCTGGTTCTGCATGCAGCTATCGTGACGGAGGAACCCGATACGTGGAATACACAACACCAGAAGACTTCGAGCTCGTCGAACCTGAATACCGTCTTCGTTGGTATCAAGGAAAAGTGATGGTGTGCAAGATCATTAAACGTCCACGGTGCAATGAGAAGACTCTACGAGTACAAGTTGACGTCACAACTGGAAGTGGGATTCTGGAAGAAGTGGAAAGCCAATTGAAGGATGGACAGAGCCAGAAGACAACGGTTTTCCCGTGGTCTTAGTTCTTGGTTTTTGACATCTCTTTGCCGATTTATATGCCGTATCCAATACTTGTGAATCTTATATCAATTCTTTTGTTCTTGAATCTCTGAAGTGGTTCATATATCACTTCCTTTTTCTTTTGAATCTCTGTCAAATATATCGAACTAATTTCACTTTCATCCATTTATCATCCTTGCCTGTACTACCATGATATTAATGAATTTTCGTTTGGTTTTTTTTCCTGCAACAAAAAACTCGAAATTTCGCATTCCAAAGGCTCATGTGAGGGTGCAAATCCATTCAAGGGAGGTGCATCCATTGTCAATCACTTCTCCCTTTTTGAAACTTCATCATGAAAAATGTGAAGTACATCGAATTGAAAAATCAATGGGACTACGAAGAAGACGATTCGGAAGCGAATGGGCAGCTTATTTTCAGCACTAAAACTGTTTTGATCCAACTTATTCTTTTGGTTTTCTTCATTTTATTTGTTTTATTCTTCCAAGGAACATTGGTAAGGTGTTAATTGTTTTTGAAAAATTTATCGAAATAGTCTAATTCAGAATCTTAGAAAACCTGCAAAATCTGAAAACACTCGGTTACCAGAATGGAATAAATCCTCTTCTATAAAAAGAGTTTCCAGGTTTCAAGATAATTATTTCACAAAGTAAGTTATTATTTTGGTACAAACAAATGGGAGCTGTGGAAATTTTTTAGATACAGATAAGGTTTATTTCCTAAAAATTAGAAGTTCTGAATTTTACTGCTACTAGGGTTTATGCATACCAGAGATGTCCGGAATTACTTTTTTGAAAAACGGAATCCGGATTGAAATAATTTTCTCGGAATCCGGAATCCGGGCAAATAAAAATTTCCCGGAATCTGGAATCCGGAATACGGAATGAAATTAGTATTCAGGAATCCGGAATGAAAAAAAACCCGGAATCCGGAACTTTGAGTTCTCCAAATCGCCAGAAAAGTTCTATAAACACTTTCTTGCAAATTAATATATATGCTTAGAGTCCGGAATAATCAATTTTCTCGGAATCCGGTATCCGGACAAAAATATTTTCATGGAATCCGGAATCCAGAAATTTCTGGTATCCCGTGAATACGATGTACCCTCGGAGTATGGCCCGGAAATTGAGATTCTGAAAATGGGGAACTTCTAGATTTTCCAGCTAATGAGTATTTGTCAGAAGAAGGTAATTCCAGGTTACGGTAGTTGTCGTTGTGAGACTTTCGGCCACGGCCACCGTTATTTCTTTCCACAGTTCCAGTTGTTTGTACCATAATAATAAGACACTTCGTAAAAACCTAAATGTTCAGATATGAAAGCCGATACCTAAACTGCACAGAATTTATAAATGGGAATCAAGAATCCATTGATTCCTATGTGATCAGTGGAAGAATGCGATTGCATAAAGACAAACTTCTAGATTTACAAATGGATTGTGACTCGATAAAGAATAGACTTTTCGGAGATTTACCACCATTTAGACAATTGAAAAGATCGATTGCTTTCGTCAGGAATATCTATCAGCTTTACGAACTTCAAGAAGCATTTCTTTCAATGACCTATCATCCAAGTCATTTTTATTGTTATGCTATCGACCAGAAAAGTGACGGAAAACTGAAAACGTCTATGAGAGTTTTGTCGAATTGTTTGGATAATGTAATTGTTCTTAACAAGGAATACGATTTCGATAGATCTGGTCACAAACAAGACGAAGCACATTTCGATTGTTTGGAGAGACTTCTAGAAAAGAACTGGAGTCACGCAATCACTCTCCAGGTTAGACAACATTTGAATAGCCCAAAGTCCAAATGATTTCAGAACTTTGACCTAATAATCAAGACGCCTGAACAGCTATCAGATCTCAGTGAACTTCTAAATGAAACCAGTATAATGGGTTCCGATCATGCCCTCACTGACAGATATGATACTAATGCGGATTGGACTCCATCTGGAATGCTATTATTCAAAAATGGTTTGGCTTTGTTTCAGATAATGTGAAATTGTATTTTCAGAAAGTGAGGTACCAGCTGAAATTCTTCACAAAAAGTTAGTAGTTCGCAAAAGTTTAAATGAAGTATTTCTTTCGAAAATTTTCGTGCAATCAATTTTTGAAAAATTAAATTTGAATCTGGTTATAAAACGATTTGATAATGAAAGTGTAAGTGTCTTTGAGAGGACTATAATAATGAATATATGTATATTTTTAGCTATTTGGGGTTGATGAGATGATGGTTATGACACTTTATGAGAACTATCTGGGTTTGGATGGACAAGTAAAAGTTGATTTTACTGATTCTCGTGAAGATGAATTGACAAGATTTACTGACTGGCAATTCAATCAACCTGATGGACCAAACACCGAATGTAAATCTCACTGGCTTCGACACTCGATTTGTGTTCTTGGAGTGGAATATCTTCAAGAAATTTCGAGAAGTCCCATGGTTATAGGTGAAGGATTTCTAGATGAAAATCTTCAAAATTGAATATATTAACATTTCAGCGAACAAAGTGATTGAAACATTTGATTTCGGGACCGTCATTTGCACCAGAGAAATGATAAAGAATGATGAAACTGGACGGATTCCTAACGTTGATTGGCTCTCGAAAAGGTTTCCACAGCTTAGAGCAATGCAAGTCAAAGTTAATTGCTGATCTTATAAATAAAAAATTCATTCGGAAACTCAAAAATCAACCAATTACATAAACAAATCACCTGGTTCACAAAAAAAGGGGAGGTTTTCAGAAAAGAGAATGGAAGACAAATTACACAATTACTAAATACCAGTGAAAAGAAAACTACAAAATCATGTATCAATGTAATCTATTTTCTTTTGCTCAATGAGTCGTAAACGGCCAGAGCTTGTGAGACCATACTTCCTGGATCGCTGAGATTTGCTGGTAGAACAACCGTATTCGATTCCTTGGCGAGATTTCCGAATGCGCCGACGTATTGCTCAGCAACTGTTAATCCAGCTGCATTTGCTCCTCCTTCCTTCTCGAGTGCTGTGGCGATACGCTCGATAGCCTTCGCACGGGATTCAGCTTTCAGAAGGACAGCTTCTGCTTCTCCTTTAGCCACATTTACACGTTCCGCTTGGATAGCCTCTGACGCAAGGATAGCTGATTTCTTCTCTCCTTCGGCTCTGAGAATCAATGAACAACATGAATTCCATTCCTTTCTAATAGTAAGGTTATTACCTGTTAATGGCAGCTTCACGGACTCCTTCAGACTCGAGAATCGCTGCTCTCTTTCTTCTCTCAGCTTCTACTTGCATCTGCATTGCTTCTTGAATCTTTGCTGGCATATGCATGTCTCTGATTTCGTATCTCATACACTGAATCCCCCATGGAGCCGAGGCTTTGTTGATAGCGTATACAATATTTTCGTTGAGTTGTTCTCTCTCCTTGAATACTGTATCCAAGTTGATCTTTCCCACTTCGCTTCGCATGGTTGTCTGTGCCAATTGAGTTACTGCGAATTCTGGGTCATCGACACCGTACGAGGCCTTAATAATATAATCAAATTAACAAATGCAGTAAACATTAGCCATGCCTTATAGGGATCAAAAACACGCAAATAGAGAACGCCATCGAGTCGAAGCTGTACGTTGTCAATCGTAATAGCTCCCTGCTCAGGAATTTCGATTGCGATTTCGCGAAGATTTTGGACAAACTTGATTCTGTCAATTATTGGGAGCAAAAAGTTTAGTCCCTGAAATATATTATTTTATGTTAAATTCTTCATATGAGATTCTTACCGGTTCGAGAATCTTGTAAAACTTTCCCATTCTCTCAACAACCCATGCTTCCTGTTGTGGCACGAAATTGATGACAGTATTATGAGCAGCATGAGCTTGTCGAGATGACGTCACAGCAAGAGGAAGTGTAGAACTTCTAAAGAATAGAAATAGATCGCAAAAATGATGTTTATTGATTACCTTAAGAGAGCAGATGAATTAAGAAGGACTCGAGTGGTGAGAGCCATTTTCTGAAAAATGATGATGAAAAAATTTCGAAAGCTATTCAAATGAAAAAAAAACAAAATTTCAAGGGGTGGGACTGAGCGGAGAAAAATTATTTCATCATGGCCGTGGCCGTGCGGCTTCTGAAGTTTCGGCCATGTAAATTCCACGACTTCATCTTGATTTCCAACTATAGAAAAGGTTTCTGGAGATTTTTTCAAGAAGTCAGCAAGATGTATTTTTTCTTTCTCATTTCTCGGTGATATGGTGCCTGTGTCGATTTACGGCGACAGCCAACTCTGCGTTATTTCGGAGCGTCGTTGTGAAATAGTTTTTTCAGTTTCTTTTTCTAGTTTCCTTTTTTCTTCTTTCTCGACTTCTTCTGACTTTTTTTCTTAATGTATTTATTTTTATCTCTGACCTAATAAAAATTTGTAAATTTTTGAGTTTCAACACCATCTTAAACTGTTTTATGCTCAAAAAAGCATATTTTCGATTTTTACGAGAAAAAGTACCTTTTTGTAAACCAAAATACAGAAATATCTTTCCGAGAAAACATATATGACGAATGACAGTTTGAAAAGGCATCTTTACAATTTTCCACCCCTTTTGTTGTTGCTTCTCCCTTCGTTCGATAATATTTCCGTTGTTCTCTTTTAAAAATAAAACAAGAAGCAAGATAGTTTCAATTTTTAGTTCACAAGATGGTTGACAGTCTGCTGAGCACGGACATCTACGAGAGCTTCAACTTGTACTCACACCCAGAGAAATTCTTCCTGGAACCCACCGATTTAGGAGGTGGAGCTGCTTCGAAGCACTACTTGGAAATCGATAGACACACAAATGTTATGAGAATTGTCGGTAAGAAGCATATTTTCATCTTGATCTTAGTGATTTGATATTTTGCAGATTCCCGTAAGCAACGAGTCCCTATAGCCGACACCGACATAAAGTTCATTTATGGGATTCTGGGAACCATCAAATTAGTCTCTGGTTATGCTCTCATTGTCATCACTAAAGCTTCTTTCATTGGTCAAGTGAACAATCACAACATATGGACCATTCAAGATACAGAGATTATTCCGTACAAAAAGACCACGCTTCACTTGACGGAGAAGCAGATTCGGTACAATCGAATGTTCACAGATATGTTAACCCATGTGCTCTCAATCGGCGGATTTTACTACTCGACAACTCTCGATATCTCGCGCACTTTTCAATGGCTTCAGGAAAACGCGGTTCCACTGTTCAAAACGCGAAGCATGTTGGATAGATCAAGCGAGAGATTCGTGTGGAATGGTCATCTGCTATCGCAAATACGACAAGTCCCAGGTGCGGAGAGATACACACTCCCCGTCATTCATGGATTCATCGGTCAAAATAGAGTTAATGTGAATGGAAAAGAGATCAAACTTACCATTATTTCTAGAAGAAGCATTTACAGGTAAAATCCTATTTATTAGGTTCCAAAAACATCTTTTCTATTTCAGAGCCGGAGTTCGATTTTACAAACGCGGAGTTGATGCGGAAGGTCATGCTGCTAACTATGTAGAAACTGAGCAGATAGTGGAGTATGATACTCCTGATAAGCACCTAACGTCGTTTGTTCAACTTCGTGGTTCGATTCCTCTTCTCTGGGCACAAAAACCGAATCTTCGCTGGCAACCGATGCCTACCATGAAGCCCACGGATGACCAACTAGCTGCGTTTACTCGAACATTCGGTTGGCATAAACAACACTACGGTGGGAAACATGTGATTGTGAATTTGGTCAATCAGAAAGGAAGAGAGAAGAAAGTTGGTGGGGAATTGGAAAGAATTGCTAGACAGGCTAACATTGACTTTGTCAGGTAATCCAAAAGGTTATAGTTATATGTAACATCGTTTTGGAATTCTAGATATCATCAATTCGATTTTCACAAGGAATGCCATGCTATGCAGTGGCACCGAATAGATCTTCTTCGAGAGCAGCTCAGCCAGGAGATCTCACAATTCGGATATTTCTATCTCTCACCAAATAGCATTGAGTCTAGCCGTTTTCAACAAGGTTTCTTCCGTACCAACTGCATGGACTGCCTAGATCGTACCAATGTTGTTCAGTCGATGTTGGCGCGAGAATCTCTCACTGAACAACTGAGGATGCTCGGAATTTTGTATCCGGAACAGAAAGTGCAGGATATTCCGCTACTGGAAAATCTTTTCAAACATCGTGGGTTTGCTGAACTGTTTAAAATCAAAACGTTTTTGTTTCAGTCTGGGCCGATAATGGAGACGAATGCAGTCGTCAGTACGCAGGAACCGGAGCTCTGAAAGCCGATTTCACTCGTCTCGGAAAACGTACTTATCTTGGTGCAATGAACGACGGAGTGAACGCTGTTTCCCGATACGTTCGAAATAACTTTGGTGATGGATATCGTCAAGATGCTATTGATTTGTTCCTAGGAAACTTCCTAGTTGATTCGTCTGATCTTCCAAACTCTCTTGAAACTTCAATCCTGTCTACTGATCAAAATGGTCTTGCTCTCATCGCCGCTCTCTTTGCCATGTCAATGACGATTCTGTGCCTACTAGTAGCAGGTAGAAATGATAAACTTCTGTCCTGATCTCCAATTATCATATTTCCAGATAATGCAACTGCTACGCTCTTCTGGCTGATCATCTTCTTCGTCTGTATGATGTTCATATTCCTAAATGGCGAAGAGTTCGTCAATACTCCCAAGCTTAAGCTTGATTAACTGCGTCGTTATTCCTATAGCTTCTCAAAAAAATTCAATTTCCTTCTAATCTTGTGTATTTATTAAAATCGCTGTAGAAAAGATAGTGAAAATAGATATTTATGTGTATAATTTATTTATTGTATAGATGAAATGTCTCGAGAGCCCTATACAAACGATTTATTATTGAGAACATCTATTTTTCAGTAATGTTTGTTGGCACTGTAACACAGTCAAAATTGTTTTGTTTTTGATTCTGCCTTTTTCGTACAATTCTCAAAAACAAAATTAAAAATCGAGTGAGACCCATTTGGGAAGAGAAAAAAACGTTGAGAGAAGAAATATGGATAATATGCGAGAAAGAAGTGACAGGGAACGTGTGGTGGTGGGGGAATGATTGACAGGGAAGTTTTACATCGGTGGGATGAGATTTTAAGAAACTTTGTGAACAGTTCACTTCTTCTTTTCATATGATGAGACAGGCGTAACTGGTTCTTTCTGGAAATTTGAAAGTTTTTGTGAAAACACTTGCTTCGAAACTGTTACCGTAATAGTTGGCTCCATCGCGTCCACTATACTGTCAAGTCCAAGAAGACATCCTTCATCGGCTCCAGAATATGCGAGATCCTGAAAAATTTATTTATTTTGACTTTAAAACTTTAAGAGGAGGGAGAAATTCACAAACTTCAAAAAACCCGGAAAAAGTGGAGTGAGCGAAGTCAATGATGCACACTTTAACAGCGTCATCGTCAGAAGAGTCGGCAGCTTCTGCGTCGAATGCGATTAGGATTGAGGCAGAGAAAAAACGATAGCCCTCGAATTCAGCAAGTAGAGATCGAAGTTTGGAGAGCCTAAAATAAACAAGAAAATATTTTGAAACGATACATTTTCGCCTACTTTTGTCGCATTCTGGCTGCCCTGGATCGTCCGGAACATTTGATGAATCGTTTGACATATCCCCTGAATCCAGCTGCATCAATTCTTCTTCCTTCAAGTTTTTCGACGTAGGTGTAACTTTTCGTTTCTGCTTCATACATTTGCATTCCAACGACTCGAACACCAAGAGTTGCTGATGTCGAATGCCTGCACTTCATCAATTGTCTGTGTCGTTTCGATTCACTTGCATCGTCTCCGTGCTGTCGTGTTCCGATTTTCAGATCCAAAACACACGGTCTCGAGTAGTGAGCAACGACGTTCTCTAGCAATAGGAAAGGCGTCGGTTCCGGCTCTTTCAGCATTCTTTCAACCACTTTGCATTGACATTCGGCCGCCCAGGGGTTCCATTGTTTTTCGGTATCCACGGTGACGCGTCCATCGTCCGTTAGACGAAAACCCGTAGATGATCGTTCATGTTTGCTCGATGACTTCTTCTTATGACAATCCAATTTTTCCAACGTTTCCACTACAATCTGACCTGTCGATGGATTTGCAGTAGCTCGAACATCGACTTCTTCTGAAAGCTTTTAAATAATGAAAACTTCCCGAACATTCCAAAAACTCACTGCAAAATGCCGGTGAAAAGTATTTGAGCTCGGAATTCATCACTTTGTAAAACGCCATTTCTCGCAAGTTCGATGGTTTCGCCACATGACCATTGCATGACAGTATTCCAAAATGACCTCCTACCTGAAATTTAGAACCTTTTTGAAATTGAAAGCATTGGTTTAAAAAACCTGATGACGAAAAGCAGTTAATTCCATGATAAATTTCGACTAAATGAGATCGTTGATGAGGTGATTTGAAGATTTTTTCTGAAAAAATACATAATTTTTGTGAGAAAAAAGGAAAGAGGAACGGAAGAAAGAAAATACCAGGAATAAGGCAAAGAAGAAAAAAAGGAAAAAGAAGACAACGCCGCAGGAAATTATGTCTGCGTTTCTCTTCTTCTTTTTCTATACCGATTGCTCCAGGAAAGGAAAAGAAGAAGAAGAAGGCGTGGCAATTTCAGTTTTCACATTAATATTAACCAGAAACGGGTGAGGAGAATGTTTTTTGAGCCTGTCACACGCTCTGGGATCGTTTATCACTTTGATGGAAATGGGTGAATGACGGGAATTCCAGAAATGTCTGGAATCGAATTTAAAGCCAGAAAACAAAATAGGGATTTCGGAGGTCAAGAAAACAAGAAGAGTCTCCTGGGAAGTTGAATTCAGCTACTCAAGATTTTAAAGAACATTAATTTCAGATTTGAATGAGGTCAAACTGAAAGAGGGACGTAGAAACTCCTGTTGTCAGAAACTATGTTGACGTCATCTAGTTGTCTGCGGCGTTTGATTCAAACATCAGGGGTTTTGGGATTCTTTAAAATTTATTCAACAGTTTTGGGTTACTGTATATTTGTAGGAAAAGCAGAAGTAAATTTCATAAACCAACTACACTCTAGTTATATGACTCGGGATAATTGTGTTAAGAAACGGAGTAACTGAACGATTTCTGTTTCCAACTAAATTACTTGAGAAAGGTCAGAAGCCACAGAAAACAACAATTTAAAAGGTTGAAATTCAGAAGAAACGAGATAACACCTGTTGATAGATTCGAGAAAAAAAGGAAGTTGGGAGACAAATTGTCTGACTAATCGTTAATCTGTCGCTCAAAAACAAATGAACAAACTTTCTCTCTGTCTCTCGTCCATCACCCACTAATTCCACCTCAATTGACGGTTTCGGCGCGAGGCGGAAAGCAATGGAACGGCATGAAAACACACACATTACCGGTGTCTTTTCCTATAATTTTTGCCACGTCATGAAGACTAATCCTATTTTTGTCTGTACGGAAGATACAGAGAAAGAGCTCGAAAGCTCGAAAGATTGACAGATCTTGGAAGTATGGACCTTCTCGCGCACACACAGACGTTGTTTTTGTTGCGGCGGCTGTTAACAAAAAAAGAAGAAGATGTCGGGAAAAGATTCTATGCTATTTTGTTTTTCTTTTCAAAATAGGAAGCAAACAAGCATGGCAGTTATATCCAGCGAAAAGAAAAGGAAAAAGAAGGAATAAAAGATGTTCGGAAATCATTTGCACACGGCACAAGAATACTAGACTCGTGGGGTTGAATCGGAGAAGTGAGATGAGAGGGGGAAACGAATGAAAAATTGAGATTCACGAAAGATCGGGAAGAAATGGAAAAAAAGTGAGGGTTGGCTGGAGAAGAAATTCGATAAGGAAGTGCGTTCCAAGGACTCGCACACTTTTTTTCGTTTTACTCGTGATGCACCCCTCCAGGGGGAATTGCATGAAAGAGCAAATGGACTCAAAATTTCAATCTTTTGCAGTTTGCACTTTCCGGTTGTTTACCTCTAACAGTTTCAGAAAAATTACTACTTAGAAGTGATGATTCATAAAAATCGAGAAAAAAGGTTTGCCGGAAGTGGGGGCTCCTTGGAATGTCAGTCTGTGTGTCAGACAATTTTTGGAGTGGAAAATTTTTTGAATAGAGAACAACAAAATTTGTATTTAGGCGAGATGAAAAAACGTGGAAAAGGACCTGACAATGGGCGGTTTCACATTGAGGGCTATGTGGATCACGTGGAATCTAGGACAACAGTTGCAAAGATCATACAATTGAATACTTAAAAAGGAAAACTTGAGATAAATTTTTTAAATAAAGACTTTTTCATAACTTCAAAGACTACAGTAATCTTAAAGTAATTCATCTTAAATATCAATGATATTCGAATTTTTTGTTTTGAGAATCAAGAAAATATTGGACTCAAAAAAATGTTTATCATATCGAAAATTTTTTGAATCTGAGATAATATTTAAATTGTCTACTTTTCAATAATACTTCTGAAAACCAAAACTAGACATTTTTTGATACGAAAAATGATCCAATTATCGAAAACCAATCAGAAACCAAAAGTTGTAAATCGGTTTACTCGTCGCAAACTGGACTCGCTGCGGACCTAATGACCATAGATCTTTGAAAATCGGGTGATGTTTTTTGGAAGAACGGAGGGAAACGTTAAAATGAACCAAGTCTTGAGATGAAGAGAATGTGACACCTGACGGCACCTTGCTGAACCCGACCTGAGCCCATTGAGAACAAAAGAAATGAGAAAAAACGGGTGTGATGGGATGAGAAAATTCAAAAGAATGAGCTTTGGACTTTTTCAAAACTAGAAGATTGGAGGTGTCGATCAGCTGATAAGATTTTTGCGAAAACCTAATAACTAGGTTTCCGATTTCAGAAAAAAATTAGGAGACATGAGTAATATGAAATCTGTCATACGGAAGAGGAAATCTGATACAGCCGAGTGTCTAATAAGAAATGCTGAGTAGCAGATCATGAAGCAAAAAAAAGAATTTCGCAATTTGAAAAGATTCAGCTCTATATAAGTTGTCATGAAGAAAGATTCTGGCGGAAAAGGAGCCTTAGTACAGAACTGGAAACCGTATTCCTCATTTTAAAATGGTACCAAAACCACAGGAGAAAAAGAAAGAAAAGAGAGGAATGAGAGAGGATAAACTCTCTTCCTCTTCTTCTTCTTCTTATTGTTATCATAATACAACGGAATGTTCATAGCCACATCGTGTTATGTGTAAGTGTGTTCCTCTTCTTTCACTCTTGGCGAGAAGCCAATTCGCCCAACAATGAGAATCATAACCGCTATAAATTCGAAACCCACCCCCACCATCACTCACCAGTGAAGCTGGGAGGGAACAGGGGAAAACAGAGAAAAGCGCTAGAGACACTGGAGTGCGCGACAGATTCGATGAGAGAGTGCGTCGGTTCAAAGAGGACGGCTCGAGCCGTGTCTCACGGGCTCTCCGGCTCCTTCCGACGGAGAACCGAGTTGAGAGAAAGAGAAAAACGAGGGGAAATAGAAGAGAGGAGGACCGCCTGGTGCTTGCTGCTGCTGCTCCCACAGCCCAAATATTCTATTATTGCCCCTCTCTTCTTATTTTCTCTGTTTCTTCTTCTCTTCCTCTTCTTCTTCTTCAGCATTTTTTTTTCACTTCTTCTATTTTCTACTATTTGAATGCTACAATTTTTTGATTTTCAAGACTAAAATTAGTTCATTAATTCAGGGAACGAATACAATAGATTCACATTGTTCCGGCTGAATCGGCGTCATTCCGATGGCCGCCGTTCGATCCGGCCTTGTCGACATTTTCGTGCAAGGACAATGGCATCGTGTTTTGGCAACACTCGATCCAACTGCAATCACATTGCAGGTATTTAACCTTTCTCTTAAAAATTTTGAACACGAAATTGATTTCTGAAAGATGTCCCAATCTTTTCGATTTCTTCCAATAATTGGTGTGACTAGTCTTCGACACTCTCCAACTTCTTCCCGACGCTATAAAGAAATGGAAGCTCAAATTTCCAATTTTGGCTCATTTTTCAAGAGAAGAGAGGTGTAGGAACTGACACTATGTGCCAAAACTATTACTCATTTTCCAAAAGAACCCAGGAAAAAACAAAAAAACGAAACGAAGCTACTTAATTTTTCTTTTTCCTAGAAAAAAAAGTAATGAAGACGTTGTAAAACGCAATGACTCCACAAAAAAGAACAAAAGAAACTTCAATGGGACTGTGACATAAACAAGCAAAGTGTCAAAATTCGAAAAAAAAAGAAGTCGTCACAAAGATGACACAACATCTTCTATTTCACTCGTCATTTTTAGACGTTTGGTGTATTCTTTCAAATTTTATTTAGACATAGATAAATTTCATTATCCAGTGATCTGTAGACTCGTTTCGAAATTGAAGCTGGATGTGTGGGAGGGAGAGTGATTTATGTAATTCCATATGGTGGGAGATGTGAAAAGGTCATGGTGTAATAGGTTTAAGCTCGGAAGATGAAAGAAATAGAAGTGGTCATCAAAAAACACGAGTTTTCAGACAATGGAACAAAATGAAATAGAAGCGGAGAAGAGAACGGTTCGAGTCGTGAAATATGATGGAAATGGATTAGGAATTTCAATTAAAGGCGGACGAGATAACAACATGCCAATAGTAATCAGGTAGATAAAGATTCCAGTTTCATCATCTTACTATCTCTATTCAGCAAAATTTTCAAAGGAATGGCAGCGGATCAAACTGGAGAACTGTTTTTGGACGATGTTATAATTTCAGTCAACGGAGAGAGCCTACTAGATGCATCTCATGAAGAAGCAGTCAGAGCTTTAAAGCGAGCAGGACGTGTGGTTGATCTACAAGTACAGTATCGAAGAGAAGATATGATGCATCGAGAGAATATAGTTGAAAATGTGGAATGGGATGATGATATTAGAGAAAGAGTTCGAACGATAGGACTTAAACTGGCGTATGTAGCAAGAGCTGGAATCGATGCCGATGCTGAAGGAAGAATTTTGGAGATGAGAAGTCCGTCAGGAAGATACTCTTTAGCAATGAGATGCTCGAGTAGTGAAGAAGCTGATGGATGGTTTGAAGCTCTTCACGCATGTACGACATGTCTTCTGACACAAGCACTGGCTCAAGTGAACATTATGCTTGGAAACAATCCACAAGTGAGGCACATGGGTTGGATCGCAGAACAAGTATCAGAAAATGGAATTTCAATGTGGAAACCAAAATTTATGACACTAACCAACAGCGAGATTCTGTTTTATGAAGCCGTTCCACAATTGAAAGCGGAATGGGCGGAGCCTCGATTAGTTAGGCCTCTCGTAGCCACGAGAGTAGTACAAACCAGTTCTCGGAGTGCCCCAGTTATCAAAGGTCTCACAGATGTGATCTCGTTCAGGATGAGAACGGGAACTCAACAAGGAGTCAGAACCCATACGATTCGTGTTGAAACCCATGCTGAATTAGCGAGATGGGTTCGAGCAGTAGTTATTGGAGGATATGAAGCTTGCCTTGCAACTTCACAAGTCTCTGCGCCGTGCCTATGGAGAGGAGAATCATGTGAACTAATTGTTAACTTGGATAATGGC
Organism: Caenorhabditis nigoni; assembly: GCA_027920645.1. Classification (NCBI taxonomy): domain Eukaryota; kingdom Metazoa; phylum Nematoda; class Chromadorea; order Rhabditida; family Rhabditidae; genus Caenorhabditis; species Caenorhabditis nigoni. Next base: position 6,438,425 of record CP115864.1, read on the forward strand.
ATATCACTTCTATCATCTTCCGGAGAGGTTAGTGACTGGCAGGGAACGAATAGAAACCTATTTTTCAGGTACTGTGGCAACATTCGTTTGAAACGATTCGTGCCACTGGCGACGATGGGGGTCGTTTTCTCTGGGTTGATTTTGGACCACCACATGGTGAACAGGTAAATTCATTTTTAACTTTTAAAGGAAAACAATGGTAACAAGGGAACAACAAAAGTTTAACAATAAAAATTTGAAGCCAGAAAAGAAGTTAATTCAGGAATTGGATTTGCTTAATTCTGCGAAGCCAGTCGTGTTTATTCTACATTCGTTTCTTGCCACCAAAGTGTATCGACTGGGATTGTACGCATGAAGCTTTTGAAATGGTTAGTTCATGGGCGCTCCATAGGCGTCTGGCATTCGTTCAATGGAGAATCGATGATTGACGATGTACATGATCGGCACTCCGGGGATTTTGCGAATGCGACGCTTCAAGTCACGATCACAAGTGGCGACGATATAGCATTTGTGCTGAAATTTATTTTATTTCAGATTCTTTCTTTGTTCAAGTTTGCCAAGTTCAAAACTGCAGCAATACAACATTCCTGCCTTTTCTCGTCATATAGAGATTTATTGTTAGAATTTTTCCCGACGGATAATAAATGTTTTTTTTATTTACGAACCTGTGTAACTCTCTGAACCAAGCAATCATCAGCATACGTTCCTTTATGTTCACACTTCAGTCTATGAACTCGGGGATCTTTCAGAACTTTCAAGGCAATTTTGAACTTTCGCACTTTCTCCAACTCAGCCAGGACACAGTCTGTCGCGTATACAAAAGCTGAAAACCGTTTTTCAGAGAATGATCGCAGATTTTCAACTAACTTTTAGCATACAAACAGTCCATCAAGCCTTGGAACATGTCGATTCTGTTCTTAACAGCGAAGTTCACAAAATTCGTATCGACAATGACGTGGAATGGTGGTCCAAGCTGTGTGTTGTACTTCATGAACATGGCTGATGAGATTTTCGGTCTGAAATTTTGTGTACTTTGAATAGGATTCGAATCGTTGAACCTTACGCATGGACCAATTTGAGTGCTTGTTCATCTTCCTTTGGTGTTCTGATTACTCGTTGCTCCTCTTTTCTGCAAATGTTCGTCTCTTGGTATTGAAAATTAGTAAGCAAAATTACATTCTGTTATCCGTTTTCTTGACAAGTTTGTTAACTGCGCTTTTCCTGGCGTTTGACTTCAGACGTTTACCCATTTTATCTGAAAACAATTATTGTAATTGAACAGGGCTGAAGACGAACTAGATCAGAAGGTATAAATAGTTCTTTAACACATGTGGTGATCGAAGCAAGACAGTGGGAAAGCGAGTGAAGACAATATTTTAGAGAGTTTATCTTTTTTCATTGACAAAAAACAACTGGCAAGCGCTGAGTTTCATGGCAGAACAAAGCAGCATAAAAATCGAATTTAGACTGTGAGCTCGCATTTTATTAGCAAGAAAAGCAAGAAAAATTAAAAACATTGAAATTTTCTGAAATCTTTCTTTGAGAGTCCGCAGTTCATCCCGCTTGGTGTCTGCAACTGTTTTTGCATCGGATTTTACGAGCAAAGGAGTGATTCAAAGCGCAAGAGTGCACAGTTTTTGCATTTCAATAAAAATTTTTATAATTTCTTTATTTTCGTTTAGTTTGCACAATATTTTGGGTCTTGTGTCAGATTCTCTTTTTTATGAGCATCTCCATAAGCTAATAAGATGTTCTCGTGATTCCTCGCTTCGGAAAATGCCTGAGTTTCTGATAACACTCCTGTACAACTCGAAAATTTCTCTTATAAAAAATTAGAATTATGTACAGAAAATTTCGCTGTCTTTTTTTGAGTTTCTTTTCAAATATGTATTTGAAACCCCTCTATTTATTTTAATTGTTTAAAAAATTTTCAGAAGTGTGAAACATCAGAATGACTAAAGACGTCGAGAAAAAACCGAAGGAACGACCCAATACACGGAAGCTTGCATTCCGGAAAGAGGCGATTGATGTTTTGATTGATCTTGAAGAAAATGAAGTTACTTTTCATAAAGCGATGGAAGTTGCAAAATTAGACTGCACAAGATGTACACTTCACGAAACATCTCACAATCCAAAGTAGGGCGCCATTTCAGTTTACACCTTTGCTAACCACCTGAAAGAGTTTTTAGACCGAGCAACTGTCGTGATAATCCATTTTGCATCTCCCGTCTAGGTCTTGAAAAATTTGACAAGCTAATCGCTTTGGAGCAAGAAACTAAAGAAGAGGCGAAAAAAGATCAAAAGCGTCGAGATCTGAATGAGCAACCAGCAGGATTGATTAATGGTGGAAATTTCTGTTATGTTAATAGCTTCCTTCAAGTCTGGTTCAACGTTCCCGAGTTCCGGCAACTTGTCTATGATTTCAGAACTTCTCCTGACTTCGAACCGTTTGTACATCTTTCGGTAGCCAGAAAATGAAACCTTTTCTTTCAGACCTCCAGCCCCACGAATGGATGTGCAGGCTACGATGTTAGCTCTTCAGGACATCTTTTACACTCTGCAGACAACTCCATTTGTAAAAAATACGTACAATTTTCACCTTTCTTGTAACATTTTTCTAGAATGATGCTGATAAGACTTCTGGTCTCGCGAAACTATTGCGGCTGAACACTGAGCAGCAGGATTCTCAGGAATTCGGCTTGAAGTTTTTCAATGCTCTCGAACGGTGTTTACCAGACCATCCGAATGGTCAAGAATCCATGAGAAGATTAGGCGAAATCTTCACTGGTGAAATTTGTACTCGAATTGTTTGCAAATGTGGTCAAAAGTCTGAAAGAGGTGAAACGGCAATCTCGTTGCTTCTGAATATTGAGAACCGTTCAACTCTCTTGGACGCTCTGGATGCACATTTCGGAGAAGAGCAGTGAGTCTCGTGACGTTTTCAGCAAAAACATTATCATTATCTTTGAGACTTGACGACTACAAATGCTCGAAATGTAACAAGACAGGAGGCACTACCAAGCAGTCAGACTATGTTAAACTACCACCTGTCGTTGTTATTCAGTTGAATCGATACAAATACACAGCGAAAGGCCGTCAAAAGCTGAAGACTCCAATTGCTTATCCGAGAGAAATTCCAGCAAGAGCTTTCCAAAGAATCAATCACTCGAATCCACCACCAGCAGAGTTCTACGATCTGTTTGCTGTCACGATTCATGAAGGAAACAATGCAGAATGCGGTCATTACTACGATTTGATCAAATCACCATACAGCCAAAAATGGTATCGATATAACGACGAGGTATCTTTTCAATGTTGTAAAAATGAATTTTTATCCGTCGATGATTTTTTAGACTGTTGAAGCGATAGCTAAAGCTCCGGGAACAGACAAACCAACCACTGCAAAGAACGAAAAATCCCGGAAGAAGGAAAAAGAAAAGTATCCAACAGATCAGAAAGCATGCTACGGACTGCTGTATCGCCGTCGTGACGCAATTCTACCGTTGCCTCATCCAATTCTTCCTCCAGAGGAGTATATTGCAGCATCTAAAGCTGATATTGAAGAGCATTTCGAAGGACTGACCAAGAAAAAGATAGAAAAGAGCGAAAAGAGGTTGTATGATTTGGAAAGACGGATTCATAAACTCAGGACCACTTTTACAAAGTTAGAAACCCATGTAGACAAGTATGTTTCGGCTTCAGACATAGCTTTGCTGCCGGTTTCCATGCTTAATGATATTCTTGCACAAGAATATGTTGTTGCGAAGGGTGAGAAAAAGAAAGATAAAAAAGAGGAGCCAGAGAAGGTAGAAGAAAAGAAGAACACAGAGGAAGAAGATCTCGCCGCAGCCATCGCAGCTTCAGAGGCTGATCAATTGGCTCTCCTGACTGATCAAGCTGCTACCTCGGCTGCTACAGAAGCTATGGAAACTGAAGATAATGAGGAGTTAGGAGATGATAGAGAAACACCATGGAAAGAACAGGATGTGGTTGATCCAGCTGTGGAAACTGAGGACTTGGTCGAGTCCCCGAGTAATACGCCCACCAAAGAGATTGATATTCTAGCAATTGCTATGGAAGAATCTGCACTTCCTACTGTTGATGCACCATCTCAGGAGCAAAAAAAACGAACTCGTCCACAAAACGGTGATGTGAAATATGTGTTCAACAGTCGTTCCCCACGGAAGAGTACAGTTGGGACACCAGGAACTAGTCCACAGAAAAAGCCAGTCTCCAGTCGGGTCGCTGCACTTCTCAGCACTCATGAAATCGCTGTTTGTGGTCATGGAAAACTGTCAATTGACTCGATTCTTTATGGAGATGTGAAGGCAGTCGCTAGAGGACCAGCGATATCTCTGCTCAAAGAGTACGATTTTCGAACAAGACATGAATACGAAAACGGAGATAAGGTTTATCCACATACAGATAAAGATATTCAAGTATTCACAGCGTATGTTTGCATATTTCGGCATTTAAGAATTTTTCGTTTTTTTTTTCAGAGAGGATATCTGCATGGAGTGTATCAAAGAGATGCGTGAGGAAGGTGTTTTCAACAATCAGCTAGAAGACGACGACAGAATGGTTCGAAAGATCCTGAAAGAAGAAAAGCAAAGATGCTCTGTGAAGTGTGCTGCTAAGCGTCCAGAAGGACATGTTTATGTCGCGAAGTTCGCTCTATCAAACTTCAAGAAATCGGCGATCGCTGTTCGAGAAAACAGATTAGCTGGATTGCATACTAAGAAAGGAATTCTCTATTACGACTCGCTAGAAACGGTTAGTATTTATCTTGTTCTGCATTTCTAGGTATAGTGTGTGAAATTTTGTATGAAGGCTTTATACAAAAATTTCGTCGAGAGAGAACTTTGAGTAATTTTAACATTGAGTGTTTCAGCAGAAGAAAGATGCAAACTATCAGACGGTATCAAACTTGAAACGAGCACGAAAAGGACAGGCAAGCAAATTTGCACCGGAAACACCCGCAAAAATGCAGAAATTGGATGAAGAAGGTCTGGTTGAACCAATACCAAACGAGTTTGAAGAAGATGACAACATGAGTGGAATTGAGCCTACCACATCTGATAAAAATGATCCGACGAAACCAGTTGATTCAGAAGGCGTGAAACATCCAGAGAACATCGAATTCAATTCTGAACTTCGCTGTTCTCATGGTGGAGTGAACTTTAGTCAATTCAGACACTCTGTATCAGCTGAAGAGTGGGCACAACTCAAACGTTACTTCGACAAGTGCTATGAGGTGAAATGCTCAACGGCTGTGTGCGATTTGTGTCGACAACAGGAGGCGGATGCCCAAACTGGATCAGACAATATGCGTGTAGCAGTTAGAGAGATGCGGAAAAGAATCAACGACACACTGAAAAATATTGAAGCAAGGGCCGAGGAGAAGAGTGATGAAGGGGTGGAGTACGGTATATGCAGCACATTCATTGATAAATTGAAAAAGTTGACGAATCGTCAATCGACAAACCCTCCAACGATCTGCCAAGAATGTCTTATGTGTAATAGACATTCCAAGCCTTACAAGGGTTTTGCAAACGAGGTACAGTAGCTCTCAACGATAGAGGTAACATCATTTTTGCAGGATAATCAGAAAGATGCTCATATTGTCGGACTCACGAGCGATGAATGGGAAACGATTGTAAACGAAATTCGCAATCTAGAAATCACTGGCGACGGTCAAGCAATTCCAGTCGAACCGAAGCCAGTAAGAATAGAACATGGACGAATTGTAGACTTGTGTGAACCTTGTTATGAGCAGCACATAAAGTTTACGGAAGAGCAAAAGTACATGTTTGAAAACGAGAATATTTATGTGAAGCTAATCAATCCAAACGACGAGGAAGATGTGTCTAAATCGAACGGAAAATCAAGAAGAGGTCGTTCCAAGAACGTCTACGCGATCAAGTTGTCTTCGTCAAACAAGCTGTTGGAGTTAAAGGTTCAATTGTACGACAAGACACATCAGCTGCCCAATGATCAACTTCTGTATCGGACAGTCGGCGGAGAGCAGTTCGACGTCAGCAACAACACGAAGACACTGTTTGATCTGAGACTTGCACCCAACAACAGCGACAATGTAAGTTTGGCTGTATAAATGTACTTTTAATGTTAAATCTGTTTCAGCCACTCATTCTAATTGCTCAACAGTTCTCGCCGTCGTCAAATCAATCTGAGGAAACTGGAGATCGTGCTCCTGAACGTGGATTCGTCGACACTGCACTTGCTCACTAAATCGTCATTTCCTGCTACTGGCCTGTTCTAGCCTATTTTGTTATCTATTATCATTGGTGGTTTATTTCGACGGTATCCTAGATCTCTTCATATGGTTTTTCCCTTGTCTAAATATTATGCTTTCTAATTTGTTCAACGGTCTGATTTTTAAATGTTTTCTTTTCTAACTTTAACTCTTATTGTTGTTCGTATAGTCACTTCGCTGATTTATATGGGAGATTAGGAACAAAATTTCAGCCAACTGCAGCATCGATAAAAATTTTCTGTACACAGTTTCGAATGAAAAAAGTTGTTCATCGGCACCCGAAGAATTTTTGAGAAGTGAGAATGAAACTACAAAATAATCAATGTTTGTGAGCGTTGTCCGATAGTGCTTGATAGTAGCCGGTGTGGTATCCACTCATATACCAACTCATCAGCATGCTGCTCAAAGCCTCTTGTTGATTAGCAGGTGCCATCGCGATGATGTTGGGAGGAACCGGAGGTGCAAAATTGGGAAGTGGGGCTGATGACCGATGATTGGATGATGTGCGGGAGGAGCCTGAAACAATTAAACACATGAAAACGGAAATAGCTTGAAATCATACCAGCTTTTGCGGATTTCTTCTCTGATTCTTTCTTCTGTTCCAACGCTACTGCTTTAGCAATGGCTTCCTCGTTCATCCAAAGATCCTTCATGTGGACATTCTCTTGGTTTCCATAGTAGAAAAACGTTACTTGAACTTGTAGGTTATCCTTTCCACCAATTGAATCAATAGTTGCAGGAAAGTACTCATCTTCGAAAGGAGCCATGCAGTGACCTCCAACTTTCCACTGAAATTATATGATAAATTATACATGAAACAATAAGATATTTCATTTGAAAAGAGGAAGAACTTACTGTGTAGGTTTTTCCGTCTTCTCCTTTGAATTGTCTTTCTGTTACTCCAGATTTCTGACTCTGAAAACATAATAGATAACCTTAATCCATAAATAAGGTCAAACGAACTTACATAAACTTCTTGTATGGATTGATCATACATTTTGATGAGCTCTGTGTCGTCCCAGACGTCGTCAACATCCATTCCGTTCTGAATACAGTTTTATTGTGAAATCCATACAAATTCACACTTACTTTTGCTGACCAGACATTGGTCATGATTGGCAACAGCGCTGAATAATTTCGAAAACCAAAGTTTCAGCAGTTGCGAAAATATCTCTTTGAATTGTGAGGAATGTGCGGCAACATTGCGAAAAGTGCGCGCAGGGGTTGCGATCGCATCTCCACCCTTCTTTAACCTCGATTTTGGAGACATTACGAATCGGGAAGGAACAAAACTGGTAGAAGAGTATTCAGAAAAAAGACTGAAACAAACATTCGAAGCGGAGAGCACAGCTGAGAAGAATTTGATTTTGAAACGCAGTCTTTTTCATACTTGCAAAATCAGGGCCCGGCCCGTGGCCGGGCCCGGGCCTGGCCGGGCCGGGCCGGGCCGGGCCGAAGATTTCAAGGGCCCGGCCCGGCCCGGGCCCGTGACCCCTCGGCCCGGCCCGGCCCGGCGGGCCCGGGTTCTCCAAGTTTGAAAAAAAATTTGAAATTTCAGAAATTTTTTCAAATTTTTCTGTGAAAAAACCATTTTTTGTGGACACTATAATCTTGAAAAATTTTTTACTCCACAGAAAAATCGTCCATTTTTTCTGTTAACACCAAAAAAAATTTTGAAAAGACAGGAAATTTTTTTTCCGAAAACCCGGGCCGAGACGGGCCGGGCCGGGCCTGGCCGGGCCGGGCCCGGGCCCTGGCCGGGCCGGGCCGGGCCCTGAAAATTGTGAAAAAAGCCCGGCCCGGCCCGGCCCGGCCCGGCCCGTTGCAAGTATGGTCTTTTTCAGATGGGTTTCAGATGGTTATGTCATCCGAAAAAAGTTCGCTGAAGAATCAGATTTCAGGATTTTCTTTTGGTTTGTCCCAGTTTTGCAACTTTTCTTCGTACTTGTAAGCACGAAATAACTGTTTTTCTGTGTGCGAGACACTGGAACACACCACTAAAACCAAGTCCTTTTGGTAAACATAAGAACCAGAATATTTTTCAGCTGTTTAGAAGATATTCTTTGTAAGCGTATTTTATTTACAAAACTTTCATTTAGACAGCAATAGGGGAGTGAATGGGAGGAGATGAGGGGCAGAAGTATTACTCTCGTCCGAAATCAATGCACGTTGCGGCCGAAAATTCACTCAAAATCGCATCGTCGGTCCCATAGCGAAAACAACAAATGGTGCATGCGCCTTTAACACCGTACCCCGAGCGATTTTTTATTTAGGGCCCATTTTTGGCTGTTTTTCTGTTTTTTGAGGGAAATAAATTAAAGATTTATAAGAATTAGACAAAATTAGATAGAAACAAGCGAAAAAATAAGAAAAAAAGGACAAAATTCGATAATTTTTGAGGTACTGTATTAAAGGCGCGTGCAATAATTTGAAAAAAACGGTAGTGTTTTCTCTGCGGGACCTAAGCTCCGCCCACCGCTATTTTCTCGGCCGCAACGTGCATCGGTTTCGGACAAGAGTAATAATTAAGCATTTAGAAGATTCTAAACTTGAGATTTTAAGAATATCGAGCTATTCGGTTATAGGTTCTTGATTGGGTCGTTCTCCTTCTTGATGGAATAAGCGAGGTAGGCATAGAATGCGGTCCATAGAGCGAATGGCACAAGGAGGAAGCCAGCCTTCTTGTCAATCTTAAAATAAAAATTACGTAATGAAATGTAGAGATCTCTTATACCTTGTAGAATGCGTAGGCAGCTCCAGTGGCAGTCAAGCTGACAACAGCGGTGTTCTTCCACAAGCATCCCAATTCTCTCTTCTTCACAATTGGAATGGTGGCGATCGCCAAAGTAACGCTAGCTCCGTACAAACCAAGAGCCAATTTAGTATCGTTGTAGTCGAAGCCGCCACCATTCTTGTAAACGAGGTACGACGCGTATCCCAGTGGGGAAAGCGTGAGTAAATCAACCGCCGAGTAGATTCGAACGTCTTTTGGAGCCCAGTTGGGCTTCTTCAGAGACTGAAAACAAAAAGAGGCATATTAAAACATCGAGAAGCGAAATCTTACCCCCCACCAGTCAGCAACTTGTTGGTCTTTCGCGAATGAGACAAACGCGGCCACTGCAGCTCCAGCTGGGATAAGTGAAGAGATGACAGAATTCCGGGTATCCTGAAACGCTTAGAACGTTAATTCTAATAATAGATTAGAATATGTTTTACTTGAGTCGTCCAGAATGGCATTGTTTCGTAAGCTGCGAGCTGACAGTGCTCCTTGTCAATAAACTCTGCAAAAAAAGAAATTTCGTTTCTTGTTTGGAAGAGCAAAAGAGTACGGTTCACACCAGAGTAAATAAAAAAAGATAAACCAAGAAGTTTCGTGTTATCTCTGAGGAAACAACAAACGATATTGCAGCCTAAAACTCATTCAGCAATTTTGAATGGTGAAAAAATGAAACACTCGAGAAGGTTGTAAAAGGAAATTAAGACCGGGTGTCGGGCGGTTGGTGGTCGATACAGCCCAATCGTTCAGAATGGCAGTGAGAGAAGCAAGAAAATAACAACAAAAATGTGTTGGGAGAGCGTGGGAGAAGAGGAGCGTGCCAGGCAGAAGGGCATGGGCGAGGCGACCACACGAGTAAACATGCTGTTGCGGATCGATTTTGAGAGAGGGGCTGTGAGGGATTTACTGCTCAGAGAGCATCGAATTCGCAATAAAAGGTCACAAGAGAGTGTACGAAGACGTTCTAAAACAATGAAGGTCTTGATGGCAGCTAATATTTTCCCGCTTATTTTAGCTGAAGAAAACGACAGGTGCGACAAAGCGCATGTCTGAGAGAGTGGCTGACGGTCAGGCGGGCGGTCACAACAAAAATGAGAAGGTATCAGGGTAAATAGGTTGAAGAGCGCTGAAGTTTTTAGAACATCAAATTGCATCGATTGGGATCATTAACCAACATCCAAGTTGGTTTCTATTCCTACTGCCAACACATTGACCGGACCGACAATTGCCCGCCAAAATTTCAGAGTCTCGAGTTTAAAAAAAGCCAATGCTATAGAAAAAGAGAGAAAACTGTAGGAAACTATATCAAACCATGCAATTCAAACTTTCAAATAACCTCTGAATGCTTCGCGAGCATCTGTATGTGGAAGTTGAACATGCCTCCAGCTTTCTTCGAACTCGTGACGATGCGATTGATTGGCCATTTTTAGTTGGTCAGGAAAATCAGAAAGTGTTCAGAAGTGAATTCTCGCGAAGTCACAAAATGATAAGAATTTGAGATGGCAGATAAATAAGTAGCTCGTAAACAAGATCACTCTCAAGGCAGCACAGCAGAGGCTGTTGTTTTTCGAAAAAATATATCGTTGTAAGGAAAAACAACATTTGAGACACGAACTGAAAGGTGACATTAGTTAAGTAAGACTACTGTTTTTATTAATAACACAAAAAACAAATACGGCCAACATTGCACATACAAAAAGAGGACGTTCAGAAGAAAGAAAAGAAAAAACTATCACAGGATTAATCATTCGAAAAACAAAGTACATGGGGAAATTGGAACACGATCGGAATGAAACAGATTGTGGAAACATTAACATGAATATTCGGAAAAGAAAATAGATACTGATTGGATGCAAGATATATAGCTCTATTGGTAAATGAAAACAATCATTCATTGGAGGGGGATACTTTCCGAGGAGTCAATGCGAGCATCACTTTTGGCTGATCGCGAAAGCTGCTTCTGTGAAATGTTCTTTGTCCCCCGCTTCGTTTCTCGGGAGTCGCCGATGGACTTTCAATTGTCATTGGAGACGATGGGCTGTTGATTCCAGAATCAGTGAGAGCAGCTGCTGTTGGTTTATCCTGGTAGGCTTGAATCAGAGAAAGAACAGCGTTGCGAGCTCCGTGGCATTGTTCTTTGTTCTGCGCCATAATCTCCACGGATGTCATCCCAAAATGGGAATAAACTTCAGTGTGAACAGTAATAACACAATTGAACTGTCCCTCAATTTGCTTCTTCATCGCGGCACGATTCCCAAGAATTTTACCGACGTCGGTAGTTGGGATCTGAAAAAAAAAAACATTTGTACCTTGGAAGGAGACTGAGATTTAATACCCATTGTTTCACTTTCTCAACGTTATTAGTCTTTTGTACCGGTGGAAGTATCGCTGGCGGTTCAAGCATTGATGGCAATTGGGGTGGAGGGACAGAAAAGTCTGATGGGAATAGCTGCAGCTGTCTATCGAAATTGGAGGACATGCGAGCTTCATCGAGGATTTGAGACACGGGGAGAGGTGGTGTCGATGTCAAAATCGCGTTTGGTTCACCCATCTTAAAATAACATATAACTTATAGAAGAATCGCGTTTCAAACCGAGAAAACGTTATTGAAGAATGGAGGTGGAGCTAAAGCTGGCAATGGAGGTGGGGCTTCAGGATTAAACGGACTAGGCGTCAGGTCTGTAAGAGATAAATAGAATAAAGGAAACAAGTATTTTACTAACTGTATCCCATCCTAGTAGTCCGCCGCGCGATTGGTATCTCGATTTCAAGCAGGCCGAAATGATCCGTCAGGCACTCTATCATCACCTCTCGTGCTTTGTTCACAGCTAATTCAGCTCCGAACATCGTTACTTTCCCGTTGAAGTGATCAATCTGAAAGGTAATTGTTCTCATCAAATCGACTTTTCGATGCATACGATGATGTCGTTACATCTTGATCTTCTCGTTATGTCAGAAGAGAAGAAGAACACAACGGCACAGTAAGCGCGTGGAAGAATCATTTGACAGGTGTGGGTGCAGGATACGTTCAGCGCTGCTTCTCGGATCATGCTGTAAGAGTATATGCGGTCATGACTCTCGTATCAACTCCTACATTTGAACGTCTCGTTTTTGCCACATGTCTCGCAGAATGTTTTCGATGCGAACGGCGTCCGCTTGCATTCCCGTGGTCGAGCACTTCACTATGAGCAAGTCGTTCACGACAGAGATGATACAATGAAACTGTGTCTCGAGAGCAGCCACTACAGCGCTACCTTGTGGTTCTGAACACGGTGCACATTGACTCATCCTCAAAGAATTTCGTTAATTACCTGACATGAACGCTTTCAGCTTTTGCGAAATGTACACTTCTTGTGGGGGAGAAGAGATTGGTGAAGAATCTTCCATTTCCTGCAAGATTCTAAGCGTTTTGGATGTAAAAACATTCAAAGCACTTTCAAATAACACCGCATCTCGTGAGACATGAGGACGAACTTATTCAAACGAAGCGAAAGCAAATTGAAAAGTAAAAAGACATTTCTAGGTGAGCACAGAAACTCGAAAATCTTCTGTTTTTTAGGCCAGCGGCTGAAATTTGCGGTCGTTGTAAAAAAAATGGTGGAAACTCAAGTTTTTAAAAGTCTTTGATATATTTTCACACAATCAGGGATTTTCAGAACGGAATTTTAAAAATACCGATCACTTGTCATTTGCGGAATTTAATTCCGACTGGAAGCTTCCGCGCGAAGAGCTTTTTGGACTACGGTATATCAAAGGCGCAGACGCAAATTCACCTTGCGGGCTTCGAGCGGAAAATACATTTTGCTGGTCTCGAGCGGAAATTTCTTTTTCGAAACCTGTTTGTCAATTTTCCCCGAATTTTTCGAGTTTTTGTGATAAGAAATTCCGGAATTTGCGAAACCGGACTATTCCGAAATTCCGACTTTTCGACGTTCCGAAAAGTTCCAAAAAGGCCGAACATCCCTATTATTTTTTCAGTCACCGAAAATGATGTCTGCAGAAGAAACCATGGAAGCGCTGAGAGAGTTTGCGCCAGAGGCTGATAACATGACACAATATCTCACTTCAAATGTCGAAACATCTCAGGTTTTCAATAACAAAAAAAGATGTTTCAAATAAAAATGGGTTTCAGCCTCTGCCATTTGAAGTTGATGACGGGTTTGCGGAGTACACCAAAGCGAACACTTACGATAAAAGACGAAGAGTGGTGAAGAACTCCGTTAAAGAAGTGGAGAATGACGAGATGAAACAACAACTTTCAGCACATGAAGAGATGATAGAAAAGATCAAGTCTGACCCAGAATTAAACTCGAATTATAGATTTGATGCGATTTATGATGATGGAAAAACGAGACAAATTTGCCGAGTTTTGGCACAAAGAACTATGATCTCACAGGGACGTAAAGTAGAGATTGCTGCATGTGGTGAAGACCGACATATTCAAGTCCCAGAGTAAAAATGCTTATTTTTTTGAAACTATATAAAGCAAAAACTTTCAGAAGCATCTCAGAATATCAAACAACTTATTCTCCACCCGAAAAAAGGATTCAAATCATGAAAAATATCACCTTCAACAAGAAAGATGTGATTCCAGTCTATTCTGACATAGCTGGCGAAACCATCGAGTCCATTTCAATTCCGAATTCACTTCTTTTTGATTATACCGACGCGAACTATTTCAACCAGACCGCAGAGCATAATTTGGCGAGAGCTGTAAAAATGTCAGAGGAAGACAAAAATACTGTATGGCTTTGATTTTTCAGTTCAAGTTTCAAAAAAAAAGTTTCAGATCAAATGCAACTGTCGTTCTTCTGATCCGGACAAAAAAGTAATTCGATGCTATGAGAATAGAAACTGTCCATGTTTCATCATGAATGAAAAACTTCAGAAGTTTCAAAAGCCAATGAATGGAAACCTCCCTGCCAAATTTGTAAGTTTTATAATCTGAATTTAGTTTTATTCTGGTACAAAAAAATCGGAGATGCAAAAAAGAAACGCCGGTAGCCGTGAAAAAAAAACTCGATAAAATAAACTTTTTTAGGTTACGGTATTAATCGTTGTAGTATTTTCGGCCACGGCCACCGGCGTTTCTCTTCCACAGCTCCCATTTTTGTACCAGAATAATGATGAATGTATTTGTTTCTAGACATCCTTCGAACCAATTCACTTCACCTCGACCGATATTCACTTTTATCAACACATGGGTTTTGCATGTTCCGAACTCTGTGGATGCGAGGGAAAATGCACCAATAATGTTTTGATGATCCCGAACAAACGCTTGTTCCCTGTTGAAATGTTCAGAAGCAACGAGAAGCTCGGATTCGGTGTTCGTTCGAATGTTCTTATTCCTGCCGGAACTCCAGTCATCGAATTCGTTGGACAGATTATCGGGGAGCAGGTTCACATGGAAAACGCAAATTGGAACAACATCGAATACTCGTATCAAGTCACCTATGGGAAAGATGATGTTTTGAAGCAGGTCGTGGACAATACAAAGTTTTCGAAAAATTACAAAGGTCTCCTCAAGGATTTATATGCTAACATTTCATATTACTTGGATCCGACAGTTTGCGGAAATTACGCACGCATGGCAAGTCACAGTTGTGCTGCCAACATGGATTTGGTTCGGGTCTTCCAAAAAAGTCTTTCTCCTGCCCACATTCATCTTGTGATGGTGGCAGTAACCGATATCTTCCCTGGCACACCGGTGAGTAAAAACGTTTCGCCAGAAGTTTTTATTGAGATTTCAGATAACAATCGACTACGGAAACGATTATGCCACACGACTGAAAACTAAGTGTCAATGCGGAACGTTTGCCTGCACGAATGGTACCGAATCGAGAGAGATGAAAAACGCATCACATGCTGAAGTATGATTTTATCATTAAAGGGGAACTGTTGAAAAATATGTGTTTTTTCCTAATATCACTGCGAAAAAGTTACGAAAAAAAGAGGTAATCCACTTTGAACTTTTCACTTTGAACGGCATTTTCAGAGATTTCGTTTTCTAAAAAAAAAGTTTTCGTGATAATATTAGGAAGATACATAACTTTTCAAACATTCCAATGCTAAGAAAATTTTGATCGGAATCCCCTTTAATGTCACAAAAACTTGATTTTACAGCTTACGAGATACCACCAAGAACTGTCCCAGTTGGAAAGGAAAAAGTGGTATAACAACGTCAAGGTACATTTCCTCTAGAATTCGATGAGCCAGTCATGAGTTTGGATTTCAACATGTTTTATTTTCTGCCTTCACAATATTGTCAATCTTTTTTACACGAATTTGTTTTCTGCTTGTTGTTTGTTTTGTTTTAGAGCTCATAAATAACTTTTCAATAATTGAATACAACATAGACACATTAACTCACTATACAACTCTAATTGAAACGTTTTGTGTATTCTGAGATTAAACACATACACACCTCTGAAAAAAGTCTGAAAAAAGGTGCTAAACGACATTTAATCAACTCCGTCGTGTCTACGAGAATAGTAAAACGAGCAACGACGAATCGGGAGGGTGAGGGCCGCCCATCTTGGCCACGCCCCTAAATGACTACCAAATTAGAAAGGGGGACAACCATCCCGCACCTCCTCCAATCCCGAACAACCGGTTGTCTATATATGGAGCTTTACTTAGATTTCATGGTTTCGAAAATATTATTTTGGTACAAAAACTGTGGAAGAGGAAGTCTCTAGTGGCCGTGGAACTCAAGGTAACACAGAGACAACTACCGTAACCTAAAATTTTTTGTCTGTTTTTCGGATTATTTTCTCGATTTTCCCTACTTTTTTGTTAGAGTTTTTCTGTTATTTTTCCACTTGGTTGTGAAAAACTCTACGAAAAGCAGTAAACATCGAGAAAATGAATCCGGAAAAGAAAATATATTTTTAGGTTACTGTAGTTGTCGTTGTGGGACCTTCGGCCACGACTACCGGCGTTTCTCTTCCACATCTCCGATTTTTGGTACCAGCATAATAAAAAATAATGGATTTCACATATTTGCTCTTCAAAAATCATCTGTAAAGATAGTAAGGATCAAAGCTTTAGTTATATAAACTTTGAAGTTCGAAAACTTAAAGTAAGCCATATATGCCTCTATATATACCAATTTATTAGTTTCTTACAAAAAAGTACTCCTAAACGTCCTAATGTAAACATAAAAAAAATGTTTTGACTTCTATAGACATTGGAATCAAAACATCCAATTGGTACATATAATTTCTACCTTGGTAACTATTCTTACCTTGAAAACTATGCTTCTATTTTTTCGGATTTATGGAACACCTCAATTCTTCATCAATTACCTAATAAATTTCTCATATTTTCAGCCATCCTTGCCTAATTAAACTTTCTTCTCTCATGTATGCCAGTAAACGTCGTCAGCGAAATTTTAAAAGGTAATTTATCCAATTTATTTTTTGCTTCAATTCTTTTTTTTCACATCTACCGTAATCCTCCTCTTTTCTTCTTCTTCTTCATTTTTTTGCAATCGTTTCTCGAAATTCTCATTGAAAATTCTGTTTGTCTCCTCCGCTCCACTTCATAGAGAATCTGTCCAAAAATATTTTTTGGTGTAGTCTGAAATGAGAAAAAGTTTAGGATGTTACTTCCGGAAGTGAAGATTTGCGGGAAAATGGGAAAATTCTTGGTTGTTATATTGATAATAGAATCGAGAGAAATTGAAAATTCGAAAGCTTATCGTATTTCCTATAAAAATCCCAAACCTTTAACTTTCAGCTTAATTATCTCGGTTCCTGTGAAAGATATCAAAAAGTGATTAACTGACAAAATGTTTATCTTAATATCACAAACATTTTATTAGTTGACAAAATTTTGATATCTTTCACGAGAATTGAGGTAATTGAGCTCAAAGTTGGTTGTTGAATGGAGAGGGAATACGGTACATTTCCTTCTAGATTTTAGCCTATCAACCTTTAAAAATCACCAGAACTTTTCTTATTTCTTCCATTTTTCTAAAGATTCAAAAGTTTGTAAAGTCACATTTGAACTCAATTTTTCTAAACTTCCAGGTCCTAAACCTTTGAAAATTCCATACATTTCTCATTCCATAAAAAGATTAATTCTAGATTTTAACATAGAAAAACATATTTTTGAGATTCCAAAAATATATTCCTAATTTAGAAGAGGACCAAATCTATTCTAGAAATATTATTTAGGACACTTGGAGCAGTAATTTCGAAAAAGGTTTTTCTATCGAATTTATATCAGAGTGCCCTTCACAGTGTCAACTTTGAGCCTCTATATCTCATTTCCTCTGAGAGATATAAAAAGTTATCAACTGATAAAATATTTTTGATATGATGATAAACATTTCATCAGTTTACCACTTTTCGGTATCTCTCACAGGAATCTAAATACTCGATCTCAAAGTTGATGGTTTGGATGACTCCATTAGAATGTTTACAGTATTCCCGAATCAAAGACTATTGAAAAACTCTAATGATACTTTGAAAATCTAAAACCTTTACTGGTATTTCATAATAGTACTTCAATCAAACAAAATTGGAAGAAAAGTCTAGAATAACCATCAGATACGACTAGGAATACTAGCTAAATCAAGCAGTGAGTAAAAGAAAAATAAGGAAAATAGAAATGGTTGGAAAGAGTCGTCGTCCTTGGACACGATCATGCATCCAGACTGAATCCCAACGCCTTCTTCCTCTTCTTCTTGCCCCTAGTCCGTCGCGATGTTCGTGCCATGCGCTCAGATGTGCGTGTGACACGGAAACTGTGCGTGAGGTAGACTCTTCGCTCTCCAACATCACCACACTGCTCACCTAATCCGACTGTCTGAGCGTCATCGAATCATCAACTCTATCGTCATTCTCCGGACTAGCATATCGTGACAATGAAGACTTCTGGTCCGGAGCCGGAGGGATGACTGCAATGATGATGATGATTCGGAATAGAAGGCAGCAGCATCACGCAAAACTACCAAAACGCACGCTAGTTTATATTGGATGAAGACAGACAGAATGAACCAGTCGTCCAGCTCATTCTTATTGTTTCCAGTTTTTATCTACATGGCTCTCTACGTTTTTCCCATTTGAATGTAGATTCCTGTGATAGGAAGGCCGAAGACATCTAAACCCTAGTTTTGACAAATTCCAAGCATTCCATGACAACACTTTCTATAACTCCATTTGAAGTATTTTTGCTACAGAAGCCTTTGAATCAATAAAATGGGCATTTTAGCACATTCAAACTTATAAAGCTAGGATCACAGAAAAACCATATACACTCAAATACACTTGCACTTTGAGCTAAATTATCTCAATTTTCAGAAGAGACATCTAAAATGTGTTAAATGATAAAATATTTGTCATAACTTCATTAACATCTTATCAATTGACACATTTTCGATATCTCTTAGAGAAATGGAAATAATTAAGCTCAAGTATAGGATGGCCTCCGATTAGATTTATTTACGGTAACTGGAAGCGTGGTTCTGAAACCAAATTCTGAGCCAAAGTTTCTTGTATGAAAAGGTTCCAGTTTGATTTATCATCTTACAGCCTGTACTTGAATTGCCCTGACCGTATAAATCAACCCATTTTTTATTGGTTCCTGTGAAAATAATAATAATACATTTTTAACTGATAAAATATTTTTGATGTTATGACGACAGTTTTATTAGTTGACCATCTTTCGATATCATCCACAGGAATCGTAAAAAGTGCCTTAAAGCTACCGTAACCACTCATGTTCTGTTTAGAAAATCCATGATCACAAAAACAGTTAGATATTTTTAGCTTACAATTAGAAGGAATTCTAACAGATCTAAATGTTCTAATTTATCAAAATCATTTTCTTCTTCAACAGTTTGTCATCTGTTGCTCTTCTCTTTCCCATTTCCCTCTTCTTCACCATATGGTGCACAATTAGAACAGGCGATAAACACAGATACAAATTCCGTGAAGATGATTCCTGACGAAATCGTTTCTCGCGAGAATTAATTACTCGTTCCCTTCGTATTCCCCCCTCCTGATGACATCTTCTTCATTCATACAGAATTTTTGAGTGTTTTGCATGTCAGAATAGGAGCCAGGTGTGCGATTAAAATCCTCCTCATCCAGCAAAAACTGAGGGACACGCACCCATCTTAAGAAAAAAAAAGTAGAAATGGGACAGCTAATGATATGTGTTCAATGGAGACACCTGGGTGTGTGATATGAGCCACAATTATATGTATTTTACAGGGTTCGAGATCCGCCAAAACAGTTGACAAACACCAATCCATCGAAAAGACATCGAGAGAGGTAAGCAAGGGGATCATCGAGAATGTTTAGAAGATTTGGGTATGACTACAGTAATCACTTATTTCAAAATCAATGAAATATTATTTGAACCAGCAGAATTCAGTAACAGATTCCTAAAATGTGGGAGGTACCCGAAAATTATATCCAACAAGCGAACTCTATGTTTTTTGCAACTACCGTTTTCCTAATTTCCAGAATTACCGTACTTCTTCTAACAGAAGCACACCCAAGCTTTCAACTTTGAGCTCACATATCTCATTTCCTGTATTTCCTGACAATGTGGTCAACTGAAAAAATATTTATCATAATTTCAAAAATATTTTGTCCGATAATCGTTTTTTTATCTTTCAGAGAAACCGGGATAGCTCAAAGTGAACGGTTTAGCTAGACTTCTATTAGGGGTGATTCGGTATATATTTAATTTCCACCTGACATTTTTCTAATGGGAAAATTTTTAATGGAAATGGTCCACTCTTCAGAATGAATATGTTTTAATAGTTCTTCCGATTTTTATGAAAACTGATATTCAGAAATCTGAAAATAATATTCTGGACAATCGGAAACTAAACCTCAAGCTTCACACTGGTTTGTGTAAAATTGAAACTGTCCTATTGTAGAAAAACCACAGAAGTTGACAAAATTTTCAGACTAAATGGAGAACTCGAAACCGTTGCGATGCTCCTTCCCTACGACGGCGCAACCATCAGCCGATTGGATAAACTTTCAGTTCTTCGACTTGCTGTCAGTTTCCTCCAATGCAAAGCTCACTTTCAAGGTATATCAACGCAACCTTTTTGTTTTTATTATGTCACAAAGAATCCATTCTTCTTCTTTTTGCCTCCGAACGCCTTCTCAGAAGTCTCTCTGATGCAATATTGACATGCGTCCGATTCGGGGCAAAGGTGACAATTACCCGTGCAAGCTGTCACATTCTTTCCGTAACCACTTGATGATCATACCCTTGACATTCTCTACCTCTCTATAGATTCTATGATCCTTCGGACGGTGGTGTTTATATAAGGAAAAGGTGTATCATGGGCATCTTGACATCTTCTTGATATTTGATATACACACACCAATATGGCTATTAATTTCGGAGATGGATGGAGGGAGAAATGGGAGAGAAGTTTGAAAACAAAATATAAGGGAATGAAGTGTGCAACTGGAACTGAGTTCCAGACCAAAACTAGAGCAACAGACAAAAAGATTGATTTCAATTTCCATTCTAACTGTTTCAGAAGCTCTTCTAGTCTTATGTTCTCTTTTATTTTTTTTCCAACGAATTTCTCTGATGATGAAAAGCTCTAGATCATTCCAAGTTTGAAAAACCTCCTATAGTCCTCTTCTTCTTCCTTATTCTGCTTTACGATCCTCTTCAAATCTTAACAAATGTCGTCGAAATGAGTCCGTTTAGTACTAGCGGACGACTCCGTCATTTTCATCCGTCACGCCTACATTATTCACTCGTTCTTTTTGCGGCTGCCAACAGATGCATCAGTGATAGAGTGTTTGGTATCGAGAGAGTGTTCTAGAAAAATAATACAGTAGGAATGGGAGGACTCCGGAGAGGCGGCGCAATTAGAAGAGGAAGATGCTCTGCTTGCTGCTGCCTTCGCATGTATGTTATGTCTCTCAAGTGATAAATTGGGCATCTCGATTGAATGCGTGATGATGGGGGCCAGATGAAGTAGTAGGCTTTGAAGATGTCTTAGAAAAAGAAGAAAACGTTAAGAAAACGGAAGAAGAGGGATTGGAAGTTGATCACTTCGTGGAGATGGAATACGTGAGACTGTGCTTTCATGAGCATCCTTTTTTTCTGGCACAAAAAGCGGATATGTAGAGGACAAACACCGATGGTAGTGGCAGAAGGTCCCCCAGCAACAACTACTATAACCTAGAACCTTTTTAGTTAAGGTATTTGTCGTTGTGCGATCTTCGGCAACGATACAAAACAATAATGATACCAATGAAAAGAACATATTTTTCAGCATGCCTCCACAATTCTCAATTCCTCTCTTCTGGATTCCCATTGTCTACGCATTCATACTCTTATCAACCACATGCTCCAATACCGTTTTCCAACAAGGTTCCAACAATATTTGATCCTCGAATCGGAACTCCACTACTGGACCCAGAAGAAGCGAATTTCGAAGAAATAGCTCTGAAATCTCTCGGAGGATTCATTCTCGTTCTGAACGATAACGGAGAAATCTATTATGCATCTGAAAATGTGGAAGGATATTTAGGATTCCATCAATCTGATATCCTACATCAACCAGTCTATGATCTCATTCACTCCGAGGATCGCGACGATATTCGACAACAACTAGACGTCAATTTCCATATTCCGACTTCTCCTTCATCTTCTTCATCCAGCTCACAGTTGGATATTTATTCTGCGCGTATGTTTTCCAAGCCTCATTCCAAAAGTTACTGTATCTGCTCCACTGGTAGTCCACCCATACACTTTGCGCTCAATTATCTCGATTCCTGTGAAAAATATCAAAAATCTATCAACTGATAAAACATTGGTGATATTATGATAAAGAATTTAACAGTTGACATTTTTTCGATATCATTCGAATGAACCGAGATAATTGCTAAAACGTTGACGCTTTGGGAGGCTCTTCAAATATATATTTTCCGGTAGATCCGATTTTTTTCAGAAAATTCCAAATATCTGGATCGAAATGTGAATGCCAGATTCAGATGCCTACTTGATAACACTTGTGGATTTTTGGTATTCTATCAGGATGGTGCGCCTATAATTTTCTCGTTTTCAGAGAATCGATATGCGTGGAAAATTGATGTCTCTTCATGGACTTCCAACTTCTTATGTGATGGGAAGAACTGCTTCAGGACCGGTTCTCGGGATGATTTGTATCTGCACGTAAGCCTCTTTATACGAATTCTACAACTTCTGAACCTTCGATTTTCGATCTGAAGCTTTCAGACCATTTGTTCCCCCATCAACATCTGATTTGGCGTCAGAGGATATGATTCTAAAGACGAAGCATCAACTCGATGGATCACTTGTTTCTATGGATCCAAAGTAAAATATCCATCTGAACCTTTAAATTCTCTGAGTCCAAACCTTTTTAATTTTCAGAGTCTATGAAATGCTGGAAATCCATGATTCTGATCTCCCAATGTCGCTTTATAATCTTGTCCATGTGGATGATGCGGTTTGTATGGCTGAAGCACAAAAAGAAGTGATCAAAAATGGGTCATCTGGAATTCTAGTCTATCGTCTAGTCAGCACTAAAACTCATCGAGTATATTTTGTACAAAGTTCGTGTCGATTGTTTTATAAAAACAGTAAACCGGAATCAATCGGGTTAACCCATAGATTATTAAAGTAAGCGAATATAATTAAATCAATTAAGAATAAGAAAAATAAATTTCAGTGAGGTCGAAGGAACGATGCTTTTGGAGAAAAGAAGCTCTTTGAAAGCGAAATTGCTGTCTTTTGACGATTCATTTTTACAATCTCCCAGGAATCTACAGTCCACAGCTGCACTTCCGATTCCTCCAACTATCAAGGAGGAGCCTGATGGGTACGTTCCAGAGAGAAATATCCATATTCGCTCTAATAGAAGCACTTTGAGCTCAATTATCTCGGTTCCTATGAGAGATATCTAGGATCTGTCAAGTGATGAAATACTGTCTATGTAATGATAAATTAATTCTCAGAAAAAATATTGCTGATGTCTCTCATAGAAACCGAGATAATTGAGCTCAGAGTGGTTGATTGTATAACCGAAACAAATCAGAAAGAGTTGAGCTTTAAAAAAAATAGATTCAGAATATAAGTGATTTTGAGTTTATGCAACAAATCAAATAAGAAAAAATTCAATCAAAAAATTCATTGATATTATGCATCGAACAAGACAATCAGAAGTTTCATAAATCTCGCTATTTCTTCTTTTTATCAGCTCCAAAAACGTCTCCACCAACAGCAGCCAATGTCTGATAGTTAGGATCCATAGTTGCCGCTTTCTTATTCTTATCAGTCGGTTGAATGGGTTTCTTATCCCCTCCACCAGCACCTCCTGCCTTCTTATCAGCACCAAATACATCTCCTCCGACTGCTGCCAATGTCTGATAGTTGGGATCCATTGTTGCTGCTTTCTTATTCTTGTCAGCTGGTTGAATTGGTTTCTTGTCTCCACCGGCAGCCCCTCCTCCACCATCTTTCTTGTCGAACACGTTATTGTTGAGACCAGCCAGAGTCTGATAGTTCGGATCATGGGTAGCTGCTTTCGCGTTCTGATCAGCTGGAGCAGTTGGTCCTCCAGCTCCTCCTCCAGCAGCTCCTCCATCCTTTTTATCAAAAACATTGTTGTTCAATCCAGCCAATGTCTGATAGTTTGGATCGTGAGTTGCAGCCATTCCTGGTTTGGCACCAGCTGGTGGAGCAGCCCCACCTCCAGCAGGTGGACCTCCCTTTTTGTCGAAACAGTCGTTTCCGATGCCAGCAAGAGTTTGGTAATTGGGGTCATGAGTCGCTAAAACAGAAAATAAATTTCGTGGAAAATAAAGTTTTTCCTTACCAGCCATTCCAGGGCCTCCAGGCTTTGGACCTCCAGCTGCGGGAGGGGGAGGTGGTGGAGCTCCAGCTGCAGGTGCCGCGGCAGGAGAGTCTCCAGCAGTGGAAGCAGCTCCAGCAGGTGCTGCCGAACTGTCCTTATCCTTGTCTTCGGTTTTCGAAGATCCTTCTCCATCTTTTTTGCTCGGCGTATTGTCCCCACCGCTTTCAGAAGGTTTCGCCTTTTTCTGAAAATATTGAATTGACGGTGATCCTTAAGGAAGCGAAAACTCACTCCTCCACATCCTGGCAACACGAGAAGAGTGGCAACGGAGCCGGCAGTTGCCAAGTTCAAAGCAATTCCAATGATATCTTGAACGTCCATAGATAGCGTCGTTAGTCGCGAACTTCCAGTTGACTTGCTCTGAGAGAGTGCACACACTTCGAAGACGAATTGGTGGACAAAAATATTGGGAATACCGAAAAAAGATTAGGAGATAGTGGCTGGTAGGATAACGTGGATAGACTGTAGGACTTTTTTCTATTTGAGTGTTCACACGTTGCTTTTCGAAACAACTTTTTAGGTCATCATACAATCCCCATTACCCTTGCTTATACAATTGCTTGTTTGTATTTAATGTTCCTACTGTAGTTTTCCAAAAACGAATTGACACATTTTTTCTCTCAAATTCGTGCTTTGTTGTACATAAAGCTGAACAATCAAGGGGGAATTTTTCTATTACACAGGTGATTCGCGAACAATCCGTTACGGATTCTCCGCCATTCGCGCGCGGATGAAATAGGAATCGTATACGGATCGTACGCGAATCCGTAACGGATCCGTTTGCGACTCATTTCTGGAAAACCCCGTCGCTCCTTTTTTTCAGTTTCTATTATTTTTTGCTGAATTTTATGATAGTTGTAGACATTTTATTCAATAATTTATTAAGAAAACATATAAGAAAAACAATCAAACGTACAACAAAGTTCGAGAATTATGAAAATCCTTTTTTTGTGTTGTTGAACGATCAGCCGAAACCAAAGCAACCTGCAAAAAATTTAGGGATTTTTCAGAAAACGCAGCATATTGTTTACCTATTAGTTATATTCTCATTTTGCTCTCCGGTTTTCAAAACTTGTCCTATTTTCAGCGTTTTGATCGGTGTAGTAGATGTCCATCGCTGAAAATTTGAAAAGTCACTGATTCGAAAACTAATGTATTTTTCACTTACCTTCAGCTAGCAACGTGCTTTGAGCAAAAGTGAGCTTCAAATCGACCTTTTTTGTGCATTTTGCTCACGGAAATGTTAAGTGATATCTATAACACAAAACCTGTTTTTCGAAGAATAAATTTGTGTCACAAACCTTTTTTCTCATAGAATCGCCTTTTGAAAATTTTGATAGACAGAAATCGGCATATTTGCCAAGTAAATGTGAGAAAACGGCAAAAAATGAGTGGAAAATACAAAGAAAATAATGCAAAAATATGATGGAAGAGTTAAGAGGAAGCTAGTCCCTCACAACTAGGCCATCCATAACGGATCCGTTCGCGAATGCGCATAGGAACTATCTCTCGACCTCCAGCTGCATCCGTATCCGGTCCGTACGCGAGCTCCGTATCCTATCCGATTGCGAATAATGAAAAAACGGATCCGTTCGCGAACTCAGATTCGCGAAACTGTCCGTAACGGACCCGTTACGGATAGAAAACCCAGTGGACACCGAAACGGATCCGTTCGCATTTTACCTGTGTTGTTTGCCAATGTTTACAAAATGTAGTTATCGCCTTTTTTGCTCATCTGACCAAGACTATGAATTTTAAATTTTATGAACATCTTTTCAGACTAGAACCATCTACATCCACTGCTCTCTTCTCAACACTTCCTGTTCCTCCAACCAACACTCCATCGAAAACTAATCGTCGAAGAAAAGAGAATCCCGATATGGTGGTACCTATTCCAGGTACAGTACCACCAGCACAACATTTTGAAATGCAAATGTTTGATCCATCATGGAATCATGGAGTACCATGGGTTCATGATGTCTATCATCAATATCCACAGGCATATCCACCTCCACCAGTGGCACCAATAGTCGGTTATCCAGAGGTTCCGATTCCACAAATCGACTATTCGGCATGGCAGCAAAATGGTGAGATAATCTTGATCTGGGCTAAAATAGAAAACGGATTTCCAGATGTCCAAGTGCAAATGCCAAGTCTTACTCACGGATTCATCCCAGATGCACAGAAAGTAAGAAGTTTGAGAGTTAATAAACCAGAGTTTCAGGTTTACAGATTATTGAGCTTATTTTGACTAGTTATCTCATTTAATCCAATATATTTGTTTAATTCTTCTAGTAAATTTATACAAAAAAGCAAGATTTGGTAAGTTACATCAATGAAGAACGGAACACACAGAACCCTCAAAATAGTAGTTTTGACTAAATATTTAAATTCAGGATTTAAACATCTTTTTCTATTTTTGTTCAAAAACAGTTTGATTCGTATTTTCTTATCGATATTATATAATTGGTCCGTTTTTTATAAGTAAAATAATTTCGATCCGGTGAGTTGATTAAAAGTATTTAAATCCTGGTTAAACTACAGTATCGGACTAAAATGTTTTCAATGCTTTATGCTTTATCATTTCCAGATAGTCCCTCCTCCACACCAACCGATGACCCATTTCTCCGATTATCCAGTCCCCACAACTCATCATCATTACCATCTACACCATCATCATACGTTGAAACAAGACAACTTTCATTTGATCTCAGAAGTCACCAATCTTTTAGGGACATGAATAAGAAAGAGAAATAAAATGTGTCTTTTCTTTTGGTTTACGATCCTTAAAACCCACCCATCCAACTACAGTAATCATTGGGATAATCGTCTCGACGCACACACTTTTTATTGTGCCTTTTTTTCCTTTGAAACATGTGTCGTATTTGTCGACAGAGGCAATCGTTTTATGGCTCTTTAAATGGGAGGTATGACGATTAGAAATGATGTTGCGAGGCTGTCAGAATTCGAAGAAAATTGAAGGAGCGATGTCAAAGTACAGTTACCGTATATCCTCATATAGAAGTCAATCCAAACCGTCAACTTTGAGCTCAATTATCTAGATTTCTGGGGAAAATATAAAGAGTTTGTCAACTGATAAGTTGTTTATCATAATATCACCAATCAGTTGACAAATTTTTTCCCAGGAATCGAGATGATAAAATTCAAAAATGATGATATGGGGGAGCTGGAGGAAATGCTGAAGTGGCTTTCAAGCCAAAAATACTACTGATTCGAATTGCTTCACGAAAAAAACAGTAGTTGATTGCTAGCATTTATTGATTCATTGACATAACACAACAATTAAGCACAGAATTTTTTGCATCCAAGTTGCTTGAGAGACACGAGATGTGGGTACATGTTTCCATACGACGAGGTCAGATCCGCATTCTTCACCAATCCCTCACATGGGTTCTTTGCAACTCCCAGACTACCGCATCCGGTCATCAGCAACTGCTGGGCTCCGGACCATTCAGTTGGAATGGTGAAGGATGGGGAACAGATGATGCACAATGGATTTTGAGCAGCACACGATGTCTGAAAGTGGATTTATATTGGGTTCATAAGGGTTCGAACTGCAATGGTATGCGTTTGCGCTCCAATGAAAAGGGGCGTGTCAAAGTTTTGCTCCCATTGAAAAAATGGGAGCGAGAGAATTACATCTCCATGCAACATAGTGAGAGACACAGAGAAAAATTTAGCGCGAAAATCAATTTTCCAGCTGACTTCTCGTCAGAGTGCAACCGCATAGTTTGATTCCTGTGATCTGGTAACTTACTGCAAGAAGAGCGACAAGGAGAAGCGAGGAGAGGAGAGCGAACTTCATGATTTTTTAGAATTCTTTCCAGAAGATTCTATTGGAATCGAATAGTGAAGATATGAGTCGCGGGTACCCGTTTTATACGGAGAATTTCATGGGAATGAACCGGCCGTTCCCATCAGAAGAGCTGGGAAGCCGACAAAAATACACCTTTGAAATCAGCCGCTGTGAAATCGAGAAGTCGTCTGAAGTTGGACAGTTTCCCATGGAAAGTCACAGGTAAAATGCGAACGGATCCGTTTCGGTGTCCACTGGGTTTTCTATCCGTAACGGGTCCGTTACGGACAGTTTCGCGAATCTGAGTTCGCGAACGGATCCGTTTTTTCATTATTCGCAATCGGATAGGATACGGAGCTCGCGTACGGACCGGATACGGATGCAGCTGGAGGTCGAGAGATAGTTCCTATGCGCATTCGCGAACGGATCCGTTATGGATGGCCTAGTTGTGAGGGACTAGCTTCCTCTTAACTCTTCCATCATATTTTTGCATCATTTTCTTTGTATTTTCCACTCATTTTTTGCCGTTTTCTCACATTTACTTGGCAAATATGCCGATTTCTGTCTATCAAAATTTTCAAAAGGCGATTCTATGAGAAAAAAGGTTTGTGACACAAATTTATTCTTCGAAAAACAGGTTTTGTGTTATAGATATCACTTAACATTTCCGTGAGCAAAATGCACAAAAAAGGTCGATTTGAAGCTCACTTTTGCTCAAAGCACGTTGCTAGCTGAAGGTAAGTGAAAAATACATTAGTTTTCGAATCAGTGACTTTTCAAATTTTCAGCGATGGACATCTACTACACCGATCAAAACGCTGAAAATAGGACAAGTTTTGAAAACCGGAGAGCAAAATGAGAATATAACTAATAGGTAAACAATATGCTGCGTTTTCTGAAAAATCCCTAAATTTTTTGCAGGTTGCTTTGGTTTCGGCTGATCGTTCAACAACACAAAAAAAGGATTTTCATAATTCTCGAACTTTGTTGTACGTTTGATTGTTTTTCTTATATGTTTTCTTAATAAATTATTGAATAAAATGTCTACAACTATCATAAAATTCAGCAAAAAATAATAGAAACTGAAAAAAAGGAGCGACGGGGTTTTCCAGAAATGAGTCGCAAACGGATCCGTTACGGATTCGCGTACGATCCGTATACGATTCCTATTTCATCCGCGCGCGAATGGCGGAGAATCCGTAACGGATTGTTCGCGAATCACCTGTGAGTAAAACTATTGTCTAGTTTCGAGAAAAATTAAACCGAATTATCCATTCTGCAGAAATTAGGTCAGTTAACTTGCGGTCAGGTTCTGTAATCTAGTGGATGTTCAATTATTCAATTCATGTCTTGCTGACTTTCAATCTAAACTTTCGAGTCGATTTTCCAAGGGGTTCCGATGGTCCGTCGACAGTCCGTCAACAGCCCGTTCTCCTTCGGCTATCCAACTGTTATTTAGCAGTTTTTCACCGGTATCCCTTGACAGGTGTAATCAGATTCTAGGGATTACTCATCTCCGAATCTGTGAGTTTCACATTTTCTTTCGAATCTTCCACAAACCCGGCAATATTGAAAAATTCTATGCTGATTCTAGATTTCATAATTTTCAACTTTATTCAGATTACAAAAATTATCCAGATTAAAGTAAAATCTCAAAATTATAGTATCCTTTCCCAAAATCCATTCACTTCTGTGGTTGGTGATGTTTCTCGCGTAGAGATTCTGTCCAATTCTTGGTCATTTCTTCTTGCTGAAAAAAATTATAGCTTTGCTGGAAGAATACATTTTTAAAAAGTTCAGTTTCATTCAGAAATTCCCATGCCGTTAAACAATACATACATAATTCGATTTTCTTGCCGCCTACACTTGAATTCGAAAATATAAAAAGGTGTCAAAAGTCTTTGGAGGCTTCACACTTTTCCGAATACTAAAACATTGAATCTATGAAGTTCGTGGTGGTTCTGGCGCTTCTTTTTGTGGCTTTTGGATTGGTGGTGAGTAAAATACCGTATTTCTTCCAAATAAGAGCTCATCTAAACCGTTAACTTTGAGCTCAATTATCTCGATTCCTGTGAAAGATATAAAACATTTTTTCAGATAATAAAACCTTGGTGATGTTATGATAAGTAATTTATCTGTTGACGGATTTTGATATCTTTTACAAGAGTCTAGATAATTAAGCTCAAAATTAACGATTCAACTTTCCTCCAACAAAAACCCCAACTTTATTAGTAAAATTCAGATTCTACATTAGTTTAAAATGTTAGAAAATTCCTTCCAGAAAACTTCTGCCCTCCGACAATCAGACGATGGGGTTCCGAAAGCTGTGTGCCTGGTTTGCGATGGAATCATCCTAATTCCGGAAACCGACGATCAAGCTCAAATCATGTTCAAACTCGCTTGTGACAGTATTGAGAACTCGGTTCTCTCCGGAGCGTGCCGAGCATTGGCTTCTGCAATCCACAAAACCAATACGTGGCCGTGGTGCAGATGGATGCTCAACGCATTGAAGGGACCAGCCTGTGCCATTTTGTGTCCGAAATAATTCCCAATAAATCTTTTTGTGATTTAAGAAAGTCCCTCACCTACTGCAGAAAAAAAAGAATAGAACATTTGCACCTTATATGGATTAGTGAATCCCTAATACTCATAATATACACCACAATATCATGTTCATTTGACACCTTGAGTGTGTTCCAGCTGTCATTATTTTCCCTCAAACCATATGACATCGATCAACGATTACATCGTCTACGTGTCTGTTTGGCAACAAGGGGTCATGAAAATTCACAGGTGTGGTACAAGGGAAGACATCAGGTTATGATGTATTGGTAAAAGTGGAAGATAGGATTTGGTGGTGGAAAAACTGAAAGTCATTCTAACAACCATAGGAGACATGTTTAAACAATGGGGCTCCTATTTTGACCATCGAATCAATAGGCGACAAAAACCTTCACTCTAAATGTTCACTCGAATTTCCAAAAAGTAATTTTTCAACTTGCCTGTCTATCATTGCTCTTTGGCATTCCTCCTCCACGTTTTCTAAACTTTCCATGCTCATCGACATCCTCATATCCCTCGATATAGGTGTCTGCAATTCAACTATGTTTCTTGTAAACTAACTTCCAAACTAGCCATTATTCCATGGTGGACGATTGTCAATTGTCGATCGATTAGGTTGAGCTTTGCGACTTCTGGATCTCTTTCGTTCCTTTCCAGAATCTACTCCGTTTTGTTGGAGTTCCTGTAAAATTAGATAGTTTAGCAAGGAAATACGGTAAGACTTACATATCTGTCAACGTGGGACATCACTTTTTGTATAGATGCAGTTTTGGTTCGCAAGAAGGAAAATACGGAAAAAGGGGAAGAGAATGGCTATGGCGATTCGCCAAAAATATTTTATGCGAATGCGCAACAAGTCGTCATAGTGACCATTCACTCTCGAGATGCGCACTCGAGTTGTATAGTTTTGAATAATGGAGACTCAGAGCTTTCGAGAAAAGAAAATACGGAGAAGATCGAAGTTCAGGAATTCTAGAATTTGAAATGGAGAAGCTAGTTGCATCGCGAACAAATTTTCCAGACAACTCATTGCAAGAGATGTACAATCATGAAAACCTAGGTATCTTAATTTTCGAAATTCTCTCATCAGATTGTTTGGGGATTCAAATTACCTGAGTCTCTGAATCTTGAATCTTTTTTAATTCTTACGCTCTGAATTTGTTGAATTTGAATCTACGATTCCAATCTCTATGATTGTGAAGATCCAAAACCTAGAGGACTTTATAACACTCAAAATAAATTACAAAATTACAAATTACTTTAAAAATCATAATACTTCTCCGACTTCGTATTGGCTCATGTAACTTGGAAACCGTGGAATCCAGAGTTTAAAGATTTGAGAATAACCGGATACCGGATACAGCAAGATCCAAGTAAAATCGAACATGCTATGAATCACCAGAAAATTTGAAGCTTGTGAGATCTGGTGTCATTCATAGATTGTGTCTGCTGTAATTTGTAGCATTAGAGATTATCGAGATCCATAGTTAATAGTTGAATTTCAAACCATTTCAAAATTTGAGAAGTTATGAATCTTTGTGTTAGTATCGAAACTAAAATTCGACAAAATAAACTTTTAACCACTTCTTATCTATCCTAAACAACAGCTTATACTGCACCACCGTATTTCCTCAAAGAGAAGCCTATCCAAGTTTGAGCCAATTTATCTCGATTTCTGTAAAATATATCGAAAAGTTGTCAACTAACATAATGTTTGTCATTATATCGCCAATTTTTTTATCAGTTGACACATTTTTGATATCTTTCACAGGAATCGAGATAATTTAGTACAAAGAGAACTGTTTGGCCGTTCTATTAGTTGTTGAATTTACTTTCTTTTTTGCTTTCTCGATTTTACAGAAGCCTTTTTCAGAACCTCCAACGAAATCTATCGCATCTTCTACGGTCAATCAGTTCAACTCCCACTGCTCCGAATCCCAATTTCTTTTCCTTTCTGGAAGACGGCGTTGTGTGAATGCGTGAAGTAAACGTGGAGACGTGGAGAGCATTCGTTTTGTTTATTTAGAAGATGTCGTCGTCGATCGGCGGGGGTCGTGTCTCATTTTCAATTAGGCGTTTACATGGGTCGAAAGAAATAGAGAAAAAAGATTGCACACATGTATTTCTGCTTGTTTTCAAAGATTTTTTTGGTGTAATGAATGAAGAAGCTCCGTGTTTTTTTACTCTAGATTCTCCATTTGACAAGAAATACTGCTCGTTTTTGGGTTGAAAACAGCAAAACACACAAGAGTTCCGCATAGAATTCGAGGAACCTGGGTTTTTAGAAAATATGAAATTAGGAAATCTAAAATCGAAACAGTTTCTCCTACTTGGAAAAAGATCTAGTACAGCTCCAAAACAGGGACACAATGTCATTCTTCCCACAAGGAAAGTTTCATCTACAGGTGCTATTTTTTCCTCCAGGCAAGTCATGAAGGCTCATGAAGAGTTATGGACTCCATTTAGGAATAAAAGGCCAGGTAAATATCAGAAACCGAAAGCAAAAAGACCGATTTTCAAGATCGGAAGTTCACTTTTAAGACGAAATTCCAACTTTAAAATAGAAAAACAGATACCGTAATTCATCTAACAGAAGCTCAACCAAACGATCACCTTTGAGATGTTTTATCTCGGTTTCTGTTGAAGGTATGAACAATTTATCAACTGAAGAATTGTTTATCATAGCATCATAAATGTTTTGGTAGTTAACACATTTTTGATACTTTGTATGGAAATTGAGATAATTGAACTCAAAGTTGACGGTTTGGGTGGGCGTCTATTAAATGAATTACGGTAAATGCCTACTTTCCAACAAGAATACAGATAACTTTTCCTGAGATTTATTCCAATTACATATGTAATTTAGACACTATTTCTAGTGGTTAAAAAGTACTAATGTTTGGCAAAAAACGCAATTTTTCAGATAGGATTAAAGATTGGTGGGAATTTCTTTCACAAAGTTTTTATATTCAAACTAAGTTTAGTTGCGTTGTATCTCGGATTGAATATCCTGATTTTTCTATTCAAAGGTGTTTCTTATAATCTAAAAAAACAATAAGTTTTTGATATTTTTCACCGATTCCGAGAATTGGCTCAAGTACGAAATCGGCTCAAAGTTGACAGTTAGAGTGTAATTCTACTAGATCAGGCATACTTCTGGAAAATTTTGTTACCATTAATGAATAAATTTTGTATATTCAGCAAGTTCTTCATAACTTTTTAAACGAAGATCTACACAATTGGAGACAATACTTCCTTTTTATCGAGGTCAAGTGAAATCTGGAATTCAATGTGTACTCCCAAATATACTCCCAGAACTTTCTTAAATCAAAAAACTGTCTTTCTAATTGCAAGTTGTTTTTTTGTCTTTTTGAATTTCGTTGAACCGGCAAAAGTTGTTCGTGTTTATTTAAAAAGTCTTTATTTTTTCCTTCTAAATTATGCAACATGCATTGTCTCGGTGTGAGAAAATAGGGTTTTAAAAAACTGTCAGAAACGAAATGAGATGGATGGGAAATTGTCAAAAAGAACGAGAGATTTCAAAAGCGAAGATGAGAAAAGCAAAGAAAAAAAAAACTAAAGTACTTCCAATTATTGGCGGGAAATAAAAAGAAATAGAACCGATCATATAAGCTCATTTAAAACTAGATGAATCCTGTGAAAAAGAAATTACAGTAAACAGAAAAATAAGAAATGGAAAGCAGAAGAAAAAAGAGTCATGGAAGTTCGTATAAAACTTGGAAAAAGAATGTGGGAAAGAAAAATAATGTGAAGAGCCTAACTACAGTAACCGAATGAAGTGTTGATGGGATGAGAATATGGGCGACAAAAATACTGTACATTTCTGGAAAAGCGATGGGAAGCGAAAACGAATTGAGAGACCAAAATATTATCATTTTATCTGGACAATTGGAACCCGTTATGTGCTAATAAAATTAAGGAATCCGGGAGAGCTCAATAAGCTGGAGTCTCTACTCTTGGTGGGACCGAGGAGATGACGTTGGGGAAGACAGTGGGGATGGTGTCGACGTCTCCGCTTGCGAATTCAGACCTGGAAATGAATTTTTGTTTAAATTTTCTTAAGATTTTAATGTTTAAAAGTTTTGTAAAACAAGCTCCCTAGACCTCTTCAGAATTCGTAGACCTAATATTTCATAACGAGATGTTCATCTTCACAAAAGAGCACTTGAAAAAATTGAAAATGTTTCCCATCAACTATACGAACGGATCAAATCGCCCATTTATCATTCTGAGGATGGAGGCTCTTCACTTTTTAGGAGCAGGTCCCCTCTCATTTCTTTTTTTCGCCCGAAGAAAAGAAAAAGAACACGAAAAGGAGCACATACTAATCCGTATGGGGTCAATGACACTTCTTAAGCCTCTCGAACCACTTTTTTGGGGTTTCGAACAAAGTTACTAAAGGTTCAAGGCCTAGGATTCCGGTACATAAAAAACTAGGCCCCATAGAACAGAAGGAGCTGCTAGAAAATAGATAGACAACTTTGCCCCTCACTATCAGGAAAACGTCACGGATAACAACTTTTTGTGAATTGAAGTGAACAAAAAAATTAAGCGGATTATGTTCCGAATTTTCTTGTACATGTACAAGCACGCACGGTGTTCAAGAGGCTGTCAATCAAAGGAATTCCCGAGATAACAAAATAATGAAACCTTATACAGACAGCCTGTCATTTTTGAAAAAAAAAGAAGGAAAAGAAGTATTAGTACCTGCTCACCTTCACCTGCTCACCTGCTTCATTTGGCGGCGTCGTCTGAGGTGGCAGAAGAGAAATCTGTTGGCTCTGTGCTGCCTGTTGAGCTATCAGCTGGAACATGAATGGATTCATGCGGAAGATGTTGGGATCTATCCGAGAGAACATTTCCATTTGTTTCTTCATCGCCGATTGGATCAGAAGGCTATTTGATGTCATATTCTCGTCAGAAGATGGTGGAGAGTCCTGAAAATGTTTGAAAATATATCTTGAATATATGACTTGCTTTCTGAAACGTTAAGTCCCTTTGTAGTATAACAATGCTTCTAACTACCCATTTTTATTGCTCTATGGTACTTTCAGAAAATGTATAAAACCATTCCATCTTCCTCCTCATCATCCTCATCATCACAACGTGTTTGTTGTTAAAGCGGCATATTTCTGTCGGCTTCACACCTCACACATAAGTTTGCTCTTTCCCTTCACAAAAATGATTCATACTGGTTTACATCTCAATAAACCCGTGTGCAGTACAAGGCGAGAAGAAGGAGTCTCTTTATTTGTTCCTCACACTAAACATATACCCCGGGACGCCGTAGTTTTTAAGTCCATAAGGTTTTTGTGTGAAACTATAAAATCTATACAATTCCGAATGTCTCACCTTTTTCGATGAATCGTCATCTGAAGTGGTGACATCGGCAATGGACCACATCTTTGGTTTTCTTTTTGGCGATTCCGAATCGTCTGGGATTGGAGAGTTCTGCTCCTTCTTCGGCGTCTGAAGATCATCAGATCCCCCTGATCCTCCTGAAGGTGTTGGAGATGCCAGATGAGGTTTTCCAAAGAGCGATTCTCCTTTCCTCTCAGAATTGATAGAGGTAGAGCTGGATGGACGGTTCATATCATCATCATCCTCATCTTCATCATCATCACATCCATCTCCTCTTCTGTTCTGTGGGGACCACGTCATCTTGTTCTCCTTCTTCAGTCGTCGTCGAGCGTTGGCAAACCAAGTGGACACCTGAAATCAGAATTCTCTTCTTTTAACTTTTCAAATACCAAGTACATCTAATTTTTGGCGCCAAGGTTAGACCAAACATATACAAGTAATTCTGTTGCATTTGGGGTTTGAAACATTTCTCGTATTGTCTATATACACACTCAAGAAACACATTAATTAAGCGGGAGAGGTGTCATCATCGCTTATCTAGTCTTTTACATCTTTTTCTCCCCTTTTTGGTGGCATCGGTCAGAAAAAAGTGAGAAAATGATGATACATACAGAGGTGGCTAATGTTACAATAACACTGCGGGAGAGGACTACCAGAAGTAGTACTAAAACAATCATCTAGTGAGAAATGAATTAATCCATGACACTAATATAATGAGCAAACATTGAATAACGGGGATTACGGTTGCAGGGATATGAGATTGTTTAGAAAACATACCTGCGTTAACGTCATTCCAGTTCCAACTGCCAGCATCAGCTTGTCATTTTTTGATGGATACGGATTCTTACGATGTGCATGAAGCCAATCTTTCAATGGTGCTGTTGCTTCCCGAGTCGCATTCCTTTTCTTCATTCCATCCAATCCATATGGATGGTACAGACGATGAGCATCTCCAAACATGAATGGCATTGGTCCTGGACCACCAGCAGCCATCAAAAGTTCTGGTTTAAAATCTGCTGGGATTCCAGGTGGGAACATTGGAACGCCTGGGAATACTAGATTTGGTTGTTGAGCAGCTGCAGCTTGAGCGGAGAGGAATTGAGCCATGGCGGCTGGATGAATTGGGAATTGACTTAAAATATTGGATGGGATGATTCCTCGAAGGGCATCAGCAGAGGGTGGAGCCGGAGTTGTTGTTGATGGCGTTGAGGGTTCTTCGACTTTTAATGCTTCAAGTTTGCACTGAAAAAAGAAACAGGAGTTTAAAGGAAGCATTTAATTAGGACATCAAGATTGGGATTTGTAGATTTTTCTTCTTTTTGATACTCGAATTTCAGAAGGTTGAATTCTAGACCCCCATGAGTTAAGATCCCAAACTAACCTGACCGACGATAGGCATCATTGCGAGGTAATTAGATGATTTCTCAGAATTGTTGATTGTTGTTAAACACGATTATAGAGTATGCGGTCTGAATTATTATCAATTTTAATTCCAGCAGTTTTTTTTTCGGATGAGGCGACGACAAAACGGAGCAGAAGGGAGGAGTCAGAAGAGTGATAACAGTGTTGGAGTGAAAAGAACGAAAACGATAAAAAATACTTTTGATTGATAATTTGAGAAAAAGAAAGATGAGGGGGGGGGGACCTTATGTTCAACAACTTGTTGAGCAATCTCGATCTTCTCTGCAGATGCCCGCCGGCAGCGGACGGGCCGTGTCTCTCTCGCTCCTAAGCTCCGCCCCTCTACCAATAGACTGAAGGGGCGGGGCATGGAGGAGAGTTGAAAGGGGGAGGAAGATGAACATGCGTCTGAATAAATTGCAAAAAATAAAACATGTGTGAACACGAGTAGATTTGTAGTAAAAGATAATAAATGACTGACTGGGGAAGGAATCAGGGGAAATGAAAACCGAATCTCTCCTTTTTCGGAAACGGATAGGAGGTAGCATTTGTAGAATTGAACGGAAACAAATTGATGAAGAGGTTAGGAAAAAGGAGAGAGAGAAGGGAAATTGATAAGGCCAATTAGTAAATGTTCCAATCTAGTAAAATATAGAAAGAAGATAGAAGACATGGCAAATTTGGTTTAGAAGCGTGAATCTTGGAAATTAGGATTCTGACAGAAGATGTTGTGCAAACAAGAGGGACGGAGATGGTTGTAAACTTGCTCCAACATGACCAAAAGTGTGGCTGGAAATGGAATCCAGAAGCTTCAGTAAAATGTAAGAATGCATCGGGAAGAATTATAGAGGCACCGTATTTCCTCTAATAGCAGCTCATCCTAATCATCAATCTTGAACTCAATTATCTGGATTCCCATAAAAGATATCAGAAACTTGTCAACTAATAAATTATGTTCCATAACATCATCAATATTTTATCAGTTGACAACGTTTTTATATCTCTCACAGAAATCGAGATAATTGAGCTCAAAGTAGACGGTTTTAGTTGACTTCTATAAGAGGAACTACGGTAAGTTGAAGTGCCCAAAATATTCAGGACCGTTCTGAACCTTTTTGAAACTTTTGCCACCTGCTCCCCCGGTATACTGTATTCGGTGGACATGTGTCCACTTTACAAGAGGAAAAAAATGAGAAAGACTATCAGTGAAACAAGTGACCCGAACGAAAAACACAAAGACGTTTATTCTTTCAGAAGATGCTTACAGACAAAGAAGAAGAAGAAGCTGATGCGCGAACCTCAAGAATGAAACATTTAAAGAAGAAGAAGAAGAGTAGAGAGTAATTAGGTAATGGTCAGAACGGTTGTGTCGTTTTTTTGTTGGCATCAAAGAGAATAGAAGTTTAAAATGGCATGTATTCTCTCTGTTGTCCGAAGATGTGGGAGGACGACGGAGGTGTTGTAAAGAAGTGTAGGCGCCAACCGAGAGTGGCCAAATGAAGAAGATGATGATGATGAAGAAGAAGAAAAAGAAGAAGAAGAAGACGAAGTTGAAGACACCAGGTAAACGGTGTAATGCATTTACTATTGTGTGTCATTTTTTGTGTTAACATGTCTCTTTGGGTCATTCGGCCCCTTGTTTAGTTATTACAGCATGAAACAGACAGAAGAAATCATGTCACAACAACACATAGTAACATAAAAATGACTTTACATGGGGACGGAAGTTTGAAGTAAGAACCGAAATGCTTCACCAAATTGGTGTAGATTGATGTCAAACAATGATGAGGATGATGAGGAAGCATAGGGGAGGAGTCTCAAAAAGGGGCGGGACTTGGTGGCGGCCGCCGGAGGGGGGACGGACAGGAAGAGTGTGTAGACATGAGGTCGGAACAATTTATGAGGAGCATCACCAGAAGCAGAGTAAGAATGATAGAAGGGGTTCAGTTCTTCTGGGGAGCAACGTCGGTTAATGGGTTTTCGAAAACGGCTTCTAGTCCTACTTGCTTCTCTCTGAAGAGCGGTGTTTTTTTTGTAAAACCAGAAGGAATTACATAGATGGAGCGGTTGAAAGAAGTAGAAGAAGGAGAAGAAGTGGTTTGGGTTACGGTAGTTGTGTGTTTGAAGGGAGTACTGCTGTATTGAGTAATTAAAGGAAGCCGTTCGGGTAAAAAAAAGTTCTCCGTGGTCGTTTAGTGTAGTTAATAGAAATTCTAGAATCGCATTTTATCTAATTTGGATGCTTCTTCTATTTTTTTTTTTGAGAATGTCGATTTCAGGATATATCCAAAAACCAAGAATACTATAATGTTCTTGAATTTAGAAACCCTGATATATGTCTCCATTTTTATGTTGTCTATAATCTAGACATACTATACGACTGCATACTGTAGGTCATCTTATGGTATCCACGTATAGAAATCTAATCCATTATGAGCAATTCTTGACACTAGATTATCTATACAGTAATAATATTATGAGTACCTAATGTCACACATTCCCCCTACCAATAGATCCATCACCCTAATGCCTCAACACGTGTCTTCATAAAGAGGTCGTGAACTCCAAAACGGCCAGGTGTCGTTATTTTTTCAGTGACTCGATAAGATTCACATCTTTATATTCTGAGGACAGGGTCTACGGGAAATTTATGTCTTGTAATAAGACGAGGATTGAACAGATAATGGTGGTCCTACGGGGGGATAACGATGGGCAATGACAGAACAGTAACACTACTACTGTTAACATCTTGATTCTATTTAAGAAGAGATAAGAATGATACGCGGGACGATTTTCCGGAGACGGCAATAAAATTAGGTATTCATGGAAATCGGTACTCCTCCTCACCTAAAAAAAAACTCTGGGACATAACACACTTATTGTAGTAATATTGCCGTAGTGCGCTCTCGGTTCTCTAAAAATTCGAAAACGAATGATGTCGGAGCCGCGAAAAACTGTGTCTGTGTGTTTTGTGTATGTTTCCTGTACACGATGGGAGAATGGAGTGAAATGTTCAAACACTTGACAATCCGTGTTAACGATATGTTTGTCTCAGATTATCGACGCTTAACAGAGTGGGATGGGAAAGTGAGCATTTATCGTTCGCGCGAATGGCACCGAACTTGTTGGCCGATCAAACTACTACAGTAAGACCTAACTTGTAGACTTTAGGAGCCAGAGTTCATTTTGCAGCAGGGCGATCTGAAAAACTGATGTAGATGTCATTGAAGTCACACTGAAACACCGGAAGAGCTGCTTTGATTATCATGTCCTTTGACGCAGTTGCGACAGGATTCGCTCTTGCAGAAATACGTGTTTCCGGTAGTTATTCGATTTTTTGGAAGCAAAAAATACGCATTTCGGGTAATAGATGTACTTCCGACATAGATAACAGATCTTTTGACTTTTTTTAACGTCATCACAGAAAGTTTTTTTTGAGAAACCGGATTTAGCGTTCGAAAAAAAAGTCGAGAGTACTGTAGTTCAAAGGTGCACAGAGAGAAAATTTTGCGGGTCTCGAGACGAAAATAACTCCAGTGCATTACAAAACCGTTTTTCAACAGTTTTGCGTTTTTCTTTTCAAGAAAAAACTTTAAAAATTTGTGTTTCAGAACACGAATCGCCCATCTGCACGACACGAATCACCAAAATACATCGGAATTCAAAACGTTGTAAGTCGATCTATTAAAAACCAAAAGGACATCATCAACACCAGCCGGACATGAGCATGTACAACAAGCATGTTGAACAATGATGCGACCCCACCGCCAGCAGCAAAAATGCAAATGAGAACACATTAATTTGAGAAAACATATGCCCTTAAAGAAGGAAATTGCTTCAAAATGCGGCGCAAATATTAACCGCAGTGTACTAGAAAGTGGGGAGATTGAGGTTGGGCTCGATTACAAGTGGTTTCGAAACAGAAGCGAAAGGCTCCGAGAAGATGGAGTGGTGCGAAGTAAATGATTGCTCAGTTGTTTATCTACTTTACTCCAAGGCGCCGATATCTCCTTTTCGGCGAAACTGATATTGTTGTACCACCTTTTCGAGGCGATCTCTTTATTTGTAATGCTTCAAAATGTGGGTGCGGATATGGGGTCAACACCTGTCTGTAACCGAGACTGTATTAACTGTCTCTATCGTACGTTTGTGCACATACACGCACACAAATCTGCTTATAATTAGCAGGCGGCGGCACCCAGTTATCGGGGTGGTGGTCCTTCTATGTAACTCACCGGTGACACCAGTGTTATAATTAAACGATTAGACCGGACAACGACCGTCTTATATTCTTTCCTACTCCGGATTTTCGGGCCGTTACAAGTGTTCATCATTTGAATCTCTAAGCCTTAGAGTCTGGGGGTCAGGGTTGAGAGAGTTGAGAAGAGGGATAATAAACCTCTGAGATATCTATGGATACCTAATTAAGAGAAGACACTATTGCCTCGGAAAGTGTTTTGACACGAAGGCGTGTGCGCCTCTGAATTATCTGGCATTTCGATCTGTGGGTGTGATTCGTCTTGTTCCTAATTACCCCCAGAGTAATGTTGACATGGGGGTGAGAAGTTTAATGATGAGGCTGATTTTAATCTCTCTAGAATTTCGGTTGAAAAGTTAGTTTTGCCGATGTCAGGGAGGTATTCGAGTTTCCGGGAATATTTGAAGATCCGTTCTTTCAACTCGGTTTCTAGCTCACCGGAAGTTCAATTTCCGTTTGAAGCGTTTTTGAAGCTAAACCATTTTCGACTATGATGCAGATTTGAAATAGCTATGAGATCTAGATTGCTCGAAAGTTTAAGGATACATTTCCTAGAAAAAATAGTCTTCTTTTCCAGCATCATAAAAACTTGTTTCTGGGAAGTACCGGATTCCCAATGGATCACTTGTAAATGCTATTACCTTCATCATTATCTCATGTGTTGTTTTTTCTTCAATTAGCTGTCCGGAACACTAATAACAAAAATGTGTAGAGGTGATAATATTATCAGGTGTCAGGTGTCCACAGTGGTGGCGACGAAATAACATGAGAGCGATGTAAGACAACCTGAGACGCCTGTCCGTTATCCCTCGGATGCACCACGCCTAGTGGCGACCAAAACGACGTGTCGTAGTTGATAAATTGCAGGTCGTGTCGATGTTTTGAGAAATGTGAATTGGATTGTTGGGGTCCGAGAGAGATTGTTTATAATCAAAAATCCAAAGGACTCCCCAATAGTTTGTTTATGTTTCTGATTCGAATGACATTGTACACCACCGCAGGGAAACCACCGGCAATGACGAATGTAATCAGTTTCAATGTCTCAATTCTTTCTCTCCAATTACCACTGAAAAGGTCAATGGAGTGCAAAGGAGAAAGTAGAGGGGGTCCCGAAACACGCGTAGTGTTTCGTAATCTTGGCCCAATCAGATCTTCTGTCAAGATCTTCTGTTATAGCGAGGAGTTTTGATAGGCAGCCTTGCGCAACACTTTTGATTGACCCCAAAACTACTCGTTGACATCTTCTTTTGTTTCCTCTTCTTTTACCCACTTCTGGAGTCATGAAA
The DNA here is from genome assembly GCA_027920645.1 of Caenorhabditis nigoni. Classification (NCBI taxonomy): domain Eukaryota; kingdom Metazoa; phylum Nematoda; class Chromadorea; order Rhabditida; family Rhabditidae; genus Caenorhabditis; species Caenorhabditis nigoni. Next base: position 6,481,056 of record CP115864.1, read on the forward strand.
AGGGCTACACTACGATGAAAACGAAAACACTTTATTATCCAGTTAAGCGATGTCAACACTGCGACAGACACACTCCGGCGTGAGAACACAGTGTCTCTTCTACACCTGCTATGCTCATACAAGCGAGGAGTGCTATCTATTACGGACCCCCCCCCTGTTGTTTTAAATGGCTTGCAAACAAAAGGCGAGAAGGCAACGTGTGATGAGCGTATTGTGAAAGGATTAAATGAAAGCATTCCATCCGTATATCGTTTCTGTGGCTCAACACATCATTAATGCGCAATTTATTGTCTTACGCAACTCCAGATAAACTGTTGTATACAGAAAAGAGCCATAAATCCCTCTGAGGATGAAGGACACGCGGAAGAGAGTGGGCATGTCATAGATAAACGAGAAGATGAGTGCTCACTTTGCTATGACACCTGGAATTCAGAATAGGTCATAATACCACACTTTATATTGGAACATAATCTGGTAATACTAACCGGTCCATTCTCGAGTTAATTAGAAATGACAGATATTCACTAGATTCTCGAATGACTGGGATCATAGTAGTCAACAATCGTCCCTGATGCTCTACAAACTGAGCCCACCCATATGCCGTGTTTTCACGATAATTTACAGCTTATGGTCGATTATTGTCGATGGATGCCCACCCCAATTTTATTCTAAGAACATGTGGGCCACCGCGGAAAAAAGTGTTGGGGTTGGAGGAGCAGATTTATAATTTACAGCTATTCACAGCTCCTGTCAAAACAGAGAATCCCAGGATGACAAGCAGCCACAAGTGAAAAGAGTAATGATTTGTTCCTGGATTCTCCGGATGTACTAGGTACCAGGATGAAATAGTTGTCCTCCATTCATTTATGCAACCATTACCTGAGAAGAGTAGATTGATATACGATCCAACGATATGAATATCAGTTGCTGTGGGAAGAGAATCGGAAGAGGAGCTAAATAATGGTGTTAGTCGAGAGATGTAGTCTAGAAGTGAATGTTTCTGTGAACTCAGGAACTAGTTTGAAGGAACTCTTTTTTATTCTGTAACAACCTAATAACGTGAGAAAGTTTAGGTAGCTAGAATCGAAATGTCGTGCGAAGAAGAGCTTGTGGGCGTGTGGGATAGGGAAAGGGAAAGAATAGTTGTCACCACATTTCAAACATATAATGTTGTATAAAAATAATGGGACGAAGATGTGAAGGGAATTGAAATCATGCCTAATTCACTCTGCAATAAAACTTAAATGATTGACAGGTGAAAAGGGAAGAAGAAGGTGACTTTTCAACCACCAAAACGATGAGTTTGCCCGCACCGAGACGCTCCAACGCTGATGGTCTGTCGGAGAATATGCTCAAAGCGATACTCGAACCAAAGACGTCATCTAACCTGGTACGAATGTTCAAAAAAGGCCAAAATCCAAAAAAACACTTGTTCCAGAACGTTTCAAAAATGGAGGAAAATGGAGGACCTGACGAAAACAGGAATTCAGATCGTGAGTGACATGGGAATGGGAGAATTTTATGATTTATAATCATAGGTTTGGCTTTGAAGAAGGAGAAAGCGCACACACCGACAATAATAAAAATAATTTTTGGGAATTTTCAATTTTCAGAAAAGCTCGGTACGACGCCTCACCCATATTCAACAACTGCAACGATTCCGCGAGGAAGTGGTGGAAGTTTTCTGGATTCTACGTCGATTTCCACATGTAGTAAGGTGAGGAGAGTCACAGTAGCAAATTAGTCGAAAATCCGCACTGGAACTCTGTTACAGTAATCCTCCTGGTAATTTGACACCAACAAAAACCAGCGAGAACATGTGTCTAGCAGAGATATATGTGATTTCGGGAGCTCTTCTCGCCTGGGAGGGTGTCATATCATGTCGTCGCCAGTCAGTTAGTAGCACACACTGAAACCGGACACCCCCTTTTCGCGCCTTTCGATAATACAGCACACCCCGGATTGAGAGAGATGATATGAGAGATGTGCCTGCTGCTGCGCTCTAAACACAACATCCCCGGGCGCGAATAATCACACTTTCCGTGTCATTTTCTCTGTCGAACAACCACCGAGAATGATGGAAGGGCCGACGGACAGAAAGCTGGGTGCGGGAGGTGGTACACGAGATTAATGATAATGGCAAATGAGACAGGAGTCAATGGAGCTGAGCAATGAAGGGGAGAATGGGGTCGAGAGCACCTCGTAAATCTTGTTAATGGGGCTTGGTCGGGATAGGATTGAGAGGAGCGAAAACGTGTCGGACATTGGTTATCATTTGTTTTAAGAAGAGATATGGGTTGTCCACTAGAGGTCCATTAGGTTGAGTGGGAGGAATTTCTGGCGCAGGTGAGCTGGAATCTTCGGGAATACGGTATCAAGTGAAAAAATGAATCCGAAGAACATGTTGTTTCTGCATCTATATCAATTACAACTAAATCTTTCGAAAACATGAATCTCTCCTAGAAATGCGTCCCAAATGTTGCCGTTTTTCTTTCGTCGGACATATGTTTTCGAGCAACAACGGTTTTATATGAGCGGTCTTTCTGACTAGAAGAAGTTGTTTGAATCATCCTTCCTATTTCTCATCATCATCCTACCAATGAAGAATTTGAAAAGAATCCATTATCGAGGATCGAGTTACTACCGGGAAATACACTGGGACGACGATGAGCAAAAATATGCTTAATTCTTCTCATTTTGCTTTTCTTGGTCCTCCTTCTTGAAGACTCCTGACGGCGTGTGAAACACAAGAAGAGCGAGTTGAATAAACAAGGTATACGGTAGATAGAAGTAGATGAATTCTTTTCATTGGCGCTGGACACACACATTTGTAATGCGCCATGAATACTCGTGTCTTCCGAGACGTCCGCCAGACTAGTTTTTTGGGAAACTGGGCGGGAATACTGTTGGTACGAGATACCTTACTAATCGTTGTTGGACTACTACTCAATAAGAAGAAGAAGGCGGACGACTTCTTTCTATATGGAAAAGAAATAAAATTGAAGAGATCATCGTTGCATATGTATCTTCTTGATAATTAACTGAAACATAATTACAATAGTCCATGACACTACGTCCTTTGGGAATTCTTTCGCTGAGATGAGGAGCAGGCGATGAGTTGACATTTAACAAGGAGAAACGCGAACGAGACTGATATTGTATAAATTAGTATTATGTTAGAAATGTGGTATGAAAATCGAAGATGCTAGTCTCTTGGAGGATGAAGTATGGAAGAATTGCCCCTGGGCAAGAAATGTTCCGAAATTCTGAAGTGTTTAGTGAATTTGGAGCCGTGGAGAAGGAAAAGGAGTTTAAGTGGTGTCGAGTATTATATCCACCTCATCTGGTGTTGGAACATTATATTGACAACCAGCTGGTGGTTCTATTCTTATACAATTGACAGTTAGCTGGAAATAACTCTAAGGATGTTGCCTAGGGAAAGGTGCAATTCTATAGAAACCGTTCCAACTTTTATTTCTGGGAAAATGCGGCTATCACTGAGATTCATAAACCCTGAGAACCACATTCTTCCCAATTCGCGCAAAACCATCACAAGCGCATAACTGTGGGACACCGCTTCCTTTGCCGTGGCGGTACTGCACATTCTCCCGGTTTACGACATCATGCTTTGCTTTTATCATTAATCTTGATTTTTCTCAAAATTCGATTCGAGAGATGGTGGTGGCGAGAAGATGATTGATTTGTACAATGATGAGGGGGATATGTGGCACTCGGGGTAACGCTTGTGCCTGAGACTGCACACCTCACTCACAACACTAACACATCTTGCAACTAATCTATCCGGTGTGTGTGGGTATGTGCGCCTTCTCGTATTAAATCGACTCGTCTCGGGCTCACACGATAGGTGTCTGTGTTCTCAACCACATGTTCGTGTTTTTTCTCCATCGATAAAGCACACTTGGCCTGATTGATCGTCGTCGTCGCGGAGGAGCAGGAACACAGTTTTTCTTTCCGTCGTCATCAAAAACGATGCTAGTTGACAAATGACACCGATTGACGAGTGTTGATAATGTGACTCTAGAACATGATCAGAGGTAGAAGGAGGGATCAACCATTTAATACTAAGATTAAGTTCCGACTGTAGATCTCCGAAGAATGGGGTGCTAAATGAGAGGTATCACTGATATGAGAATGTCAATCATTGGCGAGGTTGACCTGTCGGAATAGCGTGTCGAATTGCATGTGCGACTTGATATTCTCTCGCCAGAGACAGATGTAAACATAAACAACTGTTAGTGGAAGCATCACCGCCGTCGGCTACAGTATACCACTTCCCCTTCATTCCAAAGATTCACTCAAAATGTTCGTGGACTGCATAGCGATGATTTGTTGTGATGTATTCAAGGTGGCGATATGAGTGACAACGAACACATGACGCCTCAATAGAAATGATCTTGTTGAGAAAAGAGGAGGAAGCTCCTAATTGACACAGTATCTATTCACTTCTCACCTCGGAGTCAAGTGGTGTTGCGTTTTGGTGGCCACAAGCATTCGGAGTCATCTCATCATCATCCGCTAATAATATAATGTGCTCAGTTCGCTTCTTCATAAAGTGTTGATGTGAGAGGAGAGGGAGTGTTTGTATTGGTTTTGTCATTAACCAAGCCATATGGTTACAATGTGCGAATAAGTGGAGCAGCTTAGAAAAAGAATAGGGGAACGAGATGGATGATGAAGAGAAGAATTTTGATAAATGTGGCAAGAAGATGATGATGAGAATAGGTATCGTCTCCGAACCACCTACCTGCGATTCCAACCCCAATCGAATGAACAATTAGAATAAGTATTGCTTTTTGATTTATGACTTGACCACCTTCTTCAAAGCTAGATGTGATGGGAGAGGGATGTACTAGATGGACATCCAGACCAATACAATATCGGTTTACACAATTGGTTATACCATATATATTGAGATTCAAACCAATTATATATCTATCGAAATCCGAAAACGATTACCGTAGTAGTCTATATATGTGTTCGGATGTGTTGGTTTTTTGTAGTGGCGCGGCGCACAGAACCGCTCATGGGGGGGCCGAAAAAACGAAGAGCGAATAGTAAATGACCAGATGTCGGTGTGTCTTTTGACCGGTTCATTCTGTGCTTGCGCCTATTATTAAGAAATTGGTAGAGAAGAGGGGGATGCGCCTTGAAAAATGAGTGTGAACCTGGATCCTGGTGTCCTTGTGAGAAAGAAAAGGGACAGACAGCGGTTTTTGTAAACTGAACGATTTAGTGTCGTTTCGCGGCGAGCATGATGAGTTATAGACCGAGGTCAATTGCGGAAGCGATTTTCGAATTGAGGAGACTTTAGAAAACATATTTCTCTATAACGAAGGGGGTTGTTCGTGCTACAGTAACCCATTCTGCTATTCATAACTAGGTTAACACCTTTCTTTATCGATGTTGGAAACATTTTAATCTTGTGATTCTTCCAAACATCGTTTATAGTAATTTTTAGTCTCCATCTTGTTAAAAAAGAGGACGCGCCAAGTTTTGTTTTGTGTCGATTAGGAGGGATGATCCTATTGAAATGAATTCTCGGGCACACCACCAACACCACGGCGATTCTACTTTTTCTTAGGCCTACTCTCAATCTCAAGAGTGACTAGTATAGATTGCGAAGAAGTCTTCTTCTTCCTTCTTAAATATGTAAATCTTCCCACGATCCTTCACAACTCGTGTCGAAGCGAGAAGAGGAAACGGGATATATCGTCCTACTCCTATTCTCTTTTTCAATTTCTTTGGAAGAATTTGTGACCAGATTAGGAGCGAGCGGATTCTGAATCAGAAGACTTCTTCTTCTTCGAGTCACACAACAGGGGGTCCGTTGTCGTCTTCATTTCATTTCAAGATGTAATCGGGGACCCACCGCCGCGGTATCGTGTTTTGAGGTGTCACAACAGATTAGAAGATGATTTCGGAAGCGTCGACGACTATTTGAGGGAGCAGATTGAGAAGGCCTCGTTTAATTGTTATGAAGACCACCGCACATTATGTTTGCGGCGCTTCCGATACATGAAAGAGGCGACCACATATTGACTGTTTGTGCTGGGTTTGAGCAGGAAACGGTAGATGGTGGTATAGGCCGATAAGCGGATCAACGGGTGTGCCAGAAGCTCTAATTGCTGTCCATATAATTTGTAAGATATTCTCAATTTTTAAATGAATAATGGGATCCAGATTAGATTTAATCCCATCCCATAGTGATATGTCAATGTTTTGATAACTCAACATCATAAACTGTTGATTAATTACGTCATAAACATGCAAATATTGTTACCCATCTAATCTGAAGTTCCCTGGAGAAGAGACGAGGATGACACTATTATTGTACCCAATTGCGTAATAAATAAGGTTCCTATCCATCTATGCTGATCTATTCATCTCGTTTACCACACTACAGTACTCCTCCTCTATCTCTCGTCCAACCGAAAAGTAATGGAGTATCAAAGTGGCGCGGCTCTTTTTGACACACCAGAAGCGCTTTCAATATTGACTTCTGATATAAAATCATTTAGGTGCGTAGTGTGTTTGTGATAAGTGTTAAGAGATGCCCAATCACAAGTGTGAGATTGATATGAGAGAGCAAATAATTGTTCTGATTCGACGGATCGACGGAAAAAGAGCAGTAGCATGTTTGTGATTAGGATACCTACCCGTGTCGCTCGAATGACTTTTAGGGGCGAGGGATCGGATTGCAGTTAATACTGGTGAAGTCAACGTTCCCATACACTTTTTAGGGGGGCTCAGGTGTTGACACAGAGTTACATGATAATTGTCACTTTTGAGAAGTCTATACTTTAGGGTTACGGTAGTGGGATGTCTCCCGAAAAAGTTGTGTCGAACAAGATGGCGGCCGTTGGTTTTTCGCGCCCGACCAATCCTGTCGCGCATCAAAATATGACAAGTGCGCGTAACATGTTCGGGTTACGGTAGCCTATGGGAAAAAAGTTGGAGAGAAAATGACATGGAAGAGGAGTTGACAGAGTGCGTGCATGATCTAGTTTTTGTTTTGTGAGAGAGGGTGAATTACAGCTGTTGAAACTAAGGTGAACATCATCGGGAGGTAATGGTATGTAAAAGGTGGAAAACGGACTAATGGTCGACTACTGCGGCTGTGTTTTATAATGATTCATGAACTGTGTGTTTTGGATTCAAACTTCAAATATATCACAGTAGTACGAAACAGAGAATAAAAAGTGGAATATTTGGGTAATGTAAACTACAGTATCCCTCCACCGTTCAGTAGCATTAAGAGCTGATTTCAGAGAAGCCTCCACTCGTCTCGCCAGACGTTATCTGATCCGAAAGAGTTCTACAAAACAGCCGGTAGTCGATGGATCCGTGCAGTTCGGCATGGCAACGCGACGACGGTCAAGAAGATGTTGGAGGAAAAAGTTTGTATACCCATAACTTATAGATTCATGGTTCTTTTTCAGCCAGAATTATCGAATTACGCTCCTAACTACGGTCCGATGGCGATTCATATGGCTACTGTTCGATCGGATCGATCTATCATTTTGTTGTTGATGGCGAAAGGTGCGGATGTCGATGCTAGAGATGCGGTAAGCTCTATTCACATATATTCAGTTATGATATCGGTTTCTTAAGGCAGGCTACACGAGTCTTCAGCTGGCAATTCGACTCGGCAACCAATCATTGGCCCACTTTCTGATCTCGCACGGTGAGCAGAATAGGTAGATTTAAGAAAACATCTGTTTTCAATGCCATCATTTTATTGTGTATGTGCGGGGAGGCCATTGCTGTGTGGTAGGGAATATGTTATAGAGGTGGGTGGGTGTACGGTAGTCGGCTTCAGTCTCTTCTTATGACACTCAACACCGACTCGATACGATGTTTATCATAGCACTTAACAAGTGCGAGAATCTCTCATTGCCCTGCTCAAGTGACGACTATCAATTGATTACGGTAGTTTTTTGAGATGGTGTGAATCGTGTCTGACTCCTCTCTACAATCTACTTGCTATTTTACCATTCAAGAGGAGTACCGACTTGATTACACAGATTAACAGAAAGGAAGAGAGAGGAGCATCTTCGCGCCCCTATATTTCCCGCAAAAGAAGACCATGAGAGTACCGTTTATTTGTCTGATTAATTGTGATAAAGTGCTGATTATTGCGCGTCCGTATCATCTCTTAGCAGAAGAAGAAGCTAATGATGATGATGCACTTGAGAAGTTGTATTGCACACGGGTGTGGAACCGAATGATAAAGGAGAACGAGATTGATACGATTTGATCGCACACAGGAAACGAGAGGAAAGTCGAGTTGGGAAATGAGAGTCGAGGGATCTACTATAGTTGGATTTATTCTAGTATGGAATTATACTGATATGATAAGCACTGATAGAAAAAAGACGCATTTCTGAGATTGTAATGAGTTTCAAGACTAATACCGATATTGAGGGATTACGGTACCTAGGTAATATGAGTGGTTTCATACTTTTAATGGTTTTTGAAAACACCGAAAGTAGATAGATGAATTAAAATGAGTTTTCATTGACATTTTTCAAACAGAACTCTGAAAAAGTGTTGACTTCGACGAAATCTCAATGAAAAACTGAAAGCTTCGTTGGCCTGAAAACCACCAAATATAGTGCTCTGCTTCCTGACCACTTTCTCAAAGTACCCCCACTCTTTCCAAAACTATCATCAAGCAATTTCATCCAGAACTCCGTAAAAAAAGAAGTTAGAAAATCGAGAAAAGCGAAAAGCCGGATGAGGTGGCGAAAAGTAGATGGAGAAGAAGCGTTTGGGGCGGACCGCAGAGGTTCTTTCGGCAGTGTCACTCCCTCCATGCCGATAGATTATGTGTGAAATGGCTACTGCCGGATTGAAATAGCGACGCCACACAGACACACCTATCCATCTCATCCAGAGTACATTATAAATGCTTAAGGCACGCTCGGATGCTGTCTCACAATGAAAATCGTCACCTTTCGATTCTAAAGACACTGTGGTGACAGTACACACTGTAATTGACTAATTAGACTAAGAAGGGAAGAAATAAACATATTGTCGGATCCGTCGTCTTCTCATTTCCTTTTTGGTTCCCTTTTTTGTTTCAAATGTGTCAATCTGGTGTGAACGATCCGAGAGCAGCACATAAAAGGAAAAGGAAGAGCATCTGTCGCGTGTGTTGGGTAACAATACGACCTTCCGTCACCTCATCCATCAATTTTTTCTCGCCTACACTAACGCGGACGATCGTCGGGATAGGGGGTTTTTTGATGACACTCATTAACTCCTTGGCGTTAGTAATCAGATATAGAATAATGTCAATTGTTGGTTTAGGGACTTTTGTAATATTCCGGATGTTCAACGGACTAAGATTTCTCTTATCATCCAGGTCAAATGTTCTTCTAGTTATCCAATTATTGTCAACTGCGGAGACAGTTGTCGACCAGATATCATTGTAAAGCTACGTTAAACGATATGCGATGCAATACTCGAATGAGTAACTGTTATTGTAACTGATTACGCAACACTGTCCATCTTCTCAGTACCATGTCAATCACCTGACCACATCATCTTTAAATATTTTCAGGAGCCAACATAGAGCTCATCGATCCAGAAGGCCGACAAATCAACGATTACGATGAATGGAGTGAGACGGATCAGTTGGCAGCTGAAAAGTTGGTTTATGGTAAGTAGTGTAGAGTTCTATTTCGAGAGATGTTTGTTTTTCTTTTTTTTCGAAAGTTTTCAACAAGTACAGTACACCTCCCACACTGAATTTGATCGGGGTCGCGTATTTACAGCTGTCAAAAGTGTGTGTGAGTTTGGCAGCTTTCTCGATGATCGCGGTGCTGCTGCTTCTCGCATTTACATTTTAAACACACGTTAAATGTTTGTTTCTCTCCCATAGAGATTTTACCCTTCTCTATTTGTATGTTTGGTGTCAAATCTATGGGATTTTGATCGAAACTTATCAGGCGCTCCTGCTGTGTGTGAATATTGTATACACAGGCGTTGACAGGTGTAGGCTCTATGATGTCTACGTGATTGTTTGAGTACTGTTGATATCAATGAGCTCAGAATAGAGTAGAAGGGATCTACAATTGTTCTTCATTACAGGAAAGCCGCTACTTCGAAACAAAGCTCATTCGTTCCTCGGATTGTCTCCATCATCTGTATCTGTAAAAAGTTCCGGATCGCTCCGACCACCTCGACCGTCATCTACTCCGGATAACTCGATGTTGTGTGAAAGTGAAATACAAGAATTGCAACGAAACAAAAAGCGAAGCTCCTGGAAATCCTTCTTTGAGAAGACACCAATTGTGAAGAAGTTTGGGTCAAACTCTAAATCATGATCTCGAATTTTTTTCTGTATACAATTAATTCTAAATAGTTTTGATGTACACATAAATTATTTTTGAAACAACGTCCCGACAGCGAAATACAACAGGTGTCAGGATGAAAACAAAAGGTGCATGCATTACCATCTGCCGTATCATTAGCCGGTTAATGTGTGAGTCTTCAGCCATATTAGCGAGCGCGCGGGGAGACTGTTGTTTTGATTGAAAGAGAGCGAAAAAGGCGACGGCGAGAGTCGGATGAAGTGACCCGTAAGCACTGGAAAGCAAGCCGACACTTTTTGGGGCAAATGAAGAAGTCGACAGGTAATCGCTCATCTCTCTGTCTTCTTTCACCGAGGCAATCAAATCGATCCCATCTCGTGTAAACACAGACCGGATGCACTCATTCGAGTCATCACACACATTGATTACTGTCTCCTATGTTTGGACTTGTTTGGCTTTGTTTTACCTATGCGGCACATGGGAAAAGGGATGGTATTTAGCAGAAGATTAGAAGATTTGGACGAATGAAACTATTTATTTGGATATACGAAAATAAGGGATCGAGAGTTGCTAATAAGATGATTTTTCTTCACTCACAAAAATTGTAGCCAAAACAAAAATAAAAAAAAACTAGTGGGACAGCTAAAAAATGAATCAAAAACGTTCTCGAATACTTTTCGCATCAAACAAAAGAAAACAAAAAGGTATTGCCCCGGACGGGATTCGAACCCGCGATCGGTTGCCCGAATGAGAACATAAGTCTCACGCCTTCGACCACTCGGCCACCGGGGCACATATTCTGAAAAATGTGCAACTGGGATAAAAAGGACCTTTTTGGGGTAAAGAGGGGAGTTTCCGGGGTAATCAAGTACGAGGAACACGATGGAAACAATATCGAAGTGATTCGTAAAGCTTGAAGATGTGTAAGTTCATAATTTTCTGAAATAATCATGACCATTTCTTCATTAAGGAAAGTCCGAGGAATTTTATGATACAAAGTCGGTAGAAACAAAATTCCTTAATCTAGGCTAAACTATACTTCTTTTTCATTATCTTTTTGTCAGAAAATGTATCTTGTTCTTTGCGTCGCTCGGACGTTTGATACCGAGCCCATGTCAACGTTCGTTGTTAACGAGCGGAACTGCTACAGCGAGTTTGAAAGTATCATACGATTTTCACAGTTCCAGCCTCTTCAAGCCTTTTGAATCGCTTTGATATTGTTTCCATCGTAATCCTCGTACTCGATTACCCCGGAAACTCCTCTTTCCAGCCCAAATCGGTCCCTTTTATCCCAGTTGCACATTTTTCAGAATTTGTGCCCCGGTGGCCGAGTGGTCGAAGGCGTGAGACTTATGTTCTCATTCGGGCAACCGATCGCGGGTTCGAATCCCGTCCGGGGCAATACCGTTTTGTTTTCTTTTTATTAATGTCTGAAGTATTCGAGAACGTTTTTGAGTCTTTTTTCAGCCATCTTTTTCGCTTGGATTTTCTTCCATGTGCCAAGTTCGAATGACTGAAGTATTATTTTTCTTTTTCTTCCCAGAAAGACATAAAACACATTCAATATTCTCTTTTTCTATTTTTTGACCGCATTGCCATCTTGATGAATGCTTTTTAAATGTTCTTTCGGCCGTTTTCTCATTTCCATTTTTCGATTAAAAATTTTTGGAATCTTCTCGAAAGTAGAGGTCCAAAAAGGGACATTGTATTTCCTATTCCTATTATTTATTCTCTTTCGCACGGCGCTTCTGTCTTCTGTCATCTCAAAAACACCACTTTTCATCCAGCTCCACCTACAGTAGGAAGGCACGGAGAATTCAAAGAATGAGGAAGAATCTGAAGTGAGGGTGATTTTCAGTGTAAAATGCCTCGTGTTTACATCGGTCGTTTACATTCGAAACGGGCGGGCGCCCGGATGAAGAAAACAGTTGTTTGAACGACACCTTTATCAGTGGATACCATCTTGGATCTTCGTGGTTTCGAACCACCGGGGCGGCTGCTCTTTTCCTTTCAATGAGGCAACAAGACATGACAAGATGGGGAATGAGAGTTTTTGATTGGGTGTGTTGTACGAATTGGTTAGAATGGGAGCAAGATTTTTTGAAGAGAGGAAGTGAGGGATCTGGAAAATTTTCAGGAAATAGATACAGTTTTATCAGTGGTTCCGCACGCTGTTTTTACTTGATAGAAGCATATAACAGTTTCCTGAGATTTCTGTAGCAGTTTCTAGATATCTGAGCCAGGGATGTTCGGAACGGAATTCGGAATTCCGAAAATTCCGAAAATTCCGACCATTTTCGGAATGTAATTCCGACCGGAATAATACCGAGAAAAAAATTCGGAATGAAATTCCGGTCGGAATAATTCCGAAAGATTTTTTCGGAATGAAATTCCGACCGGAATTTTTCCGAAGCATTTTTTCGGAATCATAATTTTTTCGACTACTGTGTTCCTGGAAAAATTTACCTGTGCGTCTCGAACAGAATTAATATTGATATTTTTTGCACTCTCTGGTAATCGGTTTCCAATCAGATTCGGGGAAAATTCCAAACAGATTCTGGAAACGCGTTTTTTCCAACCAGGTTCGAGAAAATTTCTAACCAGATTCGGAAACATTTTGTTTTCCAACCAGATCTGGAGATTTTCTGGCCAGATTCGAGGATGCTGATTTTCCGAGCAGATTCGGAAACTTTCCAACCAGATTTGGTTTTCTTGTGCTTTCAACAGGAAGGCCCAAAAAATCAGCGAAAACTTTCGTTTTTTCTTTGATTTCAGCTTGTTTTGCTTTACTTATTTGTTTTGAATTTATTATTTACCATTACCCATTTAGGAGCACACTATGACTGCTCTTCTCAGCGATTTCACCGTGAAACGGGCGCTCGATTTTTTGAAAAGAGCTGAAGCTAATGTAAGTCGTGCTTTTTCAAAACTATAAGGTGCATTGTCTTGTTTGACAGATGGAAAACGCGGACAAGATCAACTACGAGTTGCGGGTTTTCGAGTTTGGAAAATTCGCGTTGTCAGCTCCATAAGAACAGTTGCAGTCATTAAAAGGTAAGAGTTTTTGAATGAGCACCATTTTTAAACTTGTCCCCTAACAGCTTTATTAATTTGTGAATTTTCAGTGAAAATGCTCGAAAAGTCAATAAATTCAAGAACAAAGGGACTGTTTCGATTTATGGAGCACTCTGGATACAAAATGCTAATTCCACCTTTCAACGCGACTCTCAACACCGACAGAGGGCTCGAGCAAGTCATCGGGGATTGCATGAGACGGCTAGACAATATTTGAACAAATTTCTCATCTTTCCAGTTATCTATGTCTCTTTGGGTGTTTAATTTTCTTCCGGTTTTTTTTGTATAATTTTTTGTAACTTTTTATTGATTTCCGAATAAATGTAGTTTCTACTATATCTTTTCACTACGAAAGCTTTAAATTACGGGTTCACTATAAGCAAAGCGCAGTACGACACTCCGCTCATTTTTCCAGCCAGATCTGGTGAAAGTCCAGCCAGATTCGGCTGATTTTCCGACCAGATCTAGCCATTTCTGCTCCGGTATTTTCCCGAATCTGGTTGGAAATTTTCTCGAATCTGATTGGAAACCGATTACCAGAGCTGTCGGAATCTTTCTGTCAATTTTCGAAAGATTCTAGCGTTTTTGTGATGAGAAAATGAAATTTCTGCTGTAAAATTCGAATTTTGAAAATTTCCGAAACTTCCGAAATTCCGAAAATTTAAAAATCGGAATATTCCGATATTCCGAAATTCCGAATTTTCAAAAATCGGAAAATTCCGAGATTCCGAAATTCCGAAATTTTTGAAATCGGAATTTTGCGAAATTCCGAAATTCCGAAAAAGGCCATTCCGAACATCCCTGTATCTGAGCTACCGTATATCTTTTAATAGAAGCCTACCCAACCGTCAACTTTGAGTTCAATTATCACAATTCCTGTGGAAGATATCAAAATATTGTCGACTGAAACAAATTTTATCATAATATTCTTATTATTTTATCAGTTCACAAATGTTTGATATCTTTGACAAGAACCGAGATGAATTGCATCAAAACTAAAAGTTAAGGTTATATTTTAGAAACATTTCTGTTTTCAGACCAGCAGTCCGATTTCCGGTTCTTACAAAATTTATCGTTCAAATTACTTGACAAATTACTTGAGGACTTCCAGATTTTTAGGTAGATCGATTTGGAAACCTTGAAAATCGTCCCACAAATTCAACGCAAGCCGAAAACTTATTAAATCTTTCTTTTCGGATCTTCTGAATCGTCTTCCTGACTTGTACCGTACCAGATGTGAAATTTATTGTTGATTCGAATAGTACCAAAACAGAAGCTCTAGATCCACCAGGAATCGAGTTGTGATCATTCTAGATGTAAATTCCGAAATTCAAGAAAACCGAAAAATTGAATCAAAACTAACATTCAGACTTGTTTGATACTGTACCATTTTAAACTTTCACACAACAATGAGTATTTACAGTAACCCGGTTGTTCCTAAACAATACGATTACGTCATCATCATAATATGTTCCAAATTGATCATCCGTTTACATTCTAGATTATAATGTTTGTACAAATATACATATCATCCTCATTCTACCTAAAATAACAGAACCCAACACCTCCTAATCCGTTAATACAGTTGTATTATGTTAGTACATTGGATTTAGCAGACATTTCCGGACGTTCCATTGCAACAGAGTTAATCGATTGATTGATGAATCAATCCGAAGAGTTTCGGAAAGTTCAAAAGGAATCCACCGCCCGTTTTTTGTCGCATTCATCACGTCAGTTTTTGTTTGTGGTAGAAACCTATTATTCGTTACTTCTTTAGCTCTTTTTTTTCTTATTCTTTTTCGTTTTGTTCACATATGTGATGCAAGATGTTTGGAAACAGAAATACCACCATCCGTCTTCGTTAAGTTAACAGAAAATGGAGAAGAAGGCAAAAAGAAAACAGTCATTTGATGAGCGAAGAGAGGGAAAACGAAGGACCTGATAGGAATCTTTCACACCTGTCTGACAAGATGTAATGTATATATTTTATGGTGGTCAGATTAATCTGATTCTTATCTCGGAACCAACACGGTATGACATGGCTGGATGACAGATGGAAGGGCGCCAAAATGGTTGGGGTTTAACATGCAATCTGACCTTCAGGAAATTATTTTATTTTTAGCAGTGGAGAGGGGTTTTAAATTTTTGGTGAATCCACTTCAGAAATTTTCAGGTGTTTGATATTATTCTGAAACAAAAAAAAATCGGTGCTGTAGACAAGAATCCGTAATCTAGGAATACGTTTATTTTGCGGATTTATTATCTCGTTTTTTCACTACTTTTCTTCGAGTTTGATCTAAAGTAAAAAACCAAGTCCGGAAAACAAAACTCTTTTTAGGTTACGGTAGTTGTCGTTGTGGTCCCTTATTAAATGTTCATTTTGAAATCGGGAAACATTAAAAACACTTCATCCATATACAGCTCAAATTTTGATTACTTTCCTTTCTCAATTTCTCGAAACTCGTCAAACTTTCCATAATTTTTTGTTTTGAAAAAACAGTCAAAAAAGTCCCAAACGGCATTCCAGGCCGTAATAGTTTTCCCAATTGCACACTTTTCAGAATAGTGCCCCTACGTCCAAGTGGATTTAAATCAGGAAAGTACCACCTTCAAGTCATCAGAATCACTTCGATATTGTTTCCATCGTGTTCCTCGTACTCGATTACCCTGGAAACTCCCCTTTCTAGCCCAACTAGATCCCTTTTATCCCAGTTGCACATTTTTCAGAATGTGTGCCCCGGTGGCCGAGTGGTCGAAGGCGTGAGACTTATGTTCTCATTCGGGCAACCGAACGCGGGTTCGAATCCCGTCCGGGGCAATACCTTTTTGCTTTCTTTTTGTTGATGTTTAAGATATTCGAGAACTATTTTGACTAATTTTACCTTATGTAGAAAAAAACAACGAAATCTTCTGAAACTCCTGAACCACTACTGTAGATTTTTTTTGAATATCAAGCTGTTTCCAAGAATAACTGAAAATATGGTGTAATTTGAGATTTCATTTCAAAGATCAACTGTTTACACCACCAATAAATGTTTACATTCTCATCGATCGGCCCTTTTCAGAAGATCACATAACTATGGGATAATCCATGAGCTGCGACCTAAATCGCCACGTGTAACTTGATATGTGCCGCCCTTTTCCGGCTGTTTGTCGCATTATGCAACACACGGGCGGCTCTTTTCTCTGCCTGGTCGTTCAAAAGTTGGAAGATGTGACCTCAATACAGTTATTATACCATGTTTGCCAACACAATGCCACCTGACAAATCCAAAATAAGCACTTCTTTCGAGGGACTGATTTATATCCGAGGGCGAGGGGAAACGAATCGAATGGGGGCGAAAAGTGGAAAAGGGAAAGAAAATACATAAATCTGAAAAGCGTAACCAGTGATTATAGAAGGGAATGAGAAGAAAAAAGAAAGAGGAAACATGAAAATGGAGTTGGTAGAAGAAAAGGAAGAAAGTCGATTAGGAGAAGTGGTTGGGTGGAAAGTTGAACTGAAGTTGAAACTTGTAAGGGACCTGAAAATTTACAAAAAGTACAAGGTACAGAAGCGGGCAGAAAGGTATCCGTTTTTGAGATTTATGAAAGTACATTTCTAATTTGGGTACCCAACAAAAGCAATTACAATTTTTTGTTTTATCTGCAACTTTTATGAGGTATCAGACCAAATTACTTCACTGTTGCAGTTGACAACTTTTTGAATGATTCAACAATATGTAGTCAAAGTTCTAGAATTGATTTGAGAGTTTTGCCATTTTCAAGCAACATACCGTGCTTGTTCTAATAGAAGTCCACCCAAACATTCAACTGAGCTCAATTATCTCGATTCCACTGGCAACGAAAACTACCGTAACCCAACCAAGGTCTTCTTCTTCTTGTTCCTATCAATTCCACCAACTGCTTCTCCTGTATCCCAATACAATTATATTCCTCTTCCTCCGGAAATGACACCTCTATCAATCACATTCTTCAACTTTTTACACTTTTTCTCATAGTTCCTGATTATTTACAATGCGTTTACGCAACTAACTGAATGACTTTAGCACCAGAAACAGTGAACAGGTGTCTTCAGGAGACACTCATCTACAGTCGTCTTCTGAATTACGCAACGTGGCAGACGGCTCCTGAAGACATGTGTGTTTATTTTATTAGAGACAATTGATACTTGAATTCGAAAAGAAAAACGGAGGGATATCCGAATGTTTGCTTAACCAGTTAACCTTAATCCGGTGTGGGAGACTACTGTAATTGCTTGGCCAAACTTTGCGTAATCAAGATTATGACGAGTTAATTTACTGCCCACTGTGTATGTGTATTATTTTTGTCGGTGAGGTAGTTATGATGTCGGTAATCGTTTTACTTGCCTCCTTAAACGGTGTTGCGTAAACGATCAGTGAGTCGGAAGAAAGTGATATAAGGGGACGGAAAAGGACCGGCGGGATAAAAGAATGACGTAATTGAGATCTTTCGTATCTAAATACAAACACTTTAACAGATGGACAGTGGTCAAGGATTCTATAATGACAGATGTTAATAACTGATCTCTCAGGTTTGAAAGGTGTTTTGATTGATCACCGGGGACTTGTCAAATGTGCTTCTGGGAACGTTTCAGAATCTGGGTCACGTGTTAGAGATGAGTCTGACAAAGGTGCCCATATTGTAATAACACTTTTGAAATCTTGATTCATAATTCTACTAAAAATTGAGAATGATTGGAAACTGTTAAAAATTCAGAAATTAAGATCGACAATGGATGTTGATAATCTAATAGTTTGGCAGTTCTAGAAAAGTGCATATCAAAATAAATAAAAACAAGAAAAACAATTAATAAAAGAGTATTATACCCAGTCGGATCCGATCGGTATGTGAAACAGTGTGACGGTATAAAACAAATGCACATTGTAGATAATCTAGAATAATTATTAGAATCAGACAAAAAATGTAACTTGACATTTTAAAAATTGATACACTCAGCTTAAAAAATAGTCAAAAACGTTCTCGAATATTTTAGACATCAAGAAAAAGAAATCAAAAAGGTATTGCCCCGGACGGGATTCGAACCCGCGATCGGTTGCCCGAATGAGAACATAAGTCTCACGCCTTCGACCACTCGGCCACCGGGGCACATATTCTGAAAAATGTGCAACTGGGATAAAAGGGACCTATTTGGGGTGAAAAGAGGAGTTTCAGGGGTAATAGAATACGAGGAACACGATGGAGACAATATCGAAACAATTAGAAGAGGCTGAAACTGAAAATCGTATAATTCTTTCAAACTCGCTATATCAGTTCCGCTCGTTGACAACGAATGTTGACATGGTCACGGTATCAAACGTCACAGCGACGCAAAGAACAAGACACATTTTCTAACAAAAACATGATAAAAAATAACTATAGTTTAGCCTAAATTTGGGAATGTTGTTTCTACCAACTATGTATCATAAAGTTCCTCTGACTTTCATTAATGAAGAAATTGTCATGATTATTTCAGAAATTTATGAACTTTCACACCTTCAAGCTTTCCGAATCACTTTGACATTGTTTCCATTGTGTTCCTCGTACTCGATTACCCCGGTAACTCCCCTTTCTTGCCCAAAAAAGGTCCCTTTTATCCCAGTTGCTCATTTTTCAGAATATGTGCCCCGGTGGCCGAGTGGTCGAAGGCGTGAGACTTATGTTCTCATTCGGGCAACCGATCGCGGGTTCGAATCCCGTCCGGGGCAATACCTTTTTGCTTTCTATTGTTTGATGCGAAAAGTATTTGAGAACGTTTTTGATTTATTTTTTAGCTGCCCGACTAGTTTTTCATTTTGTTTTGGCTGCAATTTTTGCGAGTCAAGAAAAATCATCTTATTAGCAACTCTCGATCCCTTATTTTCGTATATCCAAATAAATAGTTTCATTCGTCCAAATCTTCTAATATTCTGCTAAATACCATCCCTTTTCCCATGTGCCGCATAGGTACTATTAGAAGTTGCAAGGAGACAGTTGGATATTCTAAAGATTTCTACAGTTGTGGTTCAGGAGTTCCAGAAGTTTTCGTTCTAAATGTTGAATGTTGTCTATTCATGTTGTTTTTTCTAGATAAGGTAAAAATAGTCAAAAAAAGTTCTCGAATATTTTAGACATCAATAAAAAGAAAGCAAAAAAGTATTGCCCCGGACGGGACTCGAACCCGCGATCGGTTGCCCGAATGAGAACATAAGTCTCACGCCTTCGACCACTCGGCCACCGGGGCACATACTCTGAAAAATGAGCAACTGGGATAAAAGGGACCTATTTGGAGTGAAAAGAGAAGTTTCCGGGGTAATCGAGTACGAGGAATACGATGAAAACAATATCAAAGCGATTCAAAAAGCTTGAACGTGTGAAAGTTCATAAATTTACAAGGGAAGGGTGTAAATCGGTTATGGAGTTATGACACATGACCTATATCATTGGAAAGCATATTACACGTTATTTACGAATTTCAATATCATGATTTGCTATAAACTAGGGAACTCAGAGAAAATTAGGTCGGAAGCTCTATGATTGTCACGTGGTGTTTTTCCAAAAGGGTAAAAAGGGTTAAAGGAAAGGGTAAAACGTTTGAATGGTTTTTGCAACGTCGCCTAATCGACCAATTCATATCTGACTTTTCGAAATAAAGAAAGTTCCAGGATGGTGAAAGCAACCACTGCATCGAGCGAAGCCGTCACACGTATTCTTCATATTGGGCCAGATGTCGAGATTAATCTCTTAAGATTCTATTATTATCCCATGGTCTGAAATAGATGAAAACCTTTTAAAATACTATTTCGATTTCAGTGGTTCTGGGTTGTGATTGCAGTTGGATTCTCGTTCTGTACCATCAGTTGTGCTGTTTGGTTCTTCTGTGCCATGTATAGATTGAGAAGTTAGTTTTCAGTATTCCGAGTTTTTCTGAAATTACAAAATTTTCCAGAAGAGAAACCATGCAATCATCCAGTCTACGAAATAGGCACTGTTGTCACCAAAGATGGAGAAGAGAAACCAGACAAAAAGGCAGCTCAAAAGTCTGAAAAACATTGTAAGAAAGTAGGAGCATTGAGTGAAGCAGAGTCATTGGCCAAGAGTTTCAAAAGTGTCAGATCCAAGAAATCGACAAAATCTTCTAGAAAATCATCTAGAAAATCGACGAAATCCACAAAGAAATCATCGAAAGAACGAGTTGATGATCATGAGGAGAAGCCGAAGACCGAGGAGAATCACGATGATAATGGAGGTGATCAAGGACATAAAGATGAAAATGGTGGAAAATCTGGAAAATCGAAAACTTCTCGGAAATCGAGCAGAAAAGATGGGGGTCGTGATGATAGTTTCATTGTGGAGATGATGGATCAGAATGTTGGAAACCACGGAGAAAATAAGAATATCATAAAAGAGGTAGACAAAAATTGTTTTCCTTCGTTTATTCACTATTCATTTTCAGCTCGCTGGTAGTTTCGTTTTCTGGAAATGAGGAAATAGGACAAGAATCACCGATAGACATTCACATGGCATAAAACTCGCAGTCTCATTTAACTATTGATATCGATATGGTTTTATTGAATAAATAGATTAAATTATGTTATTTGTAAAATAAAATTTTTCGAACTAATAACCCTGGAAATAAATATTAAAAGGTGGAGGGACATCAAAAAGTCAATGTCTCAAATTATTATCATAAAAGACTCCCGACGACAGTAAAACCTGAATTAGAATGGCCCTCTTAAAATTTAACTTTGAATCAATTTTTTCGATTCCTGGCAAAGGTATGGAGAAGTTATCAATTGATAAATTGCTTATCATAATTTAGTAAATGTTTAGTTAGTTGACAAACTTTTGATATCTTTCACAGGAATTGAGATATTGAGCCCAAAGTATGGGGGGCCCTTCTATTATAGTTTTAATGGTCACTCAATAAATCTTGATTGTTTTCAGAAGACTATCGAAAACTAGAGCAATCCGAAAAATAATTATTTAGAACCAGCCATCTGTTTGCCGCGCCTCCGGCGCGAGTCGACTTTTGTATTTTACCGTTCGTCGCATTTCAAAAGGTGACCTCCAATTGTATTTGATTTTCAGGCTCTTCAAAAATGTATTAGTTTTTTTCAATATTCACGTTACGAAATAAATGAAAAAGTTAATAAATATTAGGTCACGCCCCCCCCCCTCCTTCTACGTTTCAAAAATTCCACATATTGAAAAAAAGCAGTTCGTTGTGAATTGACAATCTCTCAACTTTATTACTCGTTGGATAATTTCCATAGGCACTTTTTCACTGGTAAGAAGTTCTTTGCACGCTGTTTGTTGGTAGTTTCTTGTCTTTCGATTGGTGAAAATGCGAGCAAAGTTAAGGCCCTCCGGGTCGTCATGTTTGGTGGTTCATGGCTAGGTGTTTATCACTGAACGTATCCCCTTTCAAAAATGATCCAATCAAAGATTCAAAAAAAGAAACATCAATGAGTAGTGTTGGCAAAGAGACTTCTGCCACTGAAGAATTACTATTGGAAATTTTCTCAACGGTAATGGGCCTAGGAGCCCATCAGGGGTTTTTGGTTGGTGTTTTCCCCCCGGTGAAAAACCATTTTCCCTTTCATGTACTGAGCCTCTACGTGGCGAAAGGGATCAACAGACGGAAACGTCTGGCTAATCAGTACACTATTGAACTATGTGTTTTTTTTTTAAATAAATTTTTAATTTCCATAAAAAAAGTGTTTTTCTGCCAGCAAGCTGGTGCTTTCATTTTCATTCCTAATTTCTTAATTTCCTTATTTTCTAATTTTTCCTTATTGTTTCCTGATTTCTTAATTGTTTCGATATTGTTTCATCATGTTCCTCGATTACCCGAAAACAACTTTTTTCACTTCAAAAAGGTTCCTTTTTGGAGGAGAGTGAAAAAAAATGAATTTATTCATGATAATTTCAGAATTTAATAAAATTTCACACCTTCCGAATCACTCGGATATTGTTTCCATCGTGTTCCTCGTAATCGATTACCCCTGTCACACTCTTTCTAGACCAAACAGGTCCCTTTTATCCCAGTTGCACATTTTTCAGAATATGTGCCCCGGTGGCCGAGTGGTCGAAGGCGTGAGACTTATGTTCTCATTCGGGCAACCGATCGCGGGTTCGAATCCCGTCCGGGGCAATATCTTTTTGTTTTCTTTGCTTTGAGGTTAGAAGGATTGGGAGACATTTTTATCACAGTTTTTTGTTACTATCCATGCTGTCGACTAATTTTTGTTTCTGAAATAAAAATTTACTTTTTGATGTGTGTGTTTTAGAATTTTCCAGCTTCATAACTCGCACGGCAAAATATGCATCGATTTTGATTACTCAATGATCCGGAAAAACTGACATCCAAAATGGTCATTGCATTCGAATGGACTCTATGAGAATGTCATAGACCGATGTCGATTTATTAAATGATTGATTGTTTATTAGAAGGTGTGAAACTATACAACGGATTAAAGGAATAACGTTGATGGGCAGTAAAAGAAAGAAATTAGAGACTCTGTGTTGTATTATGCAAAAAATGACTGGAGAATGAAGTGGGAAATTTAGTAAAGGTTTTCTCGATTTCTGTCATGAAGAGAATGGCGGTTTTGGTGAGATAGCCAGGCAGACAAAGCGTAGAGAATTGCTAGAGCGAATGTGAGGAACTGGAATAAAACAGTTTTATTTTTTATAGAACTCAGAAAACTCACAGAAGCAAATGCCCATTCGTAGATAATTCTGCATCCATTGTGAATGATTCCATCGGATCCAATATCGTTACAATTGTTAGACCAACTTCCAGTGGAATAGTAAGCTTCGACAATGGAGAGAACGAAGAACAGAAAAGCGCAAACAACGTTGAATGTCAAATCAGCCTCTCGCCAACAGAAGAAATCGAGATGAGAGAGATGAAGAGTGAAGAAGTAGGCAATCAAAAAGATGAAAGTGAGAAGCATTGCCACGCTGGCAACGGTTAGAAGAAGAGTTTGGCCGAAGAGAACTCCTTTGAATGGTCCTGGACCAAACACCGATGTTATCAAACAAACGATCACGACACAAAGGAACTGAAATTTCGAGAATTATAAATAATGATTTTCTGTTCCAAAACTCACAATCTGTGCAATTCTCAGAAGACCCAAAGGCCCCATACAGTAGTTCTTGTCAGTAGGACCACGGGCACATGACCAAACACTTTGCTCTTTGTACTTCGTTTGCTCTCTGAAATAAAAATTTTTTTAAAAGTAAAATACAAATTTGTTAAAATCTACCTGGTCGTTGTAGTAACATAGGTTCCATCTGGCTGTTGTGTTGTGTAAACTTCTCGACGTTCCATTTCTGGAAGTATGAATGTTTGGAGAGGCATGATATGAGGAAAACGAATGAAAGCCATTTCATGGATGGACGATTATCAAATGAATGTGATGAGATGGTTATGGATATTATAATGGTGGGAAATAGTGAAAAGATTCTGATTGGGAATTGTCACAAATTCAGATCTAGAAATTATGCTTTCAGAGATAAGATCCAATAAAAACAATGAAAGCGAATTTTGATGAAGTTCTGATTTTTCAGGTTTCTAACGGATTACAAAATAAAAAAAAAAGGCTAAAACTTTTTAGTTTTAGAATTTCAATAATAGAGTTACAGGGAGTACTATAACATCTGTAATATAAGAGTATCCCATGTTTAAACTTTGAGTCAATATATCTCGACACCTGTCAAAGATATCAGAAAGGGGTCAACTAATGATTTATCATAATATCAAAAGTGCTTTGGCACTCTATTGTTTTTTTTTCAATTTTTACAAGAACTTAAAACTCAAAATTCTCAAAAATTTACAGTTTTTTGTAAGTTTTGAACTACAAAAATGTAATTCCTCAAACCGAAATGTTCTGTCTATAACTTTAAAATCATTATTCAAAGATAACAAGAAACATAATTAAGCACGGATATTCAAATATTGATCACAGTTACCGTAAAACCTGTAATAGAAGGGTCGCCGCACTGTCAAGTTGGAGCTCTATCATCTCGGCTCCTATTAGGAACATCAAAAGTATATCAACTGATAAAAATGTTTGTGATATTATGATCAATAAATTATAAGTTGACAAGTTTGTGATATCTTTCACATGAATCGAGATAATTGAGCTCGAAGTTGAAAGCTAGTGGTCCTTCTATTTTAAAAAAATCAAATTGAGTTCATCTTCTGGACGAAGAATCAAAACCACACTTCAAAATTGAATCGAAGGAGAAAAATTAGTTGATCATGATTCACACAACCAACAATTTTTCGGGTGTGGCTACTTCTTCAAGATTCTCATCTCAACCACCTGTGGGTCATTATTTGGACAATCGAGTCCTTGCTGTTGTTTGGGATATCAATTACTAAACACTATAAAATCAGAATCTGGAATTGCATTAATTTTCAAAATTCAAACAAAAGTTCAAAGCTATTTCTACTACAAGAATGATAAAAATAAAGAAGTATGAAGATGCAGA
Source organism: Caenorhabditis nigoni (assembly GCA_027920645.1). Taxonomy (NCBI): domain Eukaryota; kingdom Metazoa; phylum Nematoda; class Chromadorea; order Rhabditida; family Rhabditidae; genus Caenorhabditis; species Caenorhabditis nigoni. The sequence goes on from CP115864.1 coordinate 6,505,976, forward strand.
AGGCGAATAACAGACGAAATAAGAAGAAGAAGGAGAAGAAGAAAAAAGGAAGAAGACCACACCCAAAGAAGAAAAAGAAGAAGGAAAAGACGGTTTGCTTCTATCGATAATCACTGCGTCTCTCTCTATTTCTCTGACTCTCTGACCACTTCTCTAAACAAAATATCAAAACCACACCTTATCTGAAATTTGACAAACTTTTCTGGACATTAGTTTTCCCATTGATACCTCTCTCCAGGAAAACTTTTATAGCATGTATTCGTACTCTCCAATGTCCCTTGAACAAACATGTCCATTTCTCATCCATTCCGTTTTATACTATACAATTGGAGACGAGAAAAAAAACGAGAGAAGAGGCTGGATATGTTTTCTATCAAGGTCGAATATGCAGGAATTTGATAGACATGGAGTGTAAGAGAGACAGAGAGAAAGAGAATACATTGAAGAACAAAAGGCGGAAATTTTTGTTTATTTCTTTGGCTTGTGGTGATAACTTATCACTGATAAGTAGAAGTTTATCATCAATGTTTAAATGCAACTTTCCTTTGGATGAATTAGAATTTTCGAATTTGGGGGACCACCTAGGCAAAAAGAGAATCTTCCAAACTTTTAAACCCTCATACAGGGTGGCTTTTAATTACCCGCGCATCTTTGAACGAGTTTTTCTCAAAAAGTAGAAGCCAAAAACTGATGAAACTCAACAATATAATTATTTGGACGTACAAAAATTATAACCAGAAAGGATTTCTGATTCGGTTATCGTTCGCCTCCGTTACGGTCTGAAGACGTCTTTAGTAGGCATTGATGGTGGCACGGTCCGAAAATCCAAAAGTTTGTCCCATTTCTCGAGCAACGTCTTTTCCAGCGCGGTGAATCTTGAATAGGACCTTGCGCAGATCTTGTTTTGCCTAACTCCAGATGGAATAGTCAAACGGGGTAAAATCCGGCCAGTAGGACGGTCATTCTTCATCCCAGGCAGGTGCGCTTGGAACCACTGCTGGGTGCGCTTGGGGGTGTAGGCTGAAGCTCCGTCATGTTGGTGGATCAAATGTTAATGTCCAAAATGGGATTTGGTCTACAGAAGCAGATCCTTCTTGAAAATTCCCTCGATATACACTTTCTTGGTCATACAGACGCCTTGATTTGTGAAATTTGGAATTCGAGCATATCGCACCGAAAACCAGCGTGCCGGCCGGATGTGAAACTCTAGGAATGGTTTTTTCTTTCTTAAAATGCTCCTTGATATCCTTGAATAACCCACAATAACTTTGAGAGTTGAATTTGGCTTCAATCGTAAACTAGTGCTCGTCAAAGAAAACGGACCCCAAATGTTCTCCTCACCGCGTGCCATCCAGACGAAATTTAGCCTTCTCCAGACGCTATTGCTTATTGCTCTCCGACAAGATAACCGCTTTTAAGACGCAATCGCATTTTAGATTAAGCTTTTTTCGGTCTATCTTTTAAACTAAAAACCAAGACATAGGCATAACCATGGTCAATTTCCTGAGGGATTTATTTATGCTACTCCTGATTTCATCTCGAACAGCTTTAACCTCTTCTGGAGGTGTCACCGTAGTTTTTCTTTCTCTCACAATGCGACCAAATATAGATCCAGACTCGGTGAATCGTTTGATAGCCTCAAAAATCCCACGTCGACAGTACCAATGCGTTTGGAGGTCTCGTTTCGACTAATGCCCTAATTAAAAAGAGGGATGACAGTGGCATGGTGGACGTTAGTGCTTGCCATTTACCTGAAACTTAACCTATCAGGCTGAAACTTGGCAAACATATCAATCTTGAATCAATGAATCAATAAAAGAAATCTTCTACACTAAATGCGCGCCAGCACCAAGAACAATGGCGCCAAAGTTGTGCGCGGGTAATTAAAAGCCACCCTGTAGACAAACACTAGAGTTCCTTTATGTGAGTAATTTAAACAATACATAACAACAACGAAAACGACTGACACGAAATAGAAACAGAATGCAGGTAAAACAAAAAGAAACGAAAAATCAGTGAAATCGAAGAATAGTCACAGGAAGGAACTCAGCTTGTGCTTGCGGAAATATCTGATCTGAAAAACAAAAGACTTTGAAAAATATATTTTCTAATAGTAAGAGTACCATTTTCATCGCAGGCTCCGTCTTTTTGATGTAGGTTGTATTCATGCTGATACACTCGGCCAGAGTAGTCAGCAATGGAACGTGATCACTCACTGCATGCATAGCTTTATAGGAATCTTCATCGAGAAGAATGCTGGTGAGATAATTCAATCCAACTTCCAACGAATAGCTTCTGAAAATACATTCTTTTGTTTTTTTTTTTTAAGTTTCGTTTCATCTATTATCTTGCCTCTTCTTAGTTTGATGAGGGTGGTAGTTGTCAGTGAGAACTTCCAATTTCTTCAGTTGATCAATGAATTGATCAAAAAATACGAAAAGAAATAGTCCATCGTGTTGTAGAGCCGGTAGACGATCGAGAAAAGCCTGCATCGCTTTCAGCATACAATCTCTTCGAACGTCTACATCAACTTTCCGTACTTCGACTTCTGGTGTGAGATCTGGACCATCTAGCATTTTGATTCGTGGATCGCCCATGGCTCTCAGTTTATCCATTTTCTCTTGCGCCAACACTGAGTTGATATGCATCGTCTTCCACATTCCGTAATCTTCGACAGGAATTGAGCCGGCATACCTCATGGGGGGAGTCGCCGGAGGAATGTATCTTTCCCTTTTACTGACGAACAGTGGCACTGGAACTGTAGGAACCACTTCTGAGAACTCAACGACAAGCCTCCAAAACACGAAGAAACCCATCCTTTCTTCCTCCTCGTCCAGGTTTTCTATGATGCTCGATATTTCCATAGGACCCTAAAATTTCTTAATTATCAGTTTTGACTAAAGTAATATCACTTACTCCTGCCAACGGTTCAATCATCGCAGAATATTCGTGTTCTTCCTCGACTTCTGCGTTCATAGGTTCTAGGCATTTCATCTAGAATCAGAACAAACTACTTTATAGCTGCCAAACACATCACTAACCAATTCTGGCTTCTTTTCAACTATAACGTATCCCGGAACACGATCACAGCTCCAAAGTTCGAATACATCACTTAGCAACTCAGGTGTGCATGGACGAATCACATTAGTTTTGAATTGCAAGTATTCGTGTCCTCTCTCGTTTCTTCTTGTACGAGTGTTGCTGATACTTTCCCATGGTGTTTCCGGATAGAATGTTAGTTGATTGAGAGCACACGCAAATCCGCCGAATCTACACATTCTCTGGAAGATAATTTTTAAAAATTCGAGAGAATCGAGACGACTTACATCCGCAGCAAAAGAGAAGTGCTCGACTTTGTAACGATCTCCCAATTGGAAATCTTTCGGCATGCTAGGGAAGGTTCCTCTGAAAACACAGATGATCATATCAATATCTGAGGATCGCCGCGTACCCAGTTGGAACGACGATGGATGCATCGCAAACATTCATCGTTCTGTCTGTCACAATGAAGCGAACAAGAGAGGTATATCGACGGAACTTCCTGTCGTAATCACGCTTGAAACTGACCACTTCGACTGGGATAGCGAACGTCAAGTTCTTTTTAGTAGACGTCACTTTGCCGAGCGGTCTTCTGAACCAGCTGTTCACTGAATCCATTTCATTCTCCACAAACATCAATCTATTCTCTCTGAAAAAATACTAAATTTTTTAAAAACGCTCGTAAAACTCTAGAGAAATGTTCCACCTAAAATTATCTTACCTGTATCGGTAGGCCATATCTTCAAGAATGTTTTCATGATTTGTAACTGTTTTGAGTTGTCTGAATCCATACTTCACCATTTTCTGTTTGTTTCTCGTCTGTAGACTGGACGGACCGAATCCTAGCGATCCCCGGAATCCTTGCGTTCCTCCAAAAAGTCTTCTTCGTGGCGGTGATCCATGCACGCTCATTTTTCTGACATTGATTGCTGACTTCTTAGTCGGACTACAAAATGAACCCGCATCCGAAACGGTTGAACAATAAGAAATCGTAGATGAAGCGTCGTACTGAGATTCCGTAATTACTTGTCCTTCATCATCCATAGTTACATCTCGTGATTCTAGTATAAACGTATCCATAGAGGAAGCAGAAGAAGCGAGCCATGACTCCGTGGCAATTACATCGTCGGGAGTCAGAGTGCTATTCGAACATTGACTAGTGATACGGCATCTTCGTTTCTCTAATTCTTTACAGGATTCACTTGGCAAATCAGCAATTTCGTTAGCAGCCGTAGAGCGACTGACATGGGAAGAAAGTTGTGAAAGAACGGCATTTTGTTCTGATGGAGTATTCTCTACGGATGACTGTATAGTAGCCAAATTGAGAGTTATTCTTGGAAGTTGATGAACGGTGGGTGCAACGCTGCGAACCCAAAACACGGGAATAGTTCCTTGAAATAGCACACTGAAAAAAAAATCGAAAGTTGCCTCCGGCTCTTATTAACTTACAATTGAGCTTGAACGGCGATGATTGTTCCAACAGATTTTTCTTCTGTGAGACGACTGGGATCATGAACAATCTGACACAGGTGATTGGAGAGCATTTCGATATTTCCGTCATCTGAGCTTCGAATGGTAACCATCTCTCGCAACTGAAAGAAGTCAATGAACACAGCATTTATGTGCAACTCACCCAAACGGTTCCATTGAACAGAGCGTAAGCTGGATCTTTCAGAAAACGGGTGACTTCTTGAACGTATACGGCTTCCGCACAGCTATGCTCTTTGCTAACAGGTCTACAATGAAAATAATTTTGAAGATCTCAATTTTGAAATTATTGTGAAACTAACCTAATTTGAACAGTATAACAGTTCATCAATAACTCTTCTTTTTCGACAATTAAACGTTTCGAGCAGAACATAACTCGGAATGGGATCGCAATGAAGTCGATTACTTCCTTGATTCTTTGAAAATACTCTTGATTTGGTTCCGGCACCGCGAAGTATGTTTGCGTCTCTTCGGAAATATGAACGATTCGGCATTTCACAAACTGATGATCTTGAAGCTAAACTTTTTTTCTTTTTTTAAATCAGTAAAAATCTTTCATACTGTACAAATATCGCGAACAACTGGCACATAGGAGCCACATTCTTTTTGGAACTCGATACGAAGATCACACTTATCTCCTTTCGATATTTGGTCCAAAAACGGTTGTAATCCTCGATGAACCGTTCCGAGGTGGGGAACTTGCATGCCGAGTATCGGCTCGTCACCATCACGTTCAAACATTTGAACAACCTCACAACGTGCTTCAATCTGAGGATTTTGGAATATAGCAGCACTGTTCAGACTTGACTTACATAGATACGTCCGTGTTTTTCATCAACGATAATTTTTAGTCTTTCCCAGCTATGTGGTCTTGTGTCCGGGAGCAGCTCGTAGAAACACGGAAACCCGAATGAGCTTTCTTTGAGGCATCGTCTGGAACATTATGAATGAACTCTAAATGTTTGAATCTAATTTACTTGACTAAAACATAATTGATTGTTCCAAGTGGGGGCAGATCTGAACCAAGTGTGGCATTCGACAAAACAGCGCATCCCATTCCGCTAGTCCAGTACAAAACTCCCATACTATTTTCAGCGATGACGATTCCCTCAAGGACACCGTAGGTCATGGATTCGGAGATATATGGCAATGTCTGAGTATTTTTTTTCTAATTGACTTCTGTATGCATTAATTCTTACCATTTCTCTAAAATAAAGTTCGAAAATAGGAACCATGGGGATATCGGCATAGTATCTCCAATGAATTGTATTTTCCCCTTTGAGTACGAATGGATCCCAGCAAACTCCGACGCGATAAATGAAAGGCTCATTCTGTCTTTGCAAATAGGTCCTTTTCGCCAGTTCTTCATCTAACAACACTTTTGGAATAGCGATTCTACGAAAATCTGTATCGTTATTTTGAATAATATAATATGCAATATCAGTGTCCTTTTCGTAACGAACTTGCTTGAGACATTCTTGAGTTAAATTTACAATAGCGAAGATCTGAAATGTTAAACATTATTTTCCATGGAATTGTATATTGCTTGAAATACCACTGCTTTCGAATTGACAACTTCTACGTCGCGAATCCATTCGAATTCGGTGCATTTTGAAACTGCCTGTAATGTAACGGCAATTATTTGATGCATGTTTCAGCAAAATTACCACTGGCATCTCGTCTTCCTCGTTGTCAAATTTCACTTTCACAGAAACGCCTGGCTCCGGCGGAAAGTTGAATATTATCTCTTCTATATCTTCGCGTCCGTGAGACTCAACTGATCCATCGAACATGGCGACTTTCCACTGAAACGGATGAAATTGAAGACTTACTCACTAGTTGTTTTACCTTCGTTCTGCCATTCTTCTCAATTTGAGTAATTACGATTCCGTACTTGTAGAGAGGCATTTTGATTACGTTTAACGCTTCAAATTATCACTGAAACTTGTGAAAACATTTAGAAACAGACAGAATTTCAATTTTAAGTGGCGAAAAGCGGTTTAGAAAATTGACTGAATTCAAACTCGATTAAATCCTCGAGGAGTTCACAACGCCGCAACTTCCTTCTCTCACTATCGCTGCAAGACCCGTCGGCGAATATAAATAGTTGTCCCTTTGATTCTACAGTAATCTATTCGGGTTGAAAAACTATTCAGAACCTGCAAATAACTACTAAATAACAATGAAAAACAAAATACTCCGCGGAAACTCGGAGACCGTAACAATCCTGATGAAATTTCGAGGAAAACTGAAGAAAAATTGAGCGAACATATTGTCAAAAGTTAGTGTCAGAATACCTTTTTTGGAAATTGGAAATTTATCTGGGATTCCAGCTGAGAAATTAATCAAAAATGTTCTCGAATATTTTAGACATCAAGCAAAAGAAAGCAAAAAAGTATTGCCTCGGACGGGATTCGAACCCGCGATCGGTTGCCCGAATGAGAACATAAGTCTCACGCCTTCGACCACTCGGCCACCGGGGCACATACTCTGAAAAATGAGCAACTGGGATAAAAGGGACCTATTTGGAGTGAAAAGAGAAGTTTCCGGGGTAATAGAATACGAGGAACACGACGGTGACAATATCGGAACAGTTAGGAGAGGCTGGAACTGTGAAAATCGTATAATTCTTTCAAACTCGCTATATCAGTTCCGCTCGTTGACAACGAACGTTGACATGGGCACGGTATCAAACAGAGCGACGCAAAAAACAAGATACATTTTCTGACAAAAACATGATAAAAATAACTATAGTTAAGCCTAGCTTAAGGAATACTGTTTCTACCAACTTTGTATTATAAAATTCCTTTGGCTTTCCTAATGAAGAAATTGTCATGGTTATTCCAGAAAAAAATTTACACACCTTCAAGTTTTTCGAATCACTTTAATATCACTACCATCGTGTTCCTTGTACTCGATTACCCAGGAAACTTCCCTGTTTACCCCAAACAGGTCCCTTTTATCCCAGTTGGACATTTTTCAGAATATGTGCCCCGGTGGCCGAGTGGTCGAAGGCGTGAGACTTATGTTCTCATTCGGGCAACCGATCGCGGGTTCGAATCCCGTCCGGGCAATATCTTTTTGCTTTCTTTTTCTTGATGTCTAAAGTATTCGGGAACTTTTTTCGTCAATTTTTACCTTATGTAGAAAAAACAACATGAATAGACAACATTCAACATTTAGAACGAAAACTTCTGGAACTCCTGAATCACTACTGTAGAAATCTTTTGAATATCCAACTGTCGTTGATACGCAGAGAAAACTATCGGAAATATGTCTGCATCTCCACCTTATATACCACAAAACCTATATTATAAGGGCCGGTCCTTCTTTTGTTGCAAGGTACCGCCGAATAAAAAAGTAACCTCATTTTTGAAAGAACCCAATTACGCTTCCATGAAAGTCACCTCCAAACCAACTTTTTTTCTGCGAGTTGTGGATGAAAAACTACCGTATCTTTGAGATTCAGAAGTTCGGAACTAGTAAAAAGCTAGTTGCTATTCAGATGGTGTAGAGTGATTCAAGTTTCAATTCAACATACAGGAAGTACTTTTTTCGGCCGTTCCCTATGTTTCAAATATTGCTGATCAGTTTCATATTGTTGTCTCTATCTTGTTCACTCGTTTGACCTCGACCGCTGTATAAGTAAACATGTGAAAATTTCCGCCACCTCTTCCTATTTGTATCGTTATCAGTTGATAAGCCTGTCGTTGAAACGGAAAGGAATTTTTTAGATTCTCAGAGTTGCATTTTCTGCAACTCATAGAAAATGAGGTCAGGGCTCATCCCCCTTGTTAACAGATTAAAAAACCACAGTTATCGTAACAATGAAGTCCAGTTCAGTGTCAAAGTTCACTGGATGCTCACCTGTATTTTTCTCGTGTTAAACATTTTCTCTTCAACTTTTTTCTACTCTCTCTTCAGTGTCGAGACAACCATTATATATAACCAGCGCGGCAAAACTTTGTTTGTCAAATGACATTTCCCCTCTCTTTTTCTCTCTTTTTTAAGTGTAAGAAGATAGGAAACAGAGCGAAATAGAAGGAGAAAGAACGGTACGGCACAGAGTCGAAACCTGTTGCCAAAAGGGCGCCCAGTGGTTGGGGTTGATGAGAGAAGAAGAAAAATTGATGACGATTTATTATTGCCTATTTTAAAGTGTTAGAATCAGCAACAACTGTTTTCTTTTCTCTGGAACTTCATGAATTTTTCTTTTATCTAATGTTTTCGAGTATCTTTACAAGTGCAGAACGCACTTGTCAAAACACAGTACATTTTGAATTCCATTTGTTAGTTTGATTCTATTTTTTTTTTCGAATAAGATAGAAACTACAAATTGAAATTTGTTCAGCTGTATGCTTTATAACTTTGTAGAGAGAACAAAAAAATTGGATTCGAAATTCTAGGAGATCATGTTTCTTTTCATAATTTTTCTCTTAATAAATGTTTCTTTTCATAATTTTTCTCTTAATAAATTTAAGTATCTTTAGAAAAAAAATCCATAAAAACTGTCAGTTTGCTTCTTCCAGAACTCTCATGAAATGAAATTTTGAAAACCGTAAAACCTGTAATAGAAGGGCCCATCACTATTTAACTTTGAGCCTATTTATCTCGATTCCTGTTAAAGATAAAGATATAACAGATATGGATAAGTTGTCAACTGATAAATTGCTCATCACGATATCACAAAAATTTTATCAGTTGTCACATTTTTGATACATCTTAAAAGAGCCGAGATGAATGAGCTCAAACTTGGCAATGTGGGGACCGTTATGTTATAGTTTTTACGGTATGTATCCTTAGCTTCTCTGAAAATAGAAAAACATTTCATCCACATATTTCTTTTCTGCCTCCAAATATTTGTCAACTCTTTTCTCTTCTTCCCACTTTTTTTCCATTTCTTGTGACTACCTTTTACCAGCTGACCTATTCAACCTTGAAAAAGTTCAACCCGTGTTTCCCGAAAAAAAAAACCTAATTAAAATTCAAGAGTTTTTTTTCTGTTTCTGGTTTCATACTGTAGTTTTTTATAATGAAAAATTCCTTAAAAACTAACACCTCAGTTTTGGCTCACTATTTGTTTTATCATTTCCTTTCAAAAATACAATCTAATTTTGAAATCTGACCAAATCCAAATAACTGATATTATTCCTATTTCCTTCTTCTTCTTCTTCGAAACGCTTCCTGCTATTTATGAATCATATCTTTTTCCTCTCTTGCTGTTTGTTGACGAAAAAAGAAAAAAAAACGACGACCACAACGAATTCTGAATTTCCTCGTTATGTTTTCATGTTCCTTCATTACATGTTTTTGCTACCAGTGATCGTTGATTTGGATATTAGAAATGATATGAAAAATATGGGTTCGAGTTAGAATTTCAAACTTTCAAGATTCAGAAATTGAAATTCGTTCATGCATTTCTAGGAGAATTATTATGTTCCGTTCTTTGTTGACTGGTATTAAGGCTTAAGGTTTTTTGGAGATCTTTCAATACTTCCAGTTGAGGATTTGTCGGTTTTTTCAGAAAATTAGAGTTGAGAAATTTTTTATTTTGTTTTATCTAAAATTCAAATGGATTTTCTCAAAAAAGTTTGATTCGAATCACAGTGCGATTATCGCATATGCTTTGTTCAAAATCATTCGTATAAACAGGTCCAATAACTTCTAAAATTTTCTGGCCAGCCGTAAAACCTTCAACTTCAAACTTTGAGCCAATTTATCTCAGTTCCAGTCAAAGATATGAAAAGTTGTCAACTGATAAAATGTTTATCATAATATCAAAAATTTTTTGTCAATTGACACATTTTCAATAACTTGCAAAAGATCTGCAGTTATTGAGCTGAATCTTGATAGTGTGGGGTCCTTCTATTACAGGTTTTAAGGTATTCTAGTGAGGTGTCTTATAAGTTTGGTTCATTGAAAATTTTAAGAGAATTTTGATCGAAATACATATGCTTTGTTAAAAATCCTTTCTATAAAAATGTCCAATGCTCTATCAATTTTTTCCATAATTTGGTCAAAACTGGGAACAACCTTGAACCATGCTAGATTCAACCTTCTTCATGAAAATTCAATTTCTTATGGTTCCCACTCTCTTTTAAAATTTCCCACTGCACAATCGTAATTACTCCTGCTCTCTTTTGCTCCAATTCTTTCATCTCTCTATTTTTTTCCTCGAAATGTCTGCGTCTCTAATAGAATCACCACTCTCTCCACTTTTTTCCTCTTCGTTTCTCTATTTGAAACGGGGAAAAATGGCGACGACGGCAACGACGACGACACACACAAAAACACATTTTCATGTCTATATCAAAAAAAAAAAAGTTATTAGTATCTCTCTTTTTTTTTCTCACTCTCAATCTCTCCCTTTTTCGGAAATTGAGTTCTTCTCTTTGCAGTTTGATATTATGTGCATTAGCAGAGAAAGTTTGTAGATTTGAATTAGTGCATTTTGTGATCATCTAACGTTTTGGATACATTAAATGGGAGATGATCCTATTAAAATAATGTCTTTGGCTCTTACGTCGTAATTCGAAAGTTGATCTACAAACATTTTATGCAAATTCGAGAATTCGAGAAGACGTCCCACCTCCCTTTCCCTCTTGTAGAGGTCATTTGACTCCCACTTTTTTTGCTGGTTTTGTGACTAAACTTTGTGCCTTCAGACCAATATTTTTGATGGTAATTGTTGCAAGTGTGTGAGCACAAAACTGAGACGGAAGAGATCAATGGAACAAACAAGGTTTGCCCGAATTTTTGTTGTTTTTTGTTGTTTTCTTTGTGTGATCGTTGGTGTTTCTGAATAATCCTACTATTATAGATACGTTCTATCAGAAAGTTGTGAAACTAAAAAGATATTTTCGAATTGAATTTGCTGTTCTTTATCTTTCTATTCATTTTAGAGACTTTAAATTTTAAAATTTCAAATTGTGGTTTTGTCGGTTTCAGAAAAAAAAACAATCCCCCATTCAAAGAAAACAAAAATCCATCCAAGAAAAAATAAAACTGTTTAATGTGGTTTCTTTTTTCTTTTGGTTTGATAAAAATTTTAAGCAAATTTTATAAATAAGTTCAATGGGAATTACAGATCCTTAGTTTGAGACTATTTCTATTTAAAAATTTCCCATTATATTCTGGAACTTTCTTGCCAATGTTCATTTGCACCCTTTTTTCATCCCGCCAGAGTTAGCTTTTTTGCAACATAAATTACCAAAACAAACCAAAGCAAAAAATTACCAATTTTGAAATTCCAAAATACACCTTGTTCGTTCGTCAAGATACATTTTTTCATGTTTGTATAGGTTGAAGGTAAACTTTTAGAATCGATTCATTCCTACATTTCAGGAAATCCCTTTATTCATTTTTACGGTCAAATTGGGAATACATTTGATAAGATCCCCTTATCAAAAACTATTGACTGTTTTTGTTGGATCAACTTCAAATACTCCGATTTGCAGTTTCCCATTTCTGGTGTATTTTCTTGTCACACTAGAACACAAATCATCATGTACATAAAATTCATCTGAATTATTCATTTTTTGTTGAAGTCTCGTTTTTTTCGCTAAATTTCTTCTTTGAGCTTCTTCTTCCTGTCACATTCAGACATTATTTACATTTCTGATCAGTAAGTGATTGTGTGGAAAAATTGGAAAGAAGTAGGAGAAAGAGTGGTGCATGGAATGAGGAGACAAATGAATTGAAATGTGTGGCTTGTAGTGAAATTTGGAATGGCTAGGAGTTTTCTGGAATATTTCAGAAAAATTGTATGTTTAGAATTAGGAATTTTCGAAATAGACTCTCTTCAAACCCAAATCCGTACTGTTGATAAATCTGAACAGCAATCTTCAAAAATTGATAATCTTATCAAGAAATGCAAAAATATCTACTTACAGAGATTATCCATACAACTTTTGAAAATATCTTCAAATCCATATTCAGCTTTCATGTATTTTTTATTTGAAATTCTGAAATTCTGAAAACCGTAAAACCCAAGTCGTCAACTGATAAGTTGTTTATCATAATACCAGAAGTTTTTTGTCAGTTTACACATTTTTCATATTTCGGTTAGGAATTGAGATAATTGAGCTCAAACTTGACGCTTTTGTATTACAGGTTTTACAGTAATTTTCTGAAAAATCCGTGCTTAAATTTAACAAATTGGCAATATTCCCTAAAAATCGCAAAGGGAAAATCAAATTATCACAACTAGAAGTATAGCAGTAGGAATCAGAAAAACGCAGTTTTCAGGTGGCTAGCTGAATAATTTGATTTCGCATGTTTGGCATATTTTTTTCACAACTTGGTGTATTTTTTTGCTGCATGTGGTCGCAAAGCAGGAAGTATGTTTACTATAGGCACTGCTAACTAAAAGGGAAATATTCAGCTGTACTTTAAGTTGGTACCCTGCCAACTTTCCAATTTAACTACCATAATATATGTGAAGCTCTCTATCGGATTCTGGTCACTTCGAATATTTTGATTTTTTCTTAAAAAGTCTTCTGAAAATCCAATTTTATTTCTTTTTTAATTTCTAATTTTGAATGTATCCTTTTCCAGGTTTAAAAAAGAATTTTCTGGAATTCTGAATTTCTTAATTTGTTAATTTCTGAATTTATTTAACTACCCATTCTCCTTTTTAGAAAGTTTTAATTAAAAACTTCTCAAACAACAGTTATCTTCTCTCATCCCACTTCTAATGATTAGTTTAGTTTTTGGATTAAGACATCTCCCAAGAGGTACCCAGCTACTTCCTGTTGATGTCTTCTTCGTTTTCTTCTTCTTCCTTCTTCTTCTTCTTCTGACTCCAACACCTTCATTCCATTTTGTGTTCCTCTTTTCTGCTCCACCCGTTCCATTTCTTCTCCGGTGTGCTCTTTCTTCTTCTGTGCTCCTTCTTCTTTTTTCCATGCAACAACTGGAAAATAGAGAAAAACACATGGCATCTTTTCACTTCCTCTCTCGTTTTTCTCCTTCTGCCACTTTCTTCTTTTTTCTTGCTTTTTGCTTATGGCTCATGACACCACTTGTGCTCTCTTGCTCCTTTCTCTCCGGTGCCTTTTGAATGAAAAAGAAATAGTCCTTCTTTCTCAGTTTCAGTTCTTTTTCAGATGAGTCGAAAGAAGGATCAAATCTTCTTCTTCTTCTTTCTAAAAAGAGCAGTTTCATCTTTCTATTTCTTCCTATTTCCTCTTCTCTTTTATGTTTGTTTTGTTGTCGTTTCCCTGTGTTTCTTCCCCTTCTTTTTTTCTGCTGATGCTGCTGCTTCTAAAGCGGTAATAGATTTCTTTTTCATTTCCTTTCTTTTTTTCGCAAAAGATTCTGAATTTAGATTTCGAAATCTTAAGATCTCGGGACCCTAGCGAAATTGTTTTTGTCATCATTCGGACTTTGTTTGTTATTCTTTGAGGCGGGGAAACCAGTATGACTCATTTTCAAGAGAAACAGCAAGAAGGATTTTATGAAATCAGAACACATGTTTCAAGAGATTTAGGTTGATTTGGATCAGATGAATTTCGAAAATTCAAATTAATTTTCTGAGATTTCTTTGTTGAAGTTTATTTCCTTAATTTGTCACTGCAAATCCAGTATCAAAATGGTTGAGCTTAATTTACACGGACTGATAAAAACGGGTATATGTATCTTTAGACATACATAAGTATCTCGGAAGCACAAAAACTGGTATAAATATAATTTTACGTTTGATACAAAGCTACTGGAATTTTCAAAGCGATTTCTCAAGTCTAGATATTGTTATGGTTGTCCAAATGAAGCATGACGAAATTTTTCTTGCACACCGTTGTATTTTCATGAGATGAAGCAGCTTTGACAAGCGATAATTCCAGTTGTACTCAAACCAAATAAACCTTAACTTGATTCTCTGGTCGTTTTGGCAACAGCTGAAAACTCAAAACTTTGTGAAAGTTTTATGTTTTCTAACCTTTAATTCTGCGCGCTGCAGAATTTTAGTAATTTCAAATTCACACCGAAAATCTCAAACTCGTAGTAAGTTCAGTCAACGATTTTTGCCCTCCAACCTGCAAAATTGTGATCGAAGAATCTTTCTCCATTTTCAAAATCGTTCAAAAAGAGCAAAACTCTAATAATAGTCTTCTCCTCCCACACCCAGCTCCTTCTTTATTTTGTTGTTTTGATTCTGAAAATATTCTTGTTTTCGATTTTTCCGCCTACTTCCTCAGATTCCTTACAATAATCAGCACCAAACATTTTCTAATTTTTATTCTGAAATTTTCAGGTGATTAGACCCGAACACATAAACAAGAATAAAAGAAGAAAAGTTTACTAATATTCAAAAATGGAGGATTTGATGATGCCAGAGGGAGAAAAAGTCTCCATGGAGAACTTTGCTCTTCTCAGAGTTCTTGGAAAAGGAGCTTATGGAAAAGTGTTCTTGGTGAGAAAAGTTGGAGGAAAGGATCATAATACCATTTATGCAATGAAAGTACTCAGAAAGACTAGGGTGAGTTTTTTAAATGTAAAGTACAGCTCCTGAAATTTTGTTATTTTAGCAAACCTGCAAAACAGAAAGAGAACCATTTTTTGATTTTTCTTAATTTTCGAATTTCTGACTTTCTGATGTTCCCAATCTAGAAAAATTTCACATCATTTCCAGGTGATGACAAAACCAAAAACCCTGGAGCACACAATGGCCGAGCGTCAAGTTCTCGAACGTCTTCGTGGTGTTCCATTCCTTGTGAATCTCTACTATGCATTCCAAACTGACACCAAATTGCACATCGTAATGGAGTATGTCCGTGGAGGAGAACTATTCACTCATTTGTGTTCAAGAGGACATTTTGACTTGGAAGCTGCACAATTTGTGATCGCTGAATTGGTTGTGGCTATTGATAGTCTACATCAGAGAAAAGTTATCTATCGAGATTTGAAATTGGAGAATATTCTACTCGACGAAGAAGGTCATGTCAAATTGACAGACTTTGGATTGAGTAAACTATTCTCTCCAGGAGAACTGGATAGAGCTAACTCCTATTGTGGAACTATTGAGTATATGTAAGTCAGAAATTCAGATTCAACCAAAAAAGCCAATCGATTTTGAAGGTCCCCAGAAGTGATAAACCGCCCAGAAGGTGGATACAGTGACGTTGTCGATTGGTGGTCACTTGGTGTCATTTCATTTGAACTTCTAACTGGATGCTCTCCATTTACCGTTGATGGGGGTCAAAATTCAAGCAAGGATATTGCAAAGTATTTTGATTTTCTTACTTAAAACATTTGGAACATGGAAGTTTTCAGGAGAATCCTCACAAAGAAAGTGCCATTCCCCAAAACAATGGACGCAGATGCACGAGATTTCATTGGACTTTTGTTGGAGAAGAAATTGGAGAAACGATTAGGATATGGTGGAGTTGATGAGATCAAGACACACAAGTTCATGGCAAATATTGATTGGGCAGCTGCTGAGAAACGAACTCTAAAACCAGTGATTGTTCCAAGAATTGGACATGATTTGGACACGCAATTCTTCTCGGCAGAATTCACTTCACAGCCTCCATTGTATTCACCTGCTGAATCGCCATTGAACGCGACAACACTATTTAGAGTAAGTTTTAAACTAATGGATCAAGTGATCATACAGTTGAACAAATCAATTACCGTAAAACATTTAATAAGAGGGCCTTCTAACTTTTATCTTTGAGCCAAGTTTTCTCGGATCCTGTGAAAGATATACAAAACTTGTCAACTGATAAGTTGTTTATTATAATATCAGAAGTATTTTGTTAGTTCACATCTTTTTGATACGTTGCATAGGAATTGAGATAATTGAACTCAAACTTGACAGTGTGGGGTGCCCTTCTATTAAAGGTTTTACAGTAGAAAGTAAAATATAGATAACATTTATTCAAACAATTGATAATTTATTCTAATACAGGGATACTCCTACGTCTCTCCATCTGTCATCTTCGCCAATGACAACGTAATCGGAGAGGAGCTCATGGCTGAAGACGTGAATGCCCTTCTAGCCAGTTCCTCATTTTTCGCCAAGTACAAATTAGACAAATCGGAAAATGGACTTTTAGGAAAAGGAGCGTTTTCTGTTGTCAGGTTTGTTCTTAATAATAACTGATCCTGTTCTAAAAATATACTGATTCTAGAAGATGCGAACGTGTAGCTGACGGTGCCCAATTCGCTGTCAAAATAGTTTCTCAAAGATTCGCTAGTCAAGCACAACGAGAGGCAAGAATTCTTGAAATGGTACAAGGACATCCGAATATTGTACAGTTGCATGATGTTCATTCGGATCCACTTCACTTTTATTTGATTATGGAGCTACTCACTGGAAATGAATTATTGGAAAGAATCAGAAAGTTAGAGCGGTTCACAGAGGTTTGAATTGAATTTGGAGTTTCAAAAATTATGTGAAAAAGTTTCAGTGTGAAGCGGCAGATATTATGAGACAACTCGTATCATCCGTCAAATATCTTCATGATAAGAGAATCGTTCATCGAGATTTAAAACCAGAAGTAGGCAACTGCTATTTTAAAATTTGAAAGAAAAACCATTTTTTCCAGAATATTCTCTTCGAAAGTACCGACTCCAATGCGCGTCTTCGTCTCGTCGACTTTGGTTTCGCACGTCTTCTGCCGAATCCAATGGAGCAACAACTGAAGTCTGTTCAAGTTCTCCGCAAGATGTACGGTTACTTCACACTTCGCCTGTTCTTCCACTCCACTCAGCGAGTAACCAGAAAAACTTAAAAATTCCTAGATTTCCTAGTCAAAAGTCATTGTGTTTTGTCTATCTCTTTTTCACTTTTTCGTTTAGTAACCTGAATTTGCAGCACGTGTATGGCAAAAGAAAATAGAATTGATTGAATTCCGGATGAATTCTATTTTTGATGAGTATACGTGTCGGGTACTTTTGGTAGAGAGGAAGACGGTGGTGTGTGATGTTTCGTGCATTCTTGTTCAAGAACGTTTTTCGATTTATTTTTTTCTTCTAATTTTCTATTACTATACCTCTGTCGGTCTTTTCTATTCACATCTCCATCTCTCTCTATCAGTTTTTGGAATGTTTTGGATCTCTAATCCACCGTAATCTTAATTCCAGGACACCATGTTTCACATTGCAATATGCTGCTCCAGAAGTATTGGACGTTGGAGACTCACAGCCGGAATACAACGAGCAGTGCGATTTATGGTCTCTTGGAGTTGTTCTGGTACTTTGAATAAACAGAAAAAGAAAAATAATTTTCTCCAATTTTCAGTTCACAATGCTATCGGGTCAAGTTCCATTCCATGCTCGTTCTCGTCAAGAATCCGCCACTGAAATTATGCAAAGAATCTGTCGAGCTGAGTTCTCATTTGAAGGTGATGCCTGGACAAATGTCTCGTCAGACGCTAAGAATCTGATCACTGGTCTTCTAACCGTCGACCCAAAGAAACGACTTTCGATGCAAGAGCTGACTGCTCACATGTGGTTAAAGTCGTCTGCTGCTATGGATACACCACTTCAAACCCCAAGCATCCTTCCTTCTTCTGCTGGTACTTCATTTTTTAGATCTCTCAACTTTTAAATGATAATCTTCAGATGAAACCTTCAATGAGACCCTGCGCGCCTTCCTTCATGCAAACCGAGATGGATTCCACTTGCTTGATGTGGCAGCTGCACCTTTGATGAAACGACGAGGAATCAAGAGACAGTCTGGGGATAAGGATTCGACTGGAAACACAAAGAAGTAGGTGTTCTATCTGCCAAAAACTTAGTTTTTGTGTTACAGTAACAAGGGTTACTGTATTATTTTTGAACTCCCGCCAATTTCGATAGGTTCAGTGTTTGCGGACAATGCATCATGACTGACGATATCCGAGGAAATTTTTTTTTCGTTCATTTTAATTTATTTTTTTATAATTTTCAACTTTTCAGCTCTCGAATCACCCAATTCGAGTGTCTTCCGGAAGAGCAAGAAATGGAGATGACGTCATCAACATCTCGTCCAAGTAATCTTGGAATGATGAATTATCGCGAGCCGAATTCTGGAACAATCCGAGAGACCCGCGGCTCCGACTCATCTTAGTTCTCATGTGTTTCTATTTTCTTATATTCTTTTTGTTTCTGTTTCTCTCACTATTTGCGTTGTGATTTCCCGACCTAGATACTTTCCCGGTCTGTTGTCTCTTTCTCTCTCATTTCTCCTCCCATCCAAAAATTCCCGTCACTTGACAGTTGTGGCATTTTTTAGTGTCCAATAGTACATTTTCTAAGTTGTTCGTTGATCCTCGAATCAATTGCATGTAGGTTAAAGTTCATCATTCTATTTTGTCGCATTTCTAGTCACTCAAAAAACCACATCTTCCAAATATTGTGATTTTCGCATTTCATCTAGTCCACTGTATATAGAAATATCTGTATTCATTTTGTTAGTATATTTACACATATCCCCTGTCCATGTAATTTCTGAAGCTCTCTCTCTCTCTCTCTCGCCCTGTCTCTATTTTTTATGATGTCTTTTTGTCTTCAGTGACTCTCACAACCATTTTCTAAAATTATGAATTTTCTCCCCGATGAGCATGACTGACTTGCCGATCGATAAAAAATATATTAATCCAATGAAGCTATGAATTTGGGTCATTGGTTTGGAAAGATCCAAATTCAAAATATTGAAACAATAAGGTAACAACGTGTGAAACATGGAATGAAAAATCAGAGAATATTCTTCGCGATCAGCGCTTGGTGAAGACGGTGGAGTGGCAGACCGACCACATTCGGCATACATCCTTCGATTCCGCTGACGAAGACGGCACCAAATTCCCCAATTCCGTAGGAGCCGGCTTTCTTCCTAAAATTGGTGTTTTACTAGGTTTGTTTGTCTAACAATTTCGGTTTTCTTGCATTCTCTTTGATGTGATCACGCCCTGATAAGGTTTTCACAATAAGAACTTTTAAATAATTAGAAACACACTCACAAGGGCTCTCCGCTCTTCACATACTCCTCAATAACTCTATCCGGAATATCTCCAAAATGAACGACAGTTTTCTCAATTAACTCCTCGTATTGATCAGTCTCTTGATAATGTAAAGCCATCCCGGTGTAGACATTGTGAGTGTTTTTGCGAAGGCTAGAAAATTTTCGAATTGAACATTTTATGAAATTCGAAACTGCCCAACCGCTTCAAAGTCTCCACAGCATCGTTAGCGTCTGCTGGTTTCCCAATGATTTCTCCATTGAATTCGATCACTGTGTCACAGGCAATGATCACGGAGTAGGGTTCCTCCTTTTTCTTCATCTCCTCAACAATAGTCGCCAGTTTTCCTTTAGCAGTTTCAATTACAAACTCCTTGACCGGCAGTGTTTTCGGCAAATTTTCCTCGAAATTCGATACTTTAACGATCACATTTTTGAGACCCTGAATTTATTCAAATTGTTTTCAGATAATCTCCTCGTCGACTCACGATTTGCTGTAACAGCTTCAGACGGTTTGGTGACTGACTTGCCAAAACGATAATGGCTTCCTTCATTCCTCACTTGCCTTCAGTAGCCAAACACGTTGATCTGAAATTTCGATCAGCTCTTCTCTTGAGTCAATTATTCACTAAAAGTTGGGGTCATCCTGATGTTATAAAACAGTAAGTTTTAATTGTTTTTCATTAAAAGGGAAACGATATCATCTAGGATGGCCGAGTATCGCCGAGATGTGATGTCAAAACGACTGGTGATGGAGTACGTAAAAGAGCTCAACCCAAAAATTGATCTAGTAAATGTGGGTTTCCTACCCAAAACTGTTATATTCCTTATTCTCAGAAGTCCACAAAGAATGGAATTATTGCTTACGAAGGATTCTTCACGAGTCCTCATGCAACCCTTTTCCCTGATCACATGCCTGGAAATGTAGGAAGAGCTCATTTCAAAGCCTGGCTGCCTGATAAGCCAAGTCCAGTATGCATCCATCTGGCAGGCACTGGGGATCATTCGTATTTTAGGTTCGTTTAGTTGGAATTTCTTTTTAACAGTTATGTTCTTTCAGAAGACAATATCTTCTCGTAGACGATATGCTCAAAGATGGAGTTGGCGCAATATTAATACAAAATCCATTCTATGGTGATCGAAAACCGCCAAATCAATTTCGCTCATCTCTCGAAAATGTGACTGATCTGTTTGTGATGGGTGCATCTCTGATAGCTGAATGCAATCATCTTTTCAATTGGGCTGAAACTCTTGGCTATGGACCATTTGCAATATCGGGTGTATCAATGGGTGGTTTCATGGCGCAGCTGGCTGGATCCAATTCACAACGACCTATTTCCATCATTCCGATTCTCTCTTGGACTACTGCGTCACCATCTTACACGGAAGGTGCAATTTCACCTGCTGTGAACTACAAGTTACTACAGAAGCAACTGGAAGATCCAAACTACACAGACAAGATAAAAAATATTCCAAATCAAAACTGGCTGGATACGATGCATGAGATGACAGCGAAGAATGGAGATACGATGGCCAAGAATATGATGCGTATTCTGATGGACGACTTCACAAGTCTCGAAAACTATCCAACTCCAATTGACACCTCACTTTGCCATGTCTTCCTTGCTGACCAGGATCAGTACGTACTCAGAAATCAGGGAACGCCGACTTATGAACAATTGTGGCCAAATGTTACCGTTGAAATGATGGAAGGATATGGTCATGTAACAGCATATTTCATGGGACATGGAATTTGGAGAAAAAGAATTCACCAACTCCTGCGAACACAACAGCAAAGAGAAGCGACGAAAATATAACTATAGGATTTTTGTGATTTTTTATGATACTACCATTTTCTCAGTACCGGTCTTTTTCAATTTCTCAATGTGCCTATGATATAACTGTGTCGGGAATAAAATCTATTCAACCAGGTATTCTAAGCTACGACAATACTGGTATTATAATTTAAAAATTTATTTTATTTTACTGAGGTTTACCATCATTTATTTTATTGGAAAAAAAATAAAAGGAAAATGAATACAGTGAAAATAAATGGATAAGAAGTTTCCTAAAAATGCTTCCGAAATAAAAGATGAGCCGAAGATACATGATACTTTTTAGCATAAAAAGTATGGACGCCCTTCGATGGCAACATAGAATTTCGTGAAGTAGAAAATTTTGAAAAAAAAATTCATACTAAAACTCTCCATTTTATTCTCACAATTAACAAACAACGGCGACAACTAAATTATTCTAAACGGCCCAAATAACGTCTTAACCGCTGAAGAAATACAGTTTGGACGATGATAGTTCGAGGAAGAGCGCGTTCTTTTTTGGGTGGTTGGAGGCGGAAAAAAGAGCTAAAAGAAATGGATGTGAACGTACAAGTACTCGCAATTTCATTTAATTTTACATTGATTAATAATTCTCACAATATTCGATGAAATTGCGAGTAAATGTTCGCAGATGAAAAGTGCGGACGAATGAAGAGGATAATGAAAAATTATTGGGAATTTGTAGATTACTGAGCCTTTGGTGGTTCTCTTCCCTTGACAGTCTTGAACAAGAACTTCTGCGATTTCGTGAATGACCAGATATTTCTCTTTCCATAGATCAGAACGACAGCCACGAATGGAATCAAGGCAGCGATCTGAAATAACAAACTTTATCATAGGGCTTCTTCGGGATTTTGTTACCTTGAGTGCCCATTTCTTTCTTGTGTCATGGAATGGTTCAGCAGCCCAATGCATGAAAGCGGAAACATCTTTAGCTTGCTGGGACATGGTGGCTGGTGTTCCATCCTTATACTCGATTCCTTCATCGAACAATTGTTGTGGCATAGAGATGATTCCTCCTGGGAAGTATGGATTGTAGGCCTTTCCGTCGTCAACCTGAATTTACAGCATTTTAAGCTACTATACATTTGTCGTTCCGTTTACCTTAACACCAGCTGGAGCCTCGAGGTAACCGGTGAGCAATGAGAAGACGTAGTCATCTCCTCCGTGTCTGGCAAGAGCCATCAGAGACAAATCTGGTGGAGCAGCTCCGTTGTTAGCAGCAGCGGCAGCCTTCTTGTTTGGATATGGATTTGGCAACTTATCGGTGAGAATTCCTGGACGTTGGATAGCAGCTCCCTTATCATCGACGTCGTTGATGAGAGCATCAGCAGCTTCAGCTTTAGCTTCCTCCTGAAACATATCAAGTTCTAAATATCAGCATAAACATTATCTCACCTCAGTCATGATCGTGTCTACAAAGTGACGGTAATGCAAGAACTTCATCGAGTGGCAGGCAGCACAAACTTGTTTGTAGACTTCGTAACCACGTCGTACTCTGAAATTTTCAGTTGATTGGGGGGTTTTTTTAATTTAGCTTACGAGGCAATATCGAAGGAGGAAAATGGTCCACTGTGTGCCCATGGCAAAGCATATGGGTGTACATTATCTCCACTGGCGCTGACCGAGTTCTCCAAAGCGTAAACGAGTCCCATACCGGAAGCGGCAGTAACTCCGGCGAGGACCGCCAAACCGCGCTGAAATTTAAGGTTCTTGGGATTATCAAGTCAATTGAACATGTCTGTTCTCGAGCATCTATTCTTTTTATGCGAACTACGTTAAGGGAGAAGGAAAACTTACTTTAGACCCTTGAACAACGGCACGCTGCATTACGCACCACGTCGATTACCTGAAAACAATCAGTTATTCAGAAGATGTGACTCTAAAAAAGAATATGAACGATAAATTAGAATTTCGGATTTTCCTAAATTGAGAAAACAGGGTTGTTTCATAATTCCAAACAACATTACGAAGAGTATTTGAAAAGCAGTTATGTTGACTTATCTTCAGGTTATCTAAAGGTTTCAAATAAACGGTTTTGTCGTACTAAAAAAAAGAAAAAATAGAGCAAAACCGAGATATTTTACAGCACGGTCATCAACAATCGCGCCAACTTTCTGCTAGCGCGTTTAGCGCCACCTCTGCGTCTCTCAACATATAGCACTACTCTTACACAGGCATTCCTCCATTTTATTAAAGCATGCTTTCAGAAATAAGATAAGCTTTTCGAGAATTCAACTCTAAAAATAACGATAGAAGACATTTGTAAAAAAATAGCTCTCATTTATTAACCGAATATAGAAGGAGATCCGATAAAAAATAGATATGGTGCAATAGATTTTCATTGATTAATGAATTCCAAAATTCGGTCCTCGGCATTTTTGTAAGTACATGTCAGTATCGAAAAGTAGCTCGCTCCAAGATTCTTCTGCTCCAGCATAATTCTCTCTTCCTCAGTTGAAGCTTTATTTGTCTCTACATTTTTCAGATTGACAAAATCTACAATTTGCTGATGCATGGGTTGCAGAATCTTCTCGTAAACGGCTCTACATAGTTCCTTTTTTACTCGAAAAACAGCTTGAGCTTGTGCTAGTGTGAAGACAGCAGAGTAGAATACGGTTGCATAGTAGATATCATCATATTTCATCTTCAAACACAGCGTCCAAAACTCTCCGAGCTCTTCGTAGAATTCAGAAGATTGATGAGTGAACGCATTCCGTTGAAATGTGGTAATGATTGTGGCTACGATTTGAGGTTCCATACTAACACTTGCATCTTTCTGAAAGAAAAAACTAACAGAATATTTCAGGAGTCCTCATTGTGGATACCTTAACAGAAAGCTTCCTCAAGAACCGTTTAAGGAATAAAGGGCGCCTTTTGATATCGAATTTCGATGTGCTTGTTTCGATTAGTTTTGCTGAGTCTGTTATATCATTCATTGATATTCCATGTCCGTCGAAAATAGATATAGCGGCCAGCCACAAATCCACAACATTCTCAATGTCTTCTCCTTGCAATGGCTCGATTCGGTTCATCCGATCACAAATGCTCCGGAAGACCGAAAGCATACCACATGAGTTTGCTCTATGATAGACTGAATGGTGACGATAGAAACTTATGAATTCCTGAGTTTCTAGACAAAATCGGTGGTATTCCGTGAAAACTTGTGGTAGCAAGAAGACATTGGGACCTTTTTTCATACTTCCAGCAACTTAAAGAGTTTTTCTTTGTTTGAAATGCATTTTTAAAACCTACTAATCACAGGATGGAAAGGTGAAAGAATCGCAAGCTCATTCAGAAAATCAGTGGAGACGGTCTTCCGAAATTGACTGGAAGCTTTGAAACATTCCAGAAGCATACTGGACAGAAATCGGTGTGGAGTTCCAGACAATCTCAAGATTTTACAGTTTGCAGTGACCCGAGCCACATATTCGTCAATCATATTTTCGTTCAACTTCTCTTCAGTAGGCTGATTTGCTTTGATTTTCCTCCACACATCGTTGCAAGTTTCGTGGCTGAGTATCCAATTTTCTCTGGAACAAAACATAAGTTCTTCGGGAAATTTCAAAATAATAATTACTCATTCATCTTCATCACCGCTATCTGAACTGCAATTGCAGGTTGTGCTTTCAAGATTTTTTGGCAAATATTTTCTAAAGCACCCCGATTATTAACCAGATCCATCAGACGGCGAATAACTCCTTCAGAAACTGCAGGCAGTCGTGTGAGATCCCATGAAATGATTTCATAGAGAATATATTCAAAGGCATCTGAACATTTCCCGCTATCGTCGAGGTCTTGAAGAGCCAACGCAACTTCTCCGATAATGTTAGAGTCCAGCGCTTTAGATAACCGCAACATTGCTCGCATCACACTTGACATGATGTGAAAAGCTGGTTTATCTGAAAAAATTGTTTCAGATGTTTTATAGTGTCTCATTTGCATAGGCTTCCAAAAAGTAAATAGTCGACAACCAAAAAAAATATCCTTTGATGTCAAACAGCTTTTTTTAACCCCGAAACTTTCATACTATGCCGAATTTATTAGATAACGAGTATAGAAAAAAGCATCAGAAAAATTGGGGGACGGGAACAAGAGAATTAACGAAACAACGGGAAGGGAAAAGAAAATAAATACCAAGAATAATGAAAATAATCAAGAAAAACGGAATGATGCGAAAGATAACATCCAATAGAAAGCCGGATATACCGACTTCCAAAATAACCGTTTTTCTCGAGTTTGTAGATTTAGGGAAGGGGAGCGAGAAAAGAAACTAAAGAAGGAAAAGGGGGAGAAATGAATACGAACAATGATGAAAAACAGCAAGAAAAACAGAATAATGTAAAAGACGACCCCATAGAAAATTGGATATGCCGACTGATGACAGGAGAATTTATTTTCCAGCGGTGGCTTCAGTGGCACGACGAATAGCTGCACGCTTTCCGACGACAGCCTTGAAACCACTCTTGATTGCTGTTACAGAGCATCTGGAACCACAATTGTTACATTGCAAGAAGAACAGACGAGTATCCTTGGTGAGCTGAGTGTCTGGAGATTTGCAGGTGTGACACATGACATATTCCTCTGAAAATTGTAAAATAGAATCGAAAATGAAAAATGAACTACTTACTAATGTATTTTCGAAGGACACTCTCAAAATGCTTCGGTTGCCATCTTCCCTTGACAATCAGGCAGTTGCTTCCGTCAATTGATCCAGTAGTTCCTAACTCAGCCAGCAAGAATTGCAGAACGTGTTTGTCTTGTCTTTTCATTAGGCGGCAGATTTCCAAGAAGTTCGAGAAAGCAGTCTTCTTCGAACCAGCTCTTCCGACTTCTGGAAGTTTGATGGCAAACTTCTTCTTGTCACCAGCGAAATCTGGATTTTTGTCTTTCATCACTTGGAACACAAGCGTGAGAGCTTCTTCATATGTGTAATCTGGCCAGAGTCCTTTCGCGTCGATCAAGTTTTGAGCACCGATTCCAATATCTGAAAACTCGTATAAAATCCGATAACTGAATTTGGAAAAAAATTACCGAGAGTTTGGACCTTATCCTCAACAACTTCTTCGGTTGCTTTTGGCGCTCTCTTCTTCTTTTTAGTTCCAAGGTTGAGTTCCTCTGAAAAAAATTAGAAAATTGAAGCTATTGAGTGAATTCTACGAACCAACTCCATCTCCGACCGCATCAACGCTCTGCTCTGGTCCTACGTTTTCTTCTTCATCGAGCTTGATAACCTTCTTCGTCTTCTTCTTCTTTCCCAGCTCTAGTCCCTATAAATACAGTGAATTGAATATTAAATTATTGAAATTATTGAAATTACTAGATCGTCAGCCATGATTGATTATTTCGCAATTGGGAACTTGTTCCTGCAATAATGTATGTTTACAAAAAGAATTAGAGGTTAAGTAGAATTATTTAACGGATATATTTAGGTCAAAAAGAAGGGTTGAATAGGCGAAGTAATGAACACGTACGCTTTGTCTGAAATTATTCGATTAACTCGCGAATAGAAAGGCGAAAACATCGCAAATTTTGAAATATTGCGAAACTGTAATGAGGTCATTCATGAAATTGAGTAACATGTGTTCTCTTTCGAAAAAGCATTCATTTTTTTGTGTCACGAAAGCATAAAAAGAACATTTTCATGAAAATATGTGAGGAAATTAAAGGTGCACAGAGAGTTAATGGGCTTTGGGTCCCGCAGCGACTTGCCTTGTCTCTGGGGGCGATTTACGGGGATAGCGAACGATGTTCTCAAATATTTTTCTATTTATTTTTCACATAAATGTGTAAATTATAACTGCTTCAGTCGTATTTTGAAAGTACCGCTTTAATTAAGAAGTCAAGAAAACGATTTTTCGGCGATGAGAAGATTATGCTTGCTATTTATGGGGCAAATACTCATCTGCTTTGATATTATCTGCTATTTACTCGTCTGCTATAGATCATCTGTTATATTTTTCTTGTTTTGTCTTATAGGCTTAGGCTAAAACGCTATTTTATTTCGAAATTTCAGCCTAAGCCTAAATTAAAAACAAAAAAAAACATATTCTGACAAAATTTCAGCGAAAAAAGTGAGAGCCCAAAGCAGATTATCTATAGCAGACGAGTAAATAGCAGATGATATCAAAGCAGATGAGTATTTGCCTATTTATGGTCTAGCTTTGCCATTTCGGCTAGAAAAAAGGTTTTTCGTGGAACGACGAACAGAAGCGCTCTTTTGCTTTTTCCGTTTTAGGACAGTCCTGTTTTTGAATTTTTAAAAATTCGAAAAAATTTGGATACCAAAAAATTCGATCTGGACCGGATTATCAAAACCGGCTAAACTTTTTTTCCCAAGAAATTTAAAATTAGAAGAAAACTTATACGGAAATGTTTTAATTCCATCAACCAATTATTTTCAATAGAAATAGCTCAAGAAATGATTGAAAATATCGTTAAGTCAAAAATTCAATTCTCCTTTTCTATAAATTCGAGTTATTTAGATTCTTTTTTTTCAAATTCTAGTTCGCCAAATAGTGGGATGATTGGGTGTTTGAATCTAATAATCAGCTTCATTATGTCATTCTTATTGAAAGCTGAATAGAAACTAGTGATGCACCGACGGAAAGCGAAAATCCATGCGGACCTTTTGTGTGGATAGGGAGAGAGAAGACGAAGAAGAAGTTTCTGCACGAAGAAGAATAGAAGGAGGGTGGAGTTCTTAGTGTTGCGAGATTGGCTGGCTGAGACCCGTTGCCTCAGCCAGGCATATCGCCAACGAATTGCTGCTCTCGGGTCGCTGGTGTCGTCTGTGCTCTCCCCGTCCTCGCGGATCCTTTGACCCTCTCTCGTTTTTACACGACCGCGCATAACATCACATTCTCGTTCCGAACTCTTCATTGATTTAAATTCTTTGATTTCTTTCTTCTTTGCTATCTGAAGAAAAATGTGAACCACCTATTAAGATGCTATCCGTTCCAAAATTTGGTAAATTTAACCTCCAGATTCAGTTTAGTTTCGAACTTATTTCTGTTCTGAACTCGCTTTAAGAAAGCTAGGAAATCTAAAACCAGAATACAAGGCAGAGATGGAAATGTTTTTTTTTAACATAAAACATGGGTGTGTCACAATTGTTTTTTAACTGCATAGAAAAAAATAACTATTAAAATGGATTTTCCTAGCTGCATTTCATATTATCTTTCATCGTTATTTGCTTTTAGTTTATTCAACCCATTCATCATGGAAACTCATCAAGTGGTCTAGTTTCTTGCCAATCTAGGCAAGGTTATCCGCACTTTTTCCCTCCCTCGGGATTCCGACTTCGAAAAGAATCTAGCAGCCTTCATTACAAACAAAAAGTAGATTCATTTTGTGATGCTCCTATAAGGAGGATTCTAACGACTCCTCAAAGACTTTCTTCCTCGGCTTGGATTAGCATGATTTGACATCGCGAACCAACGTTTCTCTTACGTAATTGGCTTCGTTTGTTGATATTTCCGTTGAGGTTCGACTGGATTCTTCTGAACTCGCGCACTATCCGACTTCCTTCCTTGTGTCAGGGCAATGATATGACAAATAAATATTTATGTTAAGATAGAAAGGTGGCCACAGTGTCTCCTCTGTTTTCGTCGCCACCCGCAAAACAAAACATTCTCCTTGCTGATTCACCATATCTATGCGCTTCTCCGCCCGGCGGCTCCCAATTCATTTCTCCTCATTTTGTTTCGTTCGTCTTCCCATTTTTTTTTGTCTATCGCCCGAAAGAGGCACGGCCAGTGTAAGCAGAATAAATTCAAAAATTAGAGAGAAGAGAATGAGTGACGGGATGCATTGCAGCATCCAATTTCCCTCAGCGTCCTGCACTACCATTACATTCCATGAGAGCAGAATGAAGAAGACGAAGGACACATTTTATGTGTTTTCAGTGTACATCTACGAAATTAAACATCGTGAGGCTCTCTAGTCTTCATTTCTTTTATATGAGTTGATTACGAAAAAGGAAATTTCTCTTTCAGTGTTTCTATTAATTATGGTGTAGTGTTCGGTGTTCTCCTCCGAGACCGGAAAACAATATTTATCGGAAATCGGAACAAAATTTCTCAGTATTCTCCGCAGTCTCCCGAGTTCCCATCTCCTAGTTATTACTCTCGTCCGAAATCTATGCACGTTGCGGCCGAAAATTTACTCAAAATCGCATCGGCGGTCGCACAGCGAAAAGACAAATTGATGCATGCGCCTTTAAATACCGTACCCCGGACGTTTTTAATTTTGGGCCCTTTTTGGCAGTTTTTTTCTATTTTATAAGAAAAATAAATTAAAGATCGATAAGAATTACTCAAAATTACACAGAAACAAGCAAAAACATAAGAGAAAAAGGCAAAAATTCGATAAATGTTGAGGTACTGTATTAAAGGCGCATGCATAAATTTGTAAATTCTCGCTCCGGGAGCGAAGCTCCGCCCACCGTTTTTTTCTCGGCCGCAACGTGCATTGATTTCGGACGAGAGTAATACCGCACCGCAGCTTCTCTCCACTCTCCCGTACACCTCGTGTTTTCCTTTCTGAAATCCCTCTTCTCCTCCCCTCGTCCGCATTTCTTCTCATCCCATCCCCCTTTTTTTGGTTTTCTTGCCCATGTCATTTAATTTAAGATTGGCCCTTCGCGCCTATCAGATGTCGTCGGGAGCACCGTCGGGTTCATCGATGTCAAGTACGCCTGGATCGCCACCACCACGCGCCGGACCAAATAGTGTATCCTTCAAGTGAGTTTCTGTATCTTCTTTTACAATACAACTCCTATACATTCTAGAGACTTATGTTGTTTGTTCTGCTGCCCGCCTTTCCCATCATCGATTGTCTCGAAATTGGCATTTATGCCTCCTGAAGCCAGTTATAGTATTTCTGAAGACAATAAGTTAGTTCTGATTGAAGGACGTGCCGCATGGCCTCATGATAACGCATTCCTCAATACTTGCATTGAGATGCGAGTGGCGAGGACTCGGCGACGTAATCGCGTCGCATGCATAATGATTCGGCCTGTTCAAGACGCCCACTTCACATTGCTCTTTTCCCACGGAAACGCAGTTGACTTGGGGCAGATGTCGTCCTTTTTATACGGACTTGGCTTCCATTTGCATTGCAATGTGTTCAGTTATGACTACTCAGGATACGGTTGCTCGACCGGGAAAGCATCGGAGAAAAACCTCTATGCAGATATTGCTGCTGCGTTTGAGGTGTTAAAAACAGAGTTTGGTAGGTTTACTTCTCAAAAGTTCAAATTAACGGAAAATCTTTCAGGAGTACCTAAAGAGAAAATTATTCTATACGGTCAGTCGATTGGAACTGTTCCAAGTGTTGATTTGGCGAGTCGTGAAGACTTGGCTGCTCTGATTTTACATTCTCCGTTAATGTCTGGAATGCGTGTCGCCTTTCCTGGAACAACTACAACATGGTGCTGTGACGCTTTCCCTTCTATCGAGAAAGTACCAAGGGTCAAATGTCCAACACTCGTGATTCATGGAACAGATGACGAAGTCATTGATTTCTCACACGGAGTTTCAATCTATGAACGGTGTCCTGCGTCTGTCGAGCCACTCTGGGTACCAGGTATGTCCGTTGTTTTTATATATTTTTCGTAGCTTTCCAAAAGATATAGCGGTTACGAATCAGAAAAATACGATCGCATTTCAGGAGCTGGTCACAATGACGTGGAGTTACATGCCGCATATCTCGAACGTCTTCGGAGTTTTATCGATCTTGAAGCTTCCGCTGTCCGTGTTACAGCTCCCATAACCGTTGCAATGACAACTAACAATGCAAACTCTACAGTCTCGAATGGCACATCAGCTTAGTATTAATTGAGTTGAATCGAGTATATTTGCTCTTTCTCTAATCTATTTCTGTAAATTTTAGAGTCTAAACTTTCTAATTCGTCATCATCCCAGTTCATTCTCGCTCTACCCCCGGCTAACGATCTTCTGTTTTCCACTTTCAACTTTCGCATGTTTTGTATTTCCGCACTCTCGTCAAACTTTTACTTCTCACCACTACCATAGTGCGAGTTCTATACGTGTATCACATATCTTCTCTTTTTGTGTTACTCTTGATTCAATCAAAAAAGTGTGCATACAGCTTCGGGAAATTCGAAATCACTTGAAGCTGCAGTGTGAGGCCATATTTGAAATCAAAAGTTTCCAGTTCAGCTTTCAATAGCTTCTAACTTCCTCAAGTTTCATACACAAATTAAGTCTCATGGAATGCAATTTTTCTATTTTCTTGTTTTCTCTCGTTTTCCTTGTTCAAGCATAATTTCTATACTGGCCCCAAAACACCACTGAACATCTACAAAACTTCCTGCTCATCGTCTGCTAGTTTATTTTCCGAAAACCTCATCTGTAATATTTTCTCAACCAACGAATTCAAAAAAGTTGTCTTATTTCTCAATACATCCATAATTTAAAGCTACTCCGGAATGACATCATTGGAATAACAAAACATGAATTTATAGAAACTTTGCAACAAGTAAATCAACAATAACAAGAAAAAATAGGATAGAAAATCATGCATTAGATGTACGGCCTGCTTTGAAGTCGTCGTAAATCTCCAGAAGGTAGGCCTCCGTTCTAGAAACAACTGCGGAAAGAGCTGAAAATGTAGCTAATTGGATTAAGCTCGGATTCAAGGAACTCGCCTTCTTCAAAATGTTTCCATTCAACAATATTGGCTTCAATATTTTCTCTCATTGCGAACATCGCAGCAGTTCGACAAACTGCCACTAATTCTGCTCCAGAATATCCGGAAGTTTTCTCAACTAGCTTCTGAATTGTAGCTGTAACGTCATCGATAGCCATTTTACGCGTTCGCATTTTTAGAATTG
Organism: Caenorhabditis nigoni; assembly: GCA_027920645.1. Taxonomy (NCBI): domain Eukaryota; kingdom Metazoa; phylum Nematoda; class Chromadorea; order Rhabditida; family Rhabditidae; genus Caenorhabditis; species Caenorhabditis nigoni. The sequence goes on from CP115864.1 coordinate 6,538,137, forward strand.
CCCTTCTGGTTTCTTCGCAAGGCAAACCGACGTAAATCGCACGATCCAAACGACCAGGTCTCAAAAGAGCACTGTCCAACTGATCTGGTCGGTTAGTGGCGGCCAATAAAACAACTCGACTTGACTTCTCCAATCCATCCAACTCGGTGAGCAATTGAGCCAAAACTCGATCCGACACTCCTGAACTTTTTTCTGATCCTCGCGACGATCCAACAGCATCAATTTCGTCGAAGAATACAATAGTTGGAGCAACTTGTCTCGCTCTTGCGAATAAATCTCGAATGGCCTTTTCAGAATCTCCAACCCATTTACTGAATAGCTCAGGACCTTTGACAGCCAGAAAATTCATTTTTGCCTCATTTGCCAAAGCACGAGCGATGAGCGTTTTACTGCAACCTGGTGGACCGTAAAGCAAGATACCAGCCGGTGGATCGATTCCGAATCTCTCGAATGCTTCAGGATGTTTCTGAGGCCAAATTACCGCTTGCTGAATCTCCAGTTTTAATTCTTCATTTCCACCAATGTCATTCCACGAAACATTTGGAACTTCTAGAATGAATTGTCTGATTCCAGTCGGTCGGATTCTCTTTCTGGCATCGTTCACTTTTTCGAGTGGTGTTGAACCGCGGGCAAACTTTGATGCTTTCAGAAGTGAGCACAAATCTCCACCAGTGAAACCATGGGTATGTCGAGCAACATCGAAATAGTTTTCGGAAGGAAAACTGAATTGTGGAGAAATTTTGGACAAAATTTGAAGACGCTCATCTTGTGTTGGAACTGTAATTTCGGCTTCGACAGGGAACCGTACACGGAAACCGAGGTCAAGATTCTCGGATGATCGAACGGATAAGATGACACAGATCTGGAAAAAATTATTTTAGAAAAAGTTCAGGATTGCCTTTTCGAAATTTTCGAAATTTCTGATTTTCAAATTTTCAGAATTTTTCAACATTCAAATTTTGAAGTAGTAAATAACCTCCTATTTTCCCATCACAAAAGCGTAAAAAAGATTTCGGAAACGCGAAAAAAAAAATTAAAATAATTCCGCTTGAGACCCACAAGCAAATTTTTCACATGCGCCTTTGAGATACCGTAGTCCAAAATCAAATTTTTCACTATTTAATTTTTCGAATTTTGCGATGCGAAAGTAGGATTTCGACTTCAAAGTTTGGATTTTGAAAATTTCCGAAAAAGGCATTAGCATTACCTTCTCGTCTGACAGCAGAACACTCAGTGCACGATTAACTTTCGAGTTTTCTTTTTCTACTTCATTAACATCTACAATCACGACGCCTCCATTGAACAACCCATTCGATTCCACCAGCTCGTCGCAACTTCCAATATAGGTCACAAGTCCAGACAGAACAGCTGCCAATTCCTTGAGTAAAAGAGTTTTTCCACTTCCAGGTAGTCCCCAAATCAGAACTGAACATGGTGATTCCTTCCGTCTGATCGGTCCAATAACATAATCTTCCAGTACTTGTTTTGCCACAAATGAACCACCGACGTTTGACAAATCGATTACAGTATTTTTAGGTGGATCGGTGGAGCTAGTAGATTCCGAGTTAAGAATTTGAACTTTACAATTGACAGATGTGGAGATTACTGTATCAGATTGCTGATTTTCGATTCCCATTCTTTCCATTTTCTTCTCAATGGGCTCTTCTGGAGTCACTTTGATTTGTTGTCCAAGATACTTCAGAGATACACAAAGTCCATATTGCAAGTAAGAATGACTTAGATAGGCTTCAAGAAATCCGGTCAGAGCTGACGTTGCTGTGAGGGAAGTTTCAAGGGTCACTCCTAGGCGATTCACAGTTTCGACTTTTCTACAAGTCTCCAAAGTGACCACTTTCTCCCGTGGAATTCTCACAGAGATGACAGATATTTTCAGAAGTGCAACTTCTTTACACGGCCAGACGATCCCAACAAAGAATTCGTCGGCATGAAAAATTCGAACTGGCTGACGAGCTAGAAGTCCGAGACTTTCTATTGTCTGTTGACACATCAATACCGAGTGTTCCTGTAAAATTTTAATAAAATGACCTCATTTCAAAAATCCAAAATACCTTCTCCCATCCGATAGCATCTGGAGGAAGATAACTTTCTGCTTTGTCGATGGCCACATTGAATCCACGAAGGACACCGTTTTGAGCACATGATATTTCCGATTCAGCTACAGGTTTTCCACAAAAATCTTGATGTCTGTTGGAATCTTTGGTGAGGAAAATCGCATCACATTGTGGGCAGGTCACCAACATCGGTTTTTTCTTGGAGCTTGACATTATTACTCTGGAAATTTAATTTTGTATTGCACTTGAATAAAAAAAATCTGAGCTGTGGAAGAGAAATGCCGGTGGCCGGAAATCTCAAAGCGTCAACTATTTACCGTAACCTGAAAATATGTTTAGGTTACAGTAGTTGCTGTTGAAGAGCCTTCGACCACGGATTTTGTCATACCAGCATAATTTTCACGAGACAGTGGAGAAGAGATGACAAATTCGTGAACTAGGATATTTAAAATTCATTTCAATTTCAAAATCCTAGAAACATTACATTATAAACCATATCAACTCACAAACTTCTTCATTTCTGAATACTACTCAAAAGTGACGCTTCTCTCATAATGGGATGTACTCATAGCAAAAACTCAAAGTCTAAATCTGGTGCTGCGAAGAATGAACATCCGTTGGAACGATCACTTCATCACAGTCGTGTAGCCCATTTCGAGGAGACGTATGGCTTCTGACCTCATCTATTTTTTGTTGTTCAAATTTTGCAGGCATCCAACTACCCAATCAACGAGCGTCGAGTCAGAAGAGCCGCAGATGAACCATTACACGAAGAACTTGCTGAACGAGACGAGAGAATCGACGCGTCAGAATACTGTAGCCCAGGATAAAAGTGCCAAAAAGCAAGGTTCGTGGGTAGTTCAACGTGCCTAGCAGTCATAACATTTTAGATACTAAAACACAATCCACTCCTACTGTTAAAGCGGATCATAACATCGCGATTCTTACTCAAAACAAACAGTATGAATTTTATGATTTTAGCGCTTCAAATCAAAAAAAAACCTTCCAGACAATATTCTGAGGCTCCTGCTGATAAGATGGAGTCAGCTCCCGACACAGCGCTTCCTCCAACTGTTCAGCAGAAACAGTTTGTTGCTTCGACTTATTATCCGATGCCAACAGTTGGGGAAAAACAAAAATCTCCGGAAAAGAAGAAAACGACAAAAAGAGTTGAGCAGAATGAGGAGAAAAAGAAAAAGAAGGATCAACAAAAATCAGCAGTTATTGGTTTGAAAAAAAGTTAGGTAAAAACTGGATTCCTTTTTTCAGGACCAAACTATCGTCCTCAACTGACTCCGGAAGATATGGAGTATATCAGACGATCGGTTCAACAGAGAAACGAAAGGTGAGAGAGAGAGAGGTTGCAAATAATTTATAATAAATATAGTCACATTTAAAAACATAAATCTACAAAAAATTACAGACGCGCCTACATGATGGCTCATCGAAATGAGACGGACGACACGCTGTATGAGCTGGAACTGAGGATGCCGGAGAAGGATTACACAAATCGAATCGAAACGACACAGAACTCTCGTGTATACTGATTGAACAACTTGAGAGTGAATAAAGTGTTTTTTATTTATCGAGATTCTGACGATTTTACTTGGCGATGTGGTTGCTGAGGAATGTCTTCAGATCACGCATTTCCTGAAAATAATAAACATTTTACCTATATCATGATCTAATTAACCTCTGAACAGCTGGAATGTTGCATCCCTCTGTAGACATGCATCTCAACATTTGGATTGAACTGCTTGATGAGTCCCTCAGACATCTGACCGATTTGAAGAGGAACCAAGAAATCCTGAGATCCATGTCCGAGGAAAATGGGTGTGGCGTTGTTCGCAGTGTAGCTCTACATTATGACATGATTAGAAAGTATTTGATGATAGCTCTACTCACCCCCGGGAACTTCTGTCGTTGCAAGAAGAATGAACTAAGCCCAACGATGGCACCTAGTTTCTTTGGATATGTCAGACCGGCATAGATGGCAAGAGCACCGCCCATTGAGAACCCGCCTACGGCGATATGATCAGCGGGGATACCGGCATTGATTTCCTCGTCAATCAAATGGTGAACGTATTGAGCAGCCGCCTGGATTCCATCAGCATCTTCACGGGCAGTAGCATCGAGACCGAAGAGATCATACCAAGCAGGCATACGCATTCCCATGTTGAGAGTCACAGAACGTTCAGCACTGAAAAACAATGACATTATAAACATACAAGACTTATTTACAAAACCTGTGTGGGCATATTGCCTTGATGTTGTCGTGTCGGGCTTCGGTGCTGAAAGCATCAGCCCACCCGGTTCCTTGGTCTCCGAGTCCATGAAGGAAGATGATGGTTCCTTTGTGTTGGCCACGTGCTCGCACAACAGCTGGGTCACCGTTCGCAATTCTGGACATTCCTGTAGAATCTTCTTCGTCGGATGGCGGGCCTCCAAGTGAACAGAGAAGGCGGGAGGAGAGTGATGACCCTGAAAGAAGAAAATGTGTCTTCCATGAATTCTTGATTATGACACCGTCGAGCAAGAGAGATTCATTCATGTTGAATATAGAAAGAAAACTATCACACAAAACTCATTCCCATTAGTATTAGTGGAACAACACAATCTCACACAGACAAACCTATTATTGAAGCTAGAAACGGGGAAGAGGAAGAAGTAGAGCTTGACGAGAAGGGTTGTACAGTCTTCTGTGAGGAGACAGCAGAAGATATGAGCACTCTGGTGAAGAGTCCTGGAAAAGGGAAACGAGAGAATAAGAGTCATGGGAGAGACAAATTAGGTTCATTGAAAAAATTTGAAAGAGGGATGACACGAAAGACAGTATTATGTTACACTAGCCTGTTTGCTGCGCCTCCGGCGCTGCAAACGGCCGACTGGTGCGCCTGCGGCGCGAGATCGTCGCTTCGCTCCTTTAATGGTTCTCATTGTTCTTCAGACTTGCACACCTCTAAAACTTTTTGATAGATCAAATTTGACCTGGCGGATTTTTCCTTTGGGAAACTTCCCTTCTGGGAAAAAAACGGAATGACATACAAAGAAGAAAAGAAGAGGATAGACACCACTTCATTTATTTATTATAAGAATGATGCGGTTAGAAGACACTCGTGAACATTGACGGATGGTGAAATGAAAGGAGAAAAATAATCGTGAATCAAATATGAGCTAATCAGACTATTTTTTGGTTCGGAATGCAGGTGGTTTACGGATTTTTTTGAACGGGACAAAACCACCTGTGTGAAAAAGTTGATATTATTAAATGAACACATCGTTAGATTTTCAGAGCGGAATTCGGAAAATTCCGACAATTTTTCGGAATTGGAGACTACGGTATATCAAAGGCGCACGCGAAAAGTTTTCTCGTGGGTTTCGAGCGGAATGTGCGAAAAAAATCCGAAGCTTTGAAAATAGAAAATTTTGAAACCGGAATATTTCGAAATTTTGAAACTAGTGATTTTTGACATTTTGAAGAATTCCGGGTGAATCGTATCGTGTTTGAAATGAATCGCCGAGATTAACTGGTAGAGTAATAAGGAGGTGGTGGGACAGGAGAATATTGGAAATCCAATGGAAAATGACGAAACCTGATAAAAAGACGCAACGGCTAGTGGAAATGGCGCTTCTAGATACACTACGGAACATCCAATTACAGCGATCTGACATTTAATATTCCTTGCGAAAAATTTACGGATTGATCAATAAGAAAAGTCAGGAATCAAACCTGCGAGAAGAAAAAACCATGATCACATTTAAAAATCTAAATAGAACATTTTTATTATTCAGGTCTTCAATTTTCAAGGTAAGAGAGACGATTGATCTGTGTGGAATTGCTTGAAGGAGCTGCTTGTCCTCCATTCTTGGATGATTTCTTTTGCTTCGTTCTGTAAGAATATAGCTATTTCCACTGTCAATAGATCAGTTCCTTACTTCAAACCCATGAAAATTGAAAACTCCTATAACTCCGACGTATGGAAACTTGTTCACCACTCGAGACATTTCTTTTCTTGTCAGAACCTGAATCATCGGAACATTCTCATTTGGACAGAGCTTTTGAAGAGAGTGGAAGTTTGAGGCAGCTGCAATTTTTTATCGAATGCATTAGTTTCTGGATAGATTTCTATACCTCTGTTATTGTTCTCATCAAGATTTTTCGCGTAGAAAACGACCTTAATTTTTCCGGACTGAACGAACTTCAGAACTTCATGAGCCCCACATACTAGTATTCTTTGCTGATTGTTCTGAAAAACTATGAAAATTTTTCAAATATGTTACGAAATTTCGAAAGACTCACCTTTTCTTTTTTATCTGCTAATCGCTTCTTATCTTGTTGGTTTTTAAGATTTTTGATGAATGCAAACGCAAGGTTATCAATTTTAGATCGCTCATTAGTGGGTTCAGCAATTTTTGAAGTTTAAAAATTGCTCAGCTAACAATGTCAAAAGTTGAAACGATGATTTTCAGAGCTTGAATTTCGATCTTACTCTCACTTCTCTGCCGTCTCTCATCTCTAACGCCTAGCCAGGGAGCGCGTTTGCAAATTTACAAGTTTGGCATTGAGACCCCGAAAATTCCGAGGAAAACATTTTCCGAGGAAAAAAATTTTCCGAGGAAAGTGGGCGGAGTTAGGGGCGGAGCCTAAATTGCAACCCTGGCACGGTTTTGCCGCATGGTTTTTTTCATGACCGCATCCAAATGTGCTAAAAAACCGTGCGACAAAACCGTGCCAGGGTTGCAATTTAGGCTCCGCCCCTGACTCCGCCCACTTTCCTCGGAAAATTTTTTCCTCGGATTTTGCGGGGTCTCTTGGCATTTTCCCCCTTTTTTCCAATTAAAATCGTTTCAAAAACTGTTTTCAAAAATGAATAAATTGTCTTCTTGTTTTTCAGAATGTCAGACGGGTCATATGGGCCAATTTCAGCTGGGATCATCCGGTCTATCACTGATAAATCGTATGAAAGAAGAAAAGCAGCAGCCCTAGACGTTGAAAAGTAAGACTGAATTGTGATTTTCTACTGAATCCAGAGTTTCAGGCTAGTACGAGATTTATTCAACAACAACCAATTGTCTCAGCTCGACCGATGTCTCGCAGTACTCGCAGAATTGATCAATTCGGGAAACTCGAATCAGAGAAAGGGAGGATTAATTGGAATGGCGGCTTCTTCGATTGCATTGGGAAACAAAAATGCTCCTCCATACACTGCGAAGCTAGTTGAACCTATTATACCCTGCTTTTTGGACGCAGATCTTCAAATCAGATACTATGCATGTGAATCACTTTACAACATCGCTAAGATCTGCAAAACCGCGGTACTGGATCACTTCGGAGATATTTTCGATGTTCTGTGGAGAGTAACAGCAGATTCTGATCAAAATGTGCGAGGCGGTGCTGAACTTCTAAATCGTCTGATAACGGAAATCGTTCTTTCCAAGGAAGACTTTGATGTAGCAATTCTAATGGCCCTCATCCGGGATAGAATCTACACTCAAACATCATCAAACCGAAGATTCATACTGGAGTGGTTGAACACCATTAACTCGACTCCATTCTTCTCAGTTTGCAATTATATCTCTGAAATCTCTGATGGTCTATTCAAAATGCTTGCCGATCAAGCCCCAGCTGTTAGAGATCTCTGTGAAACTGTCCTTGGTAACTTTTTATCTGCAATCAAGTTCAAGCCGGAATCTCTAACTCATGAAGACAAAATTCAAATGGTCAATGTGCTGGTTGTGCACACACATGAGAATGAACCGTTCCTCGCCAGAAAACTATCTCTCATTTGGCTAGAGGAGTTCGTGAAGTTGTATAAGGCAGAATTGTTAGAAATGCTGTCCACTTTTCTTGTCGGGATTCTACCCTCCATTGTAGAACACGAACTGAGGGGCGATGCTGTGAACCGACTTCTGATGGCCCTTGTGGGAGAAAACAAGTTGGAACAGGCGAATCTCGATAGAACTATTGGTAAATATATCTAACATAAAAAATAATTCAATCGAAATTTATGTTTGCAGAGGTTCTATTGAAGTATATCAAATACGATGTCGTGGAGACTCGGGTTACTGTTCTCAACTGGATCCGTCATTTGCATAGCTCAATGCCTGGACAGCTGTTCATTCATATGCATCGAATCTTTCCAGTGCTTTTGAACACTCTTTCGGATACTTCTGATGAAGTTCTTCTTCTGGATCTTTTCCTCATTTCCAATATTTGTCAATCTGAATCTGCACCTGATCAAGTGGATGTGTCAACTTTTGGATTAGAAGAAGAAGCTCTGAAACAAGTTTCGGACATTTCTCCATTCCTCATTAAATTTGCATTGAGTCTCCTGGAAATGTTCCGAACAGAACCATCGCTGCTACGAGAAAGAGGAGTTCTTATTATCAGACAACTTTGCCTACTTCTGGAACCCGCTCAAATCTATCGAGTGATTTGTGTCTTGTTGGAGAGAGAGTCAAAACATAATTTCGCCCAAGAAATGGTCTCGACTCTTCACGGCGTTTTGCTAACCGCTACCGAACTCTTCATTCTCCGAGACGAACTACGATCACTATCCAATGAATCATCTCGCTCACTATTTGAGTGCATATTCCGTGTCTGGTCGAATCGTCCAATTGCTCTTCTAGGACTTTGTCTCCTATCGCAACATTATCAACAAGCGGCGGATGTGGCACTCCTGCTTTCTCAGGTCGACATTACTGTAGATGTTTTACTGGAAATCGACAAACTGGTTAATCTAATTGAAAGTCCAGTGCTTGCATGTAAGTGTATATTCAAAGAACTGCGAAATACATTCAATTATTACTTACAGATGTTCGAATGGACCTACTTTCATCAGTTCATCGACCCCCTCTATGCACTGTTCTCTCAGCACTACTAATGCTCTTGCCACAGTCGGAAGCATTCGTGACTCTCCACAAACGACTTCAGGCAGTTCCAGCATTGGTGTCGATTGAGTAGGTCTTGAAGTAGACACATTAAGAAAACAAGTATTCATTCAGCAACTCCACTTATGCACCAAAAGTTCCACCATGCCGAATCGACTTCCCGCCCCTCATGCTCCACTTCAAAGTCGCCCTTGCACGTCGGCAAACTGAAGTCCGCTCCCGTCATCGAGATCTTCTATCGGGAGTTGTCTCGCAGATGCGAAGTTTGAAGTCATGAGTGAATCAGTGAAATCGGGCAATTTATTAATTTATTCAAATTGTGATTATTCCTTCCTGTGAAATGTTTTAATGTGATAACTTGCAAACTTGTATTATAAGAGGGTAAATATATGTTATATATGCTCACACATAGATAAGTATTTGTCTAATAAAACATGCCAACACCAGAGAGAATCGAAAGATCACTGTAGCTCCACTTGAAAGTAATCAACAATCAACTTGTCACTCTTGTTCACAACTTGTTCTTTGTGAATGTAACCGATCCACCGGTGTTAACTATTGTTTGTATTGGTCTATCCTCTCTTTCCGATCTCATTCTGTGTTTGTTCGTATCGAATCGAACATTTCGAATAGTTTCCTAATTCAATTCGATCCCCTCTTTCTTTGCTCCTTTTTGACACGCGCATATGATTCGTCGGCGGGCAGTGTCCGGATTTGATTGCTGTTGATCCAGAGGAAGTGGCAGATTTCTGTTATTTCCAACGGCCTCGCATGAGCCTTCTCCATTACTGTATCCGCCATTCATCTACTATCGGATTACTGTATTCTATTGCAATGACTATGGAAAAAGGTACCTATACTTCGTTTAAATAATACAAGTCTCAATTTATCAGGGTATACAGATTCAAATCAAAGCTTTGATTGGTGGGATCGATTCAGGCATGACCTACTTTCAGATGGGAGAACTCAGCAGAAATTAGAGATAATTCTCAAGTAAATATAATGAGAGTTAGAACTTTGAAACAATAGATCTTTCCAGAATGTGCATAATTGGAACAACATTTGTGTGTGCTACAGCAGTTATTTGTATGTTCCTGTTAGCGCTTCGCAAGCTATTCAATTATTTAACTGATTCGAAAACAGTTGTGGTTCAATGTTATCCATAATAAAACTTCATATTTAGAAATTTTTGTGAAATGTTATCAAATGTTACTCCAGCTCAACTCTCGCTACAACTGCAACATTTTATTTTACAACGAATATTTAGCTCCTCTCCAATTTCTTCTTTTCTCTCGTTCTTCTCGATATCACACACTCTCTTCGTCTCTAGTGCAACTGACAAGTTACTGGTTGATGTAATAATGCACAAGGATTCCGATTCATTCGCACAAAGTTTTGATGTTTCTTCTCTTATTATGAGGATTACTTTTATTGCTAAATATTCAAAATGACATATATGAGATTATTTTGTGACTAGGTTAAATAATTGAAAAAAGGCAAGAAAATTCGTTAAATATTTTCGGGAAAAAATATTTGCGGAAATTTCTTTTGAAATATGTACCGTAACCTGTTTAAAGGTACATGCTCAAAATGAACAATTACTGTTTTGGGTCTCACAGCGAAAAATAAATTTCGTCGCCGATATATTTTTTCTCGAAATTCTCTTTTTTGCTTTTTACTTTTTTGTCTTCAACTGCTTCTTCCGCTACTTTTTGTTTTTTTGCAACATGAGTTAGTACCTTCTGCCGCATTTACGGGCCGAAAATTTTAGTTCTGGCGTTTAGTTTTCACTTATTTTGGTCGAAAAGGCAAAATTAGTGTTCATCCCCTTCTATTCGGGTTTTTCTTTCCGTTTACTCTTACTAGGAAAATTCAAACTGTTAAAAATATCGTTAAACAATTTAAGATCTTTGGACTTCATAAAAAGCGAATTTTTCAAACGATTCGCCGACAAAGATACTCTCCAATCGTATCGATCACCAGGGTTCATATCTGATCGTTTTGGCTTCTTTCGAATGGATGAGTCGGTAAGGTAACATTTGGTATGCGACGAAGATGGTATCTAATTGCGTGACGGCGTGAGACTATATCTGCGAAAATTAACTACTGAGATTCGGCAGCTGGTGAGCGGGAGCAGCAGATGGACACTGTTTGTTACGGTTGATTGGAAGATATTATGTGACATAATTCATATCTCCTTGCTCTTCCCTTTTTTGCATTTAAAGTTTTCCACGGCTCAATGTCTTCGTTTTTTTAAACTTCAAACAAACGCCGAAATTAGTGGTGCAAAATAGTATTGGACGCAGGCAGAGGAATAAAGGGTGTTGCATGTGTTTGGTGTCTTTTGTCCCCTCGCTCATCCCCACCACCATTTTTCGAATTGACCCGTATCGTCTTGCAAATAATACAATAGAATTGCCCCAGCATCTCTTCCAATTTCTTATGCTGGCTCGTTTTTTCATTAATTATTTATAGCCGAGTGTATAAGGTTAGGTAGTCGAGATATCTGAGATTTGAATTGTGTTTCTTTATTCATCGAATGACACAACCAGCTGTTTGGCTACTGTCACACCAGTGCAAATACGGATTAAACGTGCTCCATCATAACTTCACAGGTTTACCGCATCTCTGTTGGAAATTTTATGGGTCGTAAAGTTTAGTAATGATCAAAGAAAAAATAATCCGCTGTTAATCTCACTACTATAAAATTTCCCTTCCCGCTCCTTTTTAGTCTTTTTTTTCGAGTATTCCGGATATTCTGGATTCCGTAAATTTTCATTTCCGGATTACGAGAAATGTATTTAATTACCGGTTCCGGATCCCCTTCGCCCAAAAAGTCATTCAAGACATCGCTTATAATAGTTACAAAACTGAACCAATAAGGTTATCACCAGCGTACAAAGCTTTGCATCTTGCCGAATTGTAATAGCTGTTCCATACGTTCCAGTCAGTCTGAAAAGAATGCACCATGTGTGGAATAGAGGGTTAGAGAATGCAAGACATCAAGTGTACCGTCCTTTTGATGAATTGCCGACATACACACAACGCACAGTGACAGACGCACACCGACGCAGAACACTACAGAGTGCACACACGATCATTCATTCTTAAGCATACCCCCTCGTTTTCGGTGGTCCCTCTTTTTTCTTGCGCGTTCCGCCTGTGTTTGTCTGTTTCTTTTCTCTTTCCGGTGTCATGTTTGGATTAGGCAAGATAGGCATCCACATCAATTCGTTCATCTCTTTTTTTCGGACCATCTGATTTGCCGAAAAACTACTGGCATGCTTTTTCTGTTGTCTAGTTTTACAACCAAAATTGTCTAGTTTTACAACCAAAAAATTTGAATTCCCCAATTCCCAGAAAACATCATCCGTTTTTGTGTGGTCCCAAATCGGCTAGCGATGCAAAAACGAGATTACCCGAGAGGAGAAGCAAACTTTTTCGTGTTGTTGTCCGTCGGGTACTCTCTGTGCTCACCACCCACCCCCGAACCAAACTGCGGGTTCTCTTTTGATGATGAAGTGGACCTTCTCTTCCACTTCTCTCCCCTTCTTCGCTTTCTGGGACTCATCTTTGCTCCAATGGCACTCGAGAGCCATCTCACCACAATATCTATCTTGTACCCGAATAGCCATGTTTTTGAGGCTGGGCCTGCAAGAGTCATCGGGTTAGACGAAAAAGAAAATGTCGAAGAAATAGAGAAGAAGAAGAAGAAGAAACAATGCTCTATTGTGGGGGAGGCAGTTTTGAGTCATAAAATCGTTTTTCTATTCATTCAGTACGCCCATAAAACCACCAAAAGGGTCACCACCACCATCCACATGCTCCTAGACCAATTAATACTTAAGCGAGGCTAATCAACGTCTCGCCTGCCAGTGGGTCGTAAAAGATGAGCGGCTTCCCAAAATGAGAGTTGGTAAATGAATACTAAAGCTTTTTTGAAACCAGTCTATATACTTCACCCTCCCAATTCCTCTCTCCCTTGATTTACATAATTCCTACAGCTATTCCTCCGTATCCCAACTAATGTCATTTTGATGGGCGACCCCCCGTCTGTGTGTGCCGAAGCCGTGCATAAAGCGAGCACAATTTATATGTCTCTGTTTCATCGGCTACTGAAGAAAACTGAGAAATAGCCCTTCGGCATTTTCGGCTTGGCTTTTGATGATGAATCAAAAATTGCTATTACTTTTCTAACTTGTTTCCTGGAATTGAGCGCCAGGGAGACTAAAACATTTATTCCGTTTATGGTGTCTGCGCCTGGAATGTAATTATAAGATTCTTGAACGCTTCATTCTTTTAAGTACCGCTTCTAATAGTATACGCTTCGATCTCAAAATTTAAAAAAAAACAACAAAAAAGGAAATGAGTCATTGTTGGGTTTCATCACACTCCTAGGAGCTCCTTTCCCACTCTTCTTTTCTTTTTCTAATTTGCCGTCGGCTTCGGTTCCATCAGGACTAGACTTTCTCCATTTATCAGGTTCAAGTATTGACGAATCTGCATCATGTGTAGTAGATGTGATTCTGTGGAAGCCGATGAATCCGTCGGAGCCATCACATCTTCGTTGATCTTGAACTTATCTTCTTCCTCTTCCACTTCTTTGAATAATATTGGTGGTGACAGGTTTCCGACTGTATCTTCAAGATTTCTCGGCTAGAATTAGAGATTTGAATCCCACAGAATATTTGTATTTTTAAGTACCTTCAGCTCAACGCAGTAGCGCCTTTTGAATCTGTACAACCAGTTGGCATCGAAAAACTTGTCAACATCCACTGTCTCTGAATGCAACTCATTGGCGACGTTTTGTGCGTATTCCCTTATCCAGGGATTCGTTAGACGTTCTCCTCTAGCCTGTCTTCTGATGATCTCCTCATGTACACGTAGATCAACCTCGACATATTCTTTACGACTGGTTCGCAAAACTCGTCTCTCTGTTAAAACATAGATATCAATCATTCTCTAATTCAATTAACAAACCCTTTAAATAGTTCGACGTTTTCACCTTTGTAGTATCCAATGCCGCCAATGGTCTCAAGTTGTTCGTTTTGTCGGCGTGGCGGCGACCACTGAAGTATCTAAAAAACCATAATTAGGGAAGGGAGATGTAACACAGGAATCTAGGTCACGATGTCGAAGATGAAGAAGAAGAAGAAAGTTCATACCGAATTCCATGCTTCCTTCGGAACATCTTGATCCATCGATCAGAAACATCGAAAGCACAAATTTTTCGAATTTCACGCCTCATCCATTCATCGCCTGTGAGCAAATAAAAAGATCTTCGGATTCAAAAAAAAATCAGTCAACTTGTGAATAGAAACCTGTCAATCTAATTTTCACACCTCGTTAATTGTCACCTTTCCTTCCCCTTTCAATCCTTTATTCTCTCACATCAAGCAGTTTTGTGCGATGACTGGGACCACAGTAAGCACAGGCACACACTCACACACTGTTTGCTGTCAACACAAAAATCCTTGACAAGTGGACTCTTCTACGCAATCGACGTGGTCGTCGTCGTCGCGCAATCGTCTTCTTTTGGGGCACCCAAATTGGTTATTGCCTAGAGGTGAAAACAGTAGGGGGTACTCAACACCCTCCCCATTTTTCACAATATCTCTTTATCCTTTCCTGTCCCTTCTCTTTTTAGCCGCGAAATTTGAATTAGCCCATTGACTGATATTCAGCTTTTTGAGTTTTTAGTATGAATCAATAGGAAATCTTTTTCGGATTAGAATCATTGATTACTTTCATTGTACGAAAATTTAAATACACTGACTCTTCCGTTTTGTACCTATTACTAGAGAGAACCATCATTAAAAACACTCACCTATATGTTGCGTACTCTGCCCATTGTCATCGCACGTCTTCACCTCCGAGGTATAGACATGGAACAGTTTCTGCTCCAGCTCAGCTTCATCTATCTGAGATGTCAGCAAGGAAGTTTTAGAACTAGACGGGCTAGAAGAGCTTCTATTTGTTGGGGAGGTTGCCATGAGGGGCATTTATACGAAATGAACTATTCGGCTGTCTTTTCGTTCGCAACATCACCTCTTTTCTCTTCCTCTACTCCCCGTTCAAACCCCTCCTTCGCTCGTTCCGTCTTCCTTCCAAACCATTTTCTTGGGGCGCTGCGCCGGTTTTTGGAACCGCATAGTTATACACTCCCCATCGCATATCTTATTTACATTGGTGCCGTGTGGTATATTGAAGGTCGAACCGATTGACTTCTTCTTTTTTTCTTCTGTGATCTAGAAAAGGGTTCAGTATGGGGAAGAAAACGGATAGGATGTGGCCTTCGAGTACTTTCGAACCGCGAACCGCATAGTATTTTTTTTGTTTTTTGGCCTTGAAGACAGCAAAAACTGGAGAAAGCGCCACATTGTAAACACCTGTTTATATCTCCGTTATGTTAAGATTTGAACAAAAGTGACAACTCGATTTACGGAAATTCTATTCAGATGAGCTCTAGTAGTAGTGATGAGAACGAAACGACGATACACAGTTCTTCTAAACCGGGTAGCAGTGGAATTTACTCACAACTCAAAGCGGGATCTTCCAAAAGACCGAGTGTAAGGCATGACGTCAGCGATGCAGAAGACGATGAGGAGCCTTATGAAGGATTTCGAAAAGACATGGTAAATAAGAGAAAAAACTCAAGAATCATCGATAATCATTCTGTTTCTTAATCTGTAAGCTCAAATTTTCAGAATATGGAAGTCGACGAACGTATAACGACTCTTCTGTCCTCCCTCCACTTCGAACAGAAGCGTGAAGTTGTTACCGCCGATGAAGATGACAATAAGCTTCGAGAACTTCATGAGAAAATTTTTTCATTAATTACCACCGAACCAGACTTCAACAGGTTTAATCTGATCGTCTCGAATTTCCAATATTTTCAATATATAATTTTACAGAAGAAGACGTCTGAAAAAAGCACTGCCAGCATCAAATTGTATTCGTGAACAAGTATACTATCTTCGAAGGAAGCCAATCACACCTCCAGATTCATACTATCATCGATTGAATGCTGCATTGCACACAATTGTGAAAGAGTCATTTGGAGAAGAATATCGAAAAGTTGCCACTGTTCTTGGACTTGTGGAAGCTCTTGCCGAAGTTTTGATTCTGGAAGTTCATGCATTTGGAATTCCGGAGACGAATGCTGTAGAGCACAGGAATATACGAAAACTTATTGCCAATGCGTTAACTAATCTGACTTATGGACAGATTTTATCCAAACGGAGGCTTTGCTCATACGATGGATTCATCAGATGTGTGGTTAGAATTATCATAGAATCGCCTAACATCACTCAAGTATACGCTGGCCTGATTCGGAATTTATCGTGGAACGCTGACTCAGGGATGAGTGAAGCTCTCCAGCCAACGGTCCATGCTCTGTCCTTAGCTGCCGTCTATGCTCATACGCATCGCTTCGATGTGACAGCAATACTTTCAGCTCTCTGGAATTTAGCTGGACACTCTGTAGAAAACAAGCGGACGATTTGTGAAACACCGAATTGTTTAAAGGTGCTAGCAAACATTCTTTCACCGGATGCCAGATTCACTACTTTGGTCGATTCAGCCTCTGGAATTTTGAAATATGTATCTCAGTATCTCGCTACCAATTCTAGTCACCTTGAGGTAACTGTTCATTATTTAGATGTTTTACTAAGTTCTTCATAGTTCCAGCTCCGAAGCCTTCTCATCACCAGAATGCTGACTCTCTTAAAAAGCTCTTCGTTCACTTGCGTCACTAATACTCTCGGTGCTATTGCTCATCTAATTGCTAAGGATCCACACATGCAGCAATTGATTCGACAAGATGCTGCTGCAGTCCAGCAGCTCAATGTTCTCCGAAACTCGAACCGAGAGGATATTCGAAAAGCGGTCAAGGAAGTATTGAATACTCTCAATCAGCCATGCAGTCATAGATATGGAGATATGTCTCATTCCGTTGGAGGAGCTAGTGGAATGCTTTCGGAACCACATCTACAGATGCAGACTTCCCATCATGGATATCACGGAACTGCGTCTCCGAGACTTTTGTCGTTGCGAGCAACCAGAGCATCTCCTGGAAAGTATATTCATCCTTCTCAACAGCAACAGATGCCAGTTCCGGCTCCGGATCAACGATCCAGCAGTTTGCCACGTCATTTTGCTGTTCAACGAAACGGATTCATGATGGCACAGTCTTTTAATCAGCAGATGGATCCACAGCATCAGCAGCAGATGATTTTCCAAATGCAACAACAGCAAATGATGGTGCGTTAAGATTTATATGTTCAGATAATCATCTATCAAATAGTTCCAGATCCAAACTGACGATCAGCAGATGAGATATTTGAATCAACAGCAACATCAACAACAACACCAACAACAACAGCACCAGCAACAACAACAACAACAACAACATTATCAACAACAGATACAAAGAAATCAGAATGTGGAGCCAGTGCTGCCGGTTGACGATGACCTGGATATTCCAACATCAACTGTTATGGGCACTCGTAGCAATAGTGAAAGAAGCCTCGGTTCAATGAATCCTGGAAGTGTGATGACGACAGGAGGATGGAATTCTACGTTGGACACCGCTGCCAACAGTTCTCGAGCGCTGTCCCCAGTTTCATTCAGCGACATTCCTGCAAGTCCAACTATGTGCGCCCAGGTGTTCAATCTACCAATGCACCCAGAAGATAATCAGATGACGACACAACTGAACCATCCATCTGCTCAGAACACTACCCATTACAGTAGCGGATCTGCGAATACGATGACACGAAGTGATGGAACAACTGTACCGATGGATAATCTGATTACCCCAACATACGCTACTCTAAACGTGACTAACAATGCTGCAAGGAAAACTTCAGAAGATCTGGAGAGTCCTGATGATATCCTACCAGGACCGTCATTGGAAGTGGAAGAAGAGGGAGATTATGCAATTATTAGTGGTGCTGAGCAAAAATCTGATGATGATCTGTTAACAAGATCGATTCAAGAAGAGATGCCAACGTCTTCATCTACGCCGAAACTGAAAGTGTCACCTCGTCTAAACGGATTTTTCTCGCCGTCCCAAAAAACCACTTCTTCGCCTGCCTGGTCTCATCCGGACACTTCTCCAATTTTGAAACAGACTCAACGACCGAAGCATCAGGAAATGACAACTGATTCTGACCGTTTGCTGATGGAGTCAATTATGTCGGAAATGCCGAGAAGTCGTGTCATTTCTCCCAGGCTTGCATCAGGAGAGCAACAATATTTGGAACCTGATCGTTCAAGTCATTCAAAAAACGAGGAAGCCGATCGCCGCGACGCAATCATCGCATCGCATGAGCCCAGCGATCAAGGCATGAACGTCGGAAGAGGCTCATCACCACAACAACAGCAGTTGCATAGAATGGAATCGTTGGAGAGCCAGGCGAGCAGTGAGGACAGTTTTGGATTAAACGGATATCAGGAAGAACATAATGCTTCCTCATCAGCAGCGCATACAATGAGGATAGACAATGACGACGTTGTTGATGCATCACTTCCTATGGATTGCGTAGATGACGAGGACTACGATTACACGGATGATCATTTTGATGATAATTATGAGGAGGATTATGAGGATCCAGATGCTACTCAGTTTGATGAAGGAATCGACCCTCAACTTACAATCGATTGCTCTATGATTTCTAGTGGAAGTGGTTCTTCCTTACAAAAAACTGAGACAACAACCGGATCTCGAGATTCAGGAGCATTAGCTACTTCCACACCGATTGGATCTGTTTCATCACTTCCAGGAGTGAGAAGAGCTAAGAAAGTCTCAATAAACGGAAAGACGAGGTTGCCAGTTCCAAAAACCAATGGCTCTCTTGTTGATAAGGTAATTTTTTAAATTCACTGAATATTTATTTATTCCATTTTTTTAGATTCGGAAGCCAGTAATTGAAGCGAGTCGACCACGACTACCACCGAAGCCAAGCCTTCTGAAAGGAAAGCAATATCAGGAGGAGGATTTGATTGAGAATCAGACAAGAGATGACACAATTTATGTGAACGCTCCAATTGTCGAAGCTGAGCAAGAAAGGATCTATATGAACGCACTGAAACATAGTCAAGGAAGTCCAGCAGTGAATGGAACTCCCCCAAAGTCGGCAATCGTATCTCCGTATAACTATCAGAAGCCTCCATTCACGGTATGTAATTGTGGAAAACTAATCGGTAAACGGAGCTATTTGCTGTTGCTGAAGTGCTACAGCATGCTGCATTCCTGCTGCAGGATGCTCTCTTACACAGTTTTTACTGAAATAATAATTACACAATTGTATATCATATCATATATTTTCAGGGACGGAGCAATGGCGAAATCAACGAAAAGAACGTCACTCCGAATCCAAAACAAATGCTGGTCACGATAGTCTAAAGCTCCTCTCTCTCCCATCCTATGTGTTCTCCATCCCCGTCATCTCTAGCTCTCCCAGTTCGTAGTCGTATTCTGATAGGTCTACTCGATTCTCATATTCATAACGTTTTCTAACGAACCCATGTCTCCATAATCATATTTTAGCATATTCCACACCTTTTCATGTTTTTCTAATTACTGTTTCTTGTGTATGTGATTGTGTGCTTTACAAATGGATCAACTGAGTATATGTTTTACCTCAGCTTGTTGTTATATGTATTTAAAATCGTACGAGTTTCATTTTTCTCTGACACCTGGCTCCAAACTGTTCTTTATTGATGTTAATAATAAATAATCTAAATATTAACACAGAGTTATATCAGTATACAGCCGCACTGTCCGGCTCATCTGATCCAAGGTCCGAGAAGTTCTCAACGTTGTTGCTGACTGCCTTCAATCTGTTTGCATTCAACTTTCCAACCCATACTCCGTCTTTGTACAAATCTTCAATTCGAAGACCTTTCCGTTCAAGAACAGCTCGAATCACAGATCGAATGTGTTCATAGTCTGGACACGCGGAGAAGTACATTTCATCGATGTGAACAAGAATCAGATTGAAACCTTCGAAGAAATGGAATTTTTCATTTGTTGAATTTTCTGCAAAAATTAATGTTCCAAAAAATTAAAAATTGCTATCACCCACTTGCATCGAATATCTTCTGCTTCGCTGCAAGCATCTTTATGACGTCGTTTTTCTTTCTGTATTCTTTCCATGGTATTCCATCAACTGGATCAAAAATGTGACGAAGCGTGTAATACCAACATTCGATATCGTCTTTCCTTCCCTGATCTTTACCTTTCAAGCCATCTCTTGATGCATACCAAGTAGTTCCGAAAAATCTGACTTTTGTCCGAGGTAGCTGCAAGAAAGAATTGTCTCAAAAACAGCGCTTAAAAATTTGTTGGAATTCAAAAATGCATTATTAGAACCATTTCTACAAAAAGAGGAATCTGAGGCTCGGTTGCTGAAAAATGACGGAATGACAGTCGAAAGGATGCGTAAGCGGACCGTCAGCAGCGCGCGATTCGACTGTTATTTTTCCACAGTCACCGCCCAGCCGAACTGTGAATGTTCCAAAGTGTCGATATTTTTAATGATCTTATGACTTTTCAGTTTTCCTATTTATTACTATGTTATTTGCTCTAATAAAAGCCAACCCAAAACGTCATCTTTGCGCCCATGTATCTCATTTCCCATAAAAGATATCGTAGGATCAAATTTGACGGTTTGTGCAGGCTTCTATTAGAGGAAATACAGTAATCTATTGAATTGAAAACGTCGATACTTTCGGAAAAAAGGTTCCTACTGCTACTGAAATTGGTTCTGTGACAGTTACCTTGTGCTTTTTGGTTTTCGGATCCAGGAAACTTCGTGCGATCCCAAAATCCAACATGAAGACTGTTGGTTCCGTTGGACCGAAGCCAACAGCAAAGTTGGCAGGTTTCATGTCACGATGAATATATCCGAGGCTGTGCAAATCCTCAATAGCCTAGAAAATTGAATATCATGAATATTTGAAAAAAAACAAAGTTGTACATCCAAAGTTTGCATAGCGATTTGGTAGGGAGTAATTCCCTCATGAAGTTTGATCGAATATTTCCTCCGAATATCTTCCAACGATGGACCAACCAGACTCATCACAATGAACTTGCACCTCAGCTGAATACTCTGTCCGCGATCCACAAGATCCACAAAATGATTATAGAAGGCAGTTCTTCTGGATCCCAACACAGGCTTCTTATTGCCGTTCTTTTTAGCGTCTGCGATCGCTTCCATCACCTGATATTCAACTTTGAGACGGAGATGCTCGATTGGTCCGATAGTTGCTTCAGTTTTCATCGCGTACTTTTTTTTGCTATCTTTCACTTCGAACACCTCGTAAACTGCACCAAAACCTCCACTTCCCAAACGTTTCACAACTGTCCAAGTGGATGTTTCACTTTTCAGCACGTCGCCTAAATTCATCATTGGAAGAGCAAGTCCTTTGTTTCTGAAATGGAACTTTCGATTTTTATGTAAAGAGGAAATTAATATTGCTAACTCAAAATCATCATCTCCCGAAAACTTATGTCCAATAGACTTTAGTTTTGATCGATCAATAGCATTTTGAATAATTTCTTCACTTGTTAACTTTCCGACCCAGTCACATTTACTCAAATCAAGTTTTTTGGCTTTTCCCACACTTTCAACGATTTCCTTGAGTGCGCTGAAATGCTTCGAATTTCAAAATCTGTTTATAAAAAAAAGAACATTTACTCGTAATCAGGAGTACTATCATATTTCAGAGAATGCACCATGTCAATGAGTTTTTTGAACTCTGTCGGTATTTTTTTGTAAGTGCTGGCTGAAAAAGATGAGATACAGTACTGAACAAAGGAAGTAAACATACGTAATGAGTGCTCTCGAAACTTTTCCTTCTCCTTCAACATCATGGTATTTCTAGGCATTTTCCTCCAACTCAAACCATTGACAGGATCCAATAAATCGTAAAACAAGTAGATCCAAGACTCCAAATCATCTTTTCTTCCTTCATCTTGATCCATCATTGCAGCAATACTTGCAAATCGACATGATCCACCGTAGTCAACTTGTTTACGAGCAGGTCTGACTTTTCTGGGTTTGGTCCGAGGTTCAAAATGAGATCTTGGGCGACGAAAGTCTGTGAGCATAACTTTTGTTTCCTCATTTCCATATCCAATGTTGAAAGCCGATGACTTGATGTTTCGATGAATGTATCCTGCTTGGTGAAGGTATTGGATAGCCTGAAAAACCAGAATTTTAGATTTGAGATAACCTTGAAATCCCACATCTAAACATTGCAGACCGACGTTGAAAGCACAATCCTCACTGAAGTTTCCGACGACTTTCAGAACTTCGTAGATTTGCAGAGAATATGGGGATGTGAGAAGATACTGGAAAAAAGTTCTCAGAAATACTAATCAGAAAATGACACCTTACATTGCAGTCATGAGATTTCATTTCTCCGTGTTCAAGGCATCGAACAGTTGGAATCGTTTTCTGCCCCTTGAACAGATGCTCCATCTCCAATAATATTTCTTGCCAGAATTGTAGTCTCTTCTTTTTGACTGGCTCCAAACGAAGAATATACTTCTGAAAATTTATGTCTGTATACGGTATTTCGTCACATTATCTCACATTGTTCTTTTCGTCTTTCATTAGAAATTCCCCATGAACCCATGGATTTCTCAAATGCTTCACCATGGTTGTACGCTGTCCATTTTTGACTAACTCTGGTGGTACCTCTTTCTTTTTCTTCTTGCCTTTTTTCTGATCAACAACATTTGGTGCTTGTTCCTCAGGTGGAGCATCCATTTTGGATACACGTTCCATTGTGGATGATCCAATGCTACCTGATGGAGGAAGTCCGGAAGAATCAATGATACCCTAGAATTACATTTATTGATAGTTCGAGTAAGAGAAAAAAAAATTAAAACTGAAATTAGGCATAACAAATCCCGAGGAAAAAATATGAGATATGTCTTGGAAAAACCGTGCGCAATTTAGGCCCCGCCCCTTGACTCCGCCCATTTTTCCCGGGATTTTTTTCCTCGAAACTTGAGGAGCCTTGTCTGAAAGGTGAATAACCCATCTTTGAAAACGGGCCCTGTCACAGTTCCCTAAACGAAACTATGACAGGTCCCGTTTTGGGCGATTTTTAAAGTGATAACGCTCACCTGAATGTTGAGCCCACCAGAACTGCCTGATGAGATCGAAGGATCGATTCCTGATGCCGAAAGATCAACTCCAGACATTTTCGATAAACCTGTAGTCGTGGTGGTGGTAGTTGTTGTCATCTCCTTGGGAGCCACTTTCGGTTTTCGTGTTTTTTGGGGAGCTTTCGAAAAACGATTACCTTCTGAAGTTGATTGCTCATCTCCGAATCAAGCTACATTTTTGACTTACTCATTTTTTAACTTTGAGACTGGAGAAGTTTTTCCACGAGGCGGCGGCAATATGGAACTGAACAAGATCAGTGACTGCTGCTGCTGTTACAGCTGGTTTAACGTGGAAGATGGAATAAAAAGTTGGAAATTTGTGTCGTGCCACATAAACATACTCCAATTTTTTCGTTCCTCCACATCCGCACACATCCTGTGAGCACTCGACAAATTCTCAGAGTCTATTTCTGTTTGCATTGGTGTAAAGTTAACAAAAACCACATTCAATTGGTCAACTTCATCAAGTTTGAGTTACGACACATAATGAGTACTCCTGGAAACAAACGTAAGTAGAAGCCCACCTCAACTTTGAGCTCTTATATCTCACTTTCTGTAAGAGATATCGAACATGTGTCTACTGACAAAACACTTCTGATATTATGATAAACAACTTATCAGGTGACATCTTTCACAGGAATCTTGATAATAGAGCTCAAATTTAAAAGTTAGAATGAGCTACAATCAGAGAAAGTACGGTTGAATAGAAAATTCAGGATCTCCTGCTAAAAAAGTGCCAAGGAGTGGGAGGAAGAAACCGAATGGGGGAACAAAAGAGGCCACATCTAGAGAAGCGTCAAGAATCGGAGGAACCTCTCAAATGTCAGGTCCAGGGATAAAAGCTTCCAGTGTTGCTGTAAGTGAATACATGTGATGAGGCTCCACACATTCCGAGCCAGGGGGTAGGATCCAAATTTCGAACTGTTTTCTCTCCTGACTGTATGCAAATTGGCAAAAAACTTGCAATCTAGGCTCCGCCCCGGACTCCGCCCACTTTTCCGAGGAATTTTTTCTTCGGGAATGTTTAAAGGAATTATCGATGCCTTCATTTGAGCCGATACAGCATCTCTGTTTTTTTCAGTTGAGTGTGTCAGCCGGAGTTCCAAAAGATGCTTCCAAAAAAGGGAAAAAGAAGCCATCTCGAAGACCATCTGCAGTACCAACAGGCACTAAAAATGAATCAACAGCATCAAAGATGGATACGAAAGACGAGGAAGATGATGAAGCGCCAAAGAAGAAAGAGAAGAAGGATTTTCCAAAAAACACATTTCAAACAAAAGATGGAAAAAGTTACACAATGGTCGAACATCTTCGGAATCCAATGAATTATGGAGAGTTTTTGATCAAAGACGAGAAAGAGGCAAAGTATATTCTACGTCTGGAGCCATTGAAACGCGGCAAGCTACAATTCACACAAGAAGTTATCGTTGAAACTGCAAAACTATTCACAGGAGCCGACAAGATTCCAGCTATCAAGTGTGTCGATTTCGGAGGAAATGAGAAATTACAGGCTAATGTGAGATTAAAAAAAAAGATTTTTTAAAACTGACTTTCTATCTTTTCAGTATCTCCTCTTGTCTGGATACTCTCTCCAATTGTATGAAGTTCTGAAAGTCTTGAAGACGTTCACTCCAGGATGTGCATTCAACGTGGCACTTCAATGTCTAGAAGCCATCCAATATCTGCATCAAGCTGGATACATCCATAGAAACATCAAACCAGCAACCTACAACATTGGATTTGATGACCAAGAAACTAAGGTCTTGCTCACTGATTTCCGTCTTGCAAGAGTTCACATTGAACCTGGATCCACCAACAAGAAGGTTCGACCTGCTCGCCCAAAGGTCAAGTATGGAGGAACATCTCGTTATGCAAGTGTATCTGCACTCAAAGAACAAGAACAGTCGAGAAAAGATGATTTGGAATCTTGGATTTACATGTTTTATGAGATGCTTGATCCGGAAAATGGATTGAGTTGGAGAACGATACCCAGATGCAATATGATGATCAAGGAAAAGGAAAACTTCAAAGCACATCTTTTACGTTAGTGACATCTGTAAATTTTTTATCAGATGTACAAATTTCAGCGAACACATACCAAAAAGTTCCGGTTGAATTCAAAAAACTCGTTGATATGGTTTCTGCAATGACCTATGAAACTGCACCAGACTATGGGTAGGTATTAAAAAATATTCATTTTATTCAGTTGATCAAATTTAGGGCAATCAAAGAAATTGTTGAAACGGTTGGAAGATCGAAAAATCTGGATATGACAACTTGCGACTGGGTTGGAAAGTTCAACGATCCCGCAGTTTACAAAAGTGCAATAAAACAAGGAGTCGACAAATCGACTGGAAATCGATGCTCTGGAAATGATGATTTTGAGTGGGAATACATATTTCTAGTAATGTCTTTTTTTCAAATTCAAATTTCTAGGTTTAAAAAGAAGGTAGTTCGCAAAATCATGAATCCAGACGACGTCATCAAAAACGGACATTTCACTTGGAAAGTGGTGAATCTTTTGGGAAGTGGAGGTTTTGGAGATGTCTACAAAGTGTTTGATGTTAATGGGAAGGATAAGAAGAAGCATTACGCATTGAAAACCGAGAGTGAGGAAGGAAAGAAAGTTATGCTCCGTTTGAAGGTTGAAATGCAAGTTTTGATGGCGATCACTGAGGCACGGAAGGCTCCTGTAAAAGAGGTTAAAGAATCGAGAAGAACTGACATCAACCAGCATTTTGTGGATTTTGTGGATCGTGGAAAAAGTGATGATTTGAAGTGCAAGTTCATTGTGATGAGTCTGGTTGGTCCATCGTTGGATGACATTCGGAAGAAGTATACTGTCAAACTGCATGAGAAACAAAACCCATACATTATTTCCATTCAGAGTTTGTATGTGAGTAGTTTCGAGTTCAGTAATGACCTAATTAAAAATTGAAATACCCAGGCAGTTCAAGACCTTCACAACCTTGGATATCTTCACAGAGACATCAAGCCTGCTAACTTT
Source organism: Caenorhabditis nigoni (assembly GCA_027920645.1). Classification (NCBI taxonomy): domain Eukaryota; kingdom Metazoa; phylum Nematoda; class Chromadorea; order Rhabditida; family Rhabditidae; genus Caenorhabditis; species Caenorhabditis nigoni. The sequence continues at coordinate 6,564,292 of CP115864.1, forward strand.
GCCGTAGGATTTGGCCCAGCAGAACCAACAATCTTCATGTTGGATTTTGGAATTGGACGAAGTTATCTGGACCCAGCCACTAAACAACACAGAGTGGGTTGACCCTCCTCGGAAACATTTAAAAAATTCTTCCAGGCTCCTCGAAAATCTGTAAAGTTCCTTGGAACTCTTCGTTATGCTTCGAGAGCCTGCATGAAAGGACAGGACCAAGGAAGAAAAGATGACATCGAGTGTTGGTTCTACATGGTACACGATATATTCGATCCAGTTAATGGGCTCTCCTGGAAAAATTGTAGAAAGCGAGACGAAATTACAGCGGCAAAGGATGGGTTCTTCAATGGGAACTGTAAAAATTCGCCTTTTTAACAAACAGTTTTTGACATATTTTTTCAGTGAAAAAGTCAAAATCCGAGGCTCCATCATCCTTGAAGGATATCTCCTCATACATGGAAACGCTGAAGTTCCAAACGGCTCCTCGCTACGAATACATTGTGGAATTACTTAACGAAACTGCAGAACGAGAAGGTGTTAATATGAAGGGAGGAAATGCTGTTGGCGGATGGGTCGGACGTTTGAGAGAGAAGGATCTGAAGGCTAGACAGAAACAAGCCGTCAGGTTCTCTGATTCGGAATCTGAGAAACTAACAGAATCATCTGGTGAATGAACTGGCATTGACTCGATAACTTATTTCTTGAATAACCATAGTTTATCGGATGTGGATTTAATAAAGCATTTTAAAAGAGATATCTTGAAAAAGTTCACCCTTAGGGGATCTAGAATTCTTTAAAGTCGAAATCAGTCTTGAAATGAATCGATTCATTATCAGACCTTGGCTAAAACCGATCTAAAAATTTTCAACTCTTTGGTCTCGGGGTCGCTGAATTTCAAGGAAAATCACAGTTCAACCTATTTTTCTTTTTTTTTTAACTCGCGGCCGTTTTGCGGTCATGACTCAATTTTTTGTGTAGGTCATGACCTGATGTTTTTAGGTCATGACCTAATTTTTTCCAGGTCATGACCTGATGTTTCTAGGTCAAGACCTTAATTTTTAGGTCACGACCTAATTTTTTTCTAGGTCATGACCTAATTTTTTCCAGGTCATGACCTGATGTTTCTAGGTCAAGACCTTAATTTTTAGGTCATGACCTATTTTTTTCTAGGTCATGACCTAATTTTTTCCAGGTCATGACCTAATTTTTTCCAGGTCATGACCTTATTTTTCTAGGTCCTGTCCTAATTTTTTCCAGGTCGTGACCTAATTTTTTTCTAGGTCGTGACCTAATTATTTCTCGCTCATGACCAATTTTTTCCTAGGTCATGACCTAATTTTTTTCTAGGTCATGACCTAATTTTTTTTTCTCGGTCACGACCTAATTTTTTTCTAGGTCATAAGCTAATTTTTTCCAGGTCATGACCTAATTTTTTCCAGGTCATGACCTTATTTTTCTAGGTCCTGGCCTAATTTTTTCTAGGTCATGACCTAATTTTTTCCAGGTCATGTTTTATTACAGGTTAACTTACGGTAGTAGGTGACCCATTTTATAAGTTTTAAAAATTGGTTTTCTGTACCAAGGATTCAAACTTGTGCATTTTATAATTTCACGTAATCTTTTTTTAGTTTTTTACTCTGATCCACATTTACCATGTGGCAGCCAACAACCGAGGTGACCAGTCATCTCACAACAGTCATTGATCTCTATCGACCCCTATTATGATAGCTCTCCGTATATTCTTTTTTGTTATACTTATTATCATCTGGAAATCATACAATGCCCTATCAACGAATCCGACAATTAAGCTATCCGGTGTTCAGAAAAGTGTCCAGTTAAGAGTGAAACCAGATGAAGAGTTCAAAATCCGAGTACTCGGAAAGAACCTTCCGGATCGTGGATTTTTCTTCACATCCGCCACGACATGCGCAGTTAGCAGTCTTCATATTAGATATTGTCCTGAACTTGACTCTTTTTCCAGGATGCATTTATTCCTAACAACGAGAAAATCAGTACGGTACATGCGATGGTCGATGAGACTTTTTGCTCATCTGCTATTCTTAAATTTCCTCAAGGACTCCCATTCAAAGTATCCAAAACGTATCATTTGTGTCATGAGAAAGGAAACGCAACTTCGGAGCATTTTCTAACGATAGGAGCAGAAGATGTACTCGCACAGAAATATGGAATGGATGTTATAATTCTTTGTTGCTTCTGTATTCTGATGTCTGCGTATGCTGCAGGGATGACACTTGGATATATGAAGTTTTCAATTGTTGAACTGAATACGATGATCAATGGAGGAGATGCAGCGTTGGCGGTTGGTTTGGGGTCTGAATTTCCGAATTTCTGATTTTCTTGCTCTTTGATGCTCCGAATTTCCAAAATTTTCGAATTTTCGAATTTCTGAACTTCCCAGTTTTTGAAATATTAAACTTCTGAATATCTCAATTTTCGACTTTCCGAATATCTGAAGGATTTTCTATTTTTCCGAGTTTTCGGATTTCCCGAATTTTTGAATTTCTAATTTCCCGACTTTTGAGAATGATACGTAGATTTCAGAAACGTGCTCGAAGAATTCTAAACCTTCGTCGTCGATCCAACTACCTCGTCACCTCCTTTTCGCTCTTCTCCTCAATTTTTACTGTATTGTTTACGACAAATGTGGAACAGATGCTGAAAGGAGCACCAAATCAATCGATTCTGAATGTTGCTGTACCAGCACTGATAAGTCTGATATTTGCAGAAATGATTCCACAAGTAGGTTATTTAGTAAATATCGTAAAACCCAAAATAGAAGACCCCCTCTCACTGTGAAGTTTGAGCTCAATTATCTCATTTACTGTAAAAGATATGATAAAGTGATCAACTAACAAATCATTTATCATAATATCAAAAATATTTTGTCAGTTGACCACATTTCGATATCTTTCATAGAAACCGAGATAAATGGGCTTGAATTTGAGGGGTCATTCTATTAGAATTTTTATGGCATCTGCAATATTAAAATACCATTTACAGGCGATCTGCAATAGCAAACTTGGTTTCAATTTAGCATCCGGTCTCTGGTTTATCAGTTATCTCATCTTCATCGTCACGTTTCCAGTTGCCTACCCGGTATCACTTGTTTTAGGTCGATTTCTGAAACGCGATGTCCGAGAAGTACTGACGGAAGAGGAGAAGAACTGTATGATTCAGAATATGGCAAAAAATGCGAATGAGAAAGTGAAAAGTGAGAAGGAAATCTTAAATACCTGCATTTTTCGATGTCTGATTACAGCCATTCTGGAAAATGCAACAACATTCACTAATAAAAAAGTTGGAGAGTTGATGGTACCGATCGAAGAAGTGTTCATGTTGTCAAAATCTCAAAAATTGAATAGATCGGTTATTGGATACTTGGTTTTAGTTTTTTTTTTTTGAAAATTATGTTCCAGACAATATTGACACTGATCGAGAAGGGATATACTCGTGTTCCTGTATACCATGATAAGAACAGAAATACTATAGTTGGATTGTTGAATGTAAAAGATTTGAATCTAGTAACATGTCAGTTGAGTGTTGAGCCAATGGTCAAAGAAGTATTGGATAAGTTAGAAAAGCTGAAAGAGGCCAAGAAAAAGGTGAAGTTCATGGCGAAATATGTGAATATCGATATGAATGCACAACTACTTTTGAATCAAATGAGAACTGGAGATTTCCATTTTGCATGTGTGGTGAAATACGCTTCTTATGAGTATGTCTTGATATTTAAGAAAAGGTTCAAAATTCTACTTCTTTCCAGTTCCAAAGTGGTAGGAATCATTACAATCGAGGACATTTTAGAAGAACTTTTTGGAAAAATCGACGAAAATAACGAGAGAAAAGTTCGTTCTTCGATTGATGATCGTGCTGACAATGCAGTTATTGGATGGTGTCGCGAAGCTGGAACCGATTCGAACTATCCATTACCATTCTCTCAACAACTACGCATTCTACAGTATCTTCTGAAAGAGTGTCAAGTGTTGAAAAGTTTAGATATTGGTATTCTGAAAGCAAAGCAAATACTGATGTTGAATAGAATTCGAACTTTCCAAAGGGGACAAGAACTTCCACTTGATGATCTGTTTATCGTTATTTGGAAAGGAGATGTTGAGGTGACAAATGCAGAGGGAGAAATCTCATATGAAAGCGTCAGTGCCCCTCCGTTACGGTTAGTTTCAGACAATTTAACTTTTATTTGTATCGATTTATTCAGCAATTCAAATGAAAAAGAAGTTGAAGAAAAGAAGCCTTCTGTTCCAGTGTTAATCATTGGCAAAAAGTTGTTGAATAAAGTCATGAAGAGTTTGGGCAGTCCATTCCTAGAGCCACTCAAATCGTCGGATAACGTCAAGAGAGTTGTGGTGGTCTCGAAAGAAGTTTCTTTTTTCAAAGTTTGCTAGGATAATGCACAGCTAAAACTAATGTTATCACACTTCAGCTTCGATTGGAAGATTTATTGAATGCAATCAATGGATGTGTACAGGCAACGAAAAATGAGAACGCGAACGCAGGGGACAGCTTGATTCGTAAGTTTTTTTTCAAATTTCTGATGAAAGTTGAATTGTTTAGAACGTCTCAACTCTCGCCAATCTACTCCAGTGAGTACAACCCCTATAACTCGAACGCCATCTAAAGCAGTGGAGCCGAATCCTTCAGAAGACGTTAAGCCACTTCTCAATTAGATTTTCGTTTTGTCAATTCCTATGTTTCTTTCAATGTTTTTTTTGTGTATAAATATTAACGAAAAAAGTTATCAACGCAGCATTTACTTTTAGAGGGAGCTCAAATCCGACTTTCTCAATATTGGGACAAATAAAAATAAACGGTAGGTGGGAGCAGCAATACATGAGGGATTATATGAATTAGCATTAGTTGTTCACTGAAACAATTTAAAAGCTAGAAAATAATAAGTAGTTATTCACATGAAGCAATCGAGGGGATGGGAGGCAATAAATTATTATTTACAGGATAATTCTAGAAAGGTTAGAATGAATTTGATCAAAGGAGATTTTCATGATCTGGTCTTGGGGGCCTTCAATGCTCTTCAAAGGTGTCTCGAATGTGAGATGAATCGTAGCGATCTGCTTTTGGTTCTTCTCGAGAAAGTCCGTCAGTATCTCCGTTCCATGTGTTGGGACGATTGTACACGGATGACCTAAAGTCAAAGATACAGTTGAAAAAAGAAAGACTTCGTTAGGCTTACAGTCTTCACACCACGTCTGCTTCCCACGGTTCACCGCTTGAAGCTGTGCCTCAGAAATGTTATCCGTTGGCAATATCACTTTTCTGGATCGGACTTTCGACATAAACTCTTGAAGGTGTGCATCGGTCACAGTCTTGTCTCCGCGTGGTACCTTGACCAGATCGAAGTAGTAGGGACGAGCGAATCTTCCATTCTTGAGTCCGATCGGATTTCCTCTTCCTGGTGGCATATGAAGAACTTCTTTTGCAATATCTCGAGTGGGAGTGGAACATTGGCTTTGTTCTTCACTTCTTTGCGGTGTATTCACTGCTGTGTTGGACTCAACAAATGCCTGATCACTTAAAGTCATACTCCAATCACCCGAGAGTTTCGAACCATTGGGGAGACTTTCGTTTCCTTGTTTTAATTGATCCTCCGATGAGATTGCATTTGGACTACAACCTGTATTTGTGAAAGACTTCAATGCATCGTTCACTGTTTCAGCTGCAATGTTGTCGATGATCCCGAGCGTATTCGACTGCAGACCAGCTTCTCGATGTTCAACTGGAGTGAACGATTTCAGAGCCTCTTCTACAACGCTATTGGCTAGATCTTTGATCATCTCAATCGTATCGTTGCTGAGATTCAATGTCTGGAGCCCGTCGGAAAGTTTCTTCACATCCACCATTTTCACTGCCGCCTGTTTGGCTTCTTCCACTAAATCGTTGCTCAGTTTCTGAATGTATTCAATTGATGACTCATCGATATCAAGCTTCTGGAGGCTGTCTTTCATCTTCTCACGGATTGCTATCGGCATAGCATCGTTGATTGCTTCCTGACTCAAATTGCTAGCCATCTCGCTCAACTGACTCCCGATGCTCAAGTTGTTCAATTCTCCAGATAGTTTAGTCATGTCTGATTCAACTTGAGGTGTACTCTGACAGCTTTCCAGTTGTGGTCCATTTACAATCGTGACAGGAGGTTTCATCGTCTCCGATACATCTTCAGTATCATCCAGATTCACGACAGCAAGATTTTTCGAAAACGATTTAATGATTTTAGAATCATTATCCACGGTGACTTCCAAGGTGCTATTATCATCGAGCACGACTGTGTTGTTTACAGGTGAATCAGAGAGCACAATTGTGTTGTTTCCAGATTGTTGAAGAGAAATTACCTAAAAGAAATTATTCGTCGTACTTCAAACAAAGCAAAGTACTTACCGGCTGTGGCTTTATCGGAGTCTTTTCAACTTCAGTTTTAACCTCTTTTGGGACTGTCACTGCCTGAACGGGAGTTTCTGAATATGGAGCTGTCGAAACCGGAGCTTTTTGAACTTGAGCTTTCGGCGCTGCTTTCGGAACATTAACTGTATTGGAAGACTTCTTCGACACGATCGCCCATGGTTTTGTTGCTTGTTCAGACTTTTTCGGATGTGCTACCGAGGACTGTTTTGGAGCTGATGCATTTCCTTGAGCAGAATTCGGGCGAGACTGGGTGGAAGTCGACCGTGTTGTAGCCGATACAGGCGCTTTTCCTGGGAGAGGCGGCTTCGGTCCTTTAGCTGGTGCTCTGAATGGCAGTGGAGCTTTCAGCGCTCGAGATGGTACGACGGTCGATTTTGGAACAACCACAGAGCCATCGGATCCTTGACGAGACGTTCTGACTGCAGCCGCAGTCATGATCCTCTGACGAGCTGCAGGAACTGGTGCATTGGACCTCGATGCATGAGGAGGTTTTCCGACAGGTGGAATAGAATTCCGTGCCGTTGTTGGAGCAGGAATTTCTTTGAGCACATCTCTGGACTTCACAATCGGCGCATTCAGGAATGGAAGGAACTTCGCTGCTTTGTCGAGAGATTCTTGAATGCGAAGATGTGAACATGATCCTGGAAACGAATACTAGATTTGAAAAATTAATCCACAGCACTCACCTGAAATGAGAACTCGGATTACAGTTTTGTCGGCCAATACTGGTCTCCACAATAACACAGCTACTGTCCCGCATTCCGAAGCGATTCTGTCCACATCTTCTTCGTTGCCAGATGATAAGGCTTTGGAGATAGCTTCACCTTCTCGCTTTGTTCCAGCCAAAACGTACAATGAAAGCGTCCCTTTTTTGACACATTGATATATAATGTGAGCTGGATACTTCGGATCGAAAACCGGCATCTTCAACAGAGACTTCGAGGTGACATCCTGGATCATCTTCAGCATTTCTCCACTGCCTCCTTGTGCAACATCTTTCATCGGTCCAGTGTTAGATAACACAGCGATTGTTTTGTCCTGAATTTAAAGGTAATCAAATGAAATTTGACTAGTATAATGGTACCTGTTCGAACAATCTTGACGTTGAACTGAGACTTTCGACCGTCGGGGCTGAGAGAATGATGGCGGTAATCTCATTGGCGGTGGCTACGCGCTCAATATCGTTGCTGAAAGTTCCTCCTTCAAGTATTCGAACACCGTCGAAATTGAGAAGGGTGGCTGGATTGGATGTGCCACCAATGATGTAAGCATATTCCATCGGGGCTTCTTTCTTAGAATCGCTCCCCTTTGCGACGTCGGAGTTCGAATTTTCCACATTCGAAGGGCCTTTGGATTCACTCAAGGTATCCTCATTTGGAAAACCAAGGAGCGGCTCCGACATTCTGTAAAAAAGACTATCAAACGGATTCAACTAATAATCAAGATTGAGACTCTTGAAGACAAAGGAATATTACTCTTAAAACACAAAACAACATCCATTACCGATGAAAAACAGAAAAGCAATGAATATCAGTGAATCTCCGCCCCAAAAATGATCATGAAACCTGCTTCGAAAAATTTACCGGCTTTTACCGAAAAATCATTTTTTTTTTCCAGCGCAGTGTTGAGGGCGCATTGCTGAAAAAATTGAGTCGGGTATCGTTACGACTTTACAAAACTACTGTAGCAATTATTTTAGCATAGTTGCGATCTTCTTGGCAAGAAAGAGTTTTTCTCCTTCTCGAAAAAAAATCGGCTTCGAAAAAATATAGCGGGCGGGCTTGGGATTTTGCAACTATGCTTTTTTTAAAACACCTGTGCTGATTGAGGTATTACGGTATTAAAGGAACATAGCCGAAACGTAATAGTCGTAGCGAGACCCTCGTACTGTATATCCCTTCTCATGAAGTTTTACCCGCGTTCTTTATTTCGCAGCTGCGCGCAGTGCATATTTTTCTCTTTAAAAACTCTTCAAACTGAAATCTTTTTCAGCTATAATGACTGATAACAATAACTTCGGGCTGCCACCACAAAAAGAGCTCGATGTTCAGAAAAAATGGCTCGCGGAGGTCGATAAGGTTTTCAATTTTTAGGAAAATTCTCTAAAAACCAAACATATTGCAGATGTTGAAGTCATACAAACACTACACTCCTGACAAAAGACTTATCAACTACTTTCTCGAAACAGATTTCGATTTCGAAATTTACGAGTATTATGCATATGATCTGACTTTGGAGTAAGTTAGCCAGCTCGAATATTAGCATCTCATAATTGTTTTCAGCGCAATGTCTTGCTTTCAAGCAGGAATTACACAACCTAAACAAGAGTTCAACGTCGATTACTTTCGCTGCCTTCGCAAATTGTACATGATCTGCCCAGAGGCGAATAAAATCACTTTCCAAAGAGAATTCGTGAAAGAGTGGCAATACTATTCTGTGGACCATTCTCCTTATTTTGAAACTATCGTTGTAGATTTTCATTCGACACTAGCTGAGCTTATCGATCTGATCAGTGAAGACTGTGCCAATGTTGAGAAGAGTGTCGCAGAAGAGGTATTGTGAATTCTAGATTTGCATGTTTTAAATATATTTTTCAGTTCCGCTGGTTGTTGCTCGTGTCGCCTGTTACTGTTCTACTCAAGCTTTTCTCCCGCGTTATTAAAAATCCGTCGATGATCGACTTCACTCTCCAAATATGCAACAGTGTCGATACACTATTTCATGATCGTCTACTCAAAATCTTTCACAACGAATTTGAAACTGACAAGGTCGAGTCGTTGCTGGCCGTTGTCTTCCGTCGCTTCGTCTGTTGTTGTCGGTGTGAGGCGACTGGTGAGACGGAATGGGAGAATCTGGGGAAACTGGCAATAGCGTTGTGCAAGGGAGAAAAGCCTCTATTCAATTCGTGGCTGCTTCTCGATGTTGTGTTGAACGAGATCTACACCCCAAACCGCGTCCCAACAAAATCAGTCGAAGTTTTGACCAAATTGGCTGCAGATATTCTGGCACCCGAAAACCAGACGCCAATGATTTTTGAATTTACGAGCTCGGTCAGAACTAAACCAGAGAAACGGGTTCTATTGACGCCATCGATCATTGACATGCTCCTGAAATTAATGACGGAATACAATCAAATGTCTCCGAAGATCGTCAACAATTGTAAGGAAGTGTTGAGAGGAATATCAGTCAGGATGCGCAAACAAAATGTCGATTTCGACGAGGAAACCAGTTCTTACATTCTGGAACGGCTCAATGGAATGCCATGGTGGGTGGAGTACACCATGTGCACTTGGATTGACGCATTGAACGTCGAAAAGAGACGTATTCCGGAAGTGGTTTTCAAAGTTATTTATCCGGAGACAGCGGAGAAGGAGCAGGAAGAAGAAGAGAGAAAGTACGATACTGCTGATGAAACTTCTGACAACGAGGAGCAGGAAACACAACAGGAGAATCAACGAAGTGAGTATGAGAAGTTCCGCCTCATCAAATCAGAAGAACCAATCACTGGTGACAACATACCGGCCGCCTATATTCGTTCTATCATAGAACTTGGGCTTTTCGATGCAGAAAGCGTTCTCGAGCTTCTACATACTAAGACAAATCTTAGTTTCGAGCTCTCCGATTTGAAGGAAGTCGTGAAGAACACGCTCAAAGCGTGTTATCTGAAGGAAATGGGAATGAGCCAGTTGGAGAATGTTCGTATAGTTGTAATGCAGGTTCTGGAGGTAAGGGCTGTTTGTGACCAGTGTAGTTCCCTACATCTTCAATGCAGGTCTTCGACAATTCTTCTGTAGATGATCATGAAAACATCACCAGATCGCTTGCTGACTCATTGCCAGTTCCAGTTCCGAAGGAAGACTTCCCAAAATGGACCCACAATATTAAAAAGTCTATAATCATTCCACCACTCGTCGAATCGACTGAAAAACCGAATGCTTCATGGCCACCAAACGGTACAGTCGTTAAGTCGTTCGTTTAAAACATCAAAACATTTTCAGAAGACAGCAAGACTATTTCCAAAGGAAAGCTTCGTGCCGAAGTGAGAAAAATCCGAGCCGGTCAAAGACTCGAACGTGAAAAGCTGATGAGTCTTGCTCTCGCCAAAACTGAGAATCTCTACAGCAAGTATCGGGACAGTTGGGTGGACAACCGAGAAATCACGGAGTGGGGATGCTCTTCAACTCCACACAATGTTCCATTTCTGGGTGCGACGAACAAGACAAAAAAGAGTATGTACAAACACGTTGAAAAATACGAAGATTTGTCTCCTGTGGAAAGAGCTATTTCTACTCCGGTAAAGATGGAACTCATCGATGCTACACAACAATCGGAGTACGGGATGGATCGTATGAAACCCAACGGTTCGATTAATGACCGATTCGCATCTCTGCGACGTGGAGGACCGAGTAAGTCGAAAAATATGGATAAGATTGGCAATGTGTATATGTAAACCTTTATTTTCCAGATCAAGTATTCGGTGGAAGCGCAAAGCGAGGAGGACGCCTTTAATGATTCGTGTGTTCCCTTTCTCAAATTTTCCGATAACCGACTTTTTATCAACTTGCTTCCCGAGTTATTGTTCCTCCATTTCAATTCTGCATGTTTTTTTCTGTATTTTTTAAAACGCCGCCCTTTGTTCTTTGTTGTTTCACTTCTCAAAGCTTCATTTTGTGTCCTCAGTTTCACTAGTATGACCGAGATCTGTTTTTCCACCCCCATTTTATATTTACTTGCTATAAATGCATGAGCGGCACAGTTTTTATTCTAATATGATGGAGCCATCCAGGACATAATTTCCTGTTTTAACGCAATCTGGAGCAACATCTTGTGAAAAACAAATTCCAAGAGAACTAAACATGATCGTATAACAAAAAAGTTCTTCATCCTATTGACGATAAAATCTGAGCTCATCATTCACTTCATTGCAGATGAAGTATTGTTTTCTGGCTAATTTCTAATGAAAACTTTCAGGCCCGTTTTCCAAGAGGTTCCGACTCATACGTTTCTTTTTCACCATTCATGATTCCTCTGGGACCTAATCAGCTTCCAGATTTATTTTTGGGATTTTTATTTTCTTTCACATGACAATGACTACTCTTCAAAAAATGTCATCATCGTCTTTTTCGATACTTTGAAAACCAATAAGGATACTGTAGTTTTATTCGGTTGTTAGTCACAATTTGAAAGATGCATCATAACAAGCAAGCCATGCCTGGTACCTCCTGTCACGAGTTTTCGAAAGAGAAAGTACACACCACATCTGCTTTCATAAGTCTCCTAAGTTTTACGCTCCGATACACGATGAGTTTGTGATTTTTAGCTTTTGTGATTCTTTTAGAGAGATATGTCTTTTTGGATAAAAATACTCACATTGACTCATATGAGTCATATCAACACAAATTCGAAAATAGACATTACTTTCTTAAAATATTGAAAATCAATTTTCGAAACTATTGGTCATAAAATATTTGGATTTGTAGTTTTGGCAGACTTTTAAGAACTAACTTTATTTGAAAATCAGTTAGGCCTGAAAATTAGGTTCTTCAGGGTGTTAAGCTATTGTTTCAAATGTTCTTCTGTCATCTTATCTTTTCAGAATCTTCAAAAACCTAAAAAATATACAACTTATTTCACACTCTTGATTTCAACTTTGTGAGCCACAGCTCTATCAATTCTCTTATCAGTTCATCTTTTATTATGTTAATCACCTTGTATCTCTTTGAAGTCTGCTTACCAAGTTTCTTTTACACTTTACTTTTCTGCCCATTTGGAGAAATCTCAATTCCGGATTCGCGCTTTTTTCATTCCAGATTCCGGATTCCGTGAAATTTTTATTTGTCCGGTTTCCGGATTCCCGATTCCGAGAAAATTATTTTATTTCGGATTCCAGATTCCATTTTTCAAAAAATTCATTTCGGACATCTCCGGTGGCAAAAGATCCCACAACGACAACTACAGTAACCTACAAATACTTCAATTTTCCGTATTCATTTTCTCGATTTTTTAGTCAACTTTTTCACTGTCAAAAAAGTTAATTTTGAGAATTGAAAAGCAGACAAAAAGCTGTAAAAAACAAGAAAAGAAATATATTTTCAGGTTACTGTAGTTTTCGTCGTGGGACCTTCGGCCGCGTCCACCGACGTTCCTCGCCCTCAGCTGCAGTTGGTTTGTACGAGAATAATATTTCCTCTTACATTTTCATGTGCACATTCCCATAAAAATGATACAACCCTATTCGCCAGATTAGGTTTTCCCTGATTTTCATACCTATGATTAGTATCTCCACTCGGTCGTTTTCCCAGACTCATATGACATTTTTGCTCTCTTTTTTCTGTTTCGAAATGGAAAGTAGAGAAAGAGAGAGGGCAGAATATGGATGTCTACTCTTCTCTTCATCAACAATTTTTTGTTTAACTTTTTGTTTTCGTGCTTGCCTTGCCGCTCTTGTTTCTAGGTGACAAGTTTGTTTTTGTAAGAGTATGTTAGAGGAGTATAATTCTAAAATCATGAAGCAAGAAAGACATTTCCGTATTGCCTTGTAGACTACAAGTGACGTATTTTAGGGAAGAAGGAATAACGAAAAAAGAAAAGAAAATGGTCTGGTTGCTTCTTGACCTCATCGCTTTCAGTTCCTTTTCCTGACGACGAAGTTCCTAAAGATACTGAGACGGTGTAACTAATAGATCATTATCACAGTTTGTGTCTTCTGAAACTGAAGAAGAGGTGTCAGGAGAAGAATATGAAATCGTGGGTCGATAACATCTTTCTAACTTTTTAGTTCTTTGTCACAAACCGTAATGATGTCAATGCTAGCATATGACTATGGTTTCCTATTCCCAAACAAGATAATGGAAATGTTACAGTACAAATTCAGAGGGTTCTAGATACCCTATTTCCTCTTATAGAAGCCCATCCTATACGTCAACTTTGAGCTCAATTATCTCGGTTCTTATGAGAGATATCAAAAGTTTATCAACTGATAAAATGTATAAACACTTTATCAGTTGACAAATTTTTGATATCTTTCTCAGGATTCGAGATAATGTAGCTCAGAGTTGGAGGTTTGAGTGGAGGGAATACGGTATCCTGAAGTGTTATCAAACACCTGAGTGTTCAAGGTGTTGTCTTTCCCATTCTAGAACTACTCCAGAAGGCTAGACGCAAAAATGACATTTTCATGTTTTGGGAACTTTCATTTTACCACCTGCTACTTGGCACCTGTTCTCTCATCGAAACATCTGTTCATCCATTAAAAAATAATGTTCGGAAATCTACAGTACCTACTTTTTTAAGAAGAGAAATTTTAACGTCTTGTGAATGAGGTCGGAAGTTATCATTTAAATACCGCTATAACTTGGACTGCCGAGTCGTTACTCAATTGAGCGATACCTGCATTCCATCGAAAAATAACTGAAAAACATTTATTTTTCAAAACGTTCCAGAAAAACACCGCGAGTACCGACGTTTCTGGAAAACGAACTTTCGACGGAAAAGCTCTCAAATCTAATTCAAAAAAAAAGAAAACTTACCCACAATCTAAAAAGATAGAAAGATAAACGAAAATTTAATCCACACTAAAAGCGGATTTAGGTTGGGGTTGAACCTTTTTGTGCACTCTCCTTCCTCTGTCACCCATTTTCAAAAAAAGACGTTCATTGATGTAATACGCTTCATCTTCGTCCTCTCCTCTCCTTTCTTCTCATTTTCTTCTTGTATTGAAGGGGCTACGCTCTTCTGGCAAGATTCGTTTCGTTAGTTACAGCGATGGGTGCTTGTCTGGCGTTTCTATCCCAACAACGGCGGAGAGTTTCTTCGTTTGCATCAAGAATTGCATTTCGGAGGACGAGACAACTTGACAACGCGTCTAGGGAGGTATTAGAATAGGATATCGGCCTATATTTGTACTTTGAGTTTTTCTAGCATCGAGTGATATCACATTCCAAAGTTGACTCCCCCGTTGAAACTACAGTAATGACCGAAGAAGTAAGCAGCACGCCACCCAAACAGTCAATTTTGAGCCTGTATATCTCATTTCCTGTGGAAGATATCAAAAAGTGGTCAACGGATAAAATACTGTTGATATTATTATAAATGATTTGACAGTTTACACATTTTTGATATATTTTACAGAAACCGAGATAATTGGGCTAAAAAAGAAAATATAGAGTGATATGTGTGAGATAAGTTATATTTCAGAATAAGGAATCTTTGGATCCAACAGTTTGCAATCATTCGTTTGTAGAAATTATTGAAGATATTCATGATCCAAGCGTTGACGAACTAAATCCAGAGGTTAGTTTCTCCTTTCAGCTACACAATTATCTGTCTAGTTCATTCAGAAAACCAAAAGATCAAATCGTTTCTTTGAGGAATTTCGATTCTGTTACTTCTTACTTCTAGATTGTTATCTTTTCCCGTAATTTGAGACGTTTCAGAAGTAATTGAAATAAAAAGTTCGGCTAAAAACCATAGGTAGATAAGAATCTACGCAGGTTCTGAAACTTGATGAAAGTGGAACCTAACTTTTTCCTATTCTTCTTGAATTGAACAATATATTTAGACACGCCCACTAAAGTGAAACTTTGCTTCACCGTTTTCAAAACCAAAAATCTTCTCGACGACTTCAAATTTTTCTAGCTACCGTAATCCAGACCTTCCGCAATTCCCAGTTTGATGCTATAGTCTATATCTTTTCTACAGAAATGATAGCTTTAGTTTAGTCTAAAAAAACCTATAATTCCATCAGATTATCCTTTTTTTTTGTCTTTCTTACTCTCTAATCTTCAAAAGGAAGCTTTTTTCTTCTTCTTCTTTGATCTTGGGTGTCCCCTCCTATCCTTTTCCTTCTCTTAATTCCAAAAGCCCACTTTCATTAAGGCCACCACCTAAAAAAGAACAAATCTCGCCCCGTTCCATAGTGCACATCCCATTTCCTTCTTCGACCCGTTCTTCATTTTTCATCCAATTCTTCTTTTCCACTTTCTTCAGCTCTTCTTCATTCGTTTCCACCCATTTTTTGACATCCCCATGTGCTGTCGTCCTCCTAGTCTTCCCCTTATTCTCATCAACCCAAAAAGTGAGAAATGGTGGAAGCCGCCGAATGTGTGGGGTGGTGAAAAGAAGAGGAAGAAAAAACGTTCGGTAGGGTAGAAAGGGAAAAATACATACCCACGTATATGTACACTTTGCTTTTTCTTCTTCTCATTTTCATCTGCTCAAAAGAGGTCAGAGACAATCAGACGAACTCGTGTGTCCCTTGAATTCTTCATCTTCTTGTTTTTTGAATTTGCACTTTCATGGCATTTGATTAAAATTTTTTGGTGACAGGGACCGGAATCTTCGGGAATATATTATTAGGTTTTATTTGACGAAGAAAAGGGTACATAATCATGGATTCCTTCTTGTTCTTTTCTCAAGATGTAGGGGTCAAAATTTTTGAACTTTTGAGACAAAAAAAAGGGAATCTGACAATAAAATGTTAACATTTGAAAAACTTTTGTTTACAACTGATTCGTTATACTTCTGTTTCTCTTCTTTTACACCTTCTGAATGAGACTACTTACCGGAAAGGGAACTTTTCATTCTCCAAATCCTTCCTCTTCTTTCTATTTCTGCAACTATCTCGACATCTTTTTACGCTCTAATCAGTTTATTGAGTTTTTAGAACCCACTTATTAGCTCAGAACCATGAAATCATAGGGAACCAGTTGCTAAGTAACGCTGATACAAAAAATAACCAAGTACAAAGGAATGGGGTAGATGCAGATTAAAAGTTGTTAACTAAACTTCAATTTAAAAAGATCAAGCATTCAACCTTTTTTAGTTTAACATACGAAATAAAAGTTCTGAGAATCCTGACTTTTTTCGTTCTGGAAAAGTGTTGAATTGTGAAGCCACCGTACTACCAAAACGTCCACCAATTCCCTTTGAGCTCAATCATATCGGTTGCCATGAAAGATATCAAAAATTTGTCAACTGATAAATTATTCACCATGATATCAGCAATGTTTTATCAGTTATCAAAATAGTCATATCACCCGAAAAATCCCAATTTCCTGACATTGCCTGCAAAATCTTTTTTTTCCATCCATCTCACAGTTCTATCATTATTTTACTATTTTCTCGTTCTTTTTTCCCATTGCTTTTTTTCTGTATCCTATTTCCGTTTGCTTCCGCATATATTCATATGTTTATCACACCCCTTTCTCTGTTCCTCTCTTTTCCCTTTTTTCCCCATTTTTTGCTTCATAAAATGCGAAAATCGTCGCCTCTCATGTCTTGTTCTCGGTTTCTCCTTCTCGGAAAAATTGTACTTTCTTCATTTTGTGTTCTCGATTCCCTCCCCCGACTTGTCAACTCAGTTTTTGATTTAGCTTCAGAAAAAACACCCTGGCAGATTGATTTACGGCTATATACGGAAATTTTCAATTTTAGGAAAAAGAGGAAACATGGAAACAGAAAAGTATCTAGGAAACACGTACTTGCTTTTTTTCCATTCAAAACCAAATCTATGAGTCATAAATTACGACATTCTTCGCAAGATTATGGTAGTTGTTAAATGGCTCCGTCATTATTCTACCGTAGTTTTTACATTGGTTTATACCCTCTATTAAAACTCCAGACACGTCCATTATATCCCTCCGATTTCCGCCTTCCCAATTTGCTCACGGCTTCCACTTTCACTTTCAATCTTCTCTTTTTCGACTATCTCGAGTCTTTCGAATGCACCTTCCAATTTTCTTCTCTCTCTCATTTTCCATTCTTTTCAAGGAAACAAACTCGTTTGAGTTTTTATCCTTCTTTGGCACTCCGCATTTGAACCTTCGTAGAGTCAGACTAGAATAAAATTATTTTTAGGTTACTGTAGTTGTCGTTGTGGGAACTTCGCCCACTGCGTTTCTCTCCACAGCCCCGATTTTTCGTACCAGAATAATTGCGACACGAATTTATCCATTTTCGATTTCCTTTCTCATTACAGTACCCCAGATCATAATTTGTGAGCTTTTTCGAACTGTAATAGCTAGTTTAAATTAAACCATCAAAACGCTTATCGATTCATAATGGTGGTGTATGTTAAGCCTTGTGACCAACAGATGTCGAGCAACATTAAGTTTGTGGGTCATTTATGCATTTATTCAACAAGATTGTGGGTATGATTAGAAGTTCGTGTAATTGATAGGTATAAAAAGGGCGTATTCGTAATTCACCCAAATAGAGAGCCTGGGAAAAAAGGAGACGAATAGCGGTTTCTATGGAAAAGCGTATTTGTTGACTGTGTTGTCTCTAGACTTTAGAAATCACATGTTTAAAAGTTTGTGGCAACTCCAACAACTCGAAATATCATCATGGAGTATGTTGGAGTCTGGGTTAATATCATAAAAAGGTACTTTACTTGACTAAGAAACTTAACGTATATTCTCTGATAGAAGCCTACCCTATACGTTCAATTTGAGCTCAAATATCTCGATTCGTATGAAAGATACTAAAAAATCTGTCGACTGATAAAACATGGTGATAGTACGATAAACAATTTATTAGTTGAAATTTTTTGATATCTTTCACATGAACCAAGATAACTGAGCTCATAAGTTAAACTGACAAATGTGAGATGGGGGGGGGTGTGCTATTACAGTGTTTACGGTATTTTTCCGTACTACTATCCGTGTCATGGAGAGTTTTTTGATGGGTTCATGTAGTAGTGCATTTCTAACTCGAGCTTATATATGAAATCTTTTTTGGTCTCACATAACCAGTATTTATCATATACCTTCTCTCCCTTACATAAAGCTACTCTGATCATAAACCGCTGAATCTAGTTTTCCGTTTATCCTTATCGATTCTCCCATTTCTGTGCACCGCCCCTCTCTTCCATGCTCATTGGATGGGCGGTCCGTCTCTCTTTTCTTGCAACTCTTGAATAATAAGCCACGCCCCTTTTGCATCCGCTCCGTCATTCTTTACCGTCAGTGTTTTCTCGCGTCTTCTCCCTTCTTTCTCTTTCTCCGAGGCTCGCATTTTCTTCCTTCTTATCTCACTATTCTTTTCCTTTTTCAGAAGGAGATGTCGACTTCTTCTTCAAACGAGCCAGATGAAGCTTCAGAATATCACGAGGTAAGTGATAAGGGACTAGAGGATATGGGATAATGAAGAACTTCTTTGTGGGTGTTTTTTGTTCCAGATGTTGTTCTAAAAAGAGAGAGAGCAAATTCTGAGAGACTTAGAAAAGCAGAAAGAACATCAATTATTGTTGCAATTTTGCACAAAAACAAAAAAGGTTGCTCTCCTAGCTTATTGCGTCCCCTAAGATTTTTCATAGTTTTGAATACCGTTCTCATCATCATGTTTTTAGAGAATCCAGTGACTCAATAATATATTTCATTACTATAGCTCAACGTTGTCATGTGAGATTGTATTCTCATCGCCTTCAAACAAATATTATTTCTTGATGAAATGTTTTCTAGTTCCTAGACATAACGTCATCTGCAATTCCCTTAACGTTTTCGTTTATCCATCGATAAGTATAGTTGACATTTTAGAATAATTGGATGCAATGAATTCAGCAGAATTAGGATCACAGAAAAATGTGATTGCAAATGTCTAACTGAACTTTGAGCATTGGTGTTTTGACAGATATCGGTGGCAATCTACCGTAATCCACTTTAAAAGAGAACCATTATGGACATTTGGTCTACGGAAAAAAAACATATTCGAATGTGTCAACACTAGAATCCTCATCTTGAATAATCAAATTTTAGTTTGAATGGGTTTTTACAACTGGCGTACTTACCGTATTTTTTCTAACAGAAGCCCATCCGATACGTGCATTTTGAGCTCAATCACGGTTGTTATGAGAGATATCAAAAATATCTTAACTGATAAACCACTTTCCATAATACCACTAATATTTTATCAGTCGACATACTGTTTATATCTCTCATAGGAACCGAGATAATTGAGCTCAATGTTAGAAAAGAGAGGGTCACTCTATTAGAGCGTTTACGGTAAATGAGGTTGTGTTGAAAGAAAATTCAATTTTTTAAGGTGGCTATTCTCTAAAAGTCAAATGATGAGCTAGGATTGAAAAACTCAACAAGCACCGTTTTGCTTCTTTAAATCAAATATAGTATAATAGATCAATTATAATGACACTTTTCCAAAGTTTCAACAGTCAAAAAGCTATCTCAAGCATTTTTGGAAAACGAAACGTTTAGTTTTGGATACTAATTTTCGTCTTTCTTACAAAAATTGAAGAATTTTTATACAAAGCACTTTATCAGTTTCGTATCTTTATCAATTCCTTGTTACTTTTCTGCTTCATCACATGCTTCTCTGATATCTTTCGTCTACTCTATTCTGTCGCTATGCACTTACTGGATGACTGAGCTCGTTTTTTGGCCGACGAAATTTATAATATACCAGAGTTTCTTTTCGATATTCTAGTTTTTTTTTAGTTCTAAGCGGCGACTTTTTTCAATATTTAGCAGTGAAAAAGTTGTAGATAACGAAATAGAGTGCCAGGTGATGAACCGTTTTTCCAGAGAAACTATCACTGATAAGGAAAAGCATAGTACATAACCTTTATAGATCTTGGAATATATGAAAATAAAAACGAACCAACAAATAGTTTCAGGTAACCATCGACCGAATGCTCAGCTATCCGACAACTCAAAAGCGAGCTCGATTGACTCAAAATGAGCTTGCAGTTGTTTTGGATGAAATCCCGCAGGTTTGAAAAAATATTTACTGAAAAGAAGAAAGTTAAGAGAATTACAGGATATCAAAAATGACAAGGAAAACCGCGATTATCTTACTACAGCTATGCAAAATCACAATCCACATGCAGCATCCACAATGAAGGAGTCGGAGTATCGGTTCACTATCCAGTGGATTTGTAGCCAAGCTTCCCGATTGGATCTTTTTGGGCATACTGTAAGTTAAGAATTCTTTGCAAAGACCTGGGGAGATACTCGGGCGTCGCTGGCAAATTCTGGTCGGATGTTGGTCAGATTCCAGATAAAACGGTTACTAAAGCCGACGAAACTCCGACAAACTTATGACAAGGTTCCAGCCTACTAGTATTTCAACTTACAATTTCCGACGAAAATCTAACCATGGTCCGCTATACAGCCGTTTTTGAGCAACTTCCGATTAAAACTTAGCCAATAAAGCCAAACGTCTTCAACATCTGGCTAGAATCCTGTTTTATTTAATTTTCAAAAAATTGATTTTTCAGTACTTCATGAAAGGATTCGTTGAGAAAGGTCAGCTCACAACTAGATACGAAGTTTCTGTTGGTCTTCTGGATATGATACTTCAACAAGTGGTAAGACAGCCTAGTATGATTGCTCAGAGATGAAATTATATTCCAGAAAGCGGGACTGACTGGAAACCCTGGCTTCCATGTCACTTGTCCATCTGAGGATGACATCGAATATTCGATAAAGCCGGTGTATGAAATCATTAGGATGCCAATATCAACGGAGGATATCAAAAAGGATGTTATAGATGTATTGAAGAAATATGTGAGTTTGTTTAAAAGATTTACACTTTAGGCTCTACTAAATTTTTCAGAAATACGAGGCAGCGAAACATGAAACATTCATAAAGAAAGTATATCAGCATCTGCCGGAACGGATTAATATGCTATTAAAATTGAACAATCCAAAAGTGCGAGAACTATTCGAAAATGGAAAGCCGTATATCCGAGTTATTGGAGTTGAGAGAAAAGCAAATGAAAAAGCGGAGAACTTTGTTTTTGTGCATGAAGTTATTATGGCGATCAACAGACTCAGGGGAATGGATATTGAGAGTAAGCTTCAGTTTAGAATAAAAAGAGAAATGACAGATTTCAGAACCTCGGACAGATGTTTTTCCCTATTTCCCAATCGATTACTTGAACTTTGTACTCAAAGAATACAACTTAACAATAGAAGACATTGCGGTAAGTCTGACTATGGCTCTATTCTACTTTTGGGGTCCCAGGCTTTTTGAAAAGTATGGGTTCATTTTTTTAAATCAATGTCGAAAACTAATCCGCAGATAACTAAAATTTTAAAACTACCGTTTTCCCTCTGATAGAAGCCTACCCAAACCCGTAACTTTGAGCTGAATTATCTCGATTCCTGTGAAAGATATCGAAAGTTTATCAACTGATAAAATGCTAGTGATAAACATGATAAACAATTTATCAGTTATGATAAACAATTTATCAGTTAAACATTTTTTGATATCTTCTGAAGGAACCGAAATAAATTGGCTCAAACCTGGTGGTTTGGGTTTGCTCATCATCAATAGGTGCTATTCAAAATATTATAATCAACAAGACTCCTAATATGTTTTCCAGCTTGTCAATGGTTCAGTATACGCTCGAAATGAATACATCAGCTGCATTTTCCCTGGTCCAACCGGCGAGAATGTTCTTCCAGCCATCAGCGCCTTCTTCCGATTCACCAGTTCAATGAACAAAGTTATAGGGGACAAAGAAAAGCTCATGGAGTTGATCACATTTTATGACTCCGTTCTGAACACCGATCAGGTGCTTCCGTATTGCACAAAGTTTTGTTCGGAACTCCAACGAAACCATTCTACGGAAAAACTCATGAAGTCTTGCCTTGGGTGGCCAGAACCAAAAAAGAAGGATTCACCAGTTCATTGTGATGTGCCTCATGGTATTACGGACAAAGTCCCAAAAGAAGTCATCCAATCATTCCCCTCTGAACATCAGTACAATGCGGCATTGGTTTTGAAGACTAACCCACGAGTGAGTTCTCATGAAAAATCAAGAAACCAAAACATCTTCGATCTTTCAGTTTGCTCTGATGCTCCACGAGCAAGGCTACTGTAAGAGTTTCTGTTTTGCCTCCCTGATGAAGATCAACAAAATCGGGTTCCCATGCAGAAGAACTCCAGAAATCTGGAAGAATCAAATTTTACATTGCATCAAAAATAATGGGAAGAAAACTGAATTTCTTCCGGAAAAACAGCTTCGTTCAATGTGCACAAATCCAGTGACTTTCTGGGAACCATCTGAGGGTGATGAGTGAGTTTGTAGCAAGGCTTTCAAAATATTTTTTTTTTATTTCTCCAGAATTCATCAATATCCACCGGAGGAGAATAAACGTGAAAAGAAGACGGCTAAAAGGAATACAGCTAAACGAGCACCAATGCGCAGCCCGGAATTTTATAAAAGAGAAAGGAATGGTGATACCAAAGAAATGCCGCCAGCATATGAGAATGAGAAACCAAAAAAAGAGTGAGTGAAACTGTAAACTCTGAGATTTCCAGAAATTTTGAAATTCTGAAATTCTGAAATTCTGAAATTTTGAAATTCTGAAATTCTGAAATTCTAAAATTCTAAAATTCTGCAATTCTGAAATTCTGCAGTTTCGAATTTCTGAAAATCTGCAATTTCGAATTTCTGAAAATCTGAAAATCTGACATTTTTAAACTTCGAAAATCTTTTTTTTTGAAAGTTTTGAAAGTCTAAAAATCAGAAATTCTGAAAATCTGAAAATTTGATATTCTGAAATTCTGAAATTCTGAAATTCTGAAATTCTGAAATTCTGAAATTCTGAAATTCTGAAATTCTGAAATTCTGAAATCCTGAAATTCTGAAATTCTGAAATTCTGAAATTCTGAAATTCTGAAATTCTGAAATTCTGAAATTCTGAAATTCTGAAATTCTGAAATTCTGAAATTCTGAAAGTCTGAAATTCTGAAATTCTGAAGTTTTTTATTCAGGTTCATGGATGATAAGGAAAGGACGCAATGCCATTTGAAAGAGGATGAACACAAAAACGCTATGAAGGTAATAGAGAATCTTAAACGAGAAATCACAACTAACATGGAACTAAGGTGAGATTAAAAGGTTGATTCTATTCGAAAATAATGATTTTTCAGAAGCACTTCTTGCTCATCACGACGAACTATTTCAATTACGAAGAATCATCCTGATGGAACCGAAAATCTAGAAGATAATGATGATGATGATTCTGAATCTTCAACAACGTAGGGTTTATTATTTTATTTTATTTTTCTATATAACCTTTTTCAGAGCAAATTTGAGTATCATCGATCAAAATGAAGACCACAATACGCAATATGAAAACATGATGGCCGCTATTCAGCGAGAGCATCAAGAAAAAATGAAGTCGTTGACAAAGAAAATGGATGCCTTGGAAAAGAAAAGTGTTCAAGATCAAACTACCATTTCTGAGTTGAAAGCTGAAAACAAACAGTTAGTTCAGGGAGCGATAGAGAGAGAAATTTATTTTTTTTAATTTCAGGTGGAAGAAGACTGTGGAGACTAAGGATGACGAAAAGAAGGAGATGAAAATGAAGTTGGAAGGAGATATAAAGAGAATCACGGCGGAGAAAAATAAGATGGAAGATGACTTTTTGAGATTGAAGACCGAGAAAGCAATTATGCAAGCGGATTCGTTGAAAGATGAAAGGAAGAAAATTGGACAGAAAATGGAAAAGGACTTCAAAAAGTAACTATTTTCTAATATCAGAAAAGAAACTAATTCTTTTTCAAAGTGTCAGAGGAGTTCGGCAACGTCATCAAAACAAAAGACGCTGAAATCGACGAACTCCGACAAGAACTAGGTCATATGAGCTCTTGGATGCAAACTCTGGCTGAAGAAAATCAGGAACTCAAAAATGAAAATCAGGATCTCAAGAAACGGAACCTTGAAGAAAACGAGAACCAGAATAACCAAGAGAGTCTCGAGCTTACTAATGATCCCCGACTCCACCAAACTGTTCTTGGACTTCGTATTCAGATTATCGAGATGGAATCAAAGGTCAAACTATGTGAAGCGAAAGAAAAATTCACCGATGATAAAATCGCTGATATGAAAGAGCAGTTTACTAAAATGGAAACAGAGAAGAATAAAGTTGAAAAAAAGTTGATGGAGATGGAAGAACTTCGATCCAAAGCCAACTTTGCAATGGAATTGAAACAGATCTATGAAGATCATGCCGCTGGATCAACCAAAAGCTCGGTACAGAGAATAGAAGGTTTAACTCGAGCTTTGGAAATGGCGAAAAATGATGAAAAGAATTATATATCCGCTAAAAAACGATTCATGGCGTATAAAGAATTGGAACATCAGAAGGATGTTGTTCGAGAAGCACAGGAGTATTTGGATATGGCGTGTCGGGCCAAGAAGCAATACCAAATTGAAATCGAAAGTTTGATTGCTCGTATAAAAGCCGGTATTCCGCTCTACTTTTTTCAAGAAGGTGTCTCAGTGAATCCACCAATGTATCCACCTCCATTCACGGTAGCGACTGAAAAGAGAATGCACCAGATGGGACATGAATTGGAAAAGGTTAGCTGGGAAACTGATGGGAGAAAAGCGGCCTTTTTGAAATCGAAAGTTTTCTTTTTTCATTTCCCGACATCTTTAATTAAAAATCTCATTTCAGAAAATGGAGGAACATCAATGGCTCGGGAATCGGGCGCCAAAATACAAGTCAACCTTATCAGGCTGGTTCTGATTGGCGGTCAACGCTCACCTATTAAACTCCTTGTTTCGTATTTTACTGTAACCAAGTTCTCATTCTGTCTCTATCTTATCTGTTAACATATTAACTGCAAGTGTATCTGTATATAATAACCCTGCCTATGAGATATGATCTCTAAATGGCTGTCTTCAAGTACTATTTTAATTCATAGATTATTTTCTTTCTCTGTCTATTTCTCTGATCTTTTCACAGCCTTGTACATTCCCTGAAACGTCCCCATTCAATCTCATTTTGTGCATAATGAAAAACTTCTCAAAATTGTTTTAACATCATTTCTGTGAGATTTCTGTTCCCTCGGTTCAGTTTCGATATCGTGATGTTGCTTTTTTTTGCTTTTTGTGTCTGTTGGTTTTGTTCTAAATTTATATTTTTCAGATTACCAGCCGGTTGAAATGTCTACGAAGAAAATGAAACGAAAGGGTCATAATGGACTAAAGTGAGTTTGGATCGGATGATTGTTTTAACATTTCCTTGGTTTAGCCATTTTGAATACACATCTAAACTGCTGAAAAATGGACCGTCGGCAGTCGAATAAAGTGCTACCGACGGTCCGTCTTCAACGATTCGCGTCTCAAAGACTGACCGTTAAAAATGACAGCGCCTACAGTATTCTGATTTCTAGCATAATAGTTGTGATACTCTATTATTCCAAACTTATTTCTGGCTTTTCAAAAGCACCAGGATTCTTCATTATCACTATCGCAAATTTTTCAGATCCCCATTATTCAAATGGGTTCTTGCTTCATTTTTGCGAATTATGTAGTTCTAAAAATTAGTCAATCCTTGGTTTTTTGGCTCGAAATTTTGAATTAAGAATTGTGAGACTTTGGAAGTTGTCAAAACTATCAATTTGTATCGTATTTCTAACAGGATTTCAAACAAATGCATACCGTATTTGCTCTAATAGACGTCCACCTTATGCGTTCGCGTTGGGCTCCATTATCTCTGCTAGTTAAAAAGATATCAAATAATTTCAACTGATAAATTGTTTACCCTAATCTCAACAATATTCCATCAATTGCCAGATTTTTATATCTTCGGAATGAACCGAGATAATGGAGCTCAAACTGCAAGTACGGTATTTTTGAAGTGAAAATGTTTCCTTGAAGTTTTCCTTTTCAATGATGATAAAAATTTAAATCTGCTCTATCCTATTCACAAACAACTGTTTTCAGCTGCACCGCAACCCAGAGAACAGTGAGAAGAAATGCAAAACAAGCATTCCTGAAATCGCTCATAAGCGAATTCTACTCTCCATCTGTAAGTCATCTGACAGCTGTTTTCTTTCCCACAAAATAAATTTTTAGCAAGTGGCTACAGTAAGATTTGATGAACGAGTTGACTATGGAATGGATAGAGAAGTGATAACGTTTTTCACCAAAATCGTCAAGAAATTCGGAAGAGCCCCACGACCACCGTATCCATTCGAAATCTTTAAACTCATTCTTTTGTACTGTCTGACTCCTGATATCCGTTTGTTGATTGGAGACCACGAGGTAATTTTTTGGAGTTTTTCTTGGGAAAATCTTTTTTGGAAACTCTTTTAAAAAATTTCAGATTCCCGAACACGACAAACCCAATCGCCTAGAACTTTCAAAATTGGAGAAAGTTCGTGAAGAGTTTTACGACTTCCAGGCAAGAGTCAGGACTAATCCGGAGCCACATATCAAAAAGCTAGTAGAATATATCCTGATTAAAATCATCCCAACGCATAAATATCTCGAAATCGTCGACTTCCAGACTGACTTTTGTACTTACGAGACTGTTATCAGCGACTTGTGTGATGCTTGTCCAAAAAGAGTAAGTCAAATTATTCGTTTTCAAACATTTCAACTATGTTCTTGTTTTTCAGCTCGATGGAGCTCTTCCAAAAGTTGGAGATCATGTGGTTTTTGTGAAAAGTAAAAAGTGGCCAGAACGAGGATATGTCATCTCTCCCCAAATCTACGAAATGTTTCCAGAGCTTCATGATTTTTTTGAAAGTGATATCGGACAGGACTTTTACAAACTCTATATGCTCTACGTCGGGGTCAGTTTTTCGATACCGTAATTTTTCTAAAAGAAGGCTAAAATATACTTGAGGTTTGAACTCAATTATCTCGGTTTCCATGAAAGATATCAAAATCTTGTCGACTGATAAAATGTTGTTATTTTCTCAGTTGACAGATTTTTGATATCTCTCATAGAAACCGAGATGATTGTGCTCAAAATGAGCGTATAGGGTGGCTTTTTATATAAATTGTGTGACTGTAAACTTGGTCTTCTATTACAGAACATGTTTCCAAACATGCAAAAAAGTATGCTTGATAAGGTGAATACGTTTACCAATGAGTATTTCAAATGGATGGTTCAAATGCTGACATTTCCCGCCAATCTCCCTCCACATTTTCGCTGGAAGTATCAACCGATGGGGGTAAGTACAGTAATCCTAGTAGTTTAAAATTTAAAGAGCTTCTGAATTTTGTGATATATGTTTATTCAATTTTCAACAGGTGTCGTTATTGTTTTCAGATTCCCTGTGACATCAATTCCCAACCAGACTATACTCGAAAACTTATCCTTCGCTACATCCATGTCTGGCTCAATGGAAAAACTCTGAGATATTTTGTGTTCGTTCACGAAGTGCGCATCATCCTTGCCAAGTTGAAAATGATGAATGTAAAGTTTTCTCCCGGAGGAGGTTAATTGTTTCCAGAAAAAAAAGCTAATATCTATATTTTCAGAATTGATACCACCGGAACAAGGAACCTCTCCAGTGGTTCATGAAATCGCTGAATTTCACTCGCCGGATCATATCATGCGATTCTTGAATTCTATTGTTCCAACATTCGAAAATCACGTTCGTTT
This sequence comes from Caenorhabditis nigoni, assembly GCA_027920645.1. NCBI lineage: Eukaryota > Metazoa > Nematoda > Chromadorea > Rhabditida > Rhabditidae > Caenorhabditis > Caenorhabditis nigoni. The sequence goes on from CP115864.1 coordinate 6,592,114, forward strand.
GCTGGACACTGAAATGTACTCATTGACCGTCATGGAATTCAAAGCGCTTCCAATCGTTTCTCCATATAACACTCATTGTATTCAAGACATTCAGGGATATGAAAGAGTCATGGATGTTCTGGTTAACGAGATTCAAATCGGTAGACGAATGCCATTGGACTTCCGTGGTTTAGAAGTTATCATTAGGAAAATGGAGCAACTGTTCACTGGAAGGCTTCCTTACAAAACCATGGTCAATAGGGATTCAGTGCATGATTTGCTAAAAGAAGCTACGAATCTCGCGGGAAAGTTTGCTGGAAAAGTGCACTATCCAGGGATCAAATTGGCAGAACTCGTTCCTGGGTGCAGCTTAACGGATATCGAGATTGCGTTTACTGAATATTACCCTCAGGTTGGTTTGAAGTTGTCAGGCGGATTATAAAAACAGAGCTGTGGGAGAGAAACAACAGTTGCCGAAAAGCAATAGTCATCTAGAAAAAAGGACCGAAAATGTTAGGTTACGGTGGTTCTCGTTTCGCAAACTGTTAGCCACGCCCACAAGTTTCTCTCTTCCACAGCTCCGATTTTTTAACAAACATTTCAGTTCCTTCCTCTCATGAACCGCTACTACCTTCCAAAGCAGCCGGTCTCAGAAGACTTCGATGGCTTGACTCATCCAGGAGAACCTGATGCCGATTACATTCTAACCAGCTTACGCCGAGCTGAAGTTAAGGAAGTAGTTGAAATACAATACTTGAATACACGTGACTTTATGAATTCGTTTCGCGATCGGAAGGTTTGCCAAATGCCTTCACCCGGTATTTCAAACCAACGGGTCGAAAATTGCGCCTCAGATAACTTTTAGGCCAGGCGAAATTTAATAGTTTTAAAGTCGAGGTGGACCTAATTAATTTCAACCAACGAGTTGCAACGCGTGATTTTTTCGTCAAGCGTTTAAAAGTTTGATCCTCAGCCAAATAATTCACCAGCGAATTTTTTCTAAAATCTCACTTTTACTGGGGCGCGATTTCTGACCCGTTGCCTTGGACCCAAGTGTGCCTTCATAATTTTTTATCCGAAATTTCTCTTCCCTCATTTTTACTGATCTGTTTCTATGGAAGCTATTAGTCGTTCTTCGCATTTTCTGAATCCACGAACTACTCCTCTCTTCTACTTCAACCTCCATTCATTCCCCCGCCCGTTACACCTTTGTCTGAAAACCTTCTCATCCACCTCAATTATAACTCATTTACAAATAGGCAACGAAATGTAGTTGATTCTGTTAGATTCTCTTTTTTCCATATCTTCCTGTTTTGTTTTTTTTTCATTACATTATGCTCCGTATTCTCTTTTTATGTATTCAACCTCTTTCGTTTTTTTTGTTTTTTATCTCAATAAATGAACGGTGGTAAATACTTTATGAGCCAAAATAATAATCCGAGAGTGGTTTATTGCCATCGTTTTCCTCAAAAAGCAAAAAACAAAGAAAATCAATTTTCGGCAAAGTATACTGTGGTCGCTTCAAGACCTCAATGAACTTCTTACTGTATGCGCCTTAAACAAGTTTTCGTTATCAGCGCTCGCAATTTTCAGCAGAAAGAGGTCTCGTCACCGTTGTTTTCATCGGTTTGTGTTGTAACAAATTGTATTATTTTGAATATTTTGCCAATTTGATAAGTTTGAAGTAAGCTAATCGTTCACATAGTTCGACCATCTGAAATTCGATTTTTCAGATCTTTTCCTTCATCGCAACAAAAAAGCTGTTTGGAAAACATGGGAAATGTTTCGGATAGTAAGTCTATAATCTTGAGATCAAAACTTGCTACCGGGAAACAGCTATTAATACCAGTTTCTGATTTCTTTGATTGTTGTTTTTTTCGCACTTTCCACATCTCACATCACCCATTTCAGAACTCTCTGATAATTCATCGATTCCTTCAACAATGGACTCATCTGGAACGCAATCGCTTTTAGAAACGTCTTCTGGAGAGACGCCAGTTACTCTTGAATGGTTTGATGCACCGGAGAGCATGAATACTCCTCCCAGATCCGTTTTAGTCGCACTTGGAGTTGTTAAAGGGGAAGTAGAAGCTATTTTGAATGGAAGAAAGACGCTCGAGTGTGTTTCTACCGACGTGTCGTGTAGTGATACTCCCATGTGAGTTGAATGTATTCAGACGGTTTTCCCCTGGCTTTCCTTTAAACAGCAGGCGTCATCATACTTTTGCCTGCAAATTGTTCTTTTTTTCAGAAAAACCGCTCTCGGCTCTTTGAAATTCCCGGAATTGGAGTCGCGTAGTCCAACATCTCGTTTTCGAGCATCTTCCAAAAGTTCTCCGAAAAAAAGGTAGGCTAGAAGTCTTGCTCATAAAGAAAACCACGCATTTTATGTTCTGACATAAATATCAATGGAATTCAAGAAAAGAAAGTCACCTTTTGCTTGCACACCCGGTAGTAAAATTACGGTATTTTGCACTGAGTCTGCAAACACGCTTTCGCTCTTCGCCCATTTTCTGGAACGCTCTTTTTGTTTTTTGGGGTTTCGGCGGCTTCTTACGTCGTCTTTCCTTCCAGTGTCGTTTCGAAATAAACAGAAACGAATATATGCAAATCGCAGTGAGAGAAAAGACGACGTTTGATTTTTGAGACGAGAAAGGAAAGTCGATCTTCCCTTTGTTAGATGCGAAAAATGAAGATGTTCTCATTTAGCCCATATGTTCTTCCTTCGTAATTAGCTCAAAACTTTATAAGGGAAGGATGATAAGACCTTCAATTATGCTAATCTACATAGGTATACCTTTATAAAATTCTTCCATTTCCACTTTCCCTCTTAACTACACATCTTGATTTCACCCATTCGACTCAACGTTGTCTCTTCGTTCCACCTATTCGTTTCATTACAGAACCTTTATTGCTCGCCTATCCCCTATCGAACATCGTCTTGTTTTGAAAAAGACAAAAAGTCCAGAAGTAGAACGAAAAGAGCAAGTCGAGCATCAAAAGAAGGAGGAAAAAGCTGGCGATATGGCGTTTGAAAAGCCGAAAACGAAGGAAGAAGAAAAAGAGAATTCTGAAGGCAATTCGGTGGATTCGGAAAAAATTCACGCGTTGCCGATCCAAGGCAAGCAGTTTTCTGGGTAAGAATTTGAATTTTCGATTAAACTCGTGACCCATTTCTGCGAAAAATAACCGTCGTGTTTTGTCGTCATTAGTCATGACCAGACCTAAATTTTACGTTTTATGTACTTTCCTAATCTATTTTTTGGTCCTTCAAATATTATGGGACTCGTTCATCTAATTTTTCCAGGTCTCCGGTTCTCGAAATTATCATTTCCAAAACTCCCGACGTTCTTTCCGACATCCCATCTGACGTTTTGCTCCATTCGTCGCCAACTCCTTCTAATAAGGACAACGACGACGTCGAAGTTACCGCCACTTCGTCTGACCTCACAAATGCTGACATGAAACGACAGAAAAAGAAAGAACGAAAGAAAGCTCGCCAACTCAACAAGGAGCAACAGTTGAAAAGAGAGCGGGTAAGAAGACTTTCCTAGATCTTCTGATCATTTGTGTGTGTTTTCAGCTTCAACGTGAAGAGGCAATCAGAATGCGGAAAGAGAAATTCGAAAGAGAGAAGAAGCAATTTGCTGAATATGCAGCGTCGGTTGCCAAGCCTACGGTGTATAAAGAAAAGGAAAAAGAGAATAGTGCGACTACGAACTTCTCGCTCGATTCGGAATCACATCTTGGGTTCGAGAACAACGGTTCACTGAGTAGCTGTTCTATCGAGAACAACGACGTGCAACTGGAAATATCTGTTTCGAGTAACTCGTTAGAGCTGAACAATGAAGAACATCTACCAGAAGGCAAACATCTGGAAATCCATCTGGACCAACAGGAAGTGGTGAAAGTGGAGGCTATTGATGCCAAATCAACATTCGAAGTTGTAGTGCGCGGTGAGGTACGGCAAGTACAAGAGTTCACTCCGCGCCGAAACACATCACAGACGGCAGAAGGATCCTGTACTGTTGGAACTTCCTCATCAAACTCAGTATTTGACATTCCGGAACACGAACCCGTAACTGTTCCATTCCGTAGTGCCCCGATTGTTTCCTTCTGCTGTTCTTCACCGCCGCCGCCATCACGATGTCTACCAACGCCTCCGCCACCGCCACAGCGATCATCAACCCCACCACCTCCACCTCCGCCTCCGCCACTACCACATCCGCAGCCCCATCCACATCAGCAAATGAACCAAATGACTATTCCATTCGGAAGACCTCCGCACCAGAATCATCCTATGATGGGCCCGCCAATAATGGGGCCTCCTCCAGTGATGAGACCTCCAGTGATGGGACCTCCGCCGATGAATGGATTCGTGCAAATGCAACCTCCGCCAGGATACGTTCCGGTGGGACCTTCTTTCACAGGTCCTCCAGTTACTCAGTATCCTGGAGCACCGTACCAAGTCAATTCTTTTCCTGTTCAAGCAATCCCAGTTTTGAATAGACCACCGCCATTTTTTGTTCATAGTCATCAAGCGATGCCAGTTGTTGTGCGTCCGCCACAGCATCCACAAGCCAGCCCAATGCATCCACTACAAGGCGGACCTTTGCAACAGCATTCACAAGCCGGACCAATGCATCCCTTACAAGGTGGACCTATGCAACAGACCATCTATCCAAATCAACGACCACTCGTACGACAAGCACGTAACCCTCTTCCCATCACAGCACCACAAGAACAGTCGTCGTCTTCCTCGTCCAAGAAGGATGAGACTCAGAATAAGAAGAAAGATAAGAAAAAAACGAAGTTAGGTAAGAATGGTAAAACAAACGTTACTGAAGAACAAGAAGAGTCACCAGAGAGGAAGGAACAAAAGGATGCAAGACCTGATATTGTCCAATCCGAAAAAGAGGTAGATGATTTGAACGGGAAGGTTGTCGCAGAAGCAGCTACTGCTATGGAACAGGAAGGTATTGATTGTGAAGTTTCACAAGCAACTGTCGTCGTAGAAGAAACTATAACTTTGGAGCCGTCAATAGACTTAGTGGAGACAGAGCCGCTGCCCACTATACACCTACGAAGAGGATCAAGCGTAGACTTGCACGGAGACCTCATTACTTCTGGAGTTGCTCTGGTTCTTGAGGATTCGGATGAAGCCGTTCCACTGATTCAATCCACTTCTAGCATTGGTCATCTTCCTTCAACTTCTGATGAACATCGAGAAGCTGTCAACCAGGTGTTGGGATTCGCGAAAAAGCACGAAGACGCAACTTTCGATATTTGGGCTGGATGGACGAATGATATGCCTGCATATCCAAAGGCAGGGAAGCTAGATTCAGACTTCAGAAAAATGTTGGAAGAAGATGAGAAAGTTGTGAAAACTTCTGTTAAAATGGACGATGATAGAAAACTGTCGTTAATGTCGATTTGTAAGAATCTGGAGTCGTATTTTATGTAAGTGGTCCTATTCTTCATAATCCTCTTATCAATTCAATCTTGCAGGAACACTCGCATTTACTGGGCTGGTTCAACAGTAGACAGTGTTCAACTCCGTGATATATTTAGTGAAGCGTATGGTGGAGCGATTCCTTCGGATCACTGGCTTATTCTCGAAAAAGTGTGTAGGTTCGAGCCAGGATTCTTCCACGTTTTTGATGTCCTCATCGGAAGTGCTCTAGATTTAACATACAAATTCGTTTCGACACCCGAGACACAGCTAGAGAAATCTGATGACGAATTATACAAACTTTATCAATCTTTGCCGAAAGTCGACGGTGTTGAGAACTTTTTCAAGCGATTTGAGGAATTACTGCTACCGTAAGTTTGTGCAATCCGTAGCAATACATTTGCAATGAATTAGTATTTTAGAGATCTAATTCGCTTTGTCTCAAATCGATTCGTCACTGTTCGAGTTTTCGTAGCCATTGCTGAAGTTGTGAAAGAAGGCGATTTGGCAGTTTCGGATCTATATTATCTGGCCACTCTTGTGTACGGAGCAAAACAGTTCTTTTCCAAATTCAACTCAAGAATCAAACAACTTCACATCATCGAATCCGGTGGAAAGCGCTGGATTCGTCAGGCGACAACTGAAGAGCGACGCAGCAGTGTTTCAGCGTCAAAGAGCAGCGAAACTCCAGTGACTGGCGTCTCAGGCTTTCTGACTGCCCTCAGACCGCACATTGATGATACTCTTCAACTTCTCCCGGATGCTGTTGTCAATGATTTCGAGTTTTTCAACGCGGTCAAATTGGTATGTGGTTGGAATGGAGAGAACGAGCAACGCATTTGGCAAGCGGTATGTATTTCTTATACCATAATACTTGATTTTTTGCTTGCAGATCATCAACGATCGTTCCAAGTTCCAAGAGTTTTACGATGCTTATCGTCCATTTCTCAGAATTGAAATACGAATGGGTACAATCTATCTTCGGAAACTGACATACGACGACGACTATGAAACAGATGATGATGTAGTACCAGCTAATGTAGTCGTTGCTCCGATCGAGAAGTCCCTGAGAAGTGCTTTAAAAACTGAAGACAGTCGTAGAGATAAGAAGAAAAGTGTTTCGTATGCTGCACATATCGAATTGATTGCTCCGAACGTCCCTGTTCCTATCGTCCCAGATGCATACTCGGACGGTTCGACTCAAACCGATCATATAGAATTGGAACAAATGTGGGACTTGGAACGTCAAGTTATACGACATCTAAAACGCGAAAACATCACATTTGATGAGTTCATTCAATCTGATGATGCACGCAATATGTAAGCGTTTTTTGTGTTGACTGAATTTCAAATTTTGATAGGTTCAGGCACCAGTTCCTTGTCGATACATTCAAAAGCATGGATCTACAGTATTTTGCGTTTATTCTCGAGAAGTCGATGCAGGAGACTCACGAGCAGTCGTGGCAGGAGACTCTCCAATTGAGGCAAGCGGCTGAAGAAGCTCGTTTGTTGTTAGAGGAGTCTCGCAAGCAGCATCTTCGAGAATACGGAGAACTTCGTGAGAGAATGGAAACAATTTCTCGTTTTGAGGCGTTTGAAGTGCAGGTGGCTTGCGATAGTCGAATCAAGAGTCTCAAGGAACGTATCACCCAGTTGAATGAAGATCGAGAGCTTCTGTTGAGAGAGGAGGTGAAGGAGGAACGAGCTAGATTGCAGAGGCAACTGAAGGAAATGAAAGAAAATCACAACTCGGAAAAAAGGTAAGTACGCTTGATGGCAGAACATCATTCAGTTGTAATTTCCAGACAATACATGGACGAAATTCTTCGTTTGCGAGAGGAGAACTCTAGACTGAAAGCTGATAGACACGAGTTAGAAACTCTTCAAAATGAACGAAATGAAATGGAAGCTCGTTGCGACAGTCAGATGAACAAGTCGGAAGAAATGTGTGCAACGTCAACCCACCTTCTCCAAGACAGCCAGCGAGAGCTTGAGATACTCCACCAAAGTGAGAGACCATCTATTCTATCTACACCAGATACTGAATGTGATTGGGATCCAGAACCTGAACCTGAACCAGAATCCATTGAGCGTAATTTTACTACCTGCATACCTTCGAGCTCGACTACATCTCCTTGGTCAGAGCTTCCATCTCCGTCAACGCCAATACCACTTTCTCCGAAGGCCTTGAAACAACTTCAATTGATGCAGAAATTCGCCGCCGAATACGACGTTCTAAAACTTCGCGATTCTGCGCGCGAGATCGTCGAATGGTACAAAACGACAAAAGCCAATCATAAGGAGAGAAAGACTGCAGAAAAGCAGTTGAAAGATTACGAAGAGACACTTGATCTGATCGATAGTATCATCACGGAGAACACCGAAATGCTAAAACTGAATGTCATTGATGGACTCCTCGAAATTCCAAGCATTCCAATGCCTTTCTCTGATAAAGTAATGCAGAAAATGCAAGAATACAAGATACATGAAAAGGGGGATGCCAGAGAACAAGAGGTAAGGATGGTCTCCCTACACTTTACAAAATCATTTTTTAGGATTCAGAAGAAGAAGACGGGTGTCTCATTTGTACGGAAATAGTAGAATCTAGCTGCGAGACGGTAACCTGTGACACATGCACCAAGGAATATCACTATCACTGTATTAGTCAATGGCTGAAAATCAACTCCGTCTGCCCAGCCTGTTCTCGAGCTTTGAAAGATCCTAATGAATATCCGAAACTCGAGTAATGACAAATTTATTTTCCCCACATTTTTTGTATTATCGCCCCTCTAGATTTACCTGATCAGCATAGTTTTAATGACAAGTTTTACACCATGTTCTCTAGTTATTCACTCTTAACCTCGAGGACCCTCGCACAAGTCTCTGGAAGTATTATTTTTTCTTTCACTCTGATTTCCCTGCCATAGAACTTTGTATACATGAATTATATACTTCCTTACCCCACACCCCTAGAAAAGTTTTGTTTTTTTAGAGACTGAATTCTCAATGTGAACGTCTTCCCCCTATTATTTCTCCCCGTTTTTTACTATATGAATATTTTTCGTACCCCTGAATTTTCCATTACCGTTATAAATATAGACTCCCAAATGAAGATTTTTCCCAATTTTCCAATATCACATTTTTGCTCTCACTTCAAATTTCTCATTATTCTTCTTTACGAGTGTCTCTTCTATTCTTCAATTCGTGACGGAGATGGAGAAGAAGGCGGTTGTTTGATTGCCTCTTCTATTCTTCCAATTCTTTTCACCCCTCTCCGTTTTTTTTGTCGACACTACCAAACCAAATCTGAACCGGAAATTCCAGGGAAGAAGGGCTCGAGAGAAAGAGGCCATTCTTCTCTCCGCCCCTTTTCTCTAATTGCTTCTTGTCTCTGCGTCTCCTTTTCTCACGCACTATCTTTGCTATCTGCTCTTCTTTCCCGCCCCGATGTGTCGCCTTCCGGAGTCTCCGGATGACACATTCCGAAAGGGGTGACATGCATTTATCATTGCCCCACAGAGAGAGAGAGCCTACGTCGTCTTCTGAAGAGCACGTTGGAAAATGGAAAGTGAGAAGAAGAAGAAGAAAAGAAGACGTCGCACTCCTTTGTTTTTTTTTATTTCCAATGCTTTTTGATGTCGCTGTGACCCCACGCAGTTCTTGTGTGTGTGTTTGGATATATACTTCCAGACTCTGAACCAAAATTTTAGTCCAGAAAACAACTAAAGTCGTTAAGAATTTTCGAATATTGTTGGGTGTGGTCCCTAGTTTTTTGGAAAGGAGTAGGCTCTTTTCCTTTTCGACGTAATTTTTCTGTTAGGAATACGGTACTACAAAACCTAGGTCTTTGTTCGTAACACCGGTGGCCGTGGACAGCTACCGTAATCTAAACATGTTAAGTTTTTCTGGACCGATTTTTCACTGCCTTACGTCGAGTTTTCTGTTATTTTCTCTCCACAAAAGTTGGAAAAAAAGAAGTTTAATAGTAAAAGAATACTGAAAACGCACAAAATGAATCCGGAATATAAAAAATTTCCAGGTTACGGTAGTTGTCGTTGTGGGACCTTCAGCAATGGCTGCTTGTGTTTTTCTTCCATAGCTTTGATTTTTGCGAGGCGTTGAAACGAGTGGTAGAGGGCCTAATGATATATTCAGTCATTCGACTTCTTATTAACACTCAAAAGTTCAAAAAAATACTTTTCGCACATTTTAAAAATGAGAAGGATGGGTCTTGGAAAAAGAAAGCTTGTAAGCTGCTAGTCATACATTTCAAAAGCTTCCATTTTTCATTTTAACAAGGTTGTTTTTCTCTGAAAAACCACAACTATGTAGTTGAATTTTTAAATTTGGTAAAGTTCGTTTTTGTCAAATTTAAAGAGAGAGCCAGCTTTTGTAATTTCTAAATAACCATGATTCCTTTATTATAAGCCTACCCGAATTGTCAACTTTGAGCTTATATATCTCGGTTCCTGGAAAAATATTAAAAAGCCGTCAACTGATAAAATGTTCATCATAATATCACCTATATTTTTTTCGTTGACAAGTTTTTGATATCTTCTCCCAGAATCGAGATAATTAACATCAAAATTGACGATGACAATTATTGACATCTTGGTTGGTTTCAGTCCCAGTGTCAGTCATGTGTGAAGCTCAAAAAACCAAAAAGCAAAGCCCTTTTTTAATCCCATTAACACACCCTTCTCCCGTATTTTTTCCAATCCCCTTTTTTTCGGAAACCCCCCAAATCCATTTCTGTGTTTCCTTTTCCATTTTCAAATCTTTCTTATATATAAAACGCTAGAGACGTCTGTCCGTCCCGGTGTCCGTCTGTGGACTTTTGAAAAACGTGGAAAATAATAATAGGTTTACGTGATCTTTTTCAAAAAATTAGGAGCAGAGCAACCAATCAGTAAGAAAATTGATTGAAACGCGCCGAAGGCGCACCAGCTTGCTGGTTAATATACATATTTATCCTATTTTTTCTGTCTTTAGAATTATACTCTCTCTCTTATTCTCTATTCTTTTTTAGAAGAAGTCTTATAGAAGAAACTCAATTAAATTTTTGTTATTTTTTATCTCTCTCCTATTTTTTGCTCCTCTGTTTTTCTTCTGGCTGAGGGGGAGATTCGTTGTGCAACACATAAAATTCTCGTTCAATTTCCGGTTCACTGACGTTTTTTATTCGGTTTTAATATCCGATAGAAGGCGGAGGGAAGAAGAATAGAAAGAATAGAGTCTGAAAAATATAAGGATTCCGTTATCGGTTAGTTGTCTATTTTCTGAATTTCAAAAAATTCGAATATCGGATGTTTACAAAAGTCTTCCCAAGAAGTGAGTTTTTTTTTTGGAAATTTCAGAGAATCCGCTGGTGGACATGAGATTTAAGTATGCAGGTAAACGTAGCATCTTGGACTTCATACTTCGTACTACGTACCATAATAAAAGTCAATCTTATACGAGCTCATTATCTTAATTCTAGTTCAAGATATCAAAAATGTTTCAACTGATAAAATGTTTGTGATTTTATGATAAACAATTTATCCGTTGACAATTTTTCATATCTTCGACAGGAACCTAGGTGGGATGGTGGTTTTCTATTACAGGTTTTACGGTACACAAATCTGTGGTTAAACGTAGAAGGTTATAAGACGCATTCTCTGGCAAAACCGAAAATAGTGCTGTACAGAAAAATTCAAACTAGTTTTTATGCATTGATATTATATATCATGAAAGTTGGGACACTTTTAAGATAAAAAATGTACATTTGGTTTGGACCCACCCAGTGCGGTCCAAACGGTGACCAACTTTGGTCAAAAAATGAAAATTTTTCTGGATGGAGATAATGATTAGACTCAACTTGCAAAAGATTATACTTGCTATTTTGAACATTTTTTGTATTGAAACAAAAATTCTAACTCGTTTCCTTTCCGCTGAAAATTTTGATTTTATTTCCAATGTTGACAAAAATCACTGAAAATCGGTCGTCGTGAAAAATTTTAACATTAACTGAAAAAAGATATTTTCAGATTCGGATTCAGCGTGCAAAATAACACCAGAAAACATTTGTTTCAAATTAGATATCCTGAGCATAAGGCCAGTTTTAAGCCAAAATGTGCCCAAAAATGAGGTTTCACCATGTGGGGGAGTACATGGCACCTAAAATTCGTCCAAAATCGACCCTCTCCAATTTTCATGAAATTCGCACCAGATGTAGTATTTTCAATGGTTAGTATTCTGGCAAAGTTTTGAGATTTGTTTTTATCGTCTTCGTGCTTTTTCCGAAGCACGAAAAAAGCTTCAAAAATTGCTTCCAAGTCCATTTTCAGTGAAAAAATGAGTGTTGCAAAAATGTACGAAAACGAAAAAAACAAATCTCAAAACTTTGCCAGAATACTAACCATTGAAAATACTACATCTGGTGCGAATTTCATGAAAATTGGAGAGAGTCGATTTTGAACGAATTTTAGGTGCCATGTACTCCCCCACATGGTGAAACCTCATTTTTGGGCACATTTTGGCTTAAAACTGGCCTTATGCTCAGGATATCTAATTTGAAACAAATGTTTTCTGGTGTTATTTTGCACGCTGAATCCGAATCTGAAAATATCTTTTTTCAGTTAATGTTAAAATTTTTCACGACGACCGATTTTCAGTGATTTTTGTCAACATTGGAAATAAAATCAAAATTTTCAGCGGAAAGGAAACGAGTTAGAATTTTTGTTTCAATACAAAAAATGTTCAAAATAGCAAGTATAATCTTTTGCAAGTTGAGTCTAATCATTATCTCTATCCAGAAAAATTTTCATTTTTTGACCAAAGTTGGTCACCGTTTGGACCGCACTGGGTGGGTCCGAACCAAATGTACATTTTTTATCTTAAAAGTGTCCCAACTTTCATGATATATAATATCAATGCATAAAAACTAGTTTGAATTTTTCTGTACAGTGGACAATAGGCTTGAAGTTGAGTTCTCCAGAGAACGTGTCATAAGTCCTAAATTAGTTATGTCAGCTAGGTTCCGAAAATCGAAAGAAGGTTTTGTTGGAAAATTGATTAGTTTTTGAATTTTGAAAATTTCAAGAAATATCTCGCAGACTTGAGTTCATATTTTTAACCATCAAAAGTACATTGAAAAGAAACGGAACTATATTGTGCCTGACTCTGCATTTTTTTTTCTTGTCGAAAACTCAAAAAGCGTTCTGAGCAGAATCTCCAAATTTTTTAAACAACAGCCAAATTTCCCTCATTATCCAAGTTAGATAGTTATGCTTAAGTTTTACTTTCTATCAAACTTCGGACCCAAACCTTCTTTTCATCAAATAACTAATTTTCTCTATAATCTTGTATCTGACTTGTCTCTTGAACGACTTTAAACTCAATACGTGACTATTTCAATCTATACGTCACCTCGATTTGTCCAAGACGACGTCAATCCGGGATGTTTTTCGGTCCGGAAATTAATTTTTAAAGAACCACCTCCCTTTTTTTCTCCTTGAGACACTGACTCATTCCTATTCTCTTTGTCTTCCTTTGTCCAAAAAATCTGAAAATTCGTTTTTGTGTTCAGATGGCGTGCATCTTCAAATTTCAGATATTCCCAGAACTTCCATATTTTCAGATGTGAAAAGTCTTTACAAAATGCATCTCCAGAGACCACCTTCCTCTTTTCACACCTCGATTTCTGCGAAACCCGATGTTGCATGGTCATCGTTTTTGATGGTCTACTCGTAAGTTTTTTCCAGGAAGTTTTTACTGATTTCCAGAGTTCGTTGGGTTTCAGAATTCCATTCGTCTTGGTTCTCACCGTGGCGTGTATCATAAAATGGCGACCAATCAGAGAATTTCCAAATATCAAGAGCTTTTTGAGGTATGCCTTATAAGAGAGATTCTAAAAAATCATAGAGAAGAAAACATATTCACATGATACTTGTAACCTAGAGAATTGCAAGGATTACTGTAGGAAAAACAATTGAAAATGAAAGGGATTACTGTATCATACTCGTATACAATAATCAGAACCGTAAAAGAGAGAATCTTCGACCGTTTTTTTCGTCCGTTTTCCAGCTATTTTTAGATTTTGAAAAATGTTTATCTTCCGATATGTTTGGAGGTTTTCAACGAAAATCTAGAAAAAAGGACCGGTTACGGTGGTCTTTAAGTTACGTTGGTTTTAGTTACGGGGGCCGTTGACCACGCCCACATCCTTTTCTCTTCCACAGCTCCGATGTTTTCATGCAAGCAAAAAAAACACGAATTAGCTGTGGGCCGTTAAAATTCTATCTATACTCCACCATATTTTTTCCAGTTGGTACTGCTCTTGCTCTGCGAAAAAAGTGATTCAAGAACTAGAACAACCCGACCGGACCCATATGATTATGTCGATTGATGCTCTGGTATCTAGAATCAAATCTTAATAATCATTGAATAAAGTACTTTAAGAGTCTCGCCTCGATGTCGTCGGTCATCGACTCGCCACTTCTTGTCCGTTCAGAAGACGAGGAAAGTCGACAATTCGAATCAACTGCTATTCCATAAAAAAGACTTGTCTCCTAAATAAGTCAAAGGATCTCTTATCTCTGATTCTCATTTTTGCCATTTCTCTGTGATTCGCTATGCTTCATCATAAATCATCATTACTAATAACAAACACCAAATTCTGTATGTCAATGGATGACGCGTCCCTTTACACCCACTCAAAGTTGGAGACATTCTTTGTTTCGGGAAAAAATGCCGAAGGTCGAAGTCCCGAATATAGCACAACATGTCTGTGAATTTTAACTTTCAGCCAAGTTTTATCGGTTCCTATGCAAGATATCGAAAAATTATCGACTGACAAAATGTTACTAATATTACGAGGAACATTTTTTTAGTGGATTTTTTTTTGATATCTAAAACAGGCAACGAGATGACCAGGTTCAAAGGAACGCTCTTTTTATGAAGTTTCACAGAGTTTCACAGATTTATGAAGTTTCAAAAGGAAAAAATTCACGTGATGTTTAAACGCGATGAAAAAAATTATTTAGAAAAAACTCACGACCCTGAATGACCCATTGACCTCAGAGAGAATACTATAAAGGAAGAGGGGAGTGAAGAGAAGAATCAGTTCTACCTTCTCTGAACTTCAGAGAAGGTGACCCGGGGAAGAGCCTTGGGCCCTTGGATCCTCGGATCCCTGGGGCCCTGTATCCGGGTGGCCTGGGTCCTGGATCCGGGCGACCTAGATCCGGGTGACCTAGATTTGGGTGACCTAGACTTGGGTGACCTAGATCCGGGTGACCCAGGTCTGGGTGACCTAGATCCGGGCGACCTAGATCTGGGTGACCTGGATGCGGGTGACCTCGATCCGGGTGACCCAGATCCGGGTGACCTAGATCCGGGTTACCTAGATCCGGGTGACCCAGGTCTGGGTGACCTAGATCCGGGTGACCTAGATCCGGGTGACCTAGATCCGGGTGACCTAGATCATGGTTACCTAGATCCGGGTGACCTGGATCCGGGTGACCTAGATCCGGGTGACCTAGATCCGGGTGACCTAGATCCGGGTGACCTGGGTCTGGATCCGGGTGACCTGGGTCTGGATCCGGGTGACCTGGATCCGGGTGACCTGAATCCGGGTAATCTGGGTCCTGGGTCTAAGGTTTTTTTCATGTTTTTTGTGGGAAATCAAACATTTAGACAAGCTGCCGAATCAGGAATTTCTGAATTTCCAATTCTCAGAATGTATACCATGAAAAAATTTTCCCTGAAAAAGTGACATAATCTTTTTATAAGATTACGGCCCGTTTACGGGTACTGAAAGCGGAGCCCAGGAGGTTTAACCCCAGAGGGGCGTAAACCGACTGGTAGTTTATCATTGAAACAATTTTTTCTGGAATTCACAGTGCAAAAATAATCAAATGATAATTTATTGTGTTATCTGTTGTAAACCCGTCTCTTGAATTGAAAGTTGGACTCGAAATCGAAGAAGAATGATATACAAATGAATGGGAGAAAAAAGAAAATAAGGGAGCTAACAGCTATCGAGGTGGCGGCGGTGGAAGTGGCAGATCTATTCCATTCCCACCACTCTCTGCTCGGATTGGAATCGGAGGAGGAGGTGCCGGTCGATCGGGTAAACGTTCGTAGACACTTTCTGCAAAATTCGAGATCAATTGAGTATATAAGTGTATTATTATCGAGTACTGAATTTTCGTTGTCTATTTTTTTTCAGAATGACCGTAAACACTCTAATATTGTGTCACCTGGACCATCGGCTTTGAGCCTATACATCTTCTTTTCTGTAAAATATATCAGAAAGTGGACAACTGATAAAATACTTATCATAACATTGTCAACAATTCACTAATTGACAATTTTTTCCTATCTTTTACACAAAATGAGATAAATAAGTTCAAAGTTAAAAGTTTCGGTGACACTGTATTAGAGTGTTTACGGTATTTTGAATATTCAATTAATTCAGGAATAAACATCCAACTCAAAATGTTCAAGTTGTATACCTGATTGATAGGTTACTGTATCCGGAGGAGTGTCATAAATCGGTTCGTGGTCGAATGAATACAATATTTGAGACGGTGTTGGCGATGGAGGAGGCATTGAAGAATTGAACAACATTGAAGATGGCAATGATGGGCGACCCATTTGACGGCCAATTGGCAGAGTAACATGGATGTTTCCATTTGGAAGTTGTTGTAATTGAAGCAGATGTGGTGGGACCTGTATCATCATTGATTGAAAAATTTTCAAACGAAGTATCTTACCTCCATATGTGCAACAGTTGGAGCGTAGTAAATGACTGAATCAGGTCGTTGAGGTGGAATCGAAGGTGTTGCATAGATTGCAGCATTTGAAGCATTCAATTTGTCACGAGATATCGATAAGTCTCCGTTTGAATGATTCGTAGATTTTGCGAATTTCGTAATTCCGTAGCACAGGACTGCAACTATAACAGATGCCAGAACCGCCATAGCAATGGTGCTATCTGAGCCGCCACTGTTGGATTGATCATGAGAGGTTGATCCTTTGATCTCTTGGAGAGTTGCAATATCTGAATTAGGAAAAGTTGATTTAAGATTTCATAATTTTAAGATTTTTGAATTCCATAGTCTTAGAAAACCACAAAATCCAAAACGTTTAAAAGTCTGTGGATTCTTAGAATTTTCGAAACTCTCAAAATCATCATTTTGAGAGTTCTCAAAGTTCTCGAAATTATGAAATTCTGATATTTTGAAATTCTCGAAATTTTCAAAATTTTCAAAGTTCTGAAAATAAAAAAAAAACTATTCAAAAAAATTCAAAAAAAAAACGATTCAAAAAAATTTGTTTTTTTAATAGATGCCTCAAGGAATTAGAAAAAGATGTCTCCATACGAAACATTCTCCTCCCGGGATTTCTGTCTATTATCCTAAACCCTTGAAACACCAAAGTTATTTATTTCAGACGAAACACGTACCATAACAAAATGGAGTAGCTGGTTGCCATTCCCCTCTATCTCCACACATCAGAGACTCTGGACCAATCAAACGGAATCCTTGATGACACGTATAGTTGGCTGCTGATTCATACGTCGTCGATTCTACATCCACTCTACCATTGGCAATCAAAGGTGGTCTACCACAATCAACAAGTTCACAAGTCGGCTCAGAACTGCTCCATGATCCATCTGATTGACAGATTCGACGAAGAGATCGATATGATGGAGATGGAGAGTTGGCAAGATGCCAACCATTGGAACATTCGTATTCAACTTCACTCTCAAAAAGTGTTGTCTTGTTCAGTAGTTTTATTCTTCCAAACTTCCATTGCCGAACTGCACCGCAAGATTTTCCTGTAACATTGAACTCAATCATCAATTATTTTTCTCACAACAACTTACGATAGCAGTTCGGAATGCTTCCAGTCCATCTTCCATTCTCTGCACACTCCCTCTGTCTGATTCCATGTAGATCATATCCAGCATCACAAGAATAGAAACACAAAGTTCCGATTGCGTAGGAATGTGATGAGAATGTGACCTTCGTCGCTTCCCCCACTCCTGGAGACGTACAAAATTTGGGTTTCGACTGACATAGGAACGAATTCCACGCGGTTTGAGACGCTGGAACCCATTTCCAATCGAGCGGACGCGCCAGAAGAACAGCTTCTGATGCAGATGGTACAGGAGATGGCTGACCCGGCCAGTCAGCACTATCTCCAACTCCTTCTCCATCCACCCATCTCCATTCGGTCATTGATGAAGATGCACCAATCCAGTAGAAGGCTTTGGCTGATGAAGAGGCGGTGAGGGATGCTCGAAGACCTCTTCTGGTGGAGTCGTCTATTCGGAGAGGGAGAGTGGAACCTCTATGAAAGAGAAGGAGATAAATATGAAAAGAAGATATAGAAGATACCTGTCTAGACACTTTCTCTGAGCTCCCAACCAATCGGTTTGCTCATCTCGACTCGCAGCGTAACACATTCCACCGAACACACCAACAACTTCCATTTGACTCTGAGCACATTGCCATGGAGATACTGAAACATTATATTTAGAATGTTGGTGCAAGTAATCGGAGCTGTGGAAGAGAAACGGTGGTGACCGTTTTCAAAGGTCCCACTACGATAACTACAGTAAGCTACAAATACTTTTTTTTTCATGACTTATCTTCTCGTTTCTCATATCTTTTTGTTGAATTTTCTGTTGTTTTTCCTCAATCAAGTCGGAAAAATAAAAATTTTGATTGGGAAAAATTGACTAAAACGCATGGAAAACAAGAGAACAACTCAGAAAGTGAACATTAGATTACTGTAGTTGCCGTTGTCGGACCTTCACTACAGGTTACATCCGATTTTCACTAACCCCCATTTTCTTACAGAACCAAAAAAAATCAACAAAAATATCGTGTTCATTTTGTAGATTAATTTTGGGATCTTCGAAATGTTTTGCAGATGCAAGGTACCGTCACACCTGTAGTATAATGACCCCGAAACTTTGAGATTATATATCTCTGTTCCTGTAAAAGATATAAAAAACTTGTCAACTGATAAATTGTTTATCATAATACCACAAACATTTTATCAGTTCACACATCTTTGATATCTCTCATAGAAATTGAGATATATGGGGCTAAAGTTGACGATTTGGATGCACTCTGTTAGTGCCGAGTTTTACAAATCCCTATTTTCTTGAAAACCAAAGAGAAAAATTAGCCAAAAATATATTTTCCAGTAAGTAAATTAATTTTTGGATAATTGAAAATTCGTGAAGATACAAGATAATCCAAATTTCACCCAAATTTCCTACTAGCTCCGGATTGGCAAATGAACAATACTTCGTGATTGGTTTATTTTCTTTTGTGATCTGTCTTTGAGAGTTCTCTCCCAATTTCGCAGATGTTCTTTTTCTTTTTCTTCAATAAATCATTGAGAAAAGAGAGTGCGATAATCCGACATGTTCAGTGTCAAACCCGCACTCTCTCCTTCTTTTTTCCTTCTGCTGTCCGAATAAACAAGCGAAAAATGACTGTGAGCTCTCATTCGACAATGCTTTTTTGTTGACCAGAGCCAATTATGGCATAAAAGAGAGTATGGGGGAGAGTGAGAGACTTAGACAATATAAAAACACGTGTTTTGAGCACTTTTGACGGGCATCTTGAGAATATGGAAACTTGAAAACGGGTGAGGAGGAACTTGCTTACCGGCATTCACAGCATATACATTCACTTGGCACAAGTGAAGACGACGCGTAGCAGTGATTCGAAGCCGAGAGATGTTATCATATGAGCAACTGATTGAAGTTGTTTGGTTGATTGTGAACAGAGAAGAATCCACAATACATTGCTGAAAATAAACATTTTTGTAGGAGATGAACTAGAAAGCCAGTAGTTTGGGATTATTGAAATGAACGAATCTCTGCAGACAAGCAGAGCTAGCACTAACACTATCTTAGGAAAACCAAAAAAATCAAATTCAGTGTCTTCATACAAAAATGGAAATAAAGGCAAAGTTGTGCAAGGCGAAACTTATTACTGTAGTTGGATGGTAATTTCTTATCTTTCAAATTGCTCAAAACCATTGTTAAAATTGGGAAACGCAAATGGTTTTCTTGCGATTTATAACTTTCCTGAATTCTACAGTATTTACAAATAGCCTACAGTAAGCAAATCGCTAGATGAAAATTAATCTACATACAGTAAAGCCTATAACAGAAGGGGCACCTAACTTTAAAATTTGAGCCAATTTTTGTCGGTCCGTCTCAAAGATTTCAAAAATTTGTCAACTGATAAATTGTTTATCATAATATCGAAAGTGTTTTCTCAGTTTAACATTTTTCATATCTTGCATAGGAGCCAAGAAAAATCAGCTTCTATCACAGGTTTCACGGTACATGAATGAAAGAAAAAGTATCCGTCTCTAGCTTAAAAAAAACCAACATGAACTGCTCCAGCCGTCTCAATTGCTTCCACTGACGTAATTGGAGATGATTTTGGTCCCAGTCTCATCGACAATGATCTGATTGAATAGTCTCCGAGTAAATCTACTTCCCTGAAAACCAAAAATATTTTTCTTCTATTCGCTCTTTTTTTCAACTAACCAAAAAGACTTTGACTCATCATTAGTCATTGTGCACATTGTGCCTCCAAGTGCCATTGCCACATTACCGGATGATTGAGTCACTGGCTTGTTGAATGCCACGTCGATCGCACAGATGGGTGGTTCGTCGGACCACGAACCATCGGACAGACATGTTCGTTCTTCTGATCCAATTAGATCAAAGCCAAGAGCACAACTGGAAAAAAGGAGATGTACTGGAGAAAAGATTGGGAAGATTTTTTTATTATTTTTGTTTTGGGTTTGAGGATACCGTATTTCCTCTAATGGTAGCCAGAACAAACCGTTCAATTTGAGCTCATTTATCTCATTTCTTGTGAAAGATATTCAGAAGTTGTTCAGAAATAAAATATTTTTGAGGATATGACAAGCATTTTGACAGTTGAAAACATTTTGATATCTTTTACAGGAAGTGAGACATATGAGCTTAAAGTTGACGGGGTTGGGTGGCACTCTATTAGAGTTTTTACGGTATTTGAGTTTTGGGGAGAATGTTTTTTTCTTAAAAGCTCTTATGTTCTGAAATATTGTAAGGCATTGAAAAAAAATCAAAATCAACTAATAATGTTAACTGATGAATGTCAAAATTCTGAAAAGAGTCTAGAATATGACAAATAAAAAATATACTGTTGACTATGAGTTTCAACTTCTCCGTTCGATGATCACTAGAATTTTAAGAGCATTGCAAAGTTTACTAAAGCCATGCCATTTTTTTTAATGATACAAAATTGGTTTTTAGTAAAACCTGTCATAGAACGGCCCTTTAACTTTTAACTTTGAGCTAATTTCTCTCGGTTCCTGTCAAAGATATCAAAAAGTTGTCAACTGATAAATTGTTTATCATAATATCAAAAAGATTTTGTCAGGTTACTTTCTGGCATCTCGCATAGGAGTCTAGAAAAATTAGAAAAAATTTGACAGTGTGAGGGTTTTCTATTACAGGATTTACAATCTTTTGAGATTTTGAACTTTTGAGATCTCGCTCTTTTGGAACATCCCCTATTCAAAACCAGTCATCATCTCATAGCTAGGAATCAAATTTCACACGTCAAGCATAAAAAACCATCGAAATTTAGCCGGTGGCACAACGTGTTCTCTCCGGTAGAAAAGGTGCGCAAATCAGGTCGGTAAACAGGAAAAAAATGGAGGAAAGGAGAAGAAACCGATACGGTTTTGAATTTTGAGTCTTTGATGTTTTACCTGTATTTGGCTACAGTATCCTTTGCATAAGGACCCGGCTCGTTGAATATTACATGAGCATTTTCAGGTACAAACGGTTGGAGGCAGAACACTGGAGCAATTGATGAGGAAGATGGAGGGAATGTGAGTGCATTGACTCTTCGGAAGAAGAGTAAAAAGAGTAATGGGAAGAGGACCATGAATAGAAAAGAGTTGAAAACGAACAATAAGAAGATGAAGAAGAAGAAGTGTTGTTGTATTATTGTATGTACGTATGTGTGTATGAGATATGACCGGGGGAGGGTTGGGAGAAAAGAATGTATCTACATACGGTGGCTGAGGAGTGTTGCTCGATCGGAGAGAGAGAGCAAGAATGAATCGGTAGGAGGGGGAGCTCGCGGACGACTCGAGGAGGGCTCGCGCTCGCGGAGAGAAGAGGAGGTAAATATGTGTCTGGATGGATTCACAGTCAGAAAAGAAACTGAAAAGGAGAGGGATGAGAAATAGAGGAGACTGATTTGGATGGACGATCCGAGAAGAAAGCCGTTGTTGTTTATGATGACTTGCCGATCAGGGGGGAGGTGGTGCAAGAGCAGAAAAAACGGATTTACAGGAAGGCATCGGGGGCATCCATTTGGGGGAGAAATACGAGGAGAATGAAAGGAAAGGAAAAGAGAAAGATAAAGGGAGATACAAGGGAACAGGGGTATTGGATGATTGGATGAGAACCACGGTTATCACTTACAGTGAAATCGCTGATAGAAAGGTCACCACATTGTCAAGTTTGAACTAATTTTTCTTCGTTTCTATATAAAGAATCAAAAATGTGTCAACTGATTAAGTGTTTATCATCATATCAGAAGCGTTTTGTAAGTTGACAACTTTTTCGTATCTTTGACAGGAAATGAGATATATGGGCTCAAAGTTAAAAGTTAGGGGATCCTTCTATTACAGATTTTACGGTAGTTTAGTGTTTTCTGATCTTTGTTGAATTTGAAAATACCTTTTGTGGAATTTAGACAGACTGCATCACTTTAGCACATGGAATCATTTCTTGGAAGATATCAATTCACAATTGCCAAGTTCTACAGTAATTCAAATGTTCTTCATTCTCCTATGTATTCCAGAAAATTGTGTTATTTTTATAAATTCAGGTTTTTAGTTTCTGATTTTGGAAAACCAGTTGAAGTCCTGAAAAACCAGTCAACTTGATACGTTACACTTAATTACAAGTTGAAGTGATACTGTAGTAATTCCCATTTTTCCACATTCCACTTCCTTTCGTAAAACGCACATTTTCGTTCGAATTCCCCTTCCCTGTGCACTGGACACTGTAAGATCTTTTTTCGAATTGTTGAAAAAGCAATCGCATAAAAAAGAATCTCGGTAAACAAATAGTACTTGATACCCGAATCGCTCCTTTTCATTGTAATACAACAAGTAAAGAGACATAAGGGAGTCCAGTCAGTTCAAGAAGTAATTGGATATACGATGTCCTTGGTACTGTATTTGTATCCATGCTCGCTTCTTTTTTTTTTCCTCTCTACACCTGCTCCTTGAAAGTGACAAGTGCACATGTGAAATTGGATAGTATTCAAGCTTTTGCCCACCACGGGAGGTACAGGGAGAGAAGCATAAATCAACCCTATCACTTACGCGTCTTGTCTTTCGAAATAAAAGAGCAAACTTTTCGGAAGAAGGCAGAGAGATGGCAGTCACTTGTCCGGAAGTCAACGGAAGGAAAATTCGACGAAGAGGCCCGAAAAATGCGGATTAATAAATGTGTGAAAGTTTCGCTGAGCGAACGAAAAAAGAAAGGATCGAGTGAGAAAAAAGGAAATGGAACGGCAAAGGAAAAGAAAAGATAGGTGGGACTCACAGCTCCACTCATTCTAAAATATGAACTACGATTCTGAATTAACTGTGGAAATCTTAAACATGACATGTCTCTTTTATACAGAAAAAATACACATATTCCAATTTCCCTAATTGTTCCGTTATCGTTCTCATCGTGTTTTGCGTACTCGATTACGCCGAACTACCTCTTCAATTCAAACAGTTGTACATTTTTGGATAAACTAGCCAAACAGCTGAAAAATAACTTTAAACAGTTCTCGATTATTTCAATTATCGAGAAAAAGAAAATCAGAAATATTCTCGAATACTTTAGACATCAATAAAAAGAAAGCAAAAAGGTATTGCCCCGGGCGGGATTCGAACCCGCGATCGGTTGCCCGAATGAGAACATAAGTCTCACGCCTTCGACCACTCGGCCACCGGGGCACATATTCTGAAAAATGTGCAACTGGGACAAAAGGGGCCTATTTGGGGTAAAAAGAGTGATTTTCGGGGTAATCGAGTACGAGAAACGCAATGGAAACATTATAGGAGTGATTTGAAAGACTTGAAGGTATGAAAGTTCATTAAATTGTGAAATTATCGTGAAGGCAGTGTTTTGAAAACAGTTAAATATTGTTGCCTGTTGCACTGTTTTCAGGGGTCATCTATTTACTTAATTAAAGAAAGAAGAATACAAAACCATGTAGAAACACAATCTAATTTTATGGTCTTTGCCATTTACTAGTAATATCTTTTTGTTGGCCAGAGAAGATGTCTTGTTCTTTTTGTCGCTCTATCGTTTGAACCCGTGCCAACGTTCGTTCGAAACAAAACTACGATTGTGAATTTGAAAAAACTACCAATTTTCATGACTTCAGACTCTTATACTAATTCCGACATTGTTTCCATCGTGTTCCTCGTACTCGATTACCCCGGAAATTCTCTTTCTATCCCAGAAAAGTCCCTTTTATCCCAGTTGCACATTTTTCAGAATATGTGCCCCGGTGGCCGAGTGGTCGAAGGCGTGAGACTTATGTTCTCATTCGGGAAACCGATCGCGGGTTCGAATCCCGTCCGGGGCAATACCTTTTTGTTTTCTTTTTATTGATGCTTAAATTAATCGAGAAAGTTTTTGAGTCATTTTCAAAGTTTTTTTGAGTTTTAGATTGCCACACTTTTTGCAATATCACTTGTTTTTTTACCAGAAAAGCTAGATTCCTCATCTCACGCATCCGTATTCTTCGTTGAGCCGTTATGCTATATTGTGTTTTTCTGATAAAAACTTTTTAGCGAATTGGTTATAGTGTGCAGTAGTTTTGAATCATCATCATCTAGTATTTTTCTGTAAAAATGTTTGTTGTTCTTTTTGTCGACGGTTTATACTGGACTCATGTCAACGTTCGAAGCAAAGTTGCGATAGCGAACTCGAAACATTGGGCGATTTTCACAACTTCAGACTCTCTTAGAAGACCCGACATTGTTTCCATCGTGTTCCTCGTTCTCGATTACACCGGACACCACTCTTTTTACCCCAAAAAGGTCCCTTTTAACCCAGTTGCACATTTTTCAGAATATGTGCCCCGGTGGCCGAGTGGTCGAAGGCGTGAGACTTATGTTCTCATTCGGGCAACCGATCGCGGGTTCGAATCCCGTCCGGGGCAATATCTTTTTGCTTTTGTATTTGATCTTATTACGGCATCGGAACGATGTCAATGAGGGATTTCCTTTAAATTATCTGATTAATTGCATAGATGAAACTCGCAATGTCGTTATTAAAAAAATAGCTACAGTACTTTTGTAAAGTCGTAACGAGACCCGACTCAAGTTTTTCTGCAATGCGCCCTCTACACTGCGCGGGAAAAAAAAATGATTTTTCAGAAAATGCCGGAAATTATTCAAAGTTTACCGGTTTCATCATCATTTTTGGGGTGAACATTCACTGATATTCACTGATTTTCGGTTTTACATCGTTTAAGGGTGTTGTTTTCTATTTTAGGAGTAATATTCCTTTGTCTTCAAGAGTCTCAATCTTGATTATTAGTCGAATCCCTTTGATAGTCTTTTTTACAGAATGTTGGAGCCGCTCCTTGGTTTTTCAAATGAGGATGCCTTGAATGAATCCAAAGACCCTTCGAATGTGGAAAATTCGAACTCCGACGTCGCAAAGGGGAGCGATTCTAAGAAAGAAGCCCCGATGGAATATGCTTACATCATTGGTGGCACATCCAATCCAGCCACCCTTTTCGATTTCGACGGAGTTCGAGTACTTGAAGGAATAACTTTCAATAGTGATATTGAGCGCGTAGCCACCGGCAAGGAGATTACCGCCATCATTCTCTCAGCCCCGACGGTCGAAAGTCTCAGTTCAACGTCAAGATTGTTTGAACAGGTACCATTATACTAGTCAAATTTCATTTGATTACTTTTAAATTCAGGACAAAACAATCGCTGTGTTATCTAACACTGGACCAATGAAAGATGTTGCACAAGGAGGCAGTGGAGAAGTGTTGAAGATGATCCAGGATGTCACCTCGAAGTCTCTGTCAAAGATGCCGGTTTTCGATCCGAAGTATCCAGCTCACATTATATATCAATGTGTCAAAAAAGGGACGCTTTCATTGTACGTTTTGGCTGGAACAAAGCGAGAAGGTGAAGCTATCGCCAAAGCTTTATCATCTGGCAACGAAGAAGACGTGGACAGAATCGCTTCGGAATGCGGGACAGTAGCTGTGTTAATGTGGAGACCAGTCTTGGCCGACAAAGGTGTAGTCCGAGTTCTTATATCAGGTGAGTGCTGGTGATTAATTTTTCAAATCTAGTATTCGTTTCCAGGATCATGTTCACATCTTCGCATTCAAGAATCTCTCGACAAAGCAGCGAAGTTCCTTCCATTCCTGAATGCGCCGATTGTGAAGTCCAGAGATGTGCTCAAAGAAATTCCTGCTCCAACAACGGCGCGAAATTCTATCCCACCTGTCGGAAAACCTCCTCATGCATCGAGGTCCAATGCACCAGTTCCTGCAGCTCGTCAGAGGATCATGACTGCGGCTGCAGTCAGAACGTCTCGTCAAGGATCCGATGGCTCTGTGGTTGTTCCAAAGACGACCGTCGCACCAGCTCGAGCGCTGAAAGCTCCACTGCCATTCAGAGCACCAGCTAAAGGACCGAAACCGCCTCTCCCAGGAAAAGCGCCTGTATCGGCTACAACACGGTCGACTTCCACCCAGTCTCGCCCGAATTCTGCTCAAGGAAATGCATCAGCTCCAAAACAGTCCTCGGTAGCACATCCGAAAAAGTCTGAACAAGCAACAAAACCATGGGCGATCGTGTCGAAGAAGTCTTCCAATACAGTGAATGTTCCTAAAGCAGTGCCGAAAGCTCAAGTTCAAAAAGCTCCGGTTTCGACAGCTCCAGATTCAGAAACTCCCGTTCAGGCAGTGACCGTCCCAAAAGAGGTGAAAACTGAAGTTGAAGCGACTCCTGTAAAACCACAGCGGGTAAGAAATTAGTTTTGTTTGAACTATGACGAATTATTTCTTTCAGGTAATTTCTGTTCAACAATCTGGAAACAACACAATAGTGCTCTCTGATTCACCTGTAAGCAACACAGTCGTGCTCGATGATGATAGCACCTTGGAAGTCACCGTGGATGATGATTCTAAAATCATTAAATCGTTTTCGAAAAATCTTGCTGTCGTGAATCTGGATGATACTGAAGATGTATCGGAGACGATGAAACCTCCTGTCGAGATTGCAAATGAACCACAACTGGAAAGCTGTCAGAGTACACCTCAAGTTGAATCAGACATGACTAAACTATCTGGAGAATTGAACAACTTGAACATCGGGAGTCAGTTGAGCGAGATGGCTAGCAATTTGAGCCAGGAAGCAATCAACGATGCTATGCCGATAGCAATCCGTGAGAAGATGAAAGACAGCCTCCAAAAGCTTGATCTCGATGAATCATCAATTGAATACATCCAGAAACTGAGCAACGATTTAGTGGAAGAAGCCAAACAGGCGGCAGTAAAAATGGTGGATGTGAAGAAACTTTCCGACAGGCTCCAGACATTGAATCTCAGCAACGATACGATTGAGATGATCAAAGATCTAGCCAATAGCGTTGTAGAAGAGGCTCTGAAATCGTTCACTCCAGTTGAACATCGAGAAGCTGGTCTGCAGTCGAATACGCTCGGGATCATCGACAACATTGCCGCTGAAGCAGTGAACGATGCATTGAAGTCTTTCACAAATAGAGGTTGTAGTCCAGATGCAATCTCATCGGAGGATCAATTAAAACAAGGAAACGAAAGTCTCCCCAATGATTCGAAACTCTCGGGTGATTGGAGTATGACTTCAAGTGATCAGGCATTTGTTGAGTCCAACACAGCAGTGAATACACCGCAAAGAAGTGAAGAACAAGGCCAATGTTCCACTCCTACTCCAGATATTGCAAAAGAAGTTCTCCATATGCCACCAGGAAGAGGAAACCCGATTGGACTCAAGAATGGAAGATTCGCTCGTCCCTACTACTTCGATCTGGTCAAGGTACCACGCGGAGACAAGACTGTGACAGATGCACACCTTCAAGAGTTTATGTCGAAAGTCCGATCCAGAAAAGTGATATTGCCAACGGATAACATTTCTGAGGCACAGCTTCAAGCGGTGATCCGTGGGAAGCAGACGTGGTGTGAAGACTGTAAGCGTAACGAAGTCTTTCTTTTTTCAACTGTATCTTTGACTTTAGGTCATCCGTGTACAATCGTTCCAACACATGGAACGGAGATACTGACGGACTTTCTCGAGAAGAACCAAAAGCAGATCGCTACGATTCATCTCACATTCGAAACACCTTTGAAGAGCATCGAAGGCTCCCAAGACCAGATCATAAAAATTTTCTTTGATCAAATTCATTCTAACCTTTCTAGAATTATCCTGTAAATAATTATTTATTGCCTCCCATCCCCCTCGATTGCTTCATGTGAATAACTACTTATTATTTTCTAGCTTTTAAATTGTCTCAGTGAACAACTAATGCAAATTCATATAATCCCTCATGTATTGCTGTTCCCACCTACCGTTTGTTTTTCGCTATAGTAAAGGCTCGATTGAATTCCTTGGTTCTATTCTTCCTTTTCTAACAATGTTGAAAGAGTCGGGTTTGAACTCCCTCTAAAAGTAAATGTTGCATGCGCGCTCTTTAGCACTATTCTTCTCTGATTCCTCCTCGTTTCGCCTGCACTCTCTTCATGCGAAACGAGAAGGAATCAATCACAAGATTTCTAGCAACCATTACACAACAATATTCGATATTTGTTCACAAAACTGTTTGATTTCCGAAGTATAATGAAATGTCGGTGACTCGAGTGAATCTAGAGGCTTATTGTGGAGTTAGTGATGAAGTTGCGAAGCAGGTCAAGAAGTATCTGCTTGGAGATTTTGCCGATGAATGTGAGACAATTTTTGGCAGCAAAAAGTATACATACTCTTTTTCCAGCAAGATTTGAACGCAAAAACTCGGACAGTTCCGACGGTAGCGAAACGCAGTTCTGCAAAACTACAGAAAGGAAAGAAAATGTAGAAGAATGGGATGATTGGGGTGACAAGCAAGACGCTGAAAACACCACAGAATCAGATGAATCGATGAGAAATTGGTTGTTCCGATGTGATTTGAAAACTTACTCCGATGCGGAGTATCTTCTAGTAACTTGGGAATCGCGATTTGTTCTACTTCGGAAGCCTCCAGATGGTAATTATTTCCAATTGAATAAAAAATAGTTCTAAAATTCCAGAGAATCAATACAAAATCGTATGCAAACAATATATCGAAGGAGACCCAGTTGGTAATGAAATCACAGCTTCTTGCATCTTCGGATTATCAAATGTGAGGCACATTGAGTTGTTGGATTCAATTATCATCGCACTTGGAACGCTGGATGGGCATGTATATTTCTTCACTGAGCAAGGGACGATGCTGTATTATGATCGATTTTCAATCTTCGAACCTGTGAATAGTTTACAATTTGATGTTGTAAAGGTTAGTGATCTGATTAATTATGGTATCAAAGTTATATAATTAATTGTTATGCTCTTCAGACCGGCCAAACGTTTCTCGTCGTCTTCACCAAAGGATTCTTCATGGTCAACCCAATATCACTGAAATCTGTTCTCTACCAATGTAAAGTTCTAATTGCGAAAGGAGAGAAAACAGTGAAACAGATATCCGAGTCCATTGAGCTTCAATCGGAACTTTTGGCTCCTGACATCAAAGGAAACATTATTCACGTCGTCTTCACTGGTCTTCAAAAACCATCCACTTTTGAGCAATACGTTTCGGCTTCCTATGATTCTTTTTATGCAAAAGTAGAGAAACCATCACTTCCTCTATATTCAACGTTCATGGTGACAACTGAAAAAGAATTCGCTGTTTTTGTTTGGCACGATCGAGAAGAGCAAGAAAAACTATTAGATGATGTGATTAAATACGGAAAGTCACTGGTTCCTTCGTTCGGAATTCGAAAATTCTTTGGAATTTCCACAGAGCCCACTCGAGTCGCCTCCCATATGAGATCCGCTGTTCATGCTCCAACAAGAAGCTTGATTCTCGAGACTAGAATAGCTCAGACTGTATCTAGGTCACCAGATTGTAATTATGTCGCAGTCACAGACCGACTGGCAAGAGTAATTATAATAGATGTAGGTTGAAAGCTTTTTTTTAATTCTCAAAGAATTTAATATGCAGGTTATCAATCGCCAAGTAGTCCTAATATTCAAAGGGTATCGAGATGCTTCCGTGTCATGGGTTTCTTCGACGCAAGACGACAGATTCGCTCAATTTCTCACGATCTTTGCACCACGACGATCACTTCTAGAAGTGTGGACAGTTTTGGGAAACGTCAGAGTTTGTGCTCAACATGTGCCATCTTCTGAATGCAATGTGGTTTCTGGTGGAGAGAATAAAATGCTCTGTGGTCGATGTCACATGCACACGGATTATAATTCGTTCTTCATTGATGAGAAAGGCGAGTTTCACCGAATTGTGATGCCATTCCACCTCGCGTTGACAAGTAGAGCGAGACAAGACCAACACGATCACCTTCGTCTGAAAGAGTTGGAGCAACAGAACGTGGGAACTGATGATTGGTTCAAGACATTTTCTGATTTGCGAATGACTACATCTCGAAAAATCACGTTCCAAAACGCACTTCATGGACTGTCAACTGCCGAAGAAGCACATAATTTTGTGGCAAGAATCAAAAGTCTTCCGAATGCTGGCTCTCTAGCAGATTTACCAAATGTCGCTGAAAAATCGATAGGATTTTATGCTAGAATAGTGGCTGAATCGAAGGCCGCTATTGGAGAATACGAGAAGAAGTCGGCATATGAATTAGATTCAATTGTGGAGAGAATTCTGGAATGTCACATGGAACGGTTTGGAGAGAGGTCGGATGCAGTGAATGATTCGTTGAAAGTGGGAGAATGGCTGAAACATGTCGATTTGTCACATGAGGATATCGATGTGCTTTCAGAGTTGGTTTACTTGAAATACGAAATTTTAAGTTGTGTTTTTTTCAGGCATTGGTCCGAACATCGCCGTCTTCTTTTGGCTAATCTTATCTTCGCCCCTCTTCTCGGATCATTTCAAATTGATGAGTACTACGATACCGTACTTGAGAAACTTCCTGTAAATCGACTGAACATTGTGAAGCTTTTCTATTTAAAACTGAACAAGTCAACCAATAAAATCGATTGGAGAATATTTAACAGGATCGTTGAGCTATTTGTGAATCTCGAAAAGTCGGAGACCGGAGTTTTGAAAAGCGTTGACCGGATGGCTATGGACTCAAAGAACGTGACTCTCGGAATACTTCTCTTGGCTGTTTGTTGGTGTGCTAGAAAACAAATGCGACAATTGAGAAATCAAGACAAAGACTCGGAAGATAACATAGACGAATCAGAACATAGAGAAGAAGACAACAAAGGAAATGAGGAGAAGAACAAAACATTCGAAGAATGGGACGCAGTTTCTCCAGAAGTTGAGCATCTGGATAGTACCATGATGTGTCTCCATTGTGTGGCTCTTGCCCAATCATTGATAGTTGAAGATCCATGCGATGTGAGGATATCTGACGTGGCACAGAGGATAGATTCGTATATCCGAGAAAATGTAGGTCTTTATTATACTTTTATAAAAAATGCATCCCTTTTTCCAATATTTCCAGGTAGCCAAATGGGTAGTCAATGAGTCTATCGAGACGGAAGTTCTTGAGAAACTGTTTCCTCGTGACCCAACAGAGGTGCTTGCTGAAGAAGGGGACGAAGAAGATCGAAGAAACAAAATGATCGTGGACTTTCCAGAAGACAAAGAAACTATCGTTGAAAGAATGTATCAGATGATTCCTAGAGTCTTCGAACATGATTTGGTGGTTGCTGGTGAGTATTTCAACAATCGTTTATTTTTGTACTCGGGCGAAAAAGATGAAATGTGAAAAAAAATTAGGCAGAACTTGTATCACAGAAAAGAAAAAAAGAATCGTATTTATGATGTTTCGATATGCATTGTTCTCTCCAATAACCCGTTGCAATATTTCTAATTTTTCTGGAGTTCTAATCTAGAAATTTCTCTCTCCGCTGCGCCTCCATCTTCTGATTGTTTCGAAGTGAGCGAAGGTTCTCTACTTTGACTTCTGGATGCTTCTTCTCTCATTACTGAAAAATTTTCAATAACAGTTTCCCTTTTCCTGTTTCTAGACTCACCAGAATACTTCAGCCTTTCACGATATCTCTTATTATAAATTCTATGAGCGGCTTGTCTTTCTTCAGCCGACGAACTTTTATTCCAATCTGGAAGCGGGGTGATTCCATCCTCTGGATCATCGTTTGGTGACCTCTTGATCGGACTCGGATCCCATTGCATTTCCAGTTTTCCCGTTGAGATGAACCTCCTTTTTGCCCTATACATTCTTTTTCTCATACGTTCTCGTTCTCGCCGTTCCTCCGATGTGTGACATCTTTGCCACGGCTTCTTTTCCAGACTGAAAACATCTAGAATTGAAGAAGGTGGTGGAGATGACGTGGATGTTTCTGGAGTCTCCTCTTTGATTTCGAGTACGGGAGATTCGTCACTGCCGTCCGAAGAAGGCAATTCTCCAAGAACTAATCCCATCTGAACCAGCTGTGCCATAATATGTTGGGCATCGAATTCATGTATCTCTTTTGTTTCTTCGACATCGTCTGCTTCTTCAGGATCAACTTCCAAAGCAAATTCGTCAGTGTTTTCATATTCTCTCGGCGGTTCGGTTGGTTGGTCTTTTTCCTGCATGCCTTGTTGGAATCCGGTTACTGAAAATCAGAAAAAAAATCAGAATTTTCGATGCGATGCCTATCAGAAACTCACGGTGTTTGAGGATCTGCTCAGTTGTCAAGCCACCCTCTTTCAATGCATGATCCTTCTTTCTTTGACGCTCTCTACGTTTTCTGATTCTATCCTTTTCTCGTCGAATCTCAGTTAGTCTAGTTTTCTCGTCACTAGCTGCCTGTAGAAGAATACGCTGAACGATATCTGCTGGATCAGTTGGAATCTGAGACACAGGTGCTGGAGTTGGTGCTTCTTCCGGCTGCTCTATTTCCTTCTTAACTTCCATAGTTAGAACTGAATCTATCAGGGATCCTCCATCTCGTCGTTTGGCTCTGAATCTCTGCTGACGGATCCGGTTTGTTTCTCTAATCTCTTCAGCAGTCTTTTTAGGTGTTGAATAGCTCCTTTCTGGCTTTTGTACTTCTACGACTCCAGTGATAGCTTCTAGAAGACGTGCTTCTTCTGAAAATATGATTTGAGACTGTAACAATCTATCAGGTTGTTAGTACCTCTTTTCTTAGCACGAAACCTTCTTTGTCGGAGCTTATCGGATTCTCGACGCTCGGCAAGCGTTCGTTTTTTGCGGACACCGGTTTCCATATCAGCTGGAAGAAAGGGATAATCTAGAGATTTGAATTCTGGGAAGAACGTGAAGAAGATGAAGAAGATACTAGGGGTGAGTAACGAATAACGTGTGGACAGGGAAAGATAGTGAGTCCTACTAGTACTGTGTCAACAAACAGTTCACCAAAGGGACACAGGAATCGATTGTCGGCAATGTTGTGGCGGTCGTCGCGTGTGTCAAATGTGTACGTCTCTCCCTCTACTTCTCGTTCATCGGCCCCATCTACCCGACCGCCTCCGTCACGTTACCAAGGACATAACACGCGTCGGGTGGTCGGGGTGAGAAGTGAGAAAGAAAACGGGCGAAAGATGAGAGGAGAGGAATAGGCGCAGAAACAAACATACAAAACACACATCGAGAGAGATATCAGGCCAATTCGGAAAGAGGTGGAAAAGAGAACGAGACGACACCTGAGACATCCATCGCCGTAAGGAAAAGTTGCGAATCAAGAAGTAGAAGAAGAAGACGAAGACGGTGATGACGTTTTAGATAGGTGCATTATAAATCAGAAGCAAATGGTTTTAGAAAAAAGGCGCTGAAAAGCAAAAGTTGGGAATAAAAGAGTAGAAAAATGAAAGGGAGGTGGAACGGTAGGAACAAAATACGGATGTTGGGTGAAGAGGGTGGCGCGACGGAATGGAATTGGAAAGAATGACGGGACACTATCCACCGCATTCGGAGTGGTGTTTTGTCTCTTTGTGTGTGTGGTGCTTGTGTGACAGAGAGACTGCACAAACAGTGTGCGTGTGCTCCCGACACTACTGCTCCGTAACGGATGGACAGGCGGAAAGAGCGCAGCACCCGTATAGCAGGGGCACTAGACGCACGGTTTGGAATGAATGTCGGTATAGGGAGTCGACTGTAGATCAGATGTGAGGAGAAACGAAAAAAATGAAAATAGAAGGCGAGGTTGGAGGAGAGGAACAACGAAAAAAATTGTCATGTGAAGTGAAAAGGATTACTGTAGGACAAAAATTCAGAAACAAATACTGAAAATAATCGGAAGGAACACATTTTCAGATGTTTGCTGGGAGATGATAACGCGATGGTTTCGGGATAAGGATCAGAACTTCTCACATATTAGTGTAAGAATTCGTTTCTTTCTATCTCATCAAATCTATTTCTATTCCAGGAGTGCACTTCTCTGCTACCAAGGTCTGTTGTTGATCCACGTCTTCGTCACGGAATTGCTCGTCTCATCTGGGACAAATTTGTCGGCGCTGCTTTCCAATCCATCGTTCAGATGGTTGAGAAAACTGGACGGAGACCGAAAGATCGAGAGTGTCGGAAAGAAATTGGTATGGGAGAAGTGAGATTGGAGGAGTTTCTGGTGGAGTGTGAAAAGTTTTTGGACATTTTGATGATTTCGGTGAGAGATATACCGGCGCCGATAGATTTTAAACAAGATTTGTTGATTGAGGTAAGAATTAGGTTCAGAAAAATTTTGTAGTTCACATAATTTGTTTTAGATGGCTTATTCCTCATTTTCGTCTCATTTGCAACAGTCGAAAATGGCTCCTAGGCAAGATCAGCTCTGGATGCTTGCAGTTCGTCAGCCACTTGTCAATTTTCACCTGGTACTCCATCATCAACATCTCGCATTAGCTCTCCGTCTTCAACTAACCACTGGTCTAAAATTCCACCCACTACGAAATCTGTTTTGTGTCACCGGGAATCGTGCGTTTTTCGCCCCGCTCGACTCGCATCCTTTGATTCCATTGGATCGAGTTGACGATGCAACGATGGAGAAGAGACACGCGTTTTTAATCAAAATTGCGGAGCAAGGAGGAATGGAAGAGAGAAGGCTGGCAAGAAATCTGGAGATGGAATGGAAGTTGACTGTGAACGAGATTTCATTTATGGTATGCATGAGTTTCTTCAAATTAGGATCTATGTTTCATACTTTCAGCAAGCATTGGCATCATTCCGACACGGCAACGATCAACAAGGGAAACTAGAACTGGCTTCTTGTGTTCGTGACGATCGTTCGGCTGTGGCATTGGCACGAGTATTGGCTGGAAGACTCATCCAATTGGCCACTGAAGCCAACAAACGATTCAGTACTGCACACTCTCAGTATCTGTGCGCTCTTGCCGGTGAAGAAGCAGCTCGAGTAGAATTATACGAAGGAGCCGAGGGAGATCCACTGATCGAATCCAATCCAAAGACTTGGCAAGAAGCAGTGTCGTCACTTGGTAGAGCAGGAAATTCGGTGCCACAATCAGCGCAGGCCGCCATACCATTCGTTCGAATGAACGATATTGCCAAATTATATTTTGGTGCTCAATGGGTCAATAATTAGTCGTTTTATAGCTTTTAATTCTTCTAAATTTGCATAGTTTTTTTTTCAAAATTCACATTTTTTAATGGGTTTCGAGGTGCCTTTTTTACTATTGTGCTGAAAATTGTGATTGAAACTGTATCATTGTATAAAAGATTTTTATTGCTTATTTAAGATGAACCCTCTCGCAGAGAATTTATCAAACTCAACAAACAAACTAGAATTGTCGATTGACAAAATAAACTTCTTTTTAGAAAGATCGATTTCAAAATGGTTCCCAAGATTATCGAATTGTTCAGATGTTTCGAGACTCCATGCAATTGAATCAAAAGACGATACAATGTTTGGGATATCGGGCCACAATCGATTGTATTGAAACTTCGATGGTTTTCCACTGCATAGTGATTTCTGAAAAATGGAAACGATACAGAAGAAGAAACTCCAGTTAGAAAAAAAAATTGTAGGATATTACAGTAATCATTTTATTTTCCAATGTTTTCCTACTTTCTCATTTTTTAATGTTCTCCCACAGTAATCCTTTTCATTTTTCGAATACTGTACCCTACCGTACTTCTTTCCAATCCCAATATTTTTCCTCACAGTATTCTCATTTTTGAAAATTTTGCCCTACAGTAATCCTCTCTGATCTGACGTAAATTACACTTACTTTCAATAGCTCAACGATGCCCTCATCATTGAGAAGTGTCGTTTTGTTAATAATTTCGTCTCCTTCTAATTCCATAGATTGATTAAGAGTCAACATTAGATTACTGCGGATCTTCTTTGCAGTTTTCATTTGTTCCAAACTTCCAATTTCAGACGGATCATTCACATTCTTAACTGTTATTGAGACATTCAAGCTATCTAATCCAGGCTTTGCAAACTGTACGATTCGTTTCGTCATTTCTTCAGAAGAATCCAGAAATATCGATAAATTTCTGACATTTAAAGTTTTCTCTGGAAGATTCGGAATAATTCTTTGCGGTTCATTATCTTCCTCATGGAAATTGAGTCTTCCGATGAACGAAAAATTCAACGAATCAATTTCGTTATTTTGAGATTTCATCATCTTCTGGAGACTTCGCCAAGCAACAATTTGAAAATTTTCGCTCATTGAAAAACTGGCGAATGGGAGTAGATTTTTGGATCTAAAGGATATAATTTAAGAGTTATTAGGTTTTTTTGAACCTTCGAATTTCTGTATTTCCATCCGAGTACCCAAAATAATCTTCATATTCTTCATCGTATCGGATTATGATATTTTGAAAGAAAAGTTTTTCTTGAACAGGAACTTTAAGGTTTATGAATACTCACACTTCGACTTGCCATAAAATTAATTTCCCGAATCGGTTTGGACACTAGATCAACAAACAATTTGTCACTCCAAGAACATTGTCGCAAACTTAATCTGAAATGAATAATCAAATAAAAACTACCGTAACGCTTGTAATGGAAGAACCGCACACTGTAAAGTTTGAGCTTAATTATCTTGGTTTCCATAGAAGATATCAAAATTTTGTCAACTGACAAAACACTTCTCATATTATGATAATCAATTTATCAGTTGACATCCATTTGATATCTTTTGACAAGAATAGAGAAAAATTGACTCAAAGTTGAAAGTTAGAGGACCATTCTATTGCAGGTTTCATGGCATGTCTCAAAAACTAACTTGTCGATTCTACTCAATGGTTCCAAAATAATTCGTTTGACATCTTCTGGAAGATTTGACCAGCAGGCAGACATACATATAAAAGAAAGAGAAATGAATCAATGTCAAACTATGATTTCTCTTATCAAAAATTTCACACATGCATGTGAGTCATTAGATAAATAATGACTTGAGAAGAAGAATTTATAAAACTTTATTCACAAAAAACTTTAAAGAATAACTCCAACAACATCTTGACGACCATTACAAAATTCTAAGAATATATTTACATGTTTTTCGAGGATTGATACCAGAAAATATTGGCAACCTGGAAGCATTTCGTAATCAAATGTTTTGAATCTTTCAGCTATTTCCGGAGACCATGGGATGGAGTTGAAGTGTTTAAGGACGCCTTGGGGGTTTTTCCCTCCTCGAAACACTCGAAACTTTTGCGGGTTTCCTGTCTCGATACTTTTCTGAAAAATTAGAGATTTTTGAGGTGTTCCCTCCTCAAAATTCAAGCTCAATATGAGCTGGTATATGAAAATCGGAGCTGTGGGAAAGGAGCAACAACTACAGTATACAAAAATGTTTTTTGAAGATTTTTTCTCGCTGTTTTTCCTGATCTCCAATCAAATGTTTTTTTGAAAAAGCGAGAAAATAAATCCAGAAAATAAAAATATTTTTAGATTACGGTAGTTGTCGTTGTGAGACATACGACCACGGTCAACCGTCTTTCTCTTCCACAGCTTCAATGTTTGTACCACGAAACGTTAATGGATTACTGTAGGTGTTCAGTTGTTTCAATTTCCGCGTGAACTTTTATTGTCCTAGAAAGTACCCAGCCGCCCCACGTATCTCAGGTGTCACATCGACTGAAACCCGACGAATTCTGTATTCACCAAGTGTATTTTTCATCGTTTTTGGCAAGAATCGTTTGTGATAAAAGCGATGGAAAACAAGGAGGTCGGGATTATCGAAAACTGAGAATTTTCTAATGATTCAAAATATTTCTAGAGCTCTCTCAAAACGATTACCCAGTGTCTGGATGCGACAGAAACGGCGATAGAAGCAATTCGTGAAGGAGACATTTACCGTCGTGAAACTTCTTTGGAACTTCGCGGTATTCAGCTTTTGAGTCATGAAAATCTGGGAAAACTGAAGTCGATGCTGGCAGAACTGGAGGAGCAAATTGATAGAGAGCGGGTTGGAAATACGAAATGGATGGAAAGACGAGTGGAACAGGCAAGAGCAGTGGCTGATGCGGCTGTAAGTCAGATGACATCTGGATACTTGGATACACAGTTTCTTTCAGTTGAACTCAACATTGATGGTTAAGGATGTGCAAACTCTGGAGAAGAAAGTGAACATTCTGAAGGATTCCATTATCCAGATGAACAAATCCTATAGAAACTACTCGGCTAATTTGGATATGAAGGATTTGAAGGAACAAGTGATTGAAATGGTTCAACGTATTGAGAGAATGGAGAGGGAAGCGTTGGATGGATATCCGACTGATGAACCATCTGTATGTTGTCATTTTACTGAAATGTTCTAGACTTTTGAAACTTCCAGATGGAACGTGTTTTCCGTGGTGCAATCGAAGGGCTCTACGGACTGCAATCATCGAATCCAAAAGTGATGCAAGAGGCGAAAAAGTTGGCTCAAGAGTTGAGTGTTTTCCGTGACGCGGCAGCTAACAAGGTACTAATACACTATTTTCAAAATTAAAAATTTCAATCTCAAAATTAACGAATTCCAGAATTTCTATGCGATGATCTCTTCGAAAACCGGCAAATCGTCGGCCGAATCCTTGTCAGCGAGCTCTTCGGAAGCTCAATTCACTTCAGATGCAAGTGGATCTTCTTCTTCTTCTTCTTACTATCAATCTACCAATACTCCTTCCACTTCCTCTACTCTTTTTTCCAGTAAAAAATAAGGCGATTCAGATAAATCAGATTCTTTAAATATTGTGAATGAAGTGTGTTTTGTATGATATTGTTTTTTTTTCAATTTAATTTCCCTTACAGTATATTACTCTGATCTAGTTTTTTCGAGGATGGGCGGAGCTTAGATCCGGTAGCAAAATCCTTATTTTTCGAAGTTGTTTTCTGGTTTTTTATTCGATTTTGAATTTTTATTTTGTAGAAAAATCCGCAAAATCTCAAAAAGTCGCATAAAAACAAAGAAAATTATCAAAACATCGGAAAAATAAGGCGGATAATAGATCCGAGAATTACATGCTGGTTGAAGGATTTCGCTTTTATTCTGGTACAAAAAATCGAAGCTGTGGAAGAGGAAAACCACAGTAACCCAAAATTTTCGGTCCTTCTTTCTCAATTACTATTGCTTTTCGGCAATTCTGTGTTGAAAACACGCAAACAAGACAATTTCTCTAAAGCTGAAATGTTTTGGAAACGAACGAAATTTTAGAAAAAAGTACACAAGCAAAAAATGTTTGTAGGTCGGCCACATATCCGAATTTTTCATACCAGTATGATATCGAACCTAAGCTCCGCCCACCCTTAAATTTTCCGTCACAACTCGCATTGAAATTAGAAAATCCATAAAATTGAACTCACTTTCATCAGGTTCACAACAAAACATTGATCAAAATAAAGTGGATCAATACTGATATCGGATCCTTCTAATCCCATAACTTCCTCTTTTTTCATCGCTATTGTACACCACAATTTCTTCGCAGTTTTCACTTGAATCAGTTCTCCGAATTCCGTCGAAAGTCTATATGGATAACCAATTTGATCAACATGAAGACTTTGGATACATGGTTTCATTGAAAGAATTAATGGGTATACTGTCCTGTAGTTGTTTTTGCCAGTGATTTTCAATGATTTACATGAAATAGTATTTCCGGGAATAATAGGTGGAAAATTGAAATTTTGAGCTGAAATTCGGAACGCTAGTTGAGATGAAGGATTAAATTCAATTTAGACTCACGATTTTCGGCAACTTTGAATTCAAAAACTAGAGAATCTACAGTATTGTTTTGTTGATCTAGAATGTTCTTAAACTTTCTCCAGGCAGCTTCTTGACAATTGATATCGATTACTGTAGATTCAAGAATATCTTGTTTGGACCATCTGAACTTTTGGTTTTCAACAAAAAACATTTTTTTATGCAAAATTCAAAAAACTCACCTTACAATTTCAGTCTTGTTGTTCCAAAATGATTCATTTTCTCCATGACATCTGAAAATTTCTTTTCCATCTTCTCCAATTTTTATTTCGACTTCGTTCTGACTCCTTAACACAAACGTTATTTCAGATATCGGTTGACAATTTTCGGATATTTTTCTGAATCATCATTATTATTGGTAGGTCGAATTGAAAAGAAATCAACCCAATTTTTGAAATAATGTCGCCAGAAGTGTTCATTTGAAAAGTGATATGTTGATAAGGAATTTCAAACAAAGTGATGTTTGCAAGATGAGTCATTAGGAAGGCCATAAAAATGCAACAAAAACGGGTTATGCAAAATTTCAGAACTAAGAAAATTTTCTGTAGTTACCTGAAAATGTTCCTAAAATTGAAAAAAATCAATCAAAAATATTCTCGAATACCTTAGACATCAATAAAAAGAAATCAAAAAAGTATTGCCCCGGACGGGATTCGAACCCGCGATCGGTTGCCCGAATGAGAACATAAGTCTCACGCCTTCGACCACTCGGCCACCGGGGCACATATTCTGGAAAATGTGCAATTGGGATAAAAGGGACCTATTTGGGCTAGAAAGGTGGAGAAAGGGGTAATCGAGTACGAGGAACACGATGAGAGTGATATCTGAAAAATTTGGATGA
Source organism: Caenorhabditis nigoni (assembly GCA_027920645.1). Classification (NCBI taxonomy): domain Eukaryota; kingdom Metazoa; phylum Nematoda; class Chromadorea; order Rhabditida; family Rhabditidae; genus Caenorhabditis; species Caenorhabditis nigoni. The sequence goes on from CP115864.1 coordinate 6,632,881, forward strand.
TCATAAGTTGTGAAAACCGCATAAGCCGCACACGTTTCTTATCGTAGCCTAGTTATGCTCTGAACACACGATTACATTGCGACTGAATCAAACACCAGAGCGAATAAAAATGATTTAATTTTTTTCTTTAGAAAAGGAATGCACTAGAACATATCTTAATAGTTCATCTCATCATCATAAAACTAAGTCGTAATTACATGAACGCATGTATCAGATAAGATCGATGAGGCATAGCGGCTCTGCAAAGAATGGACTTTGTTTTTTATTTGTCACCGAAGGAGTAATGTACCAGTTCTGGTACAAAAGAAACACGGAATAAAACCTGAAATTTGTGGATCACTTTGGCTTTTTTCGAATCTGATGACTTATAAACTTTTGCGCGCTAAAATTTTCTGAATACCGTCTAGTCAGCCCGCTAAAAATTGTCAAAAAAGTTTTTAAATACTTTAGACATCAAGAAAAAGAAAGCAAAAAGATATTGCCCCGGACGGGATTCGAACCCGCGATCGGTTGCCCGAATGAGAACATAAGTCTCACGCCTTCGACCACTCGGCCACCGGGGCACATATTCTGAAAAATGTGCAACTGGGATAAAAGGGACCTTTTTGGGGTAAAGAGGGGAGTTTCCGGGGTAATCGAGTACGAGGAACACGATGAGAACAATATTATCAAAATATCCGCTCATCTCGCTTCATTGAACCTGTGCAAAATGTTGTCATTTTCGAAAAAGGATATATATTTTTGTTTAGTACACTCTGAAAATTTCAGGCGAATCGAAACATTTCGGACTACTCTTTTTATTTTCACAGAAAGCAAAAAAACGACAAAAGAAGAAAATCCTAGGCTGGGGTCGAACCAAAAACATTCGGTGTAATTGCTGACACCGTATACCACTCAGCCACCCATGCACTTCGGAAATCAAAAAGAGAATGTAATTATAACATGGGGCACGCGTAAAAAATTCAAAAAATTTAAATTATTTTGGGAAATTTAGCGAAAGAAAATTTCACGTTTTGGAAAAGAACACTTTTTTTAAGTGAAAAAATGGAGCAAAGAGATAAGAATCGCCCAGAATTTTTTGCATATAAGGGAAGAGAAAAACAGTGAGAATCGTCAGTTCCCGAATGGGAACTGGTATCCAGCTGGAAGGAGCTGGAGCTCTGGGATCCGGAGCTCTGGGAGCTGGTACTCTGGGACCTGGGTCCTGGAGCTGTTGGAACTGGAGCTATTGGCGGAACCGGAGCTTGTGGAGGTGGAATCGAAGATGGTCGAGAGGGGAATCGGAGGATCGGAGCTGGTGGAGGTGGAATCGGAGCTGGTGGAGGTGGAATCGGAGGATCGGAGCTGGTGGAGGTGGAATCGAAGGATCGGAGCTTGTGGAGGTGGAATCGGAGGATCGGAGCTTGTGGAGGTGGAATCGGAGCTGGTGGAGGTGGAATCGGAGGATCGGAGCTGGTGGAGGTGGAATCGAAGGATCGGAGCTTGTGGAGGTGGAATCGGAGGATCGAAGCTTGTGGAGATGGAATCGGAGCTGGTGGAGGTGGAATCGGAGGATCGGAGCTGGTGGAGGTGGAATCGCAGGATCGGAGCTGGTGGAGGTGGAATCGGTGGATCGGAGCTGGTGGAGGTGGAATCGGAGCTGGTGGAGGTGGAATCGCAGGATCGGAGCTGGTGGAGGTGGAATCGGAGGATCGGAGCTGGTGGAGGTGGAATCGGAGCTGGTGGAGGTGGAATCGGAGGATCGGAGCTGGTGGATGTGGAATCGGAGGATCGGAGCTTGTGGATGTGGAATCGGAGGATCGGAGCTTGTGGAGGTGGAATCGGAGCTGGTGGAGGTGGAATCGGAGGATCGGAGCTGGTGGAGGTGGAATCGGAGGATCGGAGCTGGTGGAGGTGGAATCAGAGCTGGTGGAGGTGGAATCCGAGGATCGGAGCTGGTGGAGGTGGAATCGGAGCTGGTGGAGGTGGAATCGAATATGGTCGAGGTGGAATCGGAGGATCGGAGCTGGTGGAGGTGGAATCGGAGGATCGGAGCTGGTGGAGGTGGAATCGGAGGATCGGAGCTTGTGGAGGTGGTATCAAAGATGGTCAAGGTGGAATCGGAGGATCGAAGCTGGTGGATGAAGATGACGATGGAAGAAATGATTAGAAGATAAACGGATTCTGAAACTGTAAATTTCATATCAAGGATTCCATTTATTGATTATTGAATTTTTCATAGAATAGTAGCTTTTCGTATTTTTTTAATTGAATAGAAATGCAACAATTGAAATAAGAATAAACAATCATTTCTCTCCAGATTGCGTATTGTCCAATTTCAATTCTCCTTCAGCGCTTGTCGTGGGAGCTTGAGGGGATGTTAATTTGGATGGAGTGGCGGATCCAGGTGCTTTTTTGTATGTCGACAACGGTTTTCGAGTTGACGCATTTTGGGTTGCCGTAGAGAGACGAACGTCGGCTTTGCTTGGACGAGGACGAATTTTCTAGAACAAAGATTCCAATTTTATACAGGTTATAAAAAACTGCGAGGTCACTTCCATATTCCAAATAGTATTATCACTTCAACTTACACTGATCTTTTTCTGCAATACACTTGGTCCATCATCTGGTCCCACCCACGTCTTCTGAGTTGGCTCCTCTTGATACCAGCTCCTTTGTGTTGGTTCTGGGGACAACGATTTTGGCTTTTCCTCCTTTTTCTCTTCCTTCTTTTCTTCTTTCTCCTCTTTTTCTTCCCTTTCCTCCGCCAATTTCTTATCCAGAACTTTTTTGACAGCCGCTTCAAAATCTTCCTGTTTTAGGAATTTCGATCTCAATTCTCCGGCAGCGCCACCATCATCTTTTGAAGAGTTCTCCGGATTACGGTATGCTCCTCTATCGGATTTTTCATCATCCGTAGAGATAATTCCCATTGCTGCACTTTTTGCAATATTCGGGAATTCGTTGATAGGTCGATGCGTCTGAAGGGCTGTCGTCGAATCTCGAGCACTCGGAAGGACTGAATTCAGGAGATTCGCAAATTGTGGATCGTCAGCCATCGCTTCATGAACTCGCGACATTTTCACAGGAACAGCCGACCCATGCATTGGATTTGCGTTCTCACGAACCACTTCTTGCTGGAAATGGGAATCAAAAATCCAGAATTCCAGCTTAGATCTTACCAAATTAGTAGGAAGACGAACTTTCATGTCAACCAGTTTCGGTGGTTTATCATAGAAATCATTGATATAACTCAACGAAACCATCATATTTCTTTCAATTAGTGCATTCATTTCAAAGTCATCGTCATCCATTCCAAACGGATTCAGCATCACGAAAGCTGTCTGAAAATCGAAAAAAAAGGTTTTCCAATTTTCAGATTAATATTCACTTTTAACCATCCCACAAACACAATAAATTCAATGACCGCATAAACTGGAAGATAAAAATCAATGACTCCTTCCCATGATTTATGATCCGAGTGAATGGTTTGTGCAGAGAAGCAAGTGATCACAAAATAACAAATAGTACAAATATGGACGGATTGTACATAGACCAGCGGTACAGTAATACAATCATGGGAGAGAATTTCGTGAAGTTGTTGACGATAGGCTAGCACAGTTTGGTTGAGTTCAATATAATGGAGTTCGTCCAGAAGACACTTCTTTTTAGCGGAACGAAGATAGTCAAGAATCCATTCAATTGGTACCCATGGTCGCATTTCTTTCTGGAAGATTCGAAAATTTATTATAATTGAAACAATGTAGATTATTCAATTCCAGACATACTGTATCCCAAAATTGGATCAAAATAATTTATATCAAAATAATTTATACATTAAAGGATTATTCTAGTATACTGCTTCAAAAATCGTAGCTGTGGAATAGAAACGCGGCTTGTCGTGTCCGTAGGTACCTCAACTACAACTACAGTAACCTAAAAATATTTTATTTTCAGGATTTCCTTATTCGTTTTTCAGTCAATTTTTTTCACTATAAAAAATTAGCCAAAAAAATGACAACATTAGTGAAGTAGGAGAAACGAAATCCTAAAATGAAAACTGTTTTTTAGGTTACTATAGTTTTAGAATCTTTGACCACGGCCACCGGCGTTTTTCTTCCACAGCTCCGATTTTTAGATAAATATCTGGTTATTCTAAAGAAAACTTTCAAAAACTCACACTAGAAGTTTTCAACTTGGTCAGCTCTTCTTGTGTCAACAAGGTCGGTGTCATAGATTTCACCGACGGAAACCGTTTCTTAATTCTCACAGAAACGTCCCGAAATACCAGAACATATGATAACCAAAGATATCTCATGATGTTCTGTCGGAACAGTCGATCTTCTTGTTCGTACTTTTTTCCACGGGCTCTCAGAAAAGCAGTCAGTTGAAGAGCACAAGTATCTGGCCAAGGAATTGTCATAAAGATGCTCCACCAACGAGTCGATACATAGGTTACAAAGAATCCAATCGCAAATGTCATCATAGTTCGACATTTTCCGGAGATCTTCAAATAGTTATATTGAGACAGATCACAAGGATCGTCTCACCTCTCTACACCTATGAACAATGTGCTCATAGGTCTCCGCAGCATTTGAACCAAGAATAAAGAACTCGTAAGCATTCCGAATATTAACAAAAACGAACAACCAAACGATCAGCTCCATATGAATTGATTTCCAGACACTTCCCTTCCATCGAAACAGTAGTTTGAAAAAGGTCCATGTGTTGGCTGTAGCCACATCTCGCATGTACCCACAAGTCATATTTGATTGGAGGTTACTGTAAAACTGTCAAGTACGGTACTTGACGACTGTTTGTGACTAGGTAACCACGTATCACTTGGTGCTGAAACTGTCATCTGAATATATATGTCAAGGTCACGTTGATAAATTTTTAGAAAAAGATTTTGTATAAAATTTATGAAAGGCTCTGTTTCCTAGAAGGATCCGATTCGGAAATCTTTTTCGTATCATCCGAAATCCTGAATGTTTGAATTTTTCGAATTTCCAAATATCTGAATTCCAATTTTCTGATCTTTTCAAAAGCTTAAATTCTAAATCTCCAAGTTTCTGAATTTCTGAGACATTTTTTATTGTCGAACTTCTAACTTTCGAGTTTCCGAGTTTTAAAGTTTTAAAGTTTCCGAAATACCTGAATTTTTAATTTTTTTTAAAGTTTTCAATTCTCAAGATTTCAAAATCCGTTTGAATATTTTTTCGTTGAGCAAAATAGTTAGATTGATCTAAAAACATTCGGAACCCTCACTGATATATTGCATCCCAAACACTCGTTGCTTGCTCCTTTTCCGAAATGTTCGAATGCATAAAAAGAGGGCATGAACTATATGCGCATAAAAGACATTAAACTGATGGTTGATGAGTTGAATGACTCCCGTGACGATCATACGGGCGGCTCACACATCTGCCTACGGTATGTGGCGGGCGGACCAAATGTCAATATGTAAATGGGTCTTGAGAAAAAAAAGGAAAAAAGAAAAGTTTATTGACAAAAGTTTGTGAGACTGGAAGAATATACAATTTTGTGAAAGCTGTTAAAGGAATCTAACGAAATGACTAGAAACGATTTAGATAATATCATCGGGATGTGTTCGGTCACAGGAACGAAATGTTGAAAAAGAATCGGAAGAAAAATAGTTTATGTTCTAGGAGGAAACTGGGGAAAAAGTGGCAATGTTGGCGGAGGTGGTGGTGGAGAATTGAGAAGATCAGAGAGGATGGATTCCAGTGGAGTCGTGCCAAGAAGACGTGAGAAGAAGAGTCGAGAGATCGGAAGATGTCGGGTGGATTTCAGTACTTCAAGACATTCGCATAGGTTTAGGTATCTCTGTAAGTCATAAGTATTTAAAATTTTGATCAATTAAATTTTCTGAAAATTCGGTTGACGTTCAATTCAAAATTTGAGCTAAATTATCTCGGTTCTTTCAGAAGATAGCTAAAACCAGTCAACTGATAAAATAACGGTGATATCATGATAAACAATTTATCAATTAAAAATGTTATGATATCAATTGACGGTGCCGAGATAATTGAGCTTAACGTAGGTTCGACTTCTATTAGGTTATGTAATCCTGACCTCATTCCTCTTGTTCATTTTGCAATATTCGTCTATTGCTGATGTTAACTTCTCGACAATTTCCTCAATTTTGGGCTTCTCCTCCAATGGCTCCTCATCTGAAAACGTATATTTTATTTCAACAATTCAGAAGTCATTTGGCGGTGTCGACGAAAAAAAAGAAGAAGAAGAACGGCGTTATCTATTTCGGAAACGACTAAAAGAGAGCGTATAAATTTCGGAGAGAATTGAAGTGCGAATGGCAGATGACATGTCGGCTGGGATTATGGAAATGGAGAAGAGAATCATCGAAAAAGAGCAAGATCCAGAAGCTCTAATCCCCTCTTGGATTGCCCCACCTCATCAAGGAACGGGGAGGTATACGGTAGGTCACTTTGAAAGAATAGGAAAGCATCGGGAACTACTGTAACTCACCACAACTGAAAAGAAGAACGGCACGAAGAGATTGAATTTCAACGGGGTCCAGATGATAGTCACGTAGTTTGTCAAGTTTGGACTGGAAAAGAAGAGTTAACAGAATTACTATCCAAGAGCTAACCTGAAATCCAAGAAAAGAGAGCTCATCAAGCAGACTTCCAACCTCAATGATCTTCTCGTCACTCTTCTCATCTTCCGATTTCGAACCAGGAGATGAAGAAGATCCACTGCTACTTTCACCGGATGTCAAATGAGTTGCCAGATTGATTCCAAAATTTGAATGAGCCAAAGCGAAAACGAAGATTGGCGTCCAACTGTGACGGAGAAGTGTCAATTGGTCAGATTTTGGCAAATTGTTCATGCTGGTACGGGCCCAGTGAACAGTGGTAAAAATAGTTTGAGCAGCGAATTCGAAGATTGACTCTGAAGTTTGGAGTTTGGGAAATATACCTTTTTAATAGAGCCAACCCGAACTTTGAGCTCAATTATAGTGGTGTATTTTTGATTATGCTTTCTCAAGTTCCAGAACTAAAATTTACTGTAAACACTCAAATACAATGCCATCCAAATCGTCAACTTCGAACTAATTTATCTCGGTTCCTATGAGATATATCAAAATTTGGTCAACTGATAAAATGTTTATCTTGATTTTAAAAATATTTTGCTAGTTGATTACTTTTTGATATCTTTTACGGGAACCGAGATAAGTTAGCTCAAAGTTGACAGTTAGGTTGACATTCTATTAGAGTTTTTACACTAAATGTTAGTTCTAGAACTTGAGATAGCATTGGGTCATATTCAGAAATACACCACTCAAATTAGATTACGGGATCTAGTTCACAAGTTGTGAACTTCATGAACTAATTGATTCCAGAAAATAATACAGCTGCGAATGTAGATGGACGCATTCCAAATTCAAAAATTACTAACCTTTAGCGGACGGCTTGGCGAATTGTGCAGCCGCAGTCATCAACGGAGTAAATGGAACTTGTAGAAATGGAAATGGTGTTCTCAAAAATGGATTTGGCGGGAAGAAATTGGGCATTTGAACCGGCAGACGACCTCGTTGAACTGCTGAAACTGCGGTCTGAGTCTCATTGGATCTTCGCCCTGTATCAGATGAAATCCACATGAGAACCACAAATAATGAATAATGGAAGAAGTTGAAATGTCTGATAGACCATCAATTTTAAACTTCTAAATTGCTAGGTCATCAGAATACAATCCAACTTCATACATCGTAGAACTTGTCATAAAAGGGCTTCTAAATTTAAAGAAATGAAAGAAAAATCTCTTCTCTAAAAAATAAGAGATAAATTTTCCCAATTCAGTTTCGAAGTACCGTATTTCCTCTAATAGAAGCCAGCCCAAACCGTTAACTTTGAGCTCAATTATCTCAATTCCTGTAAAAGATATCAAAAAAGTGACAACTGATAAAAGATTGGTGATATTATGATAAATAGTTTGTCAGTTGAATAAATTTTAAATCTTCAACAGGAATCGAGATAATCGAGCTCAAAGTTTACTGTTTTGGTTGGCTTTCAAATACGGTAGTTGGAAATTAAATTTTCTTGCCCTTCTATTACAGGTTTTACGACGATCTATCCATCACTCACCTTCTTTTCTCATTCCCATTCGAATGCATTTTGTCAGTCGACAGTATTGACATTGATTACGGTGTTGAACGTCAATCGCACAGTTTTTTGTAGCTCGACACGTGTACGAGAGAGAACGACGAATCGATCTGTGGATTTGAGATTTTGGAAAAAGGAGAAAAATGTGGTTATTTCGATACTTATTTTTGTCGCGCTTTCCCCGTTCAACAAACAGTAAGAGGAACGATGTCTAGTTAGTTTTCGATTAAGATTTCGATTTATTTAAGATGGGTTTTCAGCAAAACTTCTCCTCCTCTTTCTTGTCTTGTGTGCCACTCAATTGCAGACTTCTGTTCATGGGTATCACTTTTGAAACTGATAGAATTGTTTCCCAAGTTTTCAGACAAAAATCACGTCTTCCTGGACTCGAGACAAACCGCGGAAAACCGTATCATGGAGTACGACAACCGGAAAGACGAATGGATGAAATACCCGAGTACGATAGAGAAAAAGGAGTGTGAGTTGTCTCAAAGAAAGATTTTGATTTTAAAGAAATATTTCAGATTTGCGCGCAATAAAAGAGCTGCTCCTCCAACTCCACCTACTAAGACAGCCGGTAATACAACAGCAGGACCCGTAAATGGAACTCATATGGCTCTGGTTGAGAAGAGAGTGTAAGTTGAATTTGAAGAAAAAATGAATTTCAAAAATCTAAATTATTTTCAGAAAAGGATTCGTGACAGTTTACGGAGGTCTGACCGGAGCCCTTATCTTCCTCTGCTTTGCCAACATTGGGCTCTTCATTTGGCTCTCGATCACCCTCAAGAAGCTCAAAAAACCTTAGTGAACTCGTGTTTACCTTTTAAAAAAACTCTTGCATCCCTCACAACTGAATTGTCCATAATGTTTTCCACTTGATTTATCACCACACACAACACAATCCGTCACATCTTGACTCGGGTCTGGCATTGAGCCGGATGTCGCTTCGTGAACCTGAAATTGAGATTACTGTAGCTCTTTTCAAGGTGTCACATGAATCATGAATGCTTTTTCGCAGCAGAACACATACAATTATTGAAATTTCGGTGTCTTTTGGAAAAACAAAGAAAATGACAGGTTTTCGAATGATGACACGGATCAAATCCGACAAGGGAACATGTGCTTTTACCCCCTGCTGAGAGCCACAAGGATCTGTGAAAAGGCACCGACAGGGTGGAAGCCCTTCTCCCCTCATCCTCTTCTCATCATTTTATGATCATTATCTCGTCGAAATTATTCGTCCCCTTCCTCGCGCCAAAATGCGAAGGCGTCGATTTAGAGAGGCATCACCACCGAGAGGTTTTATTAACATTTAACGATGGATCTTGCGGCTCTTCGAAAATGAATTATATATTTTCGGGAGGTTGAAAAAAAAGACGAAATCTATAAAGTTGGCAGGAGCAAAGAGTATTTTCGGGAGTCATCATCAGGCGATATAAAAAAGTTCGATGGGGTTTAGTAGGCAAGAATAGGAAGATGAACAGATGGAGAAATGATTCTTTAAAATTTCGAACGACAGAATTTTAACCTACCAAAACCATAGAAAACAGTATGGTAGCAAAACCGAGAATCATGGAATTCGCCAATCACAGTCTGAATTTAGAAATCTTGGTTTTCAGAAAGCTATAGCTTTCAGTTCTAAACTTATAAAAAGAAAATATGGTATCATCATGAAACTTTCATGGGTCACCTGGAAAATTTCGAACCAAAAGGCTTAATGAATACAGGATGACGGACTGATAAAAACGGATATATCTTTAGACGTAAGTATCTAGGAAGCTGGAAAATTGGTAGAAATGTAATTTGAGTTTGATTCAAAGTTACTGAAATTTTCAAACCGATTCCTCAAGTCTAGGTTTTGTTATGTCCAAAGAGGAAATTTTTAGATGAAGAAATTTTGACAAGCGATAACTCATCTCAAAGTTGATAAAATACTTTGAAACTTGATTAGTTCATTGATGAATTATTTGAATTTGCGCACTCCATATTTGAGCCTAGTACAACGCTTTACTCAAATGTTATGCCAGAGTACAACCTTTAGACCGGGTAATTATGCACCGCCCTGTATTTATGTCAAACCAAAAATGTGGTTCCCGGGTTTGAAAGTTCGACTCGAAATTCAGGTCAATTCAAAAATTATAGGCTTTATAATTTTCTTATAGGAAGGAAAGGAAAAATATAAACAATTTTTGGATAGAATCCAATACAACAAAGTGGAAAACCGTTTCCTCACATCTGGTAGTCGATTTTCTGGAAGTCTGAGAACTATTTTCTATAGTCTAATAAACTTTTCTAGTCCACATTTCATCTACTCATCACAAAATGTTCAGAATTTCAGAAAAATAGTTTCCCACTTCCCTGCATTCGATTGACCTTAAACCCATATTATTCTTGTTACCTTGAAAAAACCGTAAAATTGAATTCTAATTCTTAAGAAGGCCTAACACTTTTGAAGATCCTAGAAGTCAAATGGGCCTACGGAGTTATCTTGGGTTGATTGAAAGGTAATGGAAGAAGCTGATCATATTAGACGCAATATCATAATTATACAATAATCTTGAATTTAATATATTCAGATAGAAATACATTTCGAAGACCTATTTACTCAATTTCAGAAAGTATTCGTCTGTTTGAACTACCTCAACAATTCATAGTCTAACTTCAACCCACCTCTTTCTTCATACTCGCAGCCAATACCTGATGCCATCCATTACTATCCAAGGATGGTGGTCTCCACGGAAACGATCCCATGGTCGCAGCCGCGGCAGCAGCAGCCAACCACGGGAAATTCGGAATCGGAAGCATCATATCTCAACAGAATCAGCTGAGAGTGTCTGACTCGAAATGTTGCGATATACGGATGTGCCGATGGTCTCCTCGAAGACGAATTGTGCCCGTGAGGGGGGTTGGGCAGATGGGTTCAAGAGATAGAAACCCCGTTTTAAAGGAGCACGCACCCGCCAATTGGAAGAAGAAGTCAAAGGGGCGGAGACTACGGTAGTCTTGAGAAGTGGAGCCAAGAGGGGAGCCAGCGGAGCAGATGCTCTACTTCTCGGCTCGTAAAAACTGAGAAAGAGGGATTCTCACAGGGGGGCGCCCGTTCCAATGTGTCGAGATGGTTACCCGATAACCAATGTGCATTTATCATATTGCCGGATGGGTACGTTAAATGGATCGGCGATGACTTTTTGAAACGACTACTACTTCTCGATTAGCACCCAATTTGTGTGGGTTCCATGCGCTTTTTCGGGGTCTCCGAGGAGCCATTCTTGAGTTTAGCAGATTTTTGGGATGGTTCAAAGTATTGAAAGTATTGAATAGGTTTAAAGGTTTCAGGGGATTTAGTCGAAGATCATCACGGTTGGTTTTGATTTCCGAGGTAGTTGAGTTCGGTTGTTTTGCTGATATTTTTCAAAGATAATTGTGATTCAAGAAAAAGTTTCAGGTTATTATTTCGCATGGGTCTTCTAGAAGGATGGGAAACCAAAATACTATTTTCCAAACTTTCCCTACAGTAATAGAATTTAGAAGTCCCTTTTTACAGTAATCCGTTTTGCTTTGGTAATATCATTTAAAAAATTTCGTTCTCAAAAAAACTTTATGTATAAAATTTTCTCATGCAGTAATCCATTTTTGAATATATTTTCCCTACAGTAATCCTCTTTCTTTTTCAAATGTTTCCCCCTACAGTAATCCTTTAATTTGAAATTTTACACCTGCAGTAATCCTTTCAGTTTTCAGATATTTTATGCAAAATGCACCTTGTCATTTTCGAGTATTTTTCTACAGTAATTATTTTTCCTTTACAGTTTTTTCTCTACAGTAATCCTTTTCATTTTAAAAAACTTCCCACTACAGTAACCCAACTACGGTAGTTAGATCTCCCATCATAACCTCGTTACTCTTTTTGTGCTCTTAATTTTTCCAGACGAATAATATATTTTCCTTTGTGCATTGTGGGATCTACCGTATCCCCAACAACTCAACTCGATTATGAGATCTTCTGCTTTCTGAATTTTGGCTCAAGTGGGCGCCCTTTATTGGCGCCACCACTTGAGCCAGATCCTCCTCAACACCTAATTGCACCACCCTACTACCTAATACGATTTCCAGAAGAGAGAGAGGGAAATGAGCAAAATCTATTTATGTGAATATGAACAATTTTCCGGAAGCATTGTAAAGATGGGCAGAAAAACGAAAGAGAGAGAGAAAGAAGATTGAAACCCGTTAACGTGAGGGGTTTTTTTGATGGGGGAGAAGAAGAAGAAAGTGGTAAGAAAGGGTTACTGGTAACTAGTCAGAACAGGGATTTCTAGATTATTATTATGGTTTTTTTTTAAAGATAGGATTTTTTATCATTGGGCTCGAGCAGAATCTGGATGGGAAATTTTTGGGGTTTGGATGGAAACTGGGGACTAGAATATCACAAAAATTAGAAAACAGAAGGAAAAACAAACAGAACAACATTATTAACTCTAGAAAGATGATAAAATTGAAAATGGGGTGCATTGGTGGGAATGAGAATGAAAAGAATGATTGACCGGTTACAACAAGAACCATAAGATGATAATTGAGATAAAGGATGGGAGGATAATCGAGGAGGCGGATGGCTCATCGAGAAGCTTCTTGTACTCGTTCATTTTCTCCGCGGGGGTTCGGACAGATGGTGTCGGGAGAGGGCGAGCTTCGGCACGAGGTCGAGGTGTGTACATCACGACTTCTTTCACGTCTTCTTCGGGGACCTGGAAATTGAAGTTTTTTTTTCGAAATTTTGAACGTTTTTGGTTTTTTATGTGATTGTTTGACGCTAAAAAAAGGGGCGGAGCCTAAAAAGCCAAATACTTCTAAAATGTTTCGAAAAAATGTTTAGGCCGATTCAGCCTATTTTCAGGACATTTTTGAACTTTTTCAGCACAAAAATAGAAAGTCAATCATCTGTCTTTATTGAAAGGGAGATCCGTATCGATTTCAAGATTTTCATATGACGAGACTCTGAGTTTCTCAACTTCTTAGATTTTCAGAACCGAACTACCAAAATCTGGGAATCTTGAAATATCAGATTTTCTCTACTGCCGAATCTCTAATTGAAGATTTTTTTATAATAAAAATTTTGAAGCTTCACATTTGTCTTTTGAAACCTTATGAATCAAGAAAATTGGTACTAGCTTAAAACCTGTAACAGATGGGCTCCCCAACTTTAAGCCCATATACCTCGGTTCCCGTCAAAGATGTCAAAAATCTGTCAACTGATAAATTGTTTATCATGATATCGCAGTCATTCTATAAGTTGATATATATTTGATTTCTTGCATAGGAATTGAGATAAAAGTGCTCAAACTCGACAGTGTGGGGAGCCCTTCTATTACAGGTTTCACGGTACATCTCTCAATTATGAATCTAGATCCATTTGACAAGAACAGATCAAAAAATAATACGGATGTCTGTTCTATACTCACCTTCGCGATTTTCCTTGGAATCTCATATGGCAACTCAACGTCATCATCCTCATCATCAGATCTCGGTAAAGTGAATGCTAATTCAGTTGTTCTAGTCATTGGAGTACTAGTCGTAGTAGTGGTTGTAGTTGTTGTTGTGGACGATCCTTTAGTTGCTTTTCTAAAGTTTGCAGGCGGATAGATGATTGCCATGGAAGTTGTTGTATTCTCTTGAGTTGTAGTTGTTGGGGCGAGAGTCGTGGTAGTACTTGAAGACGACGATTTGGTAGCTTTCACAAAGTTCTTTGGTGGATATACGATTGCGCTAACTGAATCAATAGAAACCTGAGTTGGATTCAAGTCCAATGGTCTACGATGCGGTTTCCAGTTTCTGTAGTACGACTCATAGCTCTTCTTCTCAGTCTGTTCAGCGACCGGAGCAGCTCTTGGGGTAGTAGTTGTGGTTGGACGATGAGTTGTGGTAGTTGTTGTGGTTGGTGGAGTTGTAGTTGTAGTTGTGGTAGTTGTTGTAGTCGTTGTAGTTGAAGTAGTTGATGGAGTTGTCCGTGTAGTGGTGGTTGTGGTGGTTATTGGAGCTTCAGGAGCAGCTCGCCAATTTTGAATCTCCTCACCGAACTTTCTTCTGGACTCGTGTTGAGATTCCAAACGTCTCCTCTCCTCCAACCGTTGCCTTTCCAATTCAGCCCGTCGCTTCAGTTCTGCCTCTCGTTGCTGCTCAATTTCACGTCGTCTCTCTTCATACAGTCTCATTCTTTCTTCATAACTCAAAGTGGTTGTAGTGGTTGGTGGAGCTGTTGTGGTAGTTGTTGTAGTAGTGGAAGTGGTTGTTGGAGAGAGCACTGGATGTCTTCCAGGCATCGGTGGTGGTGGAGGTGGCTTCCAAGGATCGTTGGCGTTGAGAGGGTTCATGCGACGCCATGGAGGGAGGGCCCTACAAAGGTTACTGTAATTCTTGGACCCTAGAAAAAAAAACTTACGCCTCTTCTGGATTAATTTGTTTCGGCCCAACGGGCTTTCTCATATCCACCGCGTCTATTCTCTCGGCTACAGTACTCGTTGCGGGTGCACGCAACTCTTGGCTATCGTTTTCTTCATCCTCTCCGATGCTGTTGTCGTTTTCATTGAATTCTGTGTTAGCTTCAACTGTAAAATCATCGTAATCATCTTCTTCTTCATCACGCTTATCACGTATCCGATCGACTAGATCTATATTGCAGTAGTCGCCCTTGGTGCACCAACACTTCGTCTGCAATAACAATAAATCATAGAGAGAGTGTCAGGAGTCAGCTGTCTGTCTCTGGTCACACAAATGTACATAGATGGGTGCGAAAGGTGTGTGTATGCATGTTACACCAACATTTGATACCATACCGAAATATGTGCAAATATTATGTATTTGGGGGTGGACTGAAGGTTGACTATTCACCAAGCACCTGCTAATTGCTACGCTGTTAAATATGGGCATTGCAGTACGAAATGGTGTGGAAGTAACCAGAGACGCCTTCTCGATGGTTAATGTTTTTAATTGTATAAATTGGATGTTGATATTTAGAAAGTTGTTTTTAGAGTGCTTACCGTATTTGCTCTATAGAAGCCTTTCGAATGCGTTCCTCGATTCCTGTACCTCGATTCCTGTGAAAGATATCAAAAGTATGTCAACTGATGAATTCCTTAGCGTATTTATACATATATTTTTTTCAGATTACAAGGTTTTGATATCTTTTACAAGAATTGAGATAATTGGGGTCAAAGTTGACGCTTTGGGTGGGTTTCTATTAGAGGAAATACGGTAGCTATGAATATACGCTGAGTGTCTTAAGGCTAGAATTTCTACTGGATAATTGCAGGAAATTGATTTAGTTTAGTCTGTAAGTCTTTGATTTTGTCTTTCACGAATTTTATGAAGTTCCGATTTTTCGATACAGTGCGTCTTTATTTGAATAGATTACTGTACTTTTTTTGTTCCAACTTACAACATCTCGCTTTGCATCATATTGACAAACTCCTTGATCAGCCCGCACATTAACCATTGCACATGCAAATGTCTGCAGATCATTCTTCTTCACGACGGCACAAGCAGCTATCTGAAATTTACAGTAGTCATCGAACCCATTTTTTTCTATTTAGTTCAGTCTAGTTGCGTAACTTTATTCTTTCGTTTTTCTATCTCTCAAGATCTATTTGCAGTGTTCTTTTCTCTTTTCATCTTTTCGGGTGATGATGAGGGGAAAATCATATAAGAAAAAAGCCGAAAAGTGCACAGCGCCCAGCTGCTTTTCGCGCACTTTTCGTCAGTACACACATGAAACAAAAAAAGAGACACTCTTCTTCTTTTTTTTTCTTGGTTGCTCTTTCGATGGGATTGAATAGATCGGTCTATATCTGTCTTGGCTATAAAATTGACACCTGGGTGGTGGTACTGTGGTGGTGCCACACAGCTGCACTGGGTCTCGTGCCAGGAAATTAAATTCGATCTTCTCAGCGGATCGAAAATCACATGACCTATAATACTGAGAATTTCAATGGTTATTGAGCAGTTATATTCCTGAGTAATTGGAAGAGCCTGGTACATATCATTACAAAAGTTTTTATGGCACTTTTAATTAGACGAAAAATTTGTTTACGGGACAAGAGCGAAAACAGGTCGTAAAGGATTACGGTAGTTTTGAACTCTTGAACAATATTCAAAAGGAATATTCATCTCTATGATTTCCCAGACACTTGGAATCTCAATTTCCCATAGACAAGTGATTGAGCTTCTGATCTACAGAGTGAAATGGCAAATAGTGCTCATCCCGCCGAACACTGACTGATTCACACGCTGTAGTGATCACGAAAACAAGAAAGATTCCAAAACTCACATGAGTCGCATTACTGTACACTTGACACCAATCCTTGTGACACGGTATTCCTGCGTAGGCTCTGTTGCATTGGCAGCTGAAATAATATGACTTGATTTGTATTTTCCCCGACAAGAACGTTCTAACTTTTTCGGAAGGAAAGCAACAGATGTTTGAAAGGGGAAGAAGAAACTATCTCTGATCAATGGGCCATGTGTTAACAAATGGACTAACTGTTTGGCGCGGAATGGTACCAGACGGAGGCCTTTTTGGTGTCCTTCTTCCTATCTGTTCTGTTTGTTTTTAGAGAAAGAGTCCCGCCTGGGAGGAAGAAGGAGAAGAACTGATGTGCTCGGGAGCCCAATGAGAAACTCACCGGAACGCATGAAAAGCTTAGCCGAAATGTCAAACAGGGGCGACGGTTAGGTAGCGGGTCATCGAAGGAGACTGAGAACGCGCAAAAGCTTGGATTTCAATATTTTTGACCCAGAGAACCGTCCAATTATAATAATGATGATGCACAATTTCTAAAGCGCGGAAAGGCAAACACTATTTAAAAATAACTTTGAATAGATGAACATTCAAATAGATTTCAAAGTTCGCAAGATGACTCATCTAAAAAAAATCTGTAAGACATCCTAATCAGTTTCGAAATTCTTAGTGAGGTTTTTGACGGAAAGTTTCCGTTCAAAAAAATTTGACGGTCCAGTTCAAATTAGCAGACAAACACACATTAAAAACGCCGAATGTTTTGTCTAAAAGCCGAAATGACCTTCAGATCAATTTCACAACATCTCCTTCTAGACTTTCGCCAATGGGCGTCTTTCTCATTTTCGTCAACTCGCGACACATCGTCTAGATTGTAAAAGTGTCCGTTCAGACACCGTTACGCGATATATCTCATCCGTCTTGATTTATTTTCAACGTTCCGCGTTGTCGCGCGCACTTCGCGCATGGTTTTGTTGAGAGAATAGAAAGGTGTCTACTTGAAATTTTGTGCAAAAAATGAATTTGATATCATAGGCAATGGCGCCGGTGGTTTTATAGAAAGTGAAACGAAACTGATAAGAACTGCTACATGCGAACGGCTAGAAGAAGAAGAAAATGTTGCGAATGATTAAAGAGATTGCTAACAGTTTTTGACATAAGGCGGTTGTCGAGAATCTCATCATTGTTTAGTTGTGTGATAAGGAGCATGTAGGGCGTACATAAAGTTTTTTAAGAGAGGGCGGCATACTCTTTATGAACTAGGAATAGACTAGAAGAGAAAAGAAAAGAGTTTCAAAGTTAAAAGGACAAGCTGCAAGATGAACGGAAGGAAGTGTAGGAAGAAGAAAAGACTCTGAATTCCCTTCGTTATTAGGTTTTAGATGTGAACTTCAAGTTTTAGGAATATTTATTTTTCAAAGAACTGAAGGGTAAAAAAAGGATAATGTTACATACCTGATTTTTGATGGGGCAGAAAACGCGAGAACTGGTAGAAAGGCGATGAGAACGAAAATGGTATGAATTCGCATTAGAGAGCGCCTTCGATGACCAACGGCGGGTTGATCAGCACTTGAATACTGCCTTTGAGACAGTCCTCGATCTTCGTCGTCGTCACCGAGTCAGAAGACGACGACAGTGCTCCAATCGAATAGATTGTAGAAATAGACGCCAAAGTAGGAGGTGGGAGCGATGAGGACAAGAGGGAGATGGTTGATGTTGCCGCAGGAGGAAGATGGAATTGAGGGGCGGGGTCACAAACAAGGGCGGGAGAAAGAGAGGAACAGGGGACGGCTGTGGTGCTGGCGAGACGACGGATTGCTGAGCTTCGATTGATGATCCGTGATGATGTACTGGTGTCCAGGATTGTCATGCCAAAGGCGCTGAAATTATGAAGATTCGTTTTTTGTTGTGTGTGGGATAATGTATGTGGAGACAAGAGAAGTAATAGCGTAGGAGGAATGATTCAAATGATAGCGCTGCTTCTGACAAGAAAAGAGCTGAGTCACAAAACTGAAATGATGTTTCTTGATGGTTTTGTTATGACAGAAGAAATATGAAATACTTTAATCTGTTGCTCGGAGGAGAAAGTGCCTCTAGATGTTCTCCGAAAATCAGGGAACCAAGAATTTCATATAAGCTTCCGAATAATCTCGGAACTAATCTTTAAAAGTCAATGAAGTTTATATTTGACAGGAATTCTGGCTGTTCGTTTTTTGATGCTTTTTCGAATTTTCTAAAAACAGAAAACTTCAAAAACCAAAATCACAGAGATATATGCTCGTTTCTCATTTTTCTCTCCTCCGCCCCGGAGCCCGTTCAGTACACATAATTTCATTTGTTTCGTCGCCACCGACGCCTCGAAACACATTTTTGCATGTTGCCGATGAGCTAGGGCAACACAAAAAAGTGCTCGGGGATAGAGAACCACCAGGCGGCATGAATAAACATTAACGAAAACAAACGGGCGGTAAATATATACATCTCTTGGATATTTACGAAATCAACCAATCCCAGAATGTTAGAGAATTAGTGGTAGGGAAGGTCCCGCCTGGTCTTACTCTCTATTGAGCTATATTACGTTTTCATTCTCTATCTCACTATTACTATTTGTATATTTGGCAAGAGAGACTTTCTCTTTCGCGCACAAGAAGAAACCACGTTGAAATCTGACACCATCATCCCTATACCAAGCAATTTCATGGGATCCGCCGGGCACTAGCAAGACGTTCTTGAGATTTTGGTTTTCTTCAAATTCAACGGAAAGAACAAGAAATCAACTAAAAGGGCACACATGTCGCTAGTTATTTTTTGCGAAGTTTCTTTTTTTAACATCAGAAAACGAAAGCATAAAATAGTGTGTTGGCTGGTATCCCGCGGAGATGTTTCCTCCTCGTTGTAGGAGTCATTTGCATATCACTTTCTTTTCGATATATAACACATTATTTAATTCGATTGGGGAAGAATGGAAGTGGAAAGGAAAAATGGAAGAAAAAACCCCCTACAGGTCAGTTTTGCCATCATAAAAACAGGAGAAACGGGAAGAAGCGTAATGTCAACAAATAACAGTCAGACAGGTGAGAGAGGGTTAAAGTATGTCTGTGCATTTGACATTCAAGCTTATGTCGTTGAAGAATCTAGAAAACAAAACAAAAAAGAAGTTTGTGTTCTTTTGTCTAACATTAAGACTGGAAACGAACGGCTTTGATGAGTAAAAGTGAAATAAGCGGACTAAAAGAGTGATAGCAAATTTCCGGAAACATATTAACGTCGATTTCGATTAAAAAAGGCAATTTTCTAACTCCAAAGTTGAAAAATGGATAAAAAATAAAAATTAGTAGAGAAAAAACAAATAATTTTGATTACAGTAATCTCTTACCTACAGTAACCCATATTTACAGGTGGTATCGCAACGATAATTTCCGGAGTTTTTCGGAAAAATCTAATTTTAAAAAATTCGGAATTTCAAAATATTCAAAATATTTTAGAGTAGAAACCCAATTTTCCCTTTACAAAGCATTCAAAAATTGGTAAAAAATTGAAAAACTGACTCTGAAGACACAAAAAAATTACTAAAAGTAATTCCGCTCGAAACCCGCTAACAAATTTTTCGCATGCGCCTTTGACGTACCGCAGTCCGAAAATTTCTAAAACTTTGAAAGTTTTTGCATATGTTTTTGTCTATGTCAAGTGAAGAGAGTAAATATCTAGATCGCATCAGAATATCTTATCTTAACAAAATCTCCGACAAAATTAGAATACCTTTGAACTTTGCTCAACTCCAGCTTGATCAACTTTTCTTTTGGCACCGTGCCAAAAACCACATCACTCATCAGAAGACGTCTTTCACTCGTTTTGCTTGACATTAACGAGGCGAGGCGCGCTGAAAATTAACTACATATCTTGTGAATTTGTTGTCTCTGTACTTCTTCCTCCCCTCGAGAAAGTTGGATGCTTCTTTTTCTTATTTTCCTCCTCTCTTCTCGTTTTCTTGACTGACTGAGAGCCCCTTTTTCGTTGTGTATACCAACAATGGCCCAAATAATAACGTATGAATTGTGAGTCACAGTAACCACCACCAAAACTGGGCAAAGAATAAAAAATAAACCAAAACTCTTCTGATATTGCTTTTGTGTTGAGGAGGAGGGAGAGAGAACAATCGGATGTTATTGAGGTTACCTGAAAGTCCGAACAACTCGTCTCGATCGTACATTTCCTCGTCTTGACTATCAGATACCGGCGAGTTCGACAAAAGGGAACATGATTCAGCAGTCAGATATTTCTTCAAAAAAAAAAAGGATTTTTGTAAATTACAAAGGATTTGAAACCATACTTGAGTTGTCTCGTCAGGAAGAACACTTGATTCTGCCATCGTCATTCCACAGGTCTCCGCATCAATTGCATATTCTCGGTAGACACTACTCTGTAGCTGTGCACAACTCTCTTCAATAAAGTTTTCTTTCCTCCACAATGATTCCGGCTCCACGAATACAATCCCCTTTTTCACCGCCTTCACTTCTTCAGAATCAAAAAACTTGAATGTCACCTTTCGTGGTTTTTCTGGGGAAGCTTCAATATTCGTGGGAGAGCATTCTATTTCTTTAGCTTCAGACTCTTCATAAATACTCATCGGATCTTCTAAATCATCGAATAGGTCAGGTGAATTTTTAATGTCATTTTTATCATTCTCAATCGGTGGTTGTGTATCTTCGAATGCAGTAAACTGTGCTTCATATCCAGTAATAAAATCTAGTGAGAATTTTGGTAGTGAGTCGGCAAACTGAGTCTTGATTGGGGAAAGTGTGTCAAACACATTTGAAATATCGGAATCCTGATCTGATTCATTTTGATTTTCATTTTCCACATAATTCTCAACGTCTTCAAACGGATCTTGCTCTTCTTTCCTCCGTTTCGCCGGCTGCGCAACTTCAAAAGACGTCCGTCGTTTTGGTGTGAGAGCAGCGAAAAGTTGTTCAGGACTTTGACGAATTTGTAGAATGGGCGGTGAGCACGAACTTCGTATGGATGATACTGAAATTGGGCATTGTGCAAAATGATCTGAAATTCATCTAACCTGATTTCGGTATCATCGGCGAAACTATTTTAATATTAGCCATACTGGAAGTGGGTGTTCTTAGTGATGGATTCGCTTTGGAAGTGGAAACAAAATTCAAAATGTCAGCGTCGTCACCCTCATCAATGGTAATGACTTCGGTATCATTTGATGGGGACTCAAATCTCCTCCTACTATGCCGTACTTCAGATTTTGGCGTCACCGAAGTTCTCATAGGTACGAGTACAGCTATTTTCAATCTTTTCTTTTTCCTTGTCTTCTTTTCCTCCGTCTTTTGTAATATTTCCTCTCGATTCGGTTGATATGTGGATGAGCAAAGCCATTCGTCACTATCCTTCCGTTGAAGTCTTGCCCCGCCCTTCTTCATTTCTGTACTGTATTTCTGATTGGATGAATCGAATACTCACTTTCAAAATAATCTGGTATCATGATGTTGAACAAAACTATTTTCTGTAGTATGGACACCCGATAAAACACTATACTTTATTCATACTAAAATCAGAAAGAAAAACAAAACAAAAAGAGAAAATATGCAATAAATATACACCAGCAATGAACAAGAAAAAGGACCAGATAGAACACCATGACTGGTACACCAGTTATTAATTAATTTTCAACTATAAAGTAAATTTAAAATACAAATTGAATTAATTCCTTCTTCTCTTCATCATTCCCGTGTTCTCTTCCGGATTCGAGAAGAACGAACTGGATCCATTCGACGACGCAGTCGTTTCAGGGGTTACGGTAGCTCGGCGCATTCTTTCAGCTTTTGTTCGAACCGCATCTATGAGGCTATCCGGAACTTTTGGAGTGTTTTCAAGAATGAGAGTTGCGTTTTGAAGATATGCGATTTCTTCATCTCTCTGGAAAAAAACAAAGTTAGAAATTATGCAAATAATTGAAATATCAATACCGATTTTTTATTGGAAATTAAATCGAGGAAAGCTTCAACATTCTCTTCCATCAACACGAAAACAGTGAAAGGATTCGCTGGTGGTCTCAGTTCATCCCCATCCAAAATAAACTCTGCACACAGTTTACATGCCTTCTCTCCGACTTCATCAGGAATGAGAAGAATACTTTTGGTGATTGAGCGAAGTGCTGAATCGGGAATCTTTCTGAGAATCTCACTGAGGTACCGAGCATCGGTCCACATTTGAACCGCCCGTGCTTCTTTGATTTTCACAACGATCTGTTTTATCGTGTCAGCCACTTTTTTCTCGGGTTCTGTATCTGCGAATAACGAAGTGTACGCCAAGAATTGCTCATTCGTCTTCAAAAATGGAAGAACCATATCACGGAGTCTTTTATGAAATTCATCAGGCTTGCTTCGTAAATTCGATAGATGCTTTCGACTTTTCATGATAGTTTTCACATCGTTTCTGGATACATTATTGACTGGATTCAAAAGGTGTTCCAACGATTCCATGTGCAACTCCCACTCATCGATTCCGTACTTTGATGCGAGTTCTAACGCATCAGCAAATTGTTGTTCGTTTACAGTTTCAGCAAGACCTTTGATAGTATATGTACGATATTCAGCATCTCCAATGAATCGACTCTTATCACATTCTGAAAAAACGAGGATGACTATAAATAGAACCAAGAAATCCAACATACCGTAATCCTCGATTCGATCGATTGCTGTTATAGAAACATCTCCTCGGTTAGCTTCTTTCATTATGGACGACGCAGGTGCGGTAACAAGAGCGGATAGTGGGACACGATCTTGGAAGAATCGAAGGCCTTTCTCGTATCTTCTCAACTTGTCATTTTTAGTCCAGCTCAGCTCTCCAGAATCCGAGTCTTCAGCAGGATGGAATAGCGAATAGCACAACGCCAACGTCGAGGATTCATGAGCATATAGCCGTTTCAGGAAATCAAATCCATCTCGTTTACCATGGTTTTCAAAGAACGTCAACTTTTGTTTAACATCTCCGCTCATCTCTTTCCTTGAGTTATAAAGACGCATAGGAGTGTACATTGGATCTCCAACAATATTCTCCGAAACTGGAACATCTTCTATTCGCATCTCTCTCACCCGACTGCTTTCACTCAACCGCTTCTCACTCGAAGCAATCGAGTCGACAGTTTCCAGAAGATTCTCATCGTTCGAATTATTAATAGCACAAGAATAAACATCCTCCATATCTGTAGGAACATGTGGTGATTCCATTATTTGCATACAGAGTTGATGAACGACAGGAACGCCTTTTGCCTTCATCACTTCTCCAATATACTTGCTCAAGTAGACAGCGTCATTGGATTTGAGAGCAGCGAGTGCACAATAGGATAATGCCGTGGCGATTGGAGTATCAATATTCAACTGCTTCGCAAAACTCAGCACTTTCTTCCCTTGTTTATAGTTGGATCCAAGACTAACAACATCCCGGAGCAGAGTGTCATGATCAGACATTTTGATAGCAATCGGCATCATTGTACATCCCAATTCCAGAGCCGCATCGATTGCATCCAACCAGTCGAGCTTCTCTTTTGCTTTTTTTGGAGAGATAGCTCTAGCAGTAGCCGCAAAGAATCGAGCTTTTCCAAGGAGAGGATCAGTTCTTTGTGTTGCTTCTGACATCAACTCATCACTTTTCGCAAGCAACACCTCCGCACTTCTAGCGATACTTAGCTTCTTTGGGTTTTGAAGTTCTTCTTTTGGATTCATGGTTAAAACGAGATGAATTAGTTCCGGATGACTGCCTATCCGTTCGTCTTCCAGAATTTCTCCAGCCACAAGTTCGAGGGCTTCTTCTGTTGTCACCAAGTCTCTATAGATTCTGAAACAAAACAAATTAGGTTACTGTATATTTCAGAGCGGTGCACTAACCCATTAGCCATATCATAAATATCATCTCGCAAACAGGTCCATTCTTCCAGAGTAGAGCAATTTCCAGATCTGGATAACTTGATAAGAACTCTTCTCGCTCCGTCCGGCTCTTTCATGCTTTCGAAAATCGACTTGAAAGTCATTTTGACCCCTCTGGACATCAACGACGCCAAAGAGGAAGTAACATTGGAGTACTTGTCAACTGGAAGAGATTGTAGAGATCCCATCAGTTCAGCACCAGTAGCTGTCATATTAAGAAGAACCTCGAGAATCACATGATCGTCAACCACATCAGGTCGTTTGTTTTTGTATGCAACCAATACTTTTGTACTTTTCTCATTGGAAGATCTCATCAGAATTGTGACAGCATCTCGTATCCTTTCCTCAATAGTTCGATCTTCGTCTTCTGTTCTGTTCACTTTCCACTCGATCAATCCTATGATTTCCTCTGCATAACTAATCAGCTCTGATTCCAAAAGTCTTGAAAATCGATCAATGAATGATTTCACAGTTGAGTCATGAAATGAAGTGATGCTCTCACTAACTGAGGAGCATATCCGAACATATTGATCATATCGTTCCCATGTTCCCATGTCGTGAAATAAATCTCTATATCCTCTTTCGATCGCTATTTGGAGAAGCTCTACACAAACATCCGTCAGTCCACATTCGAAATCAATCTTCAAAAGACTATCTCTGACCCAAGCGACAAAATCAAACTCCGCTTCATCTTCGACATTGCCAACATTGATATTTCGAATGAGCGATTCTGCATCGGGATGCTTCACCAGAATCTGATTCAACTTCTCGTTTATCAAATCGGGATCGTGTTTTTCTTCCAATTCCCACTGTTCTTCTTCTCCGTCACTGTCTGATTTAGGCATCAACTTTTCATATTTGGTGGGAGAGGTACATGAAGGAACATCTGAAAGAATCCGTTTCTGGTGATGCTTCATAATATCCATGTTGAATTCAATAATTTGAAACAATGAATCGATATCGCCGCTCTGAAAAAAAAAGCTAAAATGTTAATTTTATTACTTCCCATCTGATTTACCTGAGCAAACGAAAGTGCAGCATCCAGACAGCTCCCTTTTCTGGCAATCATATATGCTTCCACGTCTCCTCTGATTCTACACACTTTCAGAATTCTCCAGTGATGCAACAGCCGGATTTCCCAAGTAACACTAGATTCTCCAAGCGACAATCCCAGATCAATCAGAGCTTTATGTACTTCAAAGTCGTCTGAATCCGCGTTAGCGCACTGTTCCGCAATCCACTCCGAATCTCCAATCCGTTTTAAGATTTCTTCAACGTCTCCTACCGTAACCTGGTTTTTCGAACACTTGTCCTTCCATTCAGACTTGAGAACCACGTCAATATCAATTGTATCATAGGTTTCAGCAAGTTCTCTAGCTCGGGTGTAGTCATGTTCAATTAGCTGAAATTTTTGAGAAGTTGGAGTTGTAGGATTTCAATTACTCACAGTTCTATTAAAAAGCTCCTGAAGTGTTCTTGTTGGTGAATGAATTAAAGAAAACTCAAACTTTGCCATATGGGTAGCCATTTGCAATTGTTCAGCCGGCTCCCCCATAGCCATTCCAAGCAGCTTTTTGAACGAATTCCAAACAGTGTAAAGCCAAAGTTGCCCTGCCAGTTGGACGCGCTTATGGGCAGCCTCACGAAGGACCGAATCGTCTCCTTCAGCAGTTAATAAGAATATTTCTCGTCGCGCAGGAGATACCATAACAGTGTGTTCACTGTAGATATCCTTATCATCTGGTTCTTCGTCGAGCTGCTTCTTGGACTTCACCTTCATTGAGTACATTCTTTCTTCTAAATCTTCTACAGAACATCTGAGTAGGAAGCCATTGTCATAGATAACAGCAATCTCCTGAAATTTTTTTTTGAATTCTGACAACCTAAAGAAGGAAGCTTACGTCACTATCTACGAAACAAGCTTCTACAGGACGCGGTCCACTGATGAAATTGAATGAAAACTTGACTCGTAGGGATGGAATTTCAAAAAGATACAATGATCCGGATGTTGATACGGATACGAGAAGTTGTGAATTGAAAGAAAGTCCCATTTTTGGAAGGTACGACATGAAAGATGTCGAAAATGGGAGACGAGAGAAGAATCCTCCTGAAAACTCTTTTGACAATTACAATCAGTTTCTGTGTCATCAATAATACCTTCTGGGCTTACAATTCTGATTGGTTCGATGTAGGGATCCATATCCATAATTTTAAATGAACATAGACCAGCTGGCGGGGACATGGAAGTCGATTCTTTGTGATGAGAAGAAACTAGAAGGAGTTGATATTGGGGAAGAACTACAAACGAGCCGGTTTGTCCGATGTCCAACTGAACTGACCACATTTTTGTATATTTTGAGAGCCGCCTGGAAAAATTCCCGATAATTTTGAATTGATTGACACTTACTCACCCAATTTTGAATGCAGAAAACACTCCACAGTACTGCAATACGTACAAAATCTCAATGTACTTATCGTTTGATGAGCTCGAGTGATTTGCAATAGTTTGCATACCACAAATCGCTTTATTTACATCGAATATGCCTTCATGAGCCTCTAATGGAATGTCATAGCAATATGCGCCCATATTATCAAACACATCAATGTGAGGTGTACTTCGAGATGAAAGAAGAAGAGTACTAGAGGAAGAAAATTGAAGTAGACAATATTCAGGTGACGTTTCTTCAAGAACTTGCACACTTGATTCCTGGTCTAAGATTTCTCCGTTGATTTGATAAATGTCCAATTGGCGAGCATAACTCATCAAAGCAACTCGATCACATTTTCTGAAGATACTAAATGAACATTTCAGTTTTTGAGCAAAATAACTTACGGAGAAACAGCTAATTTACATATGGGAAGAGATTCTATATAGTTGGCAATTTGTACAGGAATCGAAAAATTTGGTGAACGCATCTCGACATTCGTTAGCCATTTTAGAAGATCGTAACTGCAAAATTAACAATAAACTCATGGCTTACAGTTATTTTTTACCGCTCTTTAAGTAGAATCGTCGAGTTCTCCGCTTCCGTTGGCGATTTTTCATGATTGGTTCCTCTCATGTGAGCCATTCTGAAACTTTTGAATTGAAAACAAGATTTTTCAGTGTATACAAATATTCTAAAACTGAAAACTAGTATTAGTTGGACACCCCTCGTAAATCGACAACGTAGCACTTGTGCAAACACATTACGGGCAAACACAGACGAAGTCACAGAACGTCAGTTACAGATTACACCTCTCTCTCTCTCTCTCTCTCTCTCTCAAAAGATTTTAAAATATGTCATGCTTCTGATAAAAAACAATTTTTTTGGAAGTTTCAATCAATTCATTGTTGCATTCCGGAATTCATTAACGTTAGTATAATACGAGTACAGAAAAGGTTGCAATAAATATTTGAGTTTTCAATGTATGTTGAAAACACAAATTTTATTTTATTCGACATCTTCAACTCAGCAATAAAATTTTTAAAATCTGAACGGAAATGTGTCAATTGATTTGTGGAGGTTAAAATTACTTCTGACACTTTCCGTTTTCTTGAAAGCCTTATACCGGGAAGCGGTAAACACGAATACATTATGAAGTTGAGGAGATGGTGGTGGGCATGGAAGAAAGGAGAAAGCCACAAGTGATATTGTGCAAAATACAAAACACGACGAATAATATTAAAGCAGGGAATTCAGGGGGAATATTGTTGGTCAAGAGGGGAATGATAGTCTAATAACATATGGATGGGAGAAATACAATCGGTAAGTCAATAAAACAAAAGGAACATTGGAATGAAACGGAATGAGAATTTAGTTGCGAACTGAATCGCGATCCTCGTCGAGGTTACCAACTTGGGAACCAGTTCCAGAGGTTAATCGTGAAGCTGGGCGATCTGATGGAGACATCTCATTGGTTAGAGCAGAACCGCGGAATTCATCTGAATTAATTATAAAAATTAGAATGAACTACTCATGAAGAATTCGAAATGCTCACCTCTAGCAAGACTAGAATTGCTTCCGAATCTTCTGGATTCACGATGGCTCATCAATCCAGGTGTTCTGCGAGCAGCCGTCTCTCGCTGTCTCATCAGAGTAACATCTTTTGTGAGTGTTTCATTGAGATCAGTGACATCATCTGCTCTTCTGCGCTCCTCATTTACCTTTTTGACAAGACGGTCTCGCTCTGCTTCCGCATCTTCCAGTTGAGTACGAAGTTGACGGATTCTGGTGTTCTGCCGCTCTGCTGCTTGACGGTTAGTCTCACTCTGTCTTCTCTCCTCTTCGAGCATTTGTTGCATCTCAGCCATCTTGGTTTCCATTCGTCTCAAAGTTCTACCTTGTCTCATTTTGTCTTGCTCTTCAACGGCAAGTTGTTGCTCCAAGTTGGCGACCTTTGCTTCTGCGACGTTGATTTGAGTACGGAGACGAGCGACAGCGGTGTCTAAAATTAAGAAGGATATTTAGAAACGTTTGGGTAAAAACATACTTTCGGCATCTAGCAACTGTTGCTTCAAATCACGATTAGCTCTTTCCAAAGCGATTCTGTCGGATTCGTTTCTCTCACAAACGCTTCTCTCCATCGCAAGATCGGCGGTCATTTGTTCCAACTGTTGCTGAGCTTTACGAACTTTCTCCTGAGCAAGTTCGTTAGCTGAAACCTCCTCGTCAAGTTGATCTTCCAGGTCGACGACCTTTGCTTCCAAGCGCCTCTTTTCCTCATTACTGAACGATGAAGCACGCAGGGTTGCAACCTCCTCAATCAATTCATCACGTTCAGCTTCAGCCTTGCGTTTTGAAGAAGTGACAGCTTGAACATCAGCCATAAGTCTCTTTATCTCGTCTTCAGAAGCACGAGCACGCTTCTCGGCATCTCGTTGAGCTGAAACGGCGTCATCAAGTGCAGCACGAGCTTCGGTGACGTCAAGCTGATTATCCTTGCAGCTCAGCTGAGCTTTGCGGAGTTGGCGAGTAAGGTCCTCGATTTGACGGAATGCTGCTTCATTTTTCTCCGTCAACTCGCTGACCTGCAACTCGAACTTCTTCTTGTTAGCAACAGCGGTTTGACGAGATCTTTGTTCCGATTCAAGTTCTTCGGTGAGGTTTCTGATTTTGGCGGCAAGTCCTTTCTTGCGGTCTTCTTCGTCTTCCTCTCTGGCAGCCAACTGTCTTTCAAACTCAGCTTTCAGAGCTTGCATGTTAACTTCGACTCTACTTCTAGCATCTTCGGCAATCTGAAGTGCATCCTCCAGCTCAATGATTTGTTGTTCAGCACGGTTTAACTCCTCGTCAAGACGACGTTTAGTCTTTTCGAGTTCGTAAACGTTCTTTCCAGCATCATCTTTATTTGAGGCCTGAAAAAAACGTTTTATGAAATATTGCTACTGAAACTGATCTTACCAAGTTATCAATCTCCAACTTCAGCATTCTCTTGTCCTTCTCCAACTGGTCAATTAGATCCTTTTTCTCAGACAATTCATTGGAGAGCACAAGTGCTTTGGTCTCCGCATCACGTATCATTTGCTGAGCCATATCTCTCTCCTGCACAGCCAACAAAGTGTTGTTCTTCTCATCGGCAAGTTGCTGCTCATGCTTCCGCTGCTTTCTCTCCATCTCTCTAGTTGCTGCCATCATATCGCTGTACTCCTTCTGCACGTCCTCAGCTTCTTGGAGAGCCTTCTTCTTCGCCCGTTCGGCCTTGTCTCGTGCTTGTTCGGCACTATCGGCTCGTTCCTTTTCAGCCAACAACTCCTTTTCTTTCTTTTTACGCATCTCTTCCATCACTTCTCTGTTTTCTTCGTCCAGCTTCTTCTTAGCTTCAGCAAGTTGCAATTTCAGATCTCTAGCTTCCTTATCAATCTTCTCTTGTGCAGCAAGTGCGTCTTCTTTTGCTTCAATGGCGATAGCCAAATCTTCTTCAAGCTGACGGATCTTATTGTTCAAGTTGACTTTAGTTCGTCGATCTTCCTCTGACGCTTCCGTGAGTTCGGAGAGCTGCATGTCGAGAGAAGCATTTTTCTTGAGAAGATTTGAATTCAGAGTTTCCTCTGCACTCTTTGCTTTTTGAATGTTCTCTAATTCGTTGTTCATCTACAAACAAAGACTTTTGATAAATAGTAAACTCAGAACCAGTTTTACCTTGGACAATTTGGCCATAAGATCTTCGAGGTTCGACTGCATCTCACGCATCTTGTGATCCTTCTCCATCAAAGTTGCCTCAGCCGTTTTCCGCTTCTTTTCAGCGTCTTGACGAGCTGATGCCACGTTCGATAGCTCGGCCCGGATGTTCTCGTTCTCAGACTCAGCCGATGACTTCGCCTTATCAGCCTGTAAATCCGGGCAACGAATTTTATGAATGATGTCGAATCAATAAACGGTTTAATTGACACCCAAACTATGTGAACGGAGTGAGGGAGGGGATCGCGATCAAACAAAAAAGGGGTAAGCATCAACACGAAACACTGCTAATCAGTGCCGACGCGCGCGACAACAGCAATTATGACCATCGGATATTGAAAAAAGCGAAAGCAAAAGAAGATATGACTATTCAGTGGTAATTCGAGCATGAAGACCCGCAAGATTCTCTCGGGTCTTCCTTAGAACTTCTCCTCCTCCTACTTCCCCACGGTGAGTAAATAGGTAATAAGACAAAAAGCAAATACCGAAATTTTCTGACGTTTCAACTGATCAATCGTCTCATTGAGTTCTTCAATCTTCTTCTGGCTTTGCGCCTTGATCTCTTCAACTGCTTCATCTGAAGTCTTCAGAGTCTCTTCCAGTTGTCTCTACAAATATGAATTGATACTTAATGCTTAGATTTATACCGTACCTGCAAGTGTGCGTACTCTTCATCTCGTTTGGCTTTGAGCTGAGATTGGAGGTTAGTCTTATCATTAGATTCTTCAAGTTCTGCCTTGTAAGATTCCAACTCTTCAGCCATATCTCTGCGAGCTTTTTCAGCTTTTTGACGAGCAGCCTTCTCCTTGTTTGCCTCTTCCACAGCATCATCGCATTGAGCCCGGATTTCTCGAATCTCGCGCTCCAATTGTTGACGTGTGGCCAATTCTTCGTCGTTCCTAGAAGAAGGATGTTCGGAATACTACCAATTATACCCAACACTTACTTCATGCTGATTTGAGACAACTCTGTTTCTCTGCGCATCAGTTGGGCAGTTAGCTCTTCAGCCTTTCGAGTCTTCTCGAGACAAGCCTCTTGTTCTTCACGAAGAAGAACGTCAGCTGCACGACGAGCGTTTTCAGCTTGTTGACGGAGTTGCTTTTCCCTGAAAATAGAAATACATACAAACTTACAAATGAATAAATATATACTAAAAATTAATACATCATCTTAAGGATATTCGATGCATTGGTTCAGATTATTCTTACTTTTCAAGTTCATCGGTTGTCTCTGCAATGGTCGCCTCCAATCGAGTCTTCGCTTTCATCAGCTGTTTTGCACGCTCAGTCTCATCAATGAGACGAGAAGAAAGATCTTCACATCGTTCTTCCAGAAGCTTCTTTTCTTTGGTCAACTGAAACAAAAATATGAAACATTTTTGATATTCAATAACAAATTCCTACCTTGTTTCCAGAATCTTCCAGTTCAACTCCCTGTGCTTCTAGTTCTTTCAGTCTTGATTCGATTGAGTTCTTCTCAAGCAGCAGCTTTTGTCGGCTCCTCTCCTCATCTTCCAGATTTTCCTCGAGATGCTTAACCATCTCAGTCAATCTACGTGTCTCCACTTCTGCCTTCTTTACTTTCTGCTCTTCAGATTCCAACCGTTTCGAAACATCATCCAGCAACCCTTCCAACTCGATTTTGCGAGCAGCAATTCTAGATCGCTCCTCAAACATTTCTGCTCTTTCAGAAGATTCTGCATCTAGTCTTGTCTTCAGAAGAATACGCTCCTCATCTATCTTCTCCATCTGTTGCTTGCAATCAGCGATGAACACTTCTGATCGGCGCAGGCGTTCAGAAGTCACCCGAAGTTCTTGTTCCTTCTCCGCGATTAACTCGTCCTTGTTTGTCACTTCAAGGAGCGGTTTAACCTTAGTCAGAAGTCTCCACCATTGCCACTCTCTCAATCTCATCCACGCCAGTCCGTTCCGCTGGAGAATCTTGATGGCTACCTCTTGTTCACGTCTACGAACCATGATGCGTCGACCAAGCCATCCGCGGCACTGAGCTTGGAATGACTCAATTAGAGCAGAAAGCTTTTGATCGCGCATTTCCTCGAACTCTGCGACAACTCCAGCTCGGAAGAAAATCTTAGATTGTCCAATACGGAAAAGGTTATCGTCAACTTCAAGAAACTGGATAATTCGACGAACGGCTTCTTTTCCATCCATGAATCCTGCTGGGATGACATCGTTCGCCAGAAGCTTTTCGTAGCGTTGACGGAATTCATGGAATGGCAGACGAGTCGGAAATCCTTGACGGCATATACGGATTCCTTCAAGAACTCCATTGCATCTGAGTTGATCAAGAACAAGATGAGCATTCAGAACTCCGTGTTTCTTTTCATGGTTAGGGATGATGCAACGAACAAAGTGAGGATTTGTGTTATTGAGAGTACTCATAAGGCGAGTGAGTTGTTCCTTGTAGAGTTGAGACACGGTACGGAACATTCCTTTCTTGGGCATTCTTGATCCAAAGACTCCAGTATCGGAACCACTATCAGCAGCGGAGAGACTGCAGACGTCAGCAATATCTTTCCACATATCGAGAATGATACTCTCTTTAGCCGCTTTGAGTACATCAATAACGTTTTCGTTGAGAGGATCCATGTTCTTCACACGCCAGCCACTGGCCTGATAATCAACTCTTCCTGCGTAGTGAACAACCGCAAAGTCACTTCGTGAACGGATTTCCGGGACGACATACTTTGGATGTTGCGAATGGGTGTCGTTGAGACGTTGAACAAAGGATTGATCATTTCCTTGTGGGAAAAGACAAACATCATCAAGTGTTGACATGAGTCCCATCGGCTTGTCAATCAAATCAATCGTTGGCTGCAGGTTTAGACCGAAATCCACGAATTTCCATTCAAGACCTTCATCAAGATATTCCTGCTGCTCACGAATGAACATTGTATTGTTGAATAACTGTTGTAGTTTCTCGTTTGTGTAATTGATGCACAATTGTTCGAATGAGTTGGTTTCAAAAATTTCGAAACCAGCAATATCGAGAATACCAATGAAGCTGACGGATTGTTGGCGAGTACGATCCAATGATTTGTTGAGACGATGAACAAGCCATCTGAACAGTCTCTCGTAGGAAGCCTTGGCAATAGCCCCAACAGCGAAATTGACTTGATCAACACTTTGTGAACGGTGAACCATATCTCGTTGAACCTTGATTTTTGGCTTCAAGAATGCACGCATCAATTCAGTGACATTCACTCCGAGGAGAGAAGCAATCTTCTGAGCAACAGCATCGTTGAGAAGAGTTGCTTGGTCGTTGTTCTTATTCTCTTGGGAGAATTCAAGATTTCCGAACAACATAACAGCTGAAACAACACGAAGAATTCCAGTTATTTCCTCATCATTGAGTCCCATAATTGACATAGCATTCAGTGTTTCCTTCATCTCTGCTCCATCATCGACACCAGCCAGCTTACTGTCTCCATGCGTCAAATACTTGTACTTTGAGAGGCTATCTTCCAGGAGAAATTGATCTCTTTGTGACTTCGGGAGGCCTTTCAGTAATTGATAGAAAATGTGGAAGGATCTCTCGTTTGGCGCCTGTCTCAACACACGGGATTTCTCGAGAAGATAAAACTCAATGTTGGCACCAGAAATGCATCCTGTACCATCGAAATGAACACGAATGAACTTTCCGAAACGACTGGAGTTGTCGTTTTTAACCGTTTTGCTGTTTCCGAAAGCTTCGAGAATTGGATTTGCTTGGAGAAGCTGCTCCTCGAGTTGTCCCATGACTCTGTTCGTTGAGATGTCCAAATCAGTTGAAGTCTTTCGGTTTTTCAACATTGTTCGATTGGCTACATATGCCAAGTACTGAATGACCTTTTTGGTGTTTTCCGTTTTTCCAGCTCCTGATTCTCCTCTGAAAAATACTTGTTATCGGAATTATATTCAATATTAATTTCCATACGTGCACAGAATAGACTGATCATCTCGTTCTTGAAGCATACTGCGATAGGCTTCTTCGGTGACGGCGAACACATGAGGTGGCATTTCTTTTCTCTTCTTCCCCTTGAACTGCTCGGCGATTGAGTCGGTGTAAATTGGAATGCGTTTGTATGGGTTGATGACGACGCAGAAAAGTCCAGAATATGTCTGAAAAACACTTTTTGAATTTAGTTATTCCCTCATCTCTATAATTCCCTAACTTCTCATATTGATAATTGTTGCAGAGGGCTGCGATCTCTAGTCCTTGTTCTGGGATGATACCAGTGGGATCACGAGATAGATGCAACGCTTTGCAAGTTTTTTATACCTCGCCTGATAAAAGGCCAACAAATGAAGATAAATTAAATCCTGTTCCTGTGAAGGGTACCACAAAATTTCCTCCGGGAATGCCCACAAGGAGCGGTCCGCAGACGAAAATTTCGTTTAAATACCTTTCTCTTCATTTGAGCCGGTTCCCCACAAAGTAGTAGTATACTGAGCAATGCAAACGGATTGCGGTGCACAGCAACTATGCTTAGGCTTAGATAAGCGTCACCTAGTTCCCTAGATGACGATAACCGGCCTGACGAGGATTAGATGCCGTATGCAAGAAAATGGAAAACGATTTTCAATTGGCCAGAAAATATTTTCCGGAGTGCTAATAGTCATTTTCTGCAAAATTCTCACTGAAAAAATATTTTCAGACTTTCAGGAAATGGTTTCCCACATGCTTGCATACGGGCTCAGAATGAGATAATAAAAGAAAATTGAGATCAAACGTACATAGTAAAGATTGGAGAAGTATCGTTGTTTGAGATTGTGCAAAACCGAAGCTTCATTGAGACAGGTCAACATTGACATATCCTCGCACTTCTCGTACTTTGGAGGATTCGGCTTCTGACAGTCATCAGAAGAAACACGTTGCCGCTCGCCAGTCTCCATCAACTCGATGTCAATGGTACCGTCTGGGTGTGGGTTTCCGATGACGGCTCCCAGCGCAAATCCATCTTTCTCGCTCGGCACCCACATCAGTTTTTTCTTCGCCCAATCAGCCGAAATCGACGGGTTGAGGTAGTCTGTCTTCGCCTGAAATTTAACCATTTCCGGGATACTTTAAAATACAAAACTCACCCGCAACAGGTCGATTTCATCGTTTTTCGCTCGAGATGACATCATTACCTTTAGAGCAGTTGCTATATACAATTTGCTGTAAAAATCCAAATTACTAATGAAAATACTGACTAGATCAGCTGATTCTAAGTGACAAGAAAAGCGGTGACGAGATATCAATGAGGGAGGTTCACTGAGAGATATAATCAACGCTACAAAAATCCCGCATAAAATCAGAACTGCTCTGGAGCAGATCATGTGGTGGACTGAAATTCGTCTCTTTCCGCCCAAAAACTTTTAGTGTTCCCCTATTTTTTTGCAGTTTTTCGATTTCCGCCCACATCTATTAACAGCGTACAAAGTTCATCTACAACACTACCTCTTTTCAGCCTACGCACTAGTAGATTCCTTCTAAATAGCTCAAGAAACAACCGACAGACGCTAGTGGAAAGGTAGGTGGGAACCACGCTAGAAAACGTGTGAAGCTACACGTCCTAGATAAATTTAAGTCAAGGATTCCTAGCGCAGTTTAAGGAAAAATGATGTGTGGCCACATACAGCCGCTCAACTAATGGGGACAGAAAACAATTAAAGCTAATGACAGCGCAGATGTTCCAGCTGTCTTCTTCTCTGTGAGACCCAAGACCCTTTCGTCGCGTCTCTATTTGTCGCGTTCTCCGATTCGCATTGATAATGCTATTCAAAGCGCCTGTGAATCGAAATCGACCGTGTGGGAACCAACCAAATTCTGTACCGTTCCGATGAATTTCGCAACCCCTTAGCATTTAAAAGTAAAGGAAGATTCGCCGGCGACGCGGGGCGAAATGCAAACGAATACCCATTCACACTAGGCGTGCGGCGAATGAGCGTTGGTGAAAGAGAACGAAGGGAGCTCAGAATGTCTCACAAAAAGAAGCCGCCGACGCCAATGACTCAAAATTGCACCAAAAACAGTTTCTGGTGTGTCAAAAATAGGTGTAAAGTATTGGCGCCACAAAACAGAGAGCAGGAACTCGTAGGTCGATTTGAAATTGGCGCGCGCAGCAGCCCTCTGGAACATTGTGCAATTGTGCGTAAGAGTGTACAATTTGAATTGTACACTTTGCCGCCAACATGCGGACCTCACATGGTTTTGCGATTTTTTTTCTTTTTGACATATTCTTGGCAAAATATTCATATTTTAAGCATTCGAGTTAAATTTTATTTAAGAAATGGAAAACAACGAAGAGAAAAAATCAGATCCGATTCCGGACGCAACTTCTGAGCCGATGACATCTCCACCTTCTGAGCAGGTTGTTGCTCCATCTGCTGAAAGCATTGCAGCCGATGGGGAACAAAATCCTGAAGTTAAAGGTATAATATTAATTTTGATATCGACATTTCATGTTCCCGTTTACAGAATCCGTGACTGTCGAGGAAGTTTTGGAAAGCCTCCAGGAAATGCAAGAGACTGCGGATCTACTCTTCGGCGCTCAAGACCCTAATGTTTGTACCTTCCCGGAGGTGAGTCTTTTCAATTGTACCCAATCAAATTTGATTCCGTTTTAGGGTTACAAACCTCGACAGACGGTTTTCGCATGCATCACGTGTACACCAGCACCACAGATGGCCGGAGTTTGCTACGGATGCTCCTTGAACTGTCATGATGGACACGAAATTGTCGAGCTATACACAAAAAGAAAATTTCGCTGCGACTGTGGCAATCCAAAGTTTGGCGCCGAGAAAAAGTGTACTCTGTACGAAGAGAAGCCAAAGGAAAACGAGTTCAACGTTTACAACCACAACTATCATGGTAAATTCTGCACTTGTGATGCCTACTACCCTGATGATGCTCATGGTTTCGAACTTTATCAATGCGAAATTTGTGAAGACTGGTACCATGATAGTCATACTCCAAGCAAATCGATCAGATATGAAACAGAGCTTGAGCCTGAAGAAAAAGAACCAGCAGCTGCGGTATGCAATTATTTTAGAAGGTTCAATCAATTCAATTCATAATTTCAGATATGTGCTGGTTGCATCAAGAAAATTCCATTCGTAGCTCATATTCCAGAAGGGAAAGATGTATTCTGTCACTCTAAATTGACTTCGGAACAACTCATTGTTCCGGAAGAACTTGCAAATATGTCAATAATGGTTTCGCATTTCCGCGAGAGATTGTGCAAGTGCTCCGGTTGTACGCGTGTATACGATTTGGCTGACTGTGAATTCTTACTCGACAATGAAGATGATATGGCTACCTTCGAAGACGAAGCGAGGAAGAAAGTTGCTTCAGAACAGAAAACTGAAGGGGAAGAAATGAGAGAGCTTGTGAAGGAAGTGGGAATGGACGGTGCTCGTGTATTTTATGAAGGTAACAGAAAAGTATATCAAAATCAGTTGAAAAATATTCATGTTTAGGATTGAACGAGTTCAAAAGAAAGTTCGCAGAATTTGTCAACAAGAAAGCAGAAGAAGGAAATTTGATCACAGAGGACGATATTAAACAGTTTAGAGAGGAACTCATGGACGGTCAAGAACGGAAGCGCCCTCGGCTCGAATAATTCATTCTCCATCTTCCTCCTCTTTCGTGTCTCTTGATCCTTGAACATGTAATCCTCGTGAATAACCTGTAATTACATAAGCATAATATACATTCGTCTTCCACATTTCTCTCTCTCTCTCTCTCTCTCTCTCTCTCTCTCTCTCTCTCTCTCTCTCTCTCTCTCTCTCTCTCTCCCACCAAATCTTAATTGGTCCACGACATAGGAAACGAGAACAGTCGCTGCACGAAGACTCTCGCGGTGGATTTTCCATCCTTGATATTCTCGAATCGTCTCTGTAATTGCCTCGCCTAACTTGTCCCAATAATCAATCTGTATTCATTGAATTTTGTTTTCATTTTTGTTTTTCTTTGTTCTCACCTTCATTCCCTTACTTCTCCTATATTTCGCGTGCAACTGACCGATTTCTTGACACATTTTTGATATTTTGTCCGGTTCATCTAGACTTTGCATCACTGAAACTACTACTGCTACCATCTCAGACCCCGATCGTTTAAATGTGAATTTTTCTCTCACCTTTTTGTAAAAACTCAACAATCTGTATATTATGATAGTCAAGAGTTGATCTATCGAGAACGTCCCCAATCGTACTTTTTCGAGCCATCATCCTTCTCGTAATCGTACTTCCGCAGTTTGATGGACCTTTCTGACTCATGTGCCTCCATGCGTTCCTGACGATTGACTTCTAAAGTATGAAAATTGACTAATGTGCTTCATTAAAACAAATCGAGGGTTTAAATTAACTCACACTTACCTGATAAGAATTCAAAATGTCGTTTTTCTTGCCTTCTACCTTCTTCCTCGGCGTAGGAGGAGTGGGAGAAGAATTAGAAGAGCCCATCTGGGAATGAGCGTTGCTAGCACTGGCGCCTCGTCGGCAAGAATCGAAATCTGCTTCTCATTGAGAGGAATATTTCAGGAAGCACACATGGTTGAAAGCAAGGAAGTACAAACAAATCGAAAAGATGAGGGCGATTCATCGTCATTCAATTTATTGTGAGCTTAAAAAGTTTGCGGGGGAGATATGAACAATTTTCCAGGCTTCCCGTTTCGGCGGCGGTTGCAGTTCGAGCAGCAAGTTTCGCTTATTCGGATTACTTCGAAGAACGCGTTGAGTTCACATCCACCGTATATTCGTTCGAGCGTGTGAAGGATGGAATAGCAATGCTTGACGATGGGTTAGATCCATTCGAAACCAAGAATATGCACTTTGTATGAGCTGTCATTAAAGTTCAGAATTTGTCACTTTATATTTTGTCATTTTCAGTTACCCCTAACTCTCTACGTAGTTCGATACCTTCTCAAGACATCCCCAGTACTTTTGGCTTCTCTTTGGATTCTTCTGGATATTTCTACAGCGTGGATAGCAGCTCAAACTGCGCAAAAAGTCTGGGATTCGGTTCACGGAAGAGATGATCGGAACATCGGGAAGCTAGTGTTCAGTCTATACGCCTACAATCCCATTGCCATCATATCTACTGGAATTCTGTCTCTCACTGTGGTCCAAAACTTTGTGTTCGCTGCTATATTTTTCTTTCTCGTTTCAGGTTACTGTAAATGATAATGAAAGTAATTCTCTTTTATTCTGATTTCAGATCGTCCTGCAGCCTGTGCTCTTCTCATCGGAGCTTGGTCGTCATTCACAATATTCCCGTTTATCCTCATATCTTGCCTCGCTTTCCGGTCAAATGGCTCGATATTCAAATTTCTGTCGCTAGTGTCTCTTTCGATATTCAGTGCTGCAACCTTCTTCGCTCTTAATTTCCTTTTGAATGGAAATAGTCTGAACTTTGTGGAACCAACCTATACCTCAATGTATAATTTTTTTAATTCTAAACTATATCTAGTTTTTTTTTCCAGATTGAAGTTTACCAGCATCCAACCCAATGTCGGTCTCTACTGGTACTTTTTCGTGCAGATCTTTGAACATTTCCGTTCATTCTACACGAATTCATTTGTAATCCTTTACTTCTTTATGCCCATCCCAATCACTATCATGATTCGGAGAGACCCCGTTCTTCATTTCACTATCATTGGACTGCTCGTTTCCATCTTCTTTCCATATCCAACACTCAATCAAGTGTCCTTCGTTTTGGCCATTCTGCCATTACTCGAAGAATATAAGAAACGTTAGTGACTCACTAGAAAAATCGGAATCTAAAAAATTAATTTCCAGACTTCCGATACACTCTTCTCATCGGTGGCACAATAATCACAACCATCGCACTGATGCCTGTCATGTGGCACATGTGGATGGTTAGCTCAAGTGGGAACGCAAACTTCTTCTTCGGAGCCACTATTGTCTACAATGTGGCTTTAATTAATCTTGTAATGGACATGATTTTCGTTTACTCTCGACGACAAATCGATTTGGAATATAGCGACACACTTACGAAGAAAACCAAAATGGACTTTGCATTTTATTGATCTCCCTCCTGCAACATCTCAACTTGTGTATTTACCATTGCATGTCAAAATTAGTTTTAAAGTTTAAATTATTTCAACCAAAGATCGAAATTCATTTTACAAGTAATATAAAGACAAATTGTGATTAAATCATGAGTTCTTTTGCTGAGTATTTATATGGATGTCGACAAAACCAATGGCCGAGGGCGTGTTTTGAAAACGAGCTTCTTTCTGATCACAGCTTTAACTGTCGCATTTTTCTCTCCACAATCCTGATTTTTATCGCCACTTCTTTGAATCACCAGCAGTGGTCGATCAGTTTTTGATATCTAGTAAAAATCATGAATCATTGAAAACAAAAAGACGATGAATATTTACCTTTCCTTCAAGTGTTTGGTTCCCAATAATCATGTAAACGTTGTTGCGGTCGCCCCAGCATATAGTACCTT
Source organism: Caenorhabditis nigoni (assembly GCA_027920645.1). NCBI lineage: Eukaryota > Metazoa > Nematoda > Chromadorea > Rhabditida > Rhabditidae > Caenorhabditis > Caenorhabditis nigoni. Next base: position 6,673,856 of record CP115864.1, read on the forward strand.
CAATATAATGAGGAAATTTCAATTTGAAAACCAGAACTTCAAAAACCAACCTAGAGTTTTGCCATCGAAGCTACTACCCTCCTGTGGAGAAATCATCCCATGCAGCTCAATAGCCATCCATTCATTAATTCCATCTCTGAATTTCTCATTTCAATCATGATTGCTGAGTAACTGAAAACTCACGGAGTAGGAATCAACTTAATCTGCATTTTAATATTCAAATGAGATTGTCAATCTGTAAAATTTGGAAATATGGACAGTGCTAAACCATGGTTAAGATATTTTTGCTAAACTTCAACATGTTTCAGCATAAAACAGAATTCAAGAGAAATCGATTTGGAAAAATTACTCTGAAACTCAAAATTCAAAATTGGCGCGAAATTTTACCAGAGCGCACTTGCTTTCGCACAAATTTTCTGTGCGAATCGTTCAAATTCTGGCAGAATCCTATCTTGTTCTTATTGAAAAATAATTAAAATAAGTCGTAATCAATGATAATCATCAGTTAATTAAGATTCAGCATGGAAAACATCTTCAGTGACGACGACGATGAGTATGAAGCTTTCCGAGAACAATTGTATGAATTTAAAGCAGAAGAGGTAATTTGAATATTTATTCGAATAATTCAAATTGAGGCAAAGCGTTTGCTTATCTATCTTTGTTATGCGCCTTCAGAAAATACAAAATTTTCAGACCGTGAAACTGGTTCCAATGTTCGGATTGTATACTCTTGTCAAAACAACCGACAAAGAAAAGCCTCGAGAAGACTTGTTTTTGAGAGGATTAGAACCACCGTCCAACGACTTGGATCCATACAAAGATGGTCATTTTGAGCACAAGAAAGTAGAGCTTGTGGTGATTATAGGATGCTTCTGGGTGGCGATATTAATTTTTCGAATTTCAGAAACCAGCATTCTGCGATAATTTTTCGTTTTTTGGAATGAAACAAGACAAAATCAAGATGGAGGCGTCTACGGCGACAAAAGAAGATCATATTGCGGAAAGGCAGAAGCTGTTAGAGAAAATGAGAAAACTAGAAAAAGAAGATGTCGATGAGCAAGACGGAGAACCCAAGTGAGTCCTTAAATCGTCATTTTTCAATATTTTCCTGACTTTCAGACCAATAACCCCAACACGAAGACCAATGCAACCTCGAAACTCAAATGTAGATACGCCTATTCCTGCCCAGCGGAAAAGAAAACGTAGAATCGTTGTGAGCAGTGATGATGACTCGGATGAAGAATATTCTGGTAAAATTGAAACTGATATCAATCGAAGATCTCCAAGAAGAAAACGAATCTCTCCTCCTAAAGACTAATTTCCGAACTCATTTTATTCATTTTATCCGTTATCCATTCATTGCACACACATTTATCTCACCAAAGATCACATTCCGATATTTTCACGATCACTCAACTTTGTCAAACAAATCCGGGTTACCTACCATTTCTGGCTCTTTGGAATAAACATATAGATTTTCTTTTTTTTCCGTTTCAAGAATCATAAATCTCCCGTGTCTCACTCGCACACCATAATTACCTTTTCACCTCGTGAAAGACGAGTGAGTGTGTCCCTTACGAAACACTGCTCCGTTCTCTCTTCAGCGCCCCGATTTACAACGAGCCGCCATTTTTCGGTGAAGTGAGAGACCCGGCAGACAGTGTGTGAATCGTGGAGACCGCACAGACAACACGAGACACAGAGACGGCGGATAGTCGATCGAGCACAGCCGGCAGCCACAGGAAGAAAGGCCGTACGGCTTGAGCAGTAGCCAACCTCTGAGAGCACTATATCTCGTTTATTTTTGACTTGATTATTTCACACTTTTCGGAACTTTCCACAAATTAATCATGGGCAAGAACTTCGGTAAGAATTCCTAATTGTATGAATTTATGTTTTTCAATTTCATTTCAGACGAAGCCGCTTTACTCAAATCTCTCGAGGGGGTTCCAGACGCAGAGAAAGTGCAGAAACTGATTAAGAAGCTTGCTGAATCAGAGAAGCAGAACGCTGAACTGAAAACGAAAGTTTCTGATGTAAGTTAACGGATTAAAGTTGATATGATTAAAATATTTTTCAGTATGACAAAGTTGTGAAGGTGAAAGATTTGATGGAGAAGAAGTTGGAGAGGAATAATCAGGTAAGGTTTTCAAAATTTTGGTGCTAGAAAACAGTTCCCATACTCACACCGTTTGCACGGCTGTGGTATGACGTTTCGCTTCAATGAGAAGGTTTTAGGCCGCTAAAATTCACATTTCTATAAATTTTTAGTTGAGTTTCGACCTCAAAATTAATTTTTCTCGGGCCTTAAACGTCGCCACGTCAGCTTCTCAATAAAGCGCAACAGCATACTACAGAAGTTCGAACCCTGTGCTTACGTCATACCACCTGACTCCAGACTCAATTCTACGAGTTAACATGTTTTGTTTCAATAGCTCATTCTGACCGCCACACCACCCCCATTTTTTTCTCTTCATCGGAAATATCTTCTTTTTTTTTCCAAATCTCATCGAATCATTGCAGATTCTTCTCCGTACTGAAGAGGCAAAGAGCAAATTGGAAGAACTATGTCGTGGTCTTCAAAAAGCGAACCAGCAGACCCGTGATGAGTCGATTGCTAAGATGAAAAAGCTCGAATTGGAGAGAGCTCAAGCTGTGGAGCAGCTTAAGATAACTCTCAAGGACATTGAAAAGACGATGACTGAGGGAAGAGCCAAGTCTGATTTATTGTCGGAAGACAATAAGAAGCTCAGTGAGAAGTTCATTGAAATCGGGCAGCAATATGAGGAGAGAATGAATGTGGTTGATCAACAAATGCAGAAGAAGGAGAAGTATTGGGAAGAGTTTGGAAAGGCCAAGGATCTTGAGATAAAGCTTCTTCAAGCTAAACTTGATGCGTCTTCGATCCAAGTCAGAAAAGCTGGAATGGAGAAGGACGAACTGGCGAGGATCATGCTGGAGGAGACCGCCCGTGTTGGTGGAGCTTTGCAAACGGAGAAGGCGCTTCGTGATCAAGTTAGGGAGTATTCTGACAAGTATTCCGAGTTGACCAGTTGCCTGTCGAAAAGCAATGAAGCGTTTGATAAATTCAAGAAAGAGATCGACAGAGTAAACTCAAAGTGTCTTACGATTGAGAAGGATAATCTTTCGACCAAGAAGAAGTTCGAACAAGCTAACCAGTAAGTGATATAAAACTCTTAATCAAAAGATGTATTTTTTTCAGAAAAGTGTTGGTATTAACCATGGAAAATCAAGAGTACATTGAAAAGATCGTAGCGTCGAACAAAAAGATTCAGATGCTCGAGAATCTGTGCCGTGCTCTCCGCAAGGGCGAAGGGGAAACTTCAGAACCGGCGACCAGTACCGCGGAAAACTGAAACGATAAAATTCCGCTGTAACCAATCCTGCTGGTCCCGGATCTCGTGTAAATAAGTGTTATCGTTCATTCATAACTATTGCATTCTAATTAATTTTTCTATAATCAGCATTTTGTTATTTTTATTAACTCCCAACCCAACCCCCAATTTTTCGATTTTATAGCCCCATCGTGTTGAAGAGAAATATAATTTATTGGTTCATAATAAATATTTTCGTATTCAAACAAGTGGTTTCTTCTCTGTTTAAAATTTGAGACGACGGACCTCTTTGCCAATGAGCTCCACCTCCTTCTCGAGAGAGCAAACATTATGTGAGGGGAACCGGAAGATTCCACGGGGATGAATGCCAGATGAATGGAAAGATCGGCTAACGGATATGCGAATCTTTTTTTTTCTTCTCGCGAGGATTCTCTCGTGTTTTTTGTACCCATCCTGATCTTCTGATCAAAGAACCACCATGAGAATATTCTTAGATTTTAGGTTTTCTAGTTCAGATCTTAATAAAAATTCTAATCATTGTTTTGAGCCCGCAGCAGAGATTTCCAGATTCCGGATTCCGTGAAAAGTGTTTTTGTGCGGATTTCGTATTTCGGATTCCGAGAAAATTTCTTATTCTGGACTATAAGAAAATTTGTTGATTTGCAAGGATTCTCTGACTTTATTTGAACTTCCGCGACTAAAAATATATTGCACGATATGTGTTTTTAGAACTTTTCTGCCCAAGAGAACCCTTGGAGAACTCGAAATTCCGGCTTCCGTTTTCCGGATTCCGGAAAATTAGTTTTATTCCGTATTCCGGATTTCAGATTCGGTGAAAATTTTATTTGTACGGATTCCGGATTCCGTTTATCGAAAAAATCATTCCGGACATCTCTGCCCCGCACACTATAATTCGGATACGAAAATTGGAACAGGTCCCACACGGAACTACCGTAACATAAAAATATTTCTGTTTTCCGGATTGATTAAAATGACTTTCGTGAGTTTTCAGTCAATTTTTTTCTATCCAAAATTTTAATTTTCCGACTTTTTTGGGGAAAAATAACTGAAAATTGTCTCGTTTCACACTGCTTCCGACAAAAAGCAATGAGAAACGAGACAGTTAAAATGAAAAATAAAACTATTTTTAGGTTACGGTAGTTGTCGTTGTAGGACCTTCGACCACGACCACCGGCGTTTCTCTTCCACTGCTCCGATTTCTCGTACCAAAATAATACCTTTTTCTCTGACAACAACAACTGCATTCGTAACCCAGAGTCAAAATAATTTTAACCGAATTATGAGAGAACCATATTTTTCGAGAGAAAAATGCTTATGGTTAGTATTTTATGATGAGTGGTCTCAGATATTCTATGAGTTTCGTAAGATTTAGTCTTGCGAAATTCGATATCATATTCATTTATTTTTTTTTTGATGAGCAGACATGAAATTTACATTTATTTTGCGGTTTAACAAAATCCTTCAGCTTTCAACAGGCGTCAACCCTATTTCCTCTAGAAGCCACCAAATTTTTGATATCTCCCACATCAATCTAGATAATTGAGATCAAAATTGAAGGTTTAGGTGGATTATCATTTATATTGATTAAAAACTAAAGGAACAGTTCCAAATTTTCCTTCAGAATTTGAATTTTTCATGGCATTTTTCATGGCTTTTGTACATTTCATAGCTCCAACTGATTTTCTTTTCTTGTTCTTCAAACTTCTTTTTCAGTTTGATACTGTTGAGATGTGAAAATCTGTATTCAGTTTTTTTTTTTCTAAAAATCTATTACCAATTACTTCAGTTTCAGAAATTTTATCTCTCAAAAAAAACTGTATTATCTCCAGACGAAAATCGTTGCTTCTTCGATTCCATATCGACTTCATCTTTCCTAGTCATGTACCAGGCTGTTAATCCCTTTTTTGTGGTTCGTATAACCGCTAATCCTTCTTTTTTTTTTGGATTAACACCACAATACTTCTATCATCCCACTCTATCATATCATTCCAGAATCCACCCTTCCACACTTCATTTCCGTTACACAACACCCACCCATCATCTTGCTCGTTCCGAAGATTACTCGTTCTTTGTTTTCCAAGTTTCTCACCTTTTCTTCTTTTTCTTTTTCTTCTTCTTCTTTTTTCTCATGTTCTTCTTTGTATCCGGATGTCCATCATCTCTCTTCCGCTTCTTCTTCTTCTTCTTCTGTCAGTGCAAAACGGGCGCCACATTAGAAAACTAGAGGCATCTGAGAGAGAAGAAGAAGAAGAAGAGCAAAAAAGCGACGTCAAAAAGTGATATGAATAGTGTAATTGTGTGGAGAAGCTGGGAGAGGAAGAAGAAGAAGAAAAAGCAGTCAAAAAGAGCAATACAGCTTTCTTCTTCTTCTTTTTTTCTGCTCTTCTTTTTTTCCGCCATCAGATCCAGAGAGATTAGGTCGACAGCAGGCAACAACGACGACAACCAAACTCTTCTTCTTCTATTTTTTTTTTCTTCTCACAGCTCATTTCTTTGCCTACCACCCTCTTCTCTGCGTCTCTCAATCTATAATTTTCACGCGCGGAGCCCTTCTACTTTGCTTATATTCACTTCGAAGGACCTCCGTAACGCATTTTTTTGGCGCGACGCGTCACGGATGAGGTGATTCTGTTTAACGTCGTCTTTCTTTTTCTTCTTCTTCATCTTCTGAATCTGTGTTCCTCAAATAATTGGAACCACCAATTGAGCATGCAAGTGGAACCATTTTTGCTTCTAGGATCAAAGAGTCATGGTGCTCGAGGAATGTTCGGTCTATTGACAAAGAAAGTAATTGTCAACAGAGCGGGTTTGCAAGAGTATCTAGTTTCTCTAAACATGATACTCTTTCGGTGTCTAATTAGGTAATGCTCAAAGAAATTGGTCGTCTGGGGTTTTGTTGACGTCATGGTGACGTTTTGATATCGACTGAATCAGGAAACCTAATTTTTTTAAAACTTCTGACTTCGGCAAAAGTATAAAATAGAATTTTAAAAATATTATAGAGATTTGTCGATTTCTTTAACTATTGATAAATTTTCTGGATTTTTCAAGATCTATGTAGAGATGAAACAAATGGCAAAATTGTTAAAATCTGTAATTTTTTGCTGTTGGTTTGCCCTTGAAAAACTCTGCTAAAAATTGATCTCCAACACTCTGATAGAATTATCTCAAACCGTCCACTTTGAGCCCTCATATTTTATTTCGCGTCAAAGATATCAAAAAATGGTCAACTAACAAATTTTGATCATAACATCAAAAATATTTTGTCTGTTGACAAGTTTTCGATATCTTTCACAGGAACCCAGATAAATTGGGTCAAAGTTAAAGTCTATGGTTTTAAAGTATCCTGACTTTTCGAGGAATTCCGAACCATTAACTTAAACTTTATTTATTTCAGTTTGTCTGAAATATTTAAAAATAGTCAACTAACATATATATTTTTGATAACATTTTAAACATTTTGTCAGTTGATAACTTTTTGATATCTTTTACAGGAACTGAGATAAATTGGCTTAAAGTTGAAAATTACGGAGTCGAATGAAAATTAGCTCTGTTGAAAACCTATTTCAAAAACGATTCCACAGGTTTGAAATTTTCGGTTGTGTCTTTTCTGGAGATTTTGTCCAAAGTTTTTGGAACGGTGTCAGTCTACCGTACTTTAGTCGTTTCACCTTCTTCATTGATTTGACAACTCCTCATAGCCTAATTTTTTAAAATCAATATCACTGAATTTTGCGGGTACGTCGTGCAAATGCGCTCAAATGCGGATAACCTTGATACTACGGTAAAATTAGCTTTGGTCTCGAAGGCTTTAATTTTAACTGTTGAGTCGATAGTCAGCGGTGCCTGCATTCCATTTTGAAAAGCCGGAAAAATTATTTCAAAAAAGTTCTGGAAAACTGTAAACCCCCACATAGATAAGATATTATTACAAAAAAGAGCTGGCAGCACTCAAAATTTGGATTTCGAAATGATTTTCAATCCAAAAAATGATGATATCTGTGATCTTTTGGATACTTCCTTTACCCGATCCGATTCCATTGGATAATGTCTGCCTGACTCATTTTCTGCGTCTCTTCGTCTCTCACACTATTTCCATTGTTGTCCGCAACTCATAACTTGACAATTTGCTTTCTCAGTTCTGCAGATCTTCTTTGTGTTGCTTTATAAATGATTATGATGCTGATGACAAACAATAATCTAAAGATATCTATCTCGCGAGAAGACTAGCTAAAAATGAAGCAAAAAGAAATAGCAAAAAAGTAGACTAGGGAGAGAGGATATGTATGAGCAAATAAAGCCGCGCGAGAGCGAGAGCAACTCCTCTCCTGGTGGCTACCATCCCTAGCTCATTTTCTTCCAATCCGTGTGTCCCTTCCTTTGCATCTTACTTCGTATATTTATTAGTATTCCCAGCTGGTCTGGCGCTTCTGAAGCTTCCATGAATTCTTTTTTTCAAATTTTGCCATTGCCATGGAACCATAGTGGTTCCTCTTGATAACAATAGATCAGTTGGTAGACCCTCTTTGAGCAATCCCTAAGTAGTTCGAGACCTGAATTGTTTTCTTTGGGCCCTATCCCGCCGAGATACTCATAAAACTAATACACATATTAATTTTTTTTCTTGGTTTATCCTAATACACTTCACATATAATTTTACCCATCTTTCGGCATCTTCCTTTCGGTAGCGGCATCCTCAGCGGCGGCGGCGGCTCCCCGGGAGCTCTCAAGTACCTCCTCCTCTCCTCTTCTTCTTCTGTTTTGTGAGAGTGTGAGCCTTTGCGACGGGAGTGAGTGTGCAACTGACTTTAAACAAAAATCGGGGGCCCCCTTTTTCCCGCTTTTTCTTTCTCCAAACTCTCCCAATCCCTTCGTTTTGCCCAGGTTCACATTGCCCCCGAAAGCCTTCCCCTTACCGCCATCTTCTTCTTGCACATTGAATCCGAGATCCTCTTCATCAACTCTCCCGAAAGCTCGCTCTTTTGTTTTCTCCCTTTCTCCCCTCCCACCTTTGAACTCTTCTCCGGATTTCTTCTTCTTCTTCTCTTTTCTTCTTCGATCTCTTCTTCTTCTGATCCCCCAAAATTTTTTTCGACATCTTCTGAATCGTTTCGATTTTCCTGGCTTATCCCATATATTCTTCTGATCCCCACTTCCTAATATTACCCCATAAAATAGTCCAATAAATCCTGAGCCACCCCACATATTCATTTCATGTCTCATTTGTCAATCACTTCTTCCTCAATTTTCATTTTTATAGAATCTGTCCGTCCTTCTGACACTTCCCTTACTCTCCCCCTTCAATTCCGAAAAAAAGAAAAAGAAGGAATCCGACGTCTTCAACGACGACGACGACGAAAAAGCAAAAAATTCAATTCCGCCCTCTCCTCCCCCGTCGTCCTGTTTTCTTCGCTTCTTCTTCTTCTTTTTAGCTCCTGTAAGGGCACCTGCTGGCTGGAAAGGAGCCGAAGAAAAAAGCGCAGGCTCTTTTCAATGTCTCCTTCTACTGCTTCTTCTTCTTCTTTTTCTTCTTTTTTTCGTCTTCTATCAAAGAAGAGACAGACAGAGAAGGAGCAGTCAAGCGACTACGTCTTTCACTCAATGAGTGAGTGTGTATTTGTGCGTCCCGAGGAAGAAGAAGAAGAAGAAGAAACCAGGCAGCCATCCCTTCCCCGCAGAGTCCCTTCTCTCCTTTTTCTCTTCCTCTGGGCTCGAAACGCAGAGGGAGAAGCCGCAGAGAAAATAGTGAGAGCTCTCGGTAAGAGCTCAGCGCACGAGCATCTCTCCTTCCTATACTCTCCGTCTATTCCAGTCTATTGATCCATCATCATCCATATCCGTTCGTTTTTATTTTTTAACTTTTTCTGATTTTTTTAAACCGTTAAACTTTCAAAAATATGTATTTCAATCTCTGATTTTCACATTGTTCGAATAATCTTAGCCTTCAAATGCAATATTTCATATTTCCAGGTCAAGATTCGTGTTTGTTAGACAGTAGGTGTGTCAGCAGTACGGCAAATGGGAAATGAATGGAGGCAGATTTGACTTTGACGACGGCGGAACCTATGTAGGCGGATGGGAAGAAGGAAAAGCACACGGTCACGGAGTATGCACTGGTCCACAAGCGAAAGGCGAATATGCCGGAGCTTGGCACTACGGTTTCGAAGTGTCCGGTGTGTACACGTGGCCGTCTGGGAACACCTATCAGGGACAGTGGCAAAATGGGAAACGACACGGTCTTGGTGTGGAGCAGCGGGGCAGATGGTTGTACAAGTGAGTTAGGGTTACTGTAGATGTTTGACTCAAATGGTCTCCTAACTTCTTTTAATACTAACTGAATTCAAAAACATTCAAAACTTTTGTAATCTCTCAATACACATTCTTATCCCAAATTAACTTGTGTGGGAGTTTTTCGGATTAAATTTTACAGTACCACTTTGACTTTAAGGCTGTTTTTTAAATTTTTATTTTTGATCCTGAATTGGATATACAGAGTGAAGTTATATGTCTCCGTTTTCAATAGGTTACCTCTCAAAGAAGCCCACCCCAAACCGTGAACCTTAAGATCAATTATCTCGATTCCTGTAAAACATATCAAAAATCTGTCAACTGATAACATATTGGTACACATTTTTGCTTTTTTTTTAAATCTTTGACAGGAAAAATGGGCTCAAAGTTGACGATTTAGGATGAACTTAAACAAATACGGTTTTGATTTAAAGACTGTTCTAAAATTTTGATTCTTAAAATGCTCTCCAAATCTTAATTTGAAAAAAAATGATAATTTTCAGAGGAGAATGGACACAAGGCTACAAAGGACGATACGGAGTACGACAGTCGGCAAGTTCTCAGGCTAGGTATCAGGGCACCTGGTCTGCTGGATTTCACGACGGATATGGAACGGAAATTTATGTGGATCTAGGTGAGTGAACTTTCACTCAAAAACTTTATCGATCCATACTTACTTTCAGGAAGTTACCAAGGACAATGGCTTCGTGGAATGCGACATGGTTACGGTATCCGAAAAAGTGCCACCTATGCGAATGCAGCCAAATTTCGATCGAAATCCCAGACGCATGCTTCACTGACGAGTTTAAGAAGTGGTCGAGTGGAAGAGGAAAATGCTGAAGAGCACAGGCATAGTGAGTTTTTTTTTCGAATTTTTATGATTTCTCGAAAAGTTTGGATTCCACTCAAATTAAAATACATATTTTCAGAAGAAGGACTCTCCGGTCGTGGAGGATTCGTACTTCGTGCCAACTCGGCAGCTCCACAACGACGACGACGATCCCTGTCGGAAAGAAGTCTGGCCGTGAAAAGAACTCTGTTGTCTGGCCTCCGAATCAAGAAACAACATTCCACTGGAGACATCCATCAACGTGTTGCATCAATGACCGGAAGTCTTCGATCGAGTGGCTCAACGATGAGTTGCACTTCTGAAGACTCACTTCATCATCACGGACTACAACAACCAGAAGAAGAAGCCGTTGAGGAGAGCGCTATAGAAACGTACATGGGCGAGTGGAAGAACGACATGCGTAGTGGTTTTGGAGTGTGCGAAAGAAGTGACGGACTCAAGTGAGTAGTTTTATTAGAATTTTTTCGAAAGAGAGAAACAAAGAACAACAAAAAAAGAGCGAAAATGCTTCAGATATCACGGAGAATGGGCGAACAATGCAAAATGTGGCTTTGGAGTGACAACATTCAAAGATGGAACCAAGGAAGAGGGACGATACAAGAACAACATTCTGATCGCTTCTTCCAGAAGGAAAGGAGTCATTTTCATGAGAGCTTCAAAGTTTCGGGAAAAGTTGGAACAAGCAATGGGAACCGCGATCCGAGCTGCTAGCATTGCACAACAGAAGGCTGATATCGCTGCTAGTAGAACGTCGACAGCAAGGGAAAGAAGTGAACAAGCAACGTTCATCTCAAGACAAGCCAACGAGGATTCAGAAGTTGCCAGAATCCATGCTAAGCAGTTCGATCCAAGTTTCAAACAACCTGGTACGCGGCGGTTATTGAAGGACAACAATGGAGGAGAATCGTTTGGAACTGATCTATCCGATGCTATTTCCTATTCAAGACATCTTTCCCAGACGCATAGTAAACAACATTCCTTTGAGCAGGTGAGTATCTTTTTTTGGAGATTTTTTTGTGATAGGGGAATAGAAATTTGAAATATTTATGTTCCATGCTTTCATTTCCTGTCTGTTCAATACTTTTCAATTTCGAATGAGCATAGATTTCGGTCATTCCAATACTTGAAAACTCGAAAATCTAGTTTCGGAATATTTTTAGATGTAGATTAGCGTCCTTAATCAACCCTATTAGTCAAAATACCGTACTTCATCTAATAGAATTCCACCCAAACCGTCAACGTTGAGCTCAATTATCTCGATTCCTGAGAATGACATCAAAATTTTGTTAACTAATAACAAATTTATCGTAATACTACCAATAATTTAATAGTAGCCAAATGTTCGATATCTTTCACACGATTCAAATTTAAAAGTGGGGTGGTTTTCTATTAGAGTGTTTACAGTAGATTTTCAACTCTCCTTGTAGTCCCTTGGAAAATTAAAGATTTTCAAAAAAGTTTCAGCAGAAAACTAACAACTTATTGAAACACATACCAATAAAGTATCTTTATTTCAGACACTATCTGTTGACATGGGCGATGACATGACACCTCCATCGCGAAACCCCTATGCCAACCACGTAGGCCCATCCAACCAGAACCATGTCAATTTTCTGCCCCAATACGGCTACAATTCCGATCCGAACTCTCAACTTCAGACCCCGATGAACTCTCAAGATCTCCTTCAGCAACCACACAACATTCCCATAAACGATCCATCAATTCCATCGGTTTCCGTCGTTCAAGAAGAGGAGAAACCGCTGATCCTCCAACCGCAGACCAATATCAGTCAACCGGGGCCTTCGAATCTGAACACGCAGGCACCCAATGTGATGTCCTCAAGGTTCTCATTGAGGTTGGTGTTCATCTAGAATCAAAGTACCAATTAGAATCATTCCAGTGATGACCATTATGATCAATATGTGATGGCCGGCGGAAATCAACAACAGCAACAGCAGAAGCTTCGCCGCAATCGTCCATCGCTCATGAGACAGGCGGATGTCAACGAGTCTTGTGTACGTTTCGGTTGAGAGTTTTATGAAGAAGAACAAGAAGAGGAAGAAGAAGAAGAGCATATGAGACAAAGTAGTATATCTGGAGGAAAGAGAAGGATGAACACTCTCCCACCCTCTCAATAGATACTTTGCTTCATCTTCTTCTTCTTTTTCTTCTATCCGGTACTCCTTCGCTTCCTCCCTCACATATTAGTTGTAGTGTAAAGTAGACGAGGACCCGAAAGAGCGGATTCCGGAGTGATGAAACTGAATCGATTCGAAACGGGGGATCTCTTTTTGCAGGCTGGAGGAGCATCGAGCGGACTCAATCGAAGGTCGACTCTTGCCTCGGCACGAGATCGAAATGGTGATGTCAACCATCCGGGAGCTATCGGAAGTGCTCACGCTGCGAAGCTGAGTGCTGCCAGTGGTAGTGATGGTGACAATATGGGAAGTTTGCCCAATCTAGCGGAACTTGAAACGCAAGGGGTATGAAAGATTCGAATTTGGGATCTGAAAATGAAAGGAATGGTTCTTCCAGGTGAGATTGCGAAGAGAAGAAGCCGCCCGTCTCGCTGGACAGCGTCGTCAAGAAGTGCTACGCGAACACGAAGAAGCGGCACTACTCAGAGCGAATCCACTCCGACATTTTCTGCAACCGGCTTTCAGAGTGAGTTTCAATTTCAAAAATGAGAATTGGCGTCTGATAAGAAATCTAGAAAATCCAGTAATTTTGAATTCTAACTTTTGGGTTCATAAACTTGACTTTATTGGCTTGAAGTACCCTATTAGGAAACATTTTTAGGAAACTAACAGAACTCAGAATCAAAAATTACAGTGTTGTATTATCAAGAACCTGCTGGGTTCAGAAATTTTAATTTCATAGGGATATTGAATCTGTGTGACTCGATTCTCACTGATTTCGGATCACGAAAGTCTGAACAATCATCGTAAAATCTGTGACAGAAGAGCCCATAAACCGAAGGGCCCATAAACTATGACCTACTTTTTTCTAGGTCATGACCTACTTTTTCTAGGTCATGGTCTACTTTTTTCCAGGCCATGAGCTAATTTTTTCTAGGTCATCACCTATTTTTTTACAAGTTGACCGCTTGTTATGCTTTTGACAGGCACTGAGAAAAAATGGCTTATTTTTCTCTTTTTTTTTTAATCTTTGTGTTTTTGACTTCTTGATTCGGAAATTCACTTCTAAATATTTTTGAATTATTAGAATTTTTGGTCAGACAATTTAACATTTCCAACAATTCGAGATTTTGATAGGAGAATTTTTATGAAATATGCATTAATATTGCACTGCTAAAATTTCCGGATTCTCATAAAACTTTGGATCATAAACTATACATATTTTTCCCCTCTTCCCATTTCTTTTCACATTTCTCAAGAGAGTCCATTTCGTAAATTAATCCCATCTGCTTTCATCTTCATTTTTCTCCTCTTCCCCCATTTCTCAAAAAAGTTTTATGTGACGGGCCCTCTCTTATCCGTTTTCAAGAGAATTCCCGGAGAAAAAAAAACAACAAAAAGTTTAAAGGTTGAGGGGACAGGAAAAAATCTGTCTCAGAAATTTCTTTAAATCTCGAGCAGTTGAACTAAGCGAGCAAAACTCCAGCCTACAAAACTCCGAAAATTTTCTTCAAAACTCTAATTTTTTCAGGCATGGCTGGTTCGATGGCGCATTCCGATTCTATTGGCAATTGCGAACATCTCCTTATTAATGCTCTTTTATCATTTGCTCACTTACGAGAAGAAGAAGAAGTCTTCTTCGTAGGAATCAGAAACAAAAAACACTTCACGCTCAATTCATGATTAGGGGTAATATTTTTCAATTGTATAGAATTTTTGAATTGGTTGAATTGTAACATCATCATCAAAAAACAACTGAAAAAATTTGAAAAAAAAACTGAAAAAAAATCAAGAAAAACAACTTCTCATATAAAATTGAAACACACACAAAAAGTCACTTTCAACACACAAATTCTTTCAACAATTTCGATGTATAATTTTTAGCGGGCTGAATGTGATCCAATCGATTTTAAAGGGATTCTGATTTTTATTTTAACCAAAAAAAAACTGGGTCTCTTTATTTTCATTGCTATCACTATTTTTACTTGGTGCTCCTTTTGTTATATTTTTTGTCCTCAATGATTCTTCTCTTTCACCCAGTTCTTTCTTTTTTTTCTCTGAAATACGAACGATTGTGTTTTAAAAGTGGTGGGACATCAAAAAAAGGGTTTCAAGTTATTTGAACATGCAACCAAAAGATGAGCTCAATGAAATTTTCGTCCCCAAACTATGTCAAACTTTTCTTTTGTTGTCCCGCCTCTTTTAATTTTGTTCTTTCATTTTTTTACATATATTATGTACCTTTTATTTTCAAAGAATCATATTTGTGCTCATTTGGAAATTGGCTCGCCCTGAAACCAATTCTGAATTGATACTCATATTTTTCTTTTAATTTAAATATATATTTGGTTTACATTTTGGTTTTTTTGGTGCATAGAAAAATGAAGGAAAAATCAGATGCAGGAATGGGAGATTCTGTGAAAAAAAGCTGAATACACAATTTCGAATACAAATGGAGTACTATAGTTTCAGATGGGTGGCAGAATTCGTACAAAAAATGTCTTACATTTCTTACTCTTGTCCGAAATCAATGCATTTGAGAGGGGATATTTCGTTAAATTTTTCTCGAATGCACAAGAGGGTATCTTTTACAGTATCTTTTGCGTCTATTTTAAAATTTTTTTTCCTGTTTTCTCAATTTTTGACGATTTTTTCCCGTTTCTTAATTGTTTTTATAATTTTTGTATCTTTTTTCGATTTATATCGAGAAAAGAAACGGATGAGAATCGTTGAAAAAATTGCTAAATTCCAAAATTCGAAAACCTCAAAAAATTTCGAAACTCCTATAATCTAAAATTCGAAAGCTTATTCAGTAGGTTCGAACTTGACTACTGTACCTTGTGATTTTTGTTCAAGAAACCGTACAAATAAAAAGACACGGATAAACAGTGGGAGTTTTCAAAACGTTTTTTTCAGAGAAAGTTTTAGATGAATAGCAGGATGAATAATATTCTTTTGCAAACAAACCTCCAGGTTACTGTAGCTGAAAGCGAATACTCTGAATAGACTAATAATTGGAGAAAACTCTCAAATCTGAAAACCCTCAAATGGGAAAACCTCAAAATCCAAAATGCGACATTTTTAGATTCAGAACTTTCACCGTCTAATAATGCTTCCAGTTCGGAAAAACGCAAATTCAAAAAAATGTTTATAAACTTTGAAATTCGAAATTTGTTCCCACAATTTTTCAGATGATTCCAGATGTTCTTCCCCCAGTGTCAATGTTTCTATGGAATACAACACATTTTAAAACTCAATTTTCAAGATCCTGTACAAAACTTTATTTTCCAAAACGACATCAGAACACATTTAGTATAAAATGAAGCGTTCAAAAAAAGACATATTCATTTCTTCTCATCCTTCTTCTCTCCATCCTGCGAATTTTCATCTGCAGCTGCACCAAACATATCAGCAGCATGGTTACAAAAGTAATGATGTACACCGTCCACCTTCTTCGCAAATGCTTCTTTGTACGTCTTCGCATTTCCAGCCGACACATGATACACTGTTACGTGCTTTTTGATTTCGTTAGATTGTGGAGGAGCTTGGTTGGTATTGAAGTAGATGATTCGAATGTGCACTTGGTCGCCGGGCTAAACTTTTTTGATTTTTTTTTAATTTGTGGTTTCAAAATTACCATTATGAATCCAACACTTGGCTTTGCTCTGTACATGTTGTTGTCACTTGATTTGACCTCAAAATCATAACTGAGAAAACCTATTCAAACCAATTCACCCTTACTTTAAAAGCCTGTCGGTCCGGTTTCGTATTCGTTATGGTGAAGGAAGCAAAGCCTGGATTGTAGCTGATATACTTAAAAACCAGATGCTCAGGTGTCAACTTCAATCCAAAAGCTGGTTCATTCTTTCCATTCGTGATCTTCGTCATCTTTTTCTTCGGACCCGCTGTTGCTGCTGCCAGTGCTGCCAATGTTGCTGGATCATCATCTTGCAGAGTATCATTTTCTTCTTGAACCATTTCTAGGTTGAGAGTGAGATCTATGAAAATTTGAAGACTGATTAGTTGCATAGAGAAGAGATGCAAAGTGGCGGATTTCACGTGGTTTTCATGTTGCTGTGTTTTTCAGGTCAATAATCAACAGAAGTTACAAACCCGGTGAATGAATTAGTTTCCCTTTAACTTCAAGTTGTCATTCTAGAATTTCAGAATCGTGAAAATTGAGGTTCAATGCATCTGTCGGTTTCTTAGTTCGTTCTGATTATTTTGTTGACCAAAACGTAGTCCTTTGAAGTCTCTTTTTATTGGGATGAGTGAACCCAAGGTTACAATTTGACAGAGAGGGTCTTTCAAAAATAGAAAATACTGTATCTTCAAAAAAAAAAAAAAACAATATTTCAATTCTTACGGATATAGCTCACTGAGAGCTCCAACAAAAAATCCAATGCAATTTTTTATGGCCTACAGGAAACTACAGTAGGAAGGAGTCCGCATTACAGTAATCTCAATGAGCATAACGTTTCAAAATCAATTCAGTGTTTGTCGATCTATCAAATTTCAAAGTTCAAATTGTCAAAATTTATGTATACTGAAACAAAAAATCGGAGATATGGAAGAGAAACGCCGTTGGCAGTAGCCACAGATCCCAAAACGATAGCTACCGTCACCTGAAAGTATTTGAAATTTCCGTATTTATTTTCTCCCTTTTTGAGCGTTTTCAGTCAATTTTTTCATGATAAAAAAAACTCGACGAAAAACGTTTTTTTGTTTTTTTTTGCAGATCTCTGTTTTGAGACCGCTTCAATAATAAATTCTTTCCAAGTTCAAGAAACCAACTGTTCCTGATCTCGCCCGAGTTTCAGACTCCCTCTTTCACAACAATCATAATCGTATTCTCCGCAGGAGGCTACAAAAATAAGAAAAGGAGAAGACCAAAATCCTAATCTCGAATGTGCCATGTGAACCAAGCAGTGCACATCATTCAACAATTTTTTCGTAAGTTCACAAAAATGCGGCCTATATAAAGTCTGGTTGGATTGACTAATCCGCACTATTTTGCATGACTGGATGTTCTTCTTTGAGGAGCTTTTCGCAGTTCCAAATCCCGATTTCTTAGACTTGGTGGTTGGCCAAAAAAAGAGTAGGAGGATCATTTATGATTCCTTTCCCGCAATATTCCCACAAGTTTAGACATAGTGAGATTTATTATTACTCACTAGCTCTCCCTTTTCAAAACTTTTAATGATCTATACACCCTCGTGTCTTTCTAGTGTCTAAGAAAAAATGAATCTATTTTGAGCTTCTATCCTTCCTCTTCTCATTTGTCATGTACACTTGCTAAATGAATCACTTTTTGTTTTTGAACATCGTCTTAGTCTAGTATTTTTCATAAGCACTATGTGCACGGCTACAAAGTTAAGCACGTTAGACACACTCATATAACTTTTTGTTCCTTGATCTCTTAATCTGCAGCTTTTTCGTTTATTCCATTTCTGATCAATCTGATTTGTTATGCACTTCTTAGCTATGTATTTCCGTGAGACTTCTGAAAAGAGTGGTCTGAAATGTTCTTGATGATTCCGAAATCTAGATTAGTAGCCGGAAGTTAAAAAAGTGAGACGTTGACAGACGAAAAGTAAAATCTTAGTCTGCATCCTTGGTTTTTTTTCCTGATTTTCCGATGTTCTCGTAATCCCCTCATTTTTGATTTCTGGAAGTACTCTCAATGTGAATCGGAAGTCTTAGACGTCAGAAAACTAAAATTGCTCGTCTTTAAAAGCGAGAGTTTCTCTTTATTCAATAAACGCATAAAATAACTTTTCAACACCTACCAAATTTCCTCTACTAGAATCGCGAACATACCGTCAACTTTGAGCTCGAGTATCTCGATTCCTGCGGGAGGTACAAAAAAATTGTTAACTGACAAAAAATTTCTGATATTATGATGAACAATTTATCAGATGATAAATTTCTGATATCTTTCACAGGAACCGAGGTAGTTAAACTCAAAGTTGACAGTTTGATGACACTGTATTAGAGCGCTTACAGTATCTTTTCATAAAAATACCTTCTCCCCTCCCATCCCTCTAATTTCGTTTTTCATACTTCAGAACTCATGATGTCATTCGATAGCTTCTCGGAGCCAAGCTCTCCAGAAGCGAGCTCTCCGGAATCTGGATCTCCGGAACCCACCTCTCCCGCCCATAATAATTTGGTCTACGGAACCGCGTGCGCCGTCTGTGGCAGTAAGAAAATCGCATTCAATTATGGAGTAAGAGACTTCGCTTGAAATATTTACTTCCAATTTTTCTTTATTCAGGTTATCTGCTGCAACTCATGCAAGATGTTCTTCAGTCGAGCCATGAAAACTCCAATAGCGATTTCTTGCAAAAGACAATGGAATTGTAATTTCAGTGGTGTCGAGAAATGCCGCTACTGTCGTCTTCATCGATGCTTGCTAACTGGAATGAGATGTTTCAAAAGTGTCGATGGTCCGGAGACAGCGAGAATCATTGTCAATTTGATGATCAAGGATCAGGAAAGAAAGAATAATTTGTTGAATTCCAAGATTCCGTCAAATCTCACAGCGACCGAAATGTTTGAGAGAAAACCGATTATTTTCGAGCCAAAAGCGCCAGGTACCGAATTCGATTTCTATGATTGGGGAGTGATGAATCATCTATCCTGTATCGACTTTGCAACCAAATTCCGTTTCATGATGTATCTCTCACCAGCCGATGTCAAGGTGCTGTTCAAGTACTCTCACCTCATGTACATGATTCTGGTCACTGCCATGCGTTCCTACTCTGCAGGACTTGAAGTAATGTGCCATCCAGATGGTTCTGATGTCTTTCCAGAAGAAGTCAATGGTTATAACAACGAGTTTCTGAACGGTATCAAAGGCAATTTGATTGGTCGAATGAGAGAATTACGTGTGACTGAAGAGGAGCTTCTCTTGTTGGGAGCAATCATTCTCTGCAATCCTGGTTAGTATGACGAAGATCAATATATCTGAAATTTAAGAGCATTTCCAGCAGTCACAGACATGTCACAATCTGGACGAATCCTCCTTGCTGCACATCGAGATTCGTATGGACAAGCACTTCTCCAGAATTGTAATGTACATTCCTACGGACCTTCCCGATTCCCTGAGATCCTCTCTCTTACTTCAATAATCATCAAGACCCAACAAGATATCCATCATTTCTCCTCTCTTTACCCAATCGTTCATCCTCAACAAGTCAAGAAAAACCTCTTCACTGATATTCTGGATTTTTTGCGCAGTGAAAATTGAATTTAAAAAATTAATTTTCTTTTTTTTTTGTGTAACTTTCATAGTTTGTAGTCAAATTATTTCCCCTCTGCTAATCCCCAAAATCACCTCCAAAAATGTATTCAGTTTGATGTCTAATCCTTATTTATTTCCGTCTCATCTTCCCTTTTGATCTCCAGATTTTCATGTTTTGTAGCTGAAAAGCTCAGTGGAGTATTAGTCATTTGTGATTTCTTGTCAGTAATTCTAAACTTTGAAATATTCTTGTCTTCTTTTTTTTTCGTTCGATCAAACACAAATTGTGAGTCGGATTACCTGAAAAAAAAGAAAAAAAAGAATTTGTCCGGGAAAAACCTTTATTGTAACCAGTTAGAAAACTTGAAAACACAGGTGATAATCGGAACATGTGAAAAGGGAAAAGCCCGGAAAATAAGACGAAATAGGATGATTAGAGAACAATGCTTAATAAAAAAGGTTAGAAGTTGGAATGAAAACTGAGGTGCTGGATAAGAAAGTTGGAAGTTACAAGGCAACGGTGAGCAATAAAGCAGCGAGAATAAGAAAATCGGGGCTAGTGTGTCGAAGATCAAGAATGGATCAAGAATGTTCAGACTTGCTACTATGCGATGAGGGATTCCGGGAAAACCCCGGGTTTTTTTTTTGAAAATAAACAAAACCCCTCTCCCATAGTAAACAAGACAATTTGTGATGGTATTGGAATAAGTAATACCAAGTCGAAGTGATATATCAGTGAGAACACATTAAAGACCGCCCATACCAGCATCAGAATACTTATCTGAGGTTGATCCTTGCCCATTAAAATCGGCTGTACTGTAGTCGCCATACGGATAGTTAACCATTCGATCCAATCCGGTTCCAAAAAAATGATCTGGCGAGTAGACCGAGTTGTCCGTTATTTTAGCCAAGGATTCTAAAACGTAAATTTTTCATTTATATTGGGTGATTCTTTCGTCAATACCTGCTGTATTACTGTATCCATCTGTTGGCATCACCGCTGAATTGCCAATACAGTGATGAGCAAAGCAGTCCATACCTGACGAAGATGCAAAGTATTGTTGATCAGTTGCCCCCGAGTAAGGGTATGATGTACCAGCAGTGGAGACCATAGTGTGATTAAGCGGGAAACCTGGTGGTTGATTCCATCCAAATGTTTCTATCCTGTTTCTGGGAAATTCTTTAGTCCCGATTCCAGCAAAATTTATCCCTGGGCGTGCTTTCCGAATTTGTTCCGAATTTGTGAAAATAGTGGAGATTGGTGGGAGTTCTGTGGTTGCTGAGGGCACTTGGGTATCCGACGGCTCCATCCAAAAGCAGTCATTGAAAACCTCGTGCGTTCCATACGGGTGTCCTATACTTTTGATATCGGCTTCAGCTACCCACTGAGCTGGACTCTTGTCCGTGTTCACGTATCTCTCCAGCATTGAAGGTGAATCGGGGTCCCTGTTAGGGATCCTTTCCGGTTGATTGAATTGACCTTGAAGATCAGGTTCCAGTGGTTCAGTTCTGCTTTCCGCGAAGTTGAATCCCGCGAAGTTTTGAAAATTGTGATCCATTGCATCCATATGGTGCACTGATTGAAGGACTGATGTGGCAGCATACTGCTCATGATTCATCTGAAAAATAAGGAAATTTAATTTTTAAGACACTTAAAAGATTACCGAAAAGTCATCACATGGGTGAAATCCTGCTGACTGCTCTTCCAATGGAATTCCTGTGGAGTTCATTCGATTGTCGAAAATCTCTTGGTAATAATCGACAGGGACGGAGTTCAAAACATCTTCGGAATTTCTATTGAAGTTTAAGTAATTGCCAGTGTTAGTGTCTCCATGACACTGAAGCGAGATGGATTCCGGAGATTGGAAGAAGCCAGTGAGTAATTGTTGGTTATCCTCACCCTCCATAGACTTCACACCAAGAGCCTCTTTAAGGTGATCCATAATCATATCCATCTGCTCGATCTCCGTTTCCTGTTGATGAACTTTCAATTCCAGCAAAGCGATCTCTAGCTTCTGGTTAGTGCGACACTTTGCGGAGGCATTCGACGTCTTCAGTGTTCCTTTGCGAGTTCTCTCTTTCGCGATCGTTTCAAGTTTGGTTTCCAGTTTCCGAACTTCCTAAAATTGGGGAATATATTGTTTGTTAACTGAAATTTCTGTTATGTACCTTTTCCAATTTCTCGCGACGGCCCTGGTTTTTCTTTTCAATCAGATGAGCCACATTGTTTTTTCGAGCAATAAAATCAGGGTACTTCTCCCTATATGCATCTTCTAACTGTTTCAATGAT
This sequence comes from Caenorhabditis nigoni, assembly GCA_027920645.1. Taxonomy (NCBI): domain Eukaryota; kingdom Metazoa; phylum Nematoda; class Chromadorea; order Rhabditida; family Rhabditidae; genus Caenorhabditis; species Caenorhabditis nigoni. The sequence goes on from CP115864.1 coordinate 6,696,045, forward strand.
TCGAGGCCATCCCGCAACTCGACATCCAGATCCTTCGAATGTTCCTCCAGTGACGCCTTCTTGTTTTTCTTCTTTTGCAGGCTATTCTTGAAATTCGCTCTGCCTTGAGATTTTTTGAGTTCTCGTTTTTCCTCTTTAGTCTGAAATTCAACCATGATTCAGAAAAATATTGTGTTTGTTAATTTAAAAGTTTCTATTTCTATTGAAGCTAGTCACCAAATTTTGTATGTACAGGGTGGCGCATAATTACCCGGACTAGACTTTGTACTAGCATGAAATTTGAGTAGAGCTACTGGGCTCAAATCTGGAGTGCGAAAATTCAAATAATTCATCAGTAAAATGGCCAAATTTCAAACGATTTGATAAACTTTGAGCTGATTTATCGCTTGCCAAAGATGCTTCATTTCATGAAAATCACAACGGCGGGCCAGAAACATTACGTCGTTGATCTTTGGACAGTTCTAGCAATATCTATTAGAGTGTTTACGGTATATCGTCTTTCCTAAAAAGTGATTCTTCCTGCTAATTCCGAGTCAAACATTGTCAAGACAATTTGATCATAGAAATCAAGTCTTGTGGTTTTTAAAAAGTTCTAAACGCTATGTCAAAAAATGCGCAATAGGCGATTCCGCTCTGCTATTTTGAAAAATCATATTTTCAGTTGTAGGGTATTTTTAGCAAATTCGACTATAGAAACACTCACCATAGATTTCATTTCCATTTGAGTCCGCCGAGGTCTGAAACCCTTCAATGAACTTCCAGAGCTGCTCCCAGAAGTCAGACGAGACCCAGTTCTGCGCTTTGGTAATTGAATGGGCGGATCTGAAATTATAGTCTCGAATTGAAACATTTCAATGAATCACCTGAAAATTGTACTCACCGGAATCTCTTCGCTTCATAACGACTCCTCCAAGCGTTATAGGTCCCGATTGACAAATGGTGTCATTTCCATACTGTACCATCGGATCAATGGATAGACCTGCATCCTTAGCAAGAGTTTCTTGATGACCAGACGGAGAGGTTCCTGAAGTATAAAATCACTTGAAGTTTTTTCCTAAAAAATCGAATTTACCAGTGTTGACGTCTCTCATTCCTTGCTGGTCCATCGACAACGAAGACAACGATGATTGTGGTGGGGATTCTGAAAAATTCTAATTTTCTGTCATAAAAATGGTTTACAATTTTACCGCCAGAGAAGTTGTCTTCAGATAATTCCGGCAGGCTATCAATCTCGTCCTCGCTTGTTTCCATCTGAAAATGTATTGCAATTTGAAAAATTGTGATGTGGGCGCAGTTTTGGTAAACTTAGTTTTGTACAGTGCAGTTCGTCTACTCGGTTATAGCAGAAACTTTCTTTCTTTTAAAAAAACTTTCTGGTTCAGTTTTTGGTAAATTTTTGCAAATTTGGTGAAAAAGGAGGTGGTCCATGGGTTTCAATTAGAGAAAATACGGTAGGTAAAATACTACGTTTTTTACCTAGATAATTTATCCTATTACTATTGGAACTTTTCTGTATGTGTGTGTGTCCGTATGTCTCTGACTTTTAATTGAATAATTCAACGGGACGTGGGACTCCTATTGTGGTATGTGGTATGTAGTCATAGACTACCAGGCGCTTCATGCATGTTGTCCTGGACCTCATAACTAATAGAGATCCTATAGAGATGTGAATCAAAAATTTTAAAAATGTGCTAAAAATTGGTAATACTTCATGAAACTTTGTAAAGATTCTTTTGGGTTTATTTGAGTGTCGAGTACAAAAAATTGACCATAAAACTTCCGAACTAAAAACTATAAGACTTTTTTATCGAAGATACCTTAAAATTTGTGAAATTCTCTAAAAAGCAGAGCTTAGCCGCGGGTCCTGGTTATCTGGTCAAGTCAATTCTCACCTTCTCCGTGCCGTTTCCGTAGATCAACCCGTCCAACGCATTACCCAAGCCTTCCTTTCCGATAGCATCTCCTCTTTCATAACCTCCAACACCGTCACACCTCAAAATCGAGTCATCGCCTGGTGGTGGTGGTGATTTCCAATGGGGAATGAAGTCGCTCATTTTTAGCTGTTTCCTGTTGGTTGCAACTGAAAAAAAGGAACAACTGTGTGAGACAGGCAAAAACGATCTGACGTAAGATGAAATTCAAAGAAGAAGAGACGGTTGACTGAGAGTGGAGACTGAGAGAAAAATACGGATAGGATGGTTAATGTATTAAAAAAACCACTCTAAGAGAAGGTCTCTCCGAAAGGCTTGGAAAAATAGAAGGGTGATTATTTAGAAGAGGAAAAAATATTCTGGAAAATCGACAATTTTACTGAAAATTGTTGAAACTGTGTTCTCAAAAGCTTTCTTAATTATGGTGAAATTGAAAAGTATGAATTTCGAAGGATAATCGACCGATTTTTTCGATGTAAATTTTGGGGAAAAAATGTAGGAAAAAATAGAAGGGGCCCCTCTAATTGAAGAGCACCTGTAATAGAGCCCGGTTTTTCTAATACAGGTTTTACGGTACTTCAAGAAGAATGATCAAACACTACAGTATCCAAAAAAGTAACTAGTCACTTTCCAATATAGTAAGTATTCACAAAATTAAGATTACACTTTATTTAGAATTTTTGTTTCTTGAGCAAATAAAAAACCAAAGAAGAAATAAAAGAACAGGAGACTATGGAAGGCAGCATAGACAAAATGGAAATGATGATAAAACCAGGAGAACGCATTTTACATTTAAAAAACAGAACCTGTCAATCGAGCAAGTGCTCGGACGACAATAATGAAGCTTTAAAAAACTTCAGTCATTGCCCACTCTTATCATTTTGCAATGGTTGTTACTGTATCTCTAATGATTGGAAATCAAAAAGAATGATAATTTTTATGACAGTCTAAATTTAAGAAGTCCAAATTGGAACTGGTTTTTGAAAGCGAAGTCTCACGCTCGCCGGGCAGCGATTTATGGATAATCCTTCTTGAGCAACAAAACAATCCGAGAAGAAATGAAAAAATGACTGTAGAAGGCAACACGATTGAAATGATGAGAGAATCGGAAGAAGACATTTTATATGAATTCTGCATCTGTCAATCAATGGACTGGAATTTTTATCGCGAGCAAGTGCTCGGGAGGAGAGAATGAGGCTGAAAAACAATTCAAGCACGTCAGTGGTTGCTCTTTCTTAGTGATTCACATGGTTGGAAATGAAAACGGTTGCGAAATTTTCAGATAATGTTATCACTATCATGATCTGAAGGAATGAAGGGTGAAGCTGTTCGTATCCTAAACATTAAAAATAAGAATTTTTAGATTTTTCTTAAAGAAAACAATTGAAAAACTGGCGAAACCAAGAAATGAGCTAAATGAAAAATTTTCAAACCCGGAAGATAGAAGAAAGGAGAAAGGAGAGAGGAGAGGACAAAACAGGAAGAAGGAAGAAGGAATGAATAATCGTTAACTTTGAGCTCAATTCTCGATTCCTGTATAAAATAACAAAAATCGGTCAACTGATAAATTATCTTTCAGAATATCACCAATTGTCGCGCCCTCTCCCGAGGGCACGACCTGATGAATTATCCTAACGGATCACATGGAGCTACGTCTGCACCATCGGAAGCCTACAGTCACTCAATGTACCAAGGAAACGCCTCTAGACGTGCCAAGCTGCCCACAGGAGTCTGCGTCTCTCACTTCTGCGCACTCTCTCGCCCAACAGTATGTGCGCTCCACTGAGACATGTTCTACAAGACCAGCGCCAAAGGAGGAAAGCCAACCGCCAACCAGGAGCAGACAAACTCTCTCTAATTGCCACACTCTCTCCCCTCCTTTCTCTGCGTCTCTCGTATCCCTGATCACCCATCATTTGTCATCATTTAACCCAATCAGTCTTCCAACCTGCAGCCATGCAGGAAGGTTGCTCCTCCCTCGCTCCCCTCCTCACCACCTATTCACTAACATCTATTGTATCCTTCTGGGATCTCTGTGGCCCAGCTAGTGTTCAATAAACACATTGTGAACCAACTCATCGTTATCTACCATCTCAACGGAAGGAGCCAAGGGTTGCATAACAGTCACGGCTCGCTAGGAGTGTGGGCTCATCACCCCTCAATCCCAAGCCGCGACATGGTGCATCGACCGGATCGGAAGAATCACAACTTCTTGACGAGCCCAGCGATCTTGAAGCTAGTGTGACAGCAAAAGAGATCAGGGCAGTCAAGACAGATTCGGAACTCGGATCAACAAGAAGAACAATGATGATGCAGCCTAGCGACTTCCAATGAGTACTCACAAACAAGGATTCGTGTCAAGGAGCGTGGAATTCACACATTGTCGGATTCCACAAGCGAGGAAGAAGATGTCGAGAAGCTTCATCAATTCGGATGACGTCACGTGACAGCAACAGCGCCCCGCCGCACACACGCGCATTCGATTATCGAGTGTTGTCGGCGCGCACGCAAAAGAAGTGCCAAGCTGAAAGGAGACGTTCCGCCAACGAAAACTCAAGAAATTCTGGAGATTTGGTCGCGACAAATGGAAGGAAATCAGTTTGAGCATGTTTTTGAGTAGTGAGAAGGCGCATGAGGCGTCTAGAGCTAGTGTGAAAGCTTGCAACTGCCGGAATGCGATACTTCTTGCGAAAGAAATCTGCGACGGAAGTTTAATTAGAGAAGCCGATCAGGCATAATTTTAATACTCCATGAAATGGAATGGACCCGTGTGAGTCGGTACATACTGCTACCTATGCGGGCCCTTGACAAAGGCGGCGTGGTAACGCGTCGGTAGCCTGGCCACTCCGGCCAGACGTCTGCGAGGATGGTAGCAGTTAGGGAAATTAAATAAGTTTAGGCTAAATTTCAGCGATTTCAGCAAAAAGAAGAACCACCGAGCCCAGCCGATTAGTTGAATATCTAGCCTAAAATTGTCTTTTTTCTCTTTCTAACCCTCCCTCGTAATTTCCCCGGAGAGTTCGGTGGGGAATGCGAGCGTTCGCTCGTACTGTCTTGAGATGCATACAAAACTTCCTTTCTGAAGAAATCGACTCAATCACTCACTCTTTCCGCCTCCCTGCCTCTCGAAGCCAAGCAAGTCAAGTCGAAGTCATCAAGCGGAACTAGCGGTGAAAGGATGCGAATGCCAATTGATGAAACAATTCGACGAAGATGTTGTAAACTTCACTCGGTTATGACAATGATGAAAATTGTCGATATCTTCGCCGTTTAATGCCAAACATCTTCAAACCAATTCGGGAGTTCAACAGACGAGATGAGTATCCGATGAAGAGCTGCGAGGCGCGCCCGCTGACACTCAGGAGGCTTGTGTGATAGCATCCAGTGTTAGGGCAGCCAAGCAAGCTTCAACTTCAGTCTCGAACGCCAATGAAGACCCAGCGCGAGCACAACGGAGTGTGCAAAGTGCCAAGCCAAGTACTTCCGAGCGCTGCGGGTTTGAAACGATTGCAGAAGAAACGCAAGAAGATGGAGGACCAGTGGAAGGCAAAAGGAGATTCGGAAGAGTGAGAAGTCGATTATTATGTTCAAGCACCTTTTGTAACCTCGCGTTCTCTTGTTGTCAGTACGAGTGTCGTTCTTGTATTCTAACCCTTTATCCTTTGTTTTCACTGCTCCAACGGTTACGAGTCGCTCACTGGGAGCACTTAAGGACGGTTGAAAGCATGTGAAAACTGGAACGAACAATCCACCCCCTAGTATATTAAGCTATTGTCTAATGTTAAGGTAACTTCCTAGTCACCATGTGCCTTCTAATTTATCAAAATTTCTAGTCAAAAATTTAGTTAAATTTAAGTAGTGTCTAGCCTAGCATAGTTGTATTTCTAAGTAATCGTAAGCCCGACTAGCTTGCGCTAAAACTTAACTATACTTCTCGTTAGGTACCTAACCTCTTACAGTAGCTTATAACTAGGGTATCTATCTCTCATGCGAAGCCTCTTCACGTACGGAAGAAGCCAAGCAACTACGCTGGAAAGAGAGCCAAAAAACCAGCAAAACCAAGGGGATGCGAAGGAAAACGGTCATAAGCTTCCATGGATTGGTCCGAATACCTGTGCAAAATCAGAATTGGAGCACCTTCGTATCCGGACGAGCACGGACGCCTTGGAGTTCGTGGGTCGGCAGACCGGGTCCCCGCGACCAGCCACCGTACTTTGAATTGACCTCGAAGGAGGGGCCAATTACGTCCCAGCTACAGGACGTCGATAAAGAATGAAGCAACGTCCCAGCTACAGGACGTCGATAAAGAACGAAGCTACGTCCCAGCTACAGGACGTCAACAAAGAATGCAGCAGGGCCCATGCGTGGGAACTACGTCCCCGCTCAGGACGTCAAAAAGAACGAGGCAATCAGGATAAGTTACCGGGAACACATAACACCCAAAACAGATGAACTAACTGGTAGGTAAGCACGACCGTATCAGGGTAGGAAGAATCAACCCGGGGGTATTATAACAGGACCATCTAGTGCCACCACAAAGCCATAGTTAACATAGGTTAGTAAGGTGGGCTAGAGTGCTAACATGTCAGGTAAGCAGTATAGGAATGCACCCTATACGGGTTATGTACAAAGTCGCTGTGTCACCCGAGTTGAGGAGAGTAGCTCCTCAGCTCACCTCTAATCGCCAAGCTCATTTCAGACTGGGAAATTTAGCCGAGCAGCACAACGACTAACAACTCAACTTCTTGGAGAAAGTCATCATCTCAATAATTCTTGGCGACTAACAACAAAGCACAGAACATCTACAGAAGTGCCTAGCCAAGATGTTATGACGCCTCCAAAAGTTGAATACCAACCACGATGATCTTCTGGAACAAGTTGGTCAAAAGAAATCGTTGAGAAGCTCGCGCCAGATAGTCCTCGTGATTGACGGCCGAAAATCTTGACGTGATCATTAGCAATGATGATCGAATCAGTAGGAGAGTACCAAGCTCTTGTGAAACTTTGTGTGATAAGTTTCAACGACAGGGAAATCCGAAATCAGTGCATCATGTTGTCTCCAACGACAGTCCGTCGCCCAGCAACACTTATCCAACATCTTGCAACCAAGCATCAATACTGGAATCTTTGGGACAAAGAACAAGGACAACCGCGCAGCAGAAGGAGATGTCAAGAAGAGTCCAACGTCTACAAAGTCAGCTTCTAAAAACGACAGCATGGTGACACGAGACGTCTACGTAACTAACGATAAGGACGCCGAGAAGCCCAGCAAATCATTGGTCCACGAGACGTCTAGAAGATTCTTGCTTCAAAGGAGAGGCCAAGCGAACTAACTCCAATCTTGATAATCCCGAGTAGGCAGTGTGAAGCTTACGACGGACAATCATAATGGAACAGTTTCGTTTCCATGAGAATCTGGACACTTCGTCAAGAGGAGCACTGTCTCATCTAGATGAAGGACGGCCGGAGGATCATGATGAAGTGCCATTCACATCAGTTGACGGAAGCAAAAGGCGAGCAGAAGGATGGCTGAGCCAAGCGACGAATCGTGACAAAAGAAAGCTGTGTGCAATCGTTCAACAAGATGAATATGGATGAGTTCGGCCAAGCAGCACGCTTCAAGTCACAACTACAAGCTCATACCCATCAAGGGCCATCTATCCGATCCGTGAAAGCAACAAGTCCATTTCATTCCAGCTAGAAAAGAAGTTCAAGCTAACCGTGCCTAGCGTCTACTGTCCCGATTGAGCAGTGTGAAGCTCATGATAGGAAAAGACATAGGAAGGTTCGCACGAACTTTCGACTCGAGCAATGAGCAAACAAGGACAGTTCCACAAATCCCGATGGCAAGTGGCGAAGAACAATTGGCTTCATACCGGATTGGTTAGCAGCTAAGGCAATGTTTGACGGAACGATTTACGAAATACCAAGACAAATCGTGTCCAGCTACGACTTTAAGTCGACGGAAATCGTGATATTCTCGGATGCGTCCAAAATTCACTACGCAACCTCTGGATATATCCGATATCAGTTCGAGAAGAAGTCAGCCGAAAGTAGACTGATAATGTCGAAATCAAAGGTCAAACTCTGCCGAAGTGGTCCGGAATTCACCATCCCAAAGATGGTCTAGGGAAACCGAAGAACATTGAGAAAGCGCCGACAATGGTCAATAGCAGACGGGTCGCAAAATATGCCAAGCAGTATCTTCTGGAGGATGATTCAAGCACAACGCCAAGCTCACGAATTTCGGAAGATGCTCGAAGCAAGTCCACATTGCTCAGCGAGGAGAAGTCTCCTCACCAAAATGGACGGACACAGATGCAATGAATGGCCGAAGCACAATAACCAAGGCCACAACAACACGGTCGACAGTCCGACCAAATCACTAACGGAATCTGGACTTCCAACAACGTCTGGAAGGCGAGAACACCATCAACAATCTGTATGCTGTAATGGATGAGAAGCCACATCACCAGAGGCAGCAGCTAGATAAAGAAGTCTACAGATAGCCAAACAGAACGCCATCGCGGAGGATCTTCCAGGAACCCAGCCAACTTACTAACTCAACTGCTACGTCAACAAGTCTTTCCACAGCCGAGGAAATTCGTTGGATTCGCCAGCGAGGCAGCGAATAAAGCCAAGCTTTAAGGAAAGCCAACACCAATTGGATGAGGACAAGAAGAAGAAGATGAAAGCTCACCAGTTGGGCAGAAGCTCCAAAGAAGTAGAAAGACCCAAGACAAAAGTCATGATGACTCAACATGCTCCAGAAACCCAGAAGACGTGCCTAGCAAGTAAGAAGGATGGATGGACAACACAGTCACCACAACGGATTGGCAACCGGAATTTCAGTCAAGGTTGGAATTCCAAAGTCAACAACATTCGGTCAGTATGCAGTCACCAAGAGGAGGAGATCAAGTCAACGGCAAGGACAATCCAGTCACGTTCTCTGCCAAGCCGGTCATCTACTCGAGGTGTCAAGACAACTCAAGTCAAGCAAACTGTTACCATGAGGCAGAGTACTAGGCCAGAGCGCAGTGTGAAGCGTGTATGGTTTAGTAAGTTGCTGATGACGGTGGTAGTAATTCGGATGAATTCGTGCAAAAGAATTCTATCGAATGGATACAACAGTTGTGTCTCGCGGACCCCAGAAGTCGTCTTAACATCACTCAACTTCACACAACGGACAGACGACGGAGGAACCCGCTGGAGGATGTATAAAACGAACTCCCGCCAGAGGAAAGTAGACAGACTCCAACTACAACTGAACGAACAGACACGTCATCAGACGCTTCAAGAATGTTGAACCCAGCAACGCAAGCCAATCAAGGAAAGGTGTGCAAGATGCGACCACACTGATTCAAGCCACAACGTCCACGGAATCAGAAGTCGTCAGGATTACCCAGTCAACAACCAGCCAAGATTATTCATGAGAAATCCGAATCTTCGACAGCTACAATATAAGGATAGTCATGATGCTTCAATTCTTAGGATTATTAGTAAGGTAAAAAAGATTCAGAGCTACCGAAAAGAGACAAGGTGTCGAAGCAAAAGCTTAGATGCTGAAGTCCAGCTGTGCATTAGTCTACTCTGGTAGATTAGCCCAGCCACGGGACCAAAAGAGGTACGGAATCTAGGAAGATTGCAGTGGTGCTACAGAAGTGTAGTTATCACTCTTCAGGCCTAGAATCTTATGCCCAACTGAGGAAGTCATATCCCAGTAGGTTTCAGTGTTGACCGTGAGGTTAATACTGATTTGCTCTGACAAAATTCAGTTAATTAATAGTTAAATGTTTCATTTATTTGTTAATTGTCAAGTCAACCCACCAATCAAGTCAAAAATCGTGTCAACAAGATCAAAGTCATCAACGAGGAATCAACAAGACACGTCCAAGGATCCGGAAGATCACCTGATATTCAGGAATTCCTGGAAACACGGATTCTCTCGCAAGCAGGACCTAACCGTCCGAAACAACAAGGTGCTAGAAGAAGTCAAGGGAAGGATGATAGAACGGATCGAAGATCAAAGGGAACATCAGCAGATGGAACAGACAGAAGAAGTGGTTCAAAGAAGTTCTTTGCGCGTCCGCCGACACTCCGAAGGCTTGTGTGATAGCATTCAGTGTTAGGACAGCAATGCGCGCTTCAACTTTAACACCGCGGAAGTCAGGAAGGATCCAGCATCATAGGAACACTCCACCACGTGAAGTCCAGCTCAATACCAAGTTCCAACTGCCAAAGGATCCGGGAGAACCATCGTCCAGCATCACGGAGCCATAAACAAGTCAAGGGACAAAGGTGGAACTGCAGACCAAGTCAGGAAGCAGCCTGAAATCCTTGTTACAAGGTTTCAAGCTGCCAGAAGATGAGTCGAAGTCGGAGTCATTCAGCCAAGGTTGGACGAATTCTAGAATTTGGTCTAGAAGGAGTTCAGATGCCCAGCTACTTAGGACAATCAGCACAAGTCATTGGTCGACGTCAGGAAGTCAAGTTGTTCGATCCAGTCTTAGGAAAGGCCAATGAGGCCAGTCATCCAGTGTCAAGTAGTCAGGCAGTCCACAAAAGACTCTGATCAGCTCATCACACGTCCACAAGCCGCCAAGTACAACGACTCAGCCAAGAGCAACTACATAGCCAAGTACAGCTACAGAGCCAAGAACAACTACAAAGACCAGTTCAGTCCAGAGGAATCTAGGTCCAGACCCTACCTGCCAAGACAGGTTAAGCTCAATGCCTTTGGTACTGAGTTAAGCTCTGATGAGTCTGCTCGGCAGGCTGATGGAAGCACAACCCCATTTTCCTCCGGAAAAGGGGTTCTTCCGTCCCCCAGTGTCGCGCCCTCTCCCGAGGGCACGACCTGATTATATGTCTCCCAAAGGTGCTTGTGCGATAGTACTGAGGGAGCAGACTCATTCATGTGCAGTCTACCGGACGGCTCGTGTGAAGGCCCGATGGAGCAGACTTGCAGAAGGATTCATAGTCAACGTCGATGGCAGTTCAACCTCATTTCTCGTTTCCAAATGTTCAACTCCAAATGAGGTTCTTCTTCCGCCGCCAGTGTCGCGCCCTCTCCCGAGGGCACGACCTGATGAATTATCCTAACGGATCACATGGAGCTACGTCTGCACCATCGGAAGCCTACAGTCACTCAATGTACCAAGGAAACGCCTCTAGACGTGCCAAGCTGCCCACAGGAGTCTGCGTCTCTCACTTCTGCGCACTCTCTCGCCCAACAGTATGTGCGCTCCACTGAGACATGTTCTACAAGACCAGCGCCAAAGGAGGAAAGCCAACCGCCAACCAGGAGCAGACAAACTCTCTCTAATTGCCACACTCTCTCCCCTCCTTTCTCTGCGTCTCTCGTATCCCTGATCACCCATCATTTGTCATCATTTAACCCAATCAGTCTTCCAACCTGCAGCCATGCAGGAAGGTTGCTCCTTCCCTCGCTCCCCTCCTCACCACCTATTCACTAACATCTATTGTATCCTTCTGGGATCTCTGTGGCCCAGCTAGTGTTCAATAAACACATTGTGAACCAACTCATCGTTATCTACCATCTCAACGGAAGGAGCCAAGGGTTGCATAACAGTCACGGCTCGCTAGGAGTGTGGGCTCATCACCCCTCAATCCCAAGCCGCGACACCAATACCTATTTTATGAGTTGCCAAAATTTTTGAAAACTCTAATAAGAATCGATAATTGAGCCCGAAGTTGATGGTTTGGGTGCCCTTGTATTAGAGGAAATAAGATTTTTGGTTATGTGTTTCGTCTTGTCGCAACTGCCACAAATGCTCGGCCACAGTTTTTTTCTCAGAAAAAGGAAAAGAAAGCGATGAAAATCACGATATGAACAGGGAGCGGGAGAAGAGGAAGAGACAACAAGAAACTCACCAAAAAGAGGGAAAAAGTGTTTGAAAATGTATAGAAAACAGACCTGTCAAAGATCATTTTTTCACAAAAGACACTCTGTCTTGCACCCTCGCTCTGGCGACAGTTTCGTATTTTCAGTGGTTAAAAGTGTTTCTTAAGAGAATCTTCGATTTAATTTTCATGTCAAATCAAGGCAGTTTTGCATTCCTGGTGCACTATTGTCGAAACAAAACACTGTCACCTCCGTTCATGCACGGTGTTGAGCGCTCTGAGTATCGACGCGCATGCTACAGAGTCGCTACGCAGGTGGTTCAGTTTTCTTGTTCCGACAATAATTGTGGGAAGTGGGTACTGTAGGTAACATTTAAAAACAGAAAAGGTTGGGAAAGGTGAAGATAGAAAAGGGAGACTTTAAAATATAGTTGCTAGGACAAAGTTGTCAGGGTCGAACTTTTTAAACCTCTTTTAATCAATATGGGAGAACATATTGCCTGTAAAAAAGGTCCGCCTCGAGACACACATCTATCTTTTGTGGCAACTCGCATCGAAAAGTGAGAATGTCTGGCAGGCAGAAGGAGAGACGCACGATTGACCCCTCTTTTGATTTATAATGATCACAATATCCCGACAAATTGTTGAGATTAAGAAAGCCGGAACGATGTTATGAGAGGCGTGCATATACATAAGTGTCACACCTTCTGGATAGTAATCTGATTTGCGCTAATAAAGAGACCTTCGATCAAACGATTGGGTGCTAATGTGGTACTGTCAGAGTCAGAGATGAGCGGATTAAAAATTTTGAAAATCCGGAAGAAAGAATAAGGAAGCAAGAGTGAGAATGAAAAATCAGGAAGACGGAACAATATTTTAAAGTCTGAAAGAAGGAGTAAAGAATAAAAACAAAAAAACACTTGGAAGAAGGAAGGAACAACATTTTGAAAAAAATCAAATAATTTTTGAAACATTTTGACAAAACATTGAAGGGGATTTTAGGCGGCATTGAACGACATTTTAAATGGTAGTTCAGGTTTAGAAAATATCTAAAGTATCTAAAATACAAAAAACAAGTTAAACTAAACGTTTTTCAAACTTTCCGGGAGCATGAGAGAAAATCAATAAGACGGAACAAGGAAGAAGAAAAATAAGAATAAGGAATTCAGTTCATCATACTTTTCTTCTCAGGAAAATAAAAAAGAAAATCTGAGAAACCGATGAAAAATACGATTAGAACAGCGAGCGGGAGAGAAGGAGAAGAAAACAAGAATACTTCGAAAATTTTGAAAATGAAGACCGAAAAAGGGTTGAAAATGTATCGAAAATAGTCCTGTCGAAGATCATTCTCATTAATTTCACACTCTCTTTCGTACTCTTTTTGGTTACCGTTCTGTGTTCATCGTTTTTAAAATTTTCAAAGTTTCGCGAATTGCATCTTTGACACTACCAGAATATAATTTCACAGTTATATTTTTCATGTCAAATCAAGAATGTTTTGTATTTCTAATGCACTTTAATTGTGGGAAGGGGGTACGGTAGTTTATGGTTATTTTATGTTTGAAGATGAAAAATTTTTGTGAGACTGTTCACTTTTGAAATGACAGAGGACGACGATGGAATGAAAAATGGAGACAAGGGACAACATATGCCAGGGGAACCATGTAGTGTAAACATAAACCAAGGACGATAAATTTGAAATTTTGGAAACGGAAACTGTCGTTGGTGTGAATACTTTTTCGTTCAGGCAGTTTGTTCCAGTAGATGACAAAATGTATGTCGTCTCTGTCTCTCAAAAAGGCATCTGCAATTGAAACACGTCAGCTCATGCTCAGCCTTAGTTTTCGTGTTGCGAAATAGAAAGTTTTGGAACAAATTGATAAACAAGGAGTAGAAGGGAAGAAGGGAAGAAAAGAAAAACATCTGTTGCCTAATTTTGAAAAAGAATGACAAGAAAAACTTTGCAAAAGGTCAACAAGAACATCTGGAGAGGCTTGAGTTGTGAAATGTTTTGTTTGGAACAACAATAACTTAAAAATGTTTTAAAAAAAAATATTTTGTTATTGTTCAACGTACACAGAATATATCAAAAAGTGATCAACTGGGAACACTATTATCAGAATATCGAAAATTATCAATTGAGTCAACTGGTTTTCCGTAGTTCTGATTTTATTTTTAACATTGTGTACACGATGGAGCCCAATTACCAGGACTGGTAAAAACAGTAAGTATCTTGGAATAACGAAAACTTGTGAAAATATTATTTTATTTTTTATTCAAAACTACTGAAATTTTCGAAAGTCTAGGTGTTGTTATGATTGTCAAAAGATGAACGGCTTAATGATTCTGGCGGTTCTGATTCTCATGATATTAAGCAACTTTGACAAGCGATAACTCAGCCCAAAGTTGATTAAACCATCTGTAACTAGGCCAGTTTACTGACCAATTATTTGAATGTTTGAATTACAATTTTGACTCTAGTACAACGCTCTTCTCAAATGTTATGCTAGTACAAACATTAGTCAGGTTAATTGTGCGCCACCCTGTGTTGGTGTTACCCTCGACCCAATTAAATAATTACATTCTTTTTTTAGATTTCCAAAAACTCAGAAATTTTATGGCGTGGCAGTGCAAATTCAAAAGATTATCATCATGAGTCCACAGTACTCCCTGGGAATGAACTTTCTATTTTTACTTTGTTACCAAAATGAGTTTGCAGTCGGAACAACTTCAAGATGTCATAAATTACTGTAAGCTCGGCTTTTCGATAGAAAATTTCAATTTCTAATTTCAGTATGTCTTGCTGCAACAGCTTCCATTACTGGCGTTGTCATATCGATCGGATGTACTGCCGGACATCGCGAAATGATAAGAAACAGAGGAAAATCAAAAAAGGCTAAGCGATCGAAGAATCGAAGTGATAACAAAGAAAGATCAAGTTCGAAAAGTAAGAAGCAGTTGAGAAAAGTGAACAGTAGAAAGAGTCAAAAAGGAAAAAGAGGAAATGACAAAAGCGAAAGAGAGGTCTCGAAAAAGGAACGGTCCAGAAGAGACAGTTCCAAGGACAAAAAACAAGATTCCAGTGATCGAAAAGGTGATGAATCTCCTCCGAATAAAAAGGAATCAGATTCCAGTCAAAAAGATTTACCTGTCAAGAAAAAAGCAAGTTCAAAAAGCGTCAGAAGTACGAGAAGTGAAAAAAGTCGTAGTGAAAAAAGTAAAAAGGAAGAAAGAAGGCAAAAAGAACAGTCGAACCGGAAGAGTGCGAGAAGTAGTAAAAGTGATAAAAATAGAGGAACGGATTCAAAAAAGAAAAAGGTGGAACGCAGTAAGAGAAGCTCAAAGGAAGATGATGGAAAGAGGAAGAAGAACAGTTCGAGAAGTGTCCGAGATGAAAAATCCCAGAGTTTCACAGTTCCATTGGAGAGAAAGAAGAGCGCGAAGAGTAACAGAACTAGTTCGAAGGATCAAGATTTGAGAAAGAAGAAGAGCTCACGAGATACTCACAAGGAGGAGAGATCCGGAAGTAAAAAATCTGCTAAAATTGAGAAAAGTGGTGGTTTGGATAGAAAGAAAAGTTCTCAAAGCAACAAATATGAGAAGGATTCGAAAAAAGGTTCAAGAACCGAAAAAGATAAAGAGCCATTGAAAAAGAGAAAGAGTCTGAAGAGAGTTGACGAAGAACGTTCCAAAAGTTACAAAAAAGATGTTGAGCTGAACCGCAAAGAGAGCAAGAAAAGCGTACAAATGGAAATTGACAAGAAGAGTGATAAGAAAAGTAACAAATCTGGAAAGCTTGAGAAGAAGAATAGTAGCAAAGATATGGAAAAGAAGGAGTCTGGGATGAACAAGATGAGAGCAGATGCATTGAGACGGATGGAGACGAAACCGCTAGTTGTGAGTTTTTGAATACCGACCACAGTTACCACCGTCCATGGGAGGAAAATAAGGTGGAGACGCAGACGCATTTACTCTGAGTCTCCACCCTTTTTTCTTGTTACACCAAAATAATAATTGGGGGGAGACCACTCGAATGTTTTGAATTTGGCGCCATTTACCAAATGGCATAGTGGATGGGAACAATGCGCTTCAATGAGAAATTTCCGATGTTTTGCGTTCGAAGGCTTAGGCTGAGGCGCCTTATTTTTCATCCACCACATTTGGCGCCAAATTCAAAATTTGAGTAACCCACGATCATTCGAAGAGCGGGTTAGAAAGCGCGTCCCAGCAAATTTTGCAAAAATTCTAAATTCGCTGCCGAACTTCGCTGGGGCACCTTTTGTGACCCGTTTCTTGGGTCCCAAGTGGTAACCCTCACCCAAAAAACTTTATATTCATGGAATTTTTAATGTATCTAGTTTTTCAGCTATGTGCCGATTTCTACAAGGTCCCTTTCTTGGCCAGTTTTTTTTACTGAAAAAAGTAAAAAAAAACAGGTCTTTTTCGAAAATCGGCAAAATAGCTGAAAAAACTAGAAATTTTCAAAAAACTCTCTGAATGAAAGTTTTCAATCTCGGTCTGCCAAAATTTGCAAAGTGATAGGAGACTTGGCAGCAGAGTTCTAAACTCTTGAAAATAGACAAAATCAAATCTTATTGACCGGTACCGTAACTACTATTCAACTTGTAATAAAAGAGCCCAACATAGTAGTCAATAAGAAAAAAAATAGTTAAGGTTCAGTGGTTTTATTAGTTCTCAAGTTTCTCATTTAAATGTTTCTTAATTACAACGGAGAGGTGTCTAAATACATCGAGATAACAGCTATTTATACTTGATCATCTTTCTGCTCTTCCTTAAAACAGTTGTCTTAATCCGATTCCTCCAATCTTTCCATGATCTTATCCCTTACATACTTTACACATTGGGTCTGCTCCTTAGTTTCACGCCCTCGTCTTGACCTCGACAGTTGTTCCTCGGTCACGACAACCCTAAATCGGCGGATACCTAAAAGCAAAGTCTCATAAATTGAGCTCAAACTTGACAAGCTTTGCGGTATTTCAGAAAATTGAGCCACATTTTTCCGGATTGTCATATATTTCAAAATTTCAGTCACCCAACGCCCAATCGGATCGATTCAAATGCAATGACGACGGGTGTCGCAAAGGGCAATGCTCGAAAGATGCACTCCATTGTCAGAAAGTTAGAAGAACTTCTTCACAGAGATCTGTAAACGAAACCAGAGAAAAACGAGATGCATCTGGAAAAAAGGCTGCTAAAGAAGAGAAGTCAAGTAGCCAAAAGAATAAAATTGAGAAATCTGGAAAGTCTGGAAAATCGGATATCCCAGTGAAATCCATTTATATTGAGACTGGAAAGTCGACTTATGGAAACCTCTCGAAGCATTCGAAACCAGTTGACGCGAAATCTGTGTACGTTTCTGTTCCACCGACTGAGGATAAGAAAAAATCAAAGAAATCAATGAAACAGTCGAAAATTGAAACTCCAGAAGTTAAGAAAAAGATCTCACAAGATTCTGTGAAACCGGTGAACCCTGTGGATAAGTCGACTAAGAAACCGAGTGAGAAGAATGAAAAGGTTGAGAAAAAGCCTGCAGAGACAGTCAAGAAATCCGCGAAGTCTACCAAAAACACCGAAAAGAAAGAAAATAAGGACGCAAAGATTCCGAAGGAATCCATGAAATCTACCAAGAAAGTGGAGAAGGTTGAGAAATCTGTGAAACCATCGAAAACTTCAACAGCTACGTCTTCCAAAAATACGACCAAATCACGTCCTACTTCGAAATTTCAGTCGAGAAGAGCAATCGAAAGTTCAAAACATAAACCAAAGTCGTCTGTAATTCAATCCTCCAAAGCTCCAAAAGCAAGTGTGGAATCACGGAAAACTAACAAGAAGAATCGAAAATAGGTGAGAGGAGATTCCTTTAGGTACTCTATAAATTATATTTTTTTCAGGTTCTCAGCCATGCTTCTGTTTCTCAACGCCATTGCCTCCTCCTTTCTGCTCCACAAATTTGAACTAAATTTTCATCCGAATGAATCTTGACTGACTATGAGATGTCTTTAAAAATTTCAGGTTAATCGAAACAGTTCGGACTACTCTTGTTGTTTTCACAAAAAGCAAAAAAAAAAAACTAAAAAAGAAAATCCTATGCTGGGGGCGAATCAAAAACATTCGGTGTAATTGGCGACACCGTACACCACTAGGCCACACATGCACTTTGGGATACAAAGAGAATGCAATTATAACATTGGGCACGCGTAAAAAATTCAAAAAATCTTTACTATTAACAATCACCAAATTCCGTCTGTGTGTCCGTTTGTTCCCGGTTCCGCGACCCTAGCGAAGTCCAGGATGGACCAAAATTTCCCAAATTTTCACAGATGATCCGAAATAGCAGCGAGATGATGCCCGTCTATTTTGATTTGTGAAAATTTGCTTCTGACGTCTTCTGAAGACGTTATTCTAATTTTTCAGTGCAAATTTTTTAAAAATTATTGAAGCAATATTTACGTCATCCCCGTCTAACCGGCCAAATTTTTTTTAATCATCCACGATATTTCTGAGAGAAATGTGATTTTGTGAAAACGTTATTTTAGTCTGGCTTTTGAAAATTTGAAAGGGCGAAAAAATTCAGAAAAAGAGGGAAAGGAAGAGAATGCGAGGAAATAGAAAATTTTGATTTTTTGAATTTCAGAATTTTGTTATTCCAGGATTTCAGATCTTCAGAATATCAGAGTCTCGAAAGTCATTCTCAGACTTTCAGAAATTTAAAGTTTCTGAATTTCAGTTTTTCAGAATCTTAGTATAAATGGGTTTCAACAATAGCGCTCTTACTGGATAACATTATTTTTCAGGATTTGTTTTTTGTATTTTCTGAATTTTCGAATTTCTGAGATCATAGTTTCTCAAATCCTTATTCATCACATTCGCAAAAAAAATCAGAATTTCTGATTTTCCAATTTTTTCAGGTTTTAAATTCCAGAGTTTCTAAGCTTTAAAGTTCCAAAAATAATTTTTTTGAGTGTGTTCTTTTCGAGATTTCAAACTTCTGAATCCCCAATTTTTCGGGTTCTCAAGTTCTCGAAATTCTGAACTTCCTATAATTCAGGAGAGTTGGTAATTCAAAAAGTGAATTTGAAAGCTCAGAAATTTGAAATATTGGAAACTCAGAATATCTAGATTGGGATATTCAGAAACTCAACATCTTGGAATTTTAAAACTTCTCAAAATTTCGAAATACTGATCATAGTTAAAGCAATACTCCAGAATTTCTAAGTAGTCCCAGAAAAAGTGAAAAGAGAAACCCTCTATAGGATTACAGGCAATGTAAGCGGAAGCCAGAAGTTTCAGCCCGAAGGGGCGCAAATAGATTGTTTTTAAAAATTCGAAAGTTTCGAAATTCGGAAATTTCAGTAATCCAGTAATTCAGATATCCATGAAATGAGAAACTTCGTGAATCCAAAAATTGACATACTCTAGATTTAGCAACTTCAAAAATTGAATCTTCAGTAGTTTGAAAATTTTGAACATTTGAAAAATTAAATATTCAGAAATTGTGCCAAAAATCATTTTCGTGACTTCGAAAACTCGAAAATTTTTTAATTAGAAATTCGATTGTAATTTACAGTAAGTGGAAGCCAGGAGGTTGAGCCCCCGTCAGGGGGCGTAAACCGACTGGTTTAAATTATTTTGGGAAATTTAGCGAAAGAAAATTTCACGTTTAGAAAAAAAAAGTTTTTTAAGTGAAAAATGGAGCAAAGAGATAAGAATCGCCCAGGATTTTTTGCATATAAGGGAAGAGAAAAACAGTGAGAATCGTCAGTTCCCGAATGGGAACTGGTATCCAGCTGGAAGGAGCTGGAGCTCTGGGATCCGGAGCTTTGGGATCCGGAGCTCTGGGAGCTGGGTCCTGGAGCTATTGGAACTGGAGCTAATGCCGGAATCGGAGCTGGTGGAGGTCGAATCGGAGGATCGGAGCAGGTGGAGGAGGAATCGGAGCTGGTAGAGGTGAAATCGAAGATGGTCGAGGTGGAATATGAGCTGGTGGATTTGGAATCGAAGATGATCGAGGTGGAATCGAAGGATCGGAACTGGTGGAGGTGGAATCTGAGCTGATGGAAGTGGAATCTGAGCTGGTGGATGTCGAATCGGAGCAGGTGGAGGTGGAATCTGAGCTGGTAGTGGCGCAACAGGAGCTGGTAGTGGTGGAATCGGAGCTGGTGGTGGTGAAATCGGAGCTGGTAGTGGCGCAATCGGAGGATCGGAGCTTGTGGAGGTGAAATCTGAAGATTGGAGCTGGTTGAGTTGGAATGGAAGATGGTCGATGTGGAATCGGAGCTGGTGAAAGAGAGGCCGGAGCTGGTGGAGGTGAGATCGGAGCTGGTGGAGATGGGATCGGAGCTGATGAAGGTTGGATCGGAAAATCGAAGATGGTCGAGGTGGAATCGGAGGATCGGAGGATCGGAGCTGGAGGAGGTGAAATCGGAGATGGTAGAGGTAGAATCGGAATTGGTGGAGGTGGAATCAGAGGATCGGAGTTTGTGGAGGTGGATTCGGAGATGGTCGCTGTCAAACATAATACTTTCAAAATTTACTGAAAATGTTAAAAAAAAAACTTCACGAATCACAAAAGAATCACAAAATTTACACACATTTGTAACAGAAAGAATCAATAAAATTGGTCTCAAAAGATGAGCAAGATTGGAATTTGGCATGAAAACGGGCTGATTTAAAAACTCTTCTCTAAACTAAAAATGAGAGAATTTCAATTATTTCAGAGGTATGATTCGTTTTTCGAGAGACGAATTGCAGGAGCAATTCCTTCATTGGTTTCGAGCAGACGGACAGCACGAGGGAAAACTGGAGATAAGTCGCCACCTTCTTCTTCTGGAACTTTTGAAAGTGGGCGAGATTTCCGAGGAGTATGCTGAAAAAAAGTCTAGTAAAGAGGAGTGAATATAATTCATTTTCAATTTCAATACAACGTTCAAATTCTTGCTGTTTACTCATTTCAATTTCAATAAAGTATAAGTCAATTCCAGCCGACTGATTTTTAGGTTTAAATACCTTGCTCATTATAATCAAAATATTTTGTAGATTTTCACAGTTACAGAATTATTTCAACGTCTTGTCATTCTTTCCATCGTGTTCCTCGTACTTTATTACCCCTTTCTCCTCCTTTCTGGCCCAAAAATGCCCTTTTTAACACAGTTGCACATTTTTCAGAATATGTGCCCCGGTGGCCGAGTGGTCGAAGGCGTGAGACTTATGTTCTCATTCGGGCAACCGATCGCGGGTTCGAATCCCGTCCGGGGCAATACTTTTTTGATTTCTTTTTCTTGATGTCTAAAGTATTCAAAAATATTTTTGACAATTTTTTAGCTGTCTGACTAGACTGTATTTATGAAATTAAAAAAAAAAACAGAACTTTATTAGTCATCCGATCCGAAAAAAAAACCAAAATGGTCTACAAATTTTTAAGTTTTATACTGTCCAACTTTTCGCATTATCATCGTTTGATTTGTACAAGAGCTGTTACATTACTCCTAAAAAAACAAAGTCCATTCCTTGCTGAGTTGCTATGCTTCATTGATCTTATCTGATACATGCGTTCATGTAATTACGACTTAGTTTTATGATGAGAAGAACTATTACGACCTGTTCTAGAGCATTCCTACTCGTCAGAAAAAAAAGCAAGTCATCTTTATTCTGTCTGTCGTTTGATTCAGAACATAACTAGAACATAGACTACGATAACAAACAATGATTCATGCTGTTTTCACAACTTATGATCATCCTCATTGTTCAGATATTGTTTTCATCGTGTTCCTCGTACTCGATTACCCCGGAAACCACTCTCTCTGCCCCAAATAGGTCCCTTTTATCCCAGTTGCACATTTTTCAGAATATGTGCCCCGGTGGCCGAGTGGTCGAAGGCGTGAGACTTATGTTCTCATTCGGGCAACCGATCGCGGGTTCGAATCCCGTCCGGGGCAATATCTTTTTTTGTTTTTTGTTTTCATACTTTTCGTAATCTCACCTTTTCCTCTTTTCCGGAAGAGCTGGATCCAGCCTCCTCTTCTTCTCCAATCAAACTCTCCATCCTTCGTTGAGCCGTCATAACCTCATCGATCTTATCGGATATCTGTTTTATGGCATTTTGTCTATCTTGGGCCGTAGTTCTGAAAACATTGAGGTTTTTTCTGGAATTATTGATTTTAGACTTACGTATGATCTGCATTGATCTGAGTGGACAACAGATTTCCGCACTTTGAAAGCTCATCCACATCATGTCTCAATCGTTTTCTCTCCGTGCTCAATGTAATGGAATTTAGTTTTCCACTAACTCGAAGACGTTCTCGAAGAGATCTCTCAATTTCGTTAACTCTTTCCATCATCTGAAAGTTTCTGTGTGGGTTTCTGTCCGGACGTCCTGTAATTACCTGTCTGTGCGTTGCCATGAATGACTCAACCACTTTTAATCTCTGCTCATTATTCTGAATCGCTAAATCCAACTCCTTCCATGCTGCCTCCAATTTTTCTTTTCTCTCTTCTGTCGATCCCTCTTTCATTGATGATCTTTCACTATTTTTCGCCATTGATAGCAACTGTTTTCCGTATTGATATGTGCTCTGGAATCGAAATCAAAATGAATTCTAACTGATTGAATGCTTACGATTGCAGTCTTATCTAAATCCTGTCTATCGTTTCTCAAATTTCTAACCGCACCCTCATCGATATCTGACAAACTATACTCCCTGTGAAGTGTTTCTTTTAGCTCGCCAAGCCATTTAATCGCTTGATCACAATCGCCATATGTGGTCATTAATTGGATATGTTGTTGTTGTTCTAGACGTTTCACACTAGCTAGTTCATTATGTCTGAAAATTCAGTTTTTTTCTTATTTTCTGAATATAATAAAACCAGCCTATTCTGCTTCTGGGAAAGGTAATTGAGACTAGATGCGATATGAGCAACGAATTCTTCAGCTGGAAGCACTTCTGCGTACTGACGAGCTTTTGCTATAGTATCTTCTCCGGCGTCCATTGCTGACTCGTAAGCAACATCTGGTAAAGTAACATTTTTCGGGGAAACCACTGAAAAACAACTTACTCATCGAGTTAACGAGCTCATCCAATTCCTTCTTTGTCGATGTCAATTCTTCAATTGGTTTCACAGTTTTCTCATCCTCAGCGCACACTTTTTCTAGCATCTGATCGGATTTTTTGATGAATTCCGCAACTTTTTCACGGAAGTTTTTGTTTGAAACAGCGAATTGAGTTTGGGCTTCTACTCGGTAAGCAAAGTGCTCTGCGACGTCTCGAATTTGTTCTCGAGTCTGGAACAAAGAAGGTCCAGAAGAGCGATTTAGTTCAAATCAGGGCACGTTGAAGCTTCAAATTGTGTTTTAGATTCTGTGATCAAAAATTTTTCGAATTTTCGTTCGAACCACTAAACTGAGCTCCGCGCATTCTAAGCCTCCTTAGAATGGTGGCCTAACTTTTGCAAGATGATATTTCTAGGTTATCATAGTAAATGGCCTAGTAATGGACTGATATCCAACTGAATGGTTTTCTAGGCACTTTTCCTTTTTGGCAGAGAAAAGTCGAATCACAAAAGTTAGGCAGCCATGTTACATCATCTAGAAAACACATAAAGTGCATGTTAGACCATTTCTGGAGAATCAAGGCTCACTATTAGAAAAATCATATAGAGAAAAATAGTCATCACAAGAACCCGAAGTGTGTGATTTTCAACATCGATCCAAAAAAAAAATTGAAATGTCGTTCGAGTCGTTCAAGCATAACGAAAATCAGACATCGATTGGAACGAACCTTTTGAAGAACGATAGCAACTTGAGGGCATGCAGCCATCAATCGAGTGGCCATTTCGGCTAGCTGGTGACTTTGTTCTTCGATTTCCTGAAGAAATGACAGTCGAAATTTGTTCATGAATACTTTTCCAGAATTTTAACATCTTCTCATACTGTGACCCACCTTTGTTTTATTCGTTAACTCTTCATGTTGCTTCACCAAACCCTCAGCCTCATCCACATTATCTGCCACTTGACACAACGAATTCAACCATTTCTCTCCACTTCCCTCAATCCAATCCAAAAAATCAGAAACTCCAGCTGTATGATCCTTAATCAACCCTTCCTTGCTATTCTCCTCTTCTTTTGCTTTCAATTCTCGTATGGATTTTTTCAACGAATTAGCTGCGTATTCATCTTCCACCAGTTTTGTAGCTTGCAGTTTTGAAACGAATTCATCTACTGAAAAAATACAATTTTTAGTTTCGAAATCATTTGAAAAATACATTTTTGATCCTCATCTGGATTATGTCTGGAACCATCTGTATCAACCTCTGCTAGATAGTTCTGCCACTTTTTGATTTCCTGAAATTCTAGATTAACCGTATTTCATGAAGAATAAAATCACTATTCTCTTGGAAAGCCATGTATCTGGATCATATCCCAAAGTTCCTCCGAATTGTTCAGGTAACTGATTGACGTCTACGAATTTCGATAATTTGTGCATTGAAATGAGTACTGTCTGGAAGTTAAAACATTCATGAATTCATAAGTTCTGAAATGTACGTACCTTTGATGTATATCCACAAACAATCAAATCGAAATTGATCTTCTGTTGCTCTAAGAATTTCTCCGGTTGAATTATCAACACTTGTCTCATTTTCTTGTACAGGGCTTGCTGGAAAATTCGCATAATTAGCAAAAACTCGAAACATTGAAAACTTCCAACCTGACATGCTCTCAAATAGAACTTTAACTGCTTCAAATGAATATGTCTTGTGTCTATAAGTACTGTGAATAGGGTTGAAGGAGGAAGAGTATCTGATAGAAGGGCCAGAAGAGAAACCAAGTTTTCGTATGAGCATTCTTGAACTTGAGATGTGGAGACGACTAGAAGAGCATTGCCTTCACGGTCGGTACCGCCTGAAAATCTTATTTTTAGGTTACTGAACCCGGTCTGTGTTTTTCGAATAAATTTTTTGAAAACGGCTGATTATTGAATGGAATTTCAAAAAACGTTTCGCAAAACTTTTTCGAACAGTTTTTGAACAAAAGTTCAAACAACTAATATGGACTCCGTGCGTTCCAGTTCATTGTAGCATAATGGTCTAACTTTTGGCTATTAACCATGGTGGCCTAGAAAACTTAACTTGAAAAAGTTAGGCCACTCTATTGCTCACATGTGTTCCTAACATCTTTTTGGGTTAACCTTTTGAAAATATTTTCCCGGATGTGCCTAGTTTTTTCTATTGTTTCGAATAGTGTACAATTGTTGTAAAACAGTTTTGTATGCTTGCACAAGTTTTCTCCTTTTTCAAAGTTTACCACCCTGTGCGGTTTTTTCTATTGTTTTGTCGCATATTTGTTATTTACTTTTTTTCTTTTCCCTCTTCTTCTTCTCCAGTTTCTATCTCCATTTTGCGCATTTCCGTCGCCAATTGGATAGAAAAAAACTATTTGTCTCAAATCAACTTTTGTGTCAGAAAATCACGCAAAAGAGATTGATGACTGATAATTCAAAAGCTTCTTTCTCTTCTTCTTTTTCTGATATCACTCCACCAAAAAGTGTAACAAAACTGTGATAGAAAAAAAAGAAAAAGAAGACATGGTAAAGAAAGAAAAGAAATGTTCAATTTATATGTTAAATTACCTTGATTGGCATGTTACACCCGTTACGTTTTTCTTCGAGGGACGAAGAAGAAGAAGAAGAAGCTTTTGAAAAGAGAAAAGAGAAGAAGGTATTCTGCGCAACGGAGAACTGTGTCAATAGGTAACGGAAAGGAGAAGATTGATAAAATGCGTAAATATGAAGATATGACGAGGGGGGAAATTGGAAAGAAAATACTATGAGAAGTTCAATCACACTTTCAATTTTTTTCAAATGTTGAATAAAACTGTTTTGGAGCACAGTTTCCAGGGTGGCGCGCAATTACCCCAACTGATAAACATGGGTATATCTTCAGACATACGTATCCTGGAAGCACGGAAATTGGAAAAATATAATTTTGATTCTTAGCTATTGAAATTTTCAAAATGATTCCCCAAGTCTGGATGTTGTTATGACTTTTCAAAGATGAACGACGTAATGTTTATTGCAGCCGTTGTGATTTTCGTGAGATGAAGCAACTTTGTCAGGCGATAACTCAGCTCAAAGTTGATAAAATTATTTGAAAATTGGCCAGTTTCTTGATGAATTATTTGAATTTGCGCGCCGAATATTCAAAAGTCAGTCATGAATTGCAAAAAGTTGTTCTGTAGTTCGAAATATATTCTAACCGATTTTCAGATGTTGGAAGGTCCGAAGAAACTTGAACCCAGAATAGTGAACTCCAACTTTTTTTAGATTATAGAAAAAAAAACAAAAATTGATCATGAGAGTTACAGTTAAAACTGTCCTTTTTTCTGAAACTGAAATTTTTTCGAGGCTCGTGGTACCAAACTGCCAGTGAGCATTTTTCAAAAATTAGAGTTCTCTTTTTCATTTCTGGGAAAAATGACTTGTTTCTGACTAGGAATTTATTAGTGACAACTTTTTCATATCTTAGACAAGAAGCGAGATAAATTGGCTTAAAGTTAAAAGTTAGGGGGTCTTTCCTTCACAAGTTTTACGGTGTTTGTAAAAACGGAGAAACAAGAAGTTATTTCAGGGGTAAAGGAATTTCAAAACTTGAGAATTTTAGGAACTACCACAAAGTGTTCGAGTGCACTCACAATCAGGAGACACTAAAGGGATCAGCCACAGTATTCTCAAAGAATACCGGAATCCCAAAAAAAGCGCTTACCTGGCAAGAAAGCGAGCCGATCGAGAACATGCTGTCGTTGCTTCTGCCAGTTCATGAGACAGCTTCTTGTAGTATTAACAGTGTTTGAAACAAGAAGAACACGAAATGAGAAGAAGAAGAATAAGGAGAATCGAATGTGATCGGAAAAGGAGAAGATGGAGGTAGAGAGAGGGAAAGAGAAAGATGTATTTGGAGAAGAATAAACAAGCGAACGAATGAAGAAGCGGGCGGAAAAGGTAGAGGTCGGAAGAAGAGAGAGACAGAGTGAGAACCGATTGTTGACGAGAATCGGAGGGGATCGAGAAAAAGAAGATGTTACAGTTCTTCTCTTGGTGCTAATTGATTATATTCTTCAACACTTATCATTTGTGTCTCGATTATTTTTTCCTCCCGCCTTTTTCTCGCAGTTTCTTTTGTTTTCTCCCACGCAGTTTTGACGATAATTCGGAATTGAGACAAGGTTAGAATTGATGATAATGATGTGTTTTTGTGGTTGAATTCTGGGTCTAATTGGGTTATTTTGTTGATTGATAGTGACAGGATATTGTAGGAAAAAGTGTGTAACAGATTTTAACTTTTTTAAACCGTAAAACCTGTAATAGAAGGGCACCGACACTGTCAAGTTTGAGTTATTTTTGATATTATGGTTAGGAATTAATCCGTTATTTAACAACTTTTTTGTATTTTTGACAGAAACCGAGAAAAAATGGCTCACAGTTGAAAGATCGAGGGGCTTTTCTATTACAGGTTTATCACACAAAATGCAAGACTGCACAAAAAACAAAGAAAATTTAAAAAAATTATAAGTAATTCAGTTCTTTTCAATTTGAATGAGATTCCGCGCTATCACCGATTTGGTGCCAAGCCAAAATATCTCACATTTTAGTGCCAGAGGTAAAAAGCTAGTGTTACATAGTCTGTCTAAAAGTGAAGTGATTGGATTGATTTAAATATCTACAGATAAGTAAAATTTGAAAAAGTAAGGATCGCTGTTTTTGTCCCTGAAACTTTTCTTTACAATTTTACATGAATGGGACATAGAAAAAATTTTATGGGCCAAAACGTTTGGTGTTCATACAAATGGGGTACAAAGGATTTAGTCTAATTTCAAAATCATTCAGGGGTGAAAACCCTCAATTCAAGGATATTCCAATTTTTCAGGTATTTTGTATATCAAATATGAACTGCTTCCTTACTTTGAACTTTCACTAAAAAACTTTGGAGGATAAAGAGGAGATGATTGAACGGCACAAATTGATTTGAAACGAGATTCAACCGTTTTTTGATTGAACATTTGTGTTGAGACTAATCCACAGTGACATTATAATTGGAATCAGTGTTTCTGATGGATGAGTAGTTATGCCTAAACCAGGTAAACGGATGAACTAAGTTCTATGAGTAATTTTGGTGCAACAAAAAAGTTATCAATTGGTCCGTTTTACTGAATATAGCCGAAGATTAGTCTTGTTAGCAATGTTAATTTTTTCCCTGAAACATTTCACGAAGATAAAGTTTCCACTTTATTCCATCTTATGTGGCACAGGACATCCTGAAACAAAGTTCTCAAAATTCAACAATATTATGTCAATTCAAATAAGGAATCCCATCAAGAACCCGATTGTTTCTTCCGTAAACTTCCATTTCGTTTTCCATAAGGGCTCTCCGCCTTGTCTCCTTTCCGTGATCAATTTGGGGCTCTCGCGACACGATGCCTTTCTTCGTAACCTATAATTTTCTTTCCCTTATAAGGGCTATGGGTTCGATTTCACTTATTCGTTCGATTTTTGGAGTGCCACTCTTGCAAAAAATGATATTTCGAGTTGTAAAACGATGATGTTAGAAAGTTGTAATGCCAGAAACCGTACTAGAAAAAGGGTTCTTCTAGTTTTTAGGATTAGTCCAAGGATACATAAGATTTTGTGGTACATGTGAGAGGACTAGGAAAAAAATTTGAAAACATTTTTACAGACAATCTTGCTTCCTGCTCAAAATTATAAACTTAGGCTAAATCGCCCTACATACACCCCTCGATTTCTGCGGCTTCAGTTTTACATATCTGAAATGTAGACTCTCGTAGGTAGTTTTCAGACTTTATTAAACAATGACCATTTAGCTAGACTGGGGGCTCATAATTCGGAGGGTTCAAAAATTTTGGAGTCATTGGGGTACAAAGCAATTGCGGGGTACAAAACACCTGAAAAATTGAATTTCGTACCACGAAAATTGAGAATTTCGAACACCGTTGTGCCCCTGAATCATTGTACTCTAAGAATTATGTGCCTGGGCAAGCAGAAGACAAAGAAAAACTGTAAATACTTCAAGTTTTCTATTTGACGTTTCCAGAAGTTTCAGGATAGCGAAAAAATCTAAAACTTTTGAAAACATTACCTCAGAATTCCTTTAGAAATCAACTAACATTTTATGAATTTCTAAAAAAAAAGACGCTCTAAATAAACAATGCAATAGAGCTACTTGGAGGGGACCAATTGAGAATAGAGTCAAACAATTAGGTACCTTGCAAGCAGCTCTTCGACATTGAATACAATCCATTTCATCATAGAATAGAATACGTAGAAATAAGAAGACGATGAAAACGAAGGACCAATCGAAAAATGGGCCATCGTGGGCTTGAAAGTGGGAGGAGCCAGGAAGAGCGGATAAAGAAATAGAAGAAGAAAAATGGATTGAAAGAAAGAAAAGAGGGGCGGAGCCAAAAATGAAGACGGAGGAGGTGAAGTGGGCGAGCAAAGCGAAGAGGTGTCAAGTGGAAATGAATTGAGATGAGTGTGTATATAGACTTTATATCAATTGATTTGATAATTAAACCGATCATATATCACATTTTGCAAAAATTGTATCGAGTCTCGATTAGAAAAACCGATACAAGAAACACTCGAGGATGTGGTTTCAATTAAAGTTTTTAGCTGAAAACTTCCAGCCATTTCCAAAGTATAACGATATGATATCGATTATCAGTTCAAAATATTTATTTTCTTTTTCCCGTTTCGAAGTCTGAAAAATCGGATATCTATCAAAGTTCAATAATCTGACTGGTCTGAAAATTTTTTTGCAATATTTTTTCAAAATTTAAATTCAAAAAATATTTCTGCAAAAGTTGAGTGGCTGGAATTACCGTAAGACATGTAATATAAGGATCCCTACATTATCAAGTTCCAGCTCAATTATCTCGATTTCTCTGCAAGATATCAAAAATATGTCAACTGACAAAACATTTTGAATATTATGATAAACAGTTTATCAGTTAAGAACTTTTTGATGTTTCCCAGAGGAACCGAGGTGAATTGACTCAAAGTTGAAAGTTAGGGAAACCATCTACATATTACAGGTTTTACTGTAAGATTGCTGTGTGGATGGCGCTCATCTTCAGGCGTTCTTCTTAATGGGGAAAGTGTGTCTTTTTACGATTTTCCAATTTAGTACTTTTAGGATTTGAAATTATTAAGATAAATAACGTATACATAGCAGTTTGAATGTTGTTCTCTGTTTTGGTTTGCTATAATGCTGACTTTGAAAAAAGACAGTTGGGGTTTTCTGGAATAATTGAAAGAAATATAGTATTACGATTTTTTTAGAACATAAAATCGTTTACATACAAGCCCATAGGACACTGCTGTTCGTGACCATTCCTGGAACATTGAACGTCTGGTACAAAACTCCATCCATGGTAATCCACTGACCTATACTTCTTATTGAAAAACGTTATTTGCTATGTTTATATAAAAATCGGAGCTGCCGAAGGGAAAAACTTGCAGGCGGAGCCAAAGGTTCCCGTGAGGAACACTACCGTAACCTAAAATGTTCGGTTCTTTTTTCTCGATTTCTATTGCCTTTCGACAACTTCTGTGTTGAAGCCTCTAAAAAAATCTTTAAAAAATTGCCGAAAAAAACGAAAAAGGAGAAAAATGTAAAAGTAAAAAAATATTTGTTAACTACGGTAGTGGCTGCGGTCATCAGACTTTCTCTTCCACAGCTCCGATTGGTGCATACCAACATAATAATATAAATATTTTGAACCCACACTGCTTCATGTTCTTCCAATTCATTGACATCTTCTCCTTTTCCAAACTCAATTTCTTCAAACCCATCTATTCTCTTTATTCAATAAGTACTCCTCTCTTTCTATCCATCAGTACCTGCTTCTTCCTTCTCCTCCTTCTGTTATTCCTTCCCTTTTCTGAGCTCATCTCAACCCAATCTATTGCACGGTGGGAATACATTCTGCGTCTCTTCGTCTCACACACTCTCTCGTCAGTTCAATTCTCGCCGTCGGCTACGAACCAAATCTTCTTTCGATTTACATTATGTGCTGCTCATCCACTTTAAAACCACATTTTGTTGTCAAACTTTTGAAAAATAGAGGAAAGAAACGAAGCATGTTTATTTCGGGAAGTGTGTCAGAAGAATACGGATAAGGCAGTGATGTTGGAATATTTGAAATTAAAGAACCCGATAAGTGATAGGAATGAATTGAAGAAAAATGGGTGGATTGATGGTTAGATAATGCCAACTTCCTGGAGCCAAACGGCAGCGAAAACAATGATTATGATGAGAACTGGGATGCATACAGCAACGCACACGATCCATCCAATCGGTACTGAAAAATTTTGAATCATTTGCGAAAACCTAATATCTTTGGAAGATTTTGAAAATATTTTTGGTTTCTCGGAAACGTCGCTAAACAATAGTCGACCTCGGATCTCTTTGACATTAGCTGAGCAAAACTATAAATCGACTATTGCTTGGTTAAAGCTTGAAGCTTGATTAAATTTGCTTCCATATTTTAGCTTTCGTTGGGTAATTCGGTCAATAATGATACATTTGATACTTCAGTGTCAGTATTACTTCTTAACTTCTCAACTATTTTTAATTCATTAGAATATGTTCCCGAAAGAAAATCATTTAGAGGACCATCTTTGAGGGTCAAAACAATTTCAAGGACCAAAATAATCGACGACAGACCGTGCGTATTTTGTATGATCTAGCTTTCAATTTCAACAAAATCTTACATTTCTTCTTTGTGTTCTCCGGAAGATAAGTAGTGATTGTGGTTGCTGGACGGGCTCTGAGCTCGCATGCCAATTGACCTGAATCTTTGAATTTCCAAAAAATAATTTCACATTTGACTTACCTTGCTCGACTTGTGGATCTCCTCTTCTGTATTCACATGCCAGTCGAGCATGTTCTCGTTCTCGATCCTGATAAGAATGCGATGATGGATTTGCGTTCGAGTTTCGAAGAATGGAATTCGGACGACCTGAAGAATATTCGAATGAAAAGAAGGTTGAAATTTAGGTTGAATCGAATACCAAATTTTGGAATCTGGCAGCTTTCTTTT
Organism: Caenorhabditis nigoni; assembly: GCA_027920645.1. Taxonomy (NCBI): domain Eukaryota; kingdom Metazoa; phylum Nematoda; class Chromadorea; order Rhabditida; family Rhabditidae; genus Caenorhabditis; species Caenorhabditis nigoni. The sequence goes on from CP115864.1 coordinate 6,727,971, forward strand.
TTAATCGGTACAATTCAATGATCTTTTTGACTGATTTGAAGCGAATAATAGAACTTCGGGGTTGGTTTTTGAATTTCGATGATCTTTTAGGCGATTTGAGCCAGTTTTTCTCGGTTTCTGTGAAAGATATCATAAATAGATCAGGTAAAAAATTTGTGATGCTATGATAAACAATTTATCAGTTGACAAAATTTTGATATCTTTTACAAAAACCAAGATAAATTGACTCGAAGTTAACAGTTAGGGACCCTTCCATTAGAGCTTTGTCGGTAAGTCAAATCATCATCTGACATGTCAAATATTAGAATGTTGAAAAACTAACTTTGTTCCTGTGAAAGAGGTTCTCTTCTATATTCACATGATAAATAATCTCTTCTTTCCGTCGTTACAACTCCTTGTGGCGGGTGTGGAGACCTCCGGTGCTCGTATTTTTCGAATGTTTCTCTTGGATCCAACATTTGGACTTTTCTGAGAGAAGGGACTAATATAAAAAAATATTCATATAAAAGAAGATACCCCATGAAGATAGGTGTGAAATTTTTGAACGGATAGGGTTCATTAGTCAAATATTCAACCATATGTGAAGGAATCGAAAAACAAGAGGAAGAGAGAGAGAGTAAGAGATTTAGAAGAGACGATGGACATAAAAGGAAGGAAAAGCCGGAAGCACGTGGGGGCTCCTTAAAAATGTCGTCATGACAACAAAGAAGAAGAAGAAGAAGTAATAGAATGAAAAGAGGAACAAAACAGAAACAATCGATGATTTGAAAAGACAATTTGAAAGTGGAAGACGACGTTGCGAGGTCACTCAGAAGTCCTCCCCATTCTTCCAATTGAAAACAGGTTGCGATTTCGGAAAAAGAGAAGAAGAGAAGAGGAACAGACAGTGTCTCTAGTGCCATTTTCAATAAAAGAGAAGGCGAAAGTGTGAATGGAAGTGACCCACCGGCAGAACTTTTGAAACGGAAAATATGTTTGATGCATTCATTGAATTCCGAAGTCATGTGAGATGGAGGAAGTGATATTCATATTTTTTTTAGATAGACAAAATAAATATTTGGAGATACTTATTTTGAAGAAGAAGATGTTAGCGTAAAACCTGTAATAAAAGAGTCTCCTAGCTTTTAAAATTGAGCTCAATTATCTCGGTTTTTGTAAAATATATTAAAAATTTTGTAAACGACTGAAATATTGGGGAAATTATGATAAATGATTTATCAGTTAAATTTTTAAATCTTTCGAGGGAACTGAGCTAATTGAGCTTAAGGTGAATTTTCAAGTATTCTTTTCAGAGCATAAATCAGAGTATAAAAGGAAAAAAGAACCAGTACTTGAAAAATCGAGACCAAATTCTAAATTTGAAAACATGGAATCCCATGACTCTCTACCTGAAATTATAGTTCTATTTACTAGTTTTCCAAGAGTTTCTGCAGATTTTTTTCTCCATTTTTTGTTTTCTGATTCTTGAATTCTGTAATTATGTATGACATCAGTTTGTTTACATTTTTGGAGAACAATTTTGAATTGGAGGAAAGGTTTTACCGGGCAGGTCTAGTGCCGGGGTTTTTCTAGGATCGGGGACAGGATGTTTTTCGAAGATTTTCAACACAAGTTCTAGAGAGCATGTCTACCGCCTTCAAAATATTGGATTTTTGAAAAATAATTTATTGAAGGAATGGATTTTTAAAAACACTAGAAGATAACTAACAAGAAAAAAAAATAAATTAAGGAATACCCTATTGAAGGCGGAATTTCAAGCAGGATTGGAGATCAGAAAAGTCAAAATTAAATCATTTTTGTTAGTGTCGTTTGATGAAAGATGTGCAGAATTTACAGGTGTAGGCACATTGAGCACGCATGAATGATTGCTGTTCCTCACACACTTGTTTGTTGTTTTTCAGCCAAAATCCACAGGAGTATCTGAAAATAAATTTCATTTTTGGTAATTCAAAACGAAAAGATTAGTACCTCATATCCCTGCACTCCGGATCCAAGAAAGCTGATGGTTTGGTGGCAGTGTAGAATCCAAATCGGGTAGTTGCTCGGGATGCGATTGAAGACGTCGAGATGGTTTCCGTTGCTTCCTCTTCTGTAGTTGTTGAGAATTCTGTTGAAGAAGACATGATTGGAGGAGCCATTGGAGGTGTTGGACGAGCACGAGTAGATGAGTTGGGATCAGCAGTGAAACGATCAAAATGACGGCTTGGCTTGGATGAGGTGACTGAAAATGGATCTGTTTAGAGCTTGAATCTTTTAAAATAAGGCTAACCTGCACTTGTGGTCTCTGCTTCAGATGTAGTCGTCATTCTGGTTGTTGTCGTTGTAGCCCTAGATGTCTGTGTACTTCTTGCCGCTTGGGAAGCCAGAAGTCTCATTCTTTGCTTTCTCATTTGTGAATCTGAAATCGTTTTCCTAGCATTGGATGCTCCAGAAGCCGCCGCAGAAGCAGATGACGTGGAATTATTGAGAACGAGTACAGCGTCGACGACTTCTCTGAACCCTTCGAACGTCTCGACAGCAGTTGGAATGAGCTCTTTTTTGTGAAGAATGAATCCGTTGGATACTAAAATTGCGAAAAGTATAAGAAATGGAAAAGAAGATAATGAGAATGGTAGCTTACATTCCATTTGTGGGCGGAGCTCAATTAGGTAGACATATTTTACAGCGAGAGCAGATTTAGCCCAGTCATCAGATCCTCCAGCTGCTGGGGCTGAAGTTAATTGGTTATCAAGATTGAATTAATTATCTATCTTACATAAGGTATCTGCTCCAGTTCCCATTCTATAATTAGTTCCATATACTCTTGATAATCTGTTGATTGCTTTTCTGGCTGTCTTTCTCAATTCTCCAATGTCTTCTGGATAGTTCTGTTCCTCATGACTATATGGATAAATCCATAGCTGAGCATACGAGTGAAGTGTCACAAATGCATCCAATCGATCTTTCATATCGGGTGTTGCCAGGAAATTCCGAATTGCTTTCGTTTCTGGCTCACTGAACACTTCTTCTCCGTGATAGATATTGGAACATGGCTCATAGGAAGATCCACGCTCTGCCCAGTGGAATCGGAAGTTTCTGTTGAGATCCACACCTTGACAACACTTCTCTCCACCCCATAGAGATGGACGACACACTTCTGGTGATCGATTCTTTCTCCAGAGACGGACACTTGGAATAGGAGAGCTACGGGTGTATTCGTATCCATCTGGATTGAGACATGGAACGATGTAGAAGTCAAGAGTGTCCACGTAGTTCGTGATTTGAGGGTCTTCTCCGTACCCGGATACAAGCTGAAAGTAAAAGTTTTAGTGTCAAAATCTTACAATTAGAAATTCAAAATAAGAGAATCTCACAAGCAAATGAACATCAGTTATTAAAACACTCATAAACCAAAAAAATACCCCATCCTAACCTGATTGATAAAATAAAGAGCTGTGTGACTACTAGCCCATTCTCTAGCATGAATATTTCCATCAACCCATACTGCTCTTTTCTTAAGAGAACTTCTTGCTCCAATCTTCAATCCCTCAATTGGTTTGCCTTCATGAGTTGCTCCAATCCGAACAATCTTTGCAATTCTTGGATAATAGAACTCAATAGTTCTCATGTACTTGACCATATCAGCATAAGAAGCGTAATCTCCAAAGGGATATTTCGCCTTTTTCAATGTTCCAACTTTAGTCAAATCTAGGTCAGCTGAAAATTTACAGTTTTGGAAACAAATTTGCATGAAAACAATTTACGTTCACTATCCAGTATTGGATCATCGTGAAGCCATTTTGAGAAGGATCCCATCAGAGATTTCGAAGTTGTTCCTTCGTTTCTCATGATTAATCTGAAATAGGATGTTGTAGAATCAGATTCTATGAAGGCGTCACAAACTTTTCTACATCAGGTACCGACATAGATATTGTTACATTTGCAAAGGAGAGTATCTGTCGAAGCATTCGTTCGGGCTTTCCACGTTTCACCATTATATCAGCTTTGTCAGAGATTGAAGAAGGAGATTTCCAGAAGTCGAGCTGAAAAAGTTAGGTTTGAAATTGGAAATCCAACACTGGCAGTTAAGGGTAAACACTCTAATAGAAAGCCACCCTCCACTTTATCTCCAACCCAATTCATCTCGGTTCCGGAGGGAGATATCGAAAAGCGGGCAACTAACAAAATATTTTTGATGTCCTAATTAACATTTTGTCTCTTTTGTATATTATAAGAGATAAATTGACTCAAAGTTAAAAGTCAGGGGACCTTTCTATTACAGGTTTAACGGCAACACAAAACAATTATTAGACTCACATCATATTTGTAATCGTTTAGTTGAAGTTGTTTAATGAGATGTAGTGATTGTGCATCGTGTGCACTAACGTGCAATAGAGAATACTTGTCATCCGATGGCTCAGCAGAGCACACTAACAGTATCGTGTGCACCGCGAGAAGGATCGACTTGCACAGATATCTCATCCGGATTCTCTAGTCTCTTCTCATCAACCTACAAAAGAGGAGGTCAGTGTTTTGAAATTGGGCGGAGCTACACGGATGACACAATGGCAACAGAGAAATTAAAAGAGGAGGGTATGGATTGCCTCATCGAAGAAGGGGCCGGTTGGATGGCAAATCAACCAGATTGCATGTGGAGAAAAAAAAATGGATGAAGAAAAAGAGAGAAGCTTATTATTGATAATGGGAAAGAAGAAGCTATTATGAGATGATGGTGAAGGAGAATAGACATGTTTACTGGTTATATGAAGTGTTTCAATTGAAGAGGAGGATCAATCGATTTGGTGGATTATCTGGTTTGCAAATTTGATTAGAAGGTTTAAAGCATGAAATTTGTTGGAATATATATTTTCAATGAATACTTCTTTGTGCAGCTTCATCTGGTACGTCTCTCATTTGATTAATTGACGCTATTCTGTCAGCTTAATTTGTCAGAGATCAAAGTTTGTACTAGCATAAAACTTGAGAAAAGCGTTGTATTGGGCTGAAACTTGGAAAGCAAACATTTAAATAATTCATCAAGAAACTGGACAATTTTCAAATTATTCTATAAAGTTTAAGCTGAGTTATGGCTTGTCAAAGTTGCTCCATCTCACGAAAATCACAACGAAGTTCAAGAAACATTACACCATTATTTTTTGAACAATCATAACAATACCTAGCCATGAGGAATCTCTTTGGAAATTTCAGTAGCTTTGAATCGAACGTAAAATTATATTTCTATCGATTCATGTTTTCCAAAATACTAATGTCAGAAGATATACCCGTTTATTAGTCCGGGTAGTTGTTAAAATTTTCTCATAACTGGGCTTTCGATGCTTAATTGAATAATTGAGAGGCTGCAATCAAAACCAAAACGGATTTTCTCAAAAAATACAAATCTTCAAAGAATATAAGATCGTTCTCCATGAGAAGGATTGTTAACTGCCAAGTAACCCGGATTCATTAGCCTTATCATATGAATTGACAAGCAGCAAGACGATCGAGAGAGAAAAGAAAAAAGAAGAAAGTGAATGTTATCAGAAAGTTAGCCTTCTTTTATTCCTTTTCTAATGATATCCCCCCCTTGTAATCTTTGCAACATTTTTAAAATTCAAAGTTCTTCAAAATCACAAAATAAGAAATCTTTGGAGAGAAGGAAGAGGAAATAGGCATATCAACCAATTAATCAGTGAGATAAATGATGACAGGATCATTGGTTTTTTTTTGGTGTTCAAGTGGAAAATAGAAGAGAAAAATGAAGATGGATAAGAAGAGGAAGAAGCCGATACGGCGATTTTAGAATCAGAAGAGGGATGACTTCCCCCCGAGATTTTCAAGTGGAAACAAGAGACATCAAGTACGTTGTATCTTTTATTTAAAGGTGGGAAAAAAAATAACTGTCTCGAAATTTTGTTCATTTAAACCTCTAGAGGAGTTGAACTTATGGGATGAGTATTGAAGGTGCGGCGCAGCTACCGACTGAGCCACGAGGAAGAAGCTAAAGCGGTCACGATAGCTGTACGCAAAGTGAACAATAAGAATTGTATTCCGTAATGTCAGAATGGATATCCTAACTCCAAATAAACCCCGGAATACCTCTTTTAATGAAATGAAAAGATCTGAAACAATCTTAAAGAAACATATGAACAAGTCCGAGCAATGGCAAGCTTGAAAGTGAACTGCCAGCTTGTCTGGTTAAGAATAACTGAATGAATAAACCATTTTCAAAAAAGGAGGCACACGGCGCAAAAGTGGGCGGAGCGTTCTTCAGATGCCAAGGAGAGAAAAAAGTGTAAGACAACGATGACGTAAAAAGGAAAGTAAAAGAGGAAAGGGGAGGAGGACATAAGAAAAACGATGAGTGAAAGTTGCCAAAGGAATTTGAGCAATGGCATTGGAACGCCAGATTGACGTTGTGCAGATGGTTGACAGAAAAGGAAAGCCGGATTGAAGGTCATGAGAAACATCTGAAGCACATCAAGTTGTCAAAAAGAGCAAATTATTTTCTGGGTGACAAAAAACAACAGTGAAAAGGGCAGGTGGTTTTGAATGGGAAATTGATGGATTTAAAGTATAAAAGGGAAAGTGACCTGGAGCTGTTTGCAGAAAATCTAATTGTACTGTATTGCTTTTTTCTCAAACGTTTGGGATTGCCAAGAAGAATCATAGGACTTTCACTTTTCAAAACAAATATCGGAGATGAAATTCAAAATTGAGATAATGGACTCCAAAAATAGTTACCGTACAACCTGTGTTAGAAGGCCCCCATACTGTCAACTTTGAGCTCATTGAACTCGATTTCTATACAAGGTATCAAAAATGTATCAACTGACAAAAAACTTCTGATATTATGATAAACATTTTATCAGTTTAAAATTTTGATATCTTTCACAGGAATTGAAATAATTGAGCTCAAAGTTGACGGTTTAAGTGGGCTTCTATGAGAGGAAGTACGGTAAGTAGAGATCAAATTATAAGCAAAAAAAATAACAATCAAAGTTTCTGGATGCCTTAAAATCACGAAATTGACACATGAAGAAAGACAATTTCAAATTCCAAAAATGTGGTTTCTCTAGAGACCGTTTTTGTAATTCCAATGTTCAATCTGGATTACTGTAAAGTAGGTAGACACAATGAATATATGTAAATGAGGTTCTGGATTGGTAAACTTTGAAATTCTCAAGATATTATGCCAAAGTTGTGAAACGAATCTCAGTTTGAATGGGAATATGTGGTTTTGCGAAGTTCGGGCCCATCGACTGAGAACCGAAAATGTTTTCAGTCATGTTTTATTCTATGTATTAGTCATAAGCATTATCACTGTTCAGCTTTATCAGAGTTCCCCTTCGCCTATCATTTGGAAAAATTGTCATAAATCGGTTATTACACCCTACCACTCAAAACTATTGCCGGTATCTTTTATCAGATGATCTTCGAATAATCAAGTATCTTGTCGTAATCATCAATTAACAACGTTCCTTATTTCTTTCTGTTTTTTTGAGTTTCCAACAAAAAAAACTTTTATCTTTCTCGGACAGGTTTCAACTCAATTTGAGGGATTGAGGGATAATAAAGATGACAATCTTCGTCATGTCCAGACACACAAAAAATGGCTTCAGAAGTAACGACGTAACGAGACAGAATGCCACGTCATTATCCACCTCTAATTATCTCGGAAATCGGTCGATTAGCTTCTTCCTCTTCCTCGAGGACAAAATGTCGTAAAACTGGACGAGTAACTGTTCTGTTCGGAAAACGACGGCCACCCGGTGAGAGTCATTGTTATGCTTGTAAATTATGTCTAGCGTTTTTTTTCGGATGGAAGAGAAGAAGTTGGGAGCGGCCTTGGGTAAGAATAAAAAACGGAAAAAAAAGGCAAAACCGGGCAGCTCCTGTCACTCAAAAGATACCGATCTGTTACGCAACAAGGGAAGGAAATTCGAAGAATGAATAGAAGAGGAGGAAGAAGAAGAAGCTTAAAAAGATGGATAAAAATCAGAAACGGTATTAAAAAGAAAATTGAGGGAAGGGCATTTGTGTTTCAAAAAGAGTGTGAAAAAACGAAATAAAAATTGTTGAAGGAAGAAGGGTAATTCGGAAAAAGAAGAAGAAGAAAAAGAAGAAGAAGCTTGTATGTGATAATAGACGAGAATATACGGGATGTGGAGAAGAAGAAGAAGCTTATCAGAAAATACGATTGATAAGAAAAAGAAGAAGAAGGAGACAGGGCTATCGATCGGCTTCACTGATAGCTGTCCTTTGACTGATTGAGTGGCTTCTCTTCAGATGATGCCTTCCGAGAATTCCATGGTGACGTCTTCGGCTTCTCCTTATGGTCGTTTTTCGCAAACGGATAGTTTTAAAACAAACAGAGAGATAAAGATAAGAATAGAAGAAGAAGAGAGTGATAAGAGATCTTGGTTTCTGAAAGAATGGTTTGATCTACGTTTACTGAATTTCAGGTTTCCATGAGGTGATTGGATTTCAAGAATGACACAGAACTAATCAATAAAAGTGTCTACCAGCAATAGTGAAACTAGTAATTTACTTCATATTTTTAAACTTGTGAATAAGTACTAGAACAAACTTATTTTACTCAAAACAAGGATTTCAGAAATCTAGATTTTCTGTAGAAAATATCTAAAACTGGACTACCAGACCCTCCTTTTTCAGTGGGATGTCGGCTAACTTTAAAGGTACATACCGCAAAAACCAACAGAGAAATCAAAATGTTGTAAATTAAAAACCATAGCATTTAGAATTTATAACTTCCCTAATTCACCGATTTTTTATACTTCCCGTAGTTTTTGAATTATGCGCCGTTGAAGTTCGCGAGCAAGGAAGAGCAGGGAGCGGAGCCCACCACTTTAAAGAAAAATATCTCAAAAACTACGAGAGTCACTGTAATAAGAAATATATAAATATGTGTGAGCCGGGCCGGGCCGGGCTTTGTTCAGAGTTTCACGGCCAGGACCCGAGATGTTCAGAATAATGGTTTCCTGTCTTTTCAAAATTTTTTGGGTCAATAGAAAAAAGGACGATTTTTCTGTCAAGTAAAACACTATTTAAGATAAGAGTGACCATAAAAATGATGTTTTTAACTAAAAATTTGAAAAAACTTCTGAAATTTCAAAATATTTTTTTCAAATTTGGAGAACCCGGGCCCGCCGGGCCCTGATTTTGCAAGCATGATTCTTAAGTACATTTAAAACGGACAAATCGAAATCGGTATATTTTGTTTCTTATCATTGTCTGTTTTCAGTACAAAACTGAAATTCGTACTTGTTGTCTGACGTAATATCAATCCACTAGACTCTTTTGATGCTAATTATTCGATAAACCATGTTGCAGACCATTTTAATCTCATCACTGGATTATTTTCGACTGTCTTATTTTCTCCATTAGTGTATTTTGGTTTCGTTCACTTTTTCTCCGATCAACCTGTTTTCATGTTCATATCACCATGTTCCAAGAATGTCATTTGACCTCATCTCTTCATAGTTTTTAAGACCGGCTAAAATATTTGAACAGTGATGACTTAGATGAAATGTTGAGATGTAATCTTACAGCTTACACCTTGCTTAATGTGTGTAAACGAATACCTTCGGCTTTTTTAGAGTGAAATGGAAATTGAAGTTTTGATCTTCGAATGGAATTAAGGAAATTGAGATTTTTGAAGAAGTTTGTGACTTGAAACCTCACACCGTAAAACCTGTAATAGAAAAGCATCTAATTTATTTAATTTTGAGCCAATTTATCTGGGTTCCTGTGAAATATATCAAAAATGACAATCTGACAAACAATTTTTTACAACATGATAAAAATTTATCAGTTGACCACTCTTTTCAAGAAATGAGATACATAGGCTCAAATTTTTAGGTGTCGTTCAATTAGAGAGTTTATGGTATTCATGTTAAAGTTTACAATTTTTTATTCGATCTTGTAATCTTTGCCGAAATATCAACAAGACAAGTACCCACTTGAAAGTACAGAATGATGTTTCTGAATGATCCAGCCCCCCATGATGAAAAGTGTATTTTGAATCTTGAAACTTGGCATGTGAAAATTTGAATTCAGAAAAATCCTCTCGATCTTCCTCTCGCCTTGTCATTTTCACACTTAATCACCATTTTGGAACCACAACAACAGTAGTAAAACAGATTAAAAGTGAGAACGGATTGGCATCTAAAAAGACCCGACCGCGACACATTTTCTCCTTCTACACACGTCTAAAAAACTCGTTCATTGGCCTTAACGGAGAAACTAATCGAAAGTGCCAATCGAGCGTATCGTATTGTGTTTATCTCTCTGTCAAACTGATTTGTTAGGTGCCCCCCGCGTTCAAGTCACACGGAACAAAATTTATATTGTGTAGCAGATGGAAAAGGAGAAACTGCAGAAATGTTGATGAGAAGCATGTGAAGATAAAAAATGGGACAACCGAGGGGAAAGACGAAGGATAAGCGATTCGTTTGATATGGATCACAAAGGTCGTAAAAATGATTGCAAATGTTTATACAGGATTATAAATGTTGACTATGCGATAAACGATATATGAAAACTGATCCATAAAGCAATAAAAATAATGAAAAAGATAAAATAGACGAAGCTGAAGAAAAGGGGTTTGAAGGTGGTTTAAATGACGTCTTCTAGATGTTTCAGAAGAGGAAGCAAAGTAATAAACACTCAACTGAATGGTGCTTGAATCTGGAAAAAAAACAGAACCACTCTTCAAAGGGTCACACCTTTTTGTGGGTATGGTGTTCGGGTACAAACAATTTTCTTTTGTATCAACATAACAGAACTCTCTCTTTTTATTCTAGGAAAAATACTGACAAAAAGGGGCACAACAGTTCTCTTTTTCCTTCGTCTTTGCTCATTTTTCTTCAATTTGTATTAGCAGTGACTTGCTCCTGGTTTGCTCCACCCGCCTTATCCTGTTCCTCTCGCCGTTTCTCGAATTCTTCTGGCTTCAATTGTACGAAGCTCAACTCGAGCATCCGATTCACAATCACCACTGCAGCATAGTTATGTAGTTCGTCTTGATAACGAGACGCCGAGAAGACAGTGATAAGACGACGATCAGCAAAGAAGGCGTAGCCGTACTCGACAACCTGAAAAAATATTCTTAGACGGTTTTCAGAATTTCAGAATTTAGGACTTTCGAAATTTCACGATTTCTGAATTTAATGTTTTCTGACTTTTGAAAATCCGAAATTCCGGAACTTCGGAATTTCAAAATTTCGAAATTCGGAATCTCAGATTTTCAGACTTTTAAAATTTCCGATTTCCAGACTTTCGAAAACGGATGTTCAAATTTTTGTCATTCGAAATTTCAGGATCCAACATTTCAGAATTTCAAAACGTCAGATTTTTGGACTTTCATTGTCAGGATATCCGGATTTCTGAGTTTCTACATTCCTGTATCTGAGAGTATCAGATTTTGAGAATGTCAAATTTTAGACTTTCGCAATTTCGAAAAGAATTTTAGAATCAGATTTTCAGGTTCGCAGTATAGTTTTTCAGTATTTTGAAATTTCAGATTTTTTTAGTTTTCGAGTATTTTCCAGACTTTTGAAATATTAGAATCTCTGAATCTCAGACTTTCAAAATTTTTTGAGAAAATTGTAATATTGATACCTGATGAGCTCTGACAATCAAATCGATATCTAATCGTTTACACAAATCATCGACTTCCTTTTTTCCAAAAATATGAGAGATAGCACGAATCTTATTCGGCTCAAAACCGTTTGCTGTTTTTTCAGGGTCCGCCCAAAGTAGGTCACAGGCTAGAGGATTCGATTTCGCTGTTTCCAATGGTAATCCAATTCCACGAATGTCATCAAGAGTTCGAAGATGCGGGGAAATTCCTGAATTGCTGACATAGTTTGATAGTTTTCTTTAAAGTACAGTATACCTCCGTGCATACACAGAATTCGTTTTGAGACAATTGCAGCCAAAGGCATATAGGAAAATACTTGATTGAAATGTGCATAGAGTCCCTCCGCAACACCAGTATTCGTTCCAGCACCACAACGGAATCTTGTTTTGAGTTCTCCATAGAATCCGTAGTTTCTAAAAAAAGGATTGTGCAGATATTCTTAAAACCATTGCAAACTAACTTGTTGATAGCCTTCAATTCGTGGTTTCCTCTTAATAAATGAACTTTTTTTGGGACTGCCAACTTGAGAGCAAAAAGCAAAATGATGACTTCCAACGAATGACGACCTCGATCAATATAGTCGCCCAGGAACAGATATTGATTTTTTGTTGGTGCTCCACAAGACTGAAAGCTCAATAAAAACTGTAATAGAAGCGCGCTTAAACTTGACAGTGTCCCTTCTATTATATACCGTAAACGCTCTAATAGAATGCCACCCGGGCCGTCCACTTTGAGCCTAAATATCTCACTTTTTTTAAAGATATCAAAAAATTGTCAACTAATAAAATGTTTATCATGATATCAGCAAAATTTTATCAGTGGACTACTTTTTGATATCTCTTACAGAAAATGAGATGCATAGGTTCAAATTCGATGATTCGGGCGGCGTTCTATTAGAGTGTTTACGGTATTTTACGGTATGAAGAAACAAAAATCTTACATTGAAAATACGAAGTAAATCGTTATACTGGCCATGAGTGTCTCCACAAATATTGATAGGTGCTTGTAGTTCGAGAAGCGGCTGAGCCGGAGATTTCGGTGGTGTCACGGATGTCGTAGCAGATGCGGATCCAGGCGGAGGAGGTGGTGGGCCAAAACTACTTCCTTTTTTATCCGGTGGACATGTGTAGTACTTGAAGACACGGTTTAGGAGTATGTGAACATCTTTTTGCTTAAAAGAATATAAGTAATCTTATAACAAAAATTATTGTTTACCTCAAATGGAACAGCTTTTGCTGTTCCTTGTTTCAACAACTTTTTGATCAATTGCGAAAGTTTGAATCCTTTTTCGTCTGCCTCAGTGATATTCCATTGGTTGAAATCAGAAGCTCCTTCTTTATTTGTGTCAGCAGTTGGCTGAAATATTATTCTGATTTTTCTAGAAAAGGAATTCAAGATTCACTTTTGCTGTTGGTGGTGTTGCACTTGGAATCGCCGATGGTGCTGCCAATGGGGGCGGATTCGGAGTTGCTGGAGAAGGAGCATTTGCCGAGGGAGTTGTGGATGGGGTTGAAGCAGTGGAAGATGGTGGTGGATTCGGATTGGAAGCACTCATTGTTTTGAAGAAAAAGGTCTGGATTTGCTTCGGAACAACGTTTGATGAAGAGATGAGAATCGGATGAAATGATCACGATAGGTTCCTCGAGTAGTTATTGAATAATGTGTTGTGCGCAGTGTGGGATCTCATAGAACCTCACTTTTTACAGATTTTCAGAATTTGCTTCTGCCGTGGCAAGTGTTCCACGCAAGTTCCGCACAGCTCAAGTTTTCCAATTTCTATACGGCCTACTTTACTTATGTAGTACTGTTTCACAGGGTTCATTTTAATGAGAACAAGGGAAATGGGATGGTTAATGAAGCGAAAATACAGGTGGTACTCACTGCTCCACCCATTCTAAAATATGACCTACGATTCTGAATAAACTGGGAAAATCTTAAATATGATATTTCTCTTTTATACAGTAAAACATACACTTATTTCAATTCTCCAAATTGTTCCTTTATCGTTCCCATCGTGTTTTCCGTACTCGATTACCCCCCAACTACATGTTTCTACTCCAAAAGGGTCCCTTCCCCTCAAACAGTTGTACGTCTTCAGAAAAACATCGAGACAGCTGAAAAAAAGACTCAAAAACGTTCTCGAATACTTTAGACATCAATAAAAAGAAAACAAAAAGGTATTGCCCCGGACGGGATTCGAACCCGCGATCGGTTGCCCGAATGAGAACATAAGTCTCACGCCTTCGACCACTCGGCCACCGGGGCACATAATCTGAAAAATGTGCAACTGCGATAAAAGGGACCTATTTGGGCTGGAAGGGGAGTTTTCGGGGTAATCGAGTACGAGGAACACGATGAAAACAATATCAGAGCGATGAGGATGATCATAAGTTGTGAAAACAGCAGAAAACGGACAAGTTTTTCTTCGTAGTCTTGTTATGCTCTGAACACATGATTACATTGTCACTGAATCAAACGACAGACAGAATAAAGACGATTTTCTTTTTTATGACGAATAAAAATGCATGAAGAACAGGTCTAATAGTTCTCCTCATCATAAAACAAAGTCGTAATTACATGAACGCATGTATCAGATAAGATCGATGAGGTATAGCGGCTCAGCAAATAATGGACTTTGTTTTTTATTAGTCACCGAAGGAGTAATGTAACAGTTCTGGTACAAAGGAAACGATGATAATGCGAAAAGTTTGACAGTATAAAACTTTAAAATTTTTTGATCATTTTGGTTTTTTTTTTGGATCGGATCACTAATAAACTTTTGCGTACTAAAATTTAATAAATACAGTCTAGTCAGACAGCTAAAAAAACTGTCAAAAACGTTTTAAAATACTCTAGACATCAATAAAAAGAAAGCAAAAAGGTATTGCCCCGGACGGGATTCGAACCCGCGATCGGTTGCCCGAATGAGAACATAAGTCTCACGCCTTCGACCACTCGGCCACCGGGGCACATATTCTGAAAAATGTGCAACTGGGGCAAAAGGGACCTTTTTGGGGTAAAAAGGGGAGTTTCTGGGGTAATCGAGCACGAGGAACACGATGGAAACAATATCGAAGTGATTTTGAAGACTTGGAGGCGTGAAAGTTTATAAAATTGGGAAGGAAGTTATCTTATCTTTTGTTGGTCTACTATGAATGTTTTCGAAAGTGCTATAGCAACCGTTTGGAGCCAAGAATTGAGTTTTTCACAACCTCAAACTTTCCGAATTGTTGCAATATTGTTTCCATCGTGTTCGCCGTACTTTATTACCCCTTTCCCCATCCTTTCCATCCCAAAAATCGTGTGTTCAGAGCATAACTACACTACGATAACAAACTTGCGCGATTTATGCTGTTTTCACAACTTATGATCATCCTCATTGTTCTGATATTGTTCTCATCGTGTTCCTCGTACTCAATTACCCCGGTAACTCTCATTTTCACCTCAAATAGGTCCCTTTTATCCCAGTTGCACATTTTTCAGAATATGTGCCCCGGTGGCCGAGTGGTCGAAGGCGTGAGACTTATGTTCTCATTCGGGCAACCGATCGCGGGTTCGAATCCCGTCCGGGGCAATACCTTTTTGCTTTCTTTTTATTGATGTCTAAAGTATTCGAGAACGTTTTTGAGTCTTTTTTTCAGCTGTCTAGATGTTTTTCTGAAGACGTACAACTGTTTGAAGGGAAGGGATTTATTAGATAACATGAATCGATGGGACTCGTTTGAACGCAAGAAAAAATATTTTTGGTTACTGTAGTTGTCGTTGTGAGACCTTTTTCCAACTTTGATTTTTGGTACCAGAACAATCCTGGTTTGTGACTTTAAATACTGTTCAATCAACACTTTCTGCCGTTTTAGGTTGGTTTTCATGAAACTGATGCTGGAACCACAAAAAAAAGAACATCAAACTTCATTTTCAATAGATCTGTAGCTTTATAACCAGAAAAGGGGAAGAGAAATAAAATAAAATCGAATAAATATAACGAAAGTCAAGAAGTATTAGATAATAAAAAGATTTTCCGAACATCAGTCTTCATCTTCACTGAAGTCAGTTTTTCCTTGGACTGGCCGCTCTCTTGCTTCTTCCTCTGCTATCCTCTTCTTCCGCGCCGCGTTCTCCGCCTCTCGGTCACGACTGCAAGATTTTTATCGTTAGGAATTTTCTTAAGATGATCTTTACTTACTATTTCTTCAACTCAATATCCCTAATGTGCTGCTTCGAGTCCAAGTCAAGAATCCGTTTTTTGTCCATGTTTTCTTGAGTATTTAACAACGCATTCAGCATGTTCTCCTGAGAAAAAACATAGACTACCTATAGAGTGAATAAAGACTTACAAAATCAATTTGAGTGGCTTCACCAATCCAGAAAAGATCATTTTCTACAGCCGACCACTTTTGTCTTGTTGCTGTCCCTTCGTCATGATTTTCAGGAGCAAAAGTTACAGCTTTCACGTCGAGTTGCGGAAGATAGACACCTCTGAAATTTTGAATATCAGTTTTGTTTGTATTCTTTCGAACACTCACCTCATCTTGTAAGCTTTTCCAATGTCTGATTTGCAAGATAAACACTTTAAAACACTCAGGGCTTGTGTCTCTTCGTTCAGATACCTGTTTGGCTTCTTTCGTCTCTGTAAACCGTGAAATTAAACAAACAGAAATGAATCAAAAGTATTATTACCGATTCCATTCCAAACCTGCTCCAAACATCGTTATCAAAAAGCATATAATTTGAGTAGACTTTCTTCACTACCGTGCTTCTGCTGAAGAAACTGGAGCAACTGGTGCATGTCAATCTGTAGATCTTGCTGTCGAGCTTGTTTCTCAGCGCCTGTTGTGCTTCGAACTCATTCTTGCGTTCCTTCTCGATTCTAGCCGCCGCAATGCTCACTTCACTTTCCAGTTGCTTCGAACCTTTGTCTTCGATAAGTTTCATGCACAACCTCATGAACTTTTCGGAAATCAACGCGTTGTTGTCGTCCTCTTTAACCTTGCTGTTGACTGCTAGAAGAACAGACCGAGAATTCTTCGCACGGGCACGACCTCTTTGCTGAATGAGTTGAATCGCGGAACCCGATGAGCAATTATATTTGATAATGAGATTACAAGCAGCCACATCAAGACCTTCCTCAACAACCGACGTAGCAACGATCACTTTCAATTTTCCAGTATTGAACCGACCAAGTACGGTTTTTTGCTCGTCTGGACTCTGCTGCACTGCTCCTTGTTTATTCGTTCCCAGCACGTATCCAACCATGTCTTCTCGCTTGTCGCCTGAACTACGGAATTGGTCCATAACTCCAGATTGATTCAAAAAGTCGCTAACTCGTTGTGCAGTACTTCTCTGCACAACGAAGATGATGACACGCGAATCGGGAATCTTCTTGAATTGATCAATGAGTGTATCTTTCAGTCTTTGTACAATTGGCGGTTCCACTTTCTCCGAATTTCGTCGCAAAGGCTCATAAATCCTATCAGTGAAAAAGTCGCTGAACTGGGTGAGAGTGTGTTCATTGTCGAGAGTTCGAATTGCGCCTTTCATGTAATCAAAGGCCGTCATTGCAGGCATAACGTCGACGATGCCGCGTGCTTCAACATATACCTGAAAAACGAATTTTGTGATGGAAGCTCTGATTATTTGTCACCTTGATATATTTTGTCCATTTTTGAGCACACATTTTCTCCGGTGTGTTCAATTTGTTCAGGTCTTGGATGATGTTTGTGAGTTGCGCATCGTAATACTCGTAATCTTTCGTATTGGCCTTCCGGAACATGTGATACGTTTTCGCAGGGAAACAGTTATGCCGAGATTTTGACAATTTTTCCAATTCTGCGCACAGCTTTCCGTGATTGATGTGAAGATAAGTCTCGATATGAGCACGGAGAACATTCTCACCTGCCTGACAGACTTCCACCTCTGAAAATAACATACCTGTATTAGATGGACCTCTCTAATTGAAGGACCCCCTAGAGACCCAACAAAAAATAGAAGGGCTCTCTCTGATTGAAGGGACCCTCTAATTGAAATGCCACCCGAGGGATTCCATGAAAAATAGAAGAGCCGGCCCTTCTAATACAGGTTTTACGGTGTTTCAAAATAACACCAACAAACTTACCATCGTCTGGTTTTGAAACGTGCTCATTGAGCTCATCGATACTGGCTTGATGGGTGATTGTACTCAAGCACGGTGTGTTCAATAATGCAAGCATGGTGTAGATGTTTCCAAGCATTGCGCTCAATTCTGTGTGTGCCGTAGCGTTGACATTCAGGGAAGCAGTGAGTCCAATGATCTGAGGCTTCTCGTAATCCCATTCTTGAACCAATCGGTTGATCAGAACATATGGATGATTTCCACTGGTTTTGTGAACTTCGTCGAACACCATCATTGAGAAATCGCTGACGTAGAGGCGCTCGTTTCGACGAACCGATTGTAGCATGTTACTGAAATGATTAGCTGAACATAACGAGAGTTGCTATTAAATCTCACATCAAAATTTGTGGTGTCATCACAACGATGTGAGCCTGAAGAACATCATCACGACGGCCTTCTCCGGTGTCACTTTTCTCAGAGCCATGGATTCCGCAAACGTGGTATTGACCTGCACAGTACTTCAAGAATCGTTCTTTCTGTTGATTGACGAGAGGAATCTTTGGAACCAGCAAAACCACTCTGGCAGCTTTTTTCTGGTTGTGTCTTTCTTTGATGTGATTCAGTGCCGCATAAATCGCCACTTCTGTCTTTCCGGCACCAGTTGGTGCGACGACTACACAGTTCTTGCCTTCCAAAGCGGGTTGGACTAATTCTTCTTGGTATGTACGAAGCTTGAGTTCGGCTGTCTCGATGCTTGGATCTGAAAGAACAGTTACTTAATGATCTATACCCCAATTTTGATTTTCTCACTGTATCCACTCTCTGACGGTTGTGCACGAATCTCCTTGAATATTTGTTCTCCGACAGCCTCCTCATTGATCTGTTGACCTTTTAGAATTTGCAGCCGTTGTCTGTCCCGTTCCTTTTCTCTCTCTTCTAGCTCCACAGCATAATTTTTGTTCAAAAAGTATAAAGCAGCCCGATTTGTTGGATCGTGTTTCATCGCTTCGAGCAATCCGTAAAACCATTCTTCGTGTTCATTTCTCAGTTTCTTATCATTCGAACGAAATCCGGGAATCGAGGAGAACATAATAAGTGTTCTGAAAGTGTCCACTTTAGAAACATTAAGTGTTCTTCACTTCCATATATGGAAATTGTAGTTTTAGCAAAACTCACTTATGAATGTTCCATTTCGCTGCTCTGTATTTTTTCTCTTCTCCTTGATCGTCTTTTCTCAACTCATAAATCGGTCCTTCGTCGAGAATCTCCTTCACCAAGTCCGTATGCACCAGATTCTCGTCATCAGCTATTTCTTTGTCAAGAAGCTTGTATTCCGAAACACAATGTGGATTCATTTTCAGATACTTCATGATGATCATTCCTCGTGCCGATCCGGCCACTCTGTCGAGTCGTTGCATTCCGAATGGATCTTTTTCCAGCTCCTCTTCATCAAAGAATTTCTCAAGGAACGTTTCTGTCGTAGCCCATTCCAGGGGAAGATCTTCCCAATGGGATGTTCCGTAAACTTGGTTACAATCTGAAATTCTTTGAATAAAAAAGACTGTTCGCTAGATAAATTTGAGGAAAAAAAAGTAAATTTCTTACTCTCATACATCAATTGATCAGCAATCCGAAGACCAGTTTCATTGAAGAGAACTTTGGACAGGAAATATTCGGCAAATCTTCTCTGAAACAAATTTTTTATTACTTAAACATATTTCCAAACCACTTACTCTTTGAACTTTGATCATATGATCGTATCTCATTTTGAGGTATATCTCTGATTGCTTCCGCACCTTTTCGTCGAGACTGAATTTCAACAATTTGTGTTTTTTTTTGCGAATAAAAATATTGCTCACCCGCTATCTTTGATCTTTGTGAAATCAGGATCGACGGTAAACGATCGAGGTGGTTCGGTCATTTTTCTGACTGTTTCAGTCAATGTTTCATGGGGAATACACGGCTCGAAACGAGCAAAATATCCGATATCATTGAAGCTCATGCTTCCGATACAGACATCCAGTAGTTTCCACCTGAAATAAAAATTCGAAAAATTACATTTTTCGAAGATGTCCTTACTTGAGAAGACGGAAATATGCTGGAAAATGGGGATCTTCGAACCGCAAGCGCTGATTCGACTTGTCATGATTTTCATAACTATGCTCCTCTGCGGGCATAGCGAAAATCGATTACCTGAAAGGATTGCATTGTTAGATTAAGATTTTTTAGCAAAAGAAGCTACAATTTCTTTGCGAAGTAGCTAGAGAGTGAAACAACAAAAAAACAACACAAACGCGGTCGACGGATGAATTCGCGCTCGTTTCTGCTGTCTGCGTCTCTTCACTTTCGCTATAAAAAGAGGTTAACGGTGAGCAATGAATAAATGTGAGGGACGTTCGGAATGTGTAGTGAGTGACCGACGAGCAACTGTCGAGGTTAATCCGAGGGGGATAATAATGATCCGTGCTAATGTGTAAAGTATATTAGGAAAGATTAGGGGAATTGGATAAGGACAACTGTTGCACGATTCAAATTTTTATTAGAAACTCCACAGTCTCATCACAAAAGCTCAAAAAAAAATTGACAAACAGGTTCGAAAATGTGAAAAAATGCTTCCGCTCGAGAATTACTCAGAAACTTTTCGTGTGCGCCTTTGATATACTGTAGTAAAATATTTCGAAAGAAAAAAGTTCGACACTCCACCGATTCCGAGGAAGGGGTTGTCTCCGAGGAACCGATTCCGAGGAAATCGGGGCGGAGTTTCAACTTTTGCAGTGCCGCAGTAAACCGTGCGGCGGTTGCAAAAATAAACTCCGCCCCGATTTCCTCGGAATCGGTTCCTCGGAGACAACCCCTTCCTCGGAATCGGTGGAGTGTCAAAAGTTCGGAATCCCGTTCTGAAAATTCCTGATACATATGGCTGCACTGGATATACCAGATGTTTCATAAAATCACCGAAGGAATATTTAAAACAGCAATCGTATAATTTATGGAATTTCAAACGACACCTCAGGGTGACGAGATAATAACATAAGGGCAATTTCATAAAGTGAAAATATTCAAGAGATCGGTGACTTTAAAACATTCCATAAATTGAACATGCATTGTTAATAGAAAGAAGGAAATTGGAGAAAAGTTGCGAGAAATCTTGTTATAGAAGTGTGATGTAAAGAGACACGTTGTTTCGAGCTTGGCGATCCACCGTCGAATTCATCAATTTTTAGAAGATGCTGACTGTTTAGAGCGAGCTGAGATTTATAGATTATGAAAACATTTGATTGGGAACATTTACCAAGCTTGAGTTGTCTTTGTTTCACGATTTCTGCTTTCACTTCCCGCGGTAGCCCCTGCCAGACTCTGGGCTCGTATGCAGCGGTAAACGCATCGTCGGAAAGAGGCATTTGCTCGTCGTTGCGAACGGGCTCCTCCTTACGAATATGATTTCCCTTGGTATAATTTGACGGTTTACGATCAGTATTCTCGCGTTGCATGTACGATTGTCTGTTGTTACGATCGAAATTTCGATAATTTCGTTCTGAAAATGTCTAATGAATTCAACAAGTATCGACTGCCAACAAACGTCGGCCGGTCTTGTCAGTGAACGTTCCCGGTGATTCTCCCTGGCTTTTCACTTTTGGAGAGTCTCCGGTTTCCTTGGCGTGGTCAGTGTATGTAACACCTACCATTCCGGTATTATGCTGAGAATTATGAAAAATATGAAAGATGAATAGCAAATAATCGAAAAAGACAGATATCGAAAAGCATTAAACCTCGAATAAAAAAAACGAATCAAGTTACGATTTGAGGATATTTATTAGAAAACACAAAAGCAACTCGTTAGTCATGACACAAATGCGGAGAAAAAATCGTGGAACAGTTGATATCGCAGAAGATGATACCGGAAAGAAGTTGGATGGTCAAACCTGAAAGAAGAAAAATATGATGGGTTTATTCGCCAACATGTAGAAAAATGCAGACGAAAAATTCCGTAGAAATTCGGAGAATGAACCAAACTGGCTGAAATTTCGAATGAAATAGGTGAAAATTATAAGGGACATATTCACAAAATTCGGGGTCAAAATACTTACTTTGAAAGTTTTGTCTGAAATTCCGGCCAAATTTTTAAAGTGAATGTTTCGACCCCAAATTTTGTGAACATGTTCCCTATAATTTTCTCCTATTTTCTCCGATTTCAGCTAGATTGGTTCATTCTCCGAATTTCTACTGAATTTTTCGTATTTTCTCTGAATAACCCCATAAACGAACTATTGAGAGCCATATTCACCTCATTTGAAAAACCGTAAAATTTGCGTTGCCGCATGACTTCTTCGCGACATTCTTCAGGCATGTTCTCCCATTCTTTATCAGTGTAGCGTTTGAGAAATGGATTACTGACATTTCTCAATGGTTTCAAGCTGACGTCGCTTTCTTCTTTTTTCTGCTCGGTTTCAGTTCCTGTATCTTCAGTTTTGTTTTCTTGCTCGTTTTTCTCAACACTTTCTGATTTCCTATCAGGAATTTCAGAAGTCGTATCGTCCGGAATCAGATCTTCTTTGTTCTCCTTATCATTCAGCTCCTTAGTTTTTACAAGAACTGCATCAGTGACATCCTCTTCAATTGTCTTCTCTTCCTTCTCGGATTCAATACTCTCAGGTCCAACGTTCTCGGCTTCCTCATCATCCTCGACTTTCTCCACAACAGCCTCCGATGTTTCGACGACATTTTGGAGCAAGTCCTGTTTCAACTCTGGTGGTTCTGAGGTTTCCGAAGTTTCCTCCTGATGTGGCTCCTTTGTGATATGTGACGTTAGGAAACCTATTTTTTTGTCAAAGGAGTTGAGCAATTTCTGCAATGAAGCTTAATGGATAAAGAAAAGTGAGACAACTCACCTTCTTCCATTCTTCCTTGATCGTGAATTCGGAAACGTACTGTCGCATCTCGGTGTACAAATCCGATCGCGAAACGTCATGAGGAACATGTTCTGAAAACGTATAATTAATACTCTATTAACATTGGATTTTACCTGAAACGAGGTCTTCGACGATTTTCAAGTCTGTACAGTTCGGCCACGCCGTGGGAACTTTCGCCAGATAAAAATAATTTTTCAGCTCCGCCTTATCTTGCTCTTCTCCATTCCACTTATCCGCCGAAAGCCATGGATACAGTGGAGCAGGGCTCGCGTCTTTGAGAACTGGGAATTTGTGAGTCAGATATAGAACTGAGGACCAATGATGTCCCATGTTCTAAAAAGTGAAAACCAATATAGTTGAAAAGAAAAACAAAGTAACAACGCTAACCGTCCACTTTTCCTTTATGCTTGGTCCCTTCAAAACCTCTTCTAGAGCGTCTTTGTGTTGGTTGATGACATTGAAAACGATATCTGAAAATTTCAACCGATCAAAGCATAATAAGAACAACCACCATACCAATGAACTGATATTTACTCTCAACCGGTTTCTCATCCGGAAAGCTGTACTTCGAAAGTGCGAAAATAATCAAATCCTCGTAGAACTCATTTGGGAGGATGCTCGAACAGCGGTAAGCAAGAGATTTCAGAACCTCTATCGCCATCGTCCGGCAAGTCCCAGTTTCGACACACTTCATTACCATTCTGAATGCCTTTTCTGCGCTTACTAAGAAGGCAGTTCTGTCCGAATTAGCTGCAACTGAAATCGAGATTGAAAATAGTAACAATACGACCGACTTACAGGCGACAAAATTTCCAAACTTTTCTATTTGGTCTTTATTTCCATTTCCGAGAACTGTCTTTAACTGGAAATACATGCTCACTCGATTGTCGTCTGAAACGTCTCCATTCATGAACTTGGGTCCGATTTCCAATCGCTTGATCAGAAATTCCGGAAGTTTTAAAAGAACATCAATTAGCTTCTTCCGGTCTTTGTCCAGAATATAATTTTCTCTGATTCGAGTACCGATGATTTTGAAAATAATCATGTTGACCTCAAAGGGATTGAAAACCAAGTACAAACATTTGAACGCGGCAGTAAGGCGTTCTGTTGAAAATTCGAACTGCAATCAAAATATTTTTATATGAGGGATAAAATCGGGAACTCTCCACCTCTTCCTTCGGATTTTCCCCGAGAATTGTGAAGAAAATTTTCAAGTATTGAGTGCGTTTTGAGTCCCTGTTGACTTCAAATTTAAGCGGATCGATTCCGAACATCTTCTCGATTTTAACTGGATTGTGATCTTTGAATTCCTCTAGTACAGTAGTAGCATCATCATCACTGATCTGTTGGAAGATACGTGTGATCATCTGAATCGCAGATAATTTCACACGAACATCAACGACTTTTGACATTTGTTCAATCTGATTAAAGATCCTACAAATTATAAACTTGATTATGGTCTGATGAGGGAAAAATACATTTTCAGCTGATTTACAGTCGTGAAAACTTCTGGAGCAAAGAGAGCAGTTGGTGGGAACTCTCCGAACCCTGATTCATTGAAACTGCGTTCCAGCATCTACAAAGGTAAATTTTATGCATGGAAAATATGGTAATTGTTTACCTCGTCCACTTCTTTTTCGGAAATCTCAAAACCAAGATCTTTGCGACCATGAATCGAGCTCATGCAATCAGAGATACCATTCTCAGACAACGTTTTTGAATCGAATATTTCCAAAGCTGGCATAACAAATTGGAAAATATTATCGGTCTCTGCCCAAAAACGTGCTTCTTGTCCTTCAGCTTCATCTCTCATTAGATGTTCCTTCATCTTGTCAACAATAGCTTTCAATGTTTTCAATTCCAGAATAGGATCGATTTCTTCTCCCCAAACACTGGATATCGGAGCAAAATTGGAATTCCCACTCTTGAATTCGTAACCGCGTTCTGCACAAGCCAGTCTCAAACAGAACTTTATTTTATCGAGTACTTCCTTAAAAAGGTTTCATTTAGAATCATAAAAAAAGTACGCTTACTCACAGTGAGAAACTGACGAAGCTCCTTGGTTGTTGCTGTGAAATTTGTAGCAAAAGGCCATGCGTTCTGGATTCCGAGCTCTTCCATTTTGGCAATCATCTTGTCGACGCCTTCAGAATCGAATGTCTCAGCGGGGCCGATTTCTGCGATGTATCGGAATTCTGGATCGATGAAACGAAGAACCGCTGAATATTTCTTTTTGTATGACTTCCAGAATGTTATCTGATCGACATCGTATTCTTCATCCTGAAATTATGTCAATAAAAAAAAATTATCATGATCTCGAGGTACTTTTCTATCATAGTCATAGTTCGTCCAGACTTCAGGCTCCGAAACAGCCACGCTTTGCTCGTCATCAGATTGTGTCCTTTTTTGTGAGTTACCACCATCGACACTATCGTTTCCTTCCTCCGCGCCTTCCTCGGCTACCTCTAACTCATCCACGTGCTCCTCTTCTTCTTTGTCTTCGAGGTTTTCAACATCCACTTTTTCTTCTTGCTCAATCTCTTGAATATCCTCTTCTACTTGTTCAGTCTTGCTTTCCTCCAGTTCGTTTTCTTTCTGTTTTTCCTCATCAACAAGAACAACTGGTTCCTGAGATGAGACATCAACTTTTTCCGAGGTCACGAGAGGCAAATCGGTGTTTTCAGAGACTTCTTCGTTTATCTCGGTAACGTCAGTAGGAGGCGGAAGCTCCGAAACCATTTCAGTTTTGCTGTTCTCTTCCGGTACTTCTGTTTTAGGTGGTTGGCTCGATCGGGATCGGCGATTTCCGCTCTAAACTTTCTTTTTTAGCTTTCATATTCGATTTCCAAGAGCATTACCTTATTCTTATTCTTTTTATTTTTCATTGTCGACGGTTTAAAAGAAAATAATGATCCAATAAGTGGTTTACAGGAAAAAAGAAAGCTGAGCAAAAGTCACTTTTCGAAATGGAAATTCTGAGTCAAGTACGGTATTAAAGGTGCATGCTTGCTTGGGTGTTTTAGGTCTCTCCCCGAATTTAACATTGTTGTCGTACTGTATCACTTATAAAATTTCCGTTCAATTGTTTTTTTACTTCTTTGATCATTTCTGAATTCTTTCCATTTTTTTAATTTTGTCTCTGAAATTCGGATTCTGAATTTCTTTGCATCGTTTGACATAGGACTGCGAGACAAAACTAAAAAGCGATAGACGCAGACACTGGACAGCAGAGCGCGTCTGCAATTTTGTTTTTTTCTCAGTCGAATTCTCGAGAATTCGACTTATTTTAATCACACTTTACTTCAAGTTCAGTCAACAATAAAATCATATATTTCAGTTCCCTCAAATCCCGTCAAGAATGGAAGCCCAAGGAGTATCAGCACCTCAGCAATCTCATGTAAGAGCTTTGACTAATTCTGAAACATGAAAAAAAACAAGGTAAAAAATTCAGGATGCTCAAGACAAAGCTCGGCAACAAGCAGAGAATCAAGAGACTGCTAAAAACAGCATGATTTCTCAGGTGGGAAAATTCCAAGAGTCTAAATAAACCGCGGTTTGTTTTTTTCAGATTCTCGACCAGGCCGCCATGCAAAGATTGAGCAACCTGGCCGTCGCCAAGCCGGAAAAGGCTCAAATGGTTGAAGCTGCATTGATTAACATGGCCAGGTAGGAGAATTGACTGTTTGTACATTTAAAAATGTTGAATCTTTCCAGAAGAGGACAACTGTCCGGAAAAATGAGCGACGATGGATTGAAGGCGTTGATGGAACGTGTTTCCGCTCAAACCCAAAAAGCCACATCAGTCAAGTTCGATCGTCGTCGCAACGAGTTGGACTCCGATGAGGAACTCGATCTTTGAACCAAGTGCCTGTACTAAATATATCGCTTTTTTGCTTCATGTCTTATTTTCGTATTCATCGCTCAAATTAAATTTTTTTCGCCTTTTTTTAAATGCAACCAAACTTAAAAATTTCAAACATTTTCAGTGGGCCACATTTCCCTTGAAAAAAAAATTGAAAAAAGCATCCTCTCCTGAAAATATTGTTTTTTTCCTGAATCCATAACGATTCACCTAGTTCAACTGTCAATTTTGTGACTCAGACACTTAACATTTTCAATTTTCATGCATCCGAAAATATTCG
The DNA here is from genome assembly GCA_027920645.1 of Caenorhabditis nigoni. Lineage (NCBI taxonomy): Eukaryota > Metazoa > Nematoda > Chromadorea > Rhabditida > Rhabditidae > Caenorhabditis > Caenorhabditis nigoni. The sequence goes on from CP115864.1 coordinate 6,754,752, forward strand.
ATTTTTATTTTCCGCCCCACCGCATGCCTCCGCAGAATTTAAAATAGGACACAAGCAAAAAAGAAGTGTAAAAATTCCGAGAGAGAAAACAGAAACAGTTTAAAACATGTAAAACACAAGTAAAGAATGTAGTGATAAGTCGGAATGCGAACGATGATTGGGCGGAAGAAGAAAACTGGTTCCAGGGAAGCTTGACCATCCCGAGAATTCGGTTTCGATGACGGGTGGTCCACTTTTTTCTTATCAATTGCATTTTTATGAAGATTCCAGCAATGGATTCCTCACATCTTCAAAATGTTCCTTCTGCAATTTGATGATTGTAATTCTTCGGATGCTTTATAGCAATTTCTTATCATTTGTCATTTCAAAAGCATGTTTCATCAGGATCTTTTCATGCTTCTGTACTATTTTCTATGTGACATTGTATAGTCCATATATCTTTTGACCCTATTTTAAGAATTTTTTCCTATTATCTCAGGTTTTCGGCGATTGCATCGTTTTTTTTTTCGATTCTTTTCATCATTTTAGTTTATATGTTCCTGATTTAGATTTTAAAAAAACAGTGAACATCGTCGACAACTCGAGAAAATAAGATGAAAGGATACGGTAGTTACCAAAAAATTCAGAGCTGCGGAACAGAAACGCCAGTGCCGTGGCCGAATATCCCACAACGACAACTACCGTACACTCTTTGATGTAAAATTTGATTTCGAACGTTATTGAAAGCACATAAAACCATCTTTTTCTGAACTTGATACGATTTTATCCTGAAAAAAGTAAAACTTATTTCCAGACTCTTTTTCAATCTTTGTCCATCTATTCCCAAAAACACTAAAACCCCTCTTGAAAATGCCATCTGAATAGATTGTCCCTTTCCACCTGTTCCCATCCTCACTGTTCCATTCGTGCACGTCATCTCTCCTTTTTTATTCTGAACGTGCCAAATTTCTGAATCCACTTCTCCTCCCACCACTTCCAGAGAACCCCTTTCGTCACCTCATGATGTACTTTTCCTTTAAAAGTTTTCGTTTAATTTCATCTGGAAACAGCAAACGAATCTCCAATTTTGAAGAAGTGCCACGTCACAAGTGGTTGTAGACTGAACCCATGTGGCCGACTCTTCAGAGAGTGACCAACGGAAGAGACACAAGTAATCGAGTTAAACTAAGGGATAGCGGCGTCTAATACTCTTGTTTTGCTTGTTTACTTTTATGGTCCCTGTAAAATACTTTGAGTGGTTTTATGACTTTCATGAGAACTCGTACGAATTTTAACAGTTTTCGGAGCATGGAGTATTTCAATGATTTGGGTTATGAAGTGAAAGATCAAAAACAATTTCGTGACGAAACAGAGAGTTTCTTAATTGAACAGGTGATTTATAACAGTTGAGACTTTGGAATAGTTTAGTTAACAAAAACCAAAGGTATAACCACTTGAAATTCTGAGATCCTGAAAATCTAAAGTGCGTGATTTTAAAGTTTTATGATTCTAAGGATTCTGAGGCTTGATGAAGAAAATTTACCTTCCGGTTTAATGCTTTCCCATAGTTTCTTATAGGATTATTTTGTAACCAGCTAAATTAGATATGATAAAACTAAACAAACACTAGCAAATGATACTTTTAGGGAAACTGTATGTTGTCTAAGAGCAAAGTTACATGCTATAAACATATTCCGGCTGTTTCGACCTATTTGGTCTGTAATTTTGTTTATAGACAATATACAGTTTTGATAGTGTCACTTTGTAGTACTCCTCAAATTATATAATAGCTAGTTTAGTTGGTCCGAAAAGATTGATCCTAAAAGAAACTATGGGAAGGTCCGTCGGACCCGTTTTTGGTCCGTTTTCAAGTCTGATTCATTCTTGTCCGTTCTCATCCAGGAAATTGGATATAGCTACACAGTCTAACTTTTATGCAAATTTTCTGATCAACAATTAATTTTCTTTGGGAATTAGTTTAAAAAATTGGAGAAATTTGAACCTTGAATGTCTGAAATTCTGAATTATGAGGTCTCGATAAAGTCAGAGATTCATTAGTCTCTCCGATTTTTTTCGTGTTTTTCATAGAATCTGGAATTTCAGTTTCCTAATTCTCATTTTCCTTATGCCTATCTTATTTTGGAATCTTCCCATTTCACCTCATTCTATCTGACTCATTCTGAAAATTGAAAAACCTGAAATTCTCTCAAAACAATTTGTTTTCTCTTTTGTCCTCTCAGATCGTAGTGGTTTTTTTTCCGTAATTTCCGAACGTTTTTTGTTTGACTTGACTAATTGGTTGAGTGCTCTTTCACTTCGTCCAAAATCTTGACTGCTTTGTGTTTTTACGAGATAAATACGATTTGATTATGACGGTGACGAATAGAGTCTGTTCGCCGAAATCTACTTTAATATTTTCACAGTTATTATGATTATCTGCCTGGTCTAATAACGATCTTTTTTGAAAAATTAATTTCAGCAGAGCACGAAAATTCTAAAATGTGCCATGTGCTAAATACATTTTGTTGTTATTTTGTTCTTCCTTTTCATCCAAAATCCATTTCCAAAAAGAAGAAACAAAAGGAACTGAATCACAAGATTCATGAAAATGCATAAAATTCATTTGAGAGGGAAACGACGAATTTGGGTTATGTCAACAATGAAAACTTGGTTTCATTCGGGTCGTCTGACAGGAGCACGCGTGGGCTCCCAACCTTAAGGATTTGGTTTCTTGAAATTGGAAAAGGGCTATTTCTGGAGAAAAGTGCATCATCACCATCTTCAGATATGCATGTCTTTTCAAGAGTGTCTGGCGTCAAAACATTCGAATTTCTCTATACTTTTTTCTGCAGAATCTCGTTTCATCAAGATCTACAGCTGTTTTGAAATTTTGCGTAGAGAGAATACTAATTGAGTTTTTGTCTCGAATTCCGGAAGTTTGTATTCGGTCTAGATGGCAGGAAATTGATGGAATTTCAAATGTGAACTCCGGTAGAACATGCATTTCCGCCGGAAGAGATGTGTCTACAGGATTTTTTGTTCTTTTTTTTTGAGTTCAAAAATTGAATGATTCGGTAAGGATCTCAATATTTCAGACCATCCTAATCTTACAAAATTTAGAAGCTAATGAAACTTTTCCGGAATTTCGAAAATTTCGATTTACAAATTTCTGAATTTTGAATTTCGGAATATTTCGATTTCAAAAACTTCCATAATTCGGAATATTTGTTTTCTAAAAATTTTGGAATTTCGGAATTTCAGTATTTCGAAATGCTCCGATTTAGAATGGTTCGGAAGTTCAGAATTTCGGAAATTCGGATCCTCATTTTTTCGGAAATTCAGAAATTTGGCATCATCACAAAAGCGCACGATATCGTAGCCCAAAAACTCTGATTTAGAAAATAGTCTCGGCATTATTCCGATCGGAATTTCATTCCTAACTTCTATTCGAAATTTTCGGAACTCCTAATTCCGTTGCGAACGTCCCTCCAATAAGGATCAGAAGGATCAAAGACTTTGATTTTTTTTGTTTCACTATCAGTTTCATTTTTTCAAAGTTTTCGACTACTAGAACCATCTGCTTCGACAAAAATTTCTTGTGTCGTCATTAGCTCCCATTCTAGATTCCAAAAACTGTTTTTTTTTCCATATTCCATATTTAAAAAACCCACCTGTGTATTCTAGCTTTTGTTTATCAAAACACACAAGAATCGAACTCTGGTTACTATTCACCAACCCGATTATCTTTGATCCATCTCTCATAGCTCAACGAGCCCCCTCTGATAGTTGACCTCATTTGGGGAAACCCCCAAACAACAATACGATGAGTCCATAATGTCTATTTCGTTGATCAGTACCTTCTCCATTAGATATTCCATCGAAACCACTCAGGAACTCCCCCCGGTTTTAAACTTTCAGTACCCTAAACTTCCCGGTTTCATCGATGCGTAGGTAAAAGGGTCAATCTATGATCACCCCTCCCTTGTTAGGTTCTTCTTCCCCCTCAATTGCTCAGTCTCTATTTTTTTTTTGAAGGGAGTCCCTCCTCCCTTTTTAACTTCGTCAATTCAATCAAACTACGTCTGCTTCAAGTTTTTGGCTTTGTTTTTTCTAGGGGTACTCAATCTAAATACGTATTCTGAATACGCATCCACCCCCACCTCATTTTCATCTTCAGGGAACGGGTGATCAGCTTTTTTGAATTGAGTTGATTCAGATAGCTCTTTTTTGAGTTCCATTTTCGGAACTGACAAAAACTAATCAGAAACTGAGAGAGCTAGACAATTCAGCGATTCTAGTTAAATCATCGAATTCGCCGTACAGGGTGGCTGATAAAAAAGGGGTATATCTTCAGACATAAGTATCTTGGAGGCCCGAAAATTGGTGGAAATATAATTTTACGTTTGCTTCAAAGCTGCTCAAAGTTTCAAAATAATTTCTCAAGTCTAGGTATTGTTATGATTGTTCAAAGATAAAATTTTATTGCTTGCTCACCGTTGTAAATTTCTTTAGATGATGCAAATTTGACCAGCGATAACTCAGCTCAGTTGAACAAATAATTTGAAACTAGTTACGATATTCCAGAGGAAATTTCTGAAATATTCTAATCACCATCCCAAACTTGAACATATAATCTCTATTCCAGAAACTTCATTTTCTTCCCCTCATCCTCCCAAATTCTCTCGTTTGAATCCCATTTCAAATGTGCCCCGCCCCTGTTTGCTCATCTCTTCTCGGGAGACGACCAAACACAGAGTGTTTCAATTTTAATTCATTTTTACACTTTATTCGATCGGTTCGACACACACACACTTTTAATTTATTTTCCGTTTAAATTATTTTTGGACCAAAGGGTATATACATACTTTTCCTAATTCAGGAATTAAATTGAACTTTGAAGGTCAATGGACCCTTTCGAAGATCATTAGATGGTCTAGAATCCATAAAAGTAAAATTCTCTGGAGAAACTGAAAAGCTTAAAATCTGAAAATTCCATATACTACACGCTTTGTCCCCTAATCTCCATAGTCAGGTGATAAAACACTTTTTGGAGTAAATACTCTTACTCACTTACTCAATTTATTTCGCAGCCTTCTCGTATTATTTGTCGTCTTGAGTAATTTTTTGCACTGCTCCTGCTCTACTCGATTATCCTATTTCTGTCGGTTCTAGAAGTTGTAAATGAATTTAGTTCGAGTTCTAGTTTGGAATTATTCAAGGAAGAGATGACCTAGAAGTACAAGATGAGAAAGTTACTCGGGGGAATAGTGTCATGAGGATTTATAATCCGAAAGTTTAAACGCAATGTTTCAAGATTTTTCTCAGGATACTGAGACTTTCATCATAATTTTTGTGATACTGACTTGATCGATTTGAGCGGTTCGGAAATTCTCAAAGCTCTGAAATTCTGAACTTATGAGATTCATAGGGGGTATATCGTACACACTTTAATGGAAAGCCACGCAAACCGTCAACTGTGAGCTCGTATATCTCGAATCCTCTGAAAGATACCAAAAAGTGGCCAATTGAAAAAAAAGCTTATCATAATATCAAAAATATTTTGTCAATTTCCATTTTTTTATATCTTTCACTGGAACCGAGATGAATGTACGGAAAGCTCTAATGTTTTTGCGGTTTTCTATTCAACTGTTTATGGTAGTTTCCATGGTTCGAAACTAAGAAAATGTGAAATTCCAAATCTTTCGAAAGTTGTAAAAATTGGTGATCTAGGTCCTTGAGACTCTCCTAGATTCTATTTTCTCCAAACTGTTGGCTTCAATATCCACTGACTTGAAACGAATGAATTCTAGGAACTATTTCTAAACTCTTCCTTCTCATTTCAAAAGTTTCCATTACACAAAATACAAACAAGCAACATTTTTCTATGTCATTAATCCATCCCCACTTCTAGCTATTTCGACGTTTCACGTCTTCTCAGAAGAATTCCTTCAGATGGCTTGGTGACATGAAACTCCTCCCATTTTTTGGGTTGGCCAACTTTAGTCCAAGATACAACTAATTTTCCAGAGTCTATTGGTTATAGACTATAACACAGACACCTGAAAAATTGACTATTTTCAATCTTTTGAATAACCGGTAAAACTCATGCTTTCTACAAATCAGAAGACCAAAATATAACTTTTTTCTCTTTTCTCCCACCAAGTTCTGTTCCGCTTGAAATTTATGAAACTCAGTGAAGGGTACAAATGGATATTTTCTATGGAATCGGAAGAGGTCAGCATGTGTCTGGGTTTCTTTTTTTAAAGAATAAAACCCACTCAAAATTCAAGTTGCATTCTTGCACGTTTTTGTGTTCAAAACACTGAAAATTCTGAAGTCATGAATATAGGATGACGGGGGTTTTAGAAAGAGAGATTCTGGAGTAAACAGGTAGGTTTTGAGGTTACCTTGGAGAATTTAGGTCAGAGAGTTTCTAATAAAAACCTTAATCGTTTCCGATGAGCTAGAATCAAGGCAGCGCTGCTGGTAGGTTCCCGTAGACTAAGCAGATTGTTGTCCTAAGGCCGCTAGGCCGTACTCTACCTATCCGAAAAGTACCTGAATCAAAAGGCTTCGGCCAGTAATGGCACAGCTTTGGCTGAAGTAGAAGTTCTAGATTCTATAGCGTCTGATTCTTGGAATTTCGCAATGGAGAATCTGGAAACACATCTAGAATCTTTCAATCTCACCTGTGAAAGATTCTCAAGATGGCGTATTTTGACTTCGGGTTTGGTCATTTTAAAAATGCACCCTTTTGCTCCAATTTCATCATTCATTCTTCTCAACACAAAAAACCGATAGATCGCACTCAATAAACCCACCAGAGCAAACATTTTAGTCATCAAAATCACACCAAATATAGTGTTTACCGACTCTCTATTCTTCTTATTAGGAGTTCTCCAGGGATTGCTACTCTCCATTTAAGATCACATGACGTGATGTCAGCATCACCAAACACAAAATCTCAACTCAAGAATATTTTTTGTTTCCATCTATGTCATTTGTGAATACGTTCGTCGTGTTCCGACGTCGTCGTCGTGTGTCGCCCACCCAAAAACTTCTGCTTTCATGTAAAAAATGGGTGTCAGAAAAAATAAGAAGACAAAACACAAGTAGTTTTTGCATTGTTGAAAAATACATAATACGTCGAGGAAATATAAAAATATCAAGGCGCCTGTTTTTGGTTTCTAGAACTCATGTTCTGTTAAATCGCACGAATCCTTGAATTTGAAAAGTTAAGACATCTCTGATGTGAGCACCGCCTACGATTCCATTTTAGGAAAACTTTTACTTTTTGAACTTTCGTTTTTTAAAGGAGGCGGGACAGGAGATTTTTTCGGAGATTTTTTTTGGAGTTGGTGTATATATTCTGTACAGTGCTAAGTGTTCACTTGCTCTAGCTTCGCAATCGTGGCTCAGTCGGTAGCCGTGGTGCACTTTCAATACTCATCCCACAAGTTCAACTCATCTAGAGGTTTATATGAGCGGGATTTCGAAAAAAATACATTCTTCATGTCCCTCCACTTTAAAAAGAAATTCTGAAATTTTAATTCAAAATGTGTGTGCTTTTTTGAATTGTGCAAGTTTTGAAGAATCCGAAATTTTGAAACTTTTTAAATTTATAGATTACAAGATTCTCATAGTCAGATTCTGATATTCACTTTTTAAAAAAAATGTTCCTTCCTGCTTTTAGTTTTTTAAAAACTTCCGGAGTCATTCATCTTTTTATTCAAGGGGATTTCCGGTTGCTCCCCAACAATACAGTAATCCCAAGTCTTGACCTCCAATTAAGAAAATTCTATTGGTCATTGTTCTTCTCTCTTCAGAATCCTCCCTCTATTCTAGTCCCTAATAGAAACATTTTCCCATTTTCCTGCCTCTGTGGCTCTATTATTAAATGACCTCTCCTCTTCTTTTTTCTCCTCCTCCTCCCCCACGCATTCAACGTCATCTGGCTACACCTTCTACTATTCTGCTTCCGGCGCTAAACATGTTTCAGGAGATGGGTGTCATCATGATGATCGCGTGATTAGTAGATGATCACAATTATGAAATAGATACGGTAAAAAAACAGAGAATTCCGTAGAAAAGGTGTCATCACCGTTTCCGCATTCTTTTCTTTCTTTTTTTCTTTGTTTACCGAAAAGGTGTGATAATTGACACCTCCTGCAGCCCAAAGTCTATCTAAATGTTTCGTCAATAATCGAATCATCTTTAAACTTTCGACTTCCGGTCGACATCTTTTGCATACTAATCCGAGAGCAGAGGACGTCGCATAAAGATTAGGATTAAATTCAATTGAAACTACTTAAACAGATCAGAGAAAAGTGGTTCAATGAAACTAAACTTCTGTGGAAATTGAAAGATGAGTTGCTCGTTTTATGAAAGTGTAGAAAGATGTATTGGGATAACGTAGATTTTTACAAGGGTTTTCTACATTATTTTTTTCGAATTTCTCAATTTTCAATTTTTTCTAATTTCTGGACTTGATAACTTCGAAATTGCTGAATTTTTACAACTTCCAAATTATCGAAATTTAGAATTGAAAAAATTGACAATTTTTGAATTCCTAAATTTGTGAAATTTTTTTTTTGAATTTCTGAATTTCTTGACAAATAGATCAGAAAAATTTTTGAACATTGTGACTTCTGAAACCTGTCTACATTGTGAGACTCGCAAGGTTCTTAAATACCACGAAAAACAAGCTTTCGATAATGGATCATGGAGTTATACTCCTAGTTCTTGGGACATTGTGAAATTGAGAATCTGAAATAATCACTACGCTGGTTTCGTAGACAGTTCATCTGGTGGGTTTTCCTGGTGGATGTTATCATTTTAACATATGCCCTAACTTTAGCAAGTTGAGATTTGCTAGGCCACCATGGTAAGTAGCCTAGAAAACACACAAGGTGAATATCAGGTCATTACTAGGGCCATCATGATGACCTAGAAAATTCAACTTGCAAAAGTTAGGCCACCATGCTGGAGTGATATAGAAGACACACCGAAATGATATCAGGCCATTTCTAGGACAAGAAGTCTTTCGAAAAACACACCCTGGCCAGAAGAACATTTACAATTTTGCACCAGATTTCTGTCCAAATTCTCTTTCTCAATTTTTTTCCCTAGACATTTTCCAAATTCTGAACTCCCTTCCAGTTTTCAATTGAGTGCACCGGGAGAATACCTAATTTTTCTTCCAGACATTCCAAACCGAAAAATTCCCATCCGGTTGGGAACAAAAATTTCGAAGACATGGAACACGGAAGTTCAAAGACTGACATATGTTTGTGTGTAAATTCTCGCACATTCTTTTGGGACACATAGAATTGTCATTTTGGAGAGGAATTGGGGGACAAAAACACAAGTTTTGGGTTTCAAGCCAATACCCATTTTGGTCAGTTGACCTATTTAAAAGTTTTTATTCAGCTTACATACTATTTTAGCCTACCCTAGACATACATTTTTGCGTCATTGATTACCCAAATTTGCCACGTGGCTAACTGAATTTCAGAGAACTCCCAAAGAAACTCTTCTGATCCTTAGACTCGTCCAACTTCCTGTTCTTAGTTCTTTCCTCCTGTCATTTTCATAAGTTCCATTTTTATGAAACAAGTGTCTAGTGGTCATTTTTATCCCTTTTTTCCCAGTTTCCTAGAATTCACACCCTCCCCCAAACACCCCTGTGAGTTGATGACGAACGACTGAAAACTTGTTAAATTGCAGACAAAAAAAAACAGTCTGCTCCATTTATTGGATTTTTCCAAAAGAGAAAATCCTCTATTTTTAGAAGAGGTTTTAGAGAAGGTACGATGACATCACTGCCTCCTAAAAAGAAAGAGCGGTCACCTAACTTTGAAAAACTTGAAAATAAAGTTGCCAATTTCGTTCAATTTAGACATACTAACAGGTGCTCTCAGGTGATGACGTGGCAACGGAGTTCCCGCGGAACCGGTGGCTCCGGGAGCCCGCGGTGTGCGCGCTGACTCATATAAAAGGGGGCGGAGTCAGGAGGTGGAGCTGACCTCTTTTTTGTGATATATAAAGCACCATTGAAATTCCATTGGAGGGCTATACATTTTTCAAATTGTTTCTGTGGTCATCTATTCGAAAGAATCCGATTTTAGAAGGAGACTTTTTATTTGACTAAGAGCTCAAATTTGTGCGTTACGACTACTCTCCTCCCCCGAAATTTTATTTAATGTTCATTGTATTTTTATTTAAGAGGAAGTGAAAAAGGTCCTTTTTCTTTTAAGGTCATGGATTATCAGAGATCATTCATTTTCTTTTCTACTTTCACATGTTACTAACTTTTTTGGGAAAGAAAAAAATAAGACGAAATTTTAATCCTCGCCCTTTTTTACTTACTCACTTTCTTCTCATGGATGATCACAAGGGATCCTTTACTACTTCCTTTTTTTAAAGTTTTTTTTTCTAAAACTTTTTTTTCGAAAACTCGGATTTTTTCTGGATTTTAGAATCTTAAAATCTAAAAAATCCGAGAACTTCAGATTTTCGGAATCTCGAAATTTCTAAACTTCAGAATTTCAGAATTCAAAAAATCTCGAAGACTGCAAACTTCAGAATCTCAGCATCTCAGAATCTCAGAATCTTAGAATCTCAGAATTTCGGAACCTCAGAATATCAGAATTTCAAACTTTCGGAATCTCAAAGTCTGAATCTCGAGGCTTTAGTAATCAAAAACATCAAGACCTCGTGATCTAATATCTTTGAATTTCAGAATCTTAAATTTTCTAAATTCTTAATTTATTATTTTTTTCTTTCCGAAATTCCCCCAATCTAGATTTTTGAAACTTTCGACATCTCGATCTTCAACTGTTTACCCCATATTCTGACCCAAAAACGTCAAAACTTTTCCTTTTTTCAATTTTTCGGTTCCTCATTCCTGAAAACTTCTGTTGTCCGAATCCGATTCCGAATAACGCAGCTGAAACAAAAATTCTTCTCCTATGAGAACAACATATCTGTCTGACATGTGTATGTGTGCTCACAGAGCCACCCCACTATTTTTCAATTAACTTTTTTTCTCCCCTCTCAACTTCTTGAAGCCACGCCCACTTTTCGAGGAGTAGCAAAACATTCCCATCTCGGACATTCCATCTCGAGTTCATCGGGACACTTTTTCACACTTCGATGAGCAATTTATGTTTATTAATAAGTGAAAGATATGTTCCGTTGTAAGGGAGGTACGACTACATTTCTACAACTACAATTCTAATTTCCTGATAGTGAAATGTTGGCTGAAATAAATTTGAATTAAAAAATTTCAGCTTTTTTTTTTAATGTTTAATTCCACAAAGAGATTTTTCTAATCAAAGATCCTTGTCTCTCACATTCATTGTTCTAATTCGTAATGAGCACTTCCTCTGGTGGATACTAATATGCCGCGTCATCTGATGAAATGAGGAGTATTTGGTTACCATATATAGAACAAATATTACTTCAGAATTAGCCTTTTTGTGAACACTTGACTCTTGGTGTTTGAGCTAATTTTATTATGCGTTTTGAGTATTCAGCAGAATAGTTCCAAAATAGTTCCTTGCTCCTTTGATTTTAAAGCCTTATAGTTTGAACGTCTCAAAATCCTATTATTTTAACAGTCATAAATGTTGTTAGATATCATATTATATATTTTTTTTGTTCTGAATTTCCACCAGAAACCTCTTTTTAATTCTAAACGGACGATTGGCGGCTGAACGGCGGCTCAGCTGTAGCGGCATGGCACCTCTAACGGTGGCCTCACAAGTTCAACTCCTCGAGGGGATGAACGGAATTTCGAGGAAATGAATTTTCTAACCCCTTTAAAGACTATATTGTTTAATCTCTTTTTTCTAATATCATGCTTTTCTTTCCAGATTAACATTCAAATTAGGAAATCCTTCATTTTTTCAAACTTCAAACTTTCCAATGATTTCATTTTGGTTCCACTCCCTCAACTATACAACTTCTCCATGGTGAAAACCATTCATGTCAATCCCAACTAAGCTAACGTCACCCTTGTTGCCCCTGGTATCCGTCAAAAAAGTCGTTAGGGAGGGGTGAAAAGTGGGAGGAGCCTAGCGCATCTGAATCTTATATAAACCGAGTCTTCGATGTCCCCTCACAGTCCCTTTGGGGAGTTCTTCTTTTTTCACTGCGTCAACTAGACTACAAAAACAGTCACCACCACGTCAGACTCCTTGGTCTGATCTTAGGAAAACTTCTTAATCCAAGGGCATTTGAAGTTTCCAAAATTTTTGGAAGAAGGGCTTCGTCCCGCCCTTTTATCATATTACATCACATTTCTCTTCGACCGCCTACATCCGGAAGAAGAATCATTTTGTTTTTAAGAGTTCGTAGTCTGATTAGCTCTGTCAGAAACCGATGAAACCATCAGAAGCACTTTTTGCACTTTTCTTTAATTTCCTTTTGCTTTCTAATTTCCTCTAAACTTCATTCTTCTTGATTTCTTTTACTGACCAGGAACTCCTCTTTTCTTCTTTTCTTTTCTCTTTTTTTCCGTTTGATCCAACTCGACCCTCAATAAATTATGTTTCAGGTAACAAAAGCGACATGAGTCAGAAGCTTCTTCCAATATCTCCACTTCGGCTGCTCCTTCTGCAGGTTTGTTAAGAGATTTATCGTCATGTTTATTCTTTTTTTCATTTCAGTGCCTTCTCATCGGTTTCGCCATCTCCTACCCCTATCTGATCTTCCCAGCATCGCCATCTTCCGGGTAAGCATCTGAATTTCAGATCATTTTCAATTCGATGTGTTTTTCAGTGACTCACGCCGTCTTGTGAAGAGAGCATTCGATCGATTCGACAACTCTGGTGTCTTCTCGTTCGGCTCAAAACGATTCGATCGGTATGAGGAGGAGAATCCGTACGGATACAACTTCGGCGCTCATATCTTCAAGCGATCTGCGGATCCATACCGTTTTATGACGGTTCCAACGAAGAAGGCATTCGATAGAATGGACAACAGTGACTTCTTCGGTGCCAAACGGAAACGATCTTTTGATAGGATGGGAGGAACCGAATTCGGATTGATGAAGAGAAGTGCACCGGAAGATAGAGGTAGATCAATTAGTCTTCTGGCATGTACTGTAATTTGTCCTTTTTCAGAACAACTAATCGACAGTCTCACCGACTCAATCTTGGCTCTCCGACGAGCTCGCGAATCCGAATCATCTGGAACAACTCAACCAGTCGCCATCAGCTACGAGGACTAATGTGGAACGTCTTCTCTCTCTCTCCATAATTTAAAAGTACACTAGATCTCTCTAGGGCTGGATCTCTCTCTGCAAACTTTTTTTTCTCAAATGTAGCTGTCATATCCCCCTTCCCTTCTCTTGATCCGCCTCGTCTTCTTCCTCGTTCCGATCTGTTTATGGATACAATTCTCTCAATCTCATGCCCCCACTTGATTTGCGTTGGATTTCATGTTTTGTGAATAACGTCTGACTGTCTATACTGTCAAACTCATCCTATTCTATAAAGTTTTCATTGGTTGTTTGTTTGTATTCAAATAGAAAAAAAAAGGAAAAAAAAACAAAAAACTAGTGGGTGTTAAAAAGCCAGTCATAAGGGCTCGAATTGTAGGGGAATGACAGAGCATTCGTAATACTACAAAATGGTGATTTTCTGATTTCAAACTAGAAAAATGCAATAATTGGGAAATGCAGATAATATAGGAATGAGAACAACAATTTTGGAATGTTGATTTTGTTATATTTTGTCACTGTATAATTTCTTGACCAATTGGGCAGATTCAAGACCAGCTAAACAATTTTTGGCAGGTAGAACCATTTCTAATTAGATTTTAGGCTGATTTTAGACTATTACAGACCAATTGAAGCTTTTCTAGACCTATTATAGCCCACTGAAGAACTTTCTGTGCAATTTTCGAATAGGTGATTTTAACCATTTTGGCAATTTCGGGATACTTTCGGGCTTACTTTAGACCTTTGGGGTCGTTTTCAGCTATATATTTTTTAGCTTTCGTTTTGTGAAAAATTTCTGCTTCTAGAAAAAAAAAACCATCACACTAAAACTTTTCAAATTAATCAGCAAGTTTTTCCTTGAAGTTTTCCACTCAAAACAAAATCATCATGAAGGAAAATATTCCACACAAAACCTGAAAACAACCACCTCGGAAACCACAAATATTCTTCTAACTATTCTCCAGAGTGACTCATCACTTTCACAGTGAATCCAAGACAGAAAACAGAGGACATAAACTGTTTTAATGTGTGTGTAGCAAACTAATTAATCAATCGCGACACGTTTTCAATGAGTCAATCAGGAAGTTAAGCTCGTCGGATTTAGGAAGGAAAGTTGAACATTTGGACGCAGGATTTATCGGCTGTCGGTTTGTAATTCTTGGCCAGAAGTTGAGGGAAGTTCGGCTTTGGAACAGATATTTGGCAGGTTCTGGTCGGAACCTTGTTATAAATTTGTCGGAGTTTGATCAGCTTTAGCGGTATTATGCGGAATTTGACCAATCTCTGACAAGAAGTGGCCGGCTACGCCCGAGTTCAAATAACAATCAGATATCCGAGGGGACCGACTGTAATTTGGTTATTCTCAATTTTATTTTATGAAGAACTTTTTGGTCGACATTCAAAGAGAATATTGCAAATGTTCTAATAGAAACCCACCCTATACGTTAATTTTGAGCTCAATTATTTCGGTTCGTTTAGAAGAAATCAAACATTTATCAACTGATAAAATGTTTCTTGTAAAATTGGCAACATTTAATTAGTTGAAAAATGTTTGATATCTTTCACAGGAATCGCGATAATTAAGATCGAAGTTGACGGTCTAGGTAGACGTCTACTAGAGGAAATAAGGGAAGAATTCTTGAACATTTCTAAAGTTGGTATTTTTAACTGGATTTTTTAAACAAGAGATTTTTGTAGATATTCAAGAACCATAGGTTTTGTAATGTCCAAAAATTTTTTTCATTGTGATTGAGTATTTTGGATGCCATGAATTCCAAGCTATTTTTAAAATTGTCATCTATCACTGAGAACATTTTGATCTTTAATGATCAGGATATCATCTTGAAGAGGCCGCAAAAATCACACCATCAATCCGTAGTGTCTCTTTTTTCTCTGCAGATAGGAACCTTTTTTCTTCGGATGTTTCTGGATGAGTCATCTCGGGGGATATGTTCGTATCAAATATCATTTATCATTTCTTCTCTTTTTTCATTCCTCCCACATAGATATCCTCATGCAACCTTTCTCAATTGCAAATATTCTTTGGGGTCTGACCATGAAATCTCTCTTGAGAGCCGAATTGAAATCAAACAGTGATTGAAAAAAGAGAGAGAGAGAGAGAGAGAGAGAGAGAGAGAGAGAGAGAGAGAGAGAGAGAGAACATGAGAAATTATTGAAATAATGGAATTTGGGGAGAGATTTTTGAGGTGAAGGATGATATGGCAGAGAAGAACACCACTCGTGATCGCATTGGTACGAAAACTGGCAGTTGGCCTGAAAAAAGTTTGCAAGAAAAACAAACTATCACAAGTGAAATGCACAGGTATTCGATATCTTTTTTCGCCACCTAGATAATTTTCTGAAAGTCTGAAAGTGCAATCCTCGTGGCTTCTATTAGAGCAAATACGGTAATAGAGTAGATGTTTCTAAAATTTGACCGTATTGTAACACTTTGTCATAGTTAGATTTTTTATCTGATTGACACACATTTTCCGTTCCCGATTTTTTTTCCGGAAATTTGGGAGTTGAAAAATCAGAACGTCAACGAATGGAAATTCACTTTTGAACACTGATTATTCGAACATCCATGAAATATTAGAGGTCTTATGAGGTGTTTTCTAAGAGTCTTCTCTAGATTGATTAGTGAAATCAAGAACTTTTTTCAGTTTGTTCAGCTGAGACATTTTTAAACTTCAAGAAACCAAAAATAAGTATGCCGTAAAGTCCGTATTGAAAATAGAAGCGTCCCTCTTATAGAAGGGATCTCCGGGAGGAGATTGGAAAAATAGAGGGGATCATTTCAGAACTTTTTGTTTTAAAAATAGAGAGAAAAATAGAGTATGTTTTCAGTGAAAAACTTTTTGGAAGTTTCACAATTTTTCAGAAATTTGTAGCAATACAAATTAACATACCTGCGAAAGGGCCCCCGGTGGCCCCTCTCATTTCATTTAGAATCAACATTTTTAGCCAACTGAATCACATATGATAGAACTCGACAAACACTACAAAATAAATTTATTTGAGAATCTGTATCTTGTCTAAAGTTACAAGCCATAAAGCTGCAAATCCGGGCCGAGACGGGCCCTAGCGGTTTTTTCGATCCATTTGGTCTGTAACTTTGTTCACAGGCATGATAAAGTGTCCCAAATAGTACGATTTTGTAGTGCTCGTCGAGTTCTATCATATCTATTTAAGTTGGTCAAAAAGTTTTGATTCTAAAAGAAACTACGACACATAATAACATCTTCTCTCACTTTGTGTTCCATCAATTCAGCAACTTTTTTGCATCTCATTTCACATTGCCTACCCGTATGTTTATCATTCTATTTGCTCATTTTTCCAACAGGAGCCACCACAGTCTCCACGCACCAGTCAATCTGAGCACACAAGAAGAGATGGAATCGCTTCGGGATATATGCAAATTGGACTGTACTAATCCGTTTTTCCCACACAAAATATTCTCTTCCTGCTCTTCCGATTACTGTCTTTGATTATGTACTTGTCTTCTTGTTTCGAACGGATGTTCTTCTCCCGTTTAAAAGAGAGTTTATTTACAATGTTGCTCTCTCGGAGGGAAGAAGTATATCTACTATATCTACTTGTTACCTTATTTGTCTTCTTCTCTCCTTCTTCTTCTTCTTTTCTCTTTTCTTCGGGAGATCATTTACACTCTTTCATCTTGTAAATGCTCTATTCTCTCCTCTATACATACTTTTCGAGTGGGACAGCCTTCTACATTTATGACTTTTCAAGAGAGGAAAAATTGTCACTTCTGTTGAATCATTGTCAATATTTTATCATTGATTGCTCATCCTAATCGGGTTCTTGAAATGACTAATTTCTAATTCAAGTGTTCTTATTCTCCCATTCGTCAAATTATCTTTTGATAAGCGGCAAATGGCTCATTGACAGTCTTTATTTCCTCAGAATGATACTCTTTAGTTTCCAATTTTTTGGAATATCATTTCAATTGACCTGAATTTTTTTTCGTAAAATGAACATAATCAATCTTTTTACTACTTTCATGAGTACCTTATATCCTTTATCAAGAGCCCGCCCAGCCAAACCGTCAACAACGAGATCAATTATCTCGATTCCTGGGAAAGTTATCAAAAGTTTTTTCCACTGATAAATTATGTTTCATAACATCAATAATATTTTATCAATTGACAAAACTTTGATATCTTTTACAGGAATCAAGATAATTAAGCTTAAATATGTATGACGATTTCGGTGGGCTTCTTTCAGAGGAAAAACAATACTTATCCTATTAATTTTCAGAGAAAATTTGAAATCTGTTTTCAGGTTCATGATACAGTTTGGTTGAAACTTAAATGTGAGGAAAGCTATTAGATTTTTAAATTTTCAGAAATTTTATCCAAACTTTTTCATCCCAAATCAAATTATAATTTCGTTGTGGCATCCCATTCTCCTTCATTTCAAACATCCATTCCAATGATCTTATTTCGATCATCCGATCTCTTTTATTCCGCCTGGAAACTCAAGTGTTTCAATGATTCCGGAAGTAGCTCATTGCTCCATTATATTTAAAATGATAATTCATGAAAAACAACAATGCTCTTTTCGCTCCCTCTCCCACTCATTTTTTTTCCGACTGTCCGGCAGTGAGCTTTTCAATTCGGCTGATAACAAAAAAATGCGGTTTTTATGCTGCTCGTTGCCGCCGTTTTTCTGCTCTCCGCACACTTTCCGCGCGGCTTTTCCGGAAGAGAATTTTCTGCGTTTCCTGTCTTCTAATTGTGTTTCGTTAACCGTTAAGTTAGAGAAATTCACACCCGGAAAAGACACACGTCACAATTGATAGTTTCAAAAAATGAGTCAAATTGTCTCAAATTTTTAAAATTTCAAAAATTTTAAGATACCGTAAAACCTGTAAAAGAAGATACCCTCAACTTTTAACTTTGAAACACTATATCTGAATTCCTGTGAAAGATATAAGAAAGTTGTCAACATAAACTGTTTATCATAATATCGAAAATTGTTTTATCTGTTGACACATGTGAAAACTCTCTTATAGTAACCGAGATAATTGAGCTTGATAGTTTGGGCCCCTTCTTTTACATGTTTCAAGGTGTTTGTGAATATTCTCAAATAGTGTCTAGAATATTTTTTAAAAACTAACTGGATAAAAAAGTTCAAAAAACCCTCTTCTGTTTACCTATACCATTTTGCGACTCCACTTTTCAAGTGTTCATTTGTGAAATGAGCACTCGAGGGCCAGCAGCTACCCAACACCCTCCTAAAAAACTTTCTTCCGTGATCTCTTTCTCGAAATTTTAACCCCACAGAGAAAGAGACCCATTTGTTTTTATCCACTCAATATATTGTGACCTATAGTGACCAATGTCCACTTTGCAACTTTTGAATCATTTTTTTGTGATGATTTATAGAAATGGTTTAGATTTGAAAAAAAAATGAATCAGAAAGTGTGTTACTTTTCAAAGAATACTCGAATTTCTGATTCAAATTAGATATTTGAAAATTGAGGTTCTGAAGAAGGGTTGCAGAGTAATATTATTAGGATACTTGATTGGAAGTTTTGTTTTTAGGTTTTTTTTTAAAATTATTTTAGAGTTTTTAATGATTCTGAAACCTATTTGTCATATCCGAATACCGCTAACACTAAGAGGATATCCTATAGTGCATTTCTAGCTCAATCATCTTCATTTCTATAAGAGGTATCATGAATACATAGGTCAACTGATGAAATGTTGGTGACATTATGTTAAACATTTTATTACTTGACTAATTTTTGATATCTTTCACAGGAATCCATATAATTGAGCTCAAGCTTGACAGTGTGGGGGCCCTTCTATTACAGGTATTACGGAATCTTTTTTAAAAAGTAGTAAACAACGACATATTAGGCAAGAATTGTCTCCAAAAACTTCGAAAAAGCGTTTCAATCTACTTTTTTCAAATTCTTTCTTTTCCAAATATTCATTCAAAGTGTGAATCTGAAACTGGACGATTCGTTCCTAGAGAAAAATCCTAGAGAAAAACTGGACGAACCACATATTTCCAACCATTTTTTGCTACTTATAAAACTATGAAATCTCATATAAAACTAATTAGTCAAACAACTTATCCCTCCCCACCACACTCCGTTTCACACCCTGTTCTCCTCTATCATCATTATATAATTACTAATTAATTCATCCCTCTCTTTCTCTCAGAAGTTTTTTCTTGGACTCAACTTTTCCTCATTTCCATTCCGAACTGGTATTCTCTCTCTCATTCTGCCCGTGTCTTCTTTTTTTTTCTCGTTCATTATGGGCTTCCGGTGGATTCTGAATCCTCCTTCCATTCAGTCGCCTTCTCATCCATCGTCCCGAAAAGACCTATGTTTATCCGTTCATTCCCGTGTGAACGGTTCCTGGGAAAACGATGGTCAACGATCGCCCTTTTAACCTTCATCAACTTCAAAACTTCCTCTGTTATCCCGAAACTTTTAATCATCCCTTTTCGAAACACTCCCCCGAAAACCCCTCCCTGTCTGTTATGATGAAGGAAACTGTCTGGGGAATTTTTATGGACTGCAGTTTTCAATTAGTTGAAACTTTTGGTCATCGCAAAAATGGGAAATTTCTGCAAAAAATAGTGAGACCTTTTTTTGGTAAAACCTATAAAAGGGCGAGTTTGTCAACAGATGTTTGAAAAATGCTGTGAAAACTTTTTTTTTGAATTTTTGTCCTGGTTAGAATCGACTTTATTTGGCTCAAACCAGGAAAAAAACAGCAAAATATCAACTTTGAGCTCACATACCGTGAAGCCTGTATTAGAAGGGCCGGCCCTTCTATTTTTCCGAGGTACTTCCCGCCCTTCTATTACAGGGGCTCTTCAATTAGAGGGGGCCCTTCTATTTTTCCGGTCATTTTTCCCGTATTTTGTCATCGAAAAATTAGACGAATTTTTGTTCAAAATTCAGTAAAATCTGCCAATTTTACCAAAATTTAGGAAGATTTTCATTGAAAAATAGAGATTCAAAAAACTTCGTATGAATTGTGAAATTCCCGGATAATTTTTCATTGAAAATATTTTAATTTCATGACACATTTGGAAAAGAGTCCTTTTTTACAAGGGCCCCTTCTATTAAAGGGGCCCTTCTAATACAGGTTTTACGGTATCTCGGTTCCTGTAAAAGATATTAAAAGCGGTAAACTGATAACATTTTCTTGGCATTATGATAAACATTTTGTTAGTATGTTGTTACTTTTTCATATCTTATACAGTAACCGAGATATATGAGCTCAAAGCTGACGGTGTTGGTGGTTTTACGGTAACCATAGCCAAAATGATATATATTTTTTAATTTCAAATCTTTCCTAGACATCCGTTTTCACCAAAGAAATTTAAATGAAGGCGCCAGCATCAGTTGTGTAATGTCTGAAAATTTCTTCAGAACTTCCGAAACCGAATTCTGCCCTCTTTCCGTGTTGCAACCGTTCACACTTTAAGTGATAAGTGACCATCATCCTCGTCATATTTCCTACCTCTTTCCTCCCATCCGCAGTAAATCTTTATCCGTTTTTTCCTCCCAGCAACTTTATCGCTCATTCCATCTTGCCGCCCAGTCAATTTGTAGTAGTTATGACAGACAAATGTACTTTTCTCGACGTCTCTCCCTTTTCTATACTATTTCTCTTCTGGAATATCTGTTACCTTGGCAGTATATCTCAACTTGTCATCCATTTTTATGAGGCCCATGGGCCATTTTCAAGCCCTAACTTCCTTTTTTTCTCTTTTTCGGCACCTTTTCTCGTCCATTCTTTTTCTCGGACAGTCAGGACTGCTAATACCTTTCGCCTTCTTTTGTGTTCCTTCTTTTACAACTTCTTCTTCTTTTTATTCCTCCTTCTGTCTGTATATGCAATTTGTGTTCGGAGAAGAGTCTTCTGTGGGTCAATTCATCATTGTTACCCATGTTTCCTGGGGGGTTTCTTCAACTTTCTGCGTCTCGAAACAGAAACACTTTTTTTGAACTTTTGTATCGAACTTTCTGGATTTCTCGTACCACAAAAATTTGAAATTATGTCAAACTCCGTCAAACTTATGGAACCAGCCTTAAAGTTTTTTATCAAATTTAAATCATCTTTACTTTTTGTTTTGCTCATTTAATTGATTTGTAGTTCTTTTTTTTATTTAGAAATTCAGAAACTCGAAAACTCAAAAAATCAAAATTTTGAAAATTCAGAAATTCAGAAAATCGGGAACTCAGAAACTCGAAAACTCATGAATTCAAAATATTGAAAATTCAGAAACTAAGATTCTTAAATTCGGAAAGTCAGAAGTTCAGGAATACAGAAACTGAGAAATTCAGAAGTTCAAAATTTAAAAAATCCAGAAGTTCAGATATTCGGAAATTCGGAGATTACAAAATTTGGAAATTTAAAAAAAATCACGGAATTCGAAAATTCGGAATGTCCGATAACCACAAAATTCAGAAAATCGAAATTCAGAAATTCAAAAATTCAGAACTTCAGAAATTCAAGAATTCAAGAATTTAGGAATTCAGAAATTCAGAAGGTCGGAAATGCAGAAATTCAAAAATTCGGAATTTCAGATAATCACAAAATTCAGAAAATCGGAATTTTTCTTTTCCTAAAGCCTTATCTAACATTCTTGCATGAACTCTTTCCATGTCTATAACATTTTTATATACACTTTTTTTCACAATTTCCTAATCCGGGTGTTCTATAAATTTATTCCTTTCTATTATATCTTCATCCATCTTTTCCGCATTTTTCTCTCTTTTCAATTTTTTTATAAAATTTTCCCCCGCATTCTCCAAAATTTTCACCCTCAAGATTTTCTGGCCTGATATTTAGTCTACCGATTCCAATTTCCCTGTATTTTTCCAGACGGACGCCTTCAGAAATACGTCAAAAATAGGAGGAAGGAAGAGTTTTCTGCCCACTTGATAATGGTCATTCTTGGATTGCGAACCGATTAGAAACAAATGGAGTATCCTTATGGGGCAGGTACAGTCAAGGTTAGTCTTTTTTTTCTAAAATTGTGACCCGAAAAGGTAATGGAATTGGATATGCAAGATTTATTGAAAACGATAAACAGGGGTTATAAAATATGAAAGATCTGAAAAAGAGATCTGGTGGGAAAAATTTACAGAGGGATTTAGAATCTCAGAATCTCAGAATGTCAAAATCTCAGAATCTCAGAATCTCAGAATCTCAGAATCTCATAATCTCAGAATCTCAGAATCTCAGAATCTCAGAATCTCAGAATCTCAGAATCTCAGAATCTCAGAATCTCAGAATCTCAGAATCTAAGAATCTCAGAATCTCAGAATCTCAGGATCTCAGAATCTCAGGATCTCAGGATCTCAGAATCTCAGAATTTCAGAATCTCAGAATCTCAGAATCTCAGAATCTCAGAATCTCAGAATCTCAGGATCTCAGAATCTCAAAATCTCAGAATCTCAGAATCTCAGAATCTCAGAATCTCAGAATCTCAGAATCTCAGAATCTCAGAATCTCAGAATTTTAGAATCTCAGAATCTCAGAATCTCAGAATCTCAGGATCTCAGAATCTCAAAATCTCAGAATCTCAGAATCTCAGAATCTCAGAATCTCAGAATCTCAGAATCTCAGAATCTCAGAATTTTAGAATCTCAGAATTTTAGAATTTTAGAATCTCAGAATCTCAGAATTTTAGAATCTCAGAATTTTAGAATTTTAGAATTTTAGAATCTCAGAATTTTAGAATCGCAGAATCTCAGAATTTTAGAATCTCAGAATTTTAGAATTTCAGAATCTCAGAATCTCAGAATTTTAGAATCTCAGAATCTCAGAATTTTAGAATCTCAGAATTTTAGAATTTTAGAATTTTAGAATCTCAGAATTTTAGAATCTCAGAATCTCAGAATTTTAGAATCTCAGAATTTTAGAATTTTAGAATTTTAGAATCTCAGAATCTCAGAATTTTAGAATCTCAGAATTTTAGAATTTTAGAATCTCAGAATCTCAGAATTTTAGAATCTCAGAATTTTAGAATCTCAAAATCTCAGAATCTCAGAATCTCAGAATCTCAGAATCTCAAAATCTCAGAATCTCAGAATCTAAGAATTTTAGAATCTCAGAATATCACAATTTCAGAATTTCTTTGAAAATTACATCTTTTCTGGACTATCGAAATTCTGAGTTTGAGAAGGAATAACCAAACATTTTTGAATTTCTGAAATCTGTTCAATAATTTTGAAAGTTATGATTCTGACAGTGAGTTGGAAACTCAAGTTGGAAATTCAGAGTTGGAAATTCAAAGATTTTGAGATTCCAAAGCTTTTATCTCTATAGATTCGAACGGGTTCTTGTTTTTGGAAGCCTACCCAAACCGTCAACTTTGAGCTCAGATATACTGAAAAAATATTGACATAATTAAAAATATTGACATAAGAAATAATTTGTCAGTTGACAAAGTTTTAATATCTTTCACAGAAATCAAGATAATTGAGCTGAAGTTAACGGGTAGGTGCTTTCCAGTGGCAAGAAAAAAAAACAAATCTTTCTAAATCCCCAATTTACTGAAGTTTCAGATAATACCTGCCTCCGCATTCCGAGATGTTTCCCTATATCAACAGCACTTTCCGTACGACTATGGACAGGTAAATAAATAAACAAAAAAAACATCCGTACATCGTTTTTTGTCAATCATTTCTGTTCTCTCTTTTCTCTCTTCGTCATCCATCCGAATCACTTTCCAATCGTTAATCCTTTCTCTCTTCACCCCTTCTGAATCCATTTTCTCTTTCTCGGTTCGAAGTTCGACCAACTAAATAAGTTTGTTCTCTTTCTTAAAAGGACCTATAAACTGTTTTCAATGGCCCTTCACACTGCCAAAAGCTAGCTTCTAATCCGGGGGAAGAGAAGCGGGAAACGGACGAAAAAGAAAAGAGCAAGTGTTAAGCGTGACAAGTGTTCTCAAGAGCCGCCAGCACCGAGCCGCGCCCCACCGTCCACTTTTCCCCTTTGATTTTATTTTAGCTCGATCAGTTTTTGACCTATTTTAGGAGGCTGAAACTTTGACTTGAATTTTATCAAGCCTTCGAAATTTTCATTGAATTCTAATAATCAAAGCTTTGTGCTTTTGAAGAAGATGAACAGAAGACTTTTCGGATTATTTTGGAGTTACGGTATGGATTCTGACGTAAAGGTAGCTCAGCTGGTAGCGGCGGGGCGCCGCCATCGGTGGGCCCGCAAGTTCAATTCCTCGAAGAGATTTTGTAAAAAAATTGAGATAAATTTTTTCATGTCCCCCACCTTTAACCTTTTTTCTCTTTCACTTTCAAATCCGTTAGTTGCCATTGTGGGGTCAACATGGGGATTATAGCAGGAGACGGTTTTGGCAGTCCAAATTATTTTTTTGTAGTTCAGTTTTTCGAAATGTCCAGTGACGACAAAAAACCATTTCTATTGGTTGCTATTCTAAAATATGAGTCGGTAAGTCATTCTATCAGCTGTGACACGGAACCCACCGTTCTTCGATTCGTTCGGAACTTTATTAGTTATTTTCCTTTCATTTATCTATTCTACTTTTTCCGTTTGAAGACGAAGAATGTTTGACAATTTAACTAATTGTGTCTATCTCTTTTCTCGCGCGCAACCGTAAATTTACACTACCGTTTCTTTTACGAGCCAATTCCACCGCCTAAATTGAGTCAAAACAAAGAGAATGAAACGAATTCCTTTTGGAAGACGTTGGTCATCTTCTTGGGTGTAGAGAAGAAGAACGTCTTCTGAAGTAGACGTACAGATGTGATAATGAAATATGAGAAGGGACGGATATGCTTCTCTCTTTTAGTGTCTATTTATGAGTAGGATATTATGATATGTTGTCTTTGTATTCAAATCTCAGATTCTGTTTTGGACAAAGGTCTCTGGATGGCATTTGTAAAATTGATAAACTTGCTTCAAAAAGGACTTTGATAAAAATTGTACTGCATTAAAACCATTGAAAAGTTGTTTCTAATCCTAAATCTCCGAAAAACGCCGTGTAAAGTGACAAGGGGACGAGAATTTGATTTCCCGCGCAGTGAGAAACCTAGTCCACAGCGGAGGGACGCCTTTCTACATGGCAATTTTTCTGGATTTTTCTTCTCTTATCTCCGTAAAACGTTTGAAACACAAGAATCTGCCAACTAAAAGAAAGCCGGCTCGCCGCCGTGGCCTAGGTTTCTCACTGTGCGGGAATTCAATTCCTCGTCCCTATTCATCACCTTTTTAAGCAGAATTGTCACTTTCAACGGCACTTTCCAAATTTTTTTGCAATATTAGTAGGAAAGTACATAACTTTTAAAACATTTCAGTGCAATAAAACTTTTTGGTCGGAGCCCTTCTTTAAAAAATTCTTTCGTCTTTGCCATTTCAATTTGAATTCCGAAAAAAAAAGAAAAATAGAGTCGAAGAGTAGCAGCAGAAGAAATTCTTTTAGATGCTCTTTCTAAACTTTGTTAGCTTCTCTGAACATTTCAGTGGTTTTTTCCGGCCAAACATTGTGGACGCTCTTGCGACAACTCATAATAATATAGTTGAAGGCTTTCAACACTTTATTCTCGAGAAAATTTCACTCAAACCCCGCAAAAAATGTGCCAGATGTTCCTCTTCTATTTATCTAATCCAGCCCATCTCACATATCTTTATGTCCTTTCTCTTTCGGAAAATGTCTAAAAAGTTTGAAATCATCTTTCTCTTTCTCTTTTGATTTGTTTTGTGCGTGCTCACTAGATGCTCCTCCTCTCCCGCACAACAGTACAAGCCTCCCGTTGTTGCAAAGATTTGAATATTTGCCTGTGAGTACCTGACGACATACTTGACTGACTACAAGCCGAACTTCCCTCCCCTCATGCTTTTTCTTCTTGTTTCGAGTGCGCCTTCTTCTTCTTCTTCTTCCCGATAATTTCTTATTGCTCTTCTTTGATTTACACATTTTTTTGTTATTCTTTTGTCTTATCACACATTTATGAATATTTTAAGTTCAAAAATGTTCCTTCCTTCCTCTCTCTCTCACTCTGCTTCTTCCTATTTCCTTGTTCCGATTCAAGTGAATCCTCCCTTCCGTATTGACAATCGTATTGTAGTGTGGGGCTCTTTTTGAGACCAAAACTGGTTTCCCTCTATTGCTTTGCTCCTCTCAGATGTGCTCTTTTTCCTCCTACTCTCATCTCTCACACATTAATTTACACATGTTTCCGAGATTGGAAAATTAGACAAACTTGGGAGACCATTGTTTTTGGAATCCGTTATTTTGATTAAAGCATTCTATGAAACACTCGTTCATTAATTTTGAATTTTGTGATTCAAAAAAAAAAAATTCAACGCCATTGAAAATCTTATCTATACATTTTGTAATAAGTTAGCTTACCGTATTTTCTTTAATAGAATCCCATACAAACCTTCAACTTCGAACTCAATTATCTCGACTTCTGTGAAGGAAATCAAAAATCCGTCAACTAATAAATTGTTCATCATGATATCAGCAATATCTTATCAGTTGACAAATTTTTGATATCTTTCACTGGAATCGTGATGATTGAGCTCAAAGTTGACGGTTTGAATGGACTTCTATCAGGAAATACGGTAATATTTTTCTGATTCCTCCAGTGAAAACCTGTTCAAATTAACACATTCAATCCTTGCTGTTGAGAAAATTTTACAATATCCAGGATTTTGATTTTCAATATTTTTAGTCAAAGTCTACCGGACAGATACTGTAATTCAAAATTTACAACCTGATTTTCCTATGCCATCGCTCAAAACAGCTCGACATTGAACTTTTCATAATTAGTTCAGATTGAGAAAATTGGGTCCAATTTTTCATAATTCTTTTGATATAGATGTTTCAATCAAAAAACCCGCTTCTTCTGTTTCTATTTTTCTATTTCCAACAAAAAAGTTATATTGATGGAATTAGGTTAAACTTCTTCCAGATCAATTTTCACCTTCTGATTTTTGTACTCTAAAAAGAAAAGAAAAATTCGGTTTTTTCTTGATAAATCTATTTTTGTAGTCCGCATTTTCATGAAGGTTCCACCCGTCATTTGTTCTATTCACATGTGCAACGATTTCTACAGTAGTTCAAAATCACCGTAAACATTCTAATAGAATAACCCCCTAACTTCCAACTTTGAGCCAATTTATCTAGATTCCTGTGAAAGATACCAATGACTTGTCAATTGGTAACATGTTTGTCATAAAATTACCTACACTTTACCATCGGACACTTTTTTGATATCTCTTATAAGAATTGAGATAATTAAGCTTAAAATTGACGGTTTGGATGGGATTCTATTAGAGTGTTTACGGTAAGTTTAAATTATTCATTCTAGAGTTTACGATCTTTTGGAAGTTGGAATATCTTAAGTAATCCTGCTCTAAGAATTAGTTTCTTTCCGATTTTGAATTCCAATGGACCAACTTTATTTGCTTCCACCATCTCCTTCTATGTATATTTCCTTGTCTAAACTCGATCTGTTTTATTCAACAATATCTTTTTCGTTTCCTTCCCTATCAGACAAGAATCTTTTACTATTTGGTATACAAATAGAAGCTTATCAGCGTAATGAGCAGATACTTGTGATTTATCTGCCATCTCTCATTTCTCCATACTCTGTCTCTCTCTTCCGAAATGTTGCAAATCAGTGTGTTACGTAAAGTCTCAGCTTATTTGCATACACGATCAACTCCGAGATGGACTTTACGAATTGCAATAGACATTGAACATTTGCTTGTGAACATTAAAAGAAAAAAAAAGTATTTTTTCAGGAACCGTTGGGGCACCCAGTCAACGGTGCCTACTACATGGGCGGCGTGTACAATCCGGCGTATCTACACGAGCCGTACGGTCAGAATGGATACATAGGTTAGTACAGAAGTTCGATGGAATTGAGAATTTGGAAGAACAAAATTTTAAATCTGAGAAACACATTTTGAAGATGTTTTGATTACCGTACTTCGTCTAATAGAACAACATCCAAACAGTCAAAGTTGAGCTCGAATATCTCGATTTCTGTGAAAGATATCAAAAATCTGTCAACTGATAAAGTAATTATCATACCATCACCAATATTTAATTAGTTGAAAAAATTTGATACCTTTCACAGGAATCGAGATAATTGAGTTCGAAGTTGACGGTTTCTGTAGGCTTCGATTAGAGGAAATACGGTAGATATTGATAAGAAAAACTCCAGCTATAAAAAAAACTCTGAATATGTTCTCAGTATAATTCCACTTTTTCCAGATCCGACATACGGAGACACAAGTCAACAACATCAGACACATCAATACCCGTATTATGGATATCCCAATTATTCCCATTACAACTATCAACAAGCATCCGCGTATCCAGGTGCCTATGGTCCATATCCGGGTGCTTCTGGCGCCTATCGTCCATATCCCCAACCGGCGCCAAGTCCTCCTCGACGATCTCGAACGGCGCCATCGAGACCACGATCGACGGCGCCGACGATGGGAACATTAGGAGCGGAGAGTCGGCGGGGACGAGGCGTTTCTGCGGAGGCATTCGATCGAAGACAGTATAAAGCATATTCGGGACCAGCGAAAAAACCAATACCAATGTACAGAAAGAAAAGAGAACCACCGATTGGAAGATATCAGGAAACAGATTTTGGAGGTGGTGGGGGAGCTGGAATGGGAGATACTGTATTTACACCGTATAATAGGAATTATTATGGAGAAGTTGGTCATAGGACGGTGAGTTATCGAAATGAATTTTGTTTGAGTTCTGGGATTCTTTGAAATTGTCATAATTCAAATTTCAGCTCAATTATCTCGGTCCCTACAAGAGGTATCAGACATTTGTCAACTGATAATCTATTTATCATAATAACCCCAATATTTTATCACTTGACCAATTTTCGGTATCCTCTACAGGAATCGAGATCATTGAGCTCAAAGTTGAGAGGTTGAGTGAACTTCTGTTACAGAAAATACAGTAAATTTATTTGAGTAGGAACAGTTATTAAGAACAGATTTCTGAAATGTATTTGGTTGAAAAATGATATTCTTCAGCAACAACAGCAACAGACGATGACGTTACGAAGGTTACGACCTTTCTATGCACCTTCATACACAACCTATCCACCATCAACGATGCATCCGAAAAATGCATTAAACAATAGGAACTATCCATTATATGCAAGGCTTGCAGCCAAAGCAGTCCAAGTTGTAAGTATGATCACAAAATTTCAAAATCAATTGTTTTCATTTTCCAGATCCTCGGAGTAGCAGTGATTGGATTAGTGTTAGGACCGATGAAAGGCAATTCGTTCCATGATTTTGTGATAAGAACGAATACAGAATGGCAGGGATTAGTGTTGGGAATCAGTGTTTCGTTTTCATTCTTTTCTCTTGTTCTTGGTATCACTTCTTGTTTTGCCAGCAATTTAGCCATTTGGAAGAAAGTTGTGAGTTTTTGAATTTGAACATTTTCCAATATGTCTTCAGTTAGGCTACTGTACTTTCTGAAAAGTTTACTTTCAAAAAACTTTGTGAGCTCTTGAATTACCTCGCCTATTACCGTACTTCATCTAGGAGCACCACCCAAACTGTCAACTTTGAGCTCAATTATCTCGATTTCTGTGAAAGATATCGAAGTTTTGTCAACTGATAAAATGTTGGTAATATTATGATGAACAATATAGTGGTAATCAAAATTCTGATATCTTTAACAGGAATACAAATAACTGAGCTCAAAGTTGGCGGTTTGGATGGGCTCCTATTAGAGGCGATACGGTAATTGTTGTATCATGTCTAAAATTTTCAGAGTACTTATCTGTATTAGAGCTTTCATTGAGTCACTCTTTTACATGATTTCTATTACAAGCTTTTTTCTAAAAATTTCAACCTAATTGTTGATACATTCTCGCTGAAAATGCATCGGCGCTTTCAATTTGTTGAAAAAGAAGCGAAGGAAAAAAAAATTTAGAACATTTCCTGAAATTCAATGATGAAAAATGAAATTTATGGAAAAGCAAGTGTACTGATGAGGCAGACGTTTCGTCTGTTGATCCCTTGCGCCCTGGTCTCCGAGGACCATTTTTGGTTAATTGTGTTGCTCCTCCCAACTACAGTATTCACAGAATTCACTAAATCTCAAATTCAGGATGGTCTTCTAACTGCAGCCGGATGCTTCTTCTGGCTAGTTGCTGGATTCGTGGAAGCCTATTTTGCAGCATGCTATCCACCAAACGGTCCGAGAATCAATCTCGTTTGTCATCGTGCTGAATGGATCATTGCTTGTGTGAGTATCAGATTTTCAACTTTATTCCTACAAACAAGTTTCCTTCATTCCTCTGAATGTCACATTTTCAGATTCTCGCTTTCATCAACTTCTGCGTCTTCGTAGCCGATTTCGTGCTATCGTGGATGAATGGTGCCTCAATGCTGTGATCTTTTGTTACCCCTCCCTGTAAATCTCTCATCGCTTTCTTTATTCCTCGATCCGGTCGATTTATTTTGTTTCCCACTTTAACGTACAACGCTTTCCCAGTCGTTTCTCTATATATGGTGCACGTGTCACTTGATTCGCTCAAATGTCTCTCTATTTCTCTTCCATCACTGCCGTTTATGTTTCCCTTTCCTATATTTATCCATTTTCTATTTTTGCGTTTTTCTAAAAAATGACTCTTCAACTCCAAAACCGAACACTTTCTAAATTTCTAGTCTTTCCGACCACCGATTATAGTTTTCTATGTTTTCCTTTACTGTACTGCCCTCCTCACTTCTTATGTTCTCTCAGATGTATTACTAATTGTCTGAGAATCACAAATCACCGTCCATTTGTTTTTTTTTTAATTTCTAAATATTTCTGTCGTTATTCCCAGAAATTCAAATTTTCTGTTATCGATTCAGGTTGCTGACGATTTTCACTTTTTAAGGGACTGATCTTGGATTCTGAAAGATATTGTTTTTCTGGATCTGGAATCTTTTCTTCTGTTTTAGAATGTTTATTTGCTCAACACAAAACATCCGAATTTTATGTAATTCTTTGCTCAAAAATGAATATTTATTTTTTCTACATGCATTTTAGATTCTCAGAATTTCAGCTGAATGGAGCACAATTTCAGATGCATCAATAGGAACCCAATAAATCACGACGCCCTTTCAGTATAATTCAGAATTTTTTTGAAAATTTTCACGTATTCTACCAAGCAATTGATACTGCAAAAGAGTTTCAGAATTGGAACTGAAAATACTTTTTTTTCTGAAAGATTACTGTACACATTTAATTGAGTGTTTGCGTAGTGTGGCTTTGCGGAAGCGCGCCTATTTGAATTACACAATTTTCAGTTTTTTGTGCCGAGCGCCAAACTTTTTGTTTTTCTGTTCCTTTTTTGTCGAAAGAAAAACAACATACGAAGATGTAAACAACTCAAAAATTCAATCGGAATGCGTTCTGTTTGTGTCGAGCAAGCTCCTCGCACGTTCTACGCTTTTCGATGCTCTTGTTTTTTTTTCTAATACTGCTTTCTGAACTTTGCACCGTGTATTTAGATTCTGTTCAATGAACGCTCATCAATCTCCTTGAATCGAATAACGTCCTTCCTTCACTAATTGACCTTTTTCCCTCTCATGACATCATTATCCTCTGCTTTTTACAGTCACCCCACCTCGAGCACCCATAGTTTCTTCTTCGGCAGTTTTTTCTTGCCGTATACAACATACATTGAACATCATCGTTCAAAAATAACACACAGAAACTTTGGGCGGAGTCGTAGGAGAGAAGGAGAGGCAACCTCGATCTGGTGACCAGGCATCGGCTACGTCTCTTCGTTTCGTGTGCTCTTCAGCGTGCTGCGTCTCTTTTGGGGCCATTCTCTACTGACGGCCACTGATACTCCTGCCATCTTCTTCTTCTCCTCATTCACACACCAGCAACCCAAGCTTCGGGCACAGTCGGTGTAGAAAATCGAGAATGTCGGTCGATCCAAATCTTCTCACTCCATACAAGGTAATTTATTGAACTCTCTGTTTTTCATTATCAAAAAAGTACTTCTTTTTTAGAACACGGGAGCTGCCAACGCTTCGCTCCGTCAGATCTCCGAAGATGCCTTCTACGTCGTCAATGAGGTCGTCATGAAGCGTCTTGGACATGTTCCAATTCTCAAGGTAAGCATGCCAGGAAGAGAAACATAATATTGTTTACACTTTCATTATTTTGATATTTAACTGCTATGATAACGACGAATACAACACCGAAGCAAACAAAATTTGATAAGAAGAAGAAGGTGGAAAGTACACATAAGGGGGTCTGCCAAAGCCACTTTTTCGTTGAAAAAAGCAAGAGATGAAAGTTCTACCTATAAAATTCCCATAACAATTTTCCAAAAAGGAAGTTTTGCCATCACTTTGTCCCTTTCACAAGTAACACAATACAAAATGGGGGTCGTAACACAAAAAATGTTTGCTAATAGGATTTTCCATTGCTTTGCTTTTCAATTCGTCTTCACAATAAACAAACCATCGGAGAGACCAAAGAAGACCACCGTCTACTGTCTGCGTTGTAAAGGCCAAAAGAGCGATGATTTTCTAGAAGGAATTGATCGCTTATCACTTGATTGACTCGCCGATATCATATCACACCACGAGACAGTTGCGGGGTTTTCCAAACTGTTCCCTGAAGGGCGGCGCAAAGAACGGCCGCTTTCCGCCACGTGGGGTGATTTCGTGCCGATGTGTAGTTGTTGTGTGTGGAGAGAGCATGCGCGTGCGCCAGGCACCGGGGACCATAGAATATTCCAGAAGAGAGAAATAGCCGGGAAGAAAAGCAAAATAAGAAAACAGCTCGTCGTTTTTTTTCGTCTTTTGGAATTGAAAGTGGCTTTCTTGTGTGGGAAATTTGCATCCGAGTGTCTCTTGTTTTTGAGTGGTTCTGGTTGAAGATTGGGGAATACTGAGCAAAAAACACTCGAGAGAGAAAAGTTGATACCTAGTAAACAAACTTTGACGAATAGCTTTTTGTGTTCCAAAATGAATCATATCTTCTGCCGGAACAATCATGTATTGTCTTCTGGGGCTTTTCGCTTTTGAGTTTTCGACAAACCAAAGTTCCCAAGACCACAGTGTCAAAAGACCTACTATCCCCACGTGGCATGTTTGCAACTTATATCCTTCTCATCACAACCTCGTTTTGTCTGCGTGCAATCGGACACAAGTGGGGAGCCAGAAAGCAGTTGGTGCCCTCTGACTCTTTTTCGACCTCTGTCGTGCCCACGGTCAATTGATCCGTTTGAGATAGTGAGAGACACGAGAAATGAGAGAATCGAAACATGTGAAATAATAAACAAAATTCGACCAACGACGTTTTTCGTGCAAGAACCGGTTTGGGACAGCATCGAAACGAAAGGTTGTGATGTTCAAATGATACTATTGTTGATGTAAATTTTAACGCCGCCTTTAAACGACGCCGCCGCGTAGGGGAGGAAAAATATGAACTTTGGTTTCAGGGTTTTTTTAGATTTGGGTGCATGAGTATAGGGCAACACAGTTTCTTGAACAGCACCAGAAATTAAGAGAAAAACAACACAATATAAATATTTTTAGGGAGACTTCCATCTTCTGCCAGCCAAGGTCCAACGCTTCATCGCCGAGAAGGCGGAGTTGATGCGTCCACGTGGAATCTTCATCTGCGATGGATCTCAACATGAAGCTGACGAGCTTATCGACAAGCTCATCGAACGTGGAATGCTCTCCAAACTCGAAGCTTACGAAAACAACTACATCTGCAGAACCGATCCAAAGGACGTTGCACGTGTCGAGTCAAAGACCTGGATGGTCACCAAGAACAAGTACGACACTGTCACACATACCAAGGAAGGAGTTGAGCCAATCATGGGACACTGGCTTGCACCAGAAGATCTTGCCACTGAACTCGACTCTCGTTTCCCAGGATGTATGGCTGGACGTATCATGTACGTTATTCCTTTCTCCATGGGACCAGTCGGAGGACCACTCTCCAAGATTGGAATCCAACTTACCGATTCCAACTACGTCGTTCTCTCCATGAGAATTATGACTCGTGTCAACAACAGCGTCTGGGATGCTCTTGGTAACCAGGATTTCGTCCGTTGCATTCACTCCGTCGGACTTCCTCGTCCAGTCAAGCGTAAGTTCCATCTCTAGGACAGATATCAATCAAAACTATCTTGATTACAGAACGTGTCATCAACCACTGGCCATGCAATCCAGAACGTGTCCTCATTGCTCATCGTCCACCAGAGCGTGAGATCTGGTCCTTCGGATCCGGATACGGAGGTAACTCTCTCCTCGGAAAGAA
This sequence comes from Caenorhabditis nigoni, assembly GCA_027920645.1. Taxonomy (NCBI): domain Eukaryota; kingdom Metazoa; phylum Nematoda; class Chromadorea; order Rhabditida; family Rhabditidae; genus Caenorhabditis; species Caenorhabditis nigoni. Next base: position 6,789,283 of record CP115864.1, read on the forward strand.
ATGCTTCGCTCTTCGTATTGCCTCCAACATTGCCAAGGATGAAGGATGGATGGCCGAGCACATGCTTATTATGGGTGTCACTCGTCCATGTGGTCGTGAACACTTCATCGCCGCCGCTTTCCCATCTGCCTGCGGAAAGACTAACCTGGCTATGCTCGAGCCAACCTTGCCAGGATGGAAGGTCAGATGCGTCGGAGACGACATCGCTTGGATGAAGTTCGGAGAAGACGGAAGACTTTATGCTATCAACCCAGAAGCTGGATTCTTCGGAGTCGCTCCAGGAACATCCAACAAGACTAACCCAATGGCTGTTGCCACTTTCCAGAAGAACTCCATCTTCACCAATGTCGCCGAGACCGCTAACGGAGAATATTTCTGGGAGGGACTTGAGGATGAGATCAAGGACAAGAATGTTGACATCACCACGTGGCTCGGAGAGAAATGGCACATCGGAGAGCCAGGAGTTGCTGCTCATCCAAACTCGTAAGGCTATTAGACAGTTTTATTTTCCTCATACGTTCGTTTCAGCCGTTTCGCTGCTCCAGCCAACCAATGCCCAATCATCCATCCAGACTGGGAAAGCCCACAGGGAGTTCCAATCGAGGCCATCATCTTCGGAGGACGTCGTCCACAAGGAGTCCCACTCATCTACGAGACCAACTCATGGGAGCATGGAGTCTTCACGGGATCGTGTCTCAAGTCAGAAGCCACCGCTGCCGCTGAATTTACTGGAAAGACTGTCATGCATGATCCAATGGCTATGCGTCCATTCATGGGATACAACTTTGGAAAGTACCTTCAACATTGGTTGGACCTGAAGACCGAGTCTAGAACGGTTTGTTATTTTTTAAAAACTTCAATTATGTGAAATTTTTAATTTCAGATGCCAAAGATCTACCACGTCAACTGGTTCCGTAAAGATGCTAACAACAAGTTCTTGTGGCCAGGATTCGGAGACAACATCCGTGTCATTGACTGGATCATCAGAAGACTCGATGGAGAGACTGATATTGGAGTTGAGACTCCAATCGGTACCGTTCCAGCCAAGGGATCCATCAACTTGGAAGGACTCGGAAATGTCAACTGGGATGAGCTTATGTCTGTGCCAGCTGACTACTGGAAACAAGATGCTCAGGAGATCCGCAAGTTCCTCGAAGAGCAAGTCGGAGAAGATCTTCCACAACCAGTTCGTGCCGAGATGGATGCTCAAGAGAAGCGTGTTCAATCATTGTAGATCAACTTCTCACTCCTCTCGCGCATACACGGTTATCTAACAGTTTTTATTTGTTTCATGTTTTATGTATTTTCCCCAAGTTTGTGTAGTGCCTTTTCGTAAAATTCACTGCTTCTCCCTCTCTCAAAAGTTTCCTTTTCTCAATGTGTATAGATTGCATGATTTTATATAGTCTAAATGAATGGTTTCGACACAATTCTTCGATTGAGAACACCGGAAAAATACATTTTTAATTACAGTTAGTCGCAAGAAAACTAATCAGGAAGTCAATGTTATGAGACATTCCAGATATAACTTACGAGCTCGGTATGATATATACCAGATGCACGAATTTGGTTGTTATTTGAGAAAGAGATACTTCTTAAAATATTAAAGTTTAAGAACCTGATCTAGATTACCATGCTCCTTTAAAAGAAGAACGTTCAAATCGTCAACTTTGAGCTCGATTATCTCGGTTTCTGTGAAAGATAATTTTTGAATTTCTCGATTTCCCGATTTCTCAGTCTCTGAAATTCCAATTTTCGGAATTCCAAAATTTCTCCGTTCCTCAATTTCGGATCTTTCGGATTTCCGAACTTCTGCATTTCGAGCATTACCAGGGAAAAGTTTTTATTAGCATAAAATTGGAGCAAGGCATTGTACAAGGCTCAAATTAAGAGTGTAAAAATTCAAGTAATTCATCAATAAACTGGCAAATTTTCAATTTATTTGAACAATTGTTAGCTGAGTTACGGATGAACAGTGTGTTGCAGGTTCTTCCGTCCACCCATATTTAGGGTCATAACTTGAGAGCTGTTAGAGGTATCGGTCTAATTTTTTGAAAATCGGATTCGAGACAACAAATTCAATCTAGTGGACAATTTTTGTAATGAAATCTTGAAAACTACTCGAGTCATCTCAGATGACTCGAGTAGACTCATCTGGAAAAGTCTGAAAATATGCCTTTTGCAACGGTTGCAAGTCTATACGTCCACTCCAAAGACCAGTAGATCACGACCTCCAGCGAAGACGGAGGTGTCCTATTCTGATTCTTCCTTCTTGGAAACGGGCTTGGAAAAGAGAAAAAAAATGGAAGGTGTAAAAAATTATTTATTGAAAAAAATAATTTCAAAAATAGATATTCCTGAACATATCAACAAAAACTATGAAAAATGACGAGTTTCAAAAGTGTACTGATTAGCCAGACTCTCGTCTGTTGATCCCTTTCGCCACGTAGAGGCTCAGTACATGAAAGGGAAAATGGTTTTTCACCGGGGGGAAAACACCAACACAAAACCCCTGTCTCCGAGGAGACAGTTTTCTAATTTTCAATAGTTCTTTTTCACTGCTAAAAAGCTATACGATCGCTATTTATTGTTTTTGTTCATTTGTTTTCTTTTTTCTTTGATTGAGTCTTTTGCAAAAGGGGAAACGTTCAGTGAAAATGATTTCACCTAGCCATGAACCACCAAACATGGCGACCCTGAGGGCCTTTTGTAACTTTATTCGCATCCGATCAATCGAAAGAAAAAAGCAAATGAAACAATAAACAGCTTACGCAGGGAGCTTCAGGGCAGTCAAAAAGTACGTGGAATTTTGGATACGTGGAATTTTTTCAATGTGGACAGAGGTAGGGGCGTGGCCTAATATTGATTGATTTAAAGGTTTATTGCGTAACGTGTGAAAGGTTTGAAACTCTCGAAAATTGAATGTAGATTTACGTAACCCATTAAAAAGTGAAAAACTACGACGAACGAATGAAAACTAGGTTGAAACCTAAAATTCATCCGAAACCTAGTTTCTACTAGATTATTTTCAGAGTTGGAGAATGGATCGTCCCCTGACTTGAAGCCTCCTCTCCTTTGACTGAAAATCTAAGTGTGTTTAACAAGTTTTAATTTATTAGGAACTTTGTGCATCTGAATTTTTTGATTTCGAATAATTCCATGGACTTTTAAGACATTTTATTGTAAAATTGAATAGATCTAATTCTAATAAATAAACCCTAATCATCCTGTTGCTTGAGATTGAAAACAGTAATTGCCTCTTCGAGAAGTTTGATACACGCCGTGTGGTTAAAATGTTTCGCATCATCCAAAGGAGTTCGATCGTATCTATCATGTGGATCAGGATCTTCTTGCCATTTGCTGAGGACGTATTCCAATGTAACGACGTCTCCTTCGGCAGCTGCCACGTGTAGAACTGTTCTGTTATCGTAATCTTTGCAATGAATATCGTGTCCCATCAGTAGGAATCGCTTGATTGCAGCGATGTCTCCCAATTTTGTGGCATACATAAATCTATTTTGACCATCGTGATCGTCTTTCAGTTGCCGACGTGGATCGATCTTTTTGTTGTCCGAGTAGATCTAAAAATCAATTTTCGGAGTCGTCAGTTACATCAAAACTCACCAAACTATCATAATTGTGGAAATTATACTTCTGTACCAACTGCTCCGCAAACTTCACTCCTCTAACCGTATTTCCCAATTTGTCAAGTCGTGGACTGTACAATGCAATGCCCATCACATTTGGAATCACAATTATCATATCTCCAGATACTCCAGACTTTGCAGGAAGACCAACATGGAATGCAAACTGACCCGACCAATCGTACATTCCACATGAGTACATCAGAGAAAGTGTGTCTCGGCAAGCACTGGAATATCATGGTTGTATTCTACAGTACTACAGTAATCCTCTCTCTTACCGATTATTCACAACCCGTTCCCCATTCATCGGATTCACTCCACCATTTGCCAACGTGGCAGCCATCACAGCCAATGAATCACAGTTGGTCTCGATGGAACAAATTTGGAAGTAGAGATCAAGAGTATCTTGGAGATTCAAATCTTTCGGAAAGACGTTGTGTTCTCTCATGTAGTACGATAGAGCATAATTGCGATCAGCCGTTTCTCTTTCTGACAAAAACACAGAGTTGTTGAATCCAATGTATCCACTTCCGACGAATTTCCGACAGGCGTGGATCATCTGAAAACGATATTCTTGATGAGAGAGATTCACCAGCGTTCATACAAAATCGAAGCGATCTGCCAGTGGAGTCTTGTTTTTGAGCAGCGAAGCAACGACGATTGCACCAGCGTTGATTAATGGATTGTGGGGTTTTTCTGAAAAAAAAGTGGACAAATGTGATCGAAAGGAAATTCGAAGTACTAGGTCTTGGATTTGTCCTGTGAACTTCAAAAGATGGTAAATCCAAAAGGCGTTCATACGATTTCGAAACTTCCAAAAAGCCTGGAACAGTTTTTTTCTAAGTTTCGAGAATCGAGTAGGACTCTTTTTGATTTAAAAAAAGGAAATTTAGAAAAAATCGGAGCTGTGGAAGAGGAATTCCGGTCGCCGCGGCCAAAGATTCCACAAGGACAACTACAGTAACCTAAAAATATTTTTACTTTCCGGATTTTCTATTTCGATTTTTGTTCATTTTTCTGTAAATAAGAAATTTCGAAAATTTGGTTATCATCAAATTCAGATATCCGCAAAATTTCAACTTCAGAATAGAAGGAAATTTAATAACTCTGGATTTCAGAATTTCAGAATTTCAGTAATCCAAAACATTGGGAAATTCGATACTTTGGAATTTCTAATATTCAGAAATTTCGGTTTCTCGGAAATGTGGAAACTCCGAGGTTAGTAATTAGAAAATTAGAGTTACGGTAAGCGGAAGCCAGGCGGTTCAGCTCTGACAGGAGACAAAGCGACTGGTTTTTGCTAACTACGGTAGTTTGGCAGTGGCCGCGGCTACCCGATTTTCTCTTCCACAGCTCTAACTTTTGAATACCAACATATTAGCATGATAAGTTAAAAAATACAAATCAGGCTGAAAAACTCACTATTATGATCTAAACTGATATCATTGAATAGTCTTCCAGAAGGTTCTTGTCCCACGTGTGCATGCAACGCCTCCGGTCCAATGTCATCATGAACCAGAGCATAAGTGAAGGGTTTTGAAACACTTTGCAGACAGAACGGCTTCAATGAGTCTCCCCAGCTCTTCCTTTGCCCATCAATCGTACATACAGACATTGCCCAACTATCAGGTGGAACTCGTGATAGTTGTGGAATATAAGTAGCCAGTTCTCCTTCATTGAATCCTCGAACATCTTCAAAAATCTCTCCCATATCTCCAACGAATCGTTCCCAATCCGGTATGATCATCTGCTTCTTCAATGCCTTCGTCACCACTCCAATGCTACTTCCAATGTATTTTTTGAATGTGTCCTTTTCCAAATAAATGTGTTGAGAGCCCCATACAAAATCATCAAGAAGATCCGCATCTTTTATGTTTTGTATCATTTTGTCGATTCGAGGATCGTCTTTTCGGATTCCGCTTTCAAGCAAAGCCTGAAAAAGAGATAAAGGATGTTTAAAGGATGCAGTTGGGAAAAAGGGGGTACCTTGAAAAATCGTGGAAGATAAACTTTTCCTGTAGTCTCATCCTTGTAAAGATCGAAAAGCAGCTCTTGCTGATGATTTCCACACATATCGTACGACATCGAACGACACACTTTTACATCACTTATCACAGTGTTCACTCGGTAGAAGCTGGAAAATGAGGGTGGTGTGAAAAAAAGCCAATAATCATTGTGAAAGATGTTTTTATTATTGAATTCCAGAATTTCAGAATTTCAGAATTTCAGAATTTCAGAATTTCAGAATTTCAGAATTTCAGAATTTCAGAATTTCAGAATTTCAGAATTTCAGAATTTCAGAATTTCAGAATTTCAGAATTTCAGAATTTCAGAATTTCAGAATTTCAGAATTTCAGAATTTCAGAATTTCAGAATTTCAGAATTTCAGAATTTCAGAATTTCAGAATTTCAGAATTTCAGAATTTCAGAATTTCAGAATTTCAGAATTTCAGAATTTCAGAATTTCAGAATTTCAGAATTTCAGAATTTCAGAATTTCAGAATTTCAGAATTTCAGAATTTCGGAATTAATTACAGAATTTCAGAATTTCAGAATTTCAGAATTTCAGAATTTCAGAATTTCAGAATTTATATGAAATTTAGGAACTTTCGGAACTTCCGAATTTGCAATTTTCGAATTTTCAAATTTCCGAATTTTAGGAAATTATGAAAATTTCAGAAATGTCGGAACTATCCGAAATTATGGAGTTTTTGAAACTTTAGGAAATGAATTCCTGGGAATCGAAAATTTCAAAATTCTGAAGTTCTGAATTTCGGAATTTCTCAAGTTTTTGGAATTTTTCTAATCTGTGTAATTTTCAGAGTTTTTGGTATGTTTGGAGGTTTCTGAATTTGCGGGTTATCAAAAACTAGCGTTCCAGGTGAGCGGCTGAGCGTGTATAAAAATCTGGCTCAACTAAAACTCTGATGACGTCATTTAACCTCATTTTTATCATCACTAACCTATCTCCCTCAAAGAAAAAGGTTTTTCTGATCCCCTAAACGCCCATTTCCAATTAAAAGTGTATTTTTTCGGTTTCTCCTTTTTTTCACCTAATGTCATTCATTCTATTTGCAAGCTGTCTGCAGCTTTTTCTTCTTTTTTTCTGCACTCTTCCTATATTTTTTTTTGTCTCCAAAGTTTACATTCTCAAAAACTCTTACTCCTATTCCATCATTTTTCTATTCCGCTTTGTGTCAAAAAGTAATCCAGAAAAAGCCCTTTTGTTCGGGTCGAGCGGCTCCAAAAAGGCCATTACGTGTCTCTACCCCACACTCATCATTCAAAAATAGGGAAATCGAAGGGAAAGTGGGTCAGGAGATGGGAAAGAAAATGGGCAAAAGAGAGCAAATCTTAGGAGAAGGAAATGGTGTCTAGGAAAAAAAACTTGGAAGATGAGGAAAATCTGATTTGCATTAATTTAAGATGAAGAATAATGAGAGTACTAATAAATAGCTATCACTTCGAATTGGTGCCACATTTTCTAGTGTGTTCTAGCTCGGGCGACACCAGCAATTCCTAGTCGGAGGGTAGTCATAGTTCGGATAAGGCAAGACCGGCTGAATCACGACAAACCTATGAAAATGTTCCGAAAATAAATAATATTTAAAGTTTCAACTTCCAACCGAATTCTGACCATGGCCCGCTGTACAGTCGTTTTCGGGCAATTTCCGATCGAAACCTGGGCAATGTCTGTCCAAAGACCGAACCACCTCAGATTTCGACTAGAAATTACAAAACAATAGCCGAAAGAAAAATAAGCCATGATAAACCTTTATTTTTTGATTAGAAAAGTCAAGAAGAATGTGTTCTAATGATTAATTTAGAGAAGTTTGTCTGTGGGGTTCTATATTCATCAGAACTCGTTTATAAAATTACTATAGGTAAAATAGTTTAGAAAACCTTAATATATAATCTAAAAATTATTGAGCCGTAAAACAAGTCGAATTTCGAAATATTTCAAAACTAAAAAACTTCAAAGTCTCATGTTTCATTAAACACTCGTCCTAGTTTGCATCATGCATTTTTCCACTTATGATGTGCCAGAAAATATAAAAAATGACAAAAAAAAAAGAAAAGTGTGTCTTCTGAAAAGACTATTTTCAGAGAAAAAAACTACTATAGAAAATGTAAATTCGAATGAGAGAGATGTAGAGAAATATAGATGGGGTGGAGGGGAACGTGTGAAGAAAAGAGAAGAAAAGGAAGAGTTAAAGAAAAGCTGAGATTTTTCCGGCTGACGGCTCTGCAGATAAAACTCATTCATTTTCATGACAGACGAAACTAGTGGGAACTCACTTATTTGTTTCATTTTATAGATTCAAAGGAAACCTAAATTTTATTTTTCTAAATCCTTACCTTGGTTTTGTAAAATGAACCGTTGGAGTTTTAGGCTTCTCCTCAGAAGAAGAAGACTCAGCTTCTTGGTCCTGATTATCCGTCATTTCGTCTTCCATGACTCTTCCAACGTCTTCTTGAATATTCTCCCCTTCCAGTTGTTCTTCCTCATTCTTTTCCATTTTCATCCGGTAAAAACCCAGTAATCGGAGAAATTTCGGAAGCGTCCACGACGACAAAATGGCTGGGGAGAGAAGTGAGGGATACGAAAAAAAAAAGAATGAGAGCAAACTCAGGCGAGACAACTAAATATTGAAAAGAAGAGGCGGAGCGAAGACGGGAGCAGAAGAAGAAAAAGAAGACGTGGATGGTTGGTGTTGGATGGATTCAGATGAAGGTTAAGAAGAAGAAGGAGAAGCTTATTGATCTTGAATGCATTGGATAAGTCTCGAAGGAAGATGTTTTGGGCGATGAATTATTCACTCACCCCCTTCTTCTTTTTTCTCTGTGTGACATTTTCTAATTTGTCTTGACTTGTTTGTGATATACAAGTCAAGGAAACGGGTACTTGTAGATGGGAGAGAATTTTGAGGAATCAATGTTTCTGAATACGGTAGCTACAGTATTACAATGAATGTTCAGAAAAATGAATGACGGAAAGACATCTCAACCGAATACTAGTAATTCTTTTTTGGGGGATCTATGACCAGACATCCTGATAGACATTTATACATCTCAAAACTTTGAAAGCTGTTCATAAATGGAATCAGAATTTGACCTAGTTTCTAGATCTTTAGTTGTTTCCGAAATGTTTTAAAACCATTTTACCTGTTTTCATATGGGATTCAGGCGTCGCCATTTGCACAACATCCCGAATTCGGAGGAAAACGTTTTCCCGGAAAAGTAGGGGAGTACTATTTTTTTTCATGACCGTGCGCAGCTTGCAATTTTAAGCTCCGCCTGCGACTCCGCCCACTTTTCTCGGAAAATATTTTCCTAGAAATATGTGGGCCCTCAAACAAATACCGTGAGAATTTGACATAGATTTTTTTGGAATTTTCATTTAGCAGCTCAATTGCTCAAGTGTTTTCCGGAAATTTTTCCACTTCTAGACAATGAAAAGACTTACAGTCTCCCGAAGGATTTGTTGGGGTTTGCCAAGAATCTTGAGATCATTTAGTAGAAAATGCTAGTAATTGAGTAGTAGGGAATAGTAGTAAGCCGCCTAAACAGATCGAAAGAACACAAATGTTTCACACTTATCGTTTCTTTCTTACCACTTGGCGCAGCACAAGATTACTCTTTTGTTTGTTCAAGTAGTGAAAATATAAAATATTTCGGCTGTTCCGGTGGAACTGCTCTCCTACTTATCACTTACATCGACACGTGGGCTCCCGGCCCCACCTTCGCCTTCTTGTCCTAGAAAAAACGAGGAAACACCAGCTGTTCTCTGTATTACGTCACTTTTTCATAAATTCTCTCAAGTGCGCTCATCTTTTCGATCTTTGGAATCCGTTTATTCTTTCTTTCAATTTCTTGGAAATGGGTCATAGGGAGAAAAGCACAGAATAAGGGTGTGGACGGGTGTTTTGGTTATATAGTGGGTCAGTGAAACATGAGCAACAAATGGTACAGAGGAGAGTGATCAGAATAATTATACAAGCAATATATTGTGGAATACCGTATTTAAACTAATTGACTGGGAGACTAGTCGTTCGAAAAGTTTAGAAATACCCTCTTTGGTCTTCTTTTCTGAGGTTAACGCGACTGCCAGTCTATTAATGTAAGTACGGTATTTCAAATACGATAAGCATCAGTTCTCTCGGCAAGCATATCACGGATCCATTGGTTATATTTAGTCCAGAAAGTGGCTTGAATTATTAATAAGGCACGAAATTCGATTTTTGTGGGTTTTGAAAACGAAGGAACGACAACGAGCTGGAAATACTTTTCTTTGAACTGGAAACTGAATAAATAATGATTACCTCATACGGAAGATACTCTTGAACATTTCCGATTCTGTCTTTTGCGATTACTACTTCGGCTTTGATAGTTTCTGAATAGAAAACTGCTTGATCGGACCGCAGTTCTTTGAAAACAGCATCCGTGAGTAGGAACATTTCTTGTGGAAAACGAGCCCGTTTTTCTTTTTGATTCGTTAACGCCGTTACTTTATCAATCACAAATGATCCCATACGATAACTGGCGTCGAATGAGATGATCTGAAATGAACGGGAATTCAAAATTTCAAAAAAAAAAATCATTTGCTCACATCCAATTGCATATCCCAATTCGGCTGTTTCTTCATTGACTGCATAGCTGCTCTCCGCTGGACGTTCATCACTCCAAGTGAATCATTCCAACAAATCCATCGGTCAGCTTGGACAGACTGTTCTCGTGAACCGATCGGGTGAGCAATTATGGCGTATCCATTTAGAACGGTCTCAAACTTTGACTTAAATTTCGCCGAGACCAGAGAAGGCGGATGTTTTTCATACAAGAACTAAAAAAAATCAGATTTAGTATTTGAAGATAAAGGAATACGCACCCCTCCATAAACACCTGGTCTGCTAACCATGAAGTACACATAATCAGTTGATGTTTCGTTTCGACTACGAGTGTCTGGAATCTTGATACTTCCGAGACGAGATGTGTACACTTTGAGATCATTGTTCTCGAAATCTTTTTGAATCATCCCTTCCACCATGAACGGATAGCTCTCTTTAAACTTATGACGTGGATTGCTTTCATAGCTGAAAAAATAGACTATCATCTGAAACACTTCGATGAATTCCTAACAAAGCGTTAACAACTCGTCGTTGATCCTTCTCGCTCATATTCTCGACATGTTCAGGTGTCAAAGCATCCAAGTTTATGTCGTCGAAATTTGATTCAGATTCTAAATTTGATTTCCTTTCAATGAGCTTGTTTCTGTTCTTCGAAAATGCTGAAACGAATTCAAGGTTTTTGATATAAGATGCAAGAATGTTCACCCTTTTCAACCGGTTTTGTTAGGTACAATTGTTTCAATTCTTCAGCTAGAATTTCTGCTTTCTCCTTCGCAGACATTGTTTTTTTGGGTTCTTCTTTTTTGTCGTCAGCCGTTCTCCACACGTCGTGTTCGTCAGGTTCGTACGTTTCGTGCAGGAGAGGTGATATCGACTGAAAAAAACTGAATTTGAAAAATAGGAACCGCTTACAAAGTATTATGACAGAGGACTTCAAGAAAACATTAGACAAATGAGAAATCTAACTAAAAATTCGAATTATTTATTGAGAAAACTAGTGTTTGCTTCAACACACCATAGCCATATATTGCCGGCCTCCTTCTCCAAAGGAATCATCAGTATATGCAATAGAAATATCCACCTCTTCATCACAATAATCCTCGTTGATAGACTCATCGATCTCTTTATTATTGGCCTTCTCGTATAGTTCTTTGTCGTCAGTTTCAATATTATTGTCCAGAAGATGCTGTAAAAAATTGTTTATTCTGCGTCGAAACTAAATAAGAAACTTACTTCGAGGTTTCGTAATGGACGTTTCTCGTGAATTGGGTGAATAGGAGCTATCGGCTTTTCTGAACTATGAATGCTTCCACTATCATCGCTTTTCGTAGGAATTTGCAGGCTAGGTGACGTCGATGGCCTTTCAAAATTGACTGACTGGAAAGTTTTTCTTGAAGGCGAGCCAACTAAAAAAGGCCTAACCTGATATTTGTAAGACCGCATAGAGAAATATGAAGGTTTCTTATTCGTGCCTTGCATATTGAAGATTTTGGATTCACAGGCTCACAGATATCGAGTATTGAGCATGAGGCGTTAATGTTCTCTGAGAATCATTCGTGAATCTCTGAGGCGTCCGCCTAAGTTAGGCTAATAACACTACTCTTTTTTCTCGAATCCAAAAGATGATAAACACAAAAATATACAGTAGAGGAACAACAATGGAGAAAAAAAAAACAGAAAAGATTGATGAAACAAAGCTCTTTATTGAAACATGCGACGAAAAGAAAAAACAATTCAGAAACAGATCAGATTTTCAACAAAAAGTATTTTAAGTAGTAACAGGAGATGTTATAAATTATGCGCATGCATTCTTTCAACGAGTATATCTTTAATCCATTCTTTGTCCTCCCAAAAATCACTTGGTTTGTGGATGAGAAGGAGTGCTCGGTACTGAAGATTCGTCGACTTTGTGAAGGTTGGAGCAACGACTAACTGGAAAGAAGAGGGTGTGTTAGTGAAGAGGATCGATGAAAATTACTTGATAAGCGCATCCTGGGGGCACCTCCACATTGCCAACCAACGATTGTTTGATGTAGATATTGGCACCTAGCTTTTTCGATGAGAAAACTAGGTCATCGTCGACCTAAATTTGTTCCATTAAAGATTGTTCAATTTATACATCTGAATTCAAACCGGCTTGACGTATTCCGGATCTGTAACCAAGAAAACTTCATTTGGGAAGTGCTGCTTCTTTTCCCCGGAATTCGTTAATGCGACCACCGTTTTCACTATAAATCTGCCGTTTTCGAATATCGCATGGATGGAGATGATCTAAAACTAATAAGTTAAGATTATGAACCGAATACACAAAAACCTACATCTAGCTGTTTGTCCCAAACTACTTGCTTCTTCAATGGGATGCGCGCAGAGCCACTCAATATCTGCATCATTCCTAGCGAATCATTCCAGCAGATCCAACGATTCTCCTTTTTCGATGAATCATCGCCCGGGTTGATCGAATGTGCAAGGATAGCGTATCCACGAACCACAATACTCTCGACGGATGGGAATTTGGCAGAGATCAAGCATCTCGGATGCGTGTCGAAAACAAACTGAAAACTTTACAATTCTGGAATTACACCATTTGATATGTCCTACTCCTCTGAAATCGCCTGGTTTCACTACCAAGAAATACACATAGTCGTGGGACGTTTCAGCACGCTTGTCGGGAATCATCGTTTTTCCCAGACGAGATGAGAAAACTTTGAGCTCTCCGGTTTGATAATCTTTCTGAACCATTCCCTCTGCCATGAACGGATAGCTTTCTTTGAATTTATGACGTGGATTGCTGTCATAACTGAAAGCGAAGCATGATGAAAACTGTGTCAAGACCACTTTTTGAAATCTTTGAAAAGAACGGAGAAAAATCGGTTTAAAGAAAGGCATTTCTCTTACAGATTTGCCTGAAAAATTACTTACAAAGCATTCACATATTGCTGCAACTCCTCTTCCGTTTTATTTCCCGCTGTTTCTGATGTCAATGAGATAAGATCGATTTCATCATGAAAAACGGCGACTTTTGGATGACAGGGTGTTGGTGAAATTTGCGAAACAGTCTTGGCAGGCGCACTTGGGTAGCCATTGTCATGGAAGAGATTCTGCGATTGTTGTTGTTGTTTGGAAAGCCCAGCGGATGGTAAAACATTTGAAAGCTTTTTTTCGGTCTCCGATTTTTTACCCTTGCTGCAGGGGGGAAGTACTGGCGCACGTCTGGACATTGAAGTGCCTGGCCTTGAAATTGCTCCGAACTCCATATGAACGGTATTTAGCGGTTCTCCCCATTCTCTTTCTACCGGGATCCTCCTGTGTGGTTCTTTGTTCCTATCCTCTTCCGCAAGTTGACGTCGTAAATCAGTGAACATATCTGGGTATCCTTGAGTATCTGGACGAGTGCTTTGAATGGTTCGATCTGAGGGATCGGTGTATGTAGCAATGACTGCATCGTTTGGGCTCAATTGATAGGACGTTGTCGGCAGAGCATTCAAATTTCCAGCGCTTTCATCGACCCATGTCGATTGTTCAGCATGTTGAGTTGTGTTGACAGCTGGTTCAAAGAGCGGGATGTTTTGCTGAAATTTCTTCAAAGTAGAATACGGGTTTCTTTTGTTAGAACGCCACTCCTATAATTGAGGTCCCTTTCTCGATAAATATATCTAAATAGCAGATATATATCTAGATATAGAGATAATTGAATTGCATGAAGTGGGAGATGTTATTCTCTTATTAAAATGACTTACTCTTCTACGATAGTTTGACGGATATGATCCATGATTATTGGTAACTCGTGAAGGATCTGATTGACACGACTGGTTTTGACCATTCGATACATTTCCTGTTTGTCTTGCCGGTGACGCAGTTCGAGTTTCTACTAATGGCGGTGCATCTGCTCTCGGTGTGGATCTGGGTACCGCACGATGCTGAAATTCTCGTCTTTCATGATTTCTATCAGAAGTTATCACCCTGACTGGAATTCGGTCAGATGCAGTCGAGCTCCGTGTAGATTGTGATGTTGTACTATTTTTCCTATCGGAACTGTTATTAGATTGATTAATTCCCACTAAAGGACGCTGATGCAAATTAGGTTGAATCTCAGAGAATTGATTTATCAAAACAGTGTCGAGCTGAATATTTCTTCATAAAAATTTCATATAAACAAATGACTCACCGGTGGTGCCGTTATGAAATTTTTCTGTGTAGTGCTAGATGTGCGTTCTCCTTTCAAAGTGTCTTTGATGTGAGTACTAGGTACTCCAACCGTCGTCATTGACGAAATTATGGAGCTAATCGGACAAATAGGATCGGAGGTTCCTGGCATTGCGGCTGAAGACAACTCATTCGGCACATCGGCGATAACAGACGATCTTGCTTCTGATGTTGGGCGTGACACATTTTGTGATTCTTCGTGTAAATATGGATCTATACGTCTGTTGGATGGTGCTGCTCGCTCCGGTTGTGGAGTAGTGCTTGTCCTGAGAGTTACAGGATAGGATCTAGATGACTCCAATCGTGACGTTGGTCGGGAAGTACCGGACAGTTGCGAGCTTGGGCGAGATGTGCATTCTGCTCGTGAAACTGCGCGAGTTGTGTTTGACGTATCTGAAACAATTCTCCAACATGGACTCTGTGTGTGCGGAAAACAATAACTTCAATTCTTTTGAACGAACCTTCCTGACCTATCAATACTTTTTCGATTTTTGATAACTCCTCCTGCACACGCAACTCTACACTTCTGATATACTCATCTTCTGAGTCATCCGTGGTTACATCACTCGTTACACCGATGGTCACCCCAATGTTCACCATGATTACAGAAGGTCTGACAAAATTGAAAATGGGCCGAGCACTCGATGACGGATTTTTTTTTCAACAAGTTTAGTGAACGACACATTTTTCAAACTACAGTAACCCTTTTGATGTAAACCTGTGCGGAGTCGGCTTTGCAATGCCAGTTCTGCAACAATTGTTATTTATTAGTTGTAATTAGCTTTTCCAATATTTTTGCAACAATTCGATTTTAATTTTCTGTTAAATTCCCTTTTCTAAGTACCCTCAAATCTCTGCAAACCGTTTGCGCGTAAGATATAATGCCTTTCCTCTGAAATGTGTTTGCGTATACTTTCGGCTTCAGCTTCTTGTTTTCTGTCTTGTTTTCTGTCAACACATGTTGTCCTCACTAAAAATCAAATTGATAGTATGCAGAGGAACTCATTTCGTATTTTAGAATCTATAACTCCAAACCGAGTCGATTTATGCTCAATGACTATGTTGTTTTTTTCAGGTGCACATAATATATGGACCACGCTGACTCTCAAAGTGCGGTTTCCACTAATTCAGCGACGACAAGCTCTTCAAAATTTGAATCACCAGATGACAATCTATCAGACGAGCAATTGTTATGCGATTCAAAGGTATTTTCTCTTATGAATGTACCCATTAAAAAATTGTATTAAATTCAGGAGGAATATCCATTAAACGACTATTTACTGCAAGGAATTAGCCAAGAATCCGCCCAAAGAAGCATACTTCTATGTCGTCAAAATTTTGAAACTTCTTTTGGTTTCGCTCTCCAATCATACGTATTCAAAAGAACGTCTTCGAATAGTTATGAACGCATCACATACGTGGATTATGTATCTGCAGACAGTCCCGCCGATCGCTGTGGAATAATTAGAGGTGATTCTTTGTACTAACTACTTTTATGATATTCTGATTCAGGTGATATGGTCGTTGCTGTCAATGAGAAAAGTGTGGTGACAGCGTCACACGCTGAGATAGTTGATTCCATTGCTCAATGCCTCCAAGTCAGTCTGGTTCTCGTTTTTAAAGACGTTGCAAGGATAGTTGAACTCAGCATGCGGTCGATTCAATTGAGGTTTATGCTTGATACGAAAATGCGAGAACTGAAGATTCTCGAAGAGAGGGAGAAAGAACTTGAAGCACTTTATAGCGATAATCGTGAGTGTATTTGTTTTTTATGTGCCTTGTTTTAAATGTTTTCCTTTTGAGAAAGCGAAATTGAAGATGACGACGAAATAGAAAGCACACTTTACGAACTAGACGAGGAGTTGAAAAATGTTCAAGACAAAGAAACTAACGGCACTGATTATCGTCATCTCATTCGAATTAACAGCAGCACTTCTGTCGGAACACCTCAAGTCACTCGACTCTAGCAAAAATTTATGAAAACAATTACAACAAATTTTAAGGGTAAAATGTATCATATTTGTAAAATCCCATCCGGTATTATACTGTACTTACTGAATAGGCCGGTTTTTCCTCTGCCTCTATTTGCCTACTAATTCTTCATTCCAGTCCATGATCCCTTCTGATCCGAACACTTGCCTGTCCTAATTGTTATCCGAAATGAAATTTTGTATTTTTCTTGCATTATACTTTTTTTTACATCTGTGGTTATTATACCCATGATACTCTTGTAATTTATACTCTCATGATATTGGAGCACCATAACCAATTTTAAAGGTATGCATTCGTTGTCAAGGATTCTTCTGAATAGGAACCAAGTGCTAGTGCAGCCAGCTTATTTAGTGGCCATCAGGTGGTTTTTTTGTTGAATTTTAAAAATTAATTTTCATTTTTTAGACACACATCTGCTGGTCCTCCTCCATCCACTCCTGCGAAAGAAGGATCCTTGACTTACAAATACGAAAAGTTTATTGGAAAGTGGCCTAAAGTGTTGGAACTTCATCGTACTGTACTCGAAGGTTTCAAATACTCATCAGAGTTTAATTTTTTGAAAAAATAATTTAGGTTCCCGGTGGTGCTTTGCCGACGTAAAAATGTACTTCAGAACAAGGAAAGCTGTGACTACTGGCCAGAAGAAGCTTAGCGATCTCACTGTCGAAGAACTCGAAACGCTGGTCCAGGTAGTCACAAACTCTTTAATTTTGCTTGTCTTTCGTAGGAATACTCGAAATATCTAGAGCGGCAGCGAGCTGTTCAAAATGCTCACCCTCATTGTGATTCTGCAAATTCCCGGTCCCGGAGACATTCTAATTCTAATGTTGTGAGTTGTCCTAACATTTTTCTCTAGTTTTGTTTTGATGTGGTTTCACACAATTTCTTTTTTAATCCTTTTTCTTGACATAAAATTTCTTAGCATCTAAATAAAGGTATGGGCAAACTCGCAACTAAGAATCCCCATCATTTTGGAGTGTCTTTTCTCGATTCATTCGCTTTTCAGATGCCAGTCGAGGGACCAAAAATGGCGATTGTTACTGCGCTTTTGCCCGTGCCACTCAGTGTTTACGTCTTTGCTTTCGCTGTGTATGTCAATCTTTTCACACTTCATAATCCTTATGTTTTGAAACAAAAGCACTATTCCAGGATATTCTTCCCACGTCTTGTGCTGACCCGTCACTTCTGGTCCGATGAGCAGAGACGAGAGTTTTTCCAGTTGGAAGTCACCAAAGCGCTCATTAGTGGAGAGCAGCTGCTCAGCACTTTTGGCAGTGTGCGCTGGAAAAAAACAGAAAAGCATGGGTTTCTATTTATAAATTTCAGCCATCACCATCCGATGAAAACAAGCTGAAACCAATGGATAAACTGGACACCAGTGAAATGGTTTGTAGGTTCTTATGTTACAGACTAATCAAGCTATTCTTCAGCTCCTTGTCCATGGAATGCATTCGATGTATCCTCTCCCAGGTGCTAAGCGGCGGATCGAAAAGCGAATGGAGGCTCTTAGAGCTCTGGATAATTTGATGCCCAGTGCAATTGATGGATTCAACGAGAGACAACTCATTTTTGTAAGATTTGTTTGTTTCCTTTGGTCTTTAACCCTATTTATCTTTGCAGAATTGCTACATTCGAAAGATTGATATTGGCAAGAAAAGTGAGTCGGAAATGCGCGATTCATTACGGCAATATGTCAAATTCAGTGAGTAGTCTTTGCAGCAATTTTCTCCTCCAATCTACTTTTCAGCTTCTCGAATGCCCAACAATGTCTATCTCTACGCATCGCCACTTTTCAAGCAGAAATAGAAATTTAATTAGCAGCAGACCTTCTTAATTTATAGAAATTCTTGATTAATGGTTTTTGATCAGTGTTTAATAATTGTTGTAGTGTTTTTTTTTGCCTTTTCTCTCTGTCACGGGACACTTTTTTTTGTTATTTACCTCCACTGATTCGCTTTTCTGTGTACTTGACTATTTCGACCTGATAAGAGAGTTTTTCTTTTTGAAATGTTTTTTGTTTCGCTTCCAATCACTCTGTTCAGCTTTGTGCAGTCAACATATCTGATTTTTATGAAATCGTATTAATATGGTACAAAAAAATCGGAGCTGTGGAGGAAAAACGCTGGTGGCTGAGGCCGGAGGTCCCACAGCGATAACTACCGTAACCTGAAAATACTGTTATTTCCCAAGTTTATCATCTCGATTTTCGTGCATTTGCAGTCAATTTTTTTTTCACTAAACAGAATTTAATTTACCTAATTATTTGGGTGAAAAATAATAATAAAAAATCGACAAAAATATTTTTAGGTTACGGTAGTTGTCGTTTTGGGAACTCCGGCATTGCTTTCAAGCTTGCAAAAATATCCGAGATATATGCCTAGGCACCACAACAAAATTTTCAAAATAGGATTTTCCCAGTTTTTATTGTTGGATTGTCTTCTCCTACCTTATAGAAGTCCATTCCCAAAATTTCAGCGAAAAATCTTTATTCAATCCCGAGTTACACAGGTCCTGGGCGATGATGCGCATAAAGGACCCGATCCATATGCGATCCTCTAGAAGTCCGTTTGACACATATCGCGAACAATGAGCCGCGATGAGTCTCATATGTGCGCGATGTGGGAGAGGCTGAATCGAGTGTTCCGAATGCGCGCGTATCTGAGATGGTTTCTGTGTGGATGGGCGATGTGCGCGATATGGGTCTGATACGGTCGGCCGGCTACGACGCTCCGAAATCCCGGATACGCGCGTTGTTTAACGTAAACTCACACCGCCAACTTTGTCAATTTTTCGTCATATCGAGCCTAAATTTCTGATTTTTCGATGATTCCTTCGATGTTTTTCTTGAAAAAGAGTTATGGCATATTCAGAAATCGCTAAATTGTTGTCGAAACATGGTTTTCACTCATATATTTCCAAGTTTCTCGATAAAATAGATGATATTGAGATTTTTTATTTTCACTTTGTAATTATTGTAAAACTGGTATTTTCAGATGGAATAAAAGGTGAGTTGGTAAGTATGCAATAATTACAAAGTGCAAATTTTTAAAATTTTCAATTTCTAGCAAGCAATTTCGGAAAAAAAGTGAGAGTGAGGCATAATCCTCGAAAACGAAACATATGGTTTCTATTTTTCTGCCTCTTTCTTATGTTCGTTATTCCATTTTTGAAGTGATTTTTCATTTAAAAAATTTGAGTGGAAAATGCCATAAGTCTTTTTCATAATAAAAACATCGAGTGTCGAAAAATTAGTAATATTTCGGTCGAAATATTGAAAATAGAGGGAAGAATGAATAAGAAGTACGAAATTGGAAGACCTGAACAGAATCACATCACAATAGAACTTAACTGATACCTCTAGGAACCCCCAATGAACGTTTTAATTCATTTTATCAAGTGCCAGCAAGCCGGGCGAGGAGATGCTTGGCGGCGGCGGTGTGCCCCATATGCCCCGTATATGCCTCATATCGGCGCCCTTTCCCTGTACCCAAATCATCGGCGCGTCCTCCATCGCCCATCCATTATGCGCATCATCGCCCAGGACCTGTGTACAGACCCTTTTGTACCCGACCTCCAAGTACTGACTTTCTCCTCATTTTTTTGCGGTGCGCAGAAAATTGGGCGGGGTTTAGAGGCTTGCAACCCTGCGGCGCGGAAAATTCGTAAAGGAAATTAAAGAAAAAGCTAACAGGCACATGACGGACCCGAACCTCCGCCGCCCTCAGATCAACGCGCACGCCCACTATCCAGTCGGCCACGGGTGCTCTTGTCGTGCTAGCCCTAGAGGGGATAGAGGAAAGGGCGACTGTTCGCTGCCTGCCGCCTTCGTCCTCTGTTCCTTTCTCCCTATTTTTTAAACGAATTACTCTATGAAAAATGAGGAAACAGCCGATTTTCAGTATAAGGGCGTCAGTAGAATTTTTTAATTAAGATAGTATTTGGTGTCAAATTTTGCGTATTTTCTTATGAAAAAAAGAAAATCGGTGGCGCTCACCTGTGTCACCATCAAAACTTCCAAAAACCAAAAAATTTGAAAGTTGTGAACTTTTGGATGGGTATTAAAACTACTTATAAGTTACCATTCTTTCTGGAAATAGGCAGAGGTATACACAAGACTTAGTTTTATCAAAATATGCAAAAAAATTTGGGGTCATCGCTGAAATTTTTTTTGTATTTTGGTTGGAACTTTGGCTGAAAATTGTGAAACAAGGGCGTCAGTAGAATTTTGATTTTACTTCAAAATCCATTCCCTCATTTCATAAACTACCAGAATCCATCAAAAAATTGGGTGGCGCGAACTTCCATTCAACACTTTTAGTCCAATTTGTCAGTCCAGTTCCGGTTTTTCGAAGTTTTCGAATCAAAATCATGAATTTGTCAAAAAACTGATTATTCCATTGGATTTTTCGCAGTCGATTACATAGGGGCAAGCTCTAACCTTAAAAATAATGAGTTTCTAACGTCCTGTACAAGGCTTCAAAGATGAGTTTTTGAAAAGGGGAGAAAAATTTGGTGGCCCCGCCCCCTTTCATTGCGGTGCCTATATATGCCCGATAAACTTTTCTATGCTTTATTTTTTGAATTGGTATTGTTTCAAAGAAAAAGTCATAAAGAGAGCAAGCTAGCGAAAATGGGTTTGCTCTGCGCGGCCGGCTCTGCGTCTCAACTTTCCACTATGTAGAAAATGGTATATTGACATGTCTGTATCTCTCGACTGACCACACACACTCTCTCTTCAGTTCCACCAAAAGCAAGAAGAGCGGGTCCCTTCTTTTGAATTATTCCCTGTTGTGTCATTGCCGCCACGCCTTCTGAGAGGGGTTGACAACTCGTCACTCTTTCACAGAGAAATACTCTGAAGAAGGGCCCATTTCAATCGTTTTATGTTATGTGTTGAAACTGAATTCAAAAAAACATTTTTCAGGAGATGGATATGTCGCTGTGATGTTCTTGAAGCAGAGGAAACGAAGATTGAAAAAATAGAAAAACGATGAACACAAGTAGATCTACAACGTCGCATTTGGGATGGTCATTCGATCCGAAATCTCGAAGGGTGAGTTAAGATCGCATGGAGCACAATTGGATATGAATGTAGTTCGTGATGAATAGAGAGAAACTTGTTTCTTGCCTTCAGAATACCTCACATACTTACTCTCTTTCTCTCTAATACATTTTTTTCATTCCTTCCAATCCCAAGAACTTTTACTCGCCTCATTTCATCTCTTTCCATATTACAAGTGAGCTTTGCTCTTGAAGCAGACAAGTATTAGTCTGAGATCCATGTGTCTCTAGTTTCTAAAAATTGAAATTGCGAGAGATTCAAAAAATGATGACACACTAAATTCCAAAGCGTATAGGATAGCTTTGTGTAAAACTAGAGTGAAATTCGATAACAGCCAGGAGGCAAAACTTCCATTATTTTTTTTTGTATGGCAGACAATCATTTTTCAAAATTTATTAAATTTGAAAAAAAAATTGAAACGGAAATTTATTGGAAAGAAGAAGTAATTATAACGAAGGATGCGTCATGTTTTTTGTCTTCACTGGTCCCCCTTTCCGGCTTGCTTTTTTTTCGTATAGTGAAAATGAACCGGAAATTGAATTAGACCCATTCCTCCTCTCCTGTCTCTTCCCGCACCAGAAGCCATTCTAGGATCCGAGTAGAATCCATTTAGATTCTATCTAACCTGTTTTGTGTTATGTTATTGCATATGCCACGTCACAAAATCCTCTTTGGCACGCCACCGCCATAGGCAGTTTGTGGTCAATGAGTCTTTGCTTAGTTGTTCTCCCACAATTTTGTTTCGAATGCAGCCCCAGCACTCTTTTCTATCTCTTCCACATATACCCATCTGTCAAATGTCGATTTAAATTTGATAAGTGACAGAAATGGGAGCTTCCCAAACGCTCGTTCGAGACATAAAACGCTGAGCGGCTTTTTGTTTTTTTTTTGTTCTTGTAGTCTCATAGTCAAAATATCCACATTTCTCGCTATTGTCCTCTTTAGTCATTTTTTAAATGCTCCACGCAGCTGTAATCGCCAACTACTTGGTTTCAATATCCTCGATTTTCGAGATCTCCACCAACGATTCCATTTTTCAGAGTAGGGGCTTGTGGATAGACGAAGACGGAATGACACCATCATCATCGTCAGAAGTACTCAAGCCAGCAGAATCTCTCGCCGATTCGTTCACACTTCGAAAGCTGAAACCTTATGATCGACTAGCAGTTGAGACGTTATGCAATGAGTCATTTCCAATACAGTATCCAGATTGTTGGTACGATGAAGTTGTCTCTGGAGGACTGACGTCGACCGGTCTTTTTGATGGCGAGAATCTTGCAGCTATGATCGTTTCGGAAACCAAATTTTTAACGGACTGTAACCTCGAGGTATTGTGATTCTTTCTAATTCTTTTTAAATAAGATTTATGTTTAGGACCAAGATATTATTTCTGAATCGAACGTCCATGTCACCTATATTCTCTCCATCGCAGTAAACAAAAAGTTCCGAAGGTTGGGTCTCGCCACGCGATTGCTGAACAACTTGATGGCTTCACTGATTGATCATCCACCGTACACCCGAGTTGTCTTCCTTCATGTATTATCCACAAACTCGGCCGCGCTCTCCTTCTATAAAATGCACGGATTCGAGTTTCACGCTTCACTGCCGTAAGTTTCTTTTCCAGCTCATCTTCTTGATCTTTTGTAAGAAAATTTTTTTTTTGCCTTTTTTGGTAGTATTACTCTGATCTTATTTAAATGCGCGTTTCGGTCAAAAAATCGAAAGTGGGCGGAGCTTAGGTTCAGTAGAGAAATCCTCATGTGTTTTTTAGGACCATGTGTTTTTTATAATTATTTTCTGGCCTATTATTTCGATTTTCTCTTAAAAATGATCCGACAAATCACAAGAAATACATTTAACTTTACCCGACTAACTAGTAAGCCCCGCCCACCCTCGAAGGATGTTCCGAAACGCGCATTGGAACTAAACCAAAGAAAAAGTAGTACAAGCTCTGAAATCTGAATATTTTCAGAGACTACTACCGAATTGGAGATCAGTATGCTGACGGCTGTACATATGTAAAGTATACTAACGGATCACACGCCCAAATCTCCTTCTCGGATGTGTGCAAAACGTTTGGAAGTACAATATGTATGCCGCTGAAGGCCATCTGCAAAATGCTATCGTTTTAGCCTTTTTTTCTAGTTCTAATGTGTCTTCTTATTGAAATCTACTTTCCGTCCATCTCTCAACAGTGCATTTCTACCAATTCATCGAACTTCTTATTTCTCGATTCACCCCTATTCAGGTCTAAAAAACATTTTCAGTTTTTAATTGCTCCTTCTCTTTGTAAACTCCTTGAAGATAATTTCATGTACATAGTCATCGATTGCTTCCTATTTCTTTGTGTTCAAATTATGTGACATTTATTAGTGAAAAGAACGAAACAAAACAAAAACGAATTTTATAATTTTTTTAATAAACAAGAATTAGCTATGATTGGGACGATATGGTATTTTGTGATTGTTGTTGTGTCGTGTTTTCCTGCGTCATGTTATCTTAAAGCTAACTTTTGTGCTCTTAGTCAGTAAGTTTGGACTCACTGACTATGTAGCTCTTTTCAAGTCGACCAAGTTCTGCACGAACTGCCTGAAAACTGGGAAGTTAAATTATAAAAAAGTCTAAAAATATTGTACCTGAATATCACTTTCAACTTGTTCCTTTAACTGCATTGCAGTTGCCAACAACTGAATATTGTTTTCCGTTGTCGCAATCGCCTTCTCATAATCCTTGTTCACTCGATACAAATTCAACAGCTTCACGTTCAAATAGAACAACTGAACATCGTTCAGCTTAACAAGTTCATCGTTCGCGGTGAACAGTTGACATCCGAGATCGAACTTTCTGATCACTGCATTTATGGAATTGAACGTCCAAGCTTCAGCTACGGTCATTTTGAAAGAGCTCATCGTAAATTTTCGAGTGATCTCTGATGGAATATCAGATGGGAATTTGCTCAAAAGTTTGAGTTGAACCATATGAACAGCCACGTAGCGTTCCTTGTTCCTGGAGACTGCTGGCAGTTTCAGACCGTCGATTGTTACCCAGTCCCATGCGGAGAGGGTGGCGATCAGAGCTTCTGTACCATCAGAGGTGCTGCTTGTAGTACGGGGGCGTTGGTTAGGAGTAGATAGAGTGTTTTTCGAAGTAGTCTGTAATTTAAGAAATCTGGTACTCTGATTACTTTTGAGCAAAGTCGGAGCTGTGGCCGAAGGTCCCACAACGAAAACTACCGTAACCTAATTTTTTTTACTTTTCTAATTCTTATTTCTCTATTTTTGATTGTTGCCCGGCGTTTTTTCACTATTAACAAGTTTAATTTTTTTTAACTTTTTGAGAAGAACAACTAAAAATGAGAAAATAAATCTGGTAATTGAAAATATGTTTAGATTACGGTAGTTGTCGTTGTTGGCCTTTTGGTAATCTGCTCTTCTTTTCCACAGCTCCGAATTTGTTGCACCTAATAATATCCCAATTCTTATATTGTTAGGTCAGAAGTACTATACTTCAAGTCTAGCCAAAATTTTCGAAATCATTTTTTAGAAATAAGTCTTACTGTAGTTTTATGCTTTTTTTAATTAAAATCAGGCTGTTTCCGTATTCTGACCTATTTTTTCTTCTAAAAATTTTAAGTCTAAAACCATAATGGCTTCGAAACCATTCAAAAAACTCACTTCATTTCCACGCTGCTTCACAGTGTTCTGTTCTACACCTCCACCTGCTTCCGGCTGCTTCTCCACTTTTTCTGGAGACGAGCAATCTGATTTCAAACCATCCACATCAATTTCGGGACTATGGGATTTTCTCCCATTATCCTTTGATGGCACTGAAGAGGAAGAGGAAGAAGACGTTGTATTAGTGTTCATGAAAAAGTAAAGAAGAGGAGCACTCCCTTCGACCTACTCCTTCTTCTTCTCCCCCTGTTTCTGTGCATGTCTCTCCGTCTCCTATCGATCCTTACATGAACACACGTCTGCGTCTCTTCTTCTTAAATGTAGGCTTCTTCTTTTTCTCATTTTCCTCCGGATCCTTTTTATTCATGCATTCGACGTGTGAAATTAAATTCCGTTGAGAACCTTATACTAACTAGAAACTGTAATATTCCAATTGAATTCAAAATGGGTGAGTTGTTATATTTTCCCTGTATTCTGAATCTCTTTTTCTTTCCAAAGTCAAATAGGAATGCAATTTGTTATCTAAGACAGAAAATGGAGACGACTGATAAGATACGTAAACAATAAGATTGTGCAGTTACAGCTAAAAGATAGTGTTGGTGATAGATTTCGATTGGAAAACTGTAAAGGTATACACTACAAACTACATGATTGAAGAAGAGCAGTGATATTTCATAATATGCTCTCTAATTATCAACAGAGCAATTAAGATAGTACGCGACGGTCGCTGTTGGCATTCTCGCCCCACCGAACTACTTTGTATTGAATTGGGGATAAGAAGAGATGTGAAGAAGAAATGACCAAATAAAAGACTGTCATTCCCCAGAGTTCTCATTATTGTGAACCAGATGATACTCAATTTCATTTATCTTGTTGTAGTCCCTAAATATCTTATTGATTTTTTTCTCAACTAAATAATGGTAAACTGATTTTTCCCTAATTTCAGAGTATGAACTTGAACGACAACGAAAACTCGAATAGTCAATTTTTCGATTCACCACCAATGAATTCGATGAACAACAATCATCCGGGAGAAGATTTCTTCTCAAAACCAATGACGAATGACTCGTTGCAAGCGGTTCTCGAGTATTTACGGAAAAATGGTTTAACAGAAACTGAAGAGCAATTGACGAGAGAAGCAGGACCCATTCTAAGAAATGAGGGAACCAGTGGATTGCCGCCAGAGTAGGTTTTTTGATTCAATTTTGATGTAAAAAATATTTTGCGACTTTTCTGGATGAAAATAACAGAAAACTGAACCATAACTCCGATTTTTTCTACCAGAATAAAATAAAGAATAACCAAAATTGAACCGATTGTCAGCTCCTGAAAGTTTCAGAGAAGCAATTTCCGTGGAATTTGATACATTTGTCAAACACGCCAACGACTGTTCCGACGTCATCCAAGCAGAATTCAGTCAACTTCTGTTCCCGATATTCGCACACAGCTACATCGCCTTAATCGAGAAGCACGCCCCAACCGCTCGTGTTTTCTTCAATCGATTCAAAGTATTCATTCCGGAATGTTTTTCCGAATTCGTCTACAGACTGTCACTTATCGAAGATGCGATGACACTACGGCCGAATGAATACGTCAGAACTCTCCGGGATAACAAATTCGTTGTGAAGCTATCGAAACCAACGATGAAACATTTGGAACTGATCCAAACTAGGCTAATTGGAGTCAAAAATATAATTGCCAAGCACATCAGTATTGAAAGTGAGCTATTTTTGATATTAAATCATAGATAATCATATATTTCTTACTGGTCAAGATGCGGACGATGGTGCAGTGAGTCGAACTATGATCGAGACGCAAATGGGAGGAATTTTGGGAGTTATAAGCAAAGGAGAAAGAAGACACAAAATGTTATTCTCGGTGGTTAAGGATGAATTGATGCAAAGTATTGAGAAGAGGAAGTCCAAAGGAAAAGATGTGGGAAAGAAAATGCAAACTGTAAGTTATGAAAATTTTATTCACAAAAGTTGTTTTTTTTTTCATAGAAAAAGCTTTCAATGAAATAAGAAAATCTCTTACCTCATCATTATCCTTATCCTTTTTCCAGGCCCAACATTGTCCGGCACACGATCGTGTCCCCCTCCCACCTCTCAGCGAGCATCTCCGTGAGGAACGACGAAATTGGCTCCGTGACGTTGGAAAAATGGCTATAATCTCTCCAGAAACCCCAGTTTCAATATGCATGTACACTACTATCAATGCTCCCATTGGAGTCGCTTCTTGCGATTTTTCCGATGACTCCAGCTTCATTGCCATGGGACTTTCGGATTCTTCCATCGTCATCAATGCGATGGACCCAATGAACAAAATGAAGAAGTTGAGAGATATGGAGTACTTGGAGAAAATCGATATCGAGACGGCAGACAATGTGCAATCACAGATGTATGACCTACAAGCATCCACGTCGAGTGCAAGGTTGACTGGTCATGGAGGTCCAGTGTTTTCTGTGAACTTTTCACCGGATCGACGTCTTCTACTTTCTTCATCTGGAGACAAAACCGTCCGATTGTGGAGTATGGATGCTCAGAGGAATGTTGTGATCTTCAGATTACCATCAATGGTCTGGCAAGCGCAATTCTGTTCTCGGGGTTACTATTTTGCCACTGCCAGTGCCGATAAAACCGTTTCAATGTGGAGTACTGATCGAATGACGCCTCTTCGGATGTTCCCTGACGCGTATGGAGATGTTGGATGCATTGACTATCATCCGAACTGTAACTATATTGCCGGAGGTTCGGAAGATCGGTACGTTCGAGTGTGGGATGTGGTATCTGGAATCCGCGTGCGCCTGTTCAGTGGTCATAAAGCACCAATAATCGCTCTCAAATTCTCCCCATGTGGTCGTTATCTCGTTTCACTTGATGCCATCGGAACTATTATGGTCTGGGATTTGGCTTATCAACGATTAGTGGCAGCGGAAATTACAGAGCAAGCTGGAGCCAAGGTATTTTAGTATCTTCAAAAGCTTATCCAAAAAGTATAATTTTAGGGTCACATCTCATTCACCCGTGACGGAGGAGTCTTCGCAGTGTCACATGGAAACGACAATATTCAGTTATATTCTCTGGATGCGTTGATCAGTGCAGCAGCTACCCAGAATGATCTTTATGCTGAGCCAAGGTGATACTCTCATACTGAACACAGTTTCAATTTGAATTTCAGAGTGAACATGGAAGGATTCCAACTGGGCTCATATGCAACAAAACAGACTGCTGTCATTGGACTTCATTTCACTCGTCGGAATCTTCTTCTTGGTTTTGGTTGTTTTGGACAATAATTATTAACTCAGATGCTTTTTATCGTCACTCTTCAACTGATATCTCTAAAAATGGTTTTTATGTGAATACTGGTCTATGACGTGATCTGTGTAACTCTATCAACATATTCATCTCTTGGTTTATAATGAATGAGCTTTTTTTGTTTTCAATTTTCACCTATTTCTTGTTAATGTGTTTCCTATTACACTCATATATGTATATATTTTCACTGGCCTTTTTCATCCCATCTAAAGTGAATAATCATTCAGATGACGTCGTTCGTCGAAGGGTTGACCAGCCCTGAAATGGAGATCGCAGAGGGTGGAGTTATTTTGGATAATAGAACGTAAGTTATTAACTTGATGTTTAAGCCATCCACAAATTTTGGATTTCAGAAGATTCGCTGATCTGAAAGTAATGTTGGATAGCAACAAGGATAATTTGAAAGTAGATGCTATGAAACGAATCATCAATGTAGGTTTTTCATACTACTGTACGTTTTCACAGATTCTGTTTTTTCAGCTAATTGCTAAAGGAAAGGATGTCAGTGAACTATTCGCGGCTGTAGTCAAAAATGTGGCAGCCAAAAATGTCGAGCTCAAAAAACTGGTCTTCGTCTATCTGGTGCGATACGCCGAAGAGCAACAGGATCTCGCACTTCTCTCGATTTCCACATTCCAACGAGCCCTCAAAGACCCGAATCAGTTAATACGTGGAAGTGCTCTCCGAGTGCTGACCTCAATCCGTGTTCCGATGGTTGCTCCTATAATGCTTCTATCGATCAAAGATGCGGTCCGAGACATGAGTCCATACGTACGGAAAGTTGCAGCTCACGCTATACCGAAGCTCTATTCACTGGAACCCGAACTGGAACTTCAGCTGGTAGATTGCATCGACTTCCTCTTAGCTGATAGGAGAAGTCTGGTGTTGGGAAGCGCTGTTTATGCATTCGATGAGATCTGCCCACATCGACTTGATCTTCTTCACAAACACTTTCGAGCTCTATGCCGCGGATTGGCTGATGTGGATGAATGGGGTCAAATTGTGATGATAAATATGCTCACGAGATATGCAAGGAATGAATTAGCCGACCCGGATAAGTCACCCCCAGATACAGATATTGTTCTTCTTCTGAACTCGGCTCGCCCCTTGTTACAATCTCGAAATTGCTCAGTCGTGATGGCAGTGGTACAACTGTTCTACCACGTGGCTCCCAAAGCTCAACTATCTCAGGTAGCCAACAGAGTCTATATCTGAACAATATTCATATTCTAAATTCAGATTGCTCGCGCCCTAGTTCGACTTCTCCGAGGCCCTCGTGAGACTCAATACGTGGTGCTGACCAATATTGCAACGATCTGCGAACAGAATCCGGTAGAGGAGGGAACTTTCGCCATCTCAAAAGTGCGCTGATATGCAACTGAAAGCATGGAAGCATGTGTGTGGATTGAGATGAATCCTCACTTTGAGATTCTCACAATCCAATCATCCCTCATTTTTATGTTGTTGTTATTTTTTCTTTTTTTGAAGTGAGCTGAAAAATTCAAGCACTTGCAACGAAAAATTGTCCCTGTCTGGTATCATTTTTGATACTTTTGAGCTTCATGGAGCTCCAAATTGTCCCACAAAGAGTGCTGCTTGGTTGTGTATCAGTGAACTTGTCTTGATGGAAAATCATTGTTCGTTTTTATAATTTTCCCAACTTTTCAGACGATGTTCGATCCTTTCCTCAAGTCTTTCTTCGTTCGTTCCTGCGACAGTTCCCTTGTCAAACAGCTCAAACTACATGTGCTCACTAGCTTGGTCTCTGAAGCAAATGTCCATATTATTTTGAGAGAGCTACAGGTAACATAATGAAGATCTAAAATACAGTACTCAAGTATTTATTTTTTGCAGACATATGTTCACATGTCAGACCTTGCATCTCCAGCTGTGGAAGCGATTGGAAGGTGTGCAGTAAGAGTTGGAGCAGTATCTGATCAATGTATGACCGGACTCGTTCAACTGATTTCGTCTTCTGATGAAAAAGTGGTTTGCTCAGCAGTTGTGGTTATCAAGAGACTCTTGCACGCATCCGCACCAGTTAATCTTCTTTCTCGACTCATGAGACTTATGCCGAAAATGGTTGCTGCTCAGGCAAGAGCGTGTGTCATTTGGCTAGTGGCAACCCATGTTGATCAAGTCATTCATATGGCTCCAGACCTTCTCAGACTGATCGCAAAGAAATTCTCGACTGAAAACGAATTAGTCAAATTGGAAGCTCTAAAACTGGCCGTCAAGTTGTGGCTTGTGAAACGGGACGATTCCGAGAAAATCGTTCAGTACGTCTTCCAACTAGCCCGTTTTGATCTTAGCTACGACGTACGTGATCGATGTCGATTCCTGCGGAATTTGATGTTCAACACTGAGATTTTATCGCAACACATGGAAGAGATTTTCATGTCGAAGAAGCCGGCTCCTGAGTTAATCAGTAGTTTCAAAGAACGAGATCAATTCCAATTGGGATCATTATCACACGTTTTGAATCAACGATGCACCAAATACATTGATCTTCCGGAGTTCCCTGCGACTTCTAGTGATCCAAGTTTGAGAAAAGAGGCTCATGCACCAAATGAGCTGAAGCTGGATGACAGTGAGGAAGAAGAAGAAGATGACGAAGATGAGGAAGAAGAAGATGAAGATGAAGAAGAGGATGAGGAAGACGAAGAGGACGATGAGGATGAGGAAGAAGATGCTGAGGAGGAATCTGAAGGAGATGAAGACGAAGATGAAGAGGAAGACGAGAGTGAAGAAGAATCAGATGAGGAAGAAGAGGAAGAAGATAGTGAACCAGAGGAGAAACCCAAGAAGCCTGTGAAGAAACAGGTTGAGGTGAAACCAAGTGAGTCACTGAAACATTTATCCAATTTTCCAATTTTCTTTTTGCAGAAGCCGTGAATGGTAAAGCAACGAAACCAGAAAGTAACGCACTCGATCTACTCATTGACGTGGATTTCTCGGCGGCTGGAAGTCGTCAAATCATGGATGCGCCCTATATTGAAGAGAAAGAAATCGAATTGCTGAATGTGATTGAGGGAAACGGATTGGTGTTAGCTATCTGTTATCCACGACTTAATGATGGACAATACACTGCGATCCGATTTGGAATCGCTAACAATTCAGAGAAGGATATGGAAGGTGTTGAATTGAAATCAAATGAAGGTCTCGATGTGAAAGGCAACGCTAAAGTTGGAGATATTCCTGCTGGAGCCCGAGTTTCTGTGGATTTGCTGGTTGATCTCGGTGACAGTGCCACTAGTCGTGAATGGATTTTATCAAGGGGCGATGGTCATGAGAAGCATTTTCGGTTTGAGGTTTGTTCTTGTCTCTGACCTATTTTGTAAGAAATGCAAATTATATCTTGTTATAGGTCCCATATGGTGAACAAGTGCAGCCTATTCGGCTCTCTTCTGAAGACATTTCTAAAGAACGAAGCCGTCTGGGAGGACTGAATAAACATGTTATTCAACTTGAGAATCCTGTCAACCCATCCTCGATTCCTCGATTTGTCAACGCCTACTCCAGCGATGGATCCTCAATCTTCACCTGTCAGACGCGTTCACGAAAAGATGTTTGCATCCTGACGCTTTCCGATAAATCGATTGAATGCTGCTGTGACAACTCAGTTATTGGACGAATGCTGGCGTTCGCCGTTTCCAAGAATTGCTAGATACTAACCCTTTTTTAATTTATTAATTTCTAAATTATATTGCATCATTGTTTTCTTCTCTGTCATGTGCTCACTTCGCAATCATTCCTTTTTTTTAACTTCTTCATTGGTGACGGATATAAAATATATTTGACATTTGATAAGAGGCACTTAAACATTTGGGAAAGAATTAGTGAAAATCAACATTTGCTATGGCATTTAATCAGATTTTGAGCAGTTTCAAGGCAAATAAAAAAAGGAACGCGGGGATTTAAAACTTACCATTATACATGATGTCATGGGATAAGAAAGGGGGAAAGAAACGAAGGAATAGAAAAGTGATGAGAAATCCCTGAGAATGAAAAGTCACAGAAAAGGTAAAAAGGAAAGAAACTAGAAGAGCATCTATGCCCGTGTTGTGGTAAGATGAACAGAATTGTTGTTAGACGAGTTGGACACCCGGATAGTCGACAAAATCGAATCCAATCGCTCGACTTTTGTCATCAGATCTTTGACGATTCGATTGATACAAGCCCCGGCGCCCGTTCCGGTGGATACACTTCGATTCTGAAAACTATGCGATTGTTGGCACGGGAACTGCATAAAAGGGTAGACAAATGTTTGTTCAAGGGGAGTTTTTTGCAAGGTCTGTATACAAGACTGTGAGGAAGAATAAACACACCTTCGCTTGAATGTTCTTGTTGTCGTCGATGCAAACTTCATCAATTTTCGAAATGGTTTCCTCCATTGTGTCTTGAACATCTTCCATGTGAACGTCATCGATGCCTACAGCTGTTTTAGGGTTAGACAATGCAATACAAGTAAAACTCACTCATTCTGAATTCTTCTTTGCTTGGACCTGGAGAAGGTTCATCTGGCAGCATCTCTGGGTCATTTCTCAATGGCTCGACTATCAAACGAGGTCTCTCTGATGTTCGAATGTGCTCGTGTTCACGTTCTTGTTTCTCATGGAGCTCACTCTCCAGCATGGCAATTTTTTCAACGGCTTGATCGAGTTTGGTTCCTAGATCTAACGAGAGGAATTCTTTGTTCCGCTCGGATGTCTCCAAAGCGTCGTTTCGCTGTTCCAACTTCAGAATTCGTTCTTTCTGCCTTTCGCATCTTTCTTGAAGTTCTGCGTTCTCTCGTCGTAATTGCTCTTCTAGATTAATCCATTGAACTCGTGACTCCTCTTGTCTGTCCTGAAAAAAAATCTATGTTCGAAATTTGAAAAACAATATTAAAGTCAGAGGATTATAGGGCAATTCACATGTTATTATGGGCACAAACTTGAAAAGACAAAGGGTATCAGAGAACCAACTTTTCTTTAAAAAACCAAACCTTATTTCTCAACTGCTCCGTTGTCAGTTGGCTCACTTTGCTCTCCTCCTTTTTCAATTTCGACCTCAACTCATCCATCTCTGTGTCCATCATTTTCTCAATTTCCGATGAACTCGTCTGGAATTCGTTGAACTCTTCTCGCATCTGTAGGAAGCAGTTTATGAGATCTTGGTGCGGCAATCCGCGAATTTGCTGTTCGGTCAAATCCATGACTATCTGAAAAAAGAAGGATAATAGATTATGATTGCAAAAAAGAACGGAAGCGATGTAAAAAATAGGTGACGAGTGGGACGAACACTATAAACCCATACGTAATACTGCGGCCGAAAACACACTACAACGCTCGGCCACGTGTGGACAAAAAGCGAGAGAATGGAGTGGGAAGGAGAACTGGTCTGACCATGGGAAACCAGAAGCTAAATGCTACTATTCCAACCCGCAAATGAATGTTTTTTGAGCGATCGATCGAGAAGTGAGAGTATTCTTAAATGACAACCGGATATCTGGGGTCGAATCTGACAGATTTCGCCTTCTGATGATGAGAAGGGCGCGCGTCAAAAAGTGTTGAGGATGGAATATCTGCTAGTTTTTGACACAAGGCTCTCGAGCAAACAAAAAGTTGGGGGTGCTTCGACGCTGTGTGCTGCTTTGTATTTGTCCTTGCTCCCAAACACTTCCGCTATAAAAAATCGAACAGCTGTGTGATTTAGTATATCGCAGGGTAATATGAAGTTCCGAATGGATTACACATCGAAAAACTGCCAAAAAAAAACACTATTACTCGAGCGTCACAACTGCGGGGTTTCTTTTCGAATTGCTATGTATATGTGAGCGTCCAAACGGAGAGGGAAATTCCAAAGGGCAAAATTCAGGTCAAGCGCACGATAAGCGGGAGGAAAGGGAGCGGCATGAGGGTCGCCTATAACAACTGATAACAAATAATGCGGGAATGATTAAAATCAATAAATTCCTGATGACTCATTTGGAGTTCTAATTGCATTAGGTGAAGTACGAACAGCCAACGAATGAACAAATTAGTGATGAACAATAGTGGGCCAGCAAAGAAAAAACCGGTTAAAATCTGCATTGATGATATATGGAGGATAATAAATGACCAATTTCAGAAGGTAATGACGATTGCGGGCGAATATACGTCACGAGGGAGAAGGGAGTTTTTTAGGTGGAATAATCTGTTTTTCGATGTGTAGTTACCACACCCACACTGATTTGATATTCAAGAATGTAAATGAAAGTGGTTAGCAGAGGAGTATAGTATTCCCGTTTGCCTATTCAGGAATGAAAAAAGGAAATAGGATGCGTTTGGTGAAGGTTAAACAGATTTAATAGCGCGAACAGCAAAAAGCGATCTAGAGATTCGCCTCTTGATCCTTCTCTTCCGAGATAGAAGGCCAATCAAATCAGTATTTGACTTTCACTCGTAAAGTGCCAATCGAAGAGCCTAGGAGGGCTTTGTTGACATTTATCGGTTCACTGATGCACACTGATCACAAAACTTTTTTGTTCGAAACAAAACTGGCTGAGTAAATAGTTATTTGAAATGTAAAAAAATCCGAGTTTAGCAACACGAGAACATACAGAAATAGAAATTGAATTCAGAAATTGTTGTCGTTTTGCTGATGGGGGAAAAATGAGGAAAACAATCGAATTGAGTTTCAGAGAAGTGGTGTTTGATGATAGATGATTTTCGGTGAATCGTTTTGTCACAAGAAGCCCCTTTTATGATTCGAGCGAGCAAAATAAAAATCTTGAAGAAAAAAAAAGAATATTGGACACTACGCAGTTTGTCGTTAGGTTTGATGTAACCTACGCAGCTTTTCGTCAAGTTCGCTGTTTGGAATCCCCGTGGCAACACCTACTGAATCCAATATGATTGGAAATTAGAATTCTGAATCTGAATCTAGAAACTAGATTCTAGAAGTGTACTTGAACTCACAAGAAGAATAAAGCTAGAAAATAAAAAAAGCTCATGCAGAAAGAGCTAGATAAATGTTTTGCAGGAAGTGCACTTCCTCTGAAACTTATGTGAGAGAAAAAAAGAACTAGGAGAGCAAAAACTTTACGAAAAGAATACAACGGAAATTTCTAACTATAAATTCGGAATTCTCGCGCCGAATCTATTCAATTTGAAAATGAGTCAGCAGATGGATGGATGGTAAGGAGAGAAAAGTAAAACAGTATTGAGAAAGTCGGAGGCGGAGGAAGAGTGTAGAGAAAGAAGGAGAAGAAAACGCTGATGCGGTGTAGCTTCGCGTGGAAGAAAGAGTGTTGCAATGGAGGAGACGACGAAGACGAAGAGAGAGTGTTTCTCGCGTGGAGACGTCAGATATCTCTCCCACGAAGACAATCGATTCGAGCGAGAGACGAAGAAGAAGAAACGGACGAGAGAGAAAGTGGCACAGCCATCACCAGACAATAAGTTTGGCATAAGACAACTAGGCAATTAGAAGTGCACCGGAACTGGAAAGCCTTCTCTGTTTACTACTCTAATTTCGGTTATTTTCTTCTGATGAAGAAGAAGATTGCAATATGTTTCTTGTTTTAATTTACGAAATTCTGATGCCGCAACAAGTGTGACACACTTTAAGGTCAGCTGACGCAATCAGCAGACGGAATTTTAAAAAGTGGAAGACTGGTGGAAAGGTCTGGAAAACTTTTCAGTCATGAGGTGACGATACGAAGAAAACTGGAAAAAAAGAAGGTTCAGAAAAGTGTATTCATTTTTTTTTCCATTTCTGATTTTCAATAAAAATGTGTCTTAATACATGTCTTTTCACAATAGACATTTGTTCCATCTGACCGATATGATCTTTTTATTCTCGAAAAAGGAGATGTATTCGATACGGAAGACTGACCGATTTGAACATTTGATGAGGCTTGAAGCTTTCAAAAAAAGTTTATTATTGGTTACATAGCATATATAAATAGATATTCAAGAAAAAGAACAACATCTGTTACATTTCAGAGTTTCCACAATAGAAGTTACAAGTTATACAATTACATTAAAAGCTAATACCCGAATCATATAAAAGATATATATCACAGGGGCAAATCAACGGAAAGGAAAGATAAGCATCACATTTTAGAAAGAAATTATCCAAGGACTGGACGACGAACGGTGGTGATGTCTCTCAGAACCTTACGAGTTTCCACTCGATGTGGTCTGAGAGGAGCCAAGCTTCCAAAGCTCTTGGCTCGTTTCAACATCGCTGGCCTCACTGGAGTTTTGGGCGTCTTCGGCTGGCTGACGAGCTGGGTCGATCGGCGGCGTGGCGTCTCGACGGTCTTCTTCTTCTCCTCATCCTTTGTTGACGCGGCGACGACGGCTAGTGGGGAGACGATGAAGGTGTCCAACTCTGAAGAGAGTCGGCGCGTTCTGCACGCTCTTGGAGCGTCCATCACTTGATCCGGAGCTGAAAAAAAGAAACAATAGTTAAAGAATTCTGGAAAAGGGTACGAGGATAACAATTTCTACCTGTAATAGAAGAGCTCAAGTTTGAGCTCAATTATCTCGGTTTTTTTTGTTGATATTATGATAATCAATTTTTGATATTATGATAATCGATTTTTCAGTTGCCAACTTTTTCATATCTCTGACAGGAACCGAGAAAAATTGAGACAAAGTTAAAAACCAGGAAGCCCTTCTATAACAGATTTTACGGTATTTATCAAAAGAAAAATGAAATTACCTATTCTTTCCGATGGAACATCTCGGATCGGTGCACTGATCCGTCTGGCACCAACTCCACCTGCCGGTCTCCCAATGATCGAATCCCCTGCCACCACAACAGTCTTGGAGACTGATGGTCGCTTGACTGGGGTGGTTGGGAACTGCATTATGGCGTTAGGATGGGGAGTTTGAACTGAAAAAGGCGAAATGAGAATTGTGAGGAGAGAAAGAAGAGAAGAGTTAGAAATCAATTGAAACAAGAAGGTAGAGAAAAAGTTAGAAGGAATTAATGAGTGGATCCTAATGTCTACCGAGATACGAAAACAAGATAGAGGGCGGAGTCTGAAGGTCCCTCTCATGGGCGGGGCCAAATCGAGTGGGGGGAAGGGTAGCAAAAAGAAAGAGAGGGAGGATATATAGTAGGACGTACCTAGTAACAACATGGTTTCCTGTGGGATATGAAGGGTTATAGACAGACGAGTGGCAAGGAACGTCATTATAATGGATTTACGATAGTTATAAAACATAACGATGATTGACAGTTTTCCAATTAAAAAAACAATAATTTGGTTAGGATTATGCACACCTTAAAAGCTCTCATAGAAGGCCACCAAAACCTCAAACTTTTAGCCTATGTATCTCATTTCCTGCAAAAGATATCAAAAAGTGATAAAACTGATAAAATGCTTATCATAAAATTGGAACGATTTTATCCGACGACCACTTTCTGTTATCTTTTACAGGAAACGAGATAGGTTGGCTCAAAGTACTGAGATTTGATATAGAAACCAGAGTTGTCAGGAAGTGAAATTTTGGAAGTCGGAAGTCGGAAGTGAAGTGTTTTTCTTAGAAATCGGTAATAAGAAATCAGAAGTAAATTTCCAAAGTCGGAATTCCTGACATCTCTGATAGAAACATAATCAACATACGAAATTTTAAAAAAAATTCTTGCAATTTGCTAAATCATTCAAACCTAGTGGATTTTGAAAAGTGCAATTTCACAGGTAAAGGAGCATTGTCAAAAATGCTAATTGACAGAGGAAAAAAAAACAAATGTGCGAATGACTGCTAGTTGGCAGCTCAAAGAGGACCGACGGACCGTCGTCGGACTGTCGACGGATCATCGGACCCCATTGGAAAACCGATTTGAAAGTTTTGATTGGATATCAGCCAGGAAAAAAATCTACATACTCCGTGATGGACAATCTGGAAAAGTTGCAAACTAGCCATACCTGTTTTGTTGGTGGTTTTCGTTACTATCGAACGAATTTCGGAAAAATCGTTCCAAAAAATTTGTCGATAACAATTCGAATTTTTTTCGATCAATGTCGAAAATCACACACTCCCTCCGGGTTTTTGTGAGACTTATCTTTCTCAACATGAATTCCCTAGACCGCAGTAGTTCATGATCCAGAATTACTTCAACATGCACCTGTTGTGTTTTCTAGAACATTTACCATGGTGGTGTAACTTTCTCAAGTGGAGTTTTTAGGCCACCAAGTTTTATGAAAGATTCTGAATGCTTTGATAATTATCTGGTGGGTTTTTAGGTCATTTATCACGGCGCTTGACTTTCACATATTGAGTTTCCCAGGCAACCAACGTTTATGGTTCAAACGAAATGTCGAAAATAGCCGTTTTCAAAAAGTTTCTTTTGAAAAAATACATTAAAAGTGATGCTCTTTCCTATTGAAATTAAAAAAAAACAGATCTAGAATTTTACCTTTCGTTCATATTCTTGCATTCAGTGATACATAACTCCCACTAACTAGATACATATGTTTCCGTCTTCCCAGTCATTTTTCTAATCCATCACAATTAACTTAAAATGCAACGCAACACCCCTTTAACTTCATTCATCTTGCCGCTCTTTGTCTTTTACCGCACACTTTTTAGTCTCTTTTCTTTTTCTTCATCTTGTTCGGTTACCTGCGTAATGATTGTGCAAGAACTCAATGCACCAAGAAATCTAGATAAGATAGTCTACTTTTGTGAGCGAATCGATCCTCCCACAACTATACAACGTGTCCATAGGTCTTCTTTGTATTCGAGAGCAATCGGAAGACGTTAGTTGTGCAGGGGTGTCTGGTCTCCTCCTGCCACGTCACAACATAGCAGATGGTAGAGGTGAGAATGGAACTCCGCGCGTAGTGTGATTCTGCGCATGATGACGTAAGACATGACGTGTCATTCTGAAAATGATGGATGATGTAAGAGGGGGGCAGTTTATGGGAACGTTTAGAGCGGTACAAGAACAATAAAAGAAAATGTACCAAACTACATACAGATCCAGGTGGATGTCAGACGGTTCCCAGAAGGGAGATCGGAATCAGAGAGGGTGAGAATGGGAATGTGCTATATTGTGTCTTACGTAGTCTTTCATACTTCATTTTTATTCAGTATCACTGAGTTTCGAAAAAAATATTAATTTCAGTTATTTGACATCAACTTTGGATGCAACCGTGTTTCCTTTCAGAAACCAATAAGATAACCAACTTTCTATTTTACAACCGCGAACGGACCGAAAACGAGGCAATATTCTGAATCTATATTGACATCCGAGTAACATTGCATAATCCTATAACGCCGTAGCTATCACCTAAATAAGGTAGTCGGATAACATATAAGAGATCTCAAAATGAGATTAGATCTTGATTCTTACAATGCGCATTTCGATAGGATAAGATAGTTTTGTATTAGTAGAAACACCTATCTGTCTCAAACAAATACATAATCCACATATATAATTGACTGTTCCTGACGAAACCAAAGCTATGCAACTCGCTGCCGGCCGACATAGGCCGTGGGAAGGTTGCCGTGGACGAAGAAGTCTTTCCTTTCGAAAATACACTCAGCAACCCAGAAACCACTAGGGTCGCTAGGCCGCTGTATCCTGCACGATTTTAGATCACTACCAAAGTACATCTACTTTGGATACTCGTAATATTTTCAAAAACCCAAAATTGGCATTCCACAAAAGTAATGAACAAAACCTCCCCAGCATTTCAGAGATTTTGTATTCTAGACACAAGTCACCACAAGATCATGATCTTCAACAAAAAACATTCATCCTAATACACATCCCCATTAACACCCTCCTAGAGTCAGACATTCCTTCTGGGAGCATTCTGGCGATGGAATCTGTCACGTCATGTCATCTTACTACATTCGTGTGTAGTTTGATAAGTATCCTTCTATTGTTCTAGCACCGTAAACGTCTCCCAGAACCGACAGGACCATCTTACGTCATCTCTCTTGCAACGTGTCACATCGAAGTAAGGCCGTTTAGTCACCGCCTAGGCGCCTTGCTAGGGGGCTGTTGACGGCGTGTCAACGGACCGTTCGTTCACTGTGAATGAAGTTCCAGTTTTCGAACCAAATTTTGGTAGACAAGAATCTATTATTTTGTAATAACACTTATTTTTTGAAATAGACATTCAGTCAAAATACAGCAACTTTGTAAAAAGTGGGAAAGACCTGAAATCCGGAAGGTGCCTTACTCTTCAACCATTTTGGTTTTACTGACTATTTTGGTTTACACAATTTCATGATGCCAAGAGGTAGAATATTTTTACATGGACATATGTAACAAACTTTGACAGTAGAGGAGGAATATCAAAGCAAGATACCCTGAAAAACCTGAAAATCATGCGAATGTTGTTTTAGGCAAAACGGTGCACCAGCTTCCACTTTTCACATACTACTTTGAATTATACACAGACGATGTGACACGTTGCAAGATGGATGACGTAATATGGTCCTGCCAGCTCTGGGGGAACGTTTACGGTGATAGAACAATAGAAGGACGCCCATCAAACTACATACAAATGTAGTCAGATGACGTGACGTTGACAGATTCCTTCAAGCAGCACAGAATGCTCGCAGAAGGAATGTCTAACTCTAGGAGGGTGGTATTGGGGGACGTGCGTTAGGATAGATTTTTTTAAAAAGAACATGATCTAGAAAGTAAGTGTTGGGTCCAGAGTTTTACTACACAAGAACTTTCGGTTACTAAACTGTGCGGTATCCTGGGAATGGTGAAAATATTGATTAGCAATACAAACTTCTACAATCGGGACGTTAAAAAATTATCTGTGTGTCTTTTTAATACAAGAAAATAATCACAGTCCCAACTGAAAAGTTTTTTTTTTGAAGTTTAGAAGATGTCTACAGTTTCGGCCAGACTATCGAAGCTGTAAATTTCAAAATTACCACTGAATATGATTCAAAAAGTAAAGGACACAAAAAGGCTCTATTGTACAGTAGAGTCTACACAAGCAAGAGATTGCACAAAAAGTTGTGAAGCACGAGAAATGTAAATCCCTAGAGTTTTCTGATGAAACCCAGAAGTTCTAACGAGTACATTTTCAGACAACTAAAATTTACAATTTTCAGCTAAGTAGTTACTTCGAATAGGTTTTCGGCTAGGAATGCTTAAAAGGTTTTAAATATAGAATTTTTCAGAAAACTGATAATAGGAAAGGTTTCCGAACATACTAGTTTAAACAAGGGATTTAGGGGTTCTTCAAGAACGAAACTGTTTCTTTGGTTGACCATGAAGGTTTTTCGAGAACTGTCGTTCAGATTTTCAGAGATTTTAAATACATGTCCATTTATTCTATTCTGTATTTCGACTCAAATTTTGTCCGAGATTCAAATTTGTTATTCGGTGTTTGCGTACATTTGGTGCTACTGTAACTCAAAAAAGCCGGAAATTTTCAAAATAACGCTAGAAACCTCTAGTTTTGTGTGTCTAGACTCGAATTTTAAGGGAAGTAAAATTGTCCATTTTAGGTCATTTCAATAACATTACGTGCATAACCCCAAAAAAGTTTAACGTGTCAACCGTTTCCACAATTTTTCCTATCTTTATCTCAAAAAGAAGTCAATCTGTCTTGTGAAGTTTTCAGTGAATTCAGTATCCACTTTACTACTAACACCTTCCTTCTCTACTAACAACTCTCTATCTTCACTATTCTACTCATCATGTGGGCCGGAAATGTTTATCAAGTAAATTGAAAGTTCAAATAAGGTCCGAAATGAACATTTTCAGCCATACGTGCCATCGGTAGTTCCAGTTGTGACTCCAATGGTTACTCCAATCGTTGCCACTCCGGTTGTTGCTCCAGTTGTAGCTGCTCCAGTCGTTGCAACACCAGTCGTCGCTCAGCCAATGTATTATGGAACTGCCATTACCACCCCATATGGTGTTAGATACATTTGAATAAATTTTGTTTATCAATCTATTTGTCCTAATTTGCCTAATAATACGATTCTGGTTCTCTAGGGAAATTGTAAATTGGAAAATGTGGTGAAATTTCAATTTTACTGTTATTGGTTTAAGCGAACTGCAACTTTTGCAGTTGGTGTTTTCAGACTCATAGAATTACTGTATTTGTTGGTTTGGAGGCCCTCCAATGGAAGGTTACTGTAGTTTTGAAGAAGTAGCTACTGCAGTCAAAAGAAAACTATATTCTTAAAGCAAATAGGTTCATGAATCAGTTCTGGTACAAAAAATCGCAGCTGTGAAAGAGAAAAGCCGGTGGTCGTTGCCGAAGGACACAAAACTACCGTAACCTGAAAATATTTAAAATTTCCTTCGTCGAGTTTTCTGTTATCTTTAAAATTAACTGAAAACTTGAGAAAAAAACTCAGAAAATGAAAACATTTTAAGGCTACAGAAGTTGTCGGGACTTTTCTTCAACAGTTCCGTTTTTTGTACCAGACTAATATCTAACTTGCAGAGTACTGTAGGTTTAGTTTCAATAGATTACAATAGATAGTTTCAATAGATTAGAGAATGCATTAGTCTTCAATTCAAGAAGATTACTGTAGAAATGTGTATTTATTGCAAGACACTTCAGATCAATTAGTTCTACAAACGAAGTCACTCGGATATACCGCAAAAACTTCAAAACCCACAAAAACGAGTCTAAACATCTCGATTCCTGGGAAAGATATCAAAAAGGAGTCAACTGATAAAATACTTATGATAATATGACTGACAGTTTGTCAGTTAACCACTCTTTGATATCTTTCACAAGAACCGAGACTTACGGTACCTGTTTTCAGCTCCAAAACTTCCGAATCTACCTCATTTTCCCCCTAATTCTCTGACTTTAACCTTGCGATAAACATAAAAAACATCTAATGACATCTTTGTTTTATGTCTTTTTGATTCCATCCTTTGTCGGCAAGAAGTCAAAAGATGCGCGAGTTGTTCAATCATTTTACAACCTCTCCCCTTCGATAGAGAATGTTCCTTTAATTTTATTCATATGTTCTTCTTTCTGTTCAGAAGTTTCGGATGGGGGACACAAGTCTTCTTGGTGTAACAAGTTGGTGTCGACCCACATTAACACATAAATATTACAACTTTATTTGAAACAAAAGAGAAAGAGAGGAGCAACTCTCCGAAGAGATCACAACAATTACAAAACAGATAGAGCAGAGGTGAGAGAATGCTAATGAAATCGGGAATAATCGGAAGGAGAACTTGTAAACGTAGTTTTAGGAATTGAACACCATAATTTGAATAATTTTAAAATCGGTTTCAGAGATCGAGGGTTTATAAAAGTTTTCAGTTGTACACC
The DNA here is from genome assembly GCA_027920645.1 of Caenorhabditis nigoni. NCBI lineage: Eukaryota > Metazoa > Nematoda > Chromadorea > Rhabditida > Rhabditidae > Caenorhabditis > Caenorhabditis nigoni. Next base: position 6,833,069 of record CP115864.1, read on the forward strand.
GGCCAAAATGTATTACAATTATTTTTTGAAGTTGAAAATGGTCAACTTTGAATGCCTACAAAACCTAGTAGATATTGTTGAATGAGGTTTAAAATTCTCAGGCTTATTAAAGAAAAATAGAGCTATAATTTTGTAGTTGACAACTTTGTTTTAAAATTTCATCCAAATTAGATAAGTTTTTTTGAAAGTGTCACAACTCTGGATTTAGTGCTATTTCTGAAAGTTTTGGTACTTGGTTGCTTTCCAACGGTATACCTCATTTGGATGAACTTTCACAAAATGTTGTCGGCTACAAAAATGAAGATCTATTTTTATTTAGTAACCTTTAAAATTTCCAGTTTTATTCAACGATATCTAACATATTTCGTTGGCATCCAAAATTGGTCGTTTTTAACTGAAAACAGGTAAAACTAAAAAAATTTTTGACCGGTTACTGTAAATGAGTATATATTTCGAATCTTTTTTTTTCCAAAACTTGAAAAGTTTTCTATCTGTCTACAGTAATCCTTTTGATATGTACCGTAAACACTCCAATAGAATGCCTTGCAAGCCGTTGACTTTGAGACCATATATCTCAATTCCTCTGAAAGATATCAAAAAAGTGGTTAACTAATAAAATGTTTCTCTTAATAGTACCAATATTTTATTAGTTGACTACTTTTCGATATCTTTCCCAGGAATCGAGATATTTAGACTCCAACTTGAAATTTAGGATGTAATAGAGTGTTAGCTGTATGATAGAGAAATCAAAAAATCAGAAGTCAAAATATTCTTTGCATGAATCATGCATTTTTTGAATCATCCATTGGAAAAACTACCACTATCAGTGATAATCAAAAACCGTAGGAGGACGTCATAAATAGGAAATATGTAGTTTTGAAACAAACATGAGGAAGGAAAAATATTTATGTTACTTTTTTAGGAGCACCTCCACCAGCGACTTAACAGGAAATTTTAAAAACTCAAAAATAAATTAGTACATATTCATTCATATTATTAGCAGACAACAACCCGTAACATATATTAACACAAAGTACAGTACACATAATATACAGTATTCACAAAAAACTACATCAAATATTCAATCCATCCCTCCGAAGTGCTGCGATCTCGGCATCGGTGAGCCCGATTGGTTCCTCTTCCACTTCTGGAAACTTGACTTTCGTTTCTGTTAGCACACGATGATGCACACTCTTCTCACGTTGAAATCTTTCAAATCGGACGCGTCCATCCAATGATTCGGAATTCATCGTTCCAAATACTTTCACCCAAATTCCATTGAATAAAAATGGGCGGGATCGAAAGTTGATCTGGAAAAAAACAGATTGAGATTGAAAGTTTGAATAAAGTTTATGAAAAAAAAACACTTTATGAAATTGTTTTAAACGGTACACGATTTTCACAAGTTATCTCATATACTGTAGTTTCTCTGATAGGGCGTGGTTCAGGTACTTGCACTTCTAGTTCCATTACCGTAAACACTCTAATAGAACGCCCCCAAACCGCCAACATTGAAGTCAATTATCTCGGTTGCTGTGAAAGATATCAAACAGCTATCCACTGTAAAAATGTCTATCATAATATCAAAATTAATTTGTCTGTGGTCAACATTTTGATACATACTACAAAAGAGATAAATTGGGTCAAAGTTTAAAGTTAAGAGTCGTGTTCCATCAGAGAGTAGAAGGTATTTTGGTTCCTATTAGAGACACGAAAAAGTTTTGAACTAAAAAATGTTTGTTATAGAAACCGATATAATTGAAGTCACAGTAAAGGGTGGCGCTCTATTAGAGGGAGTACGGTAATTGATTAGAGGTGATGGAAAAGAAATTTTTGAACCTTTATTTTTGTGAAAAGAACCATGTAATCATGTAGATTCACTAGAAAATATTAAAAATTCGTATTTTAGTTTTTTCTTGGTTCCTCTGAGTTTTGTTTTCAGATTTTTTTCAGGTTTACCTAGGTTTTCGTTAATTTTATCAGAGAAGGTCAAGAAAAACCAGAAACCCTGGAAAACATATTTTCAAAAACCGGAAATCAAGAAAAATATTTGAAAGCCGAGACTAGGAAACTCAAGCTCGTCCATAAGGGCCAACTTCAGAACAAAATCATTTTTCAACGCGTTTTTCTCCTAAAGTATAATTTTCGAATTGCTTCTTTATTTTTTGGGAATCTGCAAGATTTTTTTTCATAAAGTAAAATACTAAAAAGTTCTCCGTACACCACCTTCAATGCAGAAAATAAATGCAAGAAAAGGAGCAGATCTCTATTTGATATCACTTTTTCTTCTCCAAGTCTTACCTCATTTCCAATTGTTTGACACCATTCTAACTTGACCGGAATGTTGATTCCCATCTTGCAGAACGTCTGAAATACATATAAAACATTAATGTATCGTAATCTACAACGGATCTTTATGTCCTTGTCGTCAAGAGATGACATCTAACCGTGTCATTCTCTCCCCCATTTCTTCACCTAGTTTTCAATCTGATTACTCTCTTTTCTAAAAACGACGTCAATGTGTGGAAATTTGGAAGGAAATACAATGATAAGGAGCGGAAGAAATTATCAGAGCGTCGCCCAGAGAGCCAACAGGTCTATTACTACTGCTATGAATAGCTGGAACACAGAAAGTGTTAAGGAAGGAATCTGGAATTCCATTACAAAATAATAAAAATGAATGATGTTATCAGTAAGACGTCATTAGAAGAGGAAGAGGAACTATTGTTTGATTAGTGTATTTCAAATATGAAATTACTGTATTTAACGACTTGTTAAAATAATTATTTTTCTGGGATAAAAATTAAATAGCTACTTCAGGAATTGAAACTACAGTGTTTAATGATTTCTGGAAACTATGATAGAAAGAGATGGAAACAAAATACAGAACAACCAAAACTAGGTATAGAATTCAAAAAACTCAGAAAATAAAAATTTAACAATCTTACCAAAGGCATTTCATCTCTCTCGATGTGATTCCTAAACCGATCCCTCCTCTCGTTAGCTGGCGCATGCTCGAAAAGTGAGAATTTAGCTTCGGTGAAGTTCGAAAGTTGGGTGAGGAAGTAGTCGGATTGGAAAGAACCTTGTTGGTCGTTCGTGGTCCTCTTCATTTCCGAGAATATCCACGAAACTTACAACAGATAACCGTCAAGTATTCGCAGTCGCCGGGCGGCCTTTGGGTAGCCACCGGGCGTCTCTGGCAAGTGGGCGGAGCCACGGAATGAGGAGAAGAGGTGTGGTGGAGAAGCGGGTGGGAAGGGGAACGAAATGGGATGGACAAGCTTGGAGGACTCTTTTTTGAATTTCGGTATAAAATTGTTTTTGCAATTAGGTACCATGTTGGTAAGAAGAAATCAGAGCTGTAAAAGAAAAACTTCGGAAGGTCCCACAACGATACCTACCGTAACCTAAAAATTGTTATTTTTCTTATTTATTTTTTAGTTTTTCCGTGCATTTTGTCCAGTTTTCTGTGATTTTTATTCAAACAAGTCGGACAATAAAACTTCTTCCAGTGGACCCACAGTCTTGTTTTTTGGTGAATATCAAATCATTAAAAGTTTTATTGCGGTCTTTTTCAAAAGTCATGAAATTATACATTAATTTCAAGAAAATTTAGCATGTTTTAAAAATAAATACCGTAAAAACCATTAGAAAGCCAATATACCGTATTTACTCAAATAGAAGCCCATGGGCTTCTATTTCTCAACCTTTTTCTCAGGCTGGGTTCCTATTAGAGGGTGGGCTTCTATTTTTCAATGATTTATTTTCAAAAAAATTTTATTCGAAAACTCAGAAATTTGACAATTCTGAAGTTAAGAATTCTGAAATTCGGTTTTTTGCAAAATTCGAATTATTCATTCCGCAATTCTAAATTCCTAAATTCCAAATTCTGAAATTCTAAAATTCCGGAAAACATTGGAAAATTCAGGAATTGAGAAACTGTCGAGTTCTAAAACCCCCCAAAATTCTGGAATTTTAAATTATTAAATTTTTTCTAATAGGAACCCATGGGCTTCTATTAATGGTAGGCACTAAATAGGGGTGGGGATCTATTAGAGGTAATACGGTATTAGAAGGCACAGCTAACTTTCAAACTTGAGTCAATTTATCTCGGTTTTCGCGAAGGATATCAAAATGTTGTCAACTGACAAAATATTTTTGATATTATGATAAACATTTTGTTAGTTGACCACTTTTTGATATCTCATTCAGGAACCGAGAAAATGAGAGATCAAAGTTGAATGCTTCGGGTTTTCAATTAGAGTGTTTACGGTATCAGTGTTTTGAAACTTTCCACTCTTTTGTATTATTCCAAATGTTAAGATTTTCAGAGCTCCCCTCACTTCACTATTTTTTCACTGTTTTTTGTCTTTTTGTAAAATCTTTTTTCTTTATTTTTCCTTCAATTCCCATGCTGCGCGTAAGATAGTATGCTTTGTACGCATCCGATGTGCACACACTTACCGTAATCCTTGGTGATTTTCTCAAAACATTTTTTTCTGTTTTTTGAGAATTTCGGATTTTTCTTCTGTTCTAAGCTTTTTTTAATTTCAAAGTCTTAAAATTTCGATAGAAAATATTCTCGTCCGCATTAAATAAACTTTCAAATTGCAGAAATCTACTCGTCCCAACCATTCTGCACCGAAATAGCTACTAGAACTCAATGTCCACTCCCGTTCGTCCGAAGCCGTATTCCTTGAGAACTGATCGGAGTTATCGGACATCAGTGATTCGTGGACCAACAGGAGAGCGCAGAAAACGAGTAGCTTCTCCTATTCGTTACAGCCCGATATCGAGAGTTGGTAATAGAGGAAATTCCATGTTTCATAGACAAATTCTGATCATTTCAGCACCGTCCGAACTAGCTAACGCCCCAAAAGCAAAGAGAACTCGTCAGACACGTCTATCACTGGAACGTTTCAACGCGTACACCGATATTTCGCCCCGTCCAGAAGGTGTCGCTCATCCATCCCCACATCTTCGCGAAAACATGCCGATTCCACGTTTGCAGTTTGACAACGAAGACTTCATGGATATGTACGCCGATGAGCATAGCAATGACACCCCAACACGTCATCGCCCGGATTCTGTTGCATTTTTGTCTCAGTGCCTATCCGATGCACTTCGTTCCGTGATCACCGAGCCACCACTGAAGTGCCCATACATTTCTCCACGCTTATCGACGCTTCGCCCACGGTCTCATCTCAGAACTCCAGAATACTGTTATTCACGGAAGAAAACTGTTGCTAATATTCCAAAAATGCTCGTCGCTGATAAAGAAAACTAATCAAATTATTCTTCCTCCCCATTCGTGTCGGAAGAATCAGTTTTCTTCTGTCATACGCTAAATTCTGGAATTAGTAAAGAACACTTGAAATATTTTACAGGATTTATTTGTTGTGTTTCCGTGTGGGAAAAGTATGGTGACTCAAATATTACAAGTAACGATAATTAGTATAACTCAACAAAAGGAACATTAACTTCTAGTAAAAACAATAAGATCCTACTGTATAGGCAATATCACTATAATCGTGAAATATCGATTATTTTATAATGGAACAGGAGCCTCTCTTGTCAACGACGGTGGACCCTCTTCTTCTTCTTCCGATTCCATCTCTTCCACTCTAATTCCTTGCGCTCTTGGGTTGTCTCTCAAGTATGTGCTCATTCCAGCTGGTGATCTCCATCTTCCAGTCCTCTGTATTTCGTCCAACGAGAATCCTTCAGCTTGTAGATCGTTTGCTCGACCTCTTCGGAGAGCATGGTGAGATCCTTGGACTCCGATTGCGTCGAATTTCGCCTTCACTATTGACGAAATGGAACTTGGGCTCAGCGGTTTTTGGTTGTGCAGATTGTGGAATATGAAATCCGGATTTTTCAGCGAACATCTGACTTTCCATCTTTTCAACAGAAGATCCAAATCCGATCCGGCCTTGCATTGTACAAATGTGGTTCTTCCTTTTCCTAGCTGATCGTTTTTGGCTTCTGCTACGAAGACTTCCAATAGTCCATTTTTCACTCTAACATCCTTCCACTGTAGGTTCGATGCCTCACTTGCTCTCAATAGAGCCGAGTACGAGAGGTGGACCAAAAGAACATCCCTCTCTGACTTCGCGTCGTCCTCAAGGGTGCTCATGATTTTTACAATGACTGGTTCGTTGATACAGACTGGTTGCATCCTAGTCGTCGCCTCTGCCCTCTGCTTCGAATTTATCAGTTCAGCTACACACTGCGCGCCCGGAATCGACACTTCGTTGTTCACCATTTTGTAGGCTGCCGAAATCTTCGCTAGCGATCCGCTTCCTACTGATTCCGACTTCCATGCGAGATACATCACGGTTGAGACTTCGTTTAGCGGCAATCCTCTTTCTAGTATCCATCTTCGTCTTTGTTCATTCTCCTGTCCGTAAGCTTTCATTGTGGATGCCGCTTTTGCCGACGATAACGCAGTCATCAGAGTCTGTACAATGTCGTCAGAATTTCGATTCCTCGCATTCTCCGTTATCTCTTCCAAGAATGCCTGCCGTGGACCTTCTGCAAGATAGCTTTTATGTTTCTCTTTACTTCATTATCCCCTTTCTATTCAGTTTTTTCTATTTTCCCTGGGCTGGGTGGGTGGGCTTCTACCACTCGTAGAATGAGGTCAGACCGCGCGTTGTTGCGCGTCGCGTCTGTTTTCGTTGCGAGACCCCGCGCTCCGCCTCTTGTGTTCCTTTAATGTCTCTCCCTCTCTGCGTCTCTTTATGCGCGGCAGTTCAAATAAACAATTTCTATGCTATTCCAGAGAAAACATACAATTCGTCAATTTCACCCAGTTTTATCCCATTCCATTGCTTGTCAAAACTTTCTCAACTGATCTCTTTTATCACAGCCACTTGAAATCTCACCCAAAATTCTATTTGTTCGTATGTCTTGCCTAGGGTATTTTTTTTACTGAAACCGAATAAACTGTACAATCTTTATATTCATTGCGAATAAGAGTGGTGAGTTGAATGTTTCTAGTAATGTCGAAGCAGTTAAATTAATCAAGATAAACTAGATAAGTCAATTATTTCTTCAAATGGAGTGGCGGACTGATCTCTCGATGAGGCAAATCCTTTCGTACCACTTTGTTTCGAAATTCTTCGGCGCATTTTGTGGAGACCTGAAAGATGAATTAATCAGCAACTGAAAAAAAACCACACTTTACCTTAATGATTCGTCTTTGTTCTCTTACAACATCACCCCACAAGTAAAAGTGACCGCAAGTTGGGCAATTCGATTTGAGTGGATATATCTGATCAGCATATTCATTTTTGTTCTTGAGTCCGTGTTCAGCAAGACATTTTGAGTGAAAATGGGAATGACATGATTGTGATATACATCGGACAAGGCCCCAGAGCTGAAATATATGTTTGTTAGTCTAGAAAAATCGGAGTCCTGGAAGAAGAACGGCGGTGAAGGGTGTTTCAATTTTCCTAGATAATTATCCGTTTCTTTTAGTCTATTATTCTCCGTTTGAAAAATCGAGCTTTCAAACATCAAAAGTGGTTACTGTAGACTCCGCCTCTTTTAAATTTTCAGACGAAAATCACCGTAAACTAAACGGGGCGGGGTTTCAGTATCAGCAAACAACTCGGAGATTTTCTCGTGTCTTCGGCTATTACTGTAATTTTTTCCGAGAACCGCATTTTGGTCGGCATGATACAGTATGCCTTGTGACCTGATAAGAATAAGAATGTTAGAATGGTTTTTGATTTCTCATGAATGATTAACTTGATCAAGATGCAAAAGTGCAAAAACTATAGGTTGCGGGTACCTTTTCAATGTCCTTTCCACAGAGTCGACACTCTCCCATCGCCAAGTAGTCTTCCGATTTGGCCGGCACCAAACTCATCTCCTTTTTCACTTTGCCGTATCTCAACTTCACATGGTTTGGTGGAGCACAACTGATTGGAAACGGCAACTCTTCTTTCTGAATATACACTATTTTAGAGACTCGACTAACAGTTATTTACCGTATTCAACCACCGAAAAGTTAGTGCGAATCGACTGAATGCCTCGCTGTTCATTAATTCACAGGCGATTCGGAGTCTGAAAACATAACAAGATGACAATGGAATCTCAGTTTCTATAGATATTACTGATAGGCAAATGGTGTCTCCTTTCTTTCTTTTTTCAACTGCTTCTCTTTTAAAGACTTCGACACCGCCGGATTCTGCCAAGCCCACTCGAATCGAAGAGCTGCCACGTGGTTCGGGAAGCCGTGAACAACGCAAACCATATCCCTAAAGTACAAGGTTATCCTTAGCGTCCCTACAACTCTCTCACCATGGTCCACGACTGTCAGTTTTCTTCGCACCGCCTTTGAATCTCCCTCCGTTGTGCTGCATAATTCTGCGGTTGGGGTCGACTGTGTAGCCAATGTAACAGCGATTTTTGTAGCACGGTCGGTCGCTTCGACTGATTAGACAATAAACTCCGTAGAACTCATTTTGGACTTCTTCAACCTGTAAAATATTTAGTTTTGAACTCCAAGCGGTCTTTTTATCCCACTTTCTCCTTCCTTTTTTTCTTCTCGGGACTGAGCAAAGCTCTCAAATTTAGGTCATCATCTGCATGCTCTGTAGATGATTCTTTCTCATCCTCATCATCATCCAATTGGATCTCTTTTTGTAAAAAAGCGGAGCAAACTTGATTTATGGGCGGCTCATTAATAGTGTCTACGATTGGCGTCATACAATTCATCGATCGAGATCTTCGACGTAAAGATACTGGAGTTTTCAGTAAGGTTTTGTTAGAATCGCGACGGAACGAAGGGGTGAATATATTATTGGAGGAACAAGGGGCTTCTGAATCTTCGAGAATGATGTCTCTTGTAACGTCGAATGAGAATCTGAAGCTTTGTTTCTGGAATAGTACTGCGAACCTAATGAAACCTCATTTTCTTGTCGCCATCAAAAGATTTCGGTACTCCTTCTATGGACCTTCTTTTAGGTGGTGGTGGGCAATCGTCGTCAGAATCCGATGACAAAATGAACGTCTCCATCTGGACAAGTTTTTTACGTTCCGGACATAAATATTAGAGGAAGTATTTTTGACAGAATGATCTGTTTTTTTTAATAAAGATTCAGCTTATTTGATTGAAATCATATTTATTCTGGAACCGAGACATGAAACAATCATCAACTTAAAAATAGAATATAACACAAGGATATCGTGAAAAACCTGTTGAAAATGTGAGATGAAAAACGGTGGGGGAATTGAATTAAATAAAAGTTAAACAACTGGATAATCACTTATCGAAAAACCGAGACGACATTTTTTGTGCCTGCTCGAAATCGGAAACTTTGCGGAAATATGTCATGAGTTTCTTATCAGCCTTCTGTCTCAGGTTGGCCACATCGGCAGCCAATACTTGATCCTCCGGTGTTTTCATACTCATTTTGCGAACATAATCGGCACTGCTGATCATCAATTCGTCGATAACTCCGTATGGCAACCAGGTGCGGGCGTTTGGTTGGGATACTTGCAGTGTCTCGTGTTCAACAATATCTTCGAGAACTTGAAGAGCGATTGCATAACTTTCGTAGTCGACAAGACATCTCAAATAGTCGTTTGCATCCTTCTTCTATAAAATCATAAAAATTGTTTTTCAAAACATTCACTGACACTGACCTCATAGACGTTGTGAAGCCAGTATGGCACTCCGACTTTATAGCTCAAGAAAGCCTCTGCTGATCCTCGAAGTGGTCGCGAATCTCCAGGCCATTCAGCGAGAGCAGCATCAACTAAACCTCGAACAACAGCCCAGTGATCCTCAGCGGTGGCAACGGATGAGCAGTGTCTTCTGTTTAGACGAACCCAACCTGCTTGATGTGTCGAAGCCATTTCGATATTAAGCTCATCACGGAGTGCATCGATCAGAATCGCTTCGCGTGTGACAGTGAAAAATAGCTTACGAGCGTCCAGATGGAATTGTCTGAAAATTAGGAGATTTGAAACAGAACTCAACATAAAAATCATACCTCGCAATATCGAAAGCATCGTCAAAGTGCAGTGTATCCACCAACAGTGCAAACAAGTCTTCGACATCTGTAGGAGGCACTCCTTTAAATTCGCCCGATGCGAGGAGACCCACACGGGCGGAGCACAAAACCCACTCATCACGAACGCTACAAACATATGTCACCATTTCAGAAGTATTGGCACCACTCACTCTTTCTCGCTCAAAATCAATAGTTTCCTCCGTTTATTCAACGGAAGTCTCGGCATCTGCTCACTATCTGTGTCCATATCAGTGTCACTTCCCATTGCATACTTCAGCTTTCTAGACCTGATCATAGCAGAATCTGACGTTCTTCCGGAACAGCTTGTACCTTGTGAGGCTCTTCTCTGATAATTTTCTGGAGACGATCCGGAAGATGATGATGTGCCTATGGTATTCGCACCTGACCGTGGATTTTGATGTGAAGAAACGGTTCCGTCTGGCTGGTTACTAGCGTCTTCAGAAGAGTCTGTCTCCGTCTCGGTCTTATCATCCGAAGGAATAGGGAATACCAAATTTGTATCAGTGTAGTCGTCGTATATAGCACCGGAATCTGTATTGACTACAAAATCATTAGAACAACATAATGGCTGAGTCTCACCTTCTGGCTCGATACTAAGAACAGATTGTAAATTCAGAACAGCGGCAAGGCAATCACGTCTTCTGCGCAAAAGTTCAGGTGTCATGCAAGCTGCTGTTTCAATGTGTCGTGCGTACTCATACATGGCACACGCTCCTTTTCTGAAATCCTTTCTAGCCATGTAGAATGCGTAGAGCAGCTCGAAATAATGTTTCTTATCTGCTGGTGATTGACGACAAGCGGCATCTCTGAGAAAGTCTTCCACAATTTGCTCATGGACTCCGAACTTCATTGTTGCAATCGTCTCCCATTCTCCGACTGCGAGCATCAAAGTGAGTAGTTCACAGATCGAAGCTCTTCTAGTCTCTGCTCGCAGCGTGGTCTTCAGTATCAGTTTCAGAGCTTGGAACCATTCTCTCCGATTAGTCAGGTGATTGAAAAGGGTGTTGGAAATCACTTGCACACTTTCGTTCTCGATTGGAAGGCTTTCAATCGCCCTCATTGAAACTGAACACACTTCTTCTGCATGCCCATGTTCTTGGAGGAATCGAACCACAGTTAAGAAGAATTCCGAAGCAGTCAATTGTTCTAATGGATCTTTGCCTTTCGCAACAGCAAAACGTTTTGGAAGAAGGTAGTACACTGCTTTTCGAAGAGGAACATTTCCTTCAGTGAAAGCATCCAGGCATGATTGGAAAGCATTCAGTGCCTGAAAGAAATGGTGTTAAACCAAAACAAAATCAAGCCTAGGTTACCTTTACAGGATGATCTGTTCCGGAGTATGCAATTCCTCGATAAAAGGTGATGACAGGTTTGAGGGCGCGAGTCTCGCTGATGTATGAGTTCAGAATCGTAAGTAATACTTTGTATTGTTTTTGTATGACCAGCCTTCTTGGGAGGACGAGAATTTCGGATGAAGAAAGCAACGCTCGAACAGCTGATTCGGTAGTAACACCAACGAACCAATTGAAATCACTTTCACGAATCTCATCATAGCCATTCGGACCGTAACCTCCCTCACGTTTCATCATTGCGAGTCCGTCGTTATCTGATGTCAACCAAGTACCAATACTCATTTTTGCTCCGTTTTTCAAAATTTTCAGATCCAGTTGCTCGTTGAGTTCTCTGTATACGCGGATTATTTCTCTGAGTTCGCAAGACAGAGCCTCCACATCTCCAAACGACGGAACACCAGCTCGAGATTTTTGCTGTAATTTCTTTCGATTTTGGTTAGAAAAGGGGGAAGTGGGAAACACAGTACCTCAGTGATAGCGTTTAGCAGGGCTTGAAGTGTCAGTGCAAAGTGTACACGAGACTCGACTGATTTGCGAATGTTCGCAGACACCAGACTCTGAGAGAAACTTCCTCCAAAAACATGAGCACATGGATCTTCAAATGGTTTCCCATTGTCAAAAGTCGATGCTTCCACAAAAGCAGTTGTGAGCATGACTATCGGATTTTCGAGCGCGGACTTGATCTGTATAAATCTTCCGTCTGAATCATAATCATATGCATTTTCCAGTATATCGTCGTCGACTACTGTTACACCATGTTTGGCGTTTGTCAGCCTTGCTCTTTCCTTGTTCTGGAAATGCATAACATAATAAAATTAGTTACTAATGCGAGATTCACCATTAGGTAGACCCGTCTATCGGCAAACTTCGCCGCCTCATCAATCAGATCAACGAATAGCTTGTTTGGAATTTTTCTGAACTTCTCTTCCACATGTCCTGGCTTTGGAATGTTCTCAGTGCTAATGATGTTGAGAAAATCGATATTGTTATCTCCGAGAATAGTAAATCTATCCTTGTGAATAACTGTCATGATCTTTAGATCACCAGCAAGTTGCATTGGAGACAGAGCAATCGTTCCGCGAGCAGCGAAGTCCAGCTCTTCACACGCCCGAAGCAGAGCCCACCAGAAGCTGAAAATGATATGATCAGATGGTCCGTGATAAGGGATGCATACTCTTTAACTGCTGTAGTTTGAGACTCTTGAGGAGCGTTCAATCTCAACCGAATACTTCTATCGGTTTTCTGTTGAAACTTGCGATTGAATTCGACTGAAATTAGGTATGCATCCACAACTTTCGCCAACTCTGCCCAATGGTTGTGCCGTATCTGGGTCAATGCTCCACGGAAGTTCTCCGAGACAATCTTAAAATAACCATGATAGTTTATATGTGATACTATACAGAACTAACTTGAATAGCGCGGAGAACGATATCGAATGAATACACATCCGTATCGAAAATAACGTCAACTAGAGTTTCTACACTGGAATCTGCGGAAAGATTATAAGGTCGTTCGGGTGCCGAATTTCCGTCATCTGCGAATGGTTCTCCCTTCGTTGTTGCTGCAGAAGTGAACTGGCGTACAGGGTGCCAGTCAAATTCTGTGAAAACTTTTCCAGCTTTCCACTGGATTGCGAATGAGACTCTCTTCATTGAGTAGTTTTTCTTGGCAGCCGAACTCTTGAACAAAGCAGTCAAAGAAAATTGGGCTGCAGTTCGAGCGTTGTAGTCTTCACTGGAAAGTTGAAAATTAAGTTCTCTATTATCTTTGAACAGAGACACTTACAATTCTTGGGTAGCATCTAGTTCATCTGCTTCATTCGGTGGAAAATAGTTTTGAATGAGCTCGAAATCCTCAAGTCGCTCGTCTGCTGACATGTTTGTCTCAAACATTTGCATATGCTGCAGTTGATCGTCTGACATTTTCAAAATGTGAACTCTCGTTCCGACGCTTTTTCCACCGATCCGAACTTCACATCCCACAATTAAAAGCATATCCACATCAAATGAATAAGCCTTGATGGAATAGGATAGCTCTGCTGGCTCTTGCTCTAATGGTCCATCAATATCATCGGACGGATCCTGATAATTGAAACTTTTGCCGTCTGAAGCGAAAAACTTGTTCAAATCGATAGTGCTCGCCAGTTGTTTCCTTGTTTCCACGTTCCATGCTTGTACCCATCCATCTCTTGTTACAGCGAATACGATATCGGCCTGGACAGAAACTTTCCTCTCTCTGGAAACTCCACCAACCGGACGAAGATTCTTCATCACACAAGCATCACTAACGCGTCTATCTGTTCCACCAAGTAGTTTGCCTAGGAGTCCAACTTCTCCAATCGTGAACTCTTCATGCTTGTCTCCTGGCTCAGTGTATGATCCAAGAGCTACCACAACCAATTGCCCTTCGGCAGTGCAATAACTGACCTGAATAACAAATGACGAAAAGGGACAGCCTCGTTATTTTCTTACTGTATTTTTAGTTGGATGATGAGTGACACTTGCTCGAATCGGACGGCCTTGAGTAGTGAGAACGTGGCAAGTCTGATAGCGACGGAAATCCTCCTCTTCCTTGATTCTAGCCAGAATTGAGAACGTCTACAAACACAACATTTTTCTGAGAACAGGTTTCCAATACCTACATCCCGTCCTTTCGAAAGAAGTTTTGCATAAAAACGATGAATGGCAGACGCGGTTGGAACTACAATGCACAAAACACCTTCCTCGAAGATCGTGATAGAGGTTCCCGGAATAATGGAAGTGCGAGTGAAGTCAATGCAGAGAGATCCATCAGCAATCGAGAAGAGTAAGGAACGTTCTTCGATGTAAAGCTTTTGACCGACAGCACGCCATAAGAATACCCTGTCAGCGTAGTGTGAACTGTGCGGGAACGTGGCGACGCCTCCTGATGGTTTTGCTTCGAATATGTTCGAATGAAGTGGAGCATCTGAACAGAAATTATAACAATGTTTTTTTTTTGTTACGACTCACTAGTGTTGACTGATAAAGTTCTTGACGGTTTGATGGAAAACCCGTCCCCAAAGCTTATTTCGGATCCATACACCAGGTCCATCTGAAATAATATATTGTTGAAGAAGTACTAGCATGTAAACCAAATCAAAAGAAACATATAACATTTGAAAAAGCACAGGTTTTAAAAATTCCAAAAAAAACACATTTTTATGTCATGAATAACTCCACAGTGGTTTTCAGCAGACAAATGTTAACCTATATAATTTTTTAAGCTGCTAGACATCTGAATGAGTATTCAGGGAACTATCTCCGTAGTGTCAAATTGTCTGAAAATGTAAATTTATCTTGAAACGATAGCCTTCGAATTCAAAAAAGTGGGCGGGGCAAACTTTTGCACGACTGCGGCAGGCACTTGCGCAACACTGGCACGCTTTCAGCCGTCCACGCAACTGCGCGCCAGCGGGGAAAACTCGGTCAAACGCGCGCGAAATGCTTCGTTTGAAATTTTGCCTGCTTCTTCAACAAGTTTCTATAGCAACACACTTTCATTACGCATCATATTCGTTACATCAATTTCGAAATTCTCAGGCTTCGATATGGAGGATAACTCGGTGTTGAATGAGGACTCAAACATTGAGGATGTCGTTGGAAGACCGACAGCGAATCTCCAACAAGCTGGCCATTCTTCTGGGAATCCACGAAAATCGATGTCTCAGCCTTCTTTGGCAATTATTGGAGAAAGTGGAGAAACTTCATCTCATGCAGCAGCTCGCAAACCTGGAATGTCTGGCTCATTTTCCAATTCGAACGTCAGAAGCATTCCAATCATCCAAACATGGCACGAGAACGAGGAGCTGAAGGGCCAGCTTTATAGCTTGCGGGTGAGATGTTAACTCTTTTCAAAATTCCTAAGGTTATTTTTCAGTGCGAGGTGCAGATGCACGAGCGACGGTACCTTGAGGCGAAAGAAATATGCCACAAAAAAGTTCAAGATGTCCTTGATGAATATGTAGAGATGAAGATCGCTCAAGAAGACTTTGACGAGAAAATGAGAGACTACAAAATGCTCCAGAAAGAACTCCAAGATATGCAGATGAAGTTGGATAATTCGGAGAGCAACTTTGCCGAACAAGTCGATCAATTTGATAAACAGAGGAAGGAGATGGAGCAGCGAATTCGTGATCTAGAAGCTACTACAGCACCAGATCCGAACAATACCACATATGGCACACTTCGCGGAACGCTCGATGACATAATGAAGAAAGATGACCCAGATTTCACTTTGACATCTGGTTATGAAGAGAGAAAGATTGCTGAGCTTGAGAATAAACTTCTCTCTGAAATGGACAAAGTTGCCGAGCTGGAAGATCAAATAAAGAACTTGCTGGCGGAGGTAGAAGACCAGTCGGCCAGACTTGCTCAATCGGAAAACATCCGTATCCAGTTGGAAGCAGCTGCCTCTCAAGTCATTCCTAGTGCGATCGTTCCCAACTCCACGTTTGTCATCGGAAACGCTCGTGAATCACAAACTGAAGAACAGATTAAGTACATCGACGAGCTTGAAACGAAACTCACTGATGCGAAAAATGAAAGCGAGAAGGCACGTCTGGCTCTTGTGGAGTACATGAACAGATGTAGCAAATTGGAAAATGAGATTCATAGATTGAAGAAGTCGACTTTCGATTCCTCCTCTGTACTGATTGGCGGTCAGAGTTCCGAAGAGTTGAAGGCACAGATCGAGAAAGTGACCGGAGAGTTGAATGAATTACGTTCTGAGAATCGCGATCTTCGTATTCGATGTGATCAATTGACTGGTGGAGATGGAAACCTCAGTATGTCGCTTGGTCAGAGTCGATTGATGGCTGGAATATCTCCGAGCGATTTGGTAACATCTATGCAGGAGAATGAAACAGGCGGAACATCGATGCGCATTCTTCCGAGAGAGAGTCAATTGGACGATTTGGAGGAGAGTAAGCTGCCACTCATGGACACTAGTGCCGCTGTGAGAAGTGTTAGTTCGAAATTTGAAACTAGGTGTAAGTAATAACGATTTTTCAGAAGGAAGCATTCGATGCAGCCTATAATGATTTCGAATCGCTCAAGCAAGGTCTGACAGCCAACCCAAATGATACTCTTGAAAGCTCTTTCAATGCTTCTATGCCACCACCTGACAGAGATGCCACACAATCATTCCTCAGTCACAAGAGTTTCAAGAACTCGCCAATGCTGAAGCCAAAGCCACTGCACATGCTGTTGAAGAGTCACCAAAACGAGACTGCCGAACAAATACAGAATCACTCGTTCTCTACAAAAACTGCATCTCCCCAAGCTTCGCACTCTCACATGCCACTTCTTCAAGACGTACAACACATTCTCGACTCATCAGCCATGCTTCTTGAAGGACAGCACGAAGCTGCTGCAAACACGGAGAAGATGCAAGCGAAGATGACCCAAATCAGAGACGCGCTCTCGCGTCTTTTCGAGAGACTGAAGTCATCTGCAGCGTTGTTCGAAGATATTCTGGAAAAGGTAAGAGCCTGTGTTCTTCTTTCTATTCCAATTCCTTATTCAGATGGGATCAAGCAGTCCATTGGCCGACCGCATCAAGCAGATGAAGTTGGCATTCGAGACCAGTATTTCGGATCATGCCGATGTATCAGTGCTCCTTGAAGCAGCTGAAAAAGATCTTCACAATATGTCAGTCAACTTCTCGATTCTCGAAAAGTCGATCATCACTGAATCTTTTGTTGCTGATGTATCAAGAAGATTTACAATTGCACCGCAGTCTGAAGGTATTTTTTAGTTAATTTGGCATTTTGAATCTCCATTTTTGAGATGTTGCCTCGTCGTCCCTTCTCAATGCATCATATAGCCCAATCTTCAAATTTTCAAGCAATACAATTGAAGTGGAGAAGCTTCAAAATGAAGTCGCAGAATTGCGAAGCGAACTCGACAAGGCCCGTGCAAGAGAGTTGAAGTCCCCTCTACAAGGCTCACCGGGACGATTGTCAGATGTACAGATCAAGGCAGCTCAGAACTTCGAAGATCTTGAAGTGTGTCAGGCGACACTCAAAAAAATCGAATCAGAAAAGGCCGAGCTTGAAAGTGAAATTGCTAAGCACGAGCTCACTCATCACCGACTTGTCAACGAGTTAGAGGAAATTCGGAGTGAACTCGAGAAAGCATCGATTCGTGTTTCCGCAGAGCACAAAGCTCGCTTACAAGCCGAAGAAACTCTGGAGGAAACGAAAAGATCTGTTCAACAACTCAAGAAAGAGCATGAAAATGCTATGATGATTGAGGTTGATTATCGTGTCACAGAAGCTCGTGAGCAAGTTGAAAGAGAGAGCAAGCAAGTCATCGAAAGTCTTTCGATCGAACTTCGCACTGCATTGGCTGAAGAGAACGCGGTCCGTGATCACTTGGAGGAAATGAAAGCTGAAATGCAGAAGTTGAAACGGAGAACTAAAGAAGCAGAAGACAAGGTCGAATTCTCAGCCAATGAGAAACAGGACATGATGGGACACATTGCCAATTTAGAAGAGCATCTCGAGAAAGTTTCTCTCCAGGAGAAAGAATATACCGACTGTGATGCTAAATTGACAGCTAGAAAGAAGGAAATCGAGTTGATCAAATCACGAGACGACTTGGAGTTGGCCGCTACCGAAGGATTGGAACGTGTCAGAAAAGAGATTGCTGAGCTGACCAAGAAGACTTTGAAGGTGCCTCTTATCAAAGGGTGCGGTGAAAAACATTAATTCTGCATATCTTATTCAACATTTTCAGGGATTCATCCTCAATTCAACAGGTTTGCGACGAGATTTGTCGTCGAATCAGTCGAGAGAGCCAGCTGCAGCATGAAAGTGCGGAAACGCTGAAATACGTCAATGATAAAATCGAAAGTCTTCAAAAGGACAACAACGAGTTGAAGGCATCATTGAAGGCGGCAGTTGTGAATAACGAAAATGTGCCACCCGTCGAAGTAAACGGCCCAAAAACAGCGTCCACATCAACAAAGCCAAAGGAAGCATCCAGTTAGTACCTATAACAAATAGCTTAACACATAACTTATTTATTTAGATTTCGTCAGCCCAACACGTCAACTGCTTCACGAGTCAACGATGGCAGTTGATGCTATTGTGCAGAGACTGAAAAAGACCCATAACATGTCTGGAATGAGCTCGGAACTCAAGGAAACCATTGTTAATTTGATAAACGAATCAAGAACACTTCGTGATTATCTGCACAAGAAGTTGATTTTGTTCAAGGGAATCGATATGACAAAATGGGAGAATGAGTCGGTTGATAAGTTGGTCGAGAAACTTGGACAATATCATCAGGATAACTTGATGCTTGAGGAAGAAATCAAGAAATATAAGAAGGAGTTGAAACTTACCAAAGCGGTCGTTCCAGTGAGTTTGAACTCCGCCGATGATGTGACGACAATTGTTTTTTTTTTCAGAATCTCGGTGCAGATGTTCAGGAGAGAATCAAGAGAGAGATCGGTGGAATTGCCAAGGATATGGGAGCTGTGAAAGAATTGAGAAAGAAGTAATCACACCTCCAGTTACTGCATAACTATTGAACGAGTTTTATCAAGACGGGAACACACACTCTAACTCCCGCAATTGTATATTATTCTAACCGTATTCGTACATTTATCGTATGTGCTTATAAATGAAAATTTTCTACTTGTGTCTCAAACAAAATTTTGAAAGTTGTTAAGGGATAATGGCAAATACTAATTTGCTCGAAAAATTTTTTATAGTTCCACTTGCTAGAGAAGCTCATTCGCTAGAATTGCTCCGGGAGTACGTTGATTATTGACACTGATTTTTTGTGATATTTTACAGTTTTTCATCTGCAAATGAATCTTTCAGCATGATTTTCGAGACTCCACCAGCTCCGAGGAATCGATTTCGAGGCAATCGGGGCGGAGATTCTTCTTACTTTTACTAAACCAAATTAGTCAGAACTCCCCTTCTTTTCTAGCAAATGATACTCTAGCAAATGATCTTCGAGCAAATGAGTGTTGGGGACTATTAACTTGCAAATGTAGCAAACAATAAAAATGGCTCTTTTGAACTTCTTAACTGGATTATAGAATACAGAATTTATTTGAAAAACAGTGAATTTTTAGCTTCATCCGACGATGAATACAGTCTCGTTTGAGGTTTGATAATAAGATATATATTGAAAATATAGTTACGAGATAATGAAAAAGAGACAAGCGTATTTTGAATGAATATCAAGGATAAAAATGGCACAGGTATTAGTTTTCTTCATCTTCGTCATCTTCTTCGAAGATTTGATGGAGGACGGCGGCATGACTTCCTGAAAAATAATTTATAGTTGCTTCAAAACAGGAATTTCTCATTCTCCCTTACTTCTATTTTTCACTTCTTCTTTTTCGGTGATAGCGGATAAATTTAGAGAGAATGTCATATCGCCCGTATCGGAATCTCTTCCTCGAATCGGTGTTGAACATTGGCGACCGACAAGCTTTGATTCGTCGAATAGCAGAGGTGTCGTTCCTCTTGGAGTGTTCTCAACATTCTCCGAAGTAGACGGGGCAGCAGAATCATGTTGATCTATCTGCTCCTCCTCATCGTTATTAGTTGACTTCCGTTTTCGTTGTTTCGGCTTCTCAACCACTGCTGCTTCCGTTGTGCGACTCACTCGACGACTCCTACGTAACGTCACGTTGGCTGATGATGATGTATTCGCTGCTTCTTTTTCAGGAGATTCTGGGAAAATTATAGTTAGTTGAATGGCTAAAATTTATTGAATTCTTACTGGCTACAATCTTTGGTTTCTTCCAGACTTTTCCGTTGCCGTCAATTGATTCATCGTCGTCATATGTTGGAGTTTTTCTACGACGAGCTGGAAAATAATTAATGAAACAAATATCAGTGACCTGAAGTTGCTTGAATATATCTGAATCACTTCTAATCAAAATCTAAAAAGCATCAAGTATAAATAAATTGTGACTATTTATAATAGAAAATCAAAAGAGTTCTCTCATCCCCGATTTCTGTCAAACACACATCTTCTCCTCGTCACAGCATCTTCATCTTCGACTTGCTGCTCTTGAACCTCTTCCAGATCTTTCTGGGACTCTTCAGCCCGTTGCTCTGCAACCGCGACCACACTTCTTCTCGAATCTGATTGTGGCTCCTCCTCTACGACTTTTTCTACTTCCATTGGTTCCTCATCTTCCACAATCGTTTTTTCTTTCGGATTCGTTGTGTTCTTCTCCCGACGCGAAGTGCTGAGTGCCTCTTCCACGACATGCGTATCTTCGAGATTTGGGGGATTCAAACATGCCTCCGTATGGATCAGAGCACCAACAGATCGACGAATTTTCTTTATCGTCGTTGGTGAGAGAAGTCTCGAGTTTGGAGTACTCTGCTCTTCTGTTCTACTCCTGAGAGCAGTTGCTGGAGTTTTCAGATTATCCAACAATGGGTTCTTTTTTTTCTGTGGAGTTCTCATGCTTTCATCAGCTTCTTTTTCAGATTCGACTTCACCAACACCAGCTTCCTTTTCTGGCGATGTCATTTCAACGTTTCCATCTTCTGGAACTTCCATTTCTATCATTTCTGGAGGAGGAGGCGTCCTTGTAAGGCGCTTCTGTCGTCTATTGAACTCGACAACTCTCTGCAGATAGTTATCCAGAATTCGATTGGCTTCTTCTGTTCTCTGTTTGACACGCTGAATTTCGAAAGCCATTTCTTCTTTCAATTGTCGGTTCTCTTGAAGAATCTTGTCAATGTCGTTTTTGTGTTCAATACAGATCATTCGAATCGCCATCAGACATTTGCGCTGGAGTGGCGAACGATGTTGATTGAGGAATTCTCGGAGGGCAAGCATCGATGGGACGATGAGTTTCATGTAGTTCTCCAAATAGACCTGTTGCATGAATCCAGTCGCAGCTTCAACAGCTTCTGGTGGTGGCTCATCTAACGCGTTTTCATTTGGATCTTTTCCTACTTCCATTTTGATTTGCATCTCATTTGAAGCCATGATAAGTAGGGCATCATCCAGAAGACTCTGTGTATTGTCACATCCGAAATCGTATTCTCCATTGATGATCGGCAAGAAGACACGCTCACACATGCTTTTCTTGACTTCGAACTTCGAACGATCGTCGAGTGATTCAATCATGAAAGTATAGATTGCAATTCTCGAAGGTCTGGCTAACGCGGTACCACCACCGATTGCAACGTCGATCTGTCCACGGTCTTCCTCATCGAACCCAGTACCGATGAGTCGTCTTGCTTGAGTGAGTGCAAGCATGTATTGAACAAAGTTGCTTTTGAAGAAATTCGGATCTTCTGACTGGAGAACTTCACTCTGAAAAATATAAAATATGAGGTATTCAACTAAAACTGGCACAAACAATATAAAGCTTCGCATCGTTTCGAACATCTTCGTTAGCATCCAGTGTTGCCATCATTGTACGGATCATGATTTCTCCGTTGAATCGGAAGATTCCATTGCTGATGAGACGCGCGATTTGGTTGATGGCATGACGACGAACGAGCACAGATGGATCACAGAGTGATGCAGCCAACATCGGAGCGTATCGATCAGTTTTGAATCTGAATAATTAAGCAACTATGAAGACATCATCTAAAAATGAAACTCACGAGTTACACACATCTCCCATAGCAATCACAATGTTGGAACGAATTTGATGAGACGGATTGTGTTGGAGCTGCTTTACAAGTGGAGGCATCAGTTTCAGTAGACGATCATGCTGAAATGAAATTTTTCGTTTTGGAAGCAAAAATTAATGCTTACCGCCACAATCATGTTCGTTAATGTGACAACACCAACAGCGCGAACTTTGTCACTGAACAACAGGCCGCCGTGAGCCCTTATCCTCGCTTCATGACCTTCTTGCGACTGCGGATACTGCGAAAGCTGAGTAGATGGGCGAGTTTGATGAGCAGATGGCATTTCTGGGTTAACTGATGTAGCATCACAAGAGCGAGCGTCATTGGAGTTGACAATCAGAGACAGGGTCTTTGCAAGTCGTACATGACGTGGAATCAATTGTGGCGAGAATGAGAATACTTCGGTGGCAACGTTGAGAGATGTACAGAGAAGACGTTCTTGTAGTTCGGCGTTTCGGTTCCAATCATCTTTATTTTTGAACATGTCAAACGATTGGACGATGGTGTCGAAGCATTTGACGAGAAGTTCATCACCGAACTCTTGGAATTCCTCGGGATCTGAAACAAAGAAAGTGAGGGTTCGAAGCAATCGAAGGAGAACTCACGTGCTGATCTATCACCAATTCCATCCATCAGTTTTCCAAGACAATGGTATAAACTTCTGGCGTGTGATGAATGAAGACAGTAATCCCTCAGCGTACTTTTCAAAGAATACACCAGATCGCTTTTGGTATCAGCTTTGATTGACTTAACGTTGTTCACAATTACATGCACAATGTACTGCATGATATTCAACGGTTTCGATAAGTCGACCTTATTGAATTCGTTGATTGCAAAGTCAACGTTCTGTTCGAACTGAACACACAACTGCGAGAACACCATCCAAGCTCCATTCGCCTTTCCACTTCTAGAATTAATGTGGCTCTTCATTGTATCCATAACTGACTTCTTGACAAGTTTCTCACGCACCGCTCCTTTCAAAGCGGTCATGATATAGTTCCGATGGTTTCGGATGCCTTCAATGGTATCTAGCAGTGTCCACGTCAACTCGGATGGATTTTCCAGAAGTGGAGTCAACACTCTCATGATCAGTTTTCTGGCATGCTCAGTGACGTCACTATCCGTGTCGTTGAGCATTGAGATCAAGGAATGAAGCCATTTCGAACTGAGACTTTCTCTGTAAATTTTCTAATAGAAATTTATTTTCCCGTTCTTAACCTACTTGAAAATAATGTTATCCTGGAGCATTAGTTCCGTGAAAGCTTCTGCACTGACTTTCCTTACGGAAACAGTTTTATCCCGACACAGTTTTTGAAGAATCGCCAGCGTTGTCTCAAACTTTATTTCCTCGTCGCAAAACGAAAGGAACGTCTTCAGAAGTGCACAAGAACTCTTTTTCACTGGCGCCTTGTCATCGGTGGATAGTTTGCGGACTAGCATGTAGATGATGTCCTTCTCAATTCGAGCCTCTCCTTTGTTCATCATTTTCAGTTTGTTAAACTTCTGTATAATTTGCTGTTCATCGAGAAGCAAATCTGTGGCTTTTTTGGATTTACTACTAGCCGGAGCATCTGACGCATCGCCACCAAGAGATTCGTTGAGGTTATCTTCCACATCGCCCAACTTTTCATCCATTTTTGAATTTATTGTCTGACAAAACGTTTGAAACGCGTTTCGATGAGTGTTCGACTCTAGAATTTTTGCCAAACTGTGAGATCCATGTAGCCGCATTGCTGCAGATTTGTCCAGACATGCCATGTAGACAATGTTATACAAAACAGACAACGCATCCATTCGATCCACATTCTTCACTTCTGCAACCTTCTTCTCTTTTTTCTTCTTGTCCTTCTGTTTCTTTTCTTTGTTTTTCCTCGTTCTGTTTCCTTCGTCATCACTGTTGTCTTCCTCCTCATCTTCCTCACCTTCAGCTTCTCCATTTTCTTCCTCCGGCTCTTCCTCTTCTTCTGGTTCTTCTTCATTTTCCTCAGATACAGTTTTCTCCAATTCCGCGACGGGTCCAGGATCGGCGGCCGTGAAGTCGAAACTTGAAAGAAGAACGTTGGCCAGCTCGTTTGAAAGTGATTTTACTCCAGCCGAACGTCCTTTGAACATTGCATTCATCAATTGAACAAAGTCGTAGGCATACTGATAGGGTAGTACTTCCAACACTTTGTGAATGAATTGGGCAATGTTCGTACGGAACTCGGCAAGATCTGGGCATTGGGTGTACACCATGATGATTACTGTTTCGATGAGTTTCAACTCCTTCGCATCTGGCTTCCGTGCGATTCTCGCGAGGATCAGGCTGACAGTGAGATCACCAGCTCTTTTTCTTTCAGTGGAAATTTTGGAGGCTTTAGTGCCGTCGTCAGGATAAGGCATTAACGCTAAACGAGGACGAATCAGTCTTCCATATGCCATTTCTCTTCTCGTTTGATACTTGCTCTCGATCAAGGCATGCAAGAAAGCCGAATATCTATCAGTGAATCTCTCGAGCGATCGAAATTCGCGAATTGAATTAGCTCGGTATGATCTTGTGGCCGTTCGGGTGTCTAAATCGAGTCGACCGAATTCTTCGATTACTTCAAGAGTGCCCATGAGTGTCTGTGCGTCAATACTAAATGCGTTGCCAAGTAAAAATCCAAATAGCTGAGTAGTCAGATGATGTAAGAAGCGTTCGGCAGAATCAACAGCAATTCGAGGTGGTCCCATCACAGGAGCATCTGCCTCTCCTTCCTCTTCTGGAGCAGTTTCGTTCACAATTGTTCCGTTGTTTTTCTTATTCTTCTTAGCTGCTGTCTTCTTCATTGCAACGGTTTCACCTATCCTGATGGTGTGGCAGCAATTTCGAATGACTTTGAGGCATTGCTGGAATAGTTCCTCGTTTTGAAATTAGTCAGAAAATAGACACTCACATTGTATAATCCAATTTGAAAAAGCTCAGCGTTTGCGCCTGGTAATGCACACATTGCAAGATAACAAGATGCAGCAAACACCGCATCGGTCACTTTTTCTTCTGAACTGTCTGATTTTCTTCCGTTTTCCAAAAAATACCAGATGAACAAATTCAATTTCGATGTCGCAATAGTACTCTCCTCGAGTATACCACGAACGTCACATTTGTCTTCAGATATCAAAACGTTTTCCGCACGCTTCTTCACTGAAAAATGGTTCTTACACTTTCTGCTTACATAAATAAAGGATTACACTCTCTGAGGATATCTTTGAAATCTCCTTCGAAAAACTCCAAATCCACAGAACTTGTGAACTCTTCAAAGTCTTCATAGTTGCATTCAGCAGAAGATGTTGCCACTGAATCATCGATATCATTCAGTCGCGTGAGGTGGGCTCCTAGGTATTCTGCTAACTCGTTTCCGCTGTCTGTCGTCATTTGTTCTGAAAAAATGACATGATATTTCGCGAAGTACTACTAGAAAATGAGAACAGAAATGAGAATAGAGAACACACAAAATTACTTCAATCTCGCGCTTTGAAACTCGCCATCTTTAAAACTCGCGCTGGCGGGAATCCTAGTCCATTCGGCCACGGCCATGTCTCAGACAGTACGCCTCTTTGCGGACAATGCATTTAAATATACGCACAATCTTTCGTTCAAGAAGCAATTTTTCATTTTGCCCTTTCAGCAGAGTTGCATTAACTTTTAATAATTACAGGAAATGATTGGGAGAATCGGCCTGGGTAGAGTGATTGCTCGCAATTTGTCATCGACCGAATCCGGGATTGCACAGAAATTGACTATTCAACCTGCCATTGAGGTGTGTCTTTTTCTTTTTAATCAAATTCAGAAAAATCCTATTTTTAAGCGATCACCTACTGAGCTACTAAACGCTCTTTCTGAAACAGTTGGTCCCGACACTACAGCTCCTCATTTTGCTTACATTGATGACCCGATCACGATTCCATCAACACAGACTGCCAAGAAGACTTATTTCATGGCCAAAGTGAGTCATCCGATTTAATAATTTGAAAAAAAGTGGATTTAGGAGTTTGGAAAACGAGCAGCGCGAGAACTTGCAACGGAATGGCCAACGCTTTTTGCTTTTGACAGAGATCAGCCAAGACTGCCAGCTTTTCGCCCACAACATCTTGCAGATCCGCTTCAAGTCGATCCCACAGAAAAGAGTCTTCTATCAATAATTGAGAGTCGAGAAGTTCAAGATGCGTGTATTCTGTATGAAAGAATGCGATCGGAAAATGTTGATGTGAGCGAGAAAGTTCAGCTGGAACTGTTCCGACTTGTTGCCTACTACAATTCGTCTAATGTTCCGTTTGCTGAATGGGAAAGCTGGGCAGGAATGCGCAACTTTGGAGAAAATGATCATTCGGTCTGGAACTCGGGTGGTGTTGCTGACTTGTTGTTCGAAACTCTTCCCAAAACCGATGAAACCGTTTCAATCATGATCAGTGGCCTGTGCAAATTTTCGGATCACTCCAGTATGGAAAGAGCAAGGGAATTGTATAAAGAGCATCGTGCTGCCAAAGGGAAAATTCACCGAGAAGCTTTCAACGGACTTATCGGATCATCAAGTTTCTCTGTAGCAAGGAAACTTATTCAGGAAATGGCTGCTCAAAAAATTTCACCGGATGTCTTCACTTTCAATTCTCTACTCACGGCCGCCACAAAAGCTCCAAAGTTCGAAGATCGTATGAAAGCGTACACGGAAGTCATTGGAGAGATGAAAGCAATCGGAGTGGAACCAGCCCTCTCGAGTTATTATATCATCATCAAGAACCTTGTGGATTCTAAACTTTTGGATAACGAAAAGCGAGATAACGAAGAGAAGAATGCAGCCTTCAAACGTCAGTTGACAGTTGCTGTATCCTGGTTGGATGAGATTCTGAATAGAATAAGCACAAGCAAATTGACGCCGGTAACATCATCATGCAATTTATTCTTCGCTGAAGCAATAGGTCTACTATATCGAGCTTCGAACGAAAAACTCGCTGCAAAACTTCTCTCCATCTACGAGTCCAAATCTAATGGAGTGAAAATGCCATCATTCACTATTGAATCAATCTTTTATAACCGCTATTTGCAATTAGTCATCGAACAGACAGCTTCATTGAACAAAATTTATGACTTGTATACGTCAATGGTTCCAAGACTAGTTGGTGTTAACAATACCTTGAGCTCTCTCATTTATCGGAAGATTTCGACGTCCTCTGATAGTCATTGGCCACTTCTGCGAAGAGTTATCATTGATGGAATTACTGCTGGTCAGATCAGCGGAGTTTTGGGAGAGGAAATGCGTAAAAAATTGAGCGATGTTCAGCTGCATGTATGTTTCATGAAATCCATAATATTCCAAAGACACTGTTTTTGTTTTCAGGCGTTGGGGACAAGCGAACGCGAGCAATACACATCTCTTGTACAGAAATTGGTAGCTGTTTGGATTGAGATTAGTCAGTTCACCGAGGAAAAAATGCGACGACTTCAAAGAAAGCTGTCACCGAGCCAGGTATATCCGCTTCGTTTTAGGTAGATTTTTATATCTCAATTTTTTCAGATTTCCGAATGTGCGTTGCTTCTAACAAGAATTGGAGAGCAACAAAAAGCATACGAGCTTCTAGAGCTTCTTCTCGATGAGAACGCAAGTATTGGTGAAGAAGCAACCGTTCATCCTAAAGGGCATGCAAGGCCTTGGGCGATGGCTGAGCTTTTCGAAGATGCGCTGCGCCAAAAAGACACCTTCGGAGCAGCAACATGTTTGCAGATCATGTCACTCACAGCGAATCGGACAAAACTAGAACCTCTCGCCAATCGTATTTTCGAAAAGTGCAATGTGAACCCAGAACAAAGAAGAATTATTGAGGGTTTCGTACGTCTTCGTCCACAGTAAAATTGCTTCTAGTAGATTAGGATAGTTTTGAAATCCGTTGTTTGGTTATTATTTGTTATGTTTTTTAAATAGATCTTTGAATAAATGGTTTCTTGAATATTTGTTTTTTTTTTTCGGAAACAAACGAATTCTCTCAACTATTTACACAGTTTGTGGATTCACTAGCAGATGAATTTATTGTTTGGGCTGAACTATCATTATGCTGAAATATGTATAAATTAGTTTATTTGCAAGAAAAAACAAATTTTTTCATTAAACGTTCAACGAGGCTCTCAAAAAAAAATTTAAAGGCGCATGCAGTTTTTTTCCGAATGCGTCTCGTAGCGGTATTGCGGCCTACCGTAGCCACTGTTCAACTTCACCTATTCTTTTTTATTATTTTCCCACTTTTCTCCCAATTTTGAATGTTCTGCGGCCGTATGCAAGAAATTATAAACGATTTTATGTTTAAAATTATTTTCTGATGGTCTGAAAGTATTTGTGTCCTGAATAATTGTCATTTTTAGCCCAGCTATCACAAATTCACACTCAAAAATTTTAGGCTCATAAAATCATTTTCCAGGCTCCGAAAAGTGTTTTGTTTCATTTTAGCATGCGGACTCAAATTTTGTAGGGTTGCAATTGCTTCTTTTTTCATGAGATACACATTTAATTTCATGCTTTGTTCACTTTTGTTGCACATCAGAAGTATTGCTTTCTTTCAATACACGAGTTTCAGACACTCGACGTCGGAGATGCCCGCCTCACCACTACCGCCGGCACCGATGCCTCCTGTAACAGCTCCACCTGGTCCCATGCCACCTCCGCCACTTCCACCAGGCCCTGGCCCAGTTCTGCCCATCACTTCGGCACACAAGACATCTAATGATGCATGCATCAAGAGATTGTCTCAAATCGGAGTAAGATTTTTGTGAGAAGACTAACATAATTGAAAAATCGTTCAGATAATGGAATCTCCAAGAATCTATCCTTCCAATCAGCCGCCTGGAACATACGGAAAGGAGATCATGGTCCAATCGAACGTGTTTGGTATCGAAGTAGAGAACGAGATGGAACTTTTCCAATACAGCGTCTGCATTCGAGCTGATGTAGCTGTGAATAAAGAAGTTGTTTTCACCAAGAAAGGAAAAGAAGAGTGAGCTTTTTTGAAATTTTACATCTGCAAATATTTATTTTCAGTTTTGTCGTGCTTGACAGACATGAGAAGTGCTGCACGGTGCTTTACCATGCTTACGAAGCTCACAATGATTTCTTTCAATCCGCCCAGAACTGTCTGATCTACGATGGACAGAGCATGCTCTATTCTTCGATGGATCTATTCTCCAACCTTTTGGATTCAAAACTCAAGTCAAGGACCTTCCAAATAGACGGAGTTGAGATCGGTCACACAGATCTTCTAAAATTGCCATGCATTAAATTGGAAATCAGTGCCACTAAAAACCCTGTCGTCAAGTTTAATCGGCAGGACGTCGGCAAAAGATCAGCTGATCAAAACATGCTGGCTGTCAACACCGCCTACCGCAATATCCTGGAACTGGCGCTCAACCAATCCTGCGTTCAAGACTACAATCGATGTGCCGTTTTCGAACACGGAAAGATTTTCTTCATCAGACCAACTGAGGAGGGATTTCTTAGTCGTGATTGTGTTGATGTTGGTGATGGAAAGCGGATGATGCCGGGAATCAAAAAGACAGTTCAGTTTGTTGAAGGGCCGTTCGGACGTGGAGAATGCAATCCAGCAGTTGTCATCGATGGTTAGTTGTTGTTAAATAGAAAACCGCGAACTAAACACTTGTTTTGTACAGGAATGAAAGTGGCTTTCCACAAAGAGCAACCCATCATCGAGAAGCTTCAAGAAGTCGTCACCTCTGATTTCAGTAAAGGGCTAAAAGAATTGGATAGAGAGCGATGTGCAGGTGTAATAAAGGGCCTCGACTGTTATTCCAACTATATGGGTCGTGTACGTCACTTCAAGATCGAAGCAATCCACCACGAAAGCGCTTCAAAGGCTCGCTTCCAATTGAAAGACGGTAATTCTTCGACTGTTGCGGACTACTTCCAAAGCAGATGGAATATTACTCTCAAATATCCTGAAGTCAATCTCATTTGCTGCAAGGAAAGGGGAAATGTCAACTTCTACCCAATGGAGCTCATGTTCATCTCTCCAAATCAGCGTGTTAGAATATCGCAGCTGACCAGTGCGCAAAGTCAACGAACCACGAAGGAAAGTGCTGTGCCGCCTGACGTTCGCCAACGGCTTATCATGACAGGAAAAACGGCCGCCAAGATCTCAGCAGATAGTGTGTTTCTAAACAAGTTGGGTGT
This sequence comes from Caenorhabditis nigoni, assembly GCA_027920645.1. Lineage (NCBI taxonomy): Eukaryota > Metazoa > Nematoda > Chromadorea > Rhabditida > Rhabditidae > Caenorhabditis > Caenorhabditis nigoni. The sequence goes on from CP115864.1 coordinate 6,863,313, forward strand.
GCAGATCTGCGAAGCTCCGCTACTCGTCCGTGCTCGTCAGTTTCCACCGGTCAAAATCGCCCTGAACCCAACCAGCGCTGCAATTCCGCTAAAAGAAGGAAAATGGCGAATCGGACAATACTCGAGACCAGCTGCTGCTCCAAAAGTCTGGGCAATGTACGCAGTCGGAACACCTTCTAGCCGATTCTCACAGCCTCAACTAGCGTAAGAACTGTCAGTTTATTGTGAAATTAATAATTTTTGTTTTCAGGAAATTCGCCAGAGAATTTGTCACGGTTGCTCAACAGAAAGGCATTCAGCTGAATCCGCCAAATGATTCTCAATGTGTACTTGCAACAGATATTGAGTCGCAATTAGCTGCAGCACATAAAGCCAGCTGCGAATTCGTCTTCATAATCACGGACGACACAGTCACTACTCTTCACCGTGAGTTGATCAATTAGAGTACTTTTTGACTCGTGTGTTTCAGAGAGATACAAGATGATTGAATCTTTGCAATCTATCGTGATTCAAGACATGAAAATGACGAAAGCACTGAGTGTGATTGACCAAGGAAAGAGGCTTACTCTGGAGAATGTGATCAATAAGACCAATGTGAAGCTTGGCGGAAGCAACTACATTTTCACGGATACCAAGAAGTATGAATTATTGTTTTTACTGTCTCTATCAATATTATTGTTATAGGTACCTTGACAGAGTGCTCGTCATCGGAATCGGCATATCTCAGCCACCAGCTGGAACTAAATTCATTGTGGAAGGAAAAGGTTTCCTGAACCCACAGATTATTGGTTTCGCGTATAATGGAAAACAAAAGCAAGAATTTGCTGGAGATTTCGTTCTATGCCCCGCTGGACAGGATGTGAGTGGTTTTTCCGCTTCAAAACTGGTTATTTCGTTTCAGACTTTGTCTCCAATCGAAGACATCATGAAGGAATCCATCCTGGGATACAAGAAGTGGCACGATGGCAACGATCCGGAAACCGTGATTGTGTACCGAAGCGGAATCAGTGAGGGGAACCACGGCAATGTCATCGCCTACGAAATCCCATTGGCCCGAGCTGGTATAAACGAAGTCTCCAAATCGGTTAAATTGGTGTACCTCGCTGTGTCGAAAGATCACACCTATCGTTTCTTCAGAAATGATTTGGTACGTTCATGCTGGTTTTTGTGTGTAATAAATATGGATTTTACAGGGCGCTATTGGCAAATCTTCCTCCTCGGGAACACAAGTTTCTGCATCTGCGAGCAGAACATCAGTGGTGAGCTGAATCCGAGTTTAGTTAATTCAAAACAAAATTTGTTTCAGTCGTCGCAATCACAGCTGAAACCCTGCGACATCAACATTCCACCAGGGATTTCAATCGATCATATGGTTACAAATCCAGCTATCAAGCAGTTTTTCTTGAACTCGCACATCACTCTGCAGGTGTGTTTTGGATTTCTAGGAAAAATGACTGATTGTTTTATTTCAGGGATCTGCAAAAACTCCCCTCTACTCGATCCTAGCAGACGATACGCGAGCCAGCTTGGAAAGTTTGGAGGAGCTGACATACAACCTATGCCATCTCCATCAAATTGTCGGACTTCCCACTTCTATTCCAACGCCGCTCTACGTAGCCGCCGAGTATGCCAAACGAGGAAGAAACATGTGGAATGAAGCCAAGTGAGATTATCTTATGCTTTGAGCCAAAACATAATCTAAATTCAGCTTGAGAAACCCACTCGTTCGTTCTGGATCCGAGAAAGAGCAGCTTCGAGCGGCGACCCATACCATCAACTACAAACGTACAGGCGACTTCTCCGACCGTCGTGTGAACGCTTAATCATGTCTAATCTCATCTGTCCAATAACAATCTCATTTAATGCCTCCCCTTTTTTTAATGGCTCCCATTCATCATAGACAGTACCTTAGTCATCCATAGTAATCATTCATTTGCCCTGTATAATTTGAAAACTTGTAACATTTTTACATTCACTATTGCTCCTAGAACAATTCAAACTTGTTCAATCATTCACTCTTCATTCCCACCTGTCCTATTTTAGTTTGTGTTATTTTGTGCTGCGTCTATGAGATGCTCGCCGCAAAGCATTTGATGCTCCTAGAGAAAAGAAAGTTTAATAAAAGTTATTCTTTCGAGTTTTTTTTTGTTTGTGAAAAGCATATGTGACCCCAAATCGAATCACCGCTCCTCCCCGACGCTTCGGAAACCGAATAATCTCCTCCGTCGTTTTCTTCCAATCATAACCACCGACCAATCTATTGCTCACAGCTCATCAATCATAAAATTGGTTCGTCAATTTGTCAGGTGCCGCCTGGAAGATTTGTGGTTTTTTTTTGTGATAAACGGAAGAAGAAAAAAGAAACAAAGATTTTGAGTGTCAAAAAAGAAACAATGAAGTGAGAGAAGGAGGAGTCAAAAAGACAAGAAGTCACTTCTTATCCTTCTTTCTCTTTCTCTCCTGTCGAAAAATGAAAAGTGGGTCCTTCTTTTTCTCAAAGTCATTTTCAAGGAGGGAGAAGAAGATAGAAGAGTCTCTTGTCTCTATCTCTCTCCATCTTCTTCTCTCTTCCTCCTGAGGGCTCAACTCTTCGCTTCAAAGAAAACTGGGGACCACAAGCCGGAGAGAGATAGAGAATGTATTCCTCGGAGTTTCGTGTCGACAATCGATACGAAGGACGAGAAGGAACGTAAAGAAGGGACCTCCATAGGCTTCTTCTTCTTCCTTCAAATAGCACCACCACTTCAATCTCTGGAAACCCCCAACACAACGTTTTCTCTCCTTTTGTTGGCTGCGTTTCTTTGTTTATCTCGAACACTCTTTTCCGCCCATTAATTAAGTTTTTTTTTGGTTTTTGTGTTCCTTTTTTGATTCGAGATATTTTTTGAAAATCCCGTTTTCAAGAAGAATTCGAAGCAGATATAGATTATTAACCACTTGCCTTTGCCTGAAATGAAAGAATTATAGTTTTGACAATCTCATATTTCTTCAAAATAGGAGAATTCGAAGCAACTTGTTCTAAACTGTTTTTTTTAAATCTAGGGATTCGATTTGAATCTAAAATTTCGGTACTTTCTTCTCGGTTACTATTGCTTCTAGACAGTTAATTGTTTTTCTAATAAAGTGGTTCAGCCATGACCGCAGCCACCAGATTCTTTTGTCCAAAGCTATGATCATTTACAGAATAACTAAAACAGATTCTTTGAAAACTATAGGGAAAATAAGAGATTCTAAATTTTCCAGGCAATATCATACAAATAAAAACTGTCAATCATCAAAATCGAAATTCGTTTTTCTTAATTCTGAATTCTGAAATACACACGGATTATGAAAAAAGAAAACGAAAATCATCATTTTGGATCAACGCTCTGAAAGTTTTCTTCTGATCCGCTTTTCGTTTAATTACCGTAAACACTCTAATAGAACGGCATCCCTAACATTCAACTATGAGCTTAATTATCTTGGTTCCTTCAATAAATATCAAAAATGTGTCAACTGATAAGTTATAGATTGTAATATCACCAATATTTTATCAGTTGATAGATTTTTGATATCTTTCATGGCAATCGAGATAAATTGGCTCAAAATTGACGGTTTGGGTGGGCTTCTATTAGAGAGAATACGGTAACCTGCATTTTCAGATAACTTGGTCCTTCTCCAGATATCTCTGTGTCTCTTTTTCTTCCAACCCTAAAATATATATTCTGCAGGTTAATGGGACCAAATGAGCACGGCTTTGCGTATATCCTCATATTTCTGCTGCTCTCTCCATCAACACAAACAAACAGAGATGCGAATCGGTTATTTGAGGATCTTATCGCAGGTTTGAATATTTTCAATTAAACTTAAATTATAAATAGAGCGCATTTTCTGTTGAACTAAAATTAAAATTGATTTTGCAGACTACAACAAATTGGTGCGACCAGTCAGTGAGAACGGAGAGACATTGGTGGTGACGTTCAAACTGAAACTCAGTCAACTTTTAGATGTTCATGAGAAGAATCAGATTATGACAACAAATGTGTGGTTACAACATGTGAGTATTTTTTGATTTGAAAATTTCAAAGAAAAATAATATCTGGAAGATTTAAAAAACGAATTTTCTTAAAATCGGAATTCAAACTTTTGAAAAAATAAAAACAGAGCCCACCGCAACCGTCAACTTTGAGCTCAATTATCTCGATTTCTAAAAAGGATATCAAAAACTTGTCAACTGATAAATTGTCTATCATAATATCACAAATATTTTATCTGTTGGCACATCTTTGATACCTTTCACAGGAATGGAGTTAATTGAGCTCAAATTAGACAATGTGAAGGGCCCTTTTATTACAGGCATCAAGGTATTCGGGAACTTGAAAAAAAGAACTTCTGAAATTTAAACAAAGCGAGAAATTGAACTTTTGAAAAATTTAAATTTTAAAAAACTCCAGTTGATCAAAAAACCGGAGAAAATTTTTATCCGGTTTTCGAAAATCCAATTTTTAAAATCGAAAAATTGAAAATTTGAAAAAAAAGGATTAAACCTACTGAAATTGATTCAATATTTATAAAAAATTAATATAAAAAATCATCCTATTTGAAGAGCTGGATGGATTACAAACTACGATGGGATCCGGCAGAATACGGTGGTGTTGAAGTACTGTATGTCCCATCGGATACCATTTGGCTACCTGATGTTGTTTTGTATAATAAGTGAGGATTCGATTTTTTGAAGACGGTCAAAACTTAAATTTTTCAGCGCTGATGGAAATTATCAAGTGACAATTATGACAAAAGCAAAACTGACGTATAATGGAACCGTCGAATGGGCACCGCCAGCTATCTATAAAAGGTAATTTTTGGGTACCAACTTCGAGCCAATTTATCTCGATTCCTACAAAAGATATCAAAAAATTGTCAACTGATAAAATATTGGTGATATTATGATGAATCATTTTTTAGTTGATATATTTTTGATATTTCTCACAGGAATTGAGATAATTGAGCTCAAAGTTAAGATTCAAATTTTAAGCAACTATTGACTAACCTCAAAATATGAGTCTAAACTATGAAACTTCTAATCTCTTCCAATTCTTTTTTCCAGTATGTGTCAAATCGATGTCGAATTCTTCCCATTTGATCGACAACAATGTGAAATGAAATTCGGATCATGGACATATGGAGGTCTTGAAGTTGATCTACAACACAGAGATAAACATTTGGAGAAGGAAATCGAGGAAGACGTGGAAGGTGTTGATGGTCCAACGAAAGAAATTGTATGGGTTGTTGATAGAGGAATCGATTTGAGTGATTATTATCCATCTGTCGAATGGGATATTCTAAATGTTCCTGGAAAGAGACACTCCAAACGGTGAGTTGATTCTATTTCAAAATTTTCAAGAAAGAAAAAACTAATTTCGATATTCCAATTCTAATTTAAAAAAACGGTTTTCAACAGTTTTATTATGGGCAACTGCCGTAAAACCTGTAATAGAACAGCGCTCTAACTCAACTTTGAACACATTTATCTGATTTCCTGTAAAATATATAAAATAAGCCAGACATTCGCTTTTTTTAAAATAAGCCAGACATTCAAGCCAGACATTCGCTGACATTGAATCTTCAAAACTCTGTTTTGAAACATTAGAAAAAATTGCATTTTACTAATATTTATACTGCAAAACCTGTAGTAGCAGGACCCCACTTACTTTCAACTTTAACCCAATTTTTCTCGATGTCGGTTACTGGGAAAGTTATCAGAGTGGTTAACTGATAAATTGTTTTTCATAATAATTCCCCCTTGCCTATATCACCGATATTTTAGCAGTTGGCAGATATTTGATATAAATATCTCATAAGAACCGAGATAATTGAGCTTAAAGCTGACGATTCGTAGGAAGAGTAGGCTTCTATGAGAGAAAATATGGTAGATAGATATTTTTCCCCAAGCGATCGAGAAAACGTTCTAGAATCAGAGATTAACCAAGAACCATAAAACTAAATTCCAAATATTTCAGATATCCATGCTGCGAAAGTCCATTCATTGACATCACCTACGAAATCCACCTCCGACGAAAAACGTTGTTCTACACTGTGAATTTAATCTTCCCATCAGTCGGAATCAGTTTTCTAACTGCGCTCGTCTTCTATCTTCCATCAGACGGAGGAGAAAAGATTTCACTGTGTATTTCTATTCTCATTTCGTTGACTGTCTTCTTTTTGCTTCTCGTAGAAATCATTCCATCGACGTCTCTCGTCATACCTCTCATTGGAAAATATCTTCTATTTACAATGGTTCTGGTAACACTTTCTGTGGTGGTTACCGTAGTAACGCTGGTCAGTTTTTTTCTTTTCAGAAACAGGAAAATTCTTAACTTCAGAATGTGCATTATCGATCACCTACAACGCATACAATGCCGAAATGGATGAAGAGGTTGTTTGTCGATTTTCTACCAAAGTATCTGCTCATGACAAGGCCTCAACCTCCAGGTCATCATAGTAAAGTAAGGATTACGGTATTGCTTTTTTTATCAAGTCTATTTTTCAAATTCCAGCCAAATCGAAAGTTCGACCCGCGTGCTTCAACATTCAGCATTGGAGTAAACCATATTCTGGGCCAGAATTCAGAATTACTTCCACCAAGACTCAACTCCAATAAGGAAGAGTCTTCTTTTACATTACCACGGTATAGACGGATTCAGATTTTATAGAATTCAAATTTTTCATATTTTCAGCGACAATTCGCCAGTGCGATCAGCCGTCGAAAGTGTTGCTTATATTGCGGACCATTTGAAAAACGAGGAAGATGATAAACAGGTAAAATGAGAGAATAAACACATGTGTGGATATTGACATAGTTTGAATTATTCATATGGGTTTGAGCAAAATGACGATGGAAGGGAGCAACATTATAGTGTGATCGGTGGGGATGATGTGAGAAAAAATAATAGGATTTTGGGAAAATTGATATGCGACATAAAATCGAGTTTCGAAAAATGAAGCATGAGAACCAAAAGAGAAATAACTTTTATAAACCCCAGCATTTTTTGAAACATTATAAGTGTTTAATTTCTGATTCTGGGTACGATATTTTCTCTATGACAACCCAAACCGTCAACTTTGAGCTCAATTAACTCCATTCCTGGGAAAGGTATCAAAAATTAGTCAACTGATAAAATATTGGTTATATTATGATAAGTATTTTATTAGTTGACAGAATTTAGATATCTCTCATAGAAACAGAGATAAATGAGCTCAAAATGGACGGTATGGCTGGGGCATTATTAGAATACAGTGGCGAACGTTAGTGAGTGTCCCTCTATACCTTTGCTCATAACTTTGCTCAAACTTGTCCGATCATTGCAAGCTTTTTTGTTAAATGTAGCTGGGTTTTCAACAAAACGTTGTATAAGTTTTTTGAAAAGCAATCAATTTTTGTGTCTTCTGAATCTTCACAGACGTGATGAAGACTCCAGAAGCAAAAAAAAATTTTCCGTCAGAATTTTTTTGAAGATTGGCTTTGTAATGAAAAATGTTTGGTGTAGACCAAATATATACGAAAAAAAGTTTGAAGCGGTTTGGAACACTTGCTCTTGAGATATGCTTACTGGAGCACAAAAGGTATGGTTCAGGAGTTTGGCTATAACTCGGTTCAAAATGATCCAAATTTGTTCAAATTTTGAGACAATGTGTGGCTTTAATTCCTCTACAATATACATACAAAACTTTTTGTATTGGGAACAAAAAATTTTCATAATTTTTCCATTTTTATGTAGCGAAGAGAGGCTAGGTATTATGAAAAAATTTTTTATTCCCAAAATACTAAGTTTTGTGTGTATATTGTAAAGCAATTCAAGACACACATTCTCTTAAAATTTGAGCAAATGTGGATCATTTTAAGCCGAGTTATAGCCAAACTCCTGAACCATACCTTTTATGCTCCAGTGAGCATATCTCAAGAGCAAGTGTTCCAAACCGCTTCAAACTTTTTTTCGTATATATTTGGTCTACACCAAACATTGTTCATCACAAAGCCAATCTTCAAAAAAATTCTGACGGAAATTTTTTTTTTGCTTCTGGAGTCTTCGTCACGTCTGTGAAGATTCAGAAGACACAAAAATTGATTGATTTTCAAAAAACTTATATAACGTTTTGCCGGAAATTCAGCTACATTTAACAAAAAAGTTTTTAATGATTGGACAAGTTTGAGCGAAGTTATGAACACAAGTATAGAGGGACACTCACTAACGTTCGCCACTGTAAATACGGTAAGTTAGAACCTGAAATTTCAATTATTGAAATGTCTGTGACATTCCTCAAAGACGGCATTTGGAAAAAGTGTAGAAGAATCTGTAAATGTCCGAGTTCTGATCACTTTCCGAAAAATTCCAAAAAATTAGCTCTACAACGGCGGTGGGTGGAATTCGGGATTCAGAGCGAAAAATGGGAAATTTGAAATTTGTTTTTAACATTAGAGTTCCTTAGATTTTCGTTTCTTCCGAATTTAGTATCGCTGAAAATGATGGTCCTGAAAATTTTGTAATTCCCAGAAATTTTTTTGGAATTTCGATCTTCAGGAATTCCATTTTTTAAAACTCGGAATATTTCAAAACGTTCCATTTCGCATACTCCTGCTTAACAAGAATATTACAAAACCTTTTTTTTTATTAGAAAAACTCTACAGTACTCTCTTACTCATGTTCCAAAACATTATTTTGTTTTTCAGACCTACAATACCCCTCAATCCAAATTATTTAACCATATTTCCTCTAATAGAAACCCACTCAACCCGTCAACTCAATTATCTCGAATCCTGTAAAAAATAACAAAAGTTTGTCAACTATGTAGTGAAATATTGCTGACATCATGATAAATAATTCATCAGTTGATAACTTTTTGATATCTTTGACAAGAACCGAGATAAATTTCATTTCGATGGGTCATTCTCTTAGAGCTTCATCCTGAATTAAAACTTTTTTTCAGGTAATCGAGGACTGGAAATACATATCAGTAGTCATGGATCGAATATTTTTAATCACATTCACTCTGGCCTGTGCTTTCGGAACAGTTGTGATCATTGCTCGGGCGCCATCCATATATGATAACACGCCTGCTCTTGCCTAGCTTCATTTTTGCTTTACTTTTTTTGTTTTTGTTGGTTTTCAGAAACCAATAAAAACAAGAATATTTTATAGGAAACCTTTTGTTAATTTTCTACATTCCATGTTTCTTTTTGGGTATCTGATTGCCTAGAAAAAGAAAAAAAAACTAGGCTATCAAATACACAATGGTCGTTTTTGTACATTCTTTTTGTCCCATTTGTCTCTTTCATTTTTCACAGAAATTCACCAAAATATTTTTTCGATGACGGTTCCAATTTGCCTCGTTCTTTTGTCCCTTTTCTCATCAAACTCAACGATTCAATAATATATTTTTGCTCCTTCTGAAATTATAGGTATTTAGTTTTCCCCCACTCATCTCATCATATTTTGTGTCTTCTTTTCATTCGGTTTTGCCTCGGAACAAACAAAAAGTAAAAGAAGTTCTTCTTTTTATTTCGTTGTTCTTTTTTCTAGACTCTCCACACGAATTCTTGTCTCTTGCCGCTCCCGAAAAATCACCGTGGAGTCTCCATGGGTAATGCCGAGTATCCATGGAGCATCTTCTTCGATTCCGCCAGCCGATGCACCTCACATTTTCATTTTTTCACTCTGGTGCGGATTTAAGTTCAGAGCTTGACTGAATCAGAGAAACTTAGTTTGTGTTTATATTTACAGTATCGGTTAAACGTGTTTCAGTTTTAGCCATTTTCAGTTGAAAGTAGCCGAATATAAGTGCCTACAAAATATAATAGATATTGTTGGACGAGGAAAAAAAATTTTAGGTCTCCTAAACAAAAATGAAGATTCATTTTTGTAGTTAAAAACTTTTTTGCACAAACTCGTCCAAATGAGATATACCGCTTGAAACCAGCCAAGGTCAAACTCTGAAAGTATTGGATTGGTTACTTTCAACCTATATATCTCATTTCAATGAATTTTTACAGATCAGTGGTCAACTACAAAAATAAAGCTCTACTTTTGTTTGATAAACCTGAAAGATTTCAATTACATTCCATACAATCTATTATATTTTGTAGACATCCAAAGAGAACCATTTTCAACTAAAAAAGATAAATACCGTACCTCCTCTAATAACAGCGAACCCAAATCGTCAACTTTGAGCTCGATTATCTCGATTCCTGTGAATGATGTTGAACATTTGTCAACTAATAAATTGTTTATCATGATACCATAAAAATTTTATTTGTTGACACATTTTTCATATCTTTTACAGGAATCGAGATAATTGAGCTCAACCTAGACAGTGTGAGGAATCCTTTTATTACAGGTTTTATGGTGAGTTTAGTGACATTTTGGCAGGTGCTGTGAGTTGTTGTATTGAGAAAGTAGGGACTTTCCAACAGTTGTAGAAGCTTTGATTGAGAAAATTCATATTTTGAAAACTGAACCTTCTCGGAAAATTTCTGAAATCTAAAAAAAATTTGTTGAAAAAAAAGCAATAATGAATGCCTCGAATTGCTTTTCAGGTAATTCTGAATCATGGAAACACCAATCATGCCTACCACTCAAAAAGAGGTGACCCCTCGTCCAATTATGGTCCAACCAATGCCGAATTCGAAGCCTCCGAAATCGATTTCAAATCCACCAACTCCATTGGACAGCCCATTCATGGCCGGACCAATTCGTCCAAGTGAGAATCTATCCTTAAATGTCATTTCAAGGTCAAAACAGTTTCAGGATCTTCAACTCGATCAGTGGAAGTTTCGATTCCGATCCATGTGGAAGAAGAGGTGGTTGCACCAAAGAAGGATAATACTCTCGTGGTCCCTGACCATTGGTTGGATTGCCCATTCAAAGAGCACGGATGTCATAAGAAAGGAGAGAAGAATGAGGTGAAGAGACATGTCAGAGATGACAGAAATCTTCATTTGGTACTTCTCTGCTTGTCTCTCAATCCTATCCGTTCGAAAATCAACATCCAACAATCTGGATACGTGGATAAGTATGTCGGAATGCTTCAATACATGAACTTGGCTGAATCGTCGTTCGAGAAATTCGGAAGCCAACATACATTCCACGTCCCAAAAATCGGATTGGCTGTTGTCAAGGCGACAAAAAACAAATCCCATCGTTCACTCTTCAGCCAACCATTCTATTCCCATGGTTATGGGTACAAGATGATGGCTGTAGCCGCACCATATGGTGACGGATTGGGTCTGTCTGTGTATCTGTGTGTCCTGATATTGTTCTTTCAGCGTTCCGTGAGTACTTTTCGGTGTTTGTGTGCATAATGAAAGGGGAGTGGGATGATATTTTGGAATGGCCATTTCGTTGTGATGTCAGTTTCTCAATTTTGTCAGATGATAAGAAAGAGTTGTGTGAGTTTCTTCGTAAGGGCTTTCTAAATACAGAAAATACTCGGATAGAGTAACACCCAACCCGTCAACTTTGAGCCAATTTATCTGGGTTCCTGTGCAAGATACGAAGAAGTAGTCAACTAATAAAATGTTCAACATAATATCAAAATACATTTATCAGTTGACCATTTTTTGATATCTTTCACAGAAAATGAGAAGTAAGAGCTCAAAGTTGATCTGGGTGCCGTTCTTTTAGGTTCTTTCACGGTATATTTTTTCAGTGACCAAGACTATCTATGTGAACAAGATGCCAGAGATTCAAGAGTTTCTGGAGAGACCAGAAGGATTGAGAAATGGAACTTTTGGATTCCAAAACTTCCTTCCATTGGCCAAAATCACTGAATTCGCTGCGGATGGAGACATTTTCATTCAAATCAAAGTGCTTCTGAGCCATGAGAAATTGTTCCAAGCAAAAGAGGTTATTAAAACAAAAAGCAATAAATACCCTAAACTCTCTAATAGAAGGTCTTGCACTTTGATCTCAAATATCTCCATTTCTATGAGAAATATGGAAAATGTAAAACTTGATAAAGTGTAGATTGTTTTATGATAAATATTTTGTTATTTGATCACTTTTTGATATAAATTTTATTTATAGGGTGACCTTCTATTAGAGTGTTCATGGTATAATACATTCCTTTACCACTATTCGATCAGTTTATGAACATATGGTGGTAGAGCGTTTATTATGATTGATATTGAATTAATCTTGTAAATCTTAGATCGATTCGATGGAATGTCAAGGTGCAAATGTGGCCGGATTCAAGACCAAAAACGAATGATTTCCGTTGAATTCTAATATTGAATAAAGAATTCTTGTTGTTAACATCTTTACCCTCAATTTTATGCACTCGAATACAGTAATCTCAATTTTCAGAGAACTAACGAAATATCCCATATTTCGCAAAAAGTGATTGGAATTCAGTTTGAAAGATTTTGACTAAAGTATTTTTCATGCTCACTCGTTTCCAGAGTATGTTGAGCGTTTTGGGAAATACCAACAATGACCAACAAATGAAACATTCGAAGTTTGAAGATGATTTATACGTAAAATATTGTTTCAGATATTTGAAAAATCGGAGCTGTGGAAGAGAAACGCCGAAGGTCTCACAACTGCAACTACCGTAATCTAAAATGTTTTTTATTATTTATTTCCTCTATTTTCAATCAAAATTTTTCGCCAGTTGGCTGGCTGAAAAATTGAAAATGAAAAAGAATGGGACGAAACATTGAAAAATGGGGTGTGAAAAGTTGGGAATGAAAAAATATTCATAAAAATTTGGAAATGAAAAATGTAGGACAAAAAATTGGAATTGAAAAAATTGAAAAGCGAATAATTGAAAAGTGAAAAATGGGGTGTGAAAAGTTGGGAATGAAAAAATGAGCATGAAAAATTGGAAATGAAAAATGTAGGACAAAAAACTGAAATTGAAAAAATTGGGACTAAAAATTGAAAAGTGAACAATTGAAAAGTGAAAAATGGGGTGTGAAAAGTTGGGAATGAAAAAATGAGCATGAAAATTTGGAAATGAAAAATGTAGGACAAAGAATTGGAATTGAAAAAATTGGGACTAAAAATTGAAAAGTGAACAATTGAAAAGTGAAAAATGGGGTGTGAAAAGTTGGGAATGAAAAAATGAGCATGAAAATTTGGAAATGAAAAATGTAGGACAAAGAATTGGAATTGAAAAAATTGGGACTAAAAATTGAAAAGTGAAGATTTGAAAAGTGAAAAATGGGGTGTGAAAAGTTGGGAATGAAAAAATGAGCATGAAAATTTGGAAATGAAAAATGTAGGACAAAGAATTGAAATTGAAAAAATTGGGACTAAAAATTGAAAAGTGAAGATTTGAAAAGTGAAAAATGGGGTGTGAAAAGTTGGGAATGAAAAAATGAGCATGAAAATTTGGAAATGAAAAATGTAGGACAAAAAATTGAAATTGAAAAAATTGGAACGAAAAATTGAAAAGTGAATAATTGAAAAGTGAAAAATGGGGTGTGAAAAGTTGGGAATGAAAAAATGAGCATGAAAATTTGGAAATGAAAAATGTAGGACAAAGAATTGGAATTGAAAAAATTGGGACTAAAAATTGAAAAGTGAAAAATGGGGTGTGAAAAGTTGGGAATGAAAAAATGAGCATGAAAATTTGGAAATGAAAAATGTAGGACAAAAAATTGAAATTGAAAAAATTGGAACGAAAAATTGAAAAGTGAATAATTGAAAAGTGAAAAATGTGGTGTGAAAAGTTGGGAATGAAAAAATGAGCATGAAAATTTGGAAATGAAAAATGTAGGACAAAGAATTGAAATTGAAAAAATTGGAACGAAAAATTGAAAAGTGAAAAGTAGGGTGTGAAAAGTTGGGAATGAAAAAATATTCATAAAAATTTGGAAATGAAAAATGTAGGACAAAAAATTGAAAAGTGAATAATTGAAAAGTGAAAAATGGGGTGTGAAAAGTTGGGAATGAAAAAATGAGCATGAAAATTTGGAAATGAAAAATGTAGGACAAAGAATTGGAATTGAAAAAATTGGGACTAAAAATTGAAAAGTGAAGATTTGAAAAGTGAAAAATGGGGTGTGAAAAGTTGGGAATGAAAAAATGAGCATGAAAAATTGGAAATGAAAAATGTAGGACAAAGAATTGGAATTGAAAAAATTGGGACTAAAAATTGAAAAGTGAAGATTTGAAAAGTGAAAAATGGGGTGTGAAAAGTTGGGAATGAAAAAATGAGCATGAAAATTTGGAAATGAAAAATGTAGGACAAAGAATTGGAATTGAAAAAATTGGGACTAAAAATTGAAAAGTGAACAATTGAAAAGTGAAAAATGGGGTGTGAAAAGTTGGGAATGAAAAAATGAGCATGAAAAATTGGAAATGAAAAATGTAGGACAAAAAACTGAAATTGAAAAAATTGGGACTAAAAATTGAAAAGTGAACAATTGAAAAGTGAAAAATGGGGTGTGAAAAGTTGGGAATGAAAAAATGAGCATGAAAATTTGGAAATGAAAAATGTAGGACAAAGAATTGGAATTGAAAAAATTGGGACTAAAAATTGAAAAGTGAAGATTTGAAAAGTGAAAAATGGGGTGTGAAAAGTTGGGAATGAAAAAATGAGCATGAAAAATTGGAAATGAAAAATGTAGGACAAAAAACTGAAATTGAAAAAATTGGGACTAAAAATTGAAAAGTGAACAATTGAAAAGTGAAAAATGGGGTGTGAAAAGTTGGGAATGAAAAAATGAGCATGAAAATTTGGAAATGAAAAATGTAGGACAAAGAATTGGAATTGAAAAAATTGGGACTAAAAATTGAAAAGTGAACAATTGAAAAGTGAAAAATGGGGTGTGAAAAGTTGGGAATGAAAAAATGAGCATGAAAATTTGGAAATGAAAAATGTAGGACAAAGAATTGGAATTGAAAAAATTGGGACTAAAAATTGAAAAGTGAACAATTGAAAAGTGAAAAATGGGGTGTGAAAAGTTGGGAATGAAAAAATGAGCATGAAAATTTGGAAATGAAAAATGTAGGACAAAGAATTGGAATTGAAAAAATTGGGACTAAAAATTGAAAAGTGAACAATTGAAAAGTGAAAAATGGGGTGTGAAAAGTTGGGAATGAAAAAATGAGCATGAAAAATTGGAAATGAAAAATGTAGGACAAAAAAATGAAATTGAAAAAATTGGGACTAAAAATTGAAAAGTGAACAATTGAAAAGTGAAAAATGGGGTGTGAAAAGTTGGGAATGAAAAAATGAGCATGAAAATTTGGAAATGAAAAATGTAGGACAAAGAATTGGAATTGAAAAAATTGGGACTAAAAATTGAAAAGTGAAGATTTGAAAAGTGAAAAATGGGGTGTGAAAAGTTGGGAATGAAAAAATGAGCATGAAAATTTGGAAATGAAAAATGTAGGACAAAGAATTGGAATTGAAAAAATTGGGACTAAAAATTGGAAAGTGAACAATTGAAAAGTGAAAAATGGGGTGTGAAAAGTTGGGAATGAAAAAATGAGCATGAAAATTTGGAAATGAAAAATGTAGGACAAAGAATTGGAATTGAAAAAATTGGGACTAAAAATTGAAAAGTGAAGATTTGAAAAGTGAAAAATGGGGTGTGAAAAGTTGGGAATGAAAAAATGAGCATGAAAATTTGGAAATGAAAAATGTAGGACAAAGAATTGGAATTGAAAAAATTGGGACTAAAAATTGAAAAGTGAAGATTTGAAAAGTGAAAAATGGGGTGTGAAAAGTTGGGAATGAAAAAATGAGCATGAAAAATTGGAAATGAAAAATGTAGGACAAAAAACTGAAATTGAAAAAATTGGGACTAAAAATTGAAAAGTGAACAATTGAAAAGTGAAAAATGGGGTGTGAAAAGTTGGGAATGAAAAAATGAGCATGAAAATTTGGAAATGAAAAATGTAGGACAAAGAATTGGAATTGAAAAAATTGGGACTAAAAATTGAAAAGTGAACAATTGAAAAGTGAAAAATGGGGTGTGAAAAGTTGGGAATGAAAAAATGAGCATGAAAAATTGGAAATGAAAAATGTAGGACAAAAAACTGAAATTGAAAAAATTGGGACTAAAAATTGAAAAGTGAACAATTGAAAAGTGAAAAATGGGGTGTGAAAAGTTGGGAATGAAAAAATGAGCATGAAAATTTGGAAATGAAAAATGTAGGACAAAGAATTGGAATTGAAAAAATTGGGACTAAAAATTGAAAAGTGAACAATTGAAAAGTGAAAAATGGGGTGTGAAAAGTTGGGAATGAAAAAATGAGCATGAAAATTTGGAAATGAAAAATGTAGGACAAAGAATTGGAATTGAAAAAATTGGGACTAAAAATTGAAAAGTGAACAATTGAAAAGTGAAAAATGGGGTGTGAAAAGTTGGGAATGAAAAAATGAGCATGAAAATTTGGAAATGAAAAATGTAGGACAAAAAACTGAAATTGAAAAAATTGGGACTAAAAATTGAAAAGTGAACAATTGAAAAGTGAAAAATGGGGTGTGAAAAGTTGGGAATGAAAAAATGAGCATGAAAATTTGGAAATGAAAAATGTAGGACAAAGAATTGGAATTGAAAAAATTGGGACTAAAAATTGGAAAGTGAACAATTGAAAAGTGAAAAATGGGGTGTGAAAAGTTGGGAATGAAAAAATGAGCATGAAAATTTGGAAATGAAAAATGTAGGACAAAGAATTGGAATTGAAAAAATTGGGACTAAAAATTGGAAAGTGAACAATTGAAAAGTGAAAAATGGGGTGTGAAAAGTTGGGAATGAAAAAATGAGCATGAAAATTTGGAAATGAAAAATGTAGGACAAAGAATTGGAATTGAAAAAATTGGGACTAAAAATTGGAAAGTGAACAATTGAAAAGTGAAAAATGGGGTGTGAAAAGTTGGGAATGAAAAAATGAGCATGAAAATTTGGAAATGAAAAATGTAGGACAAAGAATTGGAATTGAAAAAATTGGGACTAAAAATTGGAAAGTGAACAATTGAAAAGTGAAAAATGGGGTGTGAAAAGTTGGGAATGAAAAAATGAGCATGAAAATTTGGAAATGAAAAATGTAGGACAAAGAATTGGAATTGAAAAAATTGGGACTAAAAATTGGAAAGTGAACAATTGAAAAGTGAAAAATGGGGTGTGAAAAGTTGGGAATGAAAAAATGAGCATGAAAATTTGGAAATGAAAAATGTAGGACAAAGAATTGGAATTGAAAAAATTGGGACTAAAAATTGAAAAGTGAACAATTGAAAATTGAAAAATGGGGTGTGAAAAGTTGGGAATGAAAAAATGAGCATGAAAATTTGGAAATGAAAAATGTAGGACAAAGAATTGGAATTGAAAAAATTGGGACTAAAAATTGAAAAGTGAAGATTTGAAAAGTGAAAAATGGGGTGTGAAAAGTTGGGAATGAAAAAATGAGCATGAAAATTTGGAAATGAAAAATGTAGGACAAAGAATTGGAATTGAAAAAATTGGGACTAAAAATTGAAAAGTGAAGATTTGAAAAGTGAAAAATGGGGTGTGAAAAGTCGGGAATGAAAAAATGAGCATGAAAATTTGGAAATGAAAAATGTAGGACAAAGAATTGGAATTGAAAAAATTGGAACGAAAAATTGAAAAGTGAACAATTGAAAATTGAAAAATGGGGTGTGAAAAGTTGGGAATGAAAAAATGAGCATGAAAATTTGGAAATGAAAAATGTAGGACAAAGAATTGGAATTGAAAAAATTGGGACTAAAAATTGAAAAGTGAATAATTGAAAAGTGAAAAATGGGGTGTGAAAAGTTGGGAATGAAAAAATGAGCATGAAAATTTGGAAATGAAAAATGTAGGACAAAGAATTGAAATTGAAAAAATTGGAACGAAAAATTGAAAAGTGAAGATTTGAAAAGTGAAAAATGGGGTGTGAAAAGTTGGAAATGAAAAAATGAGCATGAAAATTTGGAAATGAAAAATGTAGGACAAAGAATTGGAATTGAAAAAATTGGGACTAAAAATTGAAAAGTGAACAATTGAAAATTGAAAAATGGGGTGTGAAAAGTTGGGAATGAAAAAATGAGCATGAAAATTTGGAAATGAAAAATGTAGGACAAAGAATTGGAATTGAAAAAATTGGGACTAAAAATTGAAAAGTGAAGATTTGAAAAGTGAAAAATGGGGTGTGAAAAGTTGGGAATGAAAAAATGAGCATGAAAATTTGGAAATGAAAAATGTAGGACAAAGAATTGGAATTGAAAAAATTGGGACTAAAAATTGAAAAGTGAAGATTTGAAAAGTGAAAAATGGGGTGTGAAAAGTCGGGAATGAAAAAATGAGCATGAAAATTTGGAAATGAAAAATGTAGGACAAAGAATTGGAATTGAAAAAATTGGAACGAAAAATTGAAAAGTGAACAATTGAAAATTGAAAAATGGGGTGTGAAAAGTTGGGAATGAAAAAATGAGCATGAAAATTTGGAAATGAAAAATGTAGGACAAAGAATTGGAATTGAAAAAATTGGGACTAAAAATTGAAAAGTGAATAATTGAAAAGTGAAAAATGGGGTGTGAAAAGTTGGGAATGAAAAAATGAGCATGAAAATTTGGAAATGAAAAATGTAGGACAAAGAATTGAAATTGAAAAAATTGGAACGAAAAATTGAAAAGTGAAGATTTGAAAAGTGAAAAATGGGGTGTGAAAAGTTGGAAATGAAAAAATGAGCATGAAAATTTGGAAATGAAAAATGTAGGACAAAGAATTGGAATTGAAAAAATTGGGACTAAAAATTGAAAAGTGAACAATTGAAAATTGAAAAATGGGGTGTGAAAAGTTGGGAATGAAAAAATGAGCATGAAAATTTGGAAATGAAAAATGTAGGACAAAGAATTGGAATTGAAAAAATTGGGACTAAAAATTGAAAAGTGAATAATTGAAAAGTGAAAAATGGGGTGTGAAAAGTTGGGAATGAAAAAATGAGCATGAAAATTTGGAAATGAAAAATGTAGGACAAAGAATTGAAATTGAAAAAATTGGAACGAAAAATTGAAAAGTGAAGATTTGAAAAGTGAAAAATGGGGTGTGAAAAGTTGGGAATGAAAAAATGAGCATGAAAATTTGGAAATGAAAAATGTAGGACAAAGAATTGGAATTGAAAAAATTGGGACTAAAAATTGAAAAGTGAAGATTTGAAAAGTGAAAAATGGGGTGTGAAAAGTTGGGAATGAAAAAATGAGCATGAAAATTTGGAAATGAAAAATGTAGGACAAAGAATTGGAATTGAAAAAATTGGGACTAAAAATTGAAAAGTGAACAATTGAAAAGTGAAAAATGGGGTGTGAAAAGTTGGGAATGAAAAAATGAGCATGAAAATTTGGAAATGAAAAATGTAGGACAAAGAATTGGAATTGAAAAAATTGGGACTAAAAATTGAAAAGTGAAGATTTGAAAAGTGAAAAATGGGGTGTGAAAAGTTGGAAATGAAAAAATGAGCATGAAAATTTGGAAATGAAAAATGTAGGACAAAAAACTGAAATTGAAAAAATTGGGACTAAAAATTGAAAAGTGAACAATTGAAAAGTGAAAAATGGGGTGTGAAAAGTTGGGAATGAAAAAATGAGCATGAAAATTTGGAAATGAAAAATGTAGGACAAAGAATTGGAATTGAAAAAATTGGGACTAAAAATTGAAAAGTGAACAATTGAAAAGTGAAAAATGGGGTGTGAAAAGTTGGGAATGAAAAAATGAGCATGAAAATTTGGAAATGAAAAATGTAGGACAAAAAACTGAAATTGAAAAAATTGGGACTAAAAATTGAAAAGTGAACAATTGAAAAGTGAAAAATGGGGTGTGAAAAGTTGGGAATGAAAAAATGAGCATGAAAATTTGGAAATGAAAAATGTAGGACAAAAAACTGAAATTGAAAAAATTGGGACTAAAAATTGAAAAGTGAACAATTGAAAAGTGAAAAATGGGGTGTGAAAAGTTGGAAATGAAAAAATGAGCATGAAAATTTGGAAATGAAAAATGTAGGACAAAAAACTGAAATTGAAAAAATTGGGACTAAAAATTGAAAAGTGAACAATTGAAAAGTGAAAAATGGGGTGTGAAAAGTTGGGAATGAAAAAATGAGCATGAAAATTTGGAAATGAAAAATGTAGGACAAAGAATTGGAATTGAAAAAATTGGGACTAAAAATTGAAAAGTGAACAATTGAAAATTGAAAAATGGGGTGTGAAAAGTTGGGAATGAAAAAATGAGCATGAAAATTTGGAAATGAAAAATGTAGGACAAAGAATTGGAATTGAAAAAATTGGGACTAAAAATTGAAAAGTGAACAATTGAAAATTGAAAAATGGGGTGTGAAAAGTTGGGAATGAAAAAATGAGCATGAAAATTTGGAAATGAAAAATGTAGGACAAAGAATTGAAATTGAAAAAATTGGAACGAAAAATTGAAAAGTGAAGATTTGAAAAGTGAAAAATGGGGTGTGAAAAGTTGGAAATGAAAAAATGAGCATGAAAATTTGGAAATGAAAAATGTAGGACAAAGAATTGGAATTGAAAAAATTGGGACTAAAAATTGAAAAGTGAACAATTGAAAATTGAAAAATGGGGTGTGAAAAGTTGGGAATGAAAAAATGAGCATGAAAATTTGGAAATGAAAAATGTAGGACAAAGAATTGGAATTGAAAAAATTGGGACTAAAAATTGAAAAGTGAAGATTTGAAAAGTGAAAAATGGGGTGTGAAAAGTTGGGAATGAAAAAATGAGCATGAAAATTTGGAAATGAAAAATGTAGGACAAAGAATTGGAATTGAAAAAATTGGGACTAAAAATTGAAAAGTGAACAATTGAAAAGTGAAAAATGGGGTGTGAAAAGTTGGGAATGAAAAAATGAGCATGAAAATTTGGAAATGAAAAATGTAGGACAAAGAATTGGAATTGAAAAAATTGGGACTAAAAATTGAAAAGTGAACAATTGAAAAGTGAAAAATGGGGTGTGAAAAGTTGGGAATGAAAAAATGAGCATGAAAATTTGGAAATGAAAAATGTAGGACAAAGAATTGGAATTGAAAAAATTGGGACTAAAAATTGAAAAGTGAACAATTGAAAAGTGAAAAATGGGGTGTGAAAAGTTGGGAATGAAAAAATGAGCATGAAAATTTGGAAATGAAAAATGTAGGACAAAAAACTGAAATTGAAAAAATTGGGACTAAAAATTGAAAAGTGAACAATTGAAAAGTGAAAAATGGGGTGTGAAAAGTTGGGAATGAAAAAATGAGCATGAAAATTTGGAAATGAAAAATGTAGGACAAAAAACTGAAATTGAAAAAATTGGGACTAAAAATTGAAAAGTGAACAATTGAAAAGTGAAAAATGGGGTGTGAAAAGTTGGAAATGAAAAAATGAGCATGAAAATTTGGAAATGAAAAATGTAGGACAAAAAACTGAAATTGAAAAAATTGGGACTAAAAATTGAAAAGTGAACAATTGAAAAGTGAAAAATGGGGTGTGAAAAGTTGGGAATGAAAAAATGAGCATGAAAATTTGGAAATGAAAAATGTAGGACAAAGAATTGGAATTGAAAAAATTGGGACTAAAAATTGAAAAGTGAACAATTGAAAATTGAAAAATGGGGTGTGAAAAGTTGGGAATGAAAAAATGAGCATGAAAATTTGGAAATGAAAAATGTAGGACAAAGAATTGGAATTGAAAAAATTGGGACTAAAAATTGAAAAGTGAACAATTGAAAATTGAAAAATGGGGTGTGAAAAGTTGGGAATGAAAAAATGAGCATGAAAATTTGGAAATGAAAAATGTAGGACAAAGAATTGAAATTGAAAAAATTGGAACGAAAAATTGAAAAGTGAAGATTTGAAAAGTGAAAAATGGGGTGTGAAAAGTTGGAAATGAAAAAATGAGCATGAAAATTTGGAAATGAAAAATGTAGGACAAAGAATTGGAATTGAAAAAATTGGGACTAAAAATTGAAAAGTGAACAATTGAAAATTGAAAAATGGGGTGTGAAAAGTTGGGAATGAAAAAATGAGCATGAAAATTTGGAAATGAAAAATGTAGGACAAAGAATTGGAATTGAAAAAATTGGGACTAAAAATTGAAAAGTGAAGATTTGAAAAGTGAAAAATGGGGTGTGAAAAGTTGGGAATGAAAAAATGAGCATGAAAATTTGGAAATGAAAAATGTAGGACAAAGAATTGGAATTGAAAAAATTGGGACTAAAAATTGAAAAGTGAAGATTTGAAAAGTGAAAAATGGGGTGTGAAAAGTCGGGAATGAAAAAATGAGCATGAAAATTTGGAAATGAAAAATGTAGGACAAAGAATTGGAATTGAAAAAATTGGAACGAAAAATTGAAAAGTGAACAATTGAAAATTGAAAAATGGGGTGTGAAAAGTTGGGAATGAAAAAATGAGCATGAAAATTTGGAAATGAAAAATGTAGGACAAAGAATTGGAATTGAAAAAATTGGGACTAAAAATTGAAAAGTGAATAATTGAAAAGTGAAAAATGGGGTGTGAAAAGTTGGGAATGAAAAAATGAGCATGAAAATTTGGAAATGAAAAATGTAGGACAAAGAATTGAAATTGAAAAAATTGGAACGAAAAATTGAAAAGTGAAGATTTGAAAAGTGAAAAATGGGGTGTGAAAAGTTGGAAATGAAAAAATGAGCATGAAAATTTGGAAATGAAAAATGTAGGACAAAGAATTGGAATTGAAAAAATTGGGACTAAAAATTGAAAAGTGAAGATTTGAAAAGTGAAAAATGGGGTGTGAAAAGTCGGGAATGAAAAAATGAGCATGAAAATTTGGAAATGAAAAATGTAGGACAAAGAATTGAAATTGAAAAAATTGGGACTAAAAATTGAAAAGTGAAGATTTGAAAAGTGAAAAATGGGGTGTGAAAAGTCGGGAATGAAAAAATGAGCATGAAAATTTGGAAATGAAAAATGTAGGACAAAGAATTGGAATTGAAAAAATTGGGACTAAAAATTGAAAAGTGAAGATTTGAAAAGTGAAAAATGGGGTGTGAAAAGTTGGGAATGAAAAAATGAGCATGAAAATTTGGAAATGAAAAATGTAGGACAAAGAATTGGAATTGAAAGAATTGGGACTAAAAATTGAAAAGTGAATAATTGAAAAGTGAAAAATGGGGTGTGAAAAGTTGGGAATGAAAAAATGAGCATGAAAATTTGGAAATGAAAAATGTAGGACAAAGAATTGGAATTGAAAAAATTGGGACTAAAAATTGAAAAGTGAAAAATGGGGTGTGAAAAGTTGGGAATGAAAAAATGAGCATGAAAATTTGGAAATGAAAAATGTAGGACAAAGAATTGGAATTGAAAGAATTGGGACTAAAAATTGAAAAGTGAATAATTGAAAAGTGAAAAATGGGGTGTGAAAAGTTGGGAATGAAAAAATGAGCATGAAAATTTGGAAATGAAAAATGTAGGACAAAGAATTGGAATTGAAAGAATTGGGACTAAAAATTGAAAAGTGAAGATTTGAAAAGTGAAAAATGGGGTGTGAAAAGTCGGGAATGAAAAAATGAGCATGAAAATTTGGAAATGAAAAATGTAGGACAAAGAATTGGAATTGAAAAAATTGGGACTAAAAATTGAAAAGTGAATAATTGAAAAGTGAAAAATGGGGTGTGAAAAGTTGGGAATGAAAAAATGAGCATGAAAATTTGGAAATGAAAAATGTAGGACAAAGAATTGGAATTGAAAAAATTGGGACTAAAAATTGAAAAGTGAATAATTGAAAAGTGAAAAATGGGGTGTGAAAAGTTGGGAATGAAAAAATGAGCATGAAAATTTGGAAATGAAAAATGTAGGACAAAGAATTGGAATTGAAAAAATTGGGACTAAAAATTGAAAAGTGAAGATTTGAAAAGTGAAAAATGGGGTGTGAAAAGTTGGGAATGAAAAAATGAGCATGAAAATTTGGAAATGAAAAATGTAGGACAAAGAATTGGAATTGAAAAAATTGGGACTAAAAATTGAAAAGTGAAGATTTGAAAAGTGAAAAATGGGGTGTGAAAAGTCGGGAATGAAAAAATGAGCATGAAAATTTGGAAATGAAAAATGTAGGACAAAGAATTGGAATTGAAAAAATTGGGACTAAAAATTGAAAAGTGAATAATTGAAAATTGAAAAATGGGGTGTGAAAAGTTGGGAATGAAAAAATGAGCATGAAAATTTGGAAATGAAAAATGTAGGACAAAGAATTGGAATTGAAAAAATTGGGACTAAAAATTGAAAAGTGAATAATTGAAAAGTGAAAAATGGGGTGTGAAAAGTTGGGAATGAAAAAATGAGCATGAAAATTTGGAAATGAAAAATGTAGGACAAAGAATTGAAATTGAAAAAATTGGAACGAAAAATTGAAAAGTGAAGATTTGAAAAGTGAAAAATGGGGTGTGAAAAGTTGGAAATGAAAAAATGAGCATGAAAATTTGGAAATGAAAAATGTAGGACAAAGAATTGGAATTGAAAAAATTGGGACTAAAAATTGAAAAGTGAAGATTTGAAAAGTGAAAAATGGGGTGTGAAAAGTCGGGAATGAAAAAATGAGCATGAAAATTTGGAAATGAAAAATGTAGGACAAAGAATTGAAATTGAAAAAATTGGGACTAAAAATTGAAAAGTGAAGATTTGAAAAGTGAAAAATGGGGTGTGAAAAGTCGGGAATGAAAAAATGAGCATGAAAATTTGGAAATGAAAAATGTAGGACAAAGAATTGGAATTGAAAAAATTGGGACTAAAAATTGAAAAGTGAAGATTTGAAAAGTGAAAAATGGGGTGTGAAAAGTTGGGAATGAAAAAATGAGCATGAAAATTTGGAAATGAAAAATGTAGGACAAAGAATTGGAATTGAAAGAATTGGGACTAAAAATTGAAAAGTGAATAATTGAAAAGTGAAAAATGGGGTGTGAAAAGTTGGGAATGAAAAAATGAGCATGAAAATTTGGAAATGAAAAATGTAGGACAAAGAATTGGAATTGAAAGAATTGGGACTAAAAATTGAAAAGTGAAGATTTGAAAAGTGAAAAATGGGGTGTGAAAAGTCGGGAATGAAAAAATGAGCATGAAAATTTGGAAATGAAAAATGTAGGACAAAGAATTGGAATTGAAAAAATTGGGACTAAAAATTGAAAAGTGAATAATTGAAAAGTGAAAAATGGGGTGTGAAAAGTTGGGAATGAAAAAATGAGCATGAAAATTTGGAAATGAAAAATGTAGGACAAAGAATTGGAATTGAAAAAATTGGGACTAAAAATTGAAAAGTGAAGATTTGAAAAGTGAAAAATGGGGTGTGAAAAGTTGGGAATGAAAAAATGAGCATGAAAATTTGGAAATGAAAAATGTAGGACAAAGAATTGGAATTGAAAAAATTGGGACTAAAAATTGAAAAGTGAATAATTGAAAAGTGAAAAATGGGGTGTGAAAAGTTGGGAATGAAAAAATGAGCATGAAAATTTGGAAATGAAAAATGTAGGACAAACAATTGAAATTGAAAAAAATGAAAAGTGAAAAATGGGGTGTGAAAAGTTGGGAATGAAAAAATGAGCATGAAAATTTGGAAATGAAAAATGTAGGACAAAGAATTGGAATTGAAAAAATTGGGACTAAAAATTGAAAAGTGAAGATTTGAAAAGTGAAAAATGGGGTGTGAAAAGTTGGGAATGAAAAAATGAGCATGAAAATTTGGAAATGAAAAATGTAGGACAAAGAATTGGAATTGAAAAAATTGGGACTAAAAATTGAAAAGTGAATAATTGAAAAGTGAAAAATGGGGTGTGAAAAGTTGGGAATGAAAAAATGAGCATGAAAATTTGGAAATGAAAAATGTAGGACAAAGAATTGGAATTGAAAAAATTGGGACTAAAAATTGAAAAGTGAAGATTTGAAAAGTGAAAAATGGGGTGTGAAAAGTTGGGAATGAAAAAATGAGCATGAAAATTTGGAAATGAAAAATGTAGGACAAACAATTGAAATTGAAAAAAATGAAAAGTGAAAAATGGGGTGTGAAAAGTTGGGAATGAAAAAATGAGCATGAAAATTTGGAAATGAAAAATGTAGGACAAAGAATTGGAATTGAAAAAATTGGGACTCAAAATTGAAAAGTGTCGCGCCCTCTCCCGAGGGCACGACCGGATATATTTGTAGCCCATAAGCTCTTGTGTAATAGAGCTTACGGACTCACTCTTGCCAAGCTCTACAGTCGCTCAATGCCCGAAGGAAACAACTCTAGACGTGCCAAGCTGCCACAGGAGTCTGCGTCTCTCACTTCCGCGCACTCTCTCGCCCACCAGTCGATGCGCTCCACTGAGAGATGTTCTACAGGACCAGCGCCAAAGGAAAGTCATCATCCGCCAACAATGAGCAGACACACACTCTCATAATTCTATGCTCTCTCACCCTTCTTGTCTCTGCGTCTCTCACATCTCTAACCACTCATCAATTGTCATCATTATTCTAGTCAGTCTTCCAACCTGCAGCCATGCAGGAAGGTTGCTCCTTCCTCGCTCCCCTTCTTGACACCCCCCTATTCACTAACTTCTACTGTATCCTTCTGGGATCTATGTAGCCCAGCGAGTGTTCAATAAACACATTGTGAGCCAAGCACTGTTAACTACCATCACACCGGAAGGAGCCAAGGGTTGCATAACAGTCACGGGACGCTAGGAGAGAGGGCTCATCACCCCGCAATCCCAAACCCGCGACATGGTGCATCGACCGGATGATCGAGCGGATTGGAAGGATCACACATCCTCATCTGGAACTCGGATCAACAAGACGAACTATGATGATGCAACCTAGCGACTTCCAACGACGATGGTCACTCACAAACATGGAGTTGTGTCAAGGAGCGTGGAATCACGCATCGTCGGCTTCCACAAACGAGGAAGACGGTGCCCAGATGCTTCAAAACAGTCTGATGACGTCATGAGACAGCAACAGCGCCCCACCGCACACACGCGCACTCGATTATCGAACAACGCCGGCGCGCACGGAAAGGAGGAGCCAAGCTGTTTGGAGACGCCAGACAACGAAAATTCAAGAGGAATTCCGGAAATTTGGTTCGAAACAAATGGAAGGAAGACAAAAAACAGGTACGAGTAGCGAGAAGGTGCGAAAAGGCCTTTGTAAGCTCATGTGAGAGCTTGCAATCGCCGGATTGCGGTACTTCTCGCGAAAACAAACCTGAAAACGTGAGTTTGATTAGTAAAGCCAATCTGGCACCTTTCTAATACTCCATAAAATTGGCATGGACCCGTGAAAGTCGGTACATACTGCTACCTATGCGGGCCCTTGACAAAGGCGGCGTGGTAACGCGTCGGTAGCCTGGCCACTCGGCCAGACGTCTGCGAGGATGGGAGCAGTTAGGGAAACTAAATAAGTTTAGGCAAAATTCTTTCAGCAATTTCAGCAAAAACAAGAACCACTGAGCCAAGCCGATTCGTTGAAGATTCAAGCCAGAAATTCCCTTTCTTTCTCCCCTTAACCCCCTCGTATCTTTCCCCGGAGCGTTCGGTGGTGAAAGCGAGCGTCGCTCGCTCTGCTCATGTGACACTAACAAAACTTCCTTTCTGCAGACATATCGACTCACTCACTCACTCCTTCCGTCTCCCTGCCTTCCGAAGCCAAGCGATTCAAAACAAAGTCATCACGCAGGAATATCGGCGAAAGGATGCGACAGCCAAGCTGATGAAACTACTTCGACGGACAAGTCTCCACTTCCCTCCGTTCGTGCCAAATGCTTCTCCACTCAAAGTTCAATCGTCCACATCATCAAACCACCCCAAGATTTTGTCAAGCCTTCAATAGTAACTGAGGAGGAGCTTCTGTAGACCCCGTTTGCCAAGCCGAAAGCTTTGTGAAGCTAACGGCGCGGTGGGAGTCCAGCAAGCCTCCAACTCAACGAAGCCACCGAGCGGCGATCACTTCGAAGTGAAGAAGTGATATTGCTCAGCGTGAATTCGTCCGCAATGAAGGAAACGGGTGATAAGGAAGCCTAGCGTGACAATGAAAGGCTAGGAAGCGGCAAAATGATACAATGCACAGGCGAAGAACGTCTCGGATGACGTAGAGCAGTTGTGCCAAGCCAGGATAACCAAAGAAGTGAAAAAGGAAGAAGCACAAGAAGGAGGATCCGTTGAAGGCAGGAGGAGAGTCGGAAGAGTGAAGAGCCGATGAGAATTTCTCACAAATTTGTTTATGTCCAAGCACCCTTTTGTACCATAGTTGTCTCATAGCAGTTCGAGTGTTCGTTTCGATTTCTCACTTTATCTCTTTTTCCTAACCTTTCCATCTTGTGTTCGGCTCACTTCGAGCACACAAGACTGTTGAAAGTGGGCAAAAAGGGAACGAACAATCCACCCCTAGTTTTAAGTTCTTGTATAATGTTATGTAACATTCCTAGCCACTAATGCCTCCTAATTTATGTAAAATTTCTAGTCAAAATTTCATGTAAATTTAAGTAAGTGTCTAGCCTAACATAGTTTTTATATCTAACTAATTGTAAGTAAGACTAACTTGCCCTAATATTTAGGTATTCAACTCGTTAGGTACTTAACCCCTTACCATAGCTTAACAACTAGGTTCATTTCTCTCATGCAAAGCTTCTTCACGTACGGAAGAAGCCAAGCAACTAGGCTGGAAAGAGAGTCAACAAAACCAGCAAACCAAGGAGATGCGAAGGAAATCGGTCATAAGCTTCCATGGATGGTCCGAATACCTGTGCAAGTCAATTTGGAAGCACCTTCGTATCTGGACGAGCACGAGCGCCCAGCTGGAGTTCGTGGGATCGGCGGACCGGGTCTGCACGACTAGCCACCACACTCTACTACGTCCCAACTCAGGACTTCAATAAAGGATGAAGCAGTCCCAAGCGCGACACATTGTCCCAGCTCAGGACTTCACAAAACAAAGAAGCACCAATCAGGTGTTCTTTAACAATTTCAACACTTCACTAAAGATGAAACAGGTAACGTTAACGGTAACAAATAACACCCAAATTAGATCTACTAACTAATAGGCAAGCACATCCTCATTAGGGTAGTAAGCATCAGCCGTGGGCCCAATAACATAACATGACCATCTAGTACTAATTCAATAACCGCCCCAACTTACAATTAGGTTAGTGTACTAGAGTGCTTCTCTAACATGTTAACAGGTAAAGTTAGTATAGGAATGCACCCTATACGAGGTAACGTATAATGTAGTTGTGTCAACCGAGTTGAGGAGATTAGCTCCTCAGCTCACCTCTAATGGCAAAACTAATTTCAGACTGGGAAATTTAGTCAAGCAGCGCAACTACACGCAACTCAAATTCTCGGAGCAAGGCATCAATTCACACCTCTTGGCAGCTAGCAGGGAAACAAAGAACAACTTCAGAAGTGTTCAGAAAGTCATCGACAAGAAACCGGCTCATGACGACGTGGACAGCCTGAAGATCCTTTGAGCCCAGCTGTGGAGGAGGAACGAAACTTGTCATCGATGTCGACACTACAAGGTCCAGAGGGATTAGAACAATACAACCGAACATCGATGAAGGAATCACATCCGCCTCTTCACCGCCAAGTTGTGATGTCTCCTCCAGAAGTTGAATAACAACATAGACCGTGTTCCGAAAGGAGCCGGTCAAAAGAAAGCGTTAAGAGATTCGCGCCTGATGTGACGGCCGAGAATCTCAACGCGATCATCAGCAATGATGATCAAACCATTCGGAAAGTACTAGTTCCAAGGAAGCTCATTGTGATGAGTTTCCAGGAACAGGGAAATCCTAAAAAGTCATTGCATCTGCAAAATCGTCGTCCTCAACGTTCTATGTCGCCCAGCAACATCTTCTCAACTTCGTGCGGACAAGAAACAAATCTTCTCAGTCAATGGTCATTCTTCTGGACGTACCGCTGCACAGAAGTCAAGAACGTCTCCCTCAGGAGAAGGAGATGTCCAGAAGAACTCAACGCCTACAATCAACGCCGAAGAGCATCGACAGGCTAACAAGTCATCGTCAACGTGGTGTACCATAAGGAGACGAAGTTGTCATCTTCGGAGACCGATAGAAAAGTCACTGGAGGAGCCCAGCAAAAGTGGACCGACGACAAAGAAGAGAAAATGCCTAGAAAGTCCAGCTTCAACGAACTGAGCTCCAGAAGAAGCGAAACGTCACCAGAAGATTTCAACAATGCGGAAGAAAAGAATTCCAAGAAGACGCTGTCTACCAGAGTCAACATCATGTCCGGCGAGACAGCCTTCGAGCCAAGCCGATATGAAGCATCCGTGGCCTTCCGAAACAGAGTGAGCAGGAAGAAGAAGTCGTCAATTGCCAAGCCTGGAGAATACGCCGAGGAACATTGTCTAGCTACGGCAAAACACGTCAAGAAGTCTTCGGCCCAAGTCTGCAAACCAGCGAACCCTTTCAATGCCATCAAGCCAGGTCTTCAAGCCAGTGTACAGCCGAAGAAGCCTTCTAATGTTCAAGTTCTAAGGATGTCAAAGGATCCAAGAAGACGACGGTTGTGCCACGACGTGAAGTCAACGGGACAGGTGCCTCGCCAGTCCAACACAGCAAAGGAATCATCCAGAGGGACGAAAGGAACATTGCAGTCAAGCCGGAGAAGAGAGTTCAGCTAAACTAGTACTGTGTCGAATCTCTCGAAGAGCATTGTGAAGCTCATGAAGGAGACAGGCATAGGAAAGTTAGCTAAACGTTCAACTCGAAAAACGACAAGGACGCGCAGCGACTACTATCCGCGATGTGACAAGCCAGCAGAACAAGTCTCCAAACCAAATCCGCTGAGCACAGAAGCCGACTACGAGCCCAACTAGAGAATCATTGAGCCCATCCAAAGGAACACAGACTCCATCTTAGCCCAGCCGAAAAAGAAAGGCAAGAAGACCGTGCCTAGCGTCTACTATCCCGACTGAGCAATGTGTTGCTCATGACAGGAAAAGACATAGCAAGGTCAGCAGGAACATTCGACTAAAGTAAGGATGGACAACCAAGGACAGTTCCGCAGATTCGGAGTGCAAGCCGTGAAGAGTCATTGACTTCGTTTCTCATCTTCAAGCAACGTACCGCGTGGATCCAGAAGACACACCGACAGTTATCGGCAACAAGAGGAAGCTCGCTGAAGAACACGAATTCAAGGGTCAATGGAACGACACAAATCTTTGTCAAGCAAGACAGAATAATGCCAAGCAGTTCCAGTGGATCCACAGTATCGATTCAGCAGGCTTCACGTCAACAGAAGGAGGTGTCTGAACCGATCAAAGTTCCAACGTCATCAAGTCATGGATCGGAAAAGAAGGAGAACAGTTGAAGCCGTGCGGAGCCAAGAAGCCAAGATACGTCACCGGTAGAAATCCAGCAGAAGGTGGCAGAAGCTTCTGGCACAAAGTTCAGAATCGCGGATGGAAGTCAAGTCGTCACGATCACGAAGCGTCACAAGACGGAGCACCAAATATGCCAAGCAGTATCTTCGTGAGGAGACTCCAACGACATTGAAGGCTGAAGAAACAGAAGACGTGGAGCATGAAGGACAACTCGTCATTGCTCGCCGAGGAAAAGCATCGTCACAGAACAGTCGCCAAACAAACGAGTCAACTTCAAGTCCAGCGCAGTCTTCGAATCAAGTCAATGGAACAACAGACTAACATCAATCCAGTTGGAGAATGAAGTCAAACAAGCTTACCGATGCAGATTATCCCGATTGAGCATTGTGTGCCTCATGACAGGAGAAATCATCGGAAGGTTAGCGAAAACTTTCGGCCCAGACAGGACGAAGAATAGTTAAACGAATCCAGAGGAGGCGCGATGCATGTCAACGTTGCTCAGCGGAGAGCAGCATCGTCACCACCATCAACGGATGCTGATGCAATGAATGGCCGAAGCATATCATCCAAGGCCACACTACAACATGGTCAACAACCCGACCAACTCACGAAGGGAACCTGGGAAGTTTAACAAAGTCTGGAAGGCAATACCATCAACAATCTGTATGCTGTAATGGATGAGCAATCACCAGATGCAGCAGCTAGACGAAGAAGTCTACAGATAGCCAAGCAGACCACCACCACGAAGGATTTCCAGGAACCCAGCCACTACACTAACTCAACTGCTACGTCAAAAAGTCTTTCTACGTTAGAGTATGTTCAGTGGATCGTAATGATTCAGTGGACATAGCCACGCTTCAAGAAGAGTCAACACCAATTGGACGAGGACAAGAAGAAGAAGGTCAACGGACGCTGTCAATATCTGCGTCGGAAGGAAAGCTCACCAGTTGGACAGAAGCTCCAAAGATGTAGAAGGACCCAAAACAAAACTCAAGATGACTCGCCAAGCTCCAGAAGTCCAGAAGACGTGCCTAGCAAGTCAAATGGACCAAAGGACATAACAATCACGTCAACGGATTGGCAAAAGGAGTTTCAGCGGACGTTGGAATTCCAAAATCAACGACATTCGGTCAGTATGCAGTCACCAAGAGAAGGAGATCAAGCAAACGGCAGTGACACTCCAGTCACGTCATCTGCCAAGCTCAATCGTCAACTCAAGGTCTCAAGACAATTCCAGTCAAGCAAACTGTTACCAAGAGGCGAAGTACTAAGCTCGAGCGCTGTGTGGGCGTGTCAGGCTTTGGAATTTGCTGATGACGGTAGTGGAAGTTCAGAGGATTTCTTGTGAAAGAATTCTAACGGACAGATACAACAGTTGTGCAGTTCGAAATCCAGAAGTCGCCGTAACATCAGTCAACGGACGGACGACCAAGGAACCCGATGGAGAACGTCTTCAAAAGGATTTCCCCTCTCGCAAAGGGAAAGGAAGACTCCAAGCGAACAGGAACCACGTCATCAGACGCCTCAGGAATGTCGAACCCAGCCAATCAAGGAAAGTGTGCAAGATGCGACAACACTGATTCGAGCCACAACACCCAAGGAATCAAAAGTCGTCAGGATTATACAGTCAACAGCCAGCGAAGAAGATTCATGAGCAATCGGAGTCTTCGACAGCCACAAGTCCAGGATAATCAGGATGCTTCAACTCTTAGGATATTAGTAAGGTAATAAAAGATTCAGAGCTACCGAAAAGAGACAAGGCATCGCAGAGAAATCTGAGATGCTGAAGTCCAGCTGTGAGCAAGTTTACTCCGGTAAATAAGCCCAGCCACGGGACCAAAAGAGGTACGGAAGCTAGGGAGATTGTAGTGACTCTACGAATGTGTAGTAGTCACTCTTCAGACCTAGATTCTTAAGCCCAACTGAGAAGTAAACGTTCCAGTAGGTTTCGGTATTGATCGTGAGGTCAATACTGATTTGCTCTGACAAAAAGTCAGTTAAGTTAATAGTTAAATGTTTATTTATCTGTTAATCGTCAAGTCAAGCCACCAACAAGTCAACAATCGTGTCAACAACATCAAGTCATCGTCGAGGAATCAACAAGAAACATCATGGATCCGGGAGATTACCTGAGTTTCAGGGATCCCAGGAAACACGGATTCACTCGCCAAGCAGTTCTACTAACTTGAAATTCTTCTAGTGATACTTGGAGTTTCTGGCTATGTGAAGTCCGGAAACAACAAGGGCTAGAAGAGTTTCAGGGGAAAGTATGGCAAGGAAGGATTCAACGACAGGAACACTTCACCACGGGAAGCCAAGCCAACGTTCCAAGGATCCGGGAAAGCCATTGATCAACGTCACCAACTTCGACGCATGCCAAAAGGAAAAATGTGGAATTGCGAATCAAGTCAGGAAGCAGCCTGAAATCCTTGTCTCAAGGTTTCAAGTTGCCAGCACATGAGTCGATGTCGGAGTCATCCAGCCAAGTCTGGACGAGTTCTAGCATGTGGTCTAGAAGGAGTTCAGATGCCCAGCTACACAGGACAATCCAGCCGAGTCATTGGTAAACGAAAGGAAGTCAATAGTCCGATCCAGTCTTCGGAAGGATCAATGATGTCACCAATCCAATGTCCAGTAGTCAGGCAGTTCACAAAAAACTCTGACAAGCTCATAACACGTCCACAAGAAGCCAGAGACCAGAGACTTTGTGCGCAGTCAAACCAAGGCATTACTCAGGTACAAAGAGCCGACAGGCATTGTTGTAGGTATGGACCGCTCCATGGACGGCAGTGTGCAATCACCTCATTCCACTCAAAGATCCAGGAGATGAGGAGGACAATTCTGTCGCCGAATCTTCAGCCCAGCCGGATCCAGTCGCTTCTCCGAAGGCTACTCCAGCAACTCAATCAAGAGGAACGCCCAAGGGAAGCAAGAACAAGAAGAAGAGTGGAGGGGACGACTCAATCCAGAAGCCCAGCTCCAGCGAAGCTCCACTCAAAGAAAGCCAAGAAGGAGAAGAGGTCGTCCACGCAAAATCCTGCATCTCAGCCAAGAACATCTACAATGCCAAGTACAACGACTCAGCCATGTACAACGACTCAGACACGCACAACGACAAGCCAAGTACATCTACAAAGCCAAAGCCAAGTACATCTGCTAAGCCAAGCACAGCTACAGAGCCAAGAACAACTACAAAGTCCATTCAGTCCAAAGGAATCTAGGTCCAGACCCTACCTGCCAAGACAGGTTAAGCTCAATGCCTTTGGTACTGAGTTAAGCTCTGAAGAGTCTGCTCGGCAGGCTGAAAGCTTTCGTCGGTGCTGTTATGAAGTATCCGAGAAAGTAGACACTGCCAAGAGTCTTTAAACATGTGGCAAATATATCCTGTGTGCGGACATCTGTTACACAAGGAAAGTACAACCCTATTTCTTCGTTGACCCTCCTAAATAGGGTTCTTCCGTCCCCCCCCCAGTGTCGCGCCCTCTCCCGAGGGCACGACCGGATATATTTGTAGCCCATAAGCTCTTGTGTAATAGAGCTTACGGACTCACTCTTGCCAAGCTCTACAGTCGCTCAATGCCCGAAGGAAACAACTCTAGACGTGCCAAGCTGCCACAGGAGTCTGCGTCTCTCACTTCCGCGCACTCTCTCGCCCACCAGTCGATGCGCTCCACTGAGAGATGTTCTACAGGACCAGCGCCAAAGGAAAGTCATCATCCGCCAACAATGAGCAGACACACACTCTCATAATTCTATGCTCTCTCACCCTTCTTGTCTCTGCGTCTCTCACATCTCTAACCACTCATCAATTGTCATCATTATTCTAGTCAGTCTTCCAACCTGCAGCCATGCAGGAAGGTTGCTCCTTCCTCGCTCCCCTTCTTGACACCCCCCTATTCACTAACTTCTACTGTATCCTTCTGGGATCTATGTAGCCCAGCGAGTGTTCAATAAACACATTGTGAGCCAAGCACTGTTAACTACCATCACACCGGAAGGAGCCAAGGGTTGCATAACAGTCACGGGACGCTAGGAGAGAGGGCTCATCACCCCGCAATCCCAAACCCGCGACAAAAAGTGAATAATTGAAAAGTGAAAAATGGGGTGTGAAAAGTTGGGAATGAAAAAATGAGCATGAAAATTTGGAAATGAAAAATGTAGGACAAAAAATTGAAATTGAAAAAACTGGGACTAAAAATTGAAAAGTGAATAATTGAAAAGTGAAAAATGGGGTGTGAAAAGTTGGGAATGAAAAAATGAGCATGAAAATTTGGAAATGAAAAATGTAGGACAAAGAATTGGAATTGAAAAAATTGGGACTAAAAATTGAAAAGTGAATAATTGAAAAGTGAAAAATGGGGTGTGAAAAGTCGGGAATGAAAAAATGAGCATGAAAATTTGGAAATGAAAAATGTAGGACAAAAAATTGAAATTGAAAAAAATGAAAAGTGAAAAATGGGGTGTGAAAAGTTGGGAATGAAAAAATGGGCATGAAAATTTGGAAATGAAAAATGTAGGACAAAAAATTGAAATTGAAAAAAATGAAAAGTGAAAAATGGGGTGTGAAAAGTTGGGAATGAAAAAATGAGCATGAAAATTTGGAAATGAAAAATGTAGGACAAAGAATTGGAATTGAAAAAATTGGGACTCAAAATTGAAAAGTGAACAATTGAAAAGTGAAAAATGGGGTGTGAAAAGTTGGGAATGAAAAAATGAGCATGAAAATTTGGAAATGAAAAATGTAGGACAAAGAATTGGAATTGAAAAAATTGGGACTCAAAATTGAAAAGTGAACAATTGAAAAGTGAAAAATGGGGTGTGAAAAGTTGGGAATGAAAAAATGAGCATGAAAATTTGGAAATGAAAAATGTAGGACAAAGAATTGGAATTGAAAAAATTGGGACTAAAAATTGAAAAGTGAATAATTGAAAAGTGAAAAATGGGGTGTGAAAAGTCGGGAATGAAAAAATGAGCATGAAAATTTGGAAATGAAAAATGTAGGACAAAGAATTGGAATTGAAAAAATTGGGACTAAAAATTGAAAAGTGAAGATTTGAAAAGTGAAAAATGGGGTGTGAAAAGTCGGGAATGAAAAAATGAGCATGAAAATTTGGAAATGAAAAATGTAGGACAAAGAATTGGAATTGAAAAAATTGGGACTAAAAATTGAAAAGTGAATAATTGAAAAGTGAAAAATGGGGTGTGAAAAGTTGGAAATGAGAAAATGAGCATGAAAATTTGGAAATGAAAAATGTAGGACAAAGAATTGGAATTGAAAAAATTGGGACTAAAAATTGAAAAGTGAACAATTGAAAAGTGAAAAATGGGGTGTGAAAAGTTGGGAATGAAAAAATGAGCATGAAAATTTGGAAATGAAAAATGTAGGACAAAGAATTGGAATTGAAAAAATTGGGACTAAAAATTGGAAAGTAAAGATTTGAAAAGTGAAAAATGGGGTGTGAAAAGTTGGGAATGAAAAAATGAGCATGAAAATTTGGAAATGAAAAATGTAGGACAAAAAATTGAAATTGAAAAAATTGGGACTAAAAATTGAAAAGTGAATAATTGAAAAGTGAAAAATGGGGTGTGAAAAGTTGGGAATGAAAAAATGAGCATGAAAATTTGGAAATGAAAAATGTAGGACAAAGAATTGGAATTGAAAAAATTGGGACTAAAAATTGAAAAGTGAATAATTGAAAAGTGAAAAATGGGGTGTGAAAAGTCGGGAATGAAAAAATGAGCATGAAAATTTGGAAATGAAAAATGTAGGACAAAGAATTGGAATTGAAAAAATTGGGACTAAAAATTGGAAAGTAAAGATTTGAAAAGTGAAAAATGGGGTGTGAAAAGTTGGGAATGAAAAAATGAGCATGAAAATTTGGAAATGAAAAATGTAGGACAAAAAATTGAAATTGAAAAAATTGGGACTAAAAATTGAAAAGTGAACAATTGAAAAGTGAAAAATGGGGTGTGAAAAGTTGGGAATGAAAAAATGAGCATGAAAATTTGGAAATGAAAAATGTAGGACAAAGAATTGGAATTGAAAAAATTGGGACTAAAAATTGAAAAGTGAATAATTGAAAAGTGAAAAATGGGGTGTGAAAAGTCGGGAATGAAAAAATGAGCATGAAAATTTGGAAATGAAAAATGTAGGACAAAAAATTGAAATTGAAAAAAATGAAAAGTGAAAAATGGGGTGTGAAAAGTTGGGAATGAAAAAATGAGCATGAAAATTTGGAAATGAAAAATGTAGGACAAAGAATTGGAATTGAAAAAATTGGGACTAAAAATTGAAAAGTGAATAATTGAAAAGTGAAAAATGGGGTGTGAAAAGTCGGGAATGAAAAAATGAGCATGAAAATTTGGAAATGAAAAATGTAGGACAAAAAATTGAAATTGAAAAAAAATGAAAAGTGAAAAATGGGGTGTGAAAAGTTGGGAATGAAAAAATGAGCATGAAAATTTGGAAATGAAAAATGTAGGACAAAGAATTGGAATTGAAAAAATTGGGACTAAAAATTGAAAAGTGAATAATTGAAAAGTGAAAAATGGGGTGTGAAAAGTCGGGAATGAAAAAATGAGCATGAAAATTTGGAAATGAAAAATGTAGGACAAAAAATTGAAATTGAAAAAAATGAAAAGTGAAAAATGGGGTGTGAAAAGTTGGGAATGAAAAAATGAGCATGAAAATTTGGAAATGAAAAATGTAGGACAAAGAATTGGAATTGAAAAAATTGGGACTAAAAATTGAAAAGTGAATAATTGAAAAGTGAAAAATGGGGTGTGAAAAGTCGGGAATGAAAAAATGAGCATGAAAATTTGGAAATGAAAAATGTAGGACAAAAAATTGAAATTGAAAAAAATGAAAAGTGAAAAATGGGGTGTGAAAAGTTGGGAATGAAAAAATGAGCATGAAAATTTGGAAATGAAAAATGTAGGACAAAGAATTGGAATTGAAAAAATTGGGACTAAAAATTGAAAAGTGAATAATTGAAAAGTGAAAAATGGGGTGTGAAAAGTCGGGAATGAAAAAATGAGCATGAAAATTTGGAAATGAAAAATGTAGGACAAAAAATTGAAATTGAAAAAAATGAAAAGTGAAAAATGGGGTGTGAAAAGTTGGGAATGAAAAAATGAGCATGAAAATTTGGAAATGAAAAATGTAGGACAAAGAATTGGAATTGAAAAAATTGGGACTAAAAATTGAAAAGTGAATAATTGAAAAGTGAAAAATGGGGTGTGAAAAGTCGGGAATGAAAAAATGAGCATGAAAATTTGGAAATGAAAAATGTAGGACAAAAAATTGAAATTGAAAAAAATGAAAAGTGAAAAATGGGGTGTGAAAAGTTGGGAATGAAAAAATGAGCATGAAAATTTGGAAATGAAAAATGTAGGACAAAGAATTGGAATTGAAAAAATTGGGACTAAAAATTGAAAAGTGAATAATTGAAAAGTGAAAAATGGGGTGTGAAAAGTCGGGAATGAAAAAATGAGCATGAAAATTTGGAAATGAAAAATGTAGGACAAAAAATTGAAATTGAAAAAAATGAAAAGTGAAAAATGGGGTGTGAAAAGTTGGGAATGAAAAAATGAGCATGAAAATTTGGAAATGAAAAATGTAGGACAAAGAATTGGAATTGAAAAAATTGGGACTAAAAATTGAAAAGTGAATAATTGAAAAGTGAAAAATGGGGTGTGAAAAGTCGGGAATGAAAAAATGAGCATGAAAATTTGGAAATGAAAAATGTAGGACAAAAAATCGAAATTGAAAAAATTGGGACTAAAAATTGAAAAGTGAATAATTGAAAAGTGAAAAATGGGGTGTGAAAAGTTGGGAATGAAAAAATGAGCATGAAAATTTGGAAATGAAAAATGTAGGACAAAGAATTGGAATTGAAAAAATTGGGACTAAAAATTGAAAAGTGAATAATTGAAAAGTGAAAAATGGGGTGTGAAAAGTCGGGAATGAAAAAATGAGCATGAAAATTTGGAAATGAAAAATGTAGGACAAAGAATTGGAATTGAAAAAATTGGGACTAAAAATTGAAAAGTGAATAATTGAAAAGTGAAAAATGGGGTGTGAAAAGTTGGGAATGAAAAAATGAGCATGAAAATTTGGAAATGAAAAATGTAGGGCAAAAAATTGAAATTGAAAAAATTGGAACGAAAAATTGAAAAGTGAAAAATGGGGTGTGAAAAGTTGGGAATGAAAAAATGAGCATACAAATTTGGAAATGAAAAATGTAGGACAAAGAATTGGAATTGAAAAAATTGGGACTAAAAATTGAAAAGTGAAGAATTGAAAAGTGAAAAATGGGGTGTGAAAAGTTGGGAATGAAAAAATGAGCATGAAAATTTGGAAATGAAAAATGTAGGACAAAAAATTGAAATTGAAAAAAATGAAAAGTGAAAAATGGGGTGTGAAAAGTTGGGAATGAAAAAATGAGCATGAAAATTTGGAAATGAAAAATGTAGGACAAAGAATTGGAATTGAAAAAATTGGGACTAAAAATTGAAAAGTGAATAATTGAAAAGTGAAAAATGGGGTGTGAAAAGTCGGGAATGAAAAAATGAGCATGAAAATTTGGAAATGAAAAATGTAGGACAAAAAATTGAAATTGAAAAAATTGGGACTAAAAATTGAAAAGTGAATAATTGAAAAGTGAAAAATGGGGTGTGAAAAGTTGGGAATGAAAAAATGAGCATGAAAATTTGGAAATGAAAAATGTAGGACAAAGAATTGGAATTGAAAAAATTGGGACTAAAAATTGAAAAGTGAATAATTGAAAAGTGAAAAATGGGGTGTGAAAAGTCGGGAATGAAAAAATGAGCATGAAAATTTGGAAATGAAAAATGTAGGACAAAGAATTGGAATTGAAAAAATTGGGACTAAAAATTGAAAAGTGAATAATTGAAAAGTGAAAAATGGGGTGTGAAAAGTTGGGAATGAAAAAATGAGCATGAAAATTTGGAAATGAAAAATGTAGGGCAAAAAATTGAAATTGAAAAAATTGGAACGAAAAATTGAAAAGTGAAAAATGGGGTGTGAAAAGTTGGGAATGAAAAAATGAGCATACAAATTTGGAAATGAAAAATGTAGGACAAAGAATTGGAATTGAAAAAATTGGGACTAAAAATTGAAAAGTGAAGAATTGAAAAGTGAAAAATGGGGTGTGAAAAGTTGGGAATGAAAAAATGAGCATACAAATTTGGAAATGAAAAATGTAGGACAAAGAATTGAAATTAAAAAAAATTGGAACGAAAAATTGAAAAGTGAAGAATTGAAAAGTGAAAAATGGGGTGTGAAAAGTTGGGAATGGAAAAATGAGCATGAAAATTTGGAAATGAAAAATGAAGGATAAAAAATTGAAATTGAAAAAATTGGGGCGAAAGGAAGTGTTTAAAATATGGAAATGAATTTCTTCTTCCCTAATTCAATGATTTGTTTTTGCACAGAAGCAAAAACAATTATTACAAATTCTTAACTTTTATCGAAATGTCCGATCAAAAAACAGTAGCAGATACTCTTCGATTGGACACGGCGGACGATAACAAGAATGCAAACGGAGCAGCGAATGACGAACCCAAATTGGTTTTGAGAAAAATTGTCAATGCCAAAGGAGAACCACCGTTCGGATTGAAATTGATTCCGGAGCACATGATTTTCAAATATATTCTACCTGGACCCGGTTTCGCTTCATTCACGATTGTCAATACGAAGCCTGATCGGCAGGCTTATAAAGTAATCAAAAAAATTAAATTAATTAAAGAAATTGCTTTTAGGTCAAATCCAATGATAACAACTTGTACCGCTCGAAACCAAGTGTTGGTTTCATTAAAGTCCGTTGAATAAATGACAGTAAAAAACGAAAAAACCATTTTTCAGAGTGGAGAGAAAGTTCATGTCAGAGTCACCTTCCTCAATCCGGATCCCACGAAACTTCCGGATTTCAAAAAACACGTGGCAGTTTATCATGTGTCTGCTGGCAATGCAAAGACTTACGACGAGGCGTTCGCTAAGAAGGTGGATGGCGTTTACCACTACTTTTGTACCCATGTACCTGAAAAGATGGGAGAACTGCCTGATGAGCCAGAAGAAGAAGCAAAGTGAACTGATTTATGATAAATGATGTGATATTTTTTGCAGTCTTTGCAGTCTGAAAACCAAATATAATAAGATGATATGGTTCATTAATATAACGTTTTGAAAAAGTCAAATGTACAAAATTAAGCAAAAAGATGATACGAGTCAATTTACATCACAGAATAAAGTAGAGCTCATCGTACTCATAAATCTTCGAAATTGGATATTTCCTATTATACAAAAATTGAACAAAATTATTCAGCAGCATTATTAACTGATTCCTCGAGAGCGATAATCTCCTCCATCAGATTTTTCCTTTCGTTTACATATTGATGTCCTGCGTGTTGAATATCCTAAAACTTCATATTGATTTGTAAACTACTACCAAGTAGTTCTGATATCCCTACCTCGTGTTGTGGAGTTATTACGTGGGGATTGGATCGAGCATAGTAGTCGACCCAGACTTGGAGAACACAGAATGAGGGATTCACATAGAGAACTTTTTTGGTTTCTGAAACAATACAAGATTTCAAAGTTATCTTTATATTTCACAAACTTCGCACTCTGAACATTGGATTTGTGAACTTCTTCTTGTTTTCCAACACATACGACCACAGCGATATCGTCGTTTCTGCACATTTCTGAAATATGTCGAATCTTATATTCACTACTACAACAATATTACTCACATTATCCAATAATCTAATTTTCTCCGAATTGAACAAGAACGTTCCGTATCGACACGAGTACAGCTCATCAAGAATATAGATCAGCAAATCTTGTGTGAATTCGAAGGCCCATGGGAACTGACGCATAATTTGCCACAAGCAGTCGAAAAACTGAACGAAGATCGGGGATCGTTCGCCGTCTCCATGAGAATCGTCGCCATGACCAATTCTTTCTCCGAACTTGTGTCCAAAGCTACACCATTCTTTTTCAATTAGAACTATAAATCCCTCGATCGTTCTATAATATGGATCTAATTGAATCATTGCCAATGATGTTAGTTGGGCGGTGCGATCCCATCCATCAGAACAGTGCACCAAAATTGACTGTTTCTCAGTGTCCACATTGAATACAGCTTTCACTGCTCCTTCCAGAATACTTTGTACGTGATGGAGCCATTTAGATTCGTCTAGCGCTTTGTAGAAGTTCTTCTCATCGACACGCGGCAGAAGAGTACTGACCATCCGTTTCAGAGAATCACGAACGACGTGGATGTTGTGAATGTTGAGGAAAGTGAGAGACGCTGTCGTGTAATTCTCTTCATATCCTCCTCCTTTTGCTTTATTCAGCTTCGCATTGACTGCTGGGCGAGCATCAAGAATCAGAAGTTCACGACAGTTGGCATTCGCATTCATGATGTTTGTCAAGTGACTGTATGATGTGATTATCTCGACTAAAAATACCAGAAACTCACATCTCATCCTCATTACACTTTTTGCTAGCAAGTCCAGTCATTGGTTGGGAGCATCTGCTAATCGAAGCCAACGTATTTTGATCAATCCAACTGAGAACCTAAAAGGAATTTGTAAATTCAGATGTTGAGGAGTTGAACACTCACAGGAATTCTTTCCTTGCTGCGATACTCTCCAAGCTTTTTTAGAAATGCCTTTCCCTTTTCTACTGTTGCTTTGGGGATCACGAACTGGAAAATTCATGAATTGAAATATCGAGATTGCCAACAAATTGTAACTTACGACTCTTGGGTAGGTCTCACTGAACTTGTAGTCTTTGTTGATGTCAACCATTTCCCAGAGACGTGACGAAGGGATCCCGAGACGTTCATATTCCCTTTCTGCTGAATATATCTTCCACCCATCTCTCATTAATCGTGGAGATTCTGCTGCGTGCACAAACGCGAACAACGGCTGAATTAGGTATGTTAGAAACTAAATAAAACTTCGATGAATACACTTACAAAGTTATGAGAAATAGGGAATGCATATCGATTCAGTGAATCACAAATATTCTTTCGATTCGAAGTGGGTAAGCATGCGAATTTGTACGTTCGATAATCTTTGCAAAGTACGATGAATCCATAATTATCGTCCCCTCTCATTGCAGCACTTCTGGATTGTCCGCCAACTTTTTCTACTTTTGAAACATGTCCGAGAGGTACATCAAGCTTCCATCGCTAAAATTTACTTTTTTTTTCAAATTCTAGATTATTACAGTTATATTTTTATTTGAAATCTAACCTATCTTCCAACGAAAACGGTTAAATTAAACTAACTTCGTAGTGTTTTCCTCCGTCTCCAACAAGAAAAACCATTCGGTATCTGGTGATGACGACTTTTCCGGGAAACTTTCCGAATGGACCGATGTATGCAACATTTTTTTCTGAAAATAAAACGTTTATTTAGAACTGAAGCATTCGTAGAATCATTTCATACCAGTCCAAATAACGCTTTCTGCTGCTAATAATTTGATGTCGATTGGTTCTTGAAGCATTGATGAATTGGGAGCTGAAAGTGATGAAATGTGAAATAG
The DNA here is from genome assembly GCA_027920645.1 of Caenorhabditis nigoni. Taxonomy (NCBI): domain Eukaryota; kingdom Metazoa; phylum Nematoda; class Chromadorea; order Rhabditida; family Rhabditidae; genus Caenorhabditis; species Caenorhabditis nigoni. Next base: position 6,907,209 of record CP115864.1, read on the forward strand.
ACAACATGATAACTATGTGACTCACTCTCCCCGATGTCACTGCTATTTCGGCTGTCATCAAAATTCGTAGACATTTCGGTTAACAGCCCTGTAAAATAATTTTTAGTGATGACGATTTGGGTCGATAGGGTTGAGAGAAAAGAGGATTGGGCTTGTGTGGGAGAGAGAGGAGACACAGACATACCGAGAATGAAGCAAACATACGCTATTTTTCACATCACTTCCAGTCATACTTGTAACGGGCCGGGCCGGGCCCGGCCCGAGCCCGGCCCGGCCCGGCGGGCCCGTCATTTCACTAGTTTTGAAATTTTCAAAAAACACGTAAGGGGGGACCCTTATGTGATTTTTTTTCGATCAAAAATTTTTTTCGAGTTTTTTCTATCTTTTGTGATCAGACATACAAACAATCAAAAAAAACGAAAAAAAATGGAGACAATTATATTTTGGCTCAAAATTTGGCTCAAAAATACAGGTTTTTTTCTACCGGGCCCTCCGGGCCGGGCCCGGGCCTTGAAAATTTCCTCAGGCCCGGCCCGGCCCGGGCCCGGGCCCGGGCCCGGGCCCGGGCCTTGGCGGGCCGGCCCGGAATTTTACAAGTATGCTTCCAGTCACAAATTTATGTTGACAGAGAAGAATTACAGATATTCTATAAGCATCATTTGCAAGCATTTGGCATTGATACATTTTCTCGAATCATTTCAGAAAAAATAAGATTTTATTAATTTCAGGAACCAGTAATAAAAAAAATGTATTCAGTTAACTAAACAATTTAGGCTCCGCCCACTTTCTCAAGAATCCGGAGATTTTTTCCCGGAAAACCTTTTCTCCGGAATCCGGCAGAGTGTGCGGTTTTTCAAACCTCGATGTAAACTCGCTCTGATGTGAAAAAAGGGCGCCATGTTCAAAAACGATTTCTTTGTCATGATTTTTCATTGAAAAAAATTAAGAGTTTGAAAGGCATGCCTGCAAATTCAGTTTTTTTCACAGTTTTCTTGATACAAAACAATAATTCAGAGCAGTTTATTGAATAAAAATAAAAGAAACAATTGATTCAAACAGGTGTTGAAGATGTTGTGGTGGCTTCTGTTGATCCATCTTATTGATATCGACTGGCGACTCTGAACAGATCACTACACTACTGGTTAACTATTTACGGAACAAATAATCAGAATAAAATACCCTGAAAAAAGGTAGTCATCATTGTTGAAGTTGTCCATTGAAGTCGTCCGTTGGTCGTCCGTTGGTGATGGTCCGTTGGTCGTCCGTTGAACTCAAAGCCGTTGAGATATTCTTAAAACTTTGATTTCATAATAAAATCATGATTGTTATAAAATTGTTATGTAATTTTTGGCAGAAACTTAACAGAAAGAGCTGGTTATGCCACAGCAGAGATTTTCGCCTTTCCAGAAGGAAAATGAGAAGCTTGTGAAAGAGAACAAAGTGTTGAGTGAGAAGGTGATGGAGAAGGATCTGGAGATTGAAGAGTTGAAGAAGGTGAAAACTCAGATTATTAATTAGTTAGATTAGATATTCGTTAACTTGGAATTTTCAGAAGTTGCACAAAAAAAGAAAAGAGAAGAGGAATTGAAAAGAGAACAGGATAAGAAGCAGATATAGGGAGAGAGATGAAGGGAGAAAACGGAAAATGGAATTGCTAGTCCACGAAAAGAATCTGGTTAAGAAACAGGTAGGAGAGAAGCTGAAAATCTGAAAAGGCTGAACACACAAAATGAAGCAAAGCTGATCACTTTAGAAGCAAAAGAAGAATCCATGAAATTGGAAGCAAAACAGTTGAAAAAGTGGTCAGCAAAAAAGAAAAAACCGAACCTAGAAGCCCTTTCCGGAAGATCTCACCTTACGGACATCTAAGCAGAAGACAGTCAAAGTGCACTAAGCTTCAGAAAGCTATCAACTACTTGAAGTATTTGCAAGGTATTGAAAGAAAAATTAGGTGTGAAAGTTTGAGAATCAATGAATTCAGGAGAACACGGAGACACTTTCTTTCGAGATCTAGTGATCGCCAGAAAGAATGAATTGAAGCTCAAACTGTCCCCGCAAGAAGTCTTCCAATTGTTGTTCTCCCAAAGAAGACTGGAAGAGATAAGGAATAAGAACTTTTTCAACAAAACCAACCGAACCCATCTTTAGAGCCACAAATTTTTAAGAAATCCACTATTTCGAATTTTACCTGAATAAATGTTCTTTTTGAATGGTTCTAGAAATAAATGTAATCTGATTACTTTACTGAAAGTTTTGAAAGATTTATATATTAGGTTGGCTAATAAGTCTTTGTGCACTTTTGTTTTCCTCGTTTCTCTTAACTGAGCTAGAGCAATAATGTGTGTGTACCCGGATATGGTATATGAGATTATAAGGTTGTTCACAATAACCATCATTTGCCCTGCTCTCATTCCGCTTGCGAACGGGATGCCCCTGTTGATACCAACTGTTTTTCGGTGAAATTTCTGTATATTGTTTACATTCATTTCTAACCTGAAAGTATTCGATATTTATCACCGCCTGGTGGAAATTTACAAAGAGAATGTCCCCATAGAAACACCGTTTTAAATTGGGTTGGCAAGTTCAAGAACCAGGACTTTTCAATGAAGGATGAAACTTGCCCCTTCTTCAAGATTCAGACAAGCTGAGAGACCTAGTCGAACGGGACCCTTACCAATCTACCCGTGAAATGTCAATCACTTTAGGGACAACCCATATCACTATTGAAAATGGATTGTTAAAGTTAGGAAAGACAGAAAAACTTGGACGGCGGATACCTCACCGTTTTGACCAGTTTTGATGTTCAGCGGCGAGTGGGTATGAGCATGCATCTTCTTACTCTACTCGGGAACTTTAAGCGGCTGAATTATATTATCACCTTAGATAAGAAGAGGGGCATATATACTAACCATCACAGAAAAGCCCAATGTCTTGGCTTCGTTAAACAGCCAGTAGACGTCATCAAATAGGAATTTCATCCAAAAACAGTGGTTATGAAAAGAGGCATCCCGTTCGCAAGCGGAATGAGAGCGGGGCAAATGATGGTTATTGTGAACAACCTCATAATCTTATATATCATATCCGGTTACACACACATTATTGTTCTAGCTCAGTTAAGAGAAACGAGGAAAACAAAAGTGCACAAAGACTTATTAGCCAACCTAATAGAACGGAGTCTTCTTCTTTACGAAATCTCCAAACATTTTCAATTGAGATTCATGAAAATTTCGAAATAAGCCAAATCAAAAATAGGTCTATTTAATCTTGAAACTTGGAAAAATTTAGTGAAAAAAAAATATTAATTGGCCTTTTTTATTGCCTGGATCTGTTTGGATTTCCATTGCAAAACTTCGAAAAATCAGCTAGATCCTCCAAATAAAATTTCCGACAAAAACTAAATATTAACAACGCAAATAGTCAAAAAACTTTATTCACAATAAACAAAATTATTTCTTTTTTTCGCTCTTCGTCTTCTCCCCATCCTTCTTCTCGTCGTCCTTCTTCTCACTCGGTTTCTCTTCATTGTTGAATATTCCCTTATCAACTTCATTCAGTGTCTCATACTGTGGATCCTTGGCATCTGCCTTCACAACCTTCTCTGGCGGCTTAAATTCCTTTTTCTTTCCATCGTCATCTTTCTTATCTTCCTTGAACAAGTCCTCTCCCAGTCCATTAAGAGTCTCATATTGAGGATCTTTCACATCAGCTTTCTCAACCTTTGTTGGAGCCTTGAACTGCTTCTTTGGGTTTTTGTCTGGTCCAAATAGGTCGTTGTTAAGTCCACAGAGTGTCTGGAAAAATAGGATTTATAGAATTCATTTCAGAAGATTACTGTACCTGATAGTTGGGATCTTTTTTAGCTGCTACTGCACTTTCATCCTCTGGCTTCTTAAATGCATCCTTTCCTTTGACATCTTCCTTTTTCTTCTCTTCTTCCTTCTTCTCCGACTTCTTCGATTTCTTTCCTTCTGATTTTTTCGATTTTTCCTTATTCGACTTCTTGCTTCCATCCTTTTTTGATTTTTCTTTCTCGCTCTTTTTCGATTTCACAGGTTCGTCGGGTTTCTTTTCTTCTTCCTTTGGTTTCTCTTCAGCAGGTGCAGCAGGAGCATCAGTAGCAGGTTTCGGTGGTGGTTCTTTTGTTGGAATCGATGGTTGAGGGCTTTCGGCAGAAGATGGTGGCGGATTAGAAGCTGTCGAAGTCTTTTTTGACTTTTTACAGATGAACAACGTCGTTGAGAGACATATGAGTCCAGTTAGAGACCACAAGTGGTTCCAATTGACCTGGAATTTTTGGTTTTCAATGTAGTTTTATAAAAAAGGATAAGCTTTTAAAATTCCGAAAGTTAAAAAATTTTCGAAAAAAATTCTGAAAATTTAATAATTCCAAAAATTCAAATATCCGAAAAATCCAAAAATTTAAATGTTCCAAATGTTCCAAAAAAAATCCCATGTTCCCAAAATTCCAATCTCAAAGTACTTAAAGAATTCCAACACTTCCGCAATTTTCATAATTTCAAAAAATTTTCAAAATTTCGAAAATTGCCAAAAGTACCAAAACGTCCAAAAATTCAGAAAGTCCAAAAAATCTTTTAAAAAAGGATTCTGAAAAGTGAACAACTTACGATTTGCCAAAAGTGTGAGGACATTTTATTTCCGAGTGAATCGGAACTCTGAAATAATTGTCAATCGATTGGATCGAGAATCTGTAAAATAACGAATTCCCCACATCAGATCTTATCGTGCTCTGGATTTGAAAAAAAGTTTACGAGAGAAAAAATAATTAAAAAAAAGAAAATCAATTGAATAAACGTAAGCCACGAAAACTAGAGCGATCTGATTAACCAAAAAAATCCAGAAAAATCCTCTTCAGACAGTCCCTACAGTTTTGAATTTTTGAAAAGTCGAGTTTTCCCTTTTCACTTTCAGACACGTGTCGTTGACGGGTGAGTTGCTTCTGGAACTTTTTTATCCAAATCTTAAATTTTTTCAGATTGAAGCAAACGACAAGTCATCCTCCGACACCATGATTGTCTACGTCCTTCTGGCTATCATCGCCGCCATCGTCTATTTCTACTTGTTCCAAAATGGTGCTCCTAATGAAGTCAGGAGCTCTCCAAGGAGCACGAGAAGTACCAAATCTCAACCGAGAACGTCTTCAAAAAAGGCACCTGAAGCCGTTATCACTCAGCAACCTCCTGCTCCTGCGGTCCAACCACCTGCCGAATCTTCTGCTCCTGTCCCGGTACCAGCACCTGAAATTCAACAACCGGCTCCAGCTCCAGCTCCTGAACTACTTGCTCCTGCTCCTGTCCCAATTCCAGTCCCAGAACAGGCTCCAGTTCCTGCTCCAGCTCCGGCTCCAGAACCCGTTCCGCAACCCATTGAACAACCAGCTCCCGTCGATCCATTGAGTTCTCCAATCCGTCCTCCAATCGGTGGAAACTCTGTGATGTTGGCTCCCAAGGACAATTTCTCTGGTGGAATCGGTGGAAAATCGGAACGATTGGCTCCAGACGTCGGACCATCCCAAGATTATGCTCCTGTGGCTCTAGTCCCACCACCTGCTCCTGAACAATCTGCACCTGCTCCACCCCCTTCTGCTGCTCCAGTCGATTCGGTTATGCTGGCTCCAAAAACTAATGAAGCTGCTCAAGCTCCACAACAAGGTGGACCATCTTCTGCCTACTTGCCTGTTGCTTCTGCTGATGACAAATCGAAGAAGTCGAAAAAGACAAAAAAGAAGAACAAGAAGTCCAAGTCCAAGGATAAGAAAAGTCAGTTTTTCATTCGCTCAATCTTCTTCACTAAAACCTTTTTCAGAATCCGCCAACACTTCAACGAAGAAGAACAAGAAGAAGAAGAAGAGCAAAGGAAAGAGCACATCGTCTGCTCCTCAATCCCCTGCTCAACCAGAAACTGGAGTACAAACTGCAAATGAAATGAAGAACGATGCTCCAGAATCGAACGTCAACACTGCCTTGTCGATTCGTTCTCCTGCTCAGGATGCTCCAGAATCTGACGTCAAGACTGCTGCTGAAGCAAAGAATGATGACCCAGAAACTGGTGTGAAGACCGCAGCTGAGGATAGAAATGACGTTCCGGAATCTGGAGTTAAAACTGCTTCTGAAGCACAGAATGACGCTCCAGAATCAGGAGTCAAGACAGCAACTGAGGAAAAGAATGACATCCCAGAATCTGGAGTAAAGACAGCTGCTGAAGACAAGAACGACGCTCCCGAATCTGGAGTCAAGACGGCTACTGAAGCAAGGAACGATGCTCCAGAGTCTAGTGTTAAAACCGCTACTGAGATTCCTGGAGAGGCGAAGAGCGAGTCGGATTCAACTGAAGCCAGCGTTTCGGTAATTTTAATATCTGATCTTTCTAGACGAATTTCCATTTTTCAGACTGCTGCAAGCACCATTTCCAAGCAAAGCAAAAAGAACAGAAAGAAGAAGAGTTGGTAGAGATTTCATCATTCATAAATTCATAATTCCCTTTCAGAGCGCAGCAAGTCGAAGAACAAGAAATCTGGAGAGAAGGAGCAACCGTCCGCTTAAACTCGTTGCAATGCTGCAGATATTATGCGAACTTTCTTTTTGTAGATGCAAATAAAATTTGATTTCAGAGGTTTCGAATTTTCTGAAAGTACTGATAACTTTTACTTTATCTTTCAAACACAGTAAATTTTGTTTCAACGTTCTTCTATTTTTTTTTCTCTCTGAATTCGCTTACACCTTTTTGTTCTATAAACTTCTGAACATGTTGAAATTAAGTATCACAACTTTAACCACTGAAAAAGGAAACAATAACAGGAAAAGGTTAACAACGGAACAAAACAGGGATCAATTAGAAATTATAGAAATACGGATGGAAAAGATCCGGATGGAGCGACAAGTTCTGGCTCGAGCCTGAAGATTGGTGGCATCGGAATTGGCGATGGCTCTTGGTTTGGATCAAACTGAAAATGATTCGCATTTGTATGAACAAACTAATTTGAAACTCACCAGCGCATATAGTGGTCCTGGTAGTTGTTGAATAGACAAGTTCTCTGGCCAAATTGAAGCCTTGCTCTTCTGAAGCTTCAGTACGAACTCGTCGTAAACACTTTTTATTTTCAAGGCTTCTGTGAAGTGTCCAGTAGTCATGAGCAGCGGAATTAACTGGGAGAGTTCATCTAAAACACACACTATAAGTTCTTGCGTTCATTAAAAAACTCACTTCCTATGTTCTCCAGCCATTTATAATTCTCAGCGAGAACATTCAGCAGAGCTGAGTCTTCATATTCTCCTCCTTCTTTCAAAGAGCTCTTCTTCTTTTCAATTTGCTTCTTTCTTCTTACAGTAGATGCCATGGACACTTTCGATGATCCGGATCTTGAACTGATACTCGAAATGACGGAAATATCATCACGAAGGTCATCTACTTCTCCAGCAGCAAATTGTTCAACTCTCTTTAGTTTGTTTTCTCGGACAACTATCAATCGTTTCTTATACTTCTCGAACTCGGTTTGCCTTCTTTCAAGGTCAACCAAAATTTGCTCATTACGACTGACTGCTGCGATTTTTAAACTTTCTTCTTTCCCAACTTCGACTTCTCGACTGGCTTCTGTCCATTCGAATGCATCACAAAGTACTTGAACAATTTGATTTCTCGAAGATCCCGCAAGTTTCAATGCTTTTGCCAACTCCTTTGGTTGCCTGGCTTCCCGGAGAGTCGTACTCATTTTGATAGCATGGATCTTCAATTTTCCAGAATCAACTGCAAGGCGACGAGCAGAAGCAGCAAGACCATCCACGTCTCTCGACATCTCCCAACACTTCAGAGTCTTTTCTGTATTTCCAGAAAGTTCAAAGAACAGCGCCGCCTCTCTCCAATGAACTTTTCTCTCCAATTCGATTGCATACAACTCACAACACTCCTTATATCGTTTGTCCCCTGGATTCACAAGCGTCAACGCCTTCTGATGCAGCCCTTCTCTTTGAATGATGTCTTTAATATCATTCCACCACGCTTCTTCTGATCCGCGATCTTCACTAGAATCCAAAACGAGCAAAGATCGAATTGCGTCAATCCATGCATCTCTCACAACATTAATTCTATATTGTCTTTCAAGTGTACATCCAATTCTATTCAGTTTGTTGAGAACAGGAAGATACTCTTTTGGATCATAGTTTGAAGCTTCTGCAACTTGCTGGGCCAACTTGAGGTCATAAGTAGAGAGTGCACAATTGAAAAGTTCTTTGGCTGGCACGAAAAACGAGATATGGTGTAAGCTGTGACGAGTGAAGACATCTTTTCGGTCAACTGGAAAATATCCAATTTTTCAAAATTAATGATTTTAGCTATAAACTTACCAACTTTCTCCACATGCTCCTGAACCTCTTTCAAACACTCGTTGATTTTCGATGGTTTCAATCGTAGAAGAGCAGTTAGAAGCAGTGGAAACATTTTAGTTTTGCGTTCAACATCTTCGATATCACTGATAAATCGAGCTACTGACAAACAAAGGGAAGATCCTTCCAACTCGAAAACTTCAGTACAACTGACTAAAAGTTGTTCGAGCAGTTGGGAGTCATTGGTACTTGCCAACCATATCTCCATATCATTTTCTAGCTCTTCTCCTTTGTACTTCATCGCGTATGACATATCGACACGATGCTTTTTCATCCATTTGAACGATTGGATGTACTGCTTTTTGTCGAGATACTCACGAGTCTGGGCCATCACATATCTACGTGGTTGGATTGTTTCCAGGTTTCCTCTGGCTGCTTGAAGAATCACGTTAGCCGATCCAGAATCACATGCTACTAGTTCACTTCCCGCTTCCACATCGCGAATGTCTTCAAGAGTTTTACCCGACTCCACATCGACGAATCGAAGTTTGTTATCAAAATCAATGAGCAAAATGTCATTTCCTCTAGTCATAATGGAGGCAGCGTCTTGAGAAACCTTTGATGAGCCGATGAAGATTGTGGAGTTGTCAGCGAGGATGACATGGCGATTCTGGATGAAGTGAACTTCCACAGAGCCGAATTCCTCGATTTTGAAGATCTCTTCCTTCGTTGTCAAATCAAGAAACTTTCCATCATTAAAAGCAACTTCAATGTGAGAATTCTGAGGATTCACACCCATCCACCCGATATTGTCTCCTTCCATAAGCTTCTCGAAGTTAGCACCAACACGACAAATGATGTGTTTACCGTGACTAGCGACCCAAATAATGAACGATTCGGTTGGCTCGTCATAGACAAAGCCGCAAATGATTCCATCCGTAACTTCTTCATGAAGAACCTCGTCGATAGAAGCATGCTCACTATCGAACTTGTAGTCGTCGGAATCTTGGCTAACTAAAATGTAATATATACACATTATCTCTTCAGATAAACTCACAGGAAATAATTTTCCAGTCTTCAGTGATGACGTGCACATGACGAGGTGACGTTGTATAGGCTACAATATCTGATAAACACCTGATAGAATGGTCACACATTGGTGGAGGAACGACTCGACGGCAGAGGGAATACATACGGAGCTCATCTGTGGCCACGACGACATTCTGAGAGATAGCGTCGGAAAACGAAGAAACTGGGTTGATGTGAACAGAGAAGAATTGCCCTGATCCGAGAAGAACTTCCAAATTTTGACTATCCACTGTGCTCCACTTCCAGATTACAGATGACTCGCTTTCAGGGAATCGCCAACAGAGTTTTCGAGTGAATTCGTAGTTGGACAGGTGCCAGAACTCCACTGAAAAATTTTCTTAATTTTCAATAAAGTCCAGAGCTTTTCTTACATCTTCTACTATTCTCAGAGACCGTTAACATCGCTAGAATGTTTCCAGTAGAATTCCATTCGATTTTGTCGATGACTCTCTTGTTTTCATTCTGAGTTGTTGGCCATTTGACGACATAACTATTGCGTGTTTCTCCATTCCTCTCGTAAAACACAATTCTATCATCTGATCCTTGTTCTAGAACTGCAGAGCATAGCAAGTTTGCGTTCGGCTTGTGAGCAAAGCAGTGGGAGAGATAGATGTTTCGGATGTTCATGTTGTTCAAAATCTCACCATTTTTATCGAAAATCTGAAATTTGAAATTTTTAGTTTAACCTTAATCAGTACACACAGTTAGATTTCGAATTTTGGACTGTTCAGAATAGTGGGAAACTGCCACAATCTCTCCATCCCATCTCCAATGAACTGAAGTTTGTTTTGAGACTTGTTCCACGTCTTCCCGCTCCTTCTCAATCTTTTCTCCAGGTTTCAACTTTCCAGCGGATCCTCTGAACTGGGTACTTTCCGATCCCCATCCAACATTCACAGGAACAGATTTCCTATCACTTTCAGCGAAATTTAGAGGTCTCACGACGAACGGAACTAAGGAAGAATCAGCGAGGTATAAAGTTTCATTGTCGGCAAGAGCAAGTGTTTGTTCATCACCAGTCCATTCTGCAGCAGTTACTGTAGAATTTGCAATTTCTGCCACTTCCAGCTCCATTACTGATCCATCTTCAATTACAAGAGCACGTCCATCAGCCAGAATTGCCACGATTTGATCTCCATCGGTTCGAAACTGAAAATATGAAATTAGAACTTTCAGATTTACTTATCTAACCGCCAGTGAAATGACTTGGACTCCATGCCGTTCATTACTCCAATTTATTGTACTGCTAACCTGTAAAAAATCGAAATTCGGATTGTAAAAAATTTGAAACACATACAACTTTGTTCTCTAGAAGAATGAGTTCATTTTGTGTCGATACAGCAATTGTTTCGAGGATAGGATGAACAGCAAACAAGTCGCAGCCTGAAACAAATATTTCAGTTGTTTTATGAAGATAAGATTGTCTACCTGCGAGTTTTGTTTCTTCGAAAGTTTTTACCCGACCAATTTGTAGATTTTTCATTGTCAAAACCTGTAAAAACTGTATAAAAGTGGAAAAAATGTTTAAAAAATGCAAAAAAAAGAAAAAAAAAGTGCAAATGGCCGAGTTTTTGTCTGGCGCGGACGAGGATTGCACCAAAATTAGTCCACAGAGCACAATTGACAACCGGCTGCCTTATTTGGCAATTTCTGAAATCGCACTTTCAGCATTGCTGTCAAATTTTGTGCTAAGAAGAAAACTGGAAGTGTTTCTCTCCCAGTTGGGCCCAATTTAAAAGCTCTACGAGTTCAATAAATTTCGAAATTTGCCCCTTTTTCTCTGCAACTCTCTTCCCCGTCTCTCCAAATAAAGTATAGTTCTGCAAACAAACAAAACCAACGAAACTGTACAAACTCTTATCGATTTCTTCAGATCCTGGAGCTTATTAAACCAGGTGGATGATAGCCTGAAATGCCACATACCGTACCTGGATGTCTACATCCGAGCAACGGGAGAAATACCATCGACTGGTAGAGTTCGTTTCACAAGAACTTGAATTAATTAGTTGTTTAGGAATGATGGAGGTCTCATTGCATATGGATCACATAATGTTATATTCATCGTAGACGTGCTTCGATACAAAAGAATCCAATCAATTGAGCATCATCAGTCGGCCATCAATATTGTCAGATGGTCTCCAGCTCGGTCCCCGTTCGCCGATTCTTCCACATTCCAGCCAATCGTTGCATCTGCTGATATCAGTGGCCACATTTTCATTTCAAACGCAATCACCGCTGTACAGATTAATCAGTTCTCGCATCCCAACAGCTCTGTCCTCCGTAAGCAGCATTTAGGAACAAGATCAAAAATTCCTAAATTCCAGAAATGTACTGGTACCCATGGAAAGACATCTCCCGTGACTTTCTTCTTGTTCTTCACTCCTCGAGTACAGTAGTCCTATGGAATACGGTAACGGGCGAAAAAGTTTGGAGTCACACCTACACTCATGTACCTCTTTTTGATTTCACAGTTGACCCTTTCTCATTGAGAAATGTTATATGTAAGTGTCTTTGTTTCTGAGATTCTTAAATCATTTTCTATTTTCAGTTAGCAGTTCTGGTAACAAAGTTCTAGTCTGTTCGGATATCGCTTTATCCGAGCCCGCATCTTCTGGTCATCTATTCCAAGTCACTTCAGAAGATGGCTCTACATCATCCACTAACACTAATATTTACCTTATCACATATCAAAAAGCTTATCGGAATACGGTTTTCATAGCAATCAATTCTAGTGTGAGTTGTAAAACGCCTTTAGAAAAAAAATACTAGAATTTCACTTCACAAAATCCATTTCAGCTTCATCTAGTCAATCCTGAACTGATGTGTTGTCTGGCACGTGTTCCCATAGAATCCAATATAGTCTCTTGGATGCCGTCTAGTCGTCGGGATGCTCTATTCGCTGTGCATTCAAACGGGGCAGCTACTCTGCGAGTAGCCAAATTCGAACCAACAGAAGAGAAGAAACCAAATGCAAGCTTCTCAATGGAAAAGATTTGTCAGACGGAATGTGTGAGACCCATGAACAATCAACGGATAGTGGCTGCTTCACTATGTCCAACCACCCAATCAACAGTCTCTGTACTGTATCAGAATGGAAAACTAGTATTTTGGCAGCTGAGCAATGGACGAGTTCCTCTATTGTATAGAGCTAGTTTCATAGAGGACCTTTTCGAATTTAATGTGAATCTTGATACTAAACCAATTGGAGAACTCAGCTTACATCAATTGAGTCAAATGGGAGCCTTGTCTTCTGGTGTGACTTGTGTTCGAATGAGACCAATGGACGAACTGACCAAAGTGGAAAATGATCCTTTCGGTAACGTAGATTTTAAAAAAGCATCTAATGTCTAATTTCCAGCTAACACTGCTCTCGGAACCCTTCATCTCGCAGCAGTCGGTACCAACTCTGGAACTGTTCATCTCGTCGACGTATTTAGTTCTCAAATCTACAGGGACTTCTCAGTTCAGCCTTCCTTAGTGAAATGTCTGGAATGGGGAGGTGTTTATTCACTGGTAACCGCAGGATATAATCATTCGTTGAGTGCTTCTCAGATTGTTCGAAATGATGTTTTCATTACGGATATTCGAACAGGACTAGCTAGAAGGATTCGACCGGAGACGGATGAGAGTCCTATAACCATTGTTAGAGTTTCTTATTACCAGTGAGTGATTTCCGTCAAAAATTGTATCATATTGAAAATTTCCAGCTGTTACTTGGCACTTGCATTCCAAAGAGAACCTTTGGAGATATGGGATCTAAAAGGCCTTCGAATGCTTCGCAAGATGAGTCGAAGTTGTCCAACTATAATTGATATGGCTTGGTCCAACAAACATCACAGTTTCAAGACGACAGAATCCACACTTCAAAGTGTTTACAAAGAGAACCTAGTCCTTCTGGACTCTGAAAATCGTATCTACCATATTCCCCTTCGTGGACTTCATGTGCGGGATGGTAAGATGGTGAATACGCAATGGAAGAGTGCCAGTGCCCAGATCTGCGCGATGACGTGGAAAGACGATATGCTGGCTGTAGGAGACGTTGAAGGCAATTTGGTTGTGTGGGATTTGGGAAGAAGACAATCTCGTCAGGTTCGAGATGTCTCACATTCAAGGGTTCTGCGAATGACGTTCTCTCGATTAGCTGGTGATCATACTATGGCAGTTCTTCATTCCAAAGAAGTAACCCTCTGGGATACAGAAGCAATGACACGAATTCAATCCATCCGAATGGACGCTTCAAAGTTATGTTTGGATGCGGATCTGTGTGGACTTTCCCCATTGGTTCTCACAAATGATAACACATTGAGATTTGTTGTATCGAACTCCAAGAACCAGCCGCTTATGGACAAAGGTAAATGTTCTTGCTTTAACAGTCGAATAATTTTTTTTTTCAAACAGAGCTTCCATTTGTCTACCAAGATGACTCAAATCAAGTAGTTAGGAATCGGTTGGAGGGTACTGGTAGTCGGAAGTCGTCAGCTGACAGAAGCCCCGATGAGAAACAAGAGGAAAACTTTTTGGACGACGCGTTGACTTGGCTCGAAAATCAAAAGAATCCACTGATAGAGACTCTTGAAGCAGATGTGTCAAAACTTCGCCGAGAGCGAATAGTTCGTCGTTTCACTGGAGATCACTTTTCAGCTGATCTCATTTCCATTGTCATTGATAGATTCGCCCGTTCAGACACCGATCATTTACCACCAAATCTACAAATGTTCTGGGACAATGCACAGTTCAAAGAGCGAGAATCGAGAGTAATCAGTGTCGCATGTGCAGCCGAACAAGCAATGGAAAGACGATTGGTTGAGCAAGCAGTAGTTGTGGGAGGGAATGCGAAGGAACGAGTGACTGATCGATTGATTGTTTCCGCCGATTTACGGTATGCCAGCATCAAAGCAGCCTTGTTGGTATCTTCCCAAGACAACGAGAAAGCCAAGTCACTCATTAAACTGATTGCCACCAATTTGATTGCCTCTGATTTGATTGAAGATGGAGTTGAACTACTTTTCCTAGTTGGTGCAGGTGGAGACGCATGCAAATATTTGCAATCACAGAAGCTGTGGACAAAAAGTATCGTATATGCAAAAGTAGGAGCTTTTGATTTTTAGTTTCCGGGAAAATGAACTGTTTTAGATGGGACTAGTGGATCCGTCAGAGGTAGAAGCGAAATGGATTGGTCATTTAGCCGATGAAGCCAAACAGATACGAGTTCTAGCAGAAGCTTCCCGTCTCAATTGGCCTGATGTGGTCGAGGCAACGTCTTCAGTCGATCCTATTCTCGCGCGTCTTATTCTGCGCACAACCACTTCTACCCCACCATTATCGTCGTGCCCAACCCCGTGATTCTAACTTTTAAATGTACATACATCTGGTGTTAACATAGAGTTGTAATCTAAACTCGAAAAATTGATTAATTTAAAATAAGTACGACAATATTGAAAGGTTGTACAAAGGTAAATGGATTTTTTTTCGCTTCTTTCGTTTTTTTTAGAAAGCAAGACTAATGAAAGACAGTATATTCACAAACAAATTAAGTTGGGTGTAGAGCTGACAGAAAATGAGTTTATAGTCTTCAAACATTCTGATCGACAGACTAGAATCATGGTTAGTATAAAACAGAGTAGGCATAAAAAGACGAGCGAAAACCCGCGCTAAAGAAGACGATTATTTGAAAAAAGATGGACATGCAAGAGAAAAAAAGAATAAGGTGAATTTAAACTGGGGAGCCGTATTCGTCGTCCTCGTACTCTTCCCTTGTCACATGGTTGGTGTCTGTCGGATTTTGTTCTCCGCGAGGATCAAGCTCAGCCGCCCAACTGTAGCTCAATAGAGCTAAGTGTGTGTTTCCCATTCTTCGATGAACGCGTGCTGTAAAATGGAATCCTTGACGGAATTCTGAAAAAAAAACAACTAACCAAGTAAATGATAGATGAAGGCCTCGTCGGGCGAGCTTGCTTTCAATTTTTCCAGTTCCTTCAGGCACTCGTCATTTCGCTTTGATTCGAAAAGAAGACGAGCGCGATTGAATCGGCATGCAACGTCGAGTGGATTGAGAGTCAATGCGCGATCGATGAGGACAAGAGCAGTGTCAGTTTTTCCTCGTTGTTGCTCGATTGTGGAAAGTGTGCAGAGCATTGCTCGATTCGTGGGATTAATACTGACTGCTTTTTGGATATTGGTTAGTGCAATCGTATTTTGTTCCTTCTTCAGATGGACTAGACCAAGACCATACCAAGCACGGTAGTCGCGAGGGGAGAGCAGTAGGGCAGATCTGTAAAAATTAAAATAAAACTATTTAAGTAAAACGAAAAGCTTACCTGAATGATCCTGATGCCTTATCAAGATCATCTTGCACAATCAATTCATGCCCTAGAAGTGTGTAGGCATATGCAAATCGTTTATCAAGTTGGATAGCTCTCTCCATACATTCAATTGCTTGTGTATGCTGTCTTTGCAAGGAGAAACAATTTCCAGCAACACACCAGCTTTGTGCTCTTTCCCGAGATTCTGTCGTCAGGGTCTGTGCGAGTGCAGAAAGAGCATGAGTGTCTTGTAGGTGCCACATTGATGTCGACAACAGTTCTGTTCCTTCGACCTTCCACTTCTTTCGCTCGTGCAAGTCACTGAGGATGACACGACACTCTCTGTACTCAGATTGCTCGAAACAAGCTCTTCCTAGCTGTAAACGGATCATTGATGTGTTGAGTAGAATTTCTTTATCAAGTTTCGCAAACAGAGCATCAGCTGTTTTCCAGTTGTAAGTGCTGATACATTCCTCAATGAACGAAATGTGACGGTATAAATCGAATAGCCACTCTGGAATTAGGTAATTCATTTAAGAATCGATATTTTGTTTCATACTGTATTTATCGTCGTATGAAACTTCTACTGCATCCCCGAGGTCATCGTTATTCAACGAGGAGGCCACTGAAGACATTGGAGCATTCATCTGAGACAGGCCGTCGTCTGACAACCGATCGCTTCCTGTGGATGCCACCTGAAACATCAAGAGAGTGAAAATCTTGCTCCTTACTGCTTACAGAATTGGAGGAACCCGACAAGCTGCGCGCTAAATTCGAGTTTCTAGAAACCAATGGCTGCTTTTCATTTCGCTTCCTTTGATTTGCATTTTTGGAATTCTTATTTGCTGCAGCATCAGCAATTCTGATTGAGGAGCGCACTGGGTTGGCCTAAAGGCGAAAATTTTAGTAATATGTTGTGTGTGTACCACCCATTATACCCTCTGAGACGATGTGGATCCTCGGCTTCCACCTGTGTTCCTGGATCTCGTGTTGGCTGCGTTCGAGTTCTCAGTGTCACTGTTCAACGCCGCACTGCAATGGTTTAAGAATATGATAGCGTTCAATAGAGAAATGTCTTACTTTGAACGATTTCTGGAACTATGCGTTGCTCGAGTATGGGGTCTCTCTGGTTGTGTGAATAGAGCCGCTCTACATGCAGCAGCCGTAGAGGCAGTGGTAGCGCTTGAATCTGAGCGCCGACTCGACATCTCACTGATTCGCGAACTTTTTCGTGGTGCAACTGGACGGGTGCGACCACTAGTGGTCACTGGAGTGGTTGTTTGTCGAGAAGACGTTGTGGCTGGGAGGTCTAAACAATCGATTTTGAAAACAACTAAGACGATTTGGTGACCTACATCTAAGCTCACGATCTACAGAAGGGACAGATGAGCGCGTGGTTCTTCTTGTGGAAGGTCCACGACTAGAGTTCCCAGCTTCTGGAGTTGGATTTGTACTTGGTATACGACCTCGAGTTGCAATAGATGATACAGATGGACCAACAGATGAGGAAGACGGTGTTGCAGACTTCATAACAGCTGACGGACTTGTAACTTCAGAACCGTTTCTGAAGATTGTGAATTGAGCGTTTTTCAGCCCGGAATAGAATTCTTACGTTTTATCTTTATGTTTATCAAATGTTGCAGAAAGATTTTCTCCTCCAAACCGTAAATATGTTATAATAGCTGTCCACAAGAAAATGTTTTCGTCCAAAGCTTTTTCACATGACTCGACGGCGAGGTCCATGTGATTTTCATCGCAGAGCAATTGAGCATGAAGGAAATTCGCATGAGCCGCTACCCGTGAATCTTCAAGAATCGCCTCCCGTATGATTCCGTTGTCATGTTCGAATAGAGCTCCTCTACATTCATCGTTTCTGAAAAGAATGCGGCTACGAGGAAACTTCTAGAAGATCAACTCACTTGCTCAAATCAAATGCAACTCTTGCAAAAAGATAATGAAGCTTCGCTCCACTCAAATCTGCTGACCGTAGAAGACCATAACATTCTTCTTTTTTGTTGGCTCTGTACAGACAGTCGGCATATAAGAAAAGTGCCTCTTCGTGATTATCTGAGAGTATAAATAGCTTAATATAACGTAATCATACTAAAAATGCTTACCTGAATCAGTTGCGGTTTCATAGTAGAGTTCTGATAAGAAAATGGCATCGTCGAAGGCATAATATGTCATCATTTCGGTAATTTCCTGAGCAATTGTTCTTTTCTTGTCCGAAGAACATCTACCAATCATTTCCCTCAGTTGGGGCGTGACCGGTCCGGAGCCGGCTGAATTCATATCTTTGAACCAACAGGATACCCCGTACCTGAGAAATGTATCATTGTTTAAAGAATGGTTTCACTGGAAAGATTGAAATAGACTTAAGAGATAACAACAGCTTTAATACACTTTAAACTTTTCACCGTCCCCTTCTCTCGACGCTTTATCGATCGATATAAGCCAGATGGAAAACCTCTCGCATCGGTACGCACTGTGTACGTAATGTGAATCGATTGCGGACAGAATCATGAACGCGTCAAAGAGTAGATCACTTTCAGAGAACTATGGACAAGAAAGAGAAATAAGTTGGACGGCAAACGACGTAAAACATCAACTTGCGGCCGGCTACAGCTTGGCTACAGCCGCCTCTCAATTGTCGTAAAGTTTGGTGTATGGCGCCATATTGTGTATGCAGAATTGCGTACCGTATATTTCCGAAAAGTTGTTTCGAATTTTATTTTTTCAGTTTCTTCAGTAAATCTTATATTTTCCAGCTTCTTTCTACTTTAAAAACATGTCTCTGGCCGAAGAGCTTATGGCTGATTTCGATGACGACGACGATGATGATTTGGAGGACATTCCAGATCCAGCCGAAAATCTCCCGGTAAGACACTTTTTGAAAATTCTTGAGATATTAGGGAAGTGTGATGCGAGGATGGTTTTCAAAAGCAAATAAATTTTGAAACATTCAGTAGCACATTATGTACCAGATAAACTAGCTATTTAAAAACTGTTGTTGTCAAAAGTATCCCAGAAATTCTTCAACTTTAACTTTTTTAATTTAGGGTGTGAAAAAAGAAGAACTTGACGACGATGAAATTGAAGAAGCGATGGAAGAAGCAATGGATACGTCGAAGTATACATCAGTTCACGATGTAGCGAAGCTTGCTAGATCCGGAGAGTACCTTGCATTGGTTGCTCAGTTGGGAATCGAACTGAAGCGGCCGCAAGATGAAGTGAAAGTCACGGCTCCACTAGAAGCAGATCCACAGTATAAGCTCATCGTTAAGCTATCACATGTGAGTTTTCAATGTAAAGATTCATTTTCTATAGATTTTCATTTCAGGTCGCAGCAGATATTGACAACGAGATAAATGTGATTCACAAATTCGTTCGCGACAAATATGAAAAACGTTTCCCGGAACTTGAAACTCTTGTCCCAAACGCTCTGAATTATCTCGCTACTGTACAGCTTCTCAAAAATGATATTAACAGTAAAGCGTTGAAGGAACAACTGGGTAGCATTTTGGATGCGTCAACATGTATGGTCGTCAGTGTGACGGTCTCAACGACCCAGGGAGTGAAGCTCGAACCAGATGAGCTGAAGATTGTGATGGATGCCTGTGACTTGGCTGCACAGTTACACGTAAATCGAATCGAAATGCATCAACTCGTTGAATGGAGAATGGCCCTGATTGCTCCAAACCTCGTTGCTCTACTAGGTGCGGCAACCACGGCTCATCTCGTTTCACAAGCAGGAGGACTATCTCCACTCGCTACGATGCCTTCCTGCAACGTTCAAGTTCTGGGAAAGACAAAGAAAAATCTAATTGGTTTCTCTAGTGTTTCTACAAATCCACATCATGGATTCATTTTCTTCCATCCTTTGGTACAAGCAATGCCTCCTGATCTCAAAAACAAGGCTGCGAAAATTCTCGCGGCGAAAGTCACATTAGTAGCCAGAATTGATGCACAGCACGAATCGCCGAATGGAGAGAAAGGTGCAGATTTTCTTGCTCTCGTCAATAACAAGTTTGAAAAGATGTTGGAACCACCACCAGTGAAGGCTAACAAAGCTTTACCAAAACCTTTGGATAAGGCGAGTAAGAAAAGAGGAGGAAGACGGATGAGAAAGATGAAAGAGCGTCTTGGAATGACTGATCTGCGAAAGAGTGCCAATCGTATGAATTTTGGAGAGTTGGCCGAAGATGTTATGCAAGAGCACATGGGATTCGATATCGGTCAGGTGAAGACTGGAAACGTGACCGGAGGAAGAATAAGAACAGCAGCTGTCGATCAGAAGACCAGAGCAAGAATGTCACAAAAAATGATGCGACAGATGGAGAAACAGAAAGCGAACGGGGGCTTGACAAGTATCCGAAGCAAAATGGCAGGAACCGCATCATCTGTTACTTTCACACCCGTCCAAGGACTGGAAATTATCAATCCAGCTGCGCAAGAACAACAGCAAAGCTCATCGACTTCAAACTACTTCTCTTCGTCTGGCAGCTTTGTGAATATCGACCGAATGACATTGTAACTTATTTATCATATTTGTTTTGACTTCCTCTGATCTTGATCTTCGAATAAAATGAACTTCGTGATATCAAAAAGCCTTACCAGTTGGTGGACTTCCACTCTCTCCTATCTCTTTCCCTCTCGCTAACCAACCTGCCACTCCAGTAAACAATCTACCAATATCATATCTCTGCAGGCTCAATTCATTTCCGAAGAGAATTCTGACCCATATGCGAAACGGGTTCTTCGCTTTTTATCCATGTCTAATAATTATTCTTGTTGAGTGTACAAAATCAAATCAAGACTTCGATTATGAGTTGAGCAAGAAAGCGTTGGAATTCGCAGCCGGCGCTTATTCCTTGGACCCAAATCCATGTGTTTTGAAGAACAATGCATCAGTTCTGTTTTCCAAAAAAGTTGAATGTGATTATATGAGAGATGAGGTATTTCTTTCTAACGGCTACTCAAATAATAACCATTCTTTAGTGTTGGAGTGTGATCGCAGCTGATGATAAAACAATATTCGTCAGTTTCAGTGGAACAAAGTCAAAAGAGCAGCTGGTAACAGAACTGATCGAAAGTATTGGCAGACCGAAGCACAAGGTAAGCACGGCTCGGATTTCAAGTGTGTCTGTTTGTCTGAGTACTCCCCCATCAAAGAACACCCATTACAGTTACACAATGCTGGATCCGTCCACTACTACTTTTATTCTGCACTCAAAACGATGTGGTCTCCTATGGAAAGGTTGCTAGAACAACTGAGAGAAGTGATGCCCAATCACAGAATTGTATTCACAGGGCACTCGTTGGGCGGAGCAATCGCAAGTATCGCATCAACAGTATTCGTCAGAAACTTCCCGGATGCTTCGAATCGAACACTATCTATCACATTTGGACAGCCTAGAGTAGGAAATCTGGAATACGCCACCACTCACGATAGGCTTGTGGGAGCAGGAAGTTGGAGGTTAATTCATGGAAGAGATATTGTTGCACATATTCCATTCTGTGTGGAAAGCTACGCTCGCTCATGTGTACCATTCTACAATCATGGATCTTATCATCATGGAGTGGAGGTTTGGTTCCCAGGAAACATGACGAATCAAGACACTTTCAAAATTTGCACCGGCACTCCATTAAACGAAGACAATTCGTGCAGGTGAGAAAGATAGCGTGATGATGAGATGATGATGTGTTCTTACAGCAACGCTCATAGATACTTCGACATCAACGATCACCTGTTCTACTTTGGCCATCATGTTTCGGACTACGGTGTCAACGGGTGTGTAGACCCAACAAATGACCTACAAACTTGAACTAATTTATTAAAAATAAACATGTACACTTTCGAGTTGAACTCTGTTTCCTTCTCTCCCAGTTGTTGAAAAATCGGTTGGAGGAGAGAATCTCAGCCGTCGTGTGTCACACGTATTTTGTCCGGAGGACGTTCTCTGAATGGTAGAGAAAAGAGACACAAAAGAAGATAAGAAACCCGCCGAACTCGAGTGTAAGAAGAAATGGAAAGAGATAGAGAAAGGGATGGCGGGAGACAAAAACTGAATTGTTAGTTATTTTTCATTCTCTTTTCGTTTGCTGTTTTATTATCACCGCTGTGACTTCTCTTTCCGTGTATACACACCTCGATCCCAGCACCTCGTCTTCAACTCTTTTTTTTATCTATTCTGTCAACAAGTACTGCTCTTATTGATTTCTTGTATTATTATATTATCACAATGATAACGCGTATTGTCTTTCGTTATTGCATTTTCTCCCTCTTTCTCTCCTGATAAGAATACGTATCATTTCGGCTAGAAATGTTGCAGGAGAACGACACCGAGATGCCTGGGCCCGCTGGCGTACCGCAGCGCAAAATGACATACTTTGTGCCAAAGAGCGGTCAGTGTCACTCCATCATCATAAATTATTATCAGTCATTGTACGCATCGTTATGCTTTTAGACAACTCCAACGAACAAGTTCGGGTGCCAAACGTCATCGCTCTTGTCGGACTGCCAGCCCGTGGAAAAACCTACATCTCTCACAAATTGTGTCGTTACCTCAACTGGATCGGTATTAAGACCAAAGGTACCTTCCCCCAATTTAATTCGATTTGATCATGCCATTACATCTTTCAATTTACAGCATTCAACGTCGGAGAGTACAGAAGGAAAGCGTGTAATCTCGAAGAAGAGGGTGAGAACGAGTTCTTCTCACCGAACAATGCCAGGGGTCAGAAGATTCGAGAGTGAGCTTGTAGATTCGGTTTACAACACGATATTATATCCAATATTTCAGTGAAGTTGCACAGCTGGCCATCAATGACATGGGAAAATATCTAGATAACAAGGAAGGAGAAGTTGCGGTACGATTTACCATAGCATTCTTTGAGAAAAACACAAGTTTACAGATTCTCGATGCAACAAATACGACGAGAGATAGACGAAAGCTTCTCATGGAATTTTGTAAGAATCTGATGCACGACCCACCATTCCGTGTCTTCTTTGTGGAATCGGTCTGTGATGATCCGGATATCATCAACTCCAATATTACTGTAGGATTTTTCTTATTTCTCAAAATTTAATTTTTTTCAAATTCAGGAAGTCAAGATCAACTCTCCAGACTACAAAGGAATCATGTCTCAAGAAGAGGCGAAAGAAGATTTTTTGAAACGTATTGAGAATTATCGAATGCAATACGAGCCGCTTGATGAAGATTATGACGAGGAGTTGAGCTACATCAAGGTTATCAACGCTGGAAAATCATTCTATGTGCACAATGTGAATGGTCATGTCCAGAGTCGTGTTGTTTACTTCCTTATGAACATTCATCTTCTGCCCAGAAGTATTTATTTATCTAGAGTGAGTCTATTCATGATTTTTATTTCTTAAAAATGTTTTTGATTTCCAGCATGGAGAAAGTGAGTACAACTGTATTGGTCGCCTTGGAGGAGACTCTCCGCTCAGTGCCAATGGTCTTCTCTACGCTGGAAAACTACGAGAATACTTTGAAGCCGAGGATTTGGATGATTTCCGTGTCTGGTCTTCTCAGAAGATCCGTGCCGCTCAAACAGCTTCCCACTTGAAAGATCTCGCTGGCCACACGGAATTCTGGAAGTGTCTCGATGAGATTGACGCTGGAATATGCGAGGGATTGACGTACGAAGATTTCGAAGCTCGTTACCCGAAACAGTTTGCTGAAAGAGATAAGGACAAATATCACTATCGTTATCCGAGTGGAGAGTCGTACGAGGATCTTGTTGCTCGTCTAGAACCAGTCATCATGGAGCTTGAGAGACAATCCAACGTGCTCGTCATTTCTCATCAAGCTGTTCTTCGCTGCATTCTTGCCTACTTCACCAACAAAAATCGCGACGATTTGCCATATCTGAAAGTCCCTCTTCACACCACCATTAAACTGACTCCAAAAGCATATTCTTGCGAAGTTGAACTATTCCCATTCCCGATTAAGGCTGCTGACACGTACAGAGAGAAACCTGATCAGAAACAATAATGTTATTAGTCTCCGAATTAGACTGTTTTATGATTTATGATGCCAATGTACATTCATGATATGTTTTTTTTCTATCGGGCGTTTCGATTGCATTTTCAGTCTTCTAAAAACAATTGCCTTACAATTCTTCTTATGTGTTTTATGTATCCAATTATGTATCAAAATAAATGTTTTCCGTGAAATGAGCATCGGTGGGAGCATGGGAGCATTACAATACTTCTACAGTAATCCTTTCCATTTTCCAATTCTTTTCCCCTACAAAAATCCTTCTCCTTTCCGATTAAGTTTCCCTACAGTAACCCTTTTGATTTCCGAATGTTTGTCATTACATTAATCCTTTTCGCTTTCGAACGTTTTACCTACAGTAGCCCATTTTATTTTCGATTTTATTCTTCGCTACAGTAATCTTTTACAAGGGAACCACAACACCTCGTCACCTCAGATTTTGATGAAACTTCCAGGATAGGTCAAAGATAGCATATCTAGACACCCCTGAAAATTTTAAAATCCGCTCGCCAGTTTCAGCCGAGTTATTTCAGCCCAAAGTTTTAGTACCGAAATCAGTTCATTTGCATGCTTTACCACACATTCCATCGCCCAAATCCGTACGAGAGGAGCTTAAAGAGGGTGCAACATTTAACCGCCTTTCGAATCAGTGGAGAATGTCGGCAGCGTGGTGTCGGGGATGTGGTGTGCGCCAGTGGGCGCAAGGTGGTGGTTCGCTCCCTCTCGCGTTTCTTTTCTTTTTTTTCCGCTTGTTTCCCAGTTATGTGACTTTATAGAAGCTCTCTCTTACTTTTTTTCGAGTTTTTATCAATTTAAAAGAGTAGAACCAAAATTTAGAAAAAAATTTTTTCAAAAATTTTCAAAAAAAATTGAAGTTCTCCATCACTAGCATTTTCGAAGAGTTGTTTTGGGGCCTATAGAGACCATGGTCAAGTAATGAAAAGTATTAAAATGAAAAATAGGTCATATATTAGCTACATCATAATATTTTCAAACGATGATCGCTACTTTTTTCGAAGAAATTTCTCCAACAGGCAAAAGTTTGATAAAATCTCCCACCCAAGTGGTGGACAAAATTCTCAAATTTTTTCAAAAAAATTTTTTTGAGAAAATGTTTGAAATATGAAATTTTATTGAATTCTAAGTTCAACACAACAAATTTCATGTTCTAGAACCTCCTAGAAGCTGAGAAAATCGCCTTTGAAAATCGCTATTTTTGCACTGAAAAAACAATTTTTGGTACTGAAACTGATATAACTCGGCTGAAACTGGCGAGCGGATTCTAAAATTTTGAGGGGTGTCTAGATAGGCTATCCTTGACATATCCTGAAAGTTTCATAAAAATCTGAGGTGACGAGGTGTTGTGGTTCCCTTGTTAGATGTATTTTAAATGTCTTTGAGTATCGGCGCACACCGTAATATCCAAACCACTGAACACTGAGAATCCGGGTGCAACAAAAATTGAAAGATTTTCTGAAAACTCTGAAAACTTCGGAAAGCTCATAATTCGGATTTGATTTGAATTGATGTGAATATGAAAATATGAGAGATAGTATTAAAGTTATAATCATATATGAAACATTCTTCACAACGTTCTGGACAATCAGAACATCAATCGTTTCCGTAGAGTAGAGAACAGTTTTCTTTCGCCTAAAAATGATAATTTTCAATCATTCTAAACTGAAATTTTTAATTCACCATAGTATATTGGAAGTGACATCTAGGTCAGCT
Organism: Caenorhabditis nigoni; assembly: GCA_027920645.1. Taxonomy (NCBI): domain Eukaryota; kingdom Metazoa; phylum Nematoda; class Chromadorea; order Rhabditida; family Rhabditidae; genus Caenorhabditis; species Caenorhabditis nigoni. Next base: position 6,932,691 of record CP115864.1, read on the forward strand.
GGATCTAGGTCACCCGGATCTAGGTCACCCGGACCCAGGTCACCCGGACCCAGGTCACCCTGATCCAGGTCACCCTGATCCAGGTCACCCGGTTCCAGGTCACCCGGATCTAGGTCACCCGGATCTAGGTCATCCGGATATAGGTCACCCGGATCTAGGTCATCCGGATCTAGGCCACCCGGACCCAGGTCACCCGGATCCAGGTCACCCTGATCCAGGTCACCCGGTTCCAGGTCACCCGGATCTAGGTCACCCGGATCTAGGTCATCCGGATCTAGGTCACCCGGATCTAGGTCATCCGGATCTAGGCCACCCGGACCCAGGTCACCCGGATCCAGGTCATCCGGACCCAGGTCATCCGGATCTAGATCACCCGGATCCAGGTCACCTGGGGCCAGGGACCCAGGGACCCAAGGACTCAGAGATCCTGGGATCCGAGGATCCCAGGATCCAAGACCCTCCCCCGGGTCACCTTCTCTGAAGGTCAGAGAAGGTAGAACTGATTCTTCTCTTCACTCCCCTCTTCTTTTATAGTATTCTCTCTGATAGTGAGGTCAATGGGTCATTCAGGGTCGTGAGTTTTCCCAAATAATTTTTTTTCATCGCGTTTAAATATCACTTGGATGTTTTCCTTATGAAATCTGTGAAACTCCATAAAAAGAGCGTTCCTTTCAAAGGATCCCTTGAACCTGATTATCTCGTTGCCTGTTTTAGATATCAAACATAGGCATACTAAAAAAATGTTCCTCATAATAATAGTATCATTTTGTCAGTCGATCTTTTTTACGGTATCTTGCACAGGAACCGAGATAACTTGGCTCAAAGTTAAAATTCACGGGCATTTTGCAGTATATTCGGGATTTCCACCTTCGGCATTTTTTCCCGAAACAAAGAAATGTCTCCAGAAGCCTTCCAAATTAAAATTTCAACAAACGAAAAGTTCGGGCATCAACTAATAAAATTTCTGATTCGCCTGTGCAGGTTTCAGCTCAAACGGTCAACTTTGAGTGGGTGTAAAGGCACGCGACATCCATCTGGACAGACCGAATTTGGTGAATGTTATTAGTAATGATACTTTGGGATTTGTAACGAATCGAAATTTTATATGTTTTGTTTTTAGTTTTCCCTACAGTAATTGTTTCAATGTTCCAATGTTTTCTCCACAGTAATCCAATTTGATTTTCGAATATCTTTCCCCGACAGTAATCCTTTCCATTTTCCAATTCTTTTCCCCTACAATCCTTTTGATTTCCAAATTTTTTTCCTACAATAATCCTTCTCTGTTTCGATCATTTTTCCCTACAGTAATCATTTTCACATTCGATTTTTTTTGAAAGAGTAAATTTTAAAAAACCCCCCAAACATTGGTTTTTCCAATCACCCAAAATCATTGTTCCACTTTTGAAATATGCACAATTTAGGTCAAAGATGTAGGAATTTCCGTCTGGAAGGTTTTAAATAATGGTCGCGAAAAAAGTTTCGGCTCAAAAAGTAATCCCTGTTTTTTGAAAGTTGAGCAGTGATTATCACATCCTTATAACAAAATAGAGGTCATCATAACTGGTTTTATAGTTAGAAAAAAAAATATTCGAGCTACATCTAACTAGGCCACCTGACACAAATCTAACATAAAAAAAATAAACGCGTGGTCTAGAAATGGAGATTCCAAGCAAGCCTTGATCAGCTGGATGAAAGCTACAGGTGCACTATTCCTAGGTATACGGTCTATTTGAAGGGAAAGAATGGCTAATAAAGAGAAGTGAGTTGGGAGTCATTTGATTCTTCAAGAAAGTTCTGGAACATTTTCAGACTTCCCGAAGAAGACATTAACCTTCCGTACTATCATGGAGCTCTTATGAATCAAGACGCGGATCAACTTCTTGTGGTATCTGCTCCTTCGACTTCTCTTGTTTTTGATGTCATTTTCAGAACGATGGTGACTACATGATTGTAATGAAAATGAATCCGGAAATCAACAAAATGCAACTTTTTCTGGCAGTTCGTCTCAAAAAAGGCATTCGTCGTTTCGAGATCAAACGAACTCCGACCACTGCGAAATTTGCTGTAATCGCGGAATTTCCAGAAGTTCGGAAAACTAAAAAAATTACAGAATAAAAGTGCTCCGAATATTGGAAAATTAGTTGACTCTTTGAAAAGTGATGTTGTAGATGTGAAAGGGGAAAAGGTGATTCTGAAGCGAGCAATTCCGAAGGGCAAGTTTCAACTGATGCATAAGGATGTGGATTTCAAGAAGAAGGTTGGAAATTGAAAATTATTAAAAACTTCTTTTTAATGAAACTCATTCAGCTCGGAAGTGGTGCTTATGGTACTGTTTACCGTGGTCGTCTTACCAAGTCTAACCAGAAAATCGCGGTGAAAAAACTGGATACAGAAGGAAACGACGAAGAAATGTTAGCTGAAATGATGAAGGAGGCAAGAGTAATGCAGTTGTACGACCATCCGAACATTGTAAAGTTCTACGGATATATTCTGGACGATATTCCATATTTGTTGGTTTTGGAGTACTGTAATGGTGGATCAGTAGAGGATAGACTTGTTGAAAGAGGAGCCAAATTGACTACGCAGACCAGAATCACTTATACGTATCATGCTGCATGTGGAATCGACTATTTGCATAAGAAGAAGTGGGAAATTACGAAACGATTTTTAATTGTCTGAAAAATGCTTTTCCAGGTGCATCCATCGTGACATTGCTGCAAGAAACTGCTTGATTCACAAAGAAATCGTCAAGATCGCCGATTTTGGAATGTGTCGAAACACCTCGATTTACAAAGTGGATCTGAACAAACCCACAAATATCCGCTGGTTGGCTCCAGAAGTTTGGGAGATTGGAGAGACAAGGGCTAATACAGATATTTATGCCTTCGCTGTTATGATGTGGGAATTCTTCGAGATCCCTTACGATACGCCATACAGCGCATGGAAGGGATACGTTGTCAAGGTTTTTTGTGAATCCCTTCCAGGAAAATTGACTTATTTTTCAGCAAAAGACACGCGGCGGCTACCGTCTTCCAACTCCGAAAGGCATGCCACCAGAGATGGAGAAAATAATGCAAGAGTGTTGGCATGTGGATCCGAGTCAGCGTCCAACGGCAACCGAATTAAAGGAAAAGCTAGAAGAAGCGATTGCTAAAGGGGAGAGCTCGGCGACGACCGGACTGGAGAAGAGCAAAACCCAGACAAGCACGAAACAGCAGAACTGACTTTTTACCTGAAATGAATTTTTCTCAAACAGTTTACTTATTAGTGTTTAATCAGCAAGATATAAATACAGTTTATTGAAAACAACATGTGGATTTTCATATTTGTGGCCCTAAAGAGGGCCGTTGGGTTCGGTGGGGTAGTTTTCAGCTCGAGAGCTTACTTGCTGGAGGTGTACTTGGTCACAGCCTTGGTTCCCTCAGAAACGGCGTGCTTGGCCAACTCTCCTGGAAGGATCAAACGGACGGCCGTTTGGATTTCGCGGGAAGAGATGGTCGAACGCTTGTTGTAGTGTGCAAGACGAGAAGCTTCAGCAGCGATGCGTTCGAAGACGTCATTGACGAAGGAGTTCATGATGGACATGGCCTTCGAGGAGACTCCAGTGTCTGGGTGAACCTGCTTGAGGACACGGTAGATGTAGACAGAGTACGACTCCTTGCGATGGGCTCTTCTCTTCTTTCCGTCCTTCGGCTTGGTGACGGTCTTGGCGGCTTTCTTCGCTCCCTTGGCTGACGGCTTTGGTGGGGCCATTTCGGTAGATTTGACTGGTCGTTTGACAAGTGTGAGGCACACTTCGTTTCAATTTCTATTTATTTGCGACGCGCGGTGAGGGGGCGGAGTCCACCACCCTGTGGGGACACATAACCACGTTGTCTATATGTCTAGCCCCGCCTACCCACCGCATCAGAAACATTTAAACGCACCGAATTTTTCATTTTTCAGATAGTTCTCAACTACCAACAACTGATCATCATCATGTCCGGAAGAGGAAAGGGAGGAAAAGCCAAGACCGGTGGAAAGGCCAAGTCTCGCTCGTCAAGAGCCGGGCTTCAATTCCCAGTCGGTCGTCTTCACCGTATTCTCCGCAAAGGAAACTACGCTCAGCGCGTCGGAGCTGGAGCCCCAGTCTACTTGGCCGCCGTTCTTGAGTACCTCGCTGCTGAAGTTCTCGAATTGGCTGGAAACGCTGCCCGTGACAACAAGAAGACCCGTATCGCCCCAAGACATCTACAACTCGCCGTCCGTAACGACGAAGAGCTCAACAAGCTGTTGGCTGGAGTGACCATCGCTCAAGGAGGAGTTCTTCCAAACATCCAAGCTGTTCTTCTCCCAAAGAAGACTGGAGGAGATAAGGAATAAGAACTTCTTCCAACAAACCCACCGAACCCAACGGCCCTCTTTAGGGCCACAAATCTGAAATCCAAATCGTCTTATCGCTCAATAAAGTTGTTTTTTTTTGTTTTTTTGTACAGGTTAATTTCGATCCGGAATATTTCTGAATCCTTTCTTCGCAAATTAGAGCTTTTCGGCTACGGTATGTCAACGGCACATAGGAAAGTTCCTTTGCGGGTCTCGAGCGGAATTATTTTTGAGTTTTCGAATTCTGTCTGACAATTTTCGAGCTTTTGTGATGAGAGATTTTGAAAACGGAATATTTCGAAATTCTGAAAACTTCCGAGAAAGGCATTATGGTATCACCAGGGCTGGGAAAACGCCGGCGGCCGCCGGCGTTTTCCTCTGTTGGGAGACGCAGAGCGCGAGAGAGAAACGCGAGAAAGTCTTGAGTGACGAGATAGTCTTGAGAGACGCAGAGCGCGAGAGAGAAAAACCGCCGGCGGCCGCCGGCGTTTTCCCAGCCCTGGGTATCACATTCTGAACTAGTCCGCCTGTTCCACCAAAACATGTTCTGTTTGTATTTAAAAAAAAAAACGGAAAATCCCGGCGTAAGGTACCGTATTCGAAGAACCTGCACATCTAACCATGGTGCTTCCAAAATTTTATTTGTTTCATGACTGCTTTCTCGCAAGCCAATTTTCAACGCTTTCTGATTCGAAAATATGCGATTTTTTGAAATTTTGAAACTTTTTCGGCGCTATGTTGGTTGGGGGGGGGGCCACTACTTTTTGACTTTTTTTGGCATTTTCTGACTTGCGCAGGAATTGTAAGCATGTTAGAAATATTTTTGAGGTGTCTGGACATATAGAAAGTATAATATAATACAATAAAGTACGAATTCCTGTTACTTGCATCTTTATTTTAGGCTTAGGCTAAAACGCTTTAGCATCTGAAATATGAAAATTTGGAATTTTTAAACCAATTCTCGGGTAAGTTTTCCGGAAATGAAGCATTCTCAATCAACATTTTTGATGTATTTTGCATTTTTCATATTTTTTGGTATTTGTGAGTTGAAGGTGGGGCACTCAATTTTTTTGAATTTGGCGCCAAAATGCGGGTGTCCCAGAAAAAGGGAAACAGGGCGTTTTTAGCTAAGCCTATAATTTAAAGCAAAAAGCACAAAAGTTTGAAAAAAATGTCAGCCAAAAATTTGCAATATTCACTGATTTTCGCCAATTTCAGCATTTTTTGGCTGAAATTTTTTTTCAAAATTTTTTGTTTTTTTGCTTCAAATTATAGGCTTAGCTGAAAACGCCTTGGTTCCTTCCTTTGGGACACCCTAAAATAGCGCCAAATTCAAAAAATTTGGGTGCCCTCTCAACTACGTTAGCGCCGGCGTTTTAGCCTAAGCCTAAAATAAAGAAGCAAGTTACTGGAATTTTCAATTTATTGTATTATATTATACTTTCTAGAAGTCCAGACACCTCAAAAATATTTCTTACATGCTTAGAATTAATGCGCAAGTCAGAAAATGCCAAAAAAAGTCAAAAAAGGGTGCCCCCCCCCCCCCCAACCAACATAGCGCCACTTTTTCTTCGACTTGCGCTTCACCAGCTCTCATTGCCGTCTCCGTTATACCTTTCCAACTTATTTTTCCCCTAAGAATATGAAAAAATTCAATTTGCAATGTCAAATGAAAATCCTTTTAAGGACATCACCACTATCTAGCAATGTTTTGTGTTTATTTACATCGAACGAATGCTTGCTCTATTTTTGTTTTGTCTGCTTCTCTAAACCTCCTTCCCCTCTATCTTCTTCAAATCTTCGCATTTTTTCAGAACTTCCACATACATATTCAAACGATGAAAGAAGGTTGTTTAGAATTTTCGTTACTTCAGAAAATATAAATTAGAATTTTTAGAATACAGTCATCTGGATATCAGCGATCAGATCAAGAATTTACGAGAGTTATTGGATAAGAAATCTGAAGAGGTGCTCTTAACAGATACTCAGCTGGAAGACGTTTCAAGATTTGTAAGTCTAATCTGCGTTTTCTCGAACTTCAATATCTATATTTCCGATCAATTTCACTGAACAAAAGTACCAAGCAGTAGTGGCCGCGAGGAAGAAAGCCGAAGAAGTTCGCAGAGCTCGAGAAGAACAGATTGCGAGAGAGAAACAACAAGCAGAAGCAGCGGAACGGGCTGAAGCTGAACGGAAACGAGAAGCTGGAAGAGAAAGACGAGCAGAAGAAGAGAAAAGTCATCAAGATATCGAGGAAGCACATTTTCTACTAGATTCGAGAGTGAGTCCGAGTTCTGTATCTGCCGAAATCCCGTTAATCATTGATTCCCTTCAGAACGGCTCGAGTGTAGTATCGCCTGAAGATCCCACAGCTGTAGAGATGGAGAAATTGAATATTGCCAATAACGAGCAATTGGATTTGAGTCAAAACGAATCGCTGCCAGTAGTTTCGAACGAAACTTCCGTCGACTTCGTTTCATTTATTCAGGAAAATGGAGCTTGTGAGTGTATGTGGTTTTAACGTGTCTGACAGTAGTATTCTTGCAGATTTGATGCTTCAAAAACAAAAGTGGCCTCAGAGACTACACCATGATTTGAAAAACGAAGGCGTGAGGTATCCGCTCGGAGTCGCATATGACGAAAAAGTCAAGCGTTGGCTGATTTGTGATCGCAATACTGAGAAGATTTTGCTTATTGATGTCAAAATGGAAAGTGTGAATGTCTGTGACGATATCAGTAGTCCAACTGCAATTATTGTTTATGAGGAAGGAAAAAGCGCTGCGGTTTTATGTGCAACTGGTAAAAGTCATACAATTTACATATACCACCACAGCGACCCAAATCCCTTCATACAAGCATTCGCCCGACACGACGAACCGATGTATGACATGCGCCACCAGCTGAGAGGACTTGCGAAGTCAGTCGGAGGAAACATTCTTTCATTAGAAAAACATAACCAAAACCGATTGCGGGTGTTCAACAAAGGCATGGGTGGAAAAGGATTCTCTATGCCAGGGACAAATACACCATGCTTCATCGCATCATTCCGATCTACTGTGGCTGTGTCAGATCTAGGTGTGAATAAGGTGTTCATTTGCAATTTGGACGACAGAGACTGGGAATCGATTTCATTCCAAATGTTAAGAGTGATCGAAACTACAGTAAGCATCAAAACTTATTCATAAACATCTGATCTATTTTCAGGTCGTATTGCCGCCGGATCAACTTGCCAATCAGTCAGGATTTCAATTTGTAGCCGGAATGCAGTTTGACTGCAACGGATTCCTTCTCATTGGTGATGCGAAAGGGCATTCGATTAAGGTATTGTTGGACTTGGAATCAGTGAGAATTTAAATATCGAATTTCAGCTCTATGACACCGATTACAATTTCCTGCACAGAGTGTCGAGTGATTTCGTTCTCCCATACGTCTCCTCATTCCATGTGAACAAAGACGGAGATTGTATTCTCCTTGACGTAAAACAGCGAGACGCCATTCAGTGGGTGAAGATGTCATCTGTGCCGAACGTTCGACATTGGGTGGCTCCAACAAACGGAGGAGAATCCTCAAGCCGCCAAGATTTTCAGCAGAGGCCACGCCGTGGCGGTTTCCAGTCTAGAAGATTTTAAGATGCTTCCTGTTTTACTGACTTTTGTTTTTATTAAAATTTCACATATCCAACCCACCCAGTCCATTTTTACGAGTGTCACCTTTGTTTCTCTTTACTTTTACTACGGTCTCCACACCCAAATTTTATATTGTTTCCCTCCACATTGGCATTTGCTATTACAAGAAAAATTGTTCTGTTCTGTCTAATTTTTCATGATACACTTTCTATAAATCTGGAGTTTTTTGCCTGTTCAATCAATAGAACTCACGATGACTCATCACAAAGTTCTTATCAGTTATCATTTGAGTCAATAGCATAACACAGAGCTCTAAAACTATTTCATACACACAATTTTCCCATGCATTCTGTGAGGTAAAATAACAATTTAGATTTAATTTATTTTTCAAAAAAAATATTCAGAAAATATCCCAAACCGAAATTCGAAGGATGGAAACTGGCGAAGTATTCGTCGGCTCTTCAGATTTTCCAAACTGTAAAATCGGTCAATTTAATTTTAAAAATTCTGGGAATTTTCAGCTAGGCAGTCTGGTGGTTTTTATATTAACAAGTTCCGTTGGTTCTCAATTCCCACCCACCTACGCGGTCCTTCTGACTTCCATTTTCACAATAATCGGAGCAGCAGTTTTTGTCATTTCTGATGCTTTTAACTTCAATAAAACCGAACCAGATGAGTGGATTTTCTGGGTGAGCATAAAGAGTGTTTTTTCCAAAATCAGCCGGAAAATCTTTTCCAGGAAAGTGTATTCACATCTTCGTTCTCTTTCCTCTTCACAGTCAACACAATGACAATGCTCTACAGTTCGATTCGATGGAATAATACTGCTTGGTGGCTGGCAACTGTCGTATGCTCAATGGTCACAATGTCATTTTTTCTTAGCTTGATTCATGTGATGAGAAAACAAACCAAAGGGCACATTGCGCTGACTCAGGAGGAGAATATTGTTCGCTTCAACACACGAATGAATCGTCGTGTTTAAATTCTTGTTTTGTGTCGATTATTTGGGTCAATTTATACATTTGAACGATGAATAAAAATTATGAACATAAATTAAAGTCCGGAAGTATTGAAGATGTACGGGAGATCGAATTATTCTGGAATGGTTTCAGGGAAACTCGTTGGACGAACGAGTCGTGAGTCTGTCGATCTGTTGTCGGGTGAGCTCGAATTCCACGAATCGGGTCTTGGCTCTGGAGACTCTGGTGGCTTTGTAGGGTCGTCACTAAGAAGTGCCTTCTCCATATATTTTGTTGATATCGGAAGTGGTGTGAAAATCTGTCCAGGTCCGTTGCGCAACGGTCTCGAAGTGTCCTTGGTGACCGGATCAAACGCAGGCATTTTGAGAGTGGTCTTGATGGCGTCTGCGTGTGTTTCCAGGCTGAAGTGAGAGTAGTATCGAACAAAGTCAGCAATAGTGGTCAAGTAGACGTTGCTGTGTTCGAATCCCCAGCCTTCCTCGTTTTGTTCAATGAGACAGTGAGAGACACGTTCACCATACAGAACACTCAACACTAGTTTATCCGACTGAAAATTAGAAAATTTTGAATAACTGTTAGCGCAAGTTTCGAATTCCATACCTGAGATGCTGAAGCACGGATGAGGAAGATTCCATCCATGGGTTCCCGTTTCAGTCCAACTGCCTTATCAAGTTGTGCAATTCGATAGCGGGCATGAATGAGCGCGTTTGCAGCGTTCTCCTTCGATGCTCCACACATGAGGAATTGTGCTGGTGTCCATTTCAATTCCATGTCTACCAACAACTGTGTCACTTTGGTTGGCTCACTGTTGATCAGCTCTGCTCCAGCATCCAAAATCGATCCCATTTTGTGACTCAACGATGGATCGATTTGATCGTAAACTGCGCCACGTAGTTCCATCAATTTATACAGTCGTGCTTTCCAGTTTTCTTTTTTTGTTGAGATTTCAACCAAAATTCCGGAGAGCGTCTTTTTCTTTTCTGTTGAAGATTCCAGCTCGGCTTGGATTCGTCGGATACTCTCTTCCAGAAACTGAAGCAAAAAAAGGATAAGAGAGCAAGGATCTCACTGAACATACCATTTTGTTATTGACAAATACATTTTTGAGCATTTCACTATGCGATAATGAGGCTGCACTCTCGTTCACCACTACAGATTCTGTTTCCAGTACAGTTTGCAACTTTTCCAATTTGACCTCATTGTCTCGAATGGATTGAGTCAGTGCATGGTACAATGTCTCTGCTTTTTCCATTTCCTGATGAGCTGAATCATAGAGCTTAGCTCCTCTCTCAAATGCCAAATGAACTGCTCGCAGATTTTCTAGTTCCAGACGTTCTCGCCATTCTGAAAATGTATTCTTTGAGAAATCATTCCAGCTGCTACTCACCTGTATCGTTCCTTGCATTCAAAATCAATCTTTGCTGAAGATGCCCTTTTTTGAACAATGGTTTTCCATTTTGAGAATTTCGACGAACAGAAACGGGGTATAAGAGGCGAACATCCAATGAATCGTTGAATACATTAAGCGAAATGTTTCTGTGGAACTCGATAAGCTTGATAACTGAATCATGCGTCAGCTGGTCTGTGTTGAATCCGCATTTTCCATCCTTGACAGCAATACGAAGAAGCTTCACTTGATTATTGTATTTGACCGAAAGTGTGAAATCGCCGGGTTGGCTGGCGTTTCTGACAACAAACGATCCATCGGGCTGATCAGATAGTGCCTGAGAAACTGTTGATCGATCGGCGTCTCCCCAAAACCATCCTTGTTCCATCAGATTGTGCGCCACGCCTGCACTCGGGGTTGAAGGTGTGGTCGCCATTCTGTGGAGAATAATGGTAGTGAATTCATAACAAGTAGGGACAAAATAGAAAGTAAGTGGAATGGTTAAAAACCAAATAAGAATCGTTGGAGCAAGAAGAAATCATGTATTTAAAACAAATTACTTTATTTATAATCCAATCACTAATAAGTTGCCCGTTTTGGAAAAATTTTCATGACCATGACCATGGAAACGAAGCTCATAAGAAGGAACATGAAGAGGAAGACTCGCATACAATCAAGGCCGCACTTGTAGGCATGATGGGCGGCCCGAGCGCTTTCGACCTGAAAAAAGAAAAAATTGTTTGTAGGTTTTGATATTTTAAAGGGCAACAACATGATCAGCGGAAACGGTTTGTCATTTATCGAGAAGAGAGATCATGTCGAGACAAATCAATCAAGAAAAGTTACCTCTAGCGCAGCAGTATTACTTTCGACCTGCTTCTGCATCTTCGTCAATTTCTGATTGTCATCTTTTATCACTTCTCCAGCGGCAGACATCACTGTTTTTAACGATTTGGTCATAGAGAGTAAATCGTTCGCCAGATCTTCCTCAAGGCGCTCGTTCTTGATGAATTTATCATCCTCTGAACATTTGGAACTGATCAAAAGGTCATTTCGAACAAACTCGTACCAGATGTATCAGCCATTTTCTGCTTGGTCGTAGAAAGCAGCTGTCTCCGAAGGTCTGACCGATAGATGGAACGTTGGACCGCCCGGAGGCCAGCTGCTGACTCTTTTTCGAAGTCGTCAATAGATTTGGCTGCAATTCACAAATAGAAAAACTTTTTAGATCAGAAACATACAGCTATCAACATCGGTAACATCGACTGGGATATCAGCGAACACACGTGGAATTTTCTCAATCACTTTCAGACTTTCTTCTGTTGATGACTGAAAAGAACTATTTAACTTAGCTATTTCATAAGTATTTCATAACCAACCTTGGATTCTGCTTCAGCCAACAACTTCAGTTGTAAAACTTCTTGCCTGTATTCGTGGAGTATGTCAATGAGTTTACTGAAATCCGCCGAAATCAGAATTTTAACGCAAAAAAAGACTCACTTATCATCTTGAAGAGTATAAATCATACCATTCAGCAATTTTGTAGCTGCCGAAACCTGGAAGAAATAACATTTTTATATTTAGTCTCGAATGGTTTTCCGTACCTTCCAGACATTTGTAGAGAGATTTTCTTTGGTTAATCGTTTTGTTCTTTCCAAAAGTCGTAAGAATTTCAGCTCATTTTCAGAAATTGTGGCCATTTCATCTGAATATTCAATTTTGTTTGTGAAACGTCGCAGAAACACAAAAAAAATGAAAAAAGTTCGGCCGTGGCCGAGAAAACCAAAATGCGCAAGCACGCTCCGAAGAGAAACATTTTCAAGTCATCATTTTCAAGCGCCGATTTGGTGGTAAGACAGATTGGAGATTTCCCAAAATGAAATAGTAGCAAAATGAAATGTTCCTGAATCGAAATACGTCCAAATTAAAATAGTTACGGAATGAAAACTGTCCGAAAGCAGGAAAGGCGGAAGCGGAATTGTCCTGAAGTAGAATTGTCCCGTTTTGGACAGCTGTTAGCAATAGAGCGCTCGCGCTAAGAGCTGTCCAAAACGGGACAATTCCACTTTGCGCATTTCAGTTCCCTCCAATTTCTACTTCTTGACAGTTTTGCTTTCGCACAGTTGTCAATTTGGAACTATTTCGATTCAGGAACATTTCATTTTGCTACTATTGCGATTTGGGAAATCTCCAATCTGTCGTACCACCGCCGATTTTGTGATTCTTCCCGTCTTTTGGACCTTTTTCTTTCTTTTCAGCAATTCAAGAATCTTCAGAAATTGATCCTCGATGTTGAGAAATATTGTTCAGGAGCTCTTATTTGCGAAAATACTTTGTTCTTCCTAAATCTCGGCATATTTATTCTGGAGAATCAAACTTGATCTTTCAGATGGCTCGTCGTTATGATAGTAGAACGACCATCTTCTCTCCAGAGGGAAGACTCTATCAAGTTGAATATGCCATGGAGGCTATCGGACACGCCGGAACCTGTCTCGGCATCTTAGCATCGGATGGAATCGTGATCGCTGCCGAGAGAAAGAATGTCCATAAGCTTTTGGACGATTCGGTTTTGACCGAGAAGGTTTACCGTCTCTCGGACAATATCTCGTGCACTGTTGCTGGAATCACTGCTGATGCCAACATTCTCATTAACCATTTGAGATGGTGGGCTGCCAGCTATCGCAACAGCTACGGAGAAGAGATGCCAGTCGAGCAGCTTGTTCAAAATCTTTGCAATGAGAAGCAGAGATACACACAGATTGGTAAAATTGGATTGTGTTGTTATTGAAATTTTCCATTTGTTTACAGGAGGAAAAAGACCGTTCGGAGTTTCGCTCCTTTACGCCGGATGGGACAAACACTACGGATACCAGCTCTACCAGTCTGATCCATCTGGAAACTATACTGGATGGAAGGCTACATGCATTGGAAGTAACCATCAGGCTGCCGTCACCTTGCTGAAGCAAGAGTACAAGTCTCCAACTCTCGAGGAAGCCAAAAAGTTGGCTATCAAAGTTCTCTGGAAGACCCTTGACGTGAAGCTTGCTTCCGAGAAAGTCGAAATGGCTGTTCTCACTCGTCGTGATGGAAAGACTGTTCTCGAGGAACTTTCTACCAAGGAAGTCGATGGATTGATTGCAGAGCATGAGAAGAAGGAGAAGGAGGCCGAGAGTGCTGAGAAGAAGTAATCATCAAATTTAACTGAATCTTTTCATGTCCATTGTATTGTCAATTACTCTTCCCACCCCGTTTAATTTATTGTCTGGTTTTATTTCTTATCACCTGCTCTTTTTTCTCGAACAATCGGTGAACATAAAATATTTTTGATATATTTAGTGTGTCTCAGCGTCTTTACATGCACAAAGGCGTTATTTTTTGGACGACGAGAGGGGTTTTTTGCGTTAAAACGCATTGCGCGAAAAGGGGCTCAAGAAACGCGCCGCACGCTTGCATTGGGCGGGGCGATGGGCGTGGCGTCGAATTTTCTCGAGCATTCAGCTTTGACAACCGGATCGTTTAGCCAGATATTTGAAGCATTTCCGTTGTTTAACTTTCGAGATGGTTGACGAAGGAAAGCTGCAATGCTATCACAAAGGATGTGGACTTATGTTCGACCCAACAGAAAATAATAGCGGTAAGCTTTCTGAATTAAAAAAAATCTGTTCAAATTCGATTCTCAGAAGCTTGCACTTACCACCCAGGCGCTCCCTACTTCCATGATGCTTATAAAATTTGGACGTGTTGTGATAAGAAGAGCACCGACTTCGGAACCTGGATGGGTTACAAGGGATGCACTCGTGGAAAGCATAGTAATGAAAAACCAGTCGACATTGTGAAAGTGGCTGCTGTTAAAGAAATTCGACCAGAGAAGGAGGAAGACGTTATTGTTTGGAAAGGACTCAACAAATCTGGAAAGTCGGAGAAAAACGATCCATCTGAAAGAGTTGAAGTAACTTTAAATGTGAGTTTTCTTCGACAAAAAAAACGATAAATACGAAATAGTTATTTTACAAAACGGGTTTGTAGGTAGAAGTGACTCCCGGAGCTACTGCAGCTATCGAAAGAAAACTCAAAGAAGTCGCCGAGGCAGCTCAGAGCGAAGACGTCCAAATTGGAGCTCCGTGTCGGAATAACGGATGTACAGCTGAGTATGATGGAACAAAAAGCTCACATGGATGCGTACATCATCCTGGAGCGGCAATTTTCCACGAAGGGATGAAGTACTGGTCGTGCTGTAAAAAGAAAACCTCCAACTTCGGAACGTTCCTTGAGCAAGTGGGATGCACTGCATCAGAGCACAAATTCAGAAATGTAAGAATCTTTATTGGAATCAATTTTGCAAAGTCAGCGTTTTCAGAACGAAGTTGTCAGTAAATTCCGGGAAGATTGGTTCTCTAGTAATGGTTTCGTAACTATCAATGTCTATTGCCGTGGAGCTCTGCCAGAAACGGCCAATATCGTCTCTGATGGGCACACCCTTCGTGTCACCATGAAGCACGGATTCGGAAACGCCGACGTGGATCTCGATTATGATTTGTGGGATGAAGTTTTGCCGGAAGAAAGTCGAGTAGTGATCGGCGAAAGGAAAGTTGAAATCTCGCTGAAACAGAAGCATGGCACCGGCTGGCCTCGTCTCAAATTTGATCCCGAGCTCGATGCTAAGAAAGATGAAGAAGCTTAAAAATAATTTCTATATCATACATATCCTCGTTCTGTCTCTTTTCCCACCCCGTTCCCCTCCCACACCGATCTTCTACAAACATGAATAATTGTAATCATGGCGATATCCACTTCTTCTTTTTACTTCTCTTTAGGGCTATGAATTCAAAATAGAATCGATCAGCTTTTATTTGATTGAATAAAGTGTTTTCTTCATTTTGCGTTCGAAAATCGGAGTATCTTTTCCAAACAAGACAGCAACAGAATCGAATCGATCCGGAGTAGAACTGTCCGGCTTCCGCGCTCCGTTGCGATTTATTGGACCCTTTTCAACAGTACCCGCGTTTCGCAACAGGGAGGGAAGGTTATGTGGAGGGTCTCGACACGAAATCCGATATTTGCGCACGCGTCTTGAAATTGTATACTGTACTTCTTACGAAACGTGGCGCGTAGCTCAATTCCGTCGATTCCGGAATCCGCAGAAAGACACTATTTGATTGCGAGTAAGTATGTCGGAAACCGTGGACCCAAATGTTTTCGATGCGAAAGGACCAATCGATGTGAACTCTCCGATCACCAGTCATCGAACAGCTCTCATTCGTAATTATACTACAAAACCGCGATTGGTGAGTTTCAATTCGTTGTTAAACCTTAATAAAGTACAAATTTCAGACATATCAAACAGTTTGTGGAGTAAACGGACCACTCGTGATTCTCAAAGATGTAAAGTTCCCAATGTATAATGAAATTGTGAATATTACCCTTCCAAATGGAGAAGTCCGCATGGGACAGGTTCTGGAAACGTTCAAGAACAGAGCAGTTGTGCAGGTTTTCGAAGGAACTACCGGTGTCGATGCGAAGCATACAAAGTGCGAGTTCACCGGAGACATTTTCCGAAGTCCCGTCTCTATTGACATGCTCGGAAGAATCTTCAATGGATCTGGAAAGGCAATAGACAAGGGACCGCCTGTTTTGGCTGAAGACTACTTGGATATCAATGGACAAGCAATCAACCCGTACAATCGTATATACCCGGAGGAGATGATTCAGACTGGAATATCAGCGATCGATGTCATGAACTCAATTGCTCGTGGCCAGAAGATCCCTATTTTCTCGGCTGCCGGTCTCCCACACAACGAAATCGCTGCCCAGATTGTGCGTCAGGGAGGTCTTGTTCAACTTCCAGATCGCAACAATGAAGCCGTAAACTTTGCTATTGTTTTCGCTGCCATGGGAGTTAACATGGAAACTGCCCGATTCTTCAAACAAGACTTCGAAGAGTGTGGATCCATGGATAACGTTTGTCTGTTTCTGAATCTCGCAAACGACCCAACTATCGAGCGTATCATCACTCCTCGTATCGCTCTGACCGCCGCTGAATTTTTCGCCTATCATTGTGGAAAGCACGTTCTCGTTGTACTAACGGATATGTCTTCTTATGCAGAAGCGCTAAGAGAGGTTTGTTAGTTTCTTACGTTTCCTTCATAATATTTAGTTTTCCAGATTTCTGCTGCTCGTGAAGAAGTTCCAGGTCGGCGCGGATTCCCTGGGTATATGTACACAGACTTAGCAACTATCTATGAAAGAGCTGGCCGTGTCAAAGGTCGTGAGGGTTCGATCACCCAAATTCCAATTCTCACGATGCCGAATGATGACATCACTCATCCCATCCCCGATCTCACAGGATATATCACGGAGGGACAGATCTATGTGGATCGTCAGTTACATAACAGACTGATTTATCCACCAATCAATGTACTCCCATCGTTATCGCGTCTCATGAAGTCAGCTATTGGAGAAAACATGACGCGCGAGGATCATTCTGAACTTTCTAATCAGGTAATTGATAAGCAATTTCTTCTGATAGTTACAACATAATTATTCAGTTGTATGCTTGCTACGCCGTCGGAAAAGAAGTCCAAGCGATGAAATCAGTTGTCGGAGAAGAAGCTTTGTCTCCAGATGACTTGCTGTTCCTGGAGTTCCTTGGCAAATTCGAGAAGAACTTCATTTCTCAAGGTCATTACGAGAATCGCACCATCGTTGACTCCTTGAATATTGGATGGGAACTTCTGAGAATTTTCCCACGAGAGATGCTCAAAAGAATCCAAGAGCCAATTCTCGAAAAATACTACCCAAGAAAGAAACAATGAACAACTGCCCTAATTGTAACTAAAATGTATAGAATCATTTATTTATTTTATTGCTTTCTCACTGTATCAGAGTGTCATGATATAAATGCATTCATCGAGATAAACATTTCAGTGTTCAGTCATCATTTGAATGCACTCCTCTTGCTCCTTCTCAATTTTTTTGACAGCTTCCAACTCCACTCTCAACCTTTCTTTCTCAACTGTCAACTCTCGAATCGTCATTTGAAGAAGCACCGGATCATCTTCAGCCAAATCGCGTTCCTGGGTGTTCCGTACCATCATTGCTTTGATCTTCTCAGTTTCCACGACATTTGCAAACTAGAAATAACAATTTAGAAGTACAGAGTTTTAGCCGAAACGAACCTCCTCGATACTGTCAATGAGTCCTCCGGTTACTGTTTGGAAGCTTTTCAGCTGCTCATTGAACTCCGAAGACTTGTCTTGAGCAGTTTGAAGAAGCTCAGCGACATCTGAATTGTTTTATAAGTTCGGGAAAAGGCGAATGAGATTTTTCAGATTTTTTTACCAGGATCAAGAAGTCGGAGTTGATTGAAATCATCAACATAGAGGCCAGACTTTGCCAGTTGCTCGTCTCCCATTTTCAATAGCGGGGAAAAGAAGAAGAAGAAAAACTGCTTCGTTTTAGTGTAATGCGTTGTCATGGTTACAAGAAGAGAGCACTTTTTATTGAGAGAGAAAAGAGAAAGACGAAGGGGGTTTTCGAGAAGAAGAGAAGCGAAAAATTAAAGCGAGTGGTGGCTAGTGTAAAAAAAGGAAAATTAATTATTTGAACTATTCAATAGATTAGGGGATGTTGAGCATAATTAGAGAGAGAAAGAGAGGAAATGAGAGTTATGAGCTTTAAATTAATGGAAAAACAATTTTAAATTAACAATATATTAAAGTTTTAAAGTTTAAAAATCTTCCTTCGAACAGCATTCGTTGATTCTTCACTTGTTATCTGAAAATGAGTTGACTATGAAATACGGATTTCCGCAAAAAACAGCTACGGTTTTTTAATTGCATATCTTATAAAAACCGTAACTGTTTTTGGCTTTTCTTGAAATATAATTTTAGTCTAAAGGTTCATCGCCCCCTGGCAAAAGTAATACTAACCATTTCATCGAATTTCCGAATAACTCTTTTACTTTTAACTGGCAATTCTTTGGTTGAAAGACAATAATTCCCCTTGCTATTCGATCGGCTAGATGCTGTGCTCAAGTAGGTAACCTGAAATTTGGGTTTTTAGAAATGCGATTTTCAGTCCTTATAAAAGTACCGTATACGATCCATGGCTATCCGGTTGAGCATTCGCAGCTACACATTTCAAAAGTTCGCATTTCTTGGTCGCCGAGCCAATTGTTTCCTTCTCTCCTACAGTAATCTTCTCTCCCGTGCACATCTAGAATCATATAAACTCTTTAGTCTGAAACTATTTCCTATACCTGGTTATAATAGGTGCTCAATGTTCGCGTGGCATTCGTTGGCTCCTTCTCAGGCGGTCCTGGAAGGTAGGTGTCTTCTGTCGATGCAGAACTTGGGTCCACCTGGAATTTCGTTTGTAAAAATTGGCGCAAGATGAAAGTTGTAAACTTGAATTTGTTGTTTTTGAGGTGGGGCAGCTGGTTGTGGTTGTGTTGTATGTTGTTCATCTGTACTGGTTATACTCTGGAATGGATCCGGAGGACTTGGCGGGTAAGATTCTTGAGCTGGTGGAGCAACCACAATCGATGGAGTATGAGAGACAGAAACATGTTCGATGTATTTCAGAGGATCTAAGACAGTGTTCGCTGGATCTTCAGATGATGCGATTTCACCCTGAACACTTTTTCAACTTAGGGACATTTTTAGATTCTTCCACCCTTACCGCAAAACTAAGAGGTGCAGTTCCTTGATAATCCGGATTGATCGATGGTGCTTGAGGTCTATCCTGATACATTCCTTGGTACGAAGAAGCCGCCGATACAGGAATCACCACTGCTGATGGTAGCTGTCGGGATGGTCCCGGAGCCGGCATCACAGGCGGTGGTGGCGGTGGTGGTGGTGGAGGCGGTTGACTGAATACCTGAAGACAAAGTTTTGGTTGGTGTAGATACTGTAGAAAAATACATACCTGCGGTGTGAAAGCATACATTGGTGGTGGCATAGGGGCCGTATACGATGGTGCTCCAGTTGCTGCTACTGATCCACCACATCCTCCGGGACTACTAGAACATCCACCTCCACCTCCTCCTCCAAATAATCCTAAATTTTAAAAATAAGAACCTTTCGGACTAATTCCAAATGTCTAGATTTCCTCATCAAAGATCCATAGTTTGCTATTTTATCATGTTTATGACTTACCTCCAAACCCAGTTGGCAAACATCCAGACGATTCTCGAAGCAGCAGCAACAGTATGTTGCAAATGAGAAAAACGCTTTGCGACATTTCTGAATTACGTAAAACGAATAGAATAGCTTCAGAGAAAGGGGGTTCAGAGGAAGAATTTGGAGGGAATGGAATGGCAGGAGGAATGATATGCAATCAGAAGATAAGATGTGGACATCCCTCCTCCCATCCGGGAATGGGCCGAGTTTAATGATGAAATGGAAGAGAGGAAGATTGTTCAGGTTTTGAAGATTAATTAAAGAAAATGGAAATAGAGAGAGAAAGAGAAATGGATTAAGAAAACGAATCAAGAAAAAACAGCTGACTATGGAAATTGAGAGAGAGAAAGGGATGAAATGAGAACTTCTCTATCACCGCCAAAGTGTGAAATTGGCCAATTTAGTACAAGAATCATATCAATGCAGATTGTTTGAAATTTAAGCAAAATCAGATTGAAAAAGAGAAGTAAAATTTGTAAAAAAATAAATTTAAATTGGAGCTTGAAAATTAAGAAAATTAAACGAAAAAAAAACATGAAAAATTGAGAGCTGAAATTTTTAAAAACTCGAGGATCCTCCCTTTTAACCTTCGAAATTCTGGATTTCGACTTCTGAACAATCGACTTGAAAATCGAGTACCGTAAACTATTGATGTCTTTCACAGTAATCGAGATAGATTTGATCATAGTTGAAAGTTAGAGGGCCATTCTATTAGAGTGCTTACGGTACCTTCAGAATCTCGAAAGTTTTTGGAATGCAGGCTCAGGAAAATATTCTCGATTTTTTCTGAGATTCTGAAAATTTTAGACTCGAGAACATTTTCTAATCACTAACGTGTTTTGAAATTACTAAATTTAAAACTTCAGAGGCTGAAAATTCAAAAGTCTGAAACTTCTGAATCTAAAAGATTGAGAAACTCAGAAGTCTGTTAATTTTCCCAAACCAATTTCAAGAATCTAGGCTCCGGAAGCTTGGGAAAAAAAATTAAGTTGTTAAAGAAAGTTTCAGTAGAATAAAATAAGACAAATCCAGTTTAGCAATAAGAACAAGCTACAGTATTACGGTACTTTCTCTCCGGTAGGTGCCAAGAAATTAACGAACGGAACGAAGAAGAACGCAAAGAAAGTGGGCGGAGTTTATCGGTGAGAAAGAGTTGCGAACAAAAGATACAGGTTGTAAACAAACGTAACTGAACCATGGAGAAGAAGACGAAGAAGACGTGACAGAAGAGGTGATATGTATATGGTATATGTGTGTACTTTTATGAAATCGAAATCCGGTTGGAATCAGAAAAAGAAGGGGAGAGAGGACAAACAGTTTAGTTAGCATCGGATAGGGGATGCTAGTCCCAAAATTTGCACTCCTTTTGGCAGATTTTATGGGCCAGCACAATGTAACTAGAGAGATTGTTTGAGTTTTTGGAGATTCATTGGGGAAATCTAAAGAAAGAACGTGGCGATTTCCACAGGTACGGTAGGGTTGCTGAAAAACGTACAAATGGCGACTTAAAATTTAAGACCTTCAGCCGCCGTTCGTTTGCTTTTCGGCAGCTCATCCTTAACTGTGTCGGAATGGAAAAATCCTAGCAAGTGTTAGTCAAGAAAAGTCCGTAGGATTTCAGATTAGCAAAGGTTCAGAACCTAAAAGACGAACTGGTGGACCTTCAGATTTGTGAGACTCTGAATTACTCAACTTTCAATTTGTGAAATCTCCCATGTCTCAAATTACTATAAACGCTAATAGAAACAATAGAATTTAAGCTCAAATATCTCGGTTCCTGAAAGAAATATAAAAATTTTAAACTGATAACTTCTATTAGAAAAAAAATATTTTATTAGAACATGTGGTGGCAAGTGGGCAGAATTTCAAGATCTCAGAATCTATGGTTTAGTTATATAGGAAAAAGTAAAGGTGCGAAAAAAACAATATATGAAGAAACCCAAAACCTATGGATTTCCGGAGAAGAAAGTGCTTTCTTAGTGGCTGTCTGGGAACCACCAATGAAGTCTCTTGTCAACTTTATAAAGAGATGGGCGGTTCTCAGAATCCAAACGTTTCCTTCTCATCATTATCGCTCTCATCATAATCACCTTCTCCTCCTTCAAGTTCTCAAAAGATTTGCTAAAGGATAGAAGCGATGACGGAGAGAGAGTAAGTGGCAGTATACAGTATAAAGAAGTGTCAATGTTCCGTGAATAACAGAACACGTTCTGGTGGTAACACAGTATCATTGAGTCGAAACTCAACACAAATTAGCCGGAAAGAATATAAAAAAGAAGAAGACGTTAGAGGAACAGAATAGAAGGAGAAGGAAGAAGGAAGATTCATGGGAAGCAAAGAATGAAAAAGGTTCCGATGGAGAGAGAAAGTTTTCTATTGAATTATTCGTAAAAGGTGAAAGTCGACATTTATCATCTATATAGATATATTAGGTTTTGAAGGGATACAAAAAATTGAACAGGTAGAACCAGAAATTTTTATTATAGACTATTTAGAGGTAAGTACATTTTTCTGAAAAAAAAAAAGGAAGAATTGGTAAGACGAGGAGAAAGTGAGAATTATGAGATAGGATACTTTAGGTATCTATGATCTATGTTATGCTTCAGGATGAACGGAAGATAAAGAAAACATCCGAAAACCCGAGAGTCCTGAAAACATGACTGCGTTTGATTTCAGAAGTAGGAATCTCTGAAAATAGAAATACAAAAATTCCAAGTGGTATTAAAAAAAGTTGTTTTTTTCAAATTTTAATTTTAAAGAATAACGGATCAAGGACTTCAAATACAGAAAGCTACCAAACGTTGATAATATTCAAAATCGAAAGGTCGACCTGTTTATTCAAAGTTTTGGAACTTTTGGAATCATCAGAAGAAACCAAGTGCCTGCAATTTTGAAATATCAACAAAAAATCAAAATACTTTTTAATAAATTCATAACATCAAAGGTTCCAATTTCCACAAATTCAACATTAATTCTTACAATTTCGAAATCTCAAATGTTTTTGAAAGTCTTCCTAACAACTTTGAATCTCAAAGTTGCACAGTTTTTAGAATTCACTATTTTACGGAAGCGATAAAAAATAATCAAGTTACCGTAACCACTAATAGAAGGATTCCCAAATCATCAACTTTGAACCCATATATCTCCTTTCCTGTAGAAGATATAAAAGAGTGTTCACCTGATAAAATGTGTTTCATATATTTCACAGGGACCGAAATAAATTGGCTCAAAGGTGAAAGTCGATAGTGTCATTCTATTAGAGTGTTTACGGTACATCGAAAAAAAATGAAAAGCAACAAAAAAATCCAAAAGTTCACCAAGACACAAAATTCGGAAACTTTTTGGCAAATCGTCCATTCGCCGAAAATTTGCATGTGTTCGGCTAACGCCTTTGGCTTTGAAAAGGAAACTTCATTTTCTGAGTATATAATTACAGTTGTGTCTCTAATTGGTTGCATCGGATTTTGGAGAGAAGAGAATGTAGTTGAAAAATAAGGGGAATAAGAAAAAGTTTTGTACTTTTACGAGTGTGGAGAAACTAATCAGTTGAATGTCCATTTCTCTTCTTTTTCTGGCTTCTTCCTCGAGAGGTCAATTAACTCGCGGAGAGGAAGTGGAAATGAAATCGGTTGGTTTTTATTATCGTAATAGTGCTAATAGCAGTGGCATCTTCTGGATGGGAACTGCCAGTAGCCTCTGTGAACATTGACGTCTTCTGGGAGAGAGAAGAAGTAATTTGAACTTGGAAGGAGTTTCTAAGATTCCGAAACTTCAAAGAACGAAAACATTCTGAAATTTAGTTCTTTGCTTTAATTCCGAAATGACTCTCGAGTCTCACGAGACGACACACCTGTAACTTCAAGTAAGATTTACCATTTGAAGCCAGAAATGTCAAACTTTAAAAATTGTGCTACTTCACAGAGATAAATCTCCGATTAATGACTATCTACAGGAAAGTAGTTGCTAGCTACAAAACAGCGCCTTGTTTCAGCATAACATTTTTATTTTTTCGAGCAAATTAGGGAACTGAGAATACTATTATCACAACCCAAACATATTCATTTCAGAGTTTTTGTTCTCACGCTGATTATTCTCGCGGCTTTTCACCCATATTTCTTATAAAAATATTCCACTGAAGTTTTTTCAATTTTATCCGCGTGTCGACCCGACATGGACTGATTTTGACCCCATGACGTGCTCCACTGACCCACCCCCCCCCCCTCCCCCCCCGCTCCTTCACCAGTCTCGTGGATCCAAAGACAATCAGTCTCAATTTCAACTATCAGAGGAACAACTCCTCTCCTCTCCCTCTTCTCCTCCCCTATCCTGGCTGCCTCCGTCGGGTTTCCATTGGATGGAACACAGATGACCAACTGGTAAAACGAAACAATCCTGCGGCTCAAACCTTATTGAATGTTTCAGGTTTGGTGTCACATGGCCGGACCGGATTCCACGTGGCTTAATTGGGTGTCCAAATGGTAAAACGAAAGGGTCTCGATCTCAAATCTCATTAAATGCTTCAGATTCGATGATGACACGACATAACGAGAAGCCACGTTCCCTGGGGGCTTAAAAGTCAATTGTATGTGTGTGGAACAACTTGCTTGGTTATCGCCGTCTCGTCTGGAAAACTTCAATGGGCTCTTGAAAGGTATAAAAGTTTCAGTTTTCTAGCTAATAACTTGTGGTAGTTATCTTTTGCTAAGGCGTCTAATGTAGATTGATACTTTTGGGGAACTTAAGAAACCAAATTTGATTCCACTCCATCTAGGTTAGAGTCTTCTAAAATCTCCCTCCTTTTCTAGGTGCCCTGAATTTTATTAGATTTTCTGAGAAATCATTTTTCACTTTCTGGATTCTTGGCACCTATCTAGAGCCCCGTCGGCTATGGCGTACTGGAAGTCCAGTATGTCAATGGTTTAGCTGGTTCTAGAGTGTCCTGAAGGTCAGAAAGTGTCTTGTGAATTCCCTCAAAATCTTCTAAAATCTCCCTCCTTTTCTAGGTGCCCTGAATTTTATTAGATTTTCTGAGAAATCATTTTTCACTTTCTGGATTCTTGGCACCTATCTAGAGCCCCGTCGGCTATGGCGTACTGGAAGTCCAGTATGTCAATGGTTTAGCTGGTTCTAGAGTGTCCTGAAGGTCAGAAAGTGTCTTGTGAATTCCCTCAAAATCTTCTAAAATCTCCCTCCTTTTCTAGGTTTCCCTGAATTTTAGGAGATTTTCTGAGAAATCATTTTTCACTTTCTGCATTCTTGGCACCTATCTAGAGCCCCGTCGGCTATGGCGTACTGGAATTCCAGTACGTCAATGGTTTAGCTGGTTCTAGAGTGTCCTGAAGGTCAGAAAGTGTCTTGTGAATTCCCTCAAAATCTTCTAAAATCTCCCTCCTTTTCTAGGTTTCCCTGAATTTTATTAGATTTTCTGAGAAATCATTTTTCACTTTCTGGATTCTTGGCACCTATCTAGAGCCCCGTCGGCTATGGCGTACTGGAAGTCCAGTATGTCAATGGTTTAGCTGGTTCTAGAGTGTCCTGAAGGTCAGAAAGTGTCTTGTGAATTCCCTCAAAATCTTCTAAAATCTCCCTCTATTTCTAGGTTTCCCTGAATTTTAGGAGATTTTATGAGAAATCATTTTTCACTTTCTGGATTCTTGCCACTTATCTAGAGCCCCGTCGGCTATGGCGTACTGGAAGTCCAGTATGTCAATGGTTTAGCTGGTTCTAGCGTGTCATGAAGGTTAGATTGTGAATTATGAGTTTTCCTAGAATCCCCTAGAATCTTTCATATATAATGAATATTTCAGAGAATATAACAATTAAACGGATTTTGCAAATGTTCCTAGTTGAATTGGATTTGGATAGCGATCTTGCAAGAAGCATCAACTTTCAATTTTCTGTTTTTTTTTTGTTTGAAAGAACAATGAACACGATGACATTTATGTCTTTGCATATTATTTTATGTTATGATAAGGAGTGAATAGAAATAAAAAATAAAATATTTGTGATTTTTTTGTGATGACTTGCAAAGATAAGAAGAAACAATGAAAGAACACAAGTAACAAAAATTCGTCTCGGCAAATTCCAAAAATTCCTTATTCATAAATCTTCAGACCGCTGAATAAAAAAAAACTTGATTGGAATTTTAACCCGCTTTTTGATCTTTCGGTGGTGATGATAAGGTCTCAAGTTTTATGTTTCCACCCTGTTACGAGCAAAGATAAAATCGAGGGGGAGGAGAGGAGGTCAAAAAGGGAGACACGGAGGAGAAGATGGAGCAGTTGGAATTGAAGTTTGACAGATTTTCTGCAAAATTAGAAGACCTAAAAATATAAAGTAGTTGAGGTTTGAATATCTCAATTAGAAATGAATGTATTCGAGCTGAAAGAAAGTATTGCAGCGGACATCGGGACATCCGGATTCCAAAATTGATCGTCGGTTGTTGAATATTGATTCCAGGCACTTAAAGGGGGGGGGGGCTACCAAAGATGAGAAGTCGGAAAATGAAAACTGCTACATGTGAGAACTCGTACGAATAAGAAAAGTACAGTCAAAACCGGATTTTTTTTGGAAAATCTTGAAGTATTTGAAGAACGAGACCATTTCGAAAATATGTTTTTTTTAAAGTTGGATCTGAGCCTGAAATTAGAGCCGGAAAACTGAGTTCTTATTTCCTAGATCTCATATGTAGCAGTTCTCATTTTCCGAGTTCTCATCCCTGGTACCACCCTTAAAGGTGGTCAAATCAATTATTTGAAAGTTACAAAAAAGACTTCTCAAAACTGAAACTGGATAATTTGATGGCTGAAGAATTTATTTTTCAAAAACCACAAAACGGGCTGTAGAGAAACTTGTTTTGTCTATTCTAAAAATATCTTTAACTCTTAAACTTTAAAACCCTAAATTCTTGAAATTATTTGTTCATTTAGCTATAAAACTTCCCTGTTTTGCATACGTGTTCAATATCAATTTCACCAGATGTTTGTACAGATACAAAAGAATCGTAGTTGAAGATTTTTATGACCTCTTCTGAAACACATTTTTTGCTTTATCAGAAACAAATAAAAATGAGCAAATAGGTTAGTGCTCATTATGACTATTCTATGATTTTGTGTCATCTGAAGTTCGAAAATATCAAAAACATAAACTTCAAATAAAATTCTCATTCAGGTTTCATTGTTATTGTTTTTAATCAGTAAACTTGTAACCCCCTTATAACAACAATTAATAAAGGTCTGGCGTTTTTTAATGTCCCCCAACCCATGAAAGAAACTTTTCAGAATATTCCGAAAAAGTTAATAAGCTACAAAGTAGAGTTTTGAAAGTGTGCATACAAACAGAGTGACGAATTTTCAGTTTTTCCCAAAAGGTCATGAAACATCCTCCCACACACACATTTTACGACCAGAGTACACTTATCAGAACAGTTCATCTCTACATTCTCTGACTCTCTATGTCTCTCACTCTTTTCCACTAATCTCATATTTATTAACAGATGATCCATTCCCTATCTTTTGGACAGTCATCTTTTTTCTTGTTCTTTTTTTCCAGTTTTTCGGGTACTTTTGGAATTTTAAAAAAATGTTTTCAGCTAACATTTCTTGTCATTTCGATAAATTTCAATCAAGTGCTCCTCCCAAATTTCTTAATTTTCTTTTATCATAATTTTGTCACAAATATTGCACTAATTTTAATTCTCGTTCGCATTATTTCTTCTCCCAATTTTATTGTTCGACGAAAAAATGTCATCTTCTTCTCCCATTTTTTTTGCTATCATTGTGTGTGTGTGTGCATCTTTTGATAAAACCACTTTTCTTTGTGGTGGAAACATGAAATTTGCACAGTGCATCCTGTGTGTATGTCATTTCCTACTTGATGTAATTACGGACAATATAATTGAACTCATTATAACCATACTTGCTAAATCTCGGCCCGGCCCGGGTCAGCCCTGGCCCGGCCCGGACCGGCTCGGCCCGCGGGCCAGGCCGGGCCGGGCTGGAGAAAAATTATCTCGGCCCGGCCCGGGTTCCGAAAATTTCAAAATTTTTCTGTTGATTTTTGATAGATTTTTGTGAAAATCATCATTTTTAAGCACGAAATTTATTCCACAACCCTTCTCAAAACTGAAAACAAAGGAAATTTGGATAAAATGTTACCAAAAATCCATTTTTCTTTCGAAAAATGACTTGAAAATTTTTGCCTCGAAAACCCGGGCCAGCCGGGCCGGGCCAGTGAAAATTCCTCCACCGGCACGGCCCGGCCCGGCCCGCGACATGTATGATTATAACTTTTTTATCAAAAAGAAAATTTAAATTTAAAAAAAAACCTATAATTTTCAGGAGAGATGCCAAAACGAGTATGTGTGATCGGAGCTGGCGCAGCAGGTCTTGCAGCTGCAAAACATTCATTGACTAAAGGATTAGAAGTAGGTCAAATTTTAAAATTTGAAATGAAATCCATAAATTGTAGACTTCTTGTGGTTATATTTTTAAGATACTGGAAAGTTTTAAAGTGGGTCTGCGAAGAACACAAGTTTTAATTCATTAAAATGTATGTATTTTCCTAATTGTAATTCCAGCTTTTTTTATAATGAGTCCTCTTTTGATGGGCCTGCAATCAGATGTACAAATATATTCTTTTTTCACTTTTCGAATTGTATTTATCGGTTCAAAAAGTACAAAACTGTGTTTTTTAAACAAACTATAAAGACAATGAAATATCTTATCTAATAGTAAATCTAATCGAGTTACAAAAAATCAGAATCCCGAAAATTTCAAAAATCGGTTAAAATCATGAATCAAATTTTCATATTAATTAGCTTTCCATAAATACTTTTAAAAATCAATGAGTATCTTTCAGGTCGAAGTATTTGAGCAAACGAATCGAGTCGGAGGAACATGGGTGTATTCAGAACAAACGGGTTGCCATTCCAGCATGTATCAAGATCTAAAGTAAGTCTTAACAAAAAAAAACCTGGTTTACTTTTTCATCCAGAACGAACCTCCCAAAAGAAGTAATGCAATACCGAGATGTTCCATTTCGCGCGGATCTTCCCTCCTTCCTAACTCATGAAGACGTTCTAGAGTACCTTCAGGAATTCTCCACAGGCCTTCCTATCAATTTCAATCGAACTGTGGAGAGTGTGGAAAGAGTTAATGATCAGTGGAAGGTGAGAAAAATTATAGGAGTTCTTTGAATTTCAATGATGATTCCAGGTGACAACACATCATGGAGCGGGAATTAGTGAGACGCTTTTTGATATTGTTTTCGTGTGTAATGGACACTATTTTGAGCCAAATAATCCATACGAAGAGAATGATTTTAAAGGCGAGTGTCATAAAAAAAAGATTCCAACTTTTTAAACTTTCTAGGAACCCTTATCCACAGCCATGACTACCGTCGTGCCAAAGACTACGTTGATCAAGAAGTCGTTGTGATTGGAGCAGGTCCATCTGGAATCGATATCGCTCTCCAACTCTCCGAAACAGCTAAGAAGATCACTCTAATCAGTCGCAAAGCGACATACCCAACACTCCCGAAAAACATCACCCAAATCAGTCAGCATGTCAAAAAAGTAGTAGCAGAGGGGTGTGAAACTGATGATGGAACTGTGATTACGGCAGACACTATCATTGTTTGTACTGGATACTTTTATAAGGTAAATTGATCCTCTTCTGAAATTTTTTTAGAAAATCAGAAACTATTTCAGTACCCATTTATTCAAGACGATATACTTCGAGTTAAGGAGAACAATCAACTGGTATCTCCGATTTTCGAGCACGTTGTTCATGCCGAGTACCCAGATAGCTTGTATTTTATTGGTGAGTTTATTTCAATTAGTGTTATAAGGTTCTGCAAGTAATTCCAGGTCTGAACCTCGTGACAATAACATTCCCACTATTCGAATATCAAGTGAAAATGGCATTGGGGTTCGCAACTGGATCAGCACCGATTCCTGATAGGGATACTCTCATAGATTATGAGAAAAATCAAATCGAGTGAGAATTAAATTAAATTTTCATTTTTCAGTCGAAAGTCAGCATTTCTAACCCTCGAAAATTGAATTCTGAAGACTTTGTTGTCCCAACTGATTGATTTTTTCAGACACCAAAAATCGCGAGGCCTTGAAACCCGATTCTACCATCTTCTTCAATCGGAACAGTGGGATTATTTGGCCAGAATCGCAAAATTGGGACATTTCGATGAGTGGCCATATATGAAAACCATTGAAAACATCACCCAATACCTACATGAGCAACGGAAATCCAATGTGATCGGGTACAAAAATATCAATTTCAAATTGAGTGATGACGGGATGGACTACGAAGTTGTTCGGTGTTGAGGGAATCGTACTTTGTGTATATTATATTAAAAATGAAGTTTTATTTTGGAAAGAAAGAGATCAATATACAAAAGACATGGGTTGAGCGAAAAGTATATCAACGGGGAAAAATACACCAAAATTTGTGAAAACGAGCTAAAAAATTAATAATGGCCTAACCAGTTACTTGGCTGGTTCTTCTTATTTTTTCTCCCATAAAGTAAACTCCAATCTTCTCAGCGAATAACTAAAAGATGCGAACTTTTCTTGTGGGTTTGGAATATGATCGTACAACTCTTCTAGATCATTTTCTTGTAGTTCGACCCATTGGTCATGTGGTTTGTAGGTTGGGAATCGGAACGATGAGCAAATAATCTCAATTCTTTTGTAAGCAGATGCTCCCGATTTCCAGTTCTTGAAAAATTTAAAATTTTGTAGGCCAGTCTCGATATAACAAACCTCAACAATTTTCTTCGCATGCCTCAATTTGATTCGGTTGCCTAGAACTGTATCAGCCACTACCATTAACAATTTCGAGTTCCCAACTTGATCCAAATCTAATGGAACTCCGTACATCCGAAGATCAACTAGTCGGGGAAGTTTCTGAAAGTTTTGGTTTCATTTTTGGTTGAAAGTTTTGGTTACTTTCAAATCCTACCGATAGATCTAATGTTCCTTTTTTGTAGATTAATTGATTTGCTGGGAATAGAGTCAACTTCTTGGGGGATAATTTTTCAGCAAGATTCAGCGAATCTACTTCATCCGAGACTCCGACATCGTCCACTTTGTACTTGTAGATGTCAAAGAGAGGAGCCAGCCCGGACTGAAAAAAAAGAAATTACCCACAGAAATCATAAGTTGTATTACTCACGACGCCTAAGTGAATCTTTTTGAATTGATATTTCTGAAGAATCCGTTTCAAGAGTTTCTCTAAATAATCTCTGGATGACAATGACACCGATCTAGTTGATTCCATCGTTTCCTCTCCATCGTATTGTGTATGTACCACTGTTCGAATTCCACTTTCCAACTTTAAAGTCCACTCGACGACCATCTCATCATCCAATTCGCAACGGACGGTGTAGAACTCAGAAAGATATGAGACACTCTGCTCGGAATCTAGGTCACCTACACCAACAGACACTTGTCCCTTGATGGACAACGAGTAGGCTTCATTCAGATGACATTCGTAATGGGTACGAAATCTGGAATTGACTTGAGACAACGATCGGAGAGACGACCATTTGAGAAATGGATGCAAATGTTGGAGGAAGACGTCGGGAAGAGATTCCAAAGGGAAGTTGGGCAACGAAGAGCTCTGGA
Organism: Caenorhabditis nigoni; assembly: GCA_027920645.1. Classification (NCBI taxonomy): domain Eukaryota; kingdom Metazoa; phylum Nematoda; class Chromadorea; order Rhabditida; family Rhabditidae; genus Caenorhabditis; species Caenorhabditis nigoni. The sequence goes on from CP115864.1 coordinate 6,963,869, forward strand.
AAATGGAAATTTAGGGTGCGTTGTTCCATTGTTTGATTATTGTTCTCTCCATTCATGGGCTACTAATTTCCAAAGCCGAAATGCAAACAAGATTATGGAACGGAAATTTGCGAGTTGGTGAGCAGACAAAAATATTTATGAAGAATTGAATTTTAACTTTTAGCTAGAGTATACACAAAAATGGCAAAAAATGGCACCCCATGATTCTGAATTCCTTTTTTGCTCACTGAAATCGTGAAAAAGGTTTTTATCTTGAACTGTGAAATAATATGCAATAATTAACTACCACATAAATTGAATTTGGGGCGTTGAGAGCTTCGAAATAAGTATAAATACGCTCATGTTCATAAAATTGGGTCTCACAGCGAAAACTATCGTAATCCTCAAACTCTTTCAAAACTAGCCGTGTTTATACTCATTTTGAAGCATACAACATACCGAATCTCGTTTAAAATGTGTATCAATTAACTGAGATATTAAAATAGTTAAACTTTTCTAAAAAATTGAAATGATCAAAACTGGAAAATTCAAAAAATATTCAGGTATTTGCTAACTACATTAGCATAGTTTTCGTTGGTATTTTTGGCTCCAAACCCCAATAATTTTTTTCTAATCTTCTGGACTAAAGAACATACTCAAACTTGAGTGTTTAGGAGTTTTTTATTTCTTTGAAGATATTTTTAAGTCTCGAAAATGCTCACCTCCGCATTGCCTCCATCAATTATATGTTCTTCCTCTTCTACCAAATTCTTCGTTTCCGTTCTCTTCTCTCGAAATGAAGTTGTCATTTCTGTCTGAGATGATTATTAAGACTTCACCAGAATACACAGCCAACGACGACAATGTTAATAAGCAGACAATTGTCGATTCTCTTTTCTTTTTTTGATCGACTTCTTCTTTGATAATGAGAAGAAAACGAAAACGACCTAAAAGAAGAAGAAGAAGAAGAAGAAGAAGAAGAAGAAGAAGAGTATGTCACCTGAAAATTACAATAGTTTTTCTTAAGAAAGGAAAGAAGACACAGAGAAAAAAGGAGCAAAAAAGATAAAGTTGAGATTTAATGTAACTACATTTTGAACATAAAAGGAGAGCACACTTCAAAATGAAAAGGAAAAGATTAAAAGGGAGTAGTAGACCGAGAGCCGCCAAATTAGTACTTGAATGCTGCTCTTGACAAGGGTAACTTGAGAAATAGAGAGAGGAAGAGACGGGGAGAAGCGAAGAAGCTCATTTTCATTTTTGGGTGGTCCCTCTTCTTTCGAAAAATTGAGATGCATGTATTAAAAGAGAAAAGGGGATATGCTCAAGTTTGTGCACAAATATCTATGGGTCGTAGAATGAAATATTAGGTGTATAGAAGAACAAGGAAAAGGAAACGTCTTATTTAGGATTTTTTTCAGAAACAAATACAAACAAAATAAAATTGTAATTTCTGTGTGCTGATAACAGAATCAATTAGTGATCAAGGATGACAGACTCTTTTTTAGAGAGCAAAAACATGTTTTTTTTTTGGGATTCTAAAGGGTTTAAGAATTTCTAGAGAACGAGTAAAAAACATATGTATTTATGGTTGGTATAGGATCATATAGTCGGTATAGGACATTGTATGTTTTTACTTTACCAAAATGTTAGTGATTTTTTGTGCGGTAGCTGTACAAATTTTCTAAAGGAAATGATTCATAATAGGCGTCCCAAATCAAATCAAACAAAAATTCAGCTTTACTATTTTTGAGGGATATTTTGGTTGGCTGAGAAACTTCCAAAACGTTCAAATTGTGAAGTTTTAACAGCCCGAAAAAAATGAGTAATATGGTACTAAAAATATTTTTATAAGAAAAAATATTGAAGTTAGAAGCCGTTTTGGTATGAGGAAGTATTGAAAAAGGTTACTCAACAGTATCTAAACCTTTTCACTTTTTCATAATCCATTCATAAATAAAATAATACACTTTTTAAGTTTGAGAAAAATTTTTCGTTTTTTACTTTTTGAAATGGAAATTATATCTGTGATTGAATCACTGTAAAAATTCTATGGAATGACCCAAGCTTTTGACCCAGATAAATTGGCTCAAAGTTGACAGTTTTTTGGAGTGGGAGTAATTCCACCAAATGTTCTTTAAAAATCAGAAATGAACGAAAGAAAACAAAAACTGATATTTCATTATTTTCAAAGAAACAAATCATTGTCTTCTCTATTTTTTATTTGTCTTTGTTCTCTAATAGATGGGCGGTCCCTTCCCGAGGCGGAAAAAGAGAAAGCCTCCGATTATTATTTGGATTATGTAAATATTTGTTCAAAAAGTAGGAGGAAAGCGAGAGACACTTTTTAAATACTAATATCACATAATTTGCTTCTGAATTCACACAAGTGGAAGGAGTCTCGTCGAGAAAAAAAACGAAAAAAAAAACGAAATTCATGGGAATAAAAAGTGTAAGAAAAACAAGAGAGAGTTTTCGGGACTTGAGAGAAACAGAGAAAGAAAAGCAAGGGGCTCTGCTGAGCCTGAAAAATTGGAAAAAAAAAGAATGGCTCGAGTAGTAAAAAAGGCAGAAAAACGAGAGAGATGCATTTGCATTTTTTTCTTGTTTTCTTTTTTCTCTTTCATCAAAAAAATTCTCGAGCAAGCATTTTTCTTTTCAGGACTATATTTTCAGTGGAACTCTGAAAGCTCATGTGACTTCAATTTGAATAATGGGTTTCTAGGTCTTGGAGGTTTGTTTCGTGTTGACCTGGTGGAGCACAATTACCCGGACTGATAAAAATGGGGTTTATCTTCAGACCTAAGTAACCTGGAAATACGAAAACTGGTAGAAATATATAATTTTACTTTTGGTTCAAAGCTATTGCTGTTTGCAAAGCGATTCCTCAAGTCTAATTATTGCTATGCTTGTCCGAAGATGAGTAATATTGCACGTCCTTGTGATTTTCAGGGGATGGATCAGTTTTTACTAGCGAGAACTCAACTCCTCGTAGTTGATTAAATTTTTTGAAATTTGGCAAGTTTACTGATGAATAATTAGAATTTTTGAACTCAAAATTCGAGTCCGATAGAGCGATCTTTTGAAGTTTTATGATAGTACATACTTGAGTCCTGGTTTATATGCGCCACCATGTGAAAACCTTAATTTTGTGATTTAAACTTAAATTTTAGTTAAACAGTATTTTGGAAAGGGAAACTTCTTTCGAAATGTATAATCCGATAATTATGTTGTAACAAGTTGTCTAGAGCTTCTTCATGAAGACATCTGGAGTTGCAGACACAAAGAAGTCATAATAAAACCTTTAAAAGTCAACTTTTTACAACATACTTCTTCTCTCTTCTTTGTGTGGTCAGAAAAATCATCAAAAGTGATAAGAAAACAAAATGATTAGATTCTCTCTCTCCGGACACATTGGGAGAGAAAAGACAGAGTGAGTTGTCTATCTGTTTGATTATGTGGGTGTGCATATGTCTCTTATTCCCCGCACAACCAACTGCCGAGAAAAAGTTTAAAGATACGAATGAGAGCACATGGTGTTTCGAGAGCCATCCGGATTGAAAGAACTACCCGGGTGACGACAGATTAACACACCAGGAGAAGGAGAATGAATTTGAATGTGAGAAATTGAGTGGTAAGAGAGCTCAGAAAATCAGTTTATCGGGAGATTGACATGTTTATTGTTACTCGGAAATGTTACAAAATAATAGTGTTTCTGAAGTTCTAAACTTTCAATATTTTAATTGACTTTGGAAGTTATAGGAATTTTCTAGAAACTTCCCAATTCTGATTTTTCTCTAACCTACCATACCGTAATTTTTCTAATAGAAGCCCATGTGCTTCTATTTGAGAAAATAGGGTAATTCAAAATTCTAGAATTTTCGGAACTCGACAATTTCTTAATTTTTGAATATTCTGAATTCTTTATTTCGGAATTTCAGATTGCCAGAATTTAAAAAAATTCCTAAATTTTGGATTTTGAGATCCTGGAATCTCAGAATTTCATGAATCCGAAAGTTTGAAATTGCAGAGTTAACATTTCAAATTTTCCAAAACACTGAATTTCAGAATTCTAAACTTTCGAATTGTCAAATTTCTGAATTTTTAAATAAATACAATTTTGAAAATGAATCATTGAAAAATAAGAGCCAACCCTCTAATCGAAGTCCACCCTGAGAAAGAGGTTTAAAAATAGGAGCCCATGGGCTTCTATTAGAGGAAATACGGTAATTATGGAAAATCAAATTTCAAGCAGAGAAAAACAGGAAAAAATACTTTGAAAACGAACATCCATCTAGGTTACGGTAGTCGCCGTTGTGGGACTCCTGCCACGGCCACCGGTATATTTCTTTTACGGCTTCAATTTCTATTAAAAACATAATACTAGAATTTGAAAAGACAAAGTGTTCGTTATAATTTTCAAATTCAAGAATTAACTTGAATCAAACGAATATATATAAAAACGGGGGTTTCAAACTCAATTAACATTCAAAAACAATTACAAAAAAATTCGAAAATCATCTCCAAAATATTCGTTCAAAATAACAGAGCAATTATTTTGAGTGTTTTTGCCTGTGACACATTCGTTTCCCGTTTCAACTCTTTGTTCTTTTTTTTTTTCTGTACCACTCCCTGTTATTGTTTTCGACAGTTCTTTTTGTGTTCTCTTTCTACTCAAAATTTTTCAACGAATGCGGGGAAAAATATTTTTTCAAATATCGTAAACACTCTAATAGAATGGCTATTCTCACTTTTCACTTTGGGCTAGTTTATCTTGGTTCCTATGAAAGATATCAAAATATGGTCAACTGGCAAAATAGTTTTGATATTTTTGATATTAAAATCAACATTTTGTTAGTAGTCTACCTTTTGATATCTCATACGGGAACCGAGAAAAATGGTATAAAAGTTTCATTGTTGTTAGTTTTCTTCAAATTTCTCAAAAGGGCAAATATGCGAAAATATGAAAGAATTCATTGAATCGAAAATCAAGTACAAGAAAGAAACGAATAAGGAAAAAGGTCACATCTCAAGTACAGAAAATTGGGGGGGGGGGGTTGTCTTTTCTACAGAAAAACGAAAAATAGAGCTAATAATCTGTGAGGAAATAGAGAAAAAAAAGAGGGAAAATATGAGGAGAATGAAGAAATGATGATGTATTATTTTTCTGAATTCGGAGAAAATGGGCGGACAGAGAGACAGAAAAATTTGTGTATACCGGTCATTGAAAATGTCGATTTTTATTGTGAAAAAATTTTGATGGACGGGGGTGGAAAAAAAGGAACAAAAATACAGGACAAACGTTTTGAGGGAACCGGAAAAATTGTTGTGGAAAGAGAGGGAAAAATGGAAATGAAGAATGTAATCAGTAGTTGCACGTCTCCAGTTGGCCATCAACCATTTTCAGAGTGCGGGTGCGACGGACTGAAACAACATGTTGTTATAGGGAAACTGAGATTTTCAGATTCAATGAGTATGAGATTCAAAAGTTATGAATTTCTAATTTCCGGAAATTCAAATCATTCCATTATTAAATTTCAGTTTTTAACACTTCTGAAAGCCTTTTCTGGTTCCAATATTCTGAACTTACGTGATTTTCTATTGAACTGTCTGGCTCTTCGTCTTTGATCTCTTGGATCCGTCTGAAGTGTCGCCGCTTTGACGAGCCCGTTCAGAATCTCATCTTCTGGTGATTCAGTGTCCACAAGATCTGAAACCAATTCATCTGCGGGTGTACCAAATCAATCTTTCTTACCTTTAACACTTCCACCAAAGCTCTTGACTCCATTGGTCGCCGCCGGAGCCCTTCTTCTCAACGTACTATCATCAGCCATTGCAGCCAACATCTTTGACATCTCGTCGTGTCTCTGCTGAGAATTCTGAACCACTGGAGGAGGGTTCCCATGATTTCTTCTTCTCAACGGAGCCGCATCTCCAGCTGCCCCGCCATCTGAACTTCCCTCCAACGCCCAAATCTTTCCTCGTGTCTTATTCCTTTCTCTTTTTTCTGCCAACCGTTTCTTCTGTTGGAGAATCTTATTCCGAGTGGTACGGTACTCCAAAGCAAAGTCCGTAACCATCTTGAATACATCGTTGGGTGTCTGATTTGGAATCTCATCAACCGAATATCCAAAATACAGTAGGAAAGCGTGCCACCTGTTCTTGGTTACAGTATAAATTGCCTTCAGCTGATGGATTCTCTGCGCCACGTCAGTCAGATAATCGTTGATCTTTTTCTTCATATTCGATGTATCATTCTTACTGATTGTCGCCAAACACTCCCAAGAGCTCTTGCAATCCTTTTCCAGCTTCTGAAGATTTTCCAACAATTCCTTATAATCCACTCTTGCACTTCTTGACACTGCGCCAAACTCGTCGTACAATTCGGAACCTTCTGGATAGTGTTCAACCATGTACTCAGCCAAATGATAAGTCAACGTGTGCTTATAGACAGGATCTTTGACTTCTGATGCTTTGGTCAAATAATCCAGATAAAATCCTTTGATATCAGTTCCAGATAGTGAGTTTCCAATGGCCAAAAGCATTCCCATTGCCACTTTGAACGTCTTCGACTCTTCCATTTCTTTCATTGCCAATTGCATATCCATCAATGGTTCCGCAATGTCTTTCTCCACATTTTTATAGTCCAAAGTGAATAACCAAAGACGAAGTCGTTCCAGTAGACATGGAACCTGAGATAGTTTCAAAAGAAGCTGTTCGGCATTTCCCAGTGTCATCTCTGGATTCTCGGCTGCTTTGATTTCAATCTCTTCTACTTCTTTCGGTGACGGCATCATAGTTTTCAGAATCTTTTCAATTCCATCCTTGTTAAGCAGCGTGTTGTCGAATTTCTGAAAATTAATAAGAATGGAATAAGGGAAAATTAGGATAATCAATACCATAATAGCGCCAGGGATCAAGTTAATTGGAGGCAGTTTGGTCAGTCCGATGTTGATTCCTTGTGATCGTTTCAATGGAAGTACAGATAATGTTTGGGTTTTGGATTCAGCGACTTTCTGGAAATTCAAACATTTCGATCAAAGTTTTCAAAACAAAAATCACTAACCTTGATCGTTGCCTCCTTCTCCTTCTTCGTTTCAAACAATTGCACAATCTTTTTGGCATCAAAAGTCGGCACCGCTCCATCTACAGTATTCCAGAAGCTTCCTTTCTGTTTCAGTGATGGAATGGATGGTTGTTCAACAGTTGCTGGCTTCCAATGAAGTTTCAAAACTCCCTTGTTGGCAGCTGGACTGATATCACCCCGATTCGTTCCATTCATCATAAGACTTCCCGGTGGTGGTGGAGGTGGAATGATGCCAAGTGGAGGTGGCGGTGGAATTCCTCCTTGTACTGGAATCGAACATTAAAAAAAAATTTCACAATAAAAAATTCTTACATCTCGGTGGCAATGGAATCGCTGACGGCGGTGGTGGTGGAGGTGGAACTCCAGCACCCATTGGTCCTCCTCTTCCTCCATTCTCGGCCATCTCCTTCATCTTTGCCATTCTAGCCAATTGTAATGGATCCTGTTGATATTCCACTCCATGAAACTGGGAGAAATCCAAATCATTAATAATCAGTGGTCGTTTCTCCAGGTTCTCGGCAGCCTTCTTCCATTGCAGTTCAGCTTCTGATTCCTTCTTTTCAAATGCTCCAAGATTCGCAGCAGCGGATCGAGCTGCCCGTTTCTGGAGCATGTCAGCGAAGCTGTTACCACTTCCGACGTCGGCTTGTTCGATTTTGGCTCTTGGCGGTGGAGGCGCTTCTTCTACAACTGGTTCCGGAATTTCCGAGAAATCCATTGTTTTTGCTTCTGTGGGTGAGAAAACTGTGGGGAATGATGGAGGTGGAGCTTTGACGGGTTTCAAACTTTCATCTTCTGTTTCTTTGGGGATCTCATTCTCCTGATTCTCCTGAACCAATTGAATCGGCGGTGGAATGTTCTTGGATCGTAGAGTTCCAAATTCGGCAGTGGGAGAGGATGATGTCGTCTGTAAAAAGTGGTTTGGATATTTCTAAATTTAATTTTTCATACCGGTTGAATGTCGTCCCGAACTGGTGGCTGCCATGGTGAAGAGACTGGAGATGGGATACGTGGAGGTTCGGGTGTATCACTGAAAAATTGAGAACTCTTGTTTGGATTTCTAGACACAAATCGGCCAGTTATTCAGGAATGACAATTTCAGAGTCAAACTTCCCGATCCCAACTCACGTTTTATTGAACATTGTCCGATTTGCCGTGAATTGCTCATGCTCCAACTGCCGCCTTCTCGCCTCTTCGTGACGTCTTCTCATCGTCGCCTTCTTATCGTCAGCTCCTCCAGAAGATGTCGTTGCCACAACATCATTCTTCGCGAATCTGAATAAATTTCTAGTTCCTTTATCACCCGAATTCTCTTCTTATTCAGAAACAGTCACACCACCACCATGCTACTACAGTAATCAACCATGCCATAAAAATCGCCACAAACCTGACTTCACGTTCTTCTCTCCGTCTCTGCGTCTCCACCTCTTCTTCCGCTATCCGCCGTCTCTCCTCTTCCTCTCGCTCTCTGCGTCTTCTCTCCTCTGCCTGATGTCGCATCCTCTCTATCTCCTCCGATCGCTCGATTTCTTTGCGTTTCGCTTCCTCTGCTTTCTGTTTTTCAGCTTCTCTCCTATTCTGTAATGCCTTGTTCAACTTCTCCAAAGCGGTTTCTATATCTTCTGGCATTTCGTGTTCATAGGCTCTGGATCTTCTTTCCAAAGTGTTACTGGCTGATGCTATCGGAGCAGGTGGAGAGATCGGAGTGGGCGGAGCCGGCGATGGGGTTGACGGTGTCTGTTTGTAACTATCCGGACTACGTGATCCATCTTCTTCACTTCCCATTGTAATTGCAGAATCATGAGAACCTTGACTGGATCGTCGGGATTGATCTTTGAACGAATCAGTGGATCTAGAATGATTGGGTTAGGAAAAAGAGATCACTTCAAAAGTTATAATGACAAAGAAAAATGCATCATGCATCACTCAAACAGTTCAAGACTAACCTCATCTTGACCACATCATCATCATTATCTCCCCGTTCATCCTCTTCCTTAAGCTCTCTTTCATAAAGACGACATTGCTCCTCAAGTTCTTTGTTATTTGATCTACCCATACTTTTGATAGCATCTTCCATTCCAAGAGTGTCTAGAGTATCAACGGCATCGTAGTAGGTATCCTGAAAATACAACTGACTAAAATAAAAAAGTTACTGTGAACTCACTCTATCCGGAATTCCGTGCAGCGCTTTATTGACAACTGTCATTCCATAAACCAACGTCTCCGCATCCGGTGAATCCTTCTCTGTCAATACCTTCATAAGTCCTGACCAATCTGCTTGCCCTTTCGATTTATCGACTGTTTGAATGGCAGAAAGTACGAGAAGTGCATTGTTGTCATTGTATTCAATGAAGACCAGCAGTAGTTTCAGTGCGGTTTTCACTACCAATCGGAACTGAATAATGAGAAAATTTTAGAAGGCACGGGAATTGATGATCATGCGGCGAGCATAATTTTGTTAGGTTTTCTAGTTGGGGTTACATGTATTTTGAAATTCATATAGGAGAAAAAAAAGTGTAGGAAAATGTCAATAGTTTTCAAAATAGGTTCAGACATCAAAAAATTGGAACCAGTCAGTTATTTTTGTCCTTTGAAAATCCTTGGAATATCAGAATTTCAATCCCAAAAAATCCAAAAACTTAAAAATTTCTCGTAAAAGAGAAAACATATTTTCGATTTTTTCGGAATTATTTGGAGTTTTGATTTTGTAGAATTTCTGATAATTCTGTATTTTTCAAAGGATCAAAAACTAATGGCCAAAATTTCACACAAAAAATGTAATTATGCCAGTTCTAGGTTCTTGAAATACCATGCGCTAGTTTTTTTTTCTACATATGGGAATACATAAATCCAGAATTTTTCAAAATACATTATCAAGAAAAGTTCTTATTGACATAAAGTTTATTTTCAGAACTTGCCAAAAATCATTTTTCTTTCATGCAACATAATTTGTTCATGCATTATTCTATACTCCAACCACTCTTGCAGCACAACAACAAACATTAAAAGTTTCAAAAAAGTTCAAATACCCATTCAAGACGAAACGGTGACATTTCTTTACGCTCTTCTTCGATGTACAACTGGACAAAACGACAACAATCAGACTCGGACATAGTTTTTTTTTCAGACGGAATTTGAATATTTGGAATGTTCGAATTTTTTAGGCTGACAGCTGACTAAAAGATTTGGACATTTAAACTTCTCAAAGTCAAAAATTCGAAAGTTCCAAATTCTAAACTCTAGATCATCCTTTTTAGGCTCTTCGCTTACCGGTGAATCCAACAACTCATATAACCACTGAATTGTTCCATTATGTGCAATAATTCCATTCATTCCATCTACATAAAGCATCAACTGCCCAAGAGCTCTCAAAATATAATTCTGATGATTCTGATCAGCTGTTCTTCCCAATCGTATCATACAATCCAACCCCTGATTCTGTACGAATTCGTGGACCAAATCTTGATCATCCTGAAAGAATAGATTCAGGAAGCGGAAACTATTCGGTTGGATGAGTCCGAACTAAGAGAATTAGAAGCTATGCAAAATAGAGAGATCTATATCAGTTTACGAAGATTCAGTGTCACATACCTGGAAAATCTGCTTCAAGGAGAATAGTGCGCGTCGTTGATCACGTCCGGAACAATTTAGAAGCTTGTCTGCAAAAAAGAAATCAAAAGAAGGTCTTTTGTGTTTTGAGGTCTTCAATGAACTAGTGATTTACAATAAATTCAAAAATTTTCGAATATATGTTTCCGGTGAGGTACCCTGATGAAATTTTTGGTACAAAAGATTGGAACTTTAGAAGAGGAAAGCTGGTGGCCAAAATCTCAAAGTGGCCAAAAGTCTCAAAGTGGCTCAATTTTTTCAAAGTTCTTATTCTAGCAAATTTCTTAAATTCTCGTTGTTACATATTTCTGAAACACCGCTTTCACAACTCGAGTAATCTACAAATATTGTCTAATAGTAAAAGTGCAAATCATAAAATTTCGAATGTTTCCGGGTCATATTATTTGTACATACAATGCTATAAAGCATGATGAATCACTTTAAAGTTTCCATACTTTTGCATAACTATTCCCAGTGAACCGGCGGATCGGATTTGGGCTTCCCGTGATTTTCGAAAAAAAAAAAACTCACCGATTATTGTTTTGACTCGCAATGACGTCTGTGTTCTGAGCACCAAACTGCATCGCCTTCTGAAAAAGTTTAAAAATTTAAAAATTACATTTTTGATGAATTTCTCTATTATAATTATGATGATGATTGTTTTCTAACCCCCAAAAATGAATAATTTGCATTTCTAAAAACCTGTTCTTTCCCCTCACCAAATGACTCACTTCACCCTGGAATTTAGATATTCATCACCCCAATCAAATGGGTCTTCTTCTTCGGGTTCCTCATCATTCTGTGACGTGGATTGTTTGGAAGACGTGAATGGGGATACGGTAGCCACCACCGGTTGAGGTATTTCTGGGACGCTTAGCTTCCGAATGTTCTCCATCGAACGATACCCGCTGTCTTCTCTACGATGGAGAGAAGAAGGTGTGGGTTGGATGGAAGATTTAGAATATTCAGAAGAAGGTTTCGCGCCAGAAGATTTGACTCCAGAGGAAGTAGATGGTGGAGAGTCATCGTCAATATATGGTATAGCATCAATAACTACGGGAGCAGCACAATGCAGAACTGTCGGTCGATGAAAATTACGCGGCAGCGAGCTGGAGGAATCCATCGGGACCACAGAAGAAGTGACCGTCGGAGGCTCCACCAGAGTGGTTCTCCGTTGAACGGAAAACTTTCGAAGCGGTTTGACAATAAGTGGTAACTCGTTGGAAACCGATAGCATACTTGCATTTCTGGCCAATGATTCATCCGAAACGTGCGTTGACAGACTGGAAAGGGGCGGAGCTTCGGACTCACGGAACGGAGACACATAGGCTTTTGTTATGGGCGGTGGAGGTGGTTTATAGTTATTTTCAACTGGCGAGTATAGCGATTCGTATGGTTTTGGTTTGGATCGAATTTCCGAAAACTTGGATTCATAGGTGTGGGGCTTTATTCCAGAAGGCGTCGGGGCGTCGTAAGAAGGTGGAGTGTATCCAGATGATGTATATGGTTTGGCAGACAATCCAGAGGACGTTGGAGCTTCCGAAGGTGTGAACATCTTCCGTGAAAACGTATTTAGTGATATTCCGGGTTTTACATCATTGACTTCAGGTGGAGGTGTATATGGTTTGGCAAACGCTTCGGAAGACACCACTGACGACTTTTTCATAACTTCCGGATATTTTGAAGTCATCGAAGATGCACCAGAAGGAATGTATGGTGTCGCAAACGCTTCAGAAGATGGCGTGTAGGAATTTGAAGATTCATACGGTCTTGCAGATGACGTCGAAGGTTCGTAGAACTTTGAAGGTGTAAATGATTTTGTTGAGAAGTTATTGGAAGCGAAACTATTTGTTTTTGAAGTTGAAGGTTTGGATTCAGAAATCGTATACGGCTTCGAAAACGTTTCAGAAGACATTGGAACGAAAGGTTTTGCAAAAACTCCTCCTCCTTCTTTTCCAGAACTACTGGAATAACCAGTAGGAATATAAGGTTTGGCGAATGCTTCAGAAGAAATTGGTTTTGCTGCGAACGTTTTCTGATGAATCACCGGAACATCTAGGTCAATAGGTGTTGCTCGGAGAGCTGACTTTTGAGGTCCACCACCCACATCAATGTCATAAGTTCGAAGTCCACGAGATTTAACAACCGGAGGAGCATAGGAAGCGGTGGCGGGACTACACCGCATTCACAATCAGATGTGGCTGGAAATTAGAGTGAATTTCGAAAAAAGTCAACGTTCGAATTGAGAAAGAAGGAAAATGTTGCGGTGGGGGTAGGAATCCAAGTAGGAATAATTATGGTGTTAGTCTCGGACATTTGTTCAAGGTGAGTCTAAGGATTTTGTGATGGCAAAGAATAAAACGGAAGTACAAAGGTCAAGAGAAGAAGAATCAAGTTCAGGAACGTTCCAGAAAATGGTATTACCGTAGAACCTGTGGTAGAAAGGCCTAACTTTATACTTTTAGCTTAATTATCTCGATCCCTGTTAAATATATCAAAAAGTGTTCAATAAATAGAAGGTGTATAAAAATCACCAATATTTTATCAGTTGACAAAATTTTGTTATCTCTCATAGACATTGCGATAATTGAGCTTAAAGCTGACGGTTTGGGCGGGGTCCTATTAGAGGAAAAACGGTATGTTTATAAGATATTTTTTAAAACTTCCATAATATGCATTGAAATTTTCAAGAAATAGAAGGTCTGAAGTTGAAATCTAAAAAAAGAAAAAATACTAATATCTGCTTACAATTAGATAGCTATCCTCTAAAATCTCAATATATGGTTTAGAGGCCACCCACAGAGCCATAAATGATTCTCAAAACTGAAGGAATGGAACCAAAACAATTGTTATAATATTAATGTACATTTTGCGTCTTTTGCAAATGAATGAACATGCAAATACGGTGGTTTGCTCCCCGACCTCTAACCATAAGTGTGAGATCCGAAACGAGAGAGTGTTTGAGTGGAAGAGACGCAGACAAATCAAGTACAGTGTTGCACATAAACAATTGCAAAGAAAAAGAAAAGGGTTTCTTGTGTTCAGGTGCAGAGAAACAAAAAAGTGGGCGGAGTCTCTCGGAATAAGGAAAAGAAGGACACTTCGGAGGGTCTCTATGTTTATAATGAAATAATTGAAGAAACGTTGACCAACCCCCTTTTTCTGTATTATGCAAAACGGAGGCGAATTCTGGTATGAAACGACAAGAAGAAGAAGAAGAAGTCCAGCTGAGAGAATTCAGGTGATCACAGAAGAAATAGTGTGTGGATTGAAGAGAGTTATCAGCCAAATTGATATGCAGAAGAAGCGACGGAGATATCGAAAATGGTCGAGAGAGAAGCATTTCGGACCGAAGTGTTGAAATTGGATGACAAGAGAAATGGTTTTAGGGGGAAATGGACGGCAGCAAAAAATAGCTAGAATGTTGTATGCCGCTATTTGTCAAGAAGATGATTTTTTCGAACTTTTGACACCTTCACGCCCTTTTACAACCTTTTTAACCTACTAATAAAGGAATGTCCCAATTTATGAATAAAAATGTTTAAAATGTGACAGACAGGCGGACCGAGATTGTCAGCTAAGATTGTCAGCTTTGATAATTTCAGCTAAAAGTGGGCAATTTCATAGAAATCTACATTGTTATCTTTGCTCTCAACAATTTTCCGCATTCAAGGGAGCGGAGACAGAAGATTTTTAGAGCTTTTTTTGAATTTATAACTCCAAACCGTCGTTCGGCCGCTCCAGCTTGCACCATTCGTAGTTCAGCCGGTAGCGGCGCGGCACCTTGGGCTACAAGGTCAACTTCTCGAGGGCCGTACATGAACGGAACGTCGAGAATTCTCAAACTGTACAAACAGCATCAGAAGGAAATTTTAGAGACTTTGCTGTAGTGATAAACACTTCAGCGAGACTCCAAAACTCTAACAAGGGACACTTCGATTATGCAACCTTTTTTTGCGAATCCGAATTAAAATATTAAATTTCTTGTTGCGAAAAGCAACTGACCCCATTTTCAACTGTCACAATCATCATCATCATTATAGAGAGATACGATATTATTCAAAACTTTCCCCTAATTATCACTTTCTCTCTCCTTCTGTTGGAAGAAGAGAAATCATATCGCTGACCGTTCGCTTTTCCCTTTCACTTACGTATCAGCTTTTAAAATATCCAGCTCTTCCTGCTGATCGGATAATGTCATATCGTTATCCAGATATGTATGCAGCTCTCCACCGCCACCTTCCAGTCCACGATATACTTGGAGAGAGGAATCTCCGGCTTTATGAGGGGCTCGAAGGGTTCGGATGACGTCTTGTAGTTGGTCGCCTGGAAGGAATGGGAAATTAAGAGAGACTTGATTTTGAAAAGGCTTGAAAAAGGCAAAACTCACTGATACATTCGTGTAGTCTGAATTTAAAAGTCACTGGTCGCATCGGTTCGAGATATGAGGATGATGTGGTGGCGAATGGATCCGCATCATTGATATACTGTATTCGACAGGTAAATGTGTCGTCTTCGTCCATTCTGAAATTAGCATATTTTTTTGAAGTGATATGAGAGCATGAAAACATGAAAATTGAAGGAAGTTGTGGAACAGAAAAACGGTATTAAAAACATCGAGGTGTTTGGAGTATCGTGCCAAGGGAAAACTAGGATGATCTTGTGACAAATATAGGATAAAAGTGGGATAATGTTAGGTTTAAAATCTAGAACACCGAAAAAAAAACAAAAATATACATATTGAGAATTGGAACATGAAGAATATGCTGAAAAGGCGGATCAATTTTTCTTCGATCCCATATTTTGAGTTTCCTAAACTTTTGTGTGCCAGGTTCAGGATAATCTGGATCTTTAGGTTAAGAGCAGAACTATAACTTTGAAATTTTGCAAATCGAATTTTATACATTAAACAAGTGGACCTCCTTAAAATTTTGAATTTTTCGATATTTATTTGAATTCACTGAATACGTTTCTAAATACATTCTATTGAACCTAGGTCTTATATAATGCTGAAAATGCCATCGGGACCTATTTTTCAAACTATTAAATATTTAAAAAAAACGTTAGATCTTGGAAGTTCAAATGCTCCAAAAAGAATTCTTACCGCTTGCACTAATTGCAGCTCACTCAAACCGTTAACTTTGAGCTCAATTATCTCGATTCCTGTAAAAGATATGAAAAGCTTGCCAACTGATAAATTATTCATCATAATATTGCCAATATTTTATTAGTTGACAGAATTTTGATATCTTTCATAGGAGCCGAGATAATAGAGCTCAAAGTATACGGTTTGGATGGGCTTCTATTAGACGAAACAAGGTAGATGCCATGAACCACTTTCGAAAATCACTACCGGAAAAAAATCACACGCAGAAAAAGAAATTGGAAAGGGTAACTGGAGATTTCGGAAAGTCAGGTGAGGATGTTGCAAGGGGTGAACGGGATAAAGGATGAGTACTCATAGACGGTTGGCTCGAAGAGAACTTGTTCAGAGTTTGGTCAAAGACCACAAACAAAAGGGGAAACTAGATTCTTACTTTGTTCTTTTAATGTTGAAATTTTTAAAAATATCAAGATTTTCTGATAGACAACTCAAAGTTTATTTGATCCAAAAAAACTATAACAGAAAAATCTGCTCCGGTTTTTTATGAAATCGGACCAAACCCAGAAATAGTGTATAGAAATCAGAGAGACGCTGAGAAATCGACACGTGTTGTTGATTCGTATTGAAATCCACTGCGGAGGAGGTTCAATTTTTTTAGGGCAACATCGAAATTTCGAAAAAAAAAGAGTTCAGGGTGAAAGGAGAAAGTGCGCGAGTGGTTGGAGAGCAACTCACTAGAAAAGTCAATACAGTAAGATAACTCTGCGTATCTCCCTCTCTTTTATCTCGAGAGGTAAAAAAGGGAGAGGTCGAGATTTTCGAGGAGTCAAGAACCAGTTATTTGGGATTTGAAGGTAAACTTTTAGAAGAACAATGTACTGGTAGGAAAAGATTGACAAAAAGAAAAATAGAGGGGAAAATGATGACAAGGCGAAAAGCTCCATCTGATAGGTAAAATAGAATCAATGGGGGAAGTTTTTTTTTAGAATGCCAGTGGAGGAGAACTGCTGATAAACGTTTTAGTGATGGCATTACGAAAGTGGTTTATCAAATGTTTTCAGTACTTTCTAAATCGAACAACATGATTTTTGGGTTGATGAAGTTCGTGGGATAGTTGAATTCATGAAAGCTTTCATTTTTCTTTTTAATCATCTATTTCCTCTGTTGCCCACCCAAGCCGTCAACTTTTAGCTCAATTATCTCGATTTCTATTAGAGATATCAGCAATTAGTCAACTAATAAATAATTGGTAATGTTATCACAAATAATTTATCAATGGACAATTTTTTGATATCTTTTACAAGAAACGAGATAATTGAGCTCAAAGTTGACGGTTAGGGGAGGTGGAAGCAAACGTTTTTGGGTCGGCATGTATAGAGATTTTAAGATTTCCGAACTTTATAAAAAAATTTTAAGCGAGTGAAAGTAAAATCTGAAGAAAATTTTTTTGAAAATACTTCAAAAAGAGGCAGTATTCTGAAACCAATGCTTGTCATTCTTAGCTCATCCAATATTTTAAGGTTTACGGTTTTATAATACTTTTTTGAAATATGTCAAACGGATCTGATATTTTTGAAATTTTCTGGGCTATCAAAATTTTTCCGATTCCAGCCAATAAAAAACAATGTCGAAACCATCAATAGCGCTTCTTCTTCTTTAACGCTAAATTTCTCAAAGTTACAACCAATATTTCCCAAAATGATGAAACCGGTTTGGAATGTTCCAGAACCTACTGATAAGAGTTGGAACACAACAAGATACAAAAAACAACAAAACTAGACGAAATACGTCAAAGACAACTTCCGGAAACACAATGATCTTCGAAACATGGATCAGGTTACAAAATAACTTTTGCCGTTTCAAAAAAAAAAACTATAATTGATAAGAAAATGAAATCAATGAAAAGTTCGAACGGTTTTGCTCTCTCTCTCCAAACACAAATACAGAGACTAAAATGCCGTGATTCTCGGTGTCATATCGGAAGAAAAGTGGGAGGAAAAAGAGGAGCAACTGAGGTTGAGCTCTCTCTCTCCTACCGTTTTGTTTGTGTTTGCATAATAATCGTTTTTTTTTGTTCATCTTTTTGGTTTTTTTTCACCTCATCGTTCTGCAGAAGAGTTATTGATAAAAGAAAGTTTGCAGTTGGGCAGACGAACCCGGGGCACAAAATGGCTTACAGAATAAGGGATAACATCTCAGAGGGCCTTAAACGAGAGGAGGCTGGTTTGAAACACTAGCAAGCTGATAAGAAGATGAACGAGCTGTACGAAATTGTACGAAGACACGTCGAAAAAGTGAAAAAGTGCTGGACCCCTGTGGAAGTTGATCATCTGTGGCCAGTCGGAATCTCTCGACGTCTCTTCACTTTTCACACTCACTACTCTCTCATTAGTGTCCCTTCCCGTGCGGGAGATTGAAGAAGAAGAAAAAGAAGAAGAAGAAGAAGAAGAAGAAGCTTCGCTATCTCTATGTTACAGCATATGTCCAACCAGCTCAGAAGAAGGGGAGAGAAGCGTTCATTTTTACACATTTTGCCCCCGTCTCTACCTTCTCCCGCCGACACGTACTCACTTTTGTGTCCACTCGACTTTCTCTCTCTTACATGATTATCAAATCGCATCTCTCTCTCGTAATACCTGTGTTGATTGAGGATTTTGATTAAAAGAGAGAGGTTTTGAAAGTGAGAAGTGTACAAGTTTGAGCAAAAGATTCAGAAATCACTATACCATTCAGAAGATCCGAAAAGTCGATTGTCCACAGAAAAACTAAGAGTTGTATGACTCAAAGTGCTCAATTCGTCATCAAATTTATAAGATCTATGAAAATATTTAGATCTTTTAAGCTTCAGATTTTTGTGTTTCTTCAACATCTATTAGTTCTAAAATTGTTGGATACTTAAAGGTCAAAACTATTTCCTAAACTTTGAGTACCATAAATGATTTGATAGAAGACCACCCAATAAGTATACTTTGAGCTCATCTCGGTTCCTTCAAAATACATCAATAATTCGTCAACTAAATAATTTTTTGTGAAATTATCAGCATTTTATCAATTGACAAATTTTTGATATCTTTTATGGCAACCGAGATAATCGAGCTCAAAGTGGACATTCAGGGGATCCTATTTTTAATTGAGCCAGTTTACGAATGTACAAAAAACTTTGCAAATTTCAGGAGATTTTGATGTTAGCTCTTTTAGAATATTGAACAAAATGTGCCGAAAAAAAACGGACAGCTCCAAAACAATCAACTGAAATTTCCCGGCTAAACGGAAAACTTTCAATAATTCTTGGCTTAAAAATTCATAATGTTATACTACAACTTCTGAACTTTTACTTTATGGGATCAATTGGAGAGGTGACCAAAAAATTAACCTTTCCTACTAGCCATGGCATGATCTTTGCGGTAATTTACAAAAAAAATCGGATTCCGAGATAGAGAATTGGCAATGGAGCGGCCTTGGCATGTCAAATGAATACCTCTCCATTTTATTTTTTTTGGCTCTCTCTCTCCCCTTTGAATCCATTTTCTTTCTTTCTTCGAACGGTTCCAATTTGCCGCAAGGTCTTTTTGGAGATGGAATCTGTGGGCATTCCAAAGCCAAACCGAAAAGATATATTGTCTTTCTTTTTTCAGAAAGATAATTACGCAATTATCGAAAAAAAAGCAACCACCAAATGTCCCCAAACAGAGAGAGAAAATTGAACAGAGATTTATGAGGAAAATCAGGGGAACAAGAAGAGTGTAAAATCTGGAAGACACCAACTAAAAAAATTATGAGGGATCATAAAGAATGATGACGAAGTAGCTGGAGGAAAAATAAGAAAAAGAAGAAGACAAATGAGCAAAAAATCAAAAAACGAGAGGACAGAATAAATAGGTTTCAGATGTTTTCAGAAGTAAAATGGATTATAAAGAAGAAAATAAGATAGTAAAAAAGTAATTTTTGAATTTAATTGAAAGTTAATTTTCCTAGAGAAAGACTTTTCAAATATTTTCGACCATGGTCCTGGTCGCGACCAGTAAAATGAAAAGTTTCTGGAATTCAAAAAAGAGTTACCGTAAAACCTGTAATAGAAGTGCCCCCACATTGTCAACTTCCCAGTTCTAAAAATATAAATTATTCAATTTTTGTACTTCTATCACAAGCAATCAACCTCCAAAACAATTCTTATTGGAATCCCAACGAAGAATGTAAAAGGAGAAAGGAGAAGAGAAAATGAGATTAGATATTACACAAAAATGAAGAAAACTTTCCTTTTTTCTGCTAAATTAGCATCAATTTGATATGATTGGAGTTTGCAAAACAATCAAAAAAAGAACAAAAAAGTCTTTAAAGGGTATGTTACAGAGAATATATTCGGTTTACGATGTGTTTGTCGGCAAAAATTCCAAAAAGAGAAAAAATGATAAGAAAAGGAATTTTTGGGTGGAAAAAAAGGGAAGGGGGCATAATAATCATTATAATGTGTTATCAATGAGGCAAGAGAAAAACGAAGAAGAAGAAGAAGCGTCGGTTTTTGTTGTTGCGTTATATATTAGGAATAATTAGAGAAAGAATAGAAAAAGATAATGGGGAGTGGCAGCTTCTTCTTCCTCCTCTTCTGACGTCTTCTTCTCTTATCATTGTGATGGAAACATATGGCGTAACCTAGACACCTGTAGAGAGTGGCTTCGAGAGAAATATGGAGAATGAAGAACAAAAGAAAAATTATGAACTGCGAAATTTAAAAATTCTGACCACTACTCAGACTGTAGTTCCCAAAACACTTTGAAGACAAAGTGAATGGGGTGGCTAATCTGGGAAAAAAGAAAGAGAGAAGAAGGAGAGGAAGAAGAAAACAACAAAAAAGTAAACAATTTGTGTCTGTATGTTTGTTACTTTTCGAATGCAGGACACTGGCAGATAAAGGGTGTGAAAATAAAAGTATTTGAAGACAGTTGGCTTTTTTTTGTGAGGATTCTAGAAAAAACTGGAGGAGAGATTGAGCTAAAGAGAGTCAGAGCATCGGAATTTACAGAAATCGAAATCAGGTACTTCCTTTTTTACGTTTCAAGTCTGAACTCTGTACAGAAAAGAATCAGGACAAACAAATTTATAGACAGAGCAATTTTAAAAAGTGTTCCTTTGCAAAAATATTGACTGTTTTAAGAGGGACTCTGATATTATAGTGTTAGGAAAATTATGAGAAAACCTAAAAAACGGCGATAAAATTGAAGATTTTGTTCAAAAAAGGTACCGAATAGGGAGGATTCGAGTTCCCGCACGGTGAGAAACCTAGGCCGCGGCGGCGGGCGGTTTTTTTTTCGATTTTGGCTCCGCCCATAAAAAAAACGTAAAAAGCCTCTGTCTCTTCCGCTTAAAAAGGCGGCCCACAGTTGTAGCCTAGGTTTCTCATTGCGCGGGAGCTCAAATCCTCGTCCCTCTTCTAATCCTTTTTCAGCAAATGCTTTTGCTGTTAACATCGTTTTTCGAAAATTTCGAATTTTTTAGAAATTTGTATAATTCGTATCGTAATAAAATTAGGAGGATACATGGTCCTGGAAAAATTTTGGTGCAATAAAACTTTTAGTCGGAGTCCGCCTCTAAAAAAACTTGCAAACAAAGAAAAACGTATTATTCGTCATACGAGAAGCAGCAGCTGCAGAAAAGGATGAGAAAGGAACAAGAATCTCATATAATTTCGCCTTCGAACACACATAGAGACATCTGACCTTTTTGATGGTTATCTGTTTTACGAAATTTGAAGAACGATGAGAGATTGAGACTTGACTGAGAGACTTAGGCGGTCTAACAAAAATGAGTGGACAAAAACAATTGAGAAAGTGCATTGAGGTCTTCTGAAAACCAGAAGGCGTCAGGTTTCAAACACTTCCACCACTTTTTGACACATTTAGTATACGAAAAATGGCTATAGCTTTAGCAGGAGAAGACGGAAGGAAATAGGAAGGGAATGTGTACTTTTAAGGAGACGGAAAGAGAAAAGAGAACGGAGATCAACGGAGATCAGCTAACAAGGGAAAGCTAATCAACGGTTCATAAGAAAATCAAGTGATGACAGAAGAAAAAAAACGAAAGGAAGAAGAGATTGATTGATGTGAGGTTGCCAGTGGAGAGGAAACGAGGGAAAGTTTTGGTTTGGAGACTTAATTGGGTAAGAATGTGTGTGGAAATGAAGACCAAGGTGGCTAGTATAGATTGGCAGATGGAAGAAAATATAGAGTTTCTGGCTTCTTCTATTTAGAATCCATGATTCACAGAATCGAAGATTTCAAGAATTGAAGAGTTCGTTGGTTCTAAATTTTCAGTACAATAGAATTGGCATAAGCTGCAGGATAGCCAAAATCTAGAACTAGGATGCATGTATCTAAAACTTTGAGGCCAAGAAAATTTTGAATCTTGAAGATCGCTCAAAAAAAATTAGAATCATACCTGATAGTATGTTTTTAAAAATACTTTGAAAAAATGTATCCAAATGAGATTGTGTTATTTCTAATGAGAAAATAGCTGAAAACTTCTCAAAGCATTTTGATGACCTTATTCAGACATCCAAGTTCGACCATTTCCCACAGGAATCTAATCACGGTCATCGTTTCTGAAACCACCACGGAAAAATATGTTTATTCTGGCTCGAAAAATTGGAGCAATGGCCGTGGCCGAAGATCCCACAACGATAACATACCGTAACCTATTTTCTCGATTTCTGCTCAGTCAATTTTTCGGCTTGTCTGGGTATACAATAACAGAAAACTCAACAAAAATCGGTTAAGAACGAGAAAACAAACATTTTGAAAATGGAAATATTTTTTGGTTACTGTAGTTTTCGTTGTCGGGTCTTCGGCCACAGCCATCAGCGTTTCTCTTCCACAGGTAAGATTCAAGAGTGTTTTAGAGTTTCAGAATTTTTACTTTAGAATATTTGTCTTTCGAAAACCTTTTTCTTTAACTTGAGAAGATTAAATTGGTCACAAACCAGCATCCAATTCTTCAAGGGAAAAAAGAACATACTATGTAAAAAACGGAAGGAAAAGGAGAAAATCAGCAAAAAATAAGAATTGTCTGGAGAGAAAGAGAAAGAATCAACTAGCCGTGTCTTCATTCTCAATGACCACTCAAAACTATGTGTTCACTTTTTTTCCTGTAACGCCTTCTTCTTCTTCTTTAGAATAATTAGGCAAATCGAAAAAGAAATGAAAATATATGGATAAACGGAATATGGATGAGCACGGACAACAGTTCTCGTATTGACTTTGGGCAACTGCATATTCGATTGCACATCATACAAACATATACGAGAAACAAAGGCTCCGTGATGAGCAATCGAGTGGGCCTATTCTATGGGAACCAGATGAATTTGGGTCGGAGAGCATCACGTGGCAAATAATTGGAAATGACACCCCTACGAACTTTTAGTCGGAAAACGAATTAATGAGTGAGAGACATTGGAACACATGGAAAGACATGCGTTGCTACGGAAGACTCGATTCTCTCTCCTATGCCATACATCCGCTGAGCAAACAATCCTCTCCGTACTCCGTTAGAACCGTTTTGCATTAGTCTTCTTCGTGTTCTCTTAGAAACATGATGTATTTTTTGGGATGAAAAGAGAGAAAGAGATGGAGAGACTCACGCAATCTTCAGCTGTTGTTTTATGATCTACAGTCAGCTGGAAGGCATGCAGGTGGTGGATTTTGAAAACGGATGGCGTCGCAGATGTTGTTGGAAAAAGGTTGACAGGTTGGGTAAAAGATATTAGTTTACAGTTTAAAATCCAATGTCTTACAAATTCTGATTCCACAGATTAATGAATACTGAATTCCAGAATTACGAAGATCCAGGATTCTGAACAATTAAGTTTCTGGTTCCAAAAAATGCAAACTTTTCTTCAATTTTTGTTGAATATACGGTTAAAGGTAGTGGTAGCGGTCAAAAATTCAAAGTGGGCGGAGCTTAGGTTTAATGGCGAAATCCTCGAAGAAACATGTATTTTTGTGAGTTTTTTCTGGTCATTTTTTTTTGTTTTTTCGATCAGTTCCGTCGATTTTGAGCTTTTTTTTACAATTAGGCCAGGTTAGGCCAAAGTAATATCCTAATCTAGCCCGTCTGGGCAGGTGCAAAATATCTAAAGTCGAATCTGAAATTTCAAAAGCTCGAAGGTGCATGTCCCCCATCTCCATCCCAAGAATCGACTTCAAATATATTTGAAATCCCATTAATTGTAGGGTATGGATTTTCGAAAAGGGTCTATTTTTGAAACCCAGAAATGGAAAGCTTCAGAATCTTTGTCTATAGCATTTCTACCAAAATTCATCTTCTATTTTTTATCTCCTTCATCTAAAACGAAAGTATTCAAATTATGCAAGGTTACACCTCATTGTTTCCCTCTCGAGAAAAAAACCGTAAGGCATCGTTAGCATAAGGATTCTTCTTTTTTGAACATTTGTCCTTTCAGGTAACACCCCGAAAAGCCATGAATCAACCTGAGAAGAAAACTGACGCCAGTGTCTAGTTTCTCAATTCCCGAAAGAGAAAAATATGTGGCATTGAAACTGACAATTACCAGGTGTCTTCTCGATTTTCCGAAGAGAGTGTCCTCAATTATATCTCGGGAATAATGAAACAATATACAATACAACAAGAAAAAAACAAACAAAAAGGGTATAAGAAGAAGAAAAAGAAGAATCTGAAGAGGGACTGAGCTCAACATTTTGCTCTCCTTTCCCCGTTTCACTTCTGATTTATGGCTCGAAACATGAAAAGGAAAAGGGAGAAGGGTGTTCTCTCACTGGGAGTTTTGATTAATTGAGGTGTACTACCTGCAGAGAAGGAAACGAAAAGCCAACGGCTACTACTAATCCCTTTCCGTAACGAATTCGGGAGTTTCGAAAGAGGAAGAGTACTAGGAAAAAATGGAGAAACGGGGGGAACACAACTACTCATGACAACAAACAATTTTTATAGGCACGCCTTCCACAATGACTTCTTTGGGACACAAAAAAAAATATACGATGAGACGAGGGAGAGAGTACGGTTCTTTTTTTGCATGAATGAATTGCAAAATTTGGAAGGATTTCTGATTTTTTGAACGAATCATCTTCAAAAAGAGGTTTTAAAAAGACCGGAGACTCGAGTCACTAATGGAAAATGCACCGACAGTGTTCTCGCCTAGGCAAATACATTTGTATAGGTTTCTTGTTACTTTTCAATTTGACTTTTCAAATCAGAGCTTCAACACGAATTCGACTTTTCTTGAAACAATTTTGTGCCTGTTTTCGTCGTTTTCAAAAACTTTCAAGAAATTTTTTCTCAATAAAATAATCAAAAAAAAAAATCTTTTTGTAATAAATTTCTTTGAAATTTCGGCTTTTCTGAAATGATTTTGTGTCTGTTGTGACAAGTGTTGTCTTCTTTTTGACTGGAGAAAGTTCGAATTTTTTCACAGTTTCACTCTGAAACCAGCATGTGCCTTTAAAATTACAGTAATTCTCCAAAAAAAAGAGGTCAGATTTTTAAATGTTTCTTCTCCATTATTTTTCGAAAAATCTTTCCGTCGTTTTTCAAATGGACTCATCAAATAAAGAATGTTCGAAATTCGAAACATCTGTTTCTGCATCGACCCGATGAACAACCTATTTTACGACTAAATGAGTACCAGTTTCTCGTTTTTTTTCCGACCGACAAAATACAGGTCGCCTGAATTAAAAGAGCGTTTGCAGTTTTCAAGAAAGTTTCATTCCGGGACAGAGTGAAAAAATTGCAGATTTTTCAATTCATCGTAAACACAGCAAAAAAGAGAGTACGGTTTTTTATTATTGAATTGAGGCAAAAAAAAAGAGCATGATTCATACCTTTACTTTACTGCAAAACAGACAACGTCTTCAGGCTTTTCTGAAAGCTTTCTAAAAAAAGAAAAAGGGATGAGAGGCGAAAAACAACCAAAAAGAAGGGAACGGTTGATTTTTAGTTACCGTAGAATACAATTGGGACGAAAAACCGGTGCGTGATGGGATGAAGACAACCTTGGTTTTGCCCGTTTCTCCTCCCCCCGAAGCAGCTGTGAAGTAGAAGAAGAAGAGTCCTCACGGAACATTTGCTAATTAGGTGTCGTGTCCTAAAACCTGGCAACAATAAGAACGCAACATCTAGGGCCCAACTCAACGGCGAGGAAAACTTTACTGAAATTAAAATTTAAAGAAGAAGAAATGATAGATGACAGAACGGAAAATTTCTAATTGTAAGGGAAAAATAAGTGAGACAGCCAGAAGTTGTCTGTTTTAAAAAATCTCTACATACATTTTGGGGATACGGGCGGGTGGGCGGGGCGATGAAAAGTGAGTTACTTTTCGATGGGGGGATGGAATGGTAATGAATCACAATCGCACAGGAAACTAGATGGAAGAAGAAGACATGAGACAGGGAGCAATCAAAAAGAAGGCATATTTTTTGTTTAGAATAATGATAATAACATTTTTAGAGTTTTTTTTTATAGAACATGGAAGAAGCGATAGAAAAGTTGACTAAAAATTATTTGTGTCGTGTTTTTAGTGTGCAAGCGGAAGGCCAAGTCAGTTTACAGAATTGGGATGTAGTTGTCAATCTTGGTGCGGTGTCGTTGGGAGATGCATTCGGCGATCCAGATGATGTTACGCATCTCTTGCTCCTAAAACAATACTTTTTTAACTGGGTCTCTTGGGAACTCTGAACTAACCTTCAGTTTGATGAATGCGTAGAAGACTCCAAAGTGGAATTGATGAAGATAGGAGTGTACGTTAAGTTTGACCTCATGCTCGAAAAACTTATCCTCCAAAGTCTTCTCTCCTGGCCCATTTCCGGATCCTTCGAAAAGTGGCTTGTAGTCAGAATAGAACTCGCAAACTTGTTTCACTTGATCGTAATCATCAGCACGAGACAGACTGTTAAGTCCATCTGGGTAGAGTTTTCCGCAACGTGGATACAATTTTTGACGATCGTCCTTGCTCAACTCGGTGTCGAAGGAGTTGATGGTGATGATGATCGAACGACGGTCGGCTTCGAACTGAAAATTTATTTCGTTCAGGATTAGTAGAAATCTTTTTTCGTTTAAAATTTCGGGTGTAAAAACCTCTCACTAGAGAACGGTTAATTCCCCCATTTGACGTCATGAGGCGAAAATTTTTTTTTAAGTTTTGCTTCAGCTACTCAGCGTTGTGAAGAACAAAAACCAGGCTTACCTGGTGATAGTTAACTCCTGGAATATAGTTTAATACCCAGTTTCTTATTGAGTTTAGATTAATAGAAACGTTCAATCGTTCACTTACAGCAAGAATATCGCACATGACTTCAGCGGTCTTTCCACCGAGTCCAGCGCAGAACTTGTAGAAGTCCTCAATGTAAGCCTTGTAGAGAGTGTTACGAATGACCTCAACATTCATCTCGTCCAAGTCTTGCTCGTTGATGCAGTCGACAAAGTAGTTTGCTGAAATTTTCAGCATTGATTAAACTGAAACGTTCCAACTCTTACCCAATGGAGTGTCGACAAGAACGGCGTTGTAGAGCTCCGCTGGAGTAGAAGCGATGTGGATAGCCTCCATTTGCTCGAATGATCCGAGTGGATGGCACTTGTTGATGAGCTCGCTGATTGGTCTCTGATGAAGAGTTCCGGTGATCAACAGGATGATGTTGTCGATCATGTAAGAGTACCTAAAAATATGGGTTCTCAGGATGAAAGGAGAAATTTAAGACTTACGTGATGTAGTCCAAGAAAGTGGCCAGAGGCTCTAAAGCATTGTTACGGAGATGAGTGAACTCCGTGACGAGTTTCTCTTTGAGCTTCTCATCGATTACTTGAACGGTGATTGCTCCTGGTTCGTTGGCCAAGAAGTTTCCGTAATCCGTGGATTGGATATGGAGCTTCAAATCTATAAAAAATCATTGATTGAACTGCCAATTTCAACGGAATTCTCACCTTCCAAAGTCTCACATTGGACCAAATTGGCATAGTCAGATTGGGCGAGAAGTCCTCCCTTGAGTCCGCGGGTGAGCGCCTCCAAATATCCGTGGTCAATGTTGAACAAGAACTCTCCCATTTCGCAATCTAATACCCTGCAAAAAACAAGGAAAATTGAAGAAATTGAGGTCGAACGGGACGACTTGGAACATCAAAATCATCTGAGAATGCGGTAAAATTGAAATTCGAGTCAAAAATCATTGATTTCTATTGAAAATTTGGTAAAAAAGGGGTGAAAGAACAACTATTTTCGGCAGGCGTGTAAACCGAGAGCGAGATCGATTCCTGGTCTCTCGCCGTAGCGGAGAGCGTTGGGGCGCATAAGAGAGGTTTGTGGCCGCGAAATACGAATATGATTTTCGCGATAGTTGAAATTTCGATAAAAATGGAAATAATGATTCTGAATGATTCCGACTGAAAATTTTGTAAACAATTAACTGGAAAAAAGCGAATATGGAAATAAATTTATCATCAAAGCGAAAAAAAAATTGAGTTTTGTGCTGTAAATTTCGAATTTTGTCAAAAATTCGACTGAGACAGAGAAAAACAGCATTTTGAAAGTAAAGAAGAGAAGAAAAAATCACAAAATTCGATTTCAGATTATGGTAGAACATAAGGAACATTCTTCAGGGTGAAGCAGGATCTCGACACGAAAAGCTTCAGCCAATATTTAACTTATTTTTTTAACCTATTAATAAAATGTTCTATGGATCAAAGGAACTGAGTTTCGTGCTGTAATTTTCGAAATTTTTCGGAAATGCGACTGGAAAAGCACAAAAGAATATTTTTCAAAGGCGCAAGCTCTCCGTGGCGAGACTTTCCAAATACCGTAACCTTGCTTAAAGGCGCATGCTTGAAATTGTACTTTCGTGGCGAGACCCGCGAAAAGATGTACGTGGATTTCGAATTTTTGAGCGGGATTTTCCAATTTTTCCTTCATTTTTCATCATTTTTGAAGTTTTTTGTGATTTTTTCTGCGAAATTTTGAGAAATCATTCAAACAATAGGTTTAAATTGCTTCTGTGCGAGTAAATCTGAACGAAAACCCATGAAAAGCTACGAATTTTCAGCGAATTCTCCTAAAAATCAAGTTTTCCCTAAAATAAACTTGAATTTTGAGCTGTTTTTCTTCCATTTTCTTAGCATCCGTAGTTCTCATTCTGCTTTTCATAGCGAATTTGTACTCTTCTTTTTCCGATTTCTATGCTTTTCCTTCATTCGAATGATATTTTTCCACACTTCTCCTTTTTCCAGATTGCTCTCAAACTACTCGGTGAATCTGCCAATATGGTGAGTTTCCGAACCCCCCCCCCCATCTGAGTGTGTGATCGCGCTCTATTGAGAGCGCCGCGAAACACCACTTTTTGAATACCCCAGTACACACATTTGCTGCCCAAATATCCAATTTATCGTGTTTTTCAGGATAAAACATCCTGTAGCAACGTAACGATGTCTACGAGAAAAAAGGTCTCGGAAGCAAGCTCAAATATCCGTGTGGCTGTGAGAATCAGGTAATAAAAATCATTGAAAAAGCTTGGAAAATTCAAATTCTAATTTTCCAGACCACTAAATGGAGCCGAGAGGAGCGACAAGTGCACAAGCATCGCGAAAAGCGACATAATCAAAAACACGGTCGAACTCAAGTCAAAGCCGTTCGGACCTTTTTCTCGAGTGTTTGACACGGATACGACACAAGCCGAGATCTACGCAGACTTGGTGTCTCCTCAAATCAAGAAAGTGATCGCTGGATTCAACTGCACAGTTTTCGCGTAAGTTTTCTTTCCGAATTTAACCAATAATATTCATTCTTTCAGTTACGGTCAAACTGGAACGGGAAAGACATTCACGATGGAAGGAGGACGTACGGATGCCAAGAGCTCACAAGACGATCCAACCACTGGAATTATTCCACGAGCTGTCGAGGACATTTTCGAGCAGTTGGAATCATCAAAATGTGAGGAATACTCGTTGCGAGTTAGCTACGTGGAATTGTACAACGAAGAGCTCTTGGATCTCCTGGCATCGTCGGACGACGAGGACCGTGAACGCCTCCGCATTTTTGACGATCCCCATAAAAAGGGAGTGATTGTGTCGGGAGTCGAAGAAGTGCCGGTCAGAAGTCGTTCGGACGTCTTCAAATTGCTGAAAACTGGAGCCGAGAAGCGGAAGACGGCAGCCACACTGATGAACATGAACAGCAGCAGATCTCACAGTCTGTTCATGGTCAATGTGGTTGTAAGAGAGAACACGAATACTGGAGAAGAGTTGGTGAAGCAAGGAAAGCTGAACCTTGTCGATTTGGCCGGATCTGAGAACATCGGACGATCAGGAGCTCAAGGGAATCGTGCCAAGGAAGCTGGATCGATCAATCAGTCACTTTTGACACTTGGAAGAGTCATCCGATCGCTGACCACCAATGCTCAACACATTCCATACAGAGAGTCGAAGCTCACAAGACTTCTACAGGACAGTTTGGGAGGATCCACGATCACTTCACTCATCGCAACTCTCTCACCATCGAGCTCCAATTTTGAGGAGAGTCAGAGCACACTGGAGTACGCCATGAGAGCAGCGAACATCAAGAATAAGCCAGTGTGCAATACGAAGGTGTCCAAGAAGACGATTCTCAAAGAGTACTCGGATGAGATTGAGAAGTTGCGTCGGGATTTGAGAGCGGCTCGCGAGAAGAACGGAGTCATCATCAGTGAAGAATCACACGAAGAATTCCAACGCAACGCTGAAAAGGTGAATGAGCTCGAACAGCAGCTGGATGGTGCTGTGGACAGACTCCGACGATACACAGAGGATCTGTTGTACATGGATGATCAGTACAAGCAGTTGTATGAGCGGAAGGGAGAGCTGGAGAGCCGTTTGAGGGAAAGTCATCGCGACTATGCTGAGAAAGTGGTGGAGCTCGCGGAAACGAACGACGTTCTCAATAAGCACATTGAAGCGATCGGAGTGATGCACGCCAACGCGTTGAAGTCCTTCGATCAGCTATTGCAATCTCGAGACGCTGCCGATGAGTTGACGACCGACATTGCGGCGTTTTGGAGGAAAGTGGACGACATGAGAGCTGCTGACGATCGGAATAAGGATATTTTCGAAGCATTCGTGCAGAAGGTGAGTTTTCGAAAAAGTTTGGTGGTAATTTGGAAAACGAAAGCTTCTATCATTCCAGATGACCTCCTTCGTCAAAAATGCCTCACTCCACGCAGAAGCGCTCGCCACTGATGGGAGATTGGCATCAGAAGAGTTCGTGCATGATGCGACGCCACTCATGAAGACGTTTGGATCGGTTGCGGACAGCATCGACCAAAGTTCCAAAGAAATCCAGACGTTACTCATGAATGCCTTCCAAAGGACTACCGAGATCGAGAAGAATGCGGCCAACACCATCAATTCGCTGTCCAACGACAATCGTGAGCAATGGGACGCTGTTCTGAAGACGTGCGTTGAGTACTACAAGGCTCACGCAACGAGATCAGAGGAATTGAGTAAGCAGCTGACGGAGAAGCTTGCTGAGATTAAACAACAAGTAGCTGCATTCGCCGATGACGTGAGACCGTTGCTCACGGAAATTCGGAACACCACATCGGATAGCTTCGAGAAGAGAGCTCAGCAAACCGACGAAAACGTCGCTGAAGTCGAGAAGACGTGCTCGGGGATGGAGGAGACTCTGAAGATGTTGATGCAGCAAGTGAAACAGTTGTCAGTGAAAGCGAAGGAGAATCATCAGAGGTAAGTAATAACAATAGGAAATTCCCATTAAACGTTCCCCGATTTTCAGACAACTCATCGATGATCAGAACACTCAAGAATCCATTCTCTCGACAATCAACGCAGCTGAAACTGTCGTCCAATCGGTTGAAGACGTCATCGAGGAGTGTTGCGATGTCAAGGACGTCGAAGACAGTGCACGTGGGGATCTCGATGATATCGATATGGATATGGAGAACGCGGTTAAGGAGGCAAAAGAAAGAGCCGTGGAGAAGGACGGCGAGGTGAAGAAGGTGACAAGCACGCTTCTGGAGAAGGCCAATGCGATTCGTGAGGAGACGACGGCTCAAGTGGAGGCTGCACTTGGCAGCTGCTCGGCCACGAGTGAAACATGCCGAACGACTGGCGAGAGCCTCCAGAAGTCGGTCCAGGAGTCGTCAGAGAGAACTGTAGGTTATACGATGATTTTGGTGGTGGGCACGGGGATCAATATGCGTTTTGAAGGAAATAATTGAACTGACACAGTTTGCGAAAGAACTATTCTGTGGAACGGTATTTTCCCAGCTAGAAATATGCAAATGCGCTCTATCAACACTGTACATACACAAAAATGATAATTTCCAGATGTCGCTCTTCACAAAGTTCGCTGAAGCCACGCACAACGTCACTGAAGAGGCCACCGGAGCCATCAACGCCGTCGATATGACATTCGTCGACCCATCGAACAATGTACCGCCGAGAATCATTCCCGAGTACCCGACCAGCGAGAAGCTCGTGAAACCAGTGGAGCCGGAGACATTGCTCGGAATGGAGGAGGACGCTGAGGACGGAAGCGACGGAGAGCTCGCCAAGAAGAAGCGCCGTGTGACGGCGTTCGTGAGAAGGGACAGCCTTCTAGATACGACGAACTTGTTCCCAAGCCCACACGCAATTCAGAAGCGGAGAGAAGCGCCGATCGACGAGGAGGAAGACACTGAAAACTAAATTATTTTATTTTTCGCTTCATTTATTATCGCTTTCATGTACAATAGTGTTTGCATTTTTCTCGATCTACTAGCTGATAATGATAGCTAGTGATCTTTTTCATGATATTTACATGCACTTTTAAAATCACAATACATTTTATTGAACTTTAAGCTGTATTTTTAGTTATCTCAAAAACAGGGCAACAACTGCGATGTTCCATTGATCGGGCAAATACTCATTAGCTTGATGATCTTTTGCTAAATGCTCACTTGCTTAATATGCTCATTAGCTAAATTCGCTCATTTGCTGAAATAGTATCACTTGCTGAATTTCATTTGCTAAATTTTGATCATTTGCTAAAAATGAAAAAGCGGAAATTTTGCTGTTATTCGCTAATTTCAGTATTTTTTGACCGAATTTTTACAGAATATCCCAGTTTTTGCTTTAAATTTTAGGCGTAGGCTTAAACGCCTGTTTTCCGGTAAGGAGTTTCAGACTAAGCCTTCAATTTGAACAATTTCTCTATTTAGCAAATGATCAAAATTTAGAAAATGAAACTTAGCAAATGAGCGAGTTTAGCTAATGAGCATATTTAGCAAGTGAGCATTTAGCAAAAGATCATCAAGCTAATGAGTATTTGCCCATTGATCGGCACCACGACACGGCATGTTGACAGCGGTGATCAAGTCGGAACGATCACTGGAATTGTACAACGGCACCTGGATTTGCTCGCCAGTGATTGTCGAAGAACTATCAGCAGTCCATGCCAAGTAGAGGGTCGTTGCCTGGACGTAGGCAGCACTGGATACGGTAGTCTCGCGGAGGAACGAATCGAAAGCGGCACCTTGGAGTAGAAGACCCTGCACTTGGACACAATGTTCCGGTGGAAGTTGGGATGGTGTCCAGGCGGAAGAGAGAATCAGTTGGTCCAATGGAATTTGTAGTTGTCGGGACGTGGTTTGTCTTAATGCGTTTAAGAAGATGTTTGGATAGAAGAGTTCGGAAAAATCGATAAGGAAGGAGAGGATTGCTGAGGATTTGGAGGCTTCGTAAAGCTGCAAAAAGGCGATTTTTGATTAAAAAAAATTCAAAATTTGAGCCAAAAAACCGAAAAATTCGAATTTTCAAAAAAATTAGTTTTTTGATTTTTTTTTCAAATTTTTTTAAAAATTCAAAAATTCCCTTAAAAATATCCCAACCCCCACCTGCATGGCCCCCCTGGTCTTCTTCATCACCGCACTCAAAAAGTCCGCCGGGTCCGTTGACCCCGCCCACAATTAATCCCACTCATCAAGTGTCTGTTGAAAGATCAACGATTGGATCGTCTTCTGAGTGACTCCAGATGCCAACGATGGATTTTCCTGGGATTTGGCGACGTCTCCGATGCTTTTGTGGAGATTTCTTATCAAAATCAGCGCGTTGATCGTCTCCAAACACAAGACCTCATTGATTGGATCCGGATAAACTTTAAAGGAACATTCTTCAGGTGGAAGCAGGGTATCGGCCCGAAACGCCTCACAATCAGCTGAAGTGTTTTATTCTGAATTGAAAAAAGATCTATGAAATAATGCAACGAAATCACATATTAACTATCATCTGAAGGAATGAATAATGAGAAGAAATATGTTCTTTTAAACATCGTGAAATCGAGAATTGAGAGAAAACCTTTTTTTTTAAATTGAAACCTGCGAAAACACCTGAAAACTACAAAAACATGAAGTAGATTTGTTAAAAATTAATTAAGCCAATTCGAAAAATCATTCGAAGGGCAAAATCTCGCTGAAATTAAAACATTAAAAAATTGTTGGTACAGTAAAGCTTCGAAATTTCAAAACAGATCTCTGATCACTCCTGAAATGAAATTCAATCCCAATTCCCCAACAACATAAAATCTTTAGCTATTTCCGAATTACCCAATGTCATATCTATTACATATATCTGTCGTCCTCTCGTTTAACTTTAGGTTCTTTAGATCGAATTCAAACCTTTTTTTTGAATTCTATCTGTTTGTTTCATCTCTCTCGCTTCCCGAATGTAACGTTCCTGCTTCTTTCCCGATGAATCTCATTGTGTGGTTTGCCACGTGTCTTCTTTTCGGCATTTGACCAGTCATCAAAAGTAACCAGAATCGTAAAAAAATCGTGGAGACGACCAATATAACCTTCCGAATGTTATCATACTGCCCTCTTCCTCTCCCTATGTACTCTCTTACCCTTGTGTCCTTGTCCTTCTTCCTCTCACTCATTCCCACCGGTATGCAAATACCTTCTTTTCTCTGTTTCTCAGCTTCTCTCCAATTCTTACACTAATTCGCACTCTGAACCGTTCTACGTCCACCCATTTTCTCTTCCATTACGTTGTTTTGGTTGTGGTGTTCGATTTAGAAAAGCTGAACCGTAGAATATTCTGGTAGCTTCGAAATTTGCGTTTTTTTTTTCACTATTTCGTTTATTGAAATATTTATCGAAAAACAAGTAAGCGTTGTGAATCATCAAAAATATTCGTTCCTCTTTTTTGAACTTAAAAAAATTGTGAAGCCTTGAATTTACCATCCTTAATTATGAGACAATACAAACACCTCCTCTCCAAGATGTTCAAAAACTAAACAAATATTTTAACTCATGATGTTAATTACATATGTTTTATTGAGCAATCATGCGCTTTTTTCGAGTTCTTTGAAGCTTTTAACAGTATGATAAAGTATCCTGAAAAATGCAAATCTTTGGGATTCCGATCCTTTAGCAAGTTTCTAAAAATTCAATGAAAAATCAAAACCTACGGATCTAAAAAATCCTAAAATCGAAAATGGCTGAATGATATAAACCTAGGCTTTTCAACAACGATCTTAAAAATTGAAATAATAAAGATGGTGAAATTCCAGAAACTTCGAAATTCGGAATCCAGAATTATCAACCTTCTGGTTGGCAACAGGCTATCCAAAACAAAACCGAATCTTTACTTTTTTTGGAATCTCACCATCAGCCACTTTTGAAACTGTAAGTTTAACGACTTGAAAGTTTAGAATTATCAATCCAAATGTTTTTTGCCCTAAAAGTTGTTCATTTTCACTGATTTTGACATTTTGTACATTTTCTGCCTTGGGAACAAAAATTATTGCTAATCAGATTGAAACCTACCGTTTTCCATTTTTTTTTTCAAATTTCCATTGTTCTCATAAATTTCAAAGCTCGAGGAATCCCGAAATGCTCCAAACTTTTCTTCAATTTCCTTCCCGATTTCACACATTTATCTTCTTCTTTTTCTTCCAAATTCTTTTAAAATTGGTCTTCCACCCAAGCCGTTCCTTTTTCTTTTCTCCCAATTCGTCCCCGTAACGTGACAGAAAAAATGAAAAAGAGAGAGAGAGAAGGATACATCCGATTATCGCCTCTCTCTCCCGGGGTCTCCCGTCCAATTGCTCCCAAAAACTCTGTCTCTCTTTTCCATCTTCTTCTTCTTCGTTTCCGTTTCCCTGCCATTTGCTCTATGGCCCGCCCCTCCAATCCATCGTTTTTTTTTGCTCTTTCTTTCCGAGAGTGTCGTGCCTCTGTGTTATTGTTTGTCATCACAGTGTCATCTTCTGATGACGTTATAAAACGAGACGTCTTCTTCTTCTTCTCCTTGAATACTCTTTGCCTGATTGAACCGCCCCTTCTTCTTCTTCTTCTTGGTCCGAAAGGACAGATGGTCCCTTTCTATCCTATCCATACCCCTTCATCACTTTTTTCTTTTCTTTCTGCTTCTTCTTTTTCACTTTCTCTATATCTTCTCAATTTGTTTTTGACACCTTTTGATATGTTTCCTTTCGGACATCATCGCTGGAAATTTGATTCCCACACTTCAATTGTACTCCTCACTAATTTTAAAGTGCACCAAGAATCTCACATTTCTGTTAAATGAGATTTTTGGGAGGTCTAAAACGTTCTGAAAAGTTGTAGAAGGCTTTTCAAGTATTTTTCTTTCTATTTCAAGTAGGGCTCATGATTTTTTGTGTATTTTCAGTTACTCTGAGAATAGATCCAGTCTTGGTTCCTTGAATTTCAAATGTTTCAAATTTTACCGTCTTTAAACAATTATTCAATTTTAAAGATCGTTGTTAAGCCTAGATTTGGCACAATCCATTTTCTGAACCTGAATTTTTTTGTGTTCCATAGATTTCGATTTTTCCAAAAGTCTTACAACGACAACTACAGTATCCTAAAAAATGTTTGTTCTATTTATTATTTCAATTTTTTCTGTTATCGGGCGTTTTCAGTCAATTTTCGGTGTATCAAAATTTTTCCGATTTATTTGGAGTGAAAAACAACAGAAAAAGTGATGATGAGCTGAAAATTTGAGATTAAGAGATTCTGTTCGAGTAATTATTTTTAATTGTTTCAGGTTCTCCTATTCGGAGATTTGGAGTTTATAGAATGGATAGTTTCATAAATGATCCTGAGCTGAATATTTATATTACCTCATTTTTCCAATAGCAACTATCTTCAATTTCACGAATTCTGTATTCCACAAAATCTATATGAAACCCTTGAATAATAAATTCCAACCAACCAAATCCTATTTTCTGTCAGTCCAGACATAATGTCCATTATAAAAAAAAACTTTTCCGGTGTCCCTCCAATCCATTGTTCTTGTTTTATGACCGGTTATTAAGTGTACAATTGTTATTTACCTATTTTTCTTTCGTAGTCCTTCTAGCTTTTTTTTTCAAAAAAGGTTCTTTTTCAATTTATGATTTCCAGCAAAACCCCAAAACTAGTCATGTAATGGAAGGACTGGCACGTGTATTCCTGATCGGTGGTGCCTCGAAAGCAGTTCGTTATGATGAGCAGACGACCATTGAAGTGAGTGTGTTTCCGTTTCGAAATAGAATATCAAATTTCCAACAAGAAAATGACCTATTGCAAAAGTGCTATCATCATCTTATCACTTGAAACGTCCAATCAATCAATATTGGGGTTCCATGTCTATCCCTCCCTCGTTTCCTCCTCTTTTCAACTAATAAAATAAAAATTTAACGGATAGAAAAGAGCAAAAGACGGGAAAACGATTTCGATCAGTCTAATGGATTGGTGTGGGGCCACTTTCGAAGTGGGTTTTCTTTTCGAAAAAAAAACTGATGGATGGAGAGTGGGATCGTAAAAAGAAGTTAGAAGTCGTAAATTTCAAAGTGGAGAGGTTTGAGTCCATAAAATGGAGAGTGT
This sequence comes from Caenorhabditis nigoni, assembly GCA_027920645.1. Taxonomy (NCBI): domain Eukaryota; kingdom Metazoa; phylum Nematoda; class Chromadorea; order Rhabditida; family Rhabditidae; genus Caenorhabditis; species Caenorhabditis nigoni. The sequence goes on from CP115864.1 coordinate 7,001,521, forward strand.
GTGGGTGAAAAAGCTCAAAAGGCCCGAAACCGGATTTTGAAAAAATATAATCTTATAGCCTAGAAAAAATACATAACAAAAAAAAAATAGTAAATACGGTTTTATTTCAGTTTCAATCTGTAGAAATCAAAAAGTTTTGGAACAACAGTTTTACAAAATTCCATCATACTTTAATACCGTAAATAATCTAATTGAAGCCTCCGCTATACGCGCACTTTGAGGTCCATTATTTATGTTCATATAAAAGATATATAAATTATATGTCAACTGATAAATTGTTTGTCATAATATCAGAAACATTTTAGTACTTGACAGACTTTTGGTATCTCTAATAGGAACCGAGATAATAGCACTCGAAAATTCTCGTATAGGGTGGACTTCAATTAGACAATTTATGGTATCAGAATCTCAGCACCAGGAAGTCTTCAAAAACAAAAATAGGTACCCGAACCCAAGGTCAGAATCGCATACAGGAAATTGCGGAAACTAAAGTTTGACATTTCATATGAATACATCTTGGAACTTCCTAAATATACCTAAACGCGAAAGTGTCTAGAATTGAATTTCGGTTTTTGAATCTTCCAGAAAAAAACACATCCACATATCTAGGTGGCACTTGAAACGAAAATTAGATTTCTGGTCTCCCTCCAGACCACCGGAAAAAAACGTCCCAACTCGCCGCCAATAAAATTTATGTTGGTTTTGAATGTGTTTATTTATTTCTTCTTCTTCTCCCCAATGTCCTTCCATTTTTTGCAATAACAACACGCTTGAAAAAGTAGAGAGCTTCGGCCGGAAAATGCACATTCTCCATTTGATTCCTTCGTATTGAGAAAAGTCTTTCAGAAGAAGCAATTATTTATTTATTTATTGTGCTCTCATATCAAACAAAAAAAAAAGAGAAAAAGAGCTGCTGACACCAACCAATGCTCCGGTGTGGTTTTGATTGATCACCTGCTCTTTTTTTCGATGAATCGAAATAAATAGTTGGCATTTCAGTGGAAGAGAAAACAAACAAAACGAATTTTCAGTAGAGAATGAGAGGGGGAAATTTGAGTGAATTGGGAAATGTGTGGAAAATCATGAGCAACACTAAAAAGTCAAATTTCAAACGGAAATATGCCAAAAATATTGAAGTATGAGATACAGTATTAACTAAAAATATGCTTTTGCAATTGCGAAAAATCAAAAAAAGTAATAATGCAACGACAATTTTCGGACATCAACATTGACAACCATAAACACTCTAATGGAATAACCCCTAACTTTCAACTTTGAGGAAATTTATCTCGGTTTCTGTGAAAGATATGAAAAATCTGCCAACTAATAAAATATTTTTGATATCTTAACTAACATTTTGCCAGTTGACCACTTTTTGATATCTTTCACAGAAAATGAGATATATGGACTACAAGTTGATGGTTTGGGAAGGGGGTGTTCAAAAAAGTTGAAAACTACAAAATTAAAGCTGTACATATTTTTGTTTAGTGGACCTATAAAAATGTCCGTCTCATCCTGAAAAATTTTCTATATTTTGACCAGTACTGTATATACAACTGAACCAGGTTTCAACAGTATTCCCATTCCGAAAAACTTCACGAACAACATTTTTTCTGTGTCACACACCAACTAAAACTCATAAATCGTCAAACAAGTGTCTTCTCTGTCTCCCGTTTGTCCCCTTTTTTCTCAGGGAGTGTTACAGTCATAAATCATTGTTGCAGCGTGTTATCCATGTCGTCGCGCGAGGAATCGGCATCTCACAAGTGGCTGTTGCTCATTTTGCTCTTCGACTCGTCACTGGTCCATCTCCACAAACAGCGGGTTTGTATAATTTGAACAACGAGGGGAACACAAGAAAGTTTTATTAGGTTCCGGAGATTCACTTTGGCTTCATCCATTGCTTCGGATTGCACAATTACCTCATATCTATGCGAAACATCTACCAATTGGAGTTTGTGATGAAATCAAGTAAGATTTGGATCTAACTGTTAGATCGTATGCACATCTAGTTCAAACGAAACTGAACACAGCCTATCCATCTGTGTGCATCCCAATTTTCAGGCTTGAAATGCGAATGAGACTGATGCCCCAATCCGTATACGAACTCCAAGTCACCGACAGTTCTGCGTTTGTTTATCTCCACGAACAAGTCGTCGACGAATTCTTCAGCCACGTGGCATGGAGGTCTTCTGTGGAAGTGGCTCTGGAAGTAGCGGCTCTTAAGATTTGTAGAGACTTTGCGGATCATAAGTGAGTTTTCTCATTTGGAACAAACTTTGAACCTAAATATTTTCTCAGCAAAGGCGCAGATCACCATATGGAAGAAGTGGATATCGATGCATGTATACAGTCACTGATTCCGAATGTTCTTCACAATCCGAATCTGAAGCATAGTCATTTGAAGAAACAGTTCATGGCGTACATGAAGAAGTTCTCGGCAACTCCACCGAATGAATCTATCATCAGAAGTCTAGCTCTTCTTCTAGACGTCGTCAAGTTCGATGTGGAAGTTTTCAAAGCAAGTCTAGGTGCTGGATGGACGAATCCGGTGGAGTTGGTAGTAGGACCACATGCTGGATTGTCGTATCGGCTTAATGAAAGATGTGATGTTAGTTTTTAATTTAAAAAATTGAATACAATGATTGGTATCTTCAGACTTCCCGCCTTTTGGAACTTCGAACCATTGCTGACATCACAATCAGAAAAATGGAGCACGGATCAGAAAAGACACTGCTGCAACTGAAATTATCTGGAGCAGCAAAACCAGTGATGATAACTCTCTCCACAGAAGAATTGGCACGATCCCTGGCACATCTTTTAGATGGATATCAAATGCTGTACAATCAAAGAGATAGTGTATTCAAATTAAAAGGAATCGAGAGATGTGAAACCATGACAATGCATGAGGCAACGATTCGACCAAAGACTCCGAATAATATTGATAATAATATCAGGTTACGAAGAGAACTGATAACACTGAAAGAACTTATTGGAGGAGGACAGTTCGGAAATGTATACAAGGCAATTTATCATGACTTGGAGAAGGATGATAGGATAGCTGTGGCTGTGAAAGTCTGCAAGAGTGATGCAGAACCAGCAGATACCCAATTGATCCTTCAGGAATCAAGTCTGATGAGAAACTTCCGTCACGCTCATATCATCCAACTTATCGGAGTGTGTGTTGATCAACCAATGTGGTTAGTTTTGGAATTGGCACCTCATGGAGAATTGAGAGAATATCTTCAACAGGAGAAGGATTGGCTTCCCCTTCGAACTCTAACTCTGTTCTCATCTCAAATCTGTGATTCACTGGTTTACCTTCATTCCACTCGATTCGTTCACAGAGATATTGCGGCCAGAAACATCCTCGTTTGCTCTCCTCAATGTGTTAAACTAGCGGATTTCGGACTTTCCCGAGCTCTAGACTATGATGCAGTTTACACAGCTTCACGTGGAAAACTTCCTATCAAATGGTTGGCTCCAGAATCCGTCAACTATCGACAGTTCAGTATGGCTTCTGATGTATGGATGTTTGGAGTTTGTATGTGGGAAATCTATTCGTTAGGTATCAAGCCATGGGCTGGTGTCACGAATAGCGACGTCATCATGCACATTGAACAAGGATCAAGACCTCCATGTCCTGAGAAATGTCCAACGGCACTTTATAATTTTATAAGGAACAAAATGTGGGCGATTGAGCCTCATAAACGGCCAACAGTGGATCAGATTTATGCGGTAACAAAATGATCAAGTACTGATTATGAGATTATCATTTATTATTCAGATCATCGAAGACGTCAGACAGCAAGTTCTTCGAAATGTTCCACCTGATCAAATTATAGTTGGTAAACCTTTAAGCGTAAGTTGATAAAGTTGTTCCGAATCGAAAATCTCTCTCTTTCCAGCCTGCCGGAGTCATAGTTGCCGAAATGTCTAGCCTACCATCTCTAACCGTCTACCGTACTATGGAAGAACAAAAACGACAGGCAGAAGAAGATGCGAAATGGTTGGAAGAGGAAGACGGTGATATTGATGATGAGCTAGAGCCAGATCAAATTCCATCCACGTCACACTCGTCGGTGGAGAATATCCGAACGTCCAATGGATACCTACATCACACTCCAACGTCAACCAGGTCACTGCGGTTTGAGGTAAGGAGTCTTTTCCTCAGTTTTCAATGGTAACATTCCCCCATTTTTCCAGGACAAAACCTCGCGAGAACTGCGGCGGAGTGTGGACGGCGTTTGTGACGCTGTGACAAAACTCCAAAACTCATTCAACAATTTGACACACAACGATGACTTTTTGCATTCTGTCAAGGAGGTGACTTCCCAACTCAGGGAGATGTTGATAGTGGCATCTGGAATGAGGGATCGGGTAACGACGGCGACGCAGAGAACAGAAGTGGATATGACGAAGACGTTGATTGCGAATGATATGAAACAAATGAGTCGGGTGATGGCAAAGTTACAAGTTAATGGAGAACAGACGGTGAGTTTTTTTGGGGATCGGGTTCTCTAATAGACCTGAATCATACTTGCATTTTGAGGTCAATTATCTCGATTCCTCTAGGAGCTATCAAAAATCTGTCAACTGATAAAATTTTTATAATAACATCACCAAGATTTTATCAGTTGACAAATGATTGGTAGCTCTCACAGAAATTGAGATAATTGAGCTCAAAGTTGATGGTTTTTGTGGGCTTCTATTCGATCAAGTACACCCATAATTTTTCCCAGTTCTCTATTAACGAGTATGGTTTAGATTTATCTAAACAAACATAAAAGTTTTCAGATTTTCAACACTCTTCGTCGAGACGTCGTTCGGATTTGTGGAGAACTAGCTGTGAATTGTACAACTCTCCAACTGCAACTAACTCAACCACCACTGGAAAACGAGTTCTCCGCATTACTTTCAAATTGTTAGATTTATTGATTTTTCAAATTTCGGATAGTTTCAGCTGAATTGATAATGCACTTTTTATATCATAGCGGGTACAAAAATGCTTCCTCTCTTTTGTTCTGTTTTTCAAAAAATGTCTTCCGAGACGATCTCTGTTCAACAATTAATAATCATAATAAACAGTATTGCATTTTAATTGTAATTAATTTAATTTTAATAACTTGTTTTAAAAGTGAAAAAATGGAGCAAAGAGATAAGAATCGCCCAGAATTTTTTGCATAAAAGGGAAGAGAGAAACAGTGAAAATCGTCAGTTTCCTAATGGGAACTGGTATCCAGCTGGAAGGAGCTGGAGCTCTGGGATCCGGAGCTCTGGGAGCTGGTGCTCTGGGATCTGGGCCATGGAGCTATTGGAACTGGAGCTATTGGCGGAATCGGAGCTGTTGGAGGTCGAATAGGAGAATCGGAGCTTGTGGAGGTAGAATCGAAGATGGTCGAGGTGGATTCAGAGCTGGTGGAGGTGGAATCGGGGCTGGTAGAGGCTGAATCGGAGGATCGGAGCTTGTGGAAGTAGAATCGAAGATGGTGGAGGTGGAATCGGAGGATCGGAGCTAATAAAGGTGGATTCGGAGCTGGTGGAGGTGAAATCGGAGGACCGGAGCTTGTGGAGGTAGAATCGAAGATGGTCGAGGTGGAATCGGAGGATCGGAGTTGGTAAAGGTGGATTCGGAGCTGGTGGTGGTGGAATCGGAACTGATGGAGGTGAAATCGGAAGTGGTGGAGGTGGAATCGGAACTGGTGGAGGTGGATTCGGTACTGGTGGAGGTGGAATCGGAACTGGTGGAGGTGAAATCGGAGGACCGGAGCTTGTGGAGGTAGAATAGAAGATGATCGAGGTGGAATCGGAGCATCGGAGCTGGTGGAGGTGGATTCGGAGCTGGTGGAGGTGGAATCGGAACTGGTGGAGGTGGAATCGGAACTGGTGGAGGTGGAATCGGAACTGGAGGAGGTGGAATCGGAGCTGGTGGAGGTGGGATCGGAACTGGTGGAGGTGGAATCGGAACTGGTGGAGGTGGATTTGGAGCTGGTGGAGGTGGAATCGGAACTGGTGGAGGTGGAATCGGAACTGGTGGAGGTGGAATCGGAGGATCGAAGCTTGTGGAGGTAGAATAGAAGATGATCGAGGTGGAATCGGAGAATCGGAGCTGGTGGAGGTGGATTCGGAGCTGTTAAAGGTGGATTCGGAGCTGGTGGTGGTGAATCGGAACTGGTGGAGGTGGAATCGGAACTGGTGGAGGTGGAATCGGAGGATCGAAGCTTGTGGAGGTAGAATAGAAGATGATCGAGGTGGAATCGGAGAATCGGAGCTGGTGGAGGTGGATTCGGAGCTGTTAAAGGTGGATTCGGAGCTGGTGGTGGTGAATCGGAACTGGTGGAGGTGGAATCGGAACTGGTGGAGGTGGAACCGGAGGATCGAAGCTTGTGGAGTTAGAATCGAAGATGGTCGAGGTGGAATCGGAGGATCGGAGCTGGTGGAGGTGGGATCGGGATAAACTGACATTTTTTAAGAACACTTTGTTTTTTTTTGTTTAAAATTATAGGCTCAGCCTGGAAAGCCTTGTTTTCCTTCACAAAAGAATCACAAAATTTATACACATTTATTAGATAATGAGAAACATTCAAATTTCAAATTCAAAAAAATACAAAAAATCACGAATAAAATTAGACCTGCAAAAACTTAAATTCAGATGATATTTAAAAAAGAAAATTACAGTAATCCATACTAAAAGATCTTTTAAGTAATCTAGATATGTAGAAACAAACAAGATAAAAGAATATTTATTGAACACAAACTAAAAAAATTAACTTATTGAAGACAAAAGCATGTGGTTCTGAGTTATGACATCTAGTACATAATATAATACTGTCGCATTTCATCCTTCGTAAACTTTCCGACAATCTTCCCATTTTTTCCCGATTTATTCCACGTGTAAACAGACGACGGATGATCTTTCCTCCATTCTGGACCGTATTCATGCTGTAATTTTTACAGCAAATATTAAAATTATGAATTCTTCAAATGATTTCATACTGATAATTTTTCTTCCGGTGAACAGCTAACCCAGAAAATATGATTGTGAAGCTCGGCTGCACACCATGGATCATAAATGGGAATCGAGAATCGATATTTTGTACCATCGCCTGTTAAAACATGAATATTTGAAATAATATTATTTATAAAAATACCGGCAACGCCACTGACATAGTGATGTGTCAAGTTCCCGTCCTCTATACCATCATACATTATGAATAAATCAATATTTGGTGTTCTCTCGATTTTCGGAATAAATGTTAATTCTAGGGAGTCTTCTTCCTAAACATTTTCAATAAACTATTTATTAATCTTTTGGAAATCACCTTTCCCAAGCTCCTCCACAATTTGAAGTATTTACTTTCATTGTTTAAAACCTTATTTTTGTAGTTTGAATTGTAATTGTCTTTGAAAACAGAAACATCTAAATCCGTTGTATGTGGAATTATTGTGCATTCTCTGTACCATCCTAGAAGGGTCCCATCAGTCAAAAACATGAACATTCCGTTATCTAGAAGTTCGTCGCGAAGTCGGGAGATCAAAGTAGCAGCTGCCGAGGCGTTTAAAACTGGCTTTTGGAATTCCGTTCTGTTCATTTCCACATTAGCACAATTCAAAAGTTTGGAACGTTTCCAAAACTCGTAAAACAATTGAGCATCTTTCGGAATCACAATATTACCGGATAAGCTAGCTTCAAATCTTCTGAAAATTCGGAAATTCTTGGAATCAATCAATTTTTTTACCTGGGAATAATTCTTCCACCATCGATGTCAAACTTCAGAAAATCCTTTTCAGAGTCGTCAGTATAGTAGATTACGTCAAAATGATTTTTATCAAGAGAGTATTCTAGATTTTTGTAACTTTTATTGACTCCAATCTGAAAAAAATAGGCATCGTTAGAACGTTAGAACATATAGAAATAATTTTACCTGGATACGTTTGTTCTTATCCCACTGACAAATTTCATTATTCAATTGTTTCAGAAATTTCAGATCAATCAATAACACATGAATGTTGGGGTTCCAAGCCTCCAGAAGATAACCACATTCGGTGTAATTTGTCTGAATTGAAATCTGAATTTGAAAATTCAAACTACGCACTCCACATGACTACTGTCAACAATGATTTTTCTGATGAAAATTTTGACATCTATTACTTATTTTCAACAATTTCAGAAACTCAGAAATTCAGATTGTCCGAATTTCGGAATTTCAGAACTACATAATTTGAAATTGTCAGAAGTCCAGAACAATTATTTTGAAGATAAAAAAAATACTTTGTTTTTTTGAGTTTTACAAATGTTTAAAAATTCGGGCCTATATCGAGTTTTCATCGAAAAATCAATTGTAACAATAGTTATGTGGAGGGATGTAGAATCTTAAAAAAACATACATATTTTTTAATAGAGAATCGGGTCGAAAACTCAGATTGGTAATAAATTAGGATATTGAAAAGAATAGTGATAGAAAAAATAGTGAGCAAAATTAGGCATTTCATTTTTAACCAATACCAGGTAATGAACCAAAAATTTTTGAATTTTTTTTCCACGTGTCAATATGTGGCTTTTCAGGAAAATAGTGATATGGGTCACGTAAGAATTATTGGGTCTGGTATTTCTTCTAGTAACAAAAGGAGGTCTTGTGCGTGTGGGGAAAAAGTTTTTGTTGTGTAAAAAAGTTGTTGACTCATGTTCCGTAAAACATACAAACATTTTGTAAAGTATAAAAATGCAAAAAAAGATATTATGAAAAACATTTTATCAACTCGTGAATTTCAGAAATCTCTTATAGGAAGCGATATAATTGAACTGAAAATTGGAGCGTTGTATCAGAACATCTACAGTAGCTGACCCAAAAACTTGCAAAAAAAATTTGGAACGCTTCACGAATTTGCGTGTCATCCTTGCGCAGGGGCCATGCTAATCTTCTCTGTATTGTTCCAATTTTAGTATATGTTCTCGGAAGAACAAATACATGAAACGGGGGGTTCACTTATATAGGGGTGTCTGGGAGAGCAGCCGACATCTCACGACTTACGCCATCCTCTATACCTTGTACAGGGGATGGATGAGGGGTTCTCCTGGGAAGATTGGTTCATGTGGGAGACATAGAAAGGAAAAGATGTACAGATTCTCGCGGTCTTGAAAAGCTTGGAACCCCAGAATCTGAAAACCTCAAAAACTTGAAAGTTTAAGAGAATATCGGTCCCAGAGTTTGGATTAATGAACTATCAAATTTTGATGATCAGAACTCATAAATGCATATATTTATTTTATTTTTCATTATTTTATTTTTTAGAACCTGGACAGTTCCGAATCATCGAATCAGCCTAGATATCTACAGATATACCTATATCAGCAAGATATCATAACAAAAATGAGTTTTAATTGTGATCCGGAGCATATTTTCTTCTTTCTGAAACAATGAATGGAGAGGACTGTTCTTTTTGTGCTTAAAAAATACCACATACCGTAAAACCTGAATTAGGATAGTTGGATGACACAATAGAGTAATATTTGTTTTTTTTCCATAATATGAGCTCACGATCGGAAATTTGAAAATTTGCGAAGAGTTTTGACGGTTCCTTGTGTTAGCTGAATAAAAACCTGTGATATTTTTACTAGAGAATTATAGAAATTTGCATTACTCCTCATCAAAGAAAAAAATCAGCTGACCAACTTGGTCACTATTGTTCTCATTGTCCTCTGTGAAAAACTAGTGAGAATTAACAAAATAGGTGTCCCGTCGCACAATGAAAAAGAGCCTGTTCAAATAGATCTTTCAAACGAAGAGATCAATTAGTCATTGTGTTCAAAATTTTCTTGCAGACATTATTTGTATAGCTTACAGACAGATCGCCACTAGGAGTGATAAGGCAATCAAAGAGACGCAGAGAAAACAGGAAGTTGGTATAAAAGGAGGTGACAATCCGAGAAGGATCATCAAGTCTTTCTACAATTTGATACAATGCTCAAGTCGGTTTTTCTGATTGGTTCTCTTGTGGCAATCGCCTTTGGACAGTCGTGCGATCCAGCGAAAGTTACAGCTCGTAAGAATTTTCATGTTTTCGGAAGGAATGAGAAAAACTCAACATAGGCTACCCGACTGTGAGCTAAATTATCTCTGTCTGATAAATTATTTATCATTGTATCACCAATATTTTATCAGTTGACATCTTTTTGCTATCTTTCACAGGAACCGAAATAATTGAGCTCGAAGTTGACGATTAAGGCGAGCTTCTGTTAGAGGAAATACGACAGGTGTTGAGATTTTGTGATTTTTCAAAAACTTGTAACTTTAATTGTTATCTTAACTCGAATTTAAGGTTCACAAAATAATATTTTAAATTGAAGCTCTCATAATCTTACACCAACTTTTGTAAACTTCAGCATGCGAAGCTGCTCTCCCATGTGCAACGGGATCTACCTGTGATCTTACACTCGGGAGCTGTTGTTTGGACGCTGATCTTAGTAAGTGTCTCACACTGAAAGTACCATAACCCAAAACATTTTTCAGTCACCACAACCGTCCCCACCATCGACGTCACCGCCACCGGCACATCATCCACTACTAGAATCACCGGAGGAGTCACTGTCACCTCAAGAACTGTCACCTCGAGCACCGGATGCATTGATCGTGTCAATCCAGCCACAGGAACATCTGATTGTGCCTCCCGTAGGGCTCTTTGCAACGACTCAAACTATTACGATGTGATGACTCAACAATGTCCAAAGACCTGCGGAAGATGCTCATCCTCATCCTCCACCACTCGTTCCACTGGAACATGTGTCGATTTGACAAATCCAAGGACAGGAACTTCGGATTGCGCTAGCATGACTGCCTACTGTAACGACTCCAACTACATTGCTCTGATGAGAGTTCAGTGTCCAAGAACTTGCGGATTCTGTGGAAGTTCGTCCTCATCATCGACGATCAGATCTTCAAGCTCCACTGTTGCAACAGGAAGTAGGATTTTATGATATTATATGTTTAGGGCTTAAATCTTGAGTGGTCACCCGCCCTATTTGTCCGGTCCGCCATAGGTCCGGTCCGCATGAACCGACCGGGCGACAAGCGGGCGACCGGCGGACGCTACACCCGAGAAAAACGCGGCGGATGAAATATGTCCGGAATGGAAAGATTAGTAGAAAATAAAAGACATAAATGATCGTTACTCAAAAAATCTTATATTTTTCAGCATGTGTCGACAGAGTCAACCCATCCACCGGCCGTTCCGACTGCGCTTCGAACATCGCACTCTGCAACAACTCTGCCTATCAAACCGTCATGCGTTCGCAGTGTCCAAGAACTTGTGGATTCTGCTAAGCGCTCCACGATTAGTCATAATTGTGCTTCATCTTTCTCCCTACTCCCTATTAATTTTTAATTTATATACAAAATAAATGTTGTGTGTTCGCCGAGAAAAATGTGTTCAAATATACGACAATGGCTCTCTTTCGAGAATGGTTGTACCAACATAAAAACAATAACGTATTGTGTCGAAAAATCTGTGTGGGGAGGATATTTTTGAAACAAAAACTAGAATATTTGAGCAGCCGTTTGTTCGTTTTGTCTTTGGGAAAGAGAAAATAGTGCGCGTGAGCGAGAGAGTGTTAGAGACACATAATTTCAGATTTCTGACAATTTCAGACTTGAATTGTTTGATTGTTAGACAATATATCTAGAAGAGTCAGTGATCGAATCGTCACACGACAGTTTGTGATGTTAACGCGATGTGAACGCGCTCCAACGCTAATTCTTCAGAATGACGTTGGTCTCGACGCGAAATCTTCAAATTTCACTGTTGCGTCTTACGGTTTTGTCCCTGCATTCTATCTGAAGAAGCGGAAAAACCACAGTTTTCAGCATTCAGCAGAAATGTCTTCCATATGCACTCAAAAAAGGGGCGTGGCCTAAAAAACGGACCTGAGAGAATTCAGCATTTGTTTCTAAACAGTCTGCATCCTATTGTTACAAGTACAATGGTCAGTTTTTGTTGAAAACGTAGAGAGTGGTGTTGCAAAAACGAATTATTTGCACAGACTGCCTTGTTGGGGATCTCTTCCAGTATAAAAGCAGTAGATACAGAAGTCATTTCATCAACCAATTCGGCGTTTCCCCTTTTTCAACAATGTTCCTCCGCCAACTCTTCGTCTCATTCGCCCTTTTCTCGGTTGTCTACTCACAAACATGTGATGCTTCGGCATCTTCTGGACGTAAGTTTACAGCTGATCTTAAATGAATTATAACATTGTATACATTCCAGCATGCGGTGATATCTTCGGTACTGCCTGCTCCAATAATCAAGTGTGTGATGAAGTTGCTGGCCAGTGCTGTCCTGTTACAAGTGAGTTTCTTCTTTCAAAAGTTTAACTAAACATTTCGATTTTCTAGCTGCCGCTGCCACTACCACCGCCGCTGCTGTCACCACCATCGTCACCGATTCTGATGGATCTACAGTAACCGCCACCGTGACCACCGCTGCCACTGGCACCGTCACATCCACCACCACCACTTGCGTCGATCGTACCAACCCATCCACCGGTGTCTCCGACTGCCCAGCCCTTGCTTACCTTTGCAACGACTCCACCTACTACACAGTCATGACTCAACAGTGTCCAAGAACCTGCGGACGTTGTAACACCACTTCCACCTCTTCCACCAGCTGCGTTGATCGTGTCAACCCATCCACCGGTGTCTCCGATTGTCCAGCCCGTGCTGCTCTCTGCAACGATTCGACCTACTACGCCGTCATGACCCAACAATGCCCAAGAACTTGCGGAAGATGCAACTCCACCTCCTCCACTACCACCTCTACATCCAGTAAGTTTGACAGGGATCCATATTTTGAAATTTTTTGCGGCATCCGATATTCCAGAAATCCTATTTAGCTTTTGATCCTAAGTGAACCAAATCATCCCTTCGATCCTAATCACCCCCATTCCAGGCACAACTTGTGCCGATCGTTCTAATCCATCCACTGGAAGATCCGATTGCCCGGCTCGTGCTGCACTTTGCAATAACGCAGTCTATTACAATATCATGACTGTGCAGTGTCCAGTCACTTGTGGTAGATGTAATACCACTTCTAGCGCCACTTCAACCAGTAGGTGGCAGCCTTTGCTTCTGCCTAGCTCTGCTTGATCTATTGCTTCTTCTGCTTGCTTTGCTTCTTTGAATCCATTTCCCAATTATGATCCTTGCCTATCTTTAGCTTCCTGCGCTGACCGCGTCAACCCATCCACCGGTGTCTCCGATTGTCCAGCTCGTGCTGCTCTCTGCAACAACTCTGTCTACTATGATCTGATGACTGTCCAATGCCCAGCCACTTGTGGAAGATGCAGCTCCAGCAGCTCAACTGTCACTTCCTCCTCCTCCACCACTGTCTCATGTAATACTCTAAACATCTGACGTCTTCTAATCTTCTGAATTTCAGCCACTTGTGTCGACCAAGTCAACGCGGCCACCGGAACTTCTGACTGTCCAAACCGTCGTGCTTTCTGCACAAACTCCGCCTACATCTCCCTCATGCGCACTCAGTGTCCACTCACCTGCGGATTCTGCACATCTGGATAATTTTCTCCCCTGTTGCTTTTCGTTATTGTGTCTTCTCTTAACTTATTATCTTACTAATTTATTTGTCTCTCGTGATTGTATTGTGAACTTTCAGATTTTCTCCTATAAATATTGGACACATTATTTCTTTGTATGTGACAACTATGAAGAAAGAAGGAACGTCACCTGAACATTCAAAAATTCATTATTCAAAAAATCCATCATAGGTGGGGAAATACACTAAACACTGTACACCATTACATCAGAAGCGTACTGTACTTAAAAAATTTTCAATTTTTAACCGGACCAAAAAACACTTTTATTAACATTTCTAAACAAAAAAATATTAAATAAACACAACAAATTATTAAAAAGTAAGATAATACTTTTTCATCTCCTCTTCAGACAGTTTCCCATTTTGTTTGATATTTTTACCAGAAGAACTCCATGAATATGTTGATGATGGGTGATCCAAATACCACTGTGGGCCGTATTCGTGCTGAAATAATTCATTCTGTAAACTAACGAATTTTCATTTCCGACATACGGTAATTTGAGATTTCGGAGAGCACGACACCCAGAATAAGTGATCGTGAAGTTCAGCAGCACACCAGGGATCATATATTGGATAAGTATATTGGTATTTTGTTCCATCGTCTGAAATATAAGTTTTTTGGGATTTTCGGAAAATTGACTTCTGGGTTTCTTGGCTTCTAAATTCAAATCCCGGAAATTCTATAATAGAAAATTCTGGAAATATTTTTGAAAAACAGCTTTACCTCCAAGTCCAGGAACGTAATGATGGGTCAGTACACCATTCTCAATACCATCGTACATCACAAATATATCAATGCGAGGGTTAGCTTCATGTTTTTGAACAACAGTGAGCTCGAGACCATCTTCTAGCTGCAAATTTTGAAAATCTCAATATCCGAATATTATTCCATAAACTAACTTTCCCAAACATTCTAACCAGCTTGAATTCAGATTCATCGTTCAGAAGTTTATAAGGATATTCTGGTTTGTAATTGTATTTGAAAACGGCGAAGTCAACATCATAAGTGTGTGGAATAATTGTGCATTCTCTATACCATCCCAAAAATGTTCCACCATTCAGAAAAGGAAACATTCCGTTATCTAACAATTCATCACGAAGTTTAGCCATGATGTCTGCAGTTTCAGGTCCTTTCAAAAAAACGTCCTAAAAACAGAAATTCTATATTTTTTAATCCAGAAAACCTACATCGGATTTATTCCTATTCATATCCAATCCAACACAATCTCTAAAACTGGAACGCTTCCAAAACTCTGCAAATCTCTGGATATCCTCCGGAATTTCAATATTTCCAATCCACCTTGTTTCGATTTTTCTAAAGATTTTTCAATATAGCTTGAAGTTGAAGAATTTCCAAGATACCTTGGAATCAATCTTCTGCCTGCATCCATTTCAAAATCCAAAAAATCCTTACTAGCATTGTTATGATAATAGAAAACTTCAAAACCTAGATCTTCGAGATTATGGGGATTGAGTTTATGCTTCATGTCGACTCCGACCTAATATTAAAAATTATAAAAATTTGGAAATAATTTCTCACTTTTATAGATTTTCTCTCATTCCATAGGCAAGTCGTTCCATTGGCTTCACTTAATTTTTGCAGAAAATCAACGTCGATTAACAAAATTTCAATTTCAGGACTTCGTTTGTGAAGAAGGTGTTGACATCGATTGAAGAACCTCTAAAATACAGTGACTCATAAATCGTGGATCCCAAAAAATTCTTACAAATCTTGAATTCCATTTTGTAGCATCATCGAAACTAAACATAAGTACAGCGCAGAAAAAGAGAGTTCCAGAAATCGCAAGATTGCGGAACAGATTTTTCATCCTGCAAAAAGTTAGATTAAGTTCTTTATTATTATACCTGAAGCTCGATTTTCTTTTGATTACTTTTGAAAAGTTGCAAGACATAATAAATCGCAAAGTTACAGGGTGGTATACTGTTACTTAGACTGATAAGAACGGGTATATCTTTAGACATAAGTATCTTGGAAGCCCGAAGATGTATTACTATGCATGTCGAAAGATGAACGGCGTAATGTTTCTAGCGCGCAGTTGTGGTTTTCATGAGATGAAGCAACTTTGACAAGCGATAATTCAAATCAAAGTTGATCAAATAAATTGAAGTTTGACCCGTTTTCTGACGAATTATTTAGATTTCCCCGCTTTACATTAGAGCTTAATACAACTTTTGACTCAACTTTTATGCTAGAACCAACTTGAGTCCGGTAGATTGTGTGCCACTTTGAATAAATCTCAGAGGTGTTCCTCATAGGGACTTTTTATTTCCATTACTAACTTTTTTCAACAAAATGTTTATCATAATATCAGAAGTATGTTGTCAGTTAACACAGTTTCGACATCTTTCACATAAAGCGAGAACTATTGGGTCAAACTTGACCGTGTGGGAGCTCCAGGTTTTACGGTATTCCCTATAGAGACTTACCTTTTTTCAGCCAAAGTTTTTTTCCAGCCAAAAAAAATCAGGTAAGAAACTCTCTCATAAACTGGTCGACAGTTTTACAAGTTAAATTCATCTTCAAGTTGACCTTAAAAAATTTACTATGTCAAAATAATTAACTACGTCAAAGCAATTTTAGTTCAGCATTCCATTTTTAATCCCTGTTCCAAAGGCAAAACTATAAGAAAGATTCTGAAAACATCGTTTTCAAACTAGTCGTTGAACCTAAATATAAACGTTCATTAGAAATATAATTTTCTTCCTCTTCCTGCCTTTCTTTTCAGATTGATTACATGAGTATTAAGAAATTATGAAAACTTGTCTACAATTATTATTTTTGGTTGTGAATCGAATGGCGTTAACTGTCTCTCGACACCTCTTTTAGTTTTTTTTTTCTATACGCTCAAAATTGAGGGAAAGGTAACTCCAAAAACACTTTAAAACAAAAATAAATTCATTAAGACAAAACAAAAACCATTAGAATTCAAGATAGTACTTCTTCATCTCTTCTTTAGTCAGTTTTCCATTTTCTTTGATGTTTTTAGGAGAAGAATTCCATCCGAATTGTGACGTTGGGTGGTCCAAGTACCACTGTGGACCGTATTCGTGCTGAAATAATTCATTCGGTAAAAGAACGCATTTTTGAATCCGACATACTCTAATTTGAGGTTTCGGAGAGCACGACACCCAGAATAAGTGATCGTGAAGCTCAGCAGCACACCAGGGGTCATATATGGGGTAAGTGAATTTGTATTTTGTACCATCACCTGAAATAGTTTTAGGATTTTTAAATACATTTTATAAATAGATATACCCCCAAGTCCAGGAGTATAATGATGGGTCAGCACACCATTCTCAATACCATCGTACATAACAAATATATCGATACGAGGGTTAGCTTTATGTTTTGGAACAACAGTGAGTTCGAGTCCATCTTCTAACTGAACATTTCCAAAATCTCAGTATCCGAATATTACATAAACATACTTTTCCAAACATTCTAGCCAGCTTAAATTCAGAAGTACCATTCAGAAGTTTATAAGGATATTCTGGTTTGTAATTGTATTTGAAAACGGCGAAATCAGCATCATAAGTGTGTGGAATGATTGTGCATTCTCTATACCATCCCAAAAACGTTCCACTATTCAGAAAAGGAAACATCCCATTATCCAACAATTCATCACGGAGCCGAGCCAAAATGTCTGCTGTTTCTGGTCCTTTCAAAAAAACTCCCTCAATACAGAAGTTATATATTTTTAAATCCAGAAAACCTACATCGGATTTATTTCTATTCATATCCAACCCAACACAATCTCTAAAACTGGAACGTTTCCAAAACTCTTCAAATCTTTGGGTATCCTCCGGAATTTCAATATTTCCAACCCATCGAGTTTTGAATTTTCTAAACAATTTTTGATTAGGTTTGAAGTCGAAAAATTCTCAAATACCTTGGAATCAATCTTCTGCCTGCATCCATTTCAAAATCCAAAAAATCCTTACTAGCATTGTTATGATGATAGAAAACTTCAAAGCCTAGGTCTCCGAGATTATGGGTGGAGTTGAATTTATACTCCATTTCGACTCCGACCTAATATTATTAAAACTAAATCGAAATTGTAGAACCTATCTCACCTTTATTGGTTTTCTCTCATTCCATAGGCAGGTCGTTCCATTGGCTTCAGTCAATTTTTGCAGAAAATCAACGTCGATTAACAAAATCTTTAATCCTGGATTTCGTTTGCGAAGAAGATGTTGACATGTAGAAGATGAGAAGCTCTAAAGTAAAATAGTAACTATTAAATTGTGGATCCCGAAAGTTCTTACAATTTTTGATCCTCGTTTTGTAGCACGATAGGAACTAAACAGAAGTACAGCGCCGAAGAAAAGAATGCAAGAAATCGCAAGATTGAGGTATAGGTTTTTCATACTGTAAACATTATAAAATTGTTTTTGAATATGGCAGCTTGAGAAAGCCTTTTCCAAAACCGATCTTCTCATAGTTGACACTCAAAAGAATTACTGAACTTACCGTAAAATCTTAAACAGAACCCCCCCCCCATTGAACCAATTTTTCTCTTTTCCTGTGAGAGATACCAAAAAGCGGTCAACAAACAAAATGCTTTTATAATTCCACCAATATTTCACCAGTTGACAAACTTTTGATATCTTTCATAGGAACCGAGATAATTGAGCTCAAAGATGAAGGTGTGGATGAGCTTCTACTAGAGAAAATACGGTAGACTCAAAAAGGGAGCCTAACAAGAACTAGAATTATGTTGTCAAATCTGTCATTAAAGAACCTTACTTACTTATTGGGTCGGCTTCTTCCTTAACCAAAGTGGACAAAATCATGAAACTGTCTCATGAACTTTCCAACAGTGCCACGAGTTACTTTCATCATCAAATTTGCCTCAAAAGAAATTTACTAGGACAAAACATAAAAAGTACGTGAACATATTTGAGTTCAGCATTCAATTTCAATCCGTTGTTTCCATATACCAAACTATAAGATGGGTTTTCTAACTATCGTTTTTACTTGTAACATGTCTTTGAATTTAAATAAAAACATTTATTAGAAGTACAATTTTCTTCCTCTCCCTGACTTCTTATATGTATGGACCACACTGTGTAAGTACGGCACGATAACAACGCGCTATGAGAACACTGTACTCCGAATTCGAAAGAAAATCAAAATCAAAAAAAAATACTTTAAAAAATTATTAAAAAGTAAGATAATACTTCTTCATCTCCTCCTTAGTCAGTTTTCCATTTTGTTTGACATTTTTAGGAGATGAATTCCATGCGAATTGTGACGATGGGTGGTCCAAGTACCATTGTGGACCGTATTCGTGCTGAAATAATTCATTCTTTAAACGAACTAATTTTCGTATCCGACATACTCTAATTTGAGATTTCGGAGAGCACGACACCCAGAATAAGTGATCGTGAAGTTCAGCAGCACACCAGGGGTCATATATGGGATAAGTATATTGGTATTTTGTTCCATCGTCTGCAATAGTTATTTTTTCGGATTTTCAAAAAATTGACTCCCGGGTTTCTTGGGTTTCAGAAATTCCAGAAAATTTGAAGTTTTGGAAAAATTGAAATCCCGAAAATTCCAGAAAATTCCAGACATTCCGAAACATTCTGAAAATAAAAAATCTGCTATACCCGAAAGTCCAGGAACGTAATGATGGGTCAGCACACCATTCTCAATACCATCGTACATCACAAATATATCGATGCGAGGGTTAGCTTTATGTTTTGGAACAACAGTGAGTTTGAGACCATCTTCTAACAGAACATTTCCAAAATCTCAGTATCCGAATATTATTCCATAAACTAACTTTTCCAAACATTCTAACCAGCTTAAATTCAGATTCACCATTCAGAAGTTTATAAGGATATTCTGGTTTGTAATTGTATTTGAAAACGGCGAAATCAGCATCATAAGTGTGTGGAATAATTGTACATTCTCTATACCATCCCAAAAATGTTCCACTATTCAGAAAAGGAAACATCCCATTATCCAACAATTCATCACGGAGCCGAGCCAAAATGTCTGCAGTTTCGGGTCCTTTCAAAAAGACACTCTGAAAAGCAGAAATTCTACATTTTAAACCAAGAAAACTTACAGCTCTTCTTCTCTTCATATCCAACCCAATACAATTTCTAAAACTGGAACGTTTCCAAAATTCTGCGAATCTTTGGATATCCTCCGGAATTTCAATATTTCCAATCCATCGAGTTTTGAATTTTCTAAAGAACTTTTGAGTTATTTTGAAGTTGAAGAATTTCCAAGATACCTTGGAATCAATCTTCTGCCTGCATCCATTTCAAAATCCAAAAAATCCTTACTAGCATTGTTGTGATAATAGAAAACTTCAAAGCCTAGATCTTCGAGATTATAAGGATTGAGTTTATGCTTCATGTCGACTCCGACCTAAAATTAAAAATTATAACAAATTTGGAAAGGGTTTCTCACCTTTATTGGTTTTTTTCTCATTCCATAGGCAAGTCGTTCCATTGGCTTCAGTCAATTTCTGCAGGAAATCAACGTCGATTAACAAAATTTCAATTTCAGGAATTCGTTCGTCAAGAAGATGTTGACATCGATTGAAGAAGCTAGCTCTAAAAACATTGACTCATAAAATGTGGAGCCCTAAAAGTTCTTACAAATCTTGATTTCCATTTTGTAGCATCATCAAAACTAAACAAAAGTGCAACGCAGAAAAAGAGAATGCCAGAAATCACAAGATTGCGGAACAGATTTTTCATCCTGTAAAGAATTAAATTAAGTTCTATATTGTTATACCCGAAGCTCGATTTTCTTTCGACAACTTCTGAAAAGTTGCAAGACATATAATAAATCGCAAAGTTACTGAATTTGAAATTTGACCAGTTTACTGATGAATTATATAAATTTTCCCGCTCCAAATTAGAGATACTTTTAACTCAAATTAGACGCTACTACCAACTTGAGTTTGGCAGATTATGTGCCACTTCTGATAAATCGCAAAGGTGTTCCTCATAGGGGATTTTCATCCACATTACTCATCTTTTCAGCCACAGAATCATGTATTAAACTAGTAGCCTCTTCAATTGCTGCAACAGATTCTCAAATCAGTCTTATGAATGCTGCGCGTCTATGCTAACACCGAAGAGACAAGAAAGTCCAATGTAATTCTAAAAAATGTTGACCTTACCGCTGATGCGATCGAGAATGTGCAGTTTGCCAAATCAATCGCCGAAGGATGTGGTACATCTCCACCTTTGGTTCTTTGCCTACCCAATCTGCCAAAAAGCCTCCGATCGTGCGCCTCCAATTCAAATACAAACAAGCTCTGACCAAATGATCAACTCGATAAAATTAGGCATTCCGGGCTGTGTAAATACAACGCCTCGTCCAGATCTCTAAAAACCAGAACTCGCAAAGTACCGTCAATCTTGAAAAATAGCAAGCATTCTGTAAGAACGGCACGATAACAACGCGCTATGGGAACATTGTACTCCAAACTCGAAAGAAACTTTAAAATTAAAAAATATTTATAAAACAATTATAAAAAAAAGTTAGATAAAACTTTTTCATCTCCTCTTCAGACAGTCTTCCATTTTTGTTTGACATTTGCACCAGAAGAACTCCATGAATATGTTGATGATGTGGTCCAAGTACCACTGTGGACCATATTCGTACTGAAATAATTAATTCGGTAAATGAACAAATTTTTGTATCCGATATACGGTAATTTGAGATTTCGGAGAGCACGACACCCAGAATAAGTGATCGTGAAGCTCAGCAGCACACCAGGGATCATACATTGGATAAGTATATTGGTATTTTGTTCCATCGTCTGAAATAGTAATTTTTGGGATTTTCAAAAAATTGACTCCCGGGTTTCTTGGGTTTTAGAAATTCCAGAAAATTTCAAGTTTTGGAAAAGTTTTGGAGAATTTGAAATTCCAGACATTCCAGAAAATTCCAGACATTTCAAAACATTCTGAAAATAAATAATAAAACGGCTATACCCCCAAGTCCAGGAGTCTCTGAAAAGCAGAAAATATAAAATTTTAACCCAGAAAACCTACTCCGGATTCACTTCTATTCATATCCAATCCAATACAGTCTCTAAAACTTGAACGTTTCCAAAATTCTGCGAATCTTTGCCGTAAATCCCAAAAAAATCCCAAAAAATCTTTAAGCTGAACGGGAACAATTCTTCAAAAAGTCCAATTTAACATATTTGAAACAAATTTTATTTTCTGTCAAAATCTTAATAATCAAGTTATAAAGTTCCAAAATGCTCTTCATCACAATCTCAACCTTCCAGAGAACACTCGAATAATCGATCCATGACCGAATCTCTCCACAAGATGAGAATGCCACGTCAGCAGTGACTGACACATGGCGGAATCAGAAGACAGCTGCATTCCTTTGTAGACGTACTTCATGAGAATATCACCATCCTCTAATTCCAATTTACTAATCATTTCTTCGATTTCTACAGATTTGAAGGAGTGAAGAACCAGGGTAACAAGATTAGTGCATTGGTCTTTGAGATCCTGAAAATATAATGATGGCTTGAAAGGGAGTTCTATGTAATAGGTTACCTGTTCGGCGTGTCCAAGTGGTGGAGAAAGGATTACAGATTTGAGAGCATCTTCTAAGTTATTCGATTCCAAAAATTGACGAACTTGAGTTTCGTCTGGACCAGAATTCGGCGTTTCTTGATCTTAAAAAAGCGCTTTGTATCTATTAGACCGGCCCTTATATTGTTCCAAGGTAACTTCGGAGGGCCCTTCTATTAAGGATGCTCTTCTAATACAGGTGTTACAACATTGAAAAAAGTAACACTTACTTTCATGGTAATCGTAGAATTGAGCTGGGTCGTAATCATCTACATTATAGGTACGGTAACTGGTATCAGGCATGAAGGCAAAACTTTGGAAGATGAGCAATTTCAAAGTAGAGAAAAGTGAGAGAAAATGACAGCTAAAATGGTTTGAGAGAAGTTTTTTTTTGGCGAAATAGTTTTTCGGAGAAGTAAGACGGATTATTCCAAAATTGGTCGAGAACTGGTAACATTTCAAAAGATGCGTTGCTGTTTGCAATGGTATAAAAACAATAGAAGACGCAGACTTTCAGATTCTTTTTTCACTTACTTACAGGGGTGGCGCATAATCTTCTGGGCCCAATTTTGTACTAGCATAGAATTTGAGTAAAGAGTTGTAATAGGCTCAAATTTGGAGTGCGGAAACTCAAATAATTCATCGACAAACTGGCCAAATTTCAACTTATTTTATCAACTTTGAGTTGAGTTATCGCTTGTCAAAGTTGCACCATCTCATGAAAATCACAAGAAACATTACGTTGTTCATCTTTGGACGATCATAACCTAGGTTTAAATCGTTTATTCTTTTGGAAAATTTGTCGTTTTGGTCGGTTTTTAATTATATTTTCTCGGTTTTTTTTGTGATTTTTGTTACTTTTTCGTGCGAAAAACGCAATTTGCATTACTTTGTTTCAGAAAGATCGATACGATGTGAGGGACAAAGGACGACTGGAATGATAACGGCAACGCCAAGATCGATTTGGTTATTTTTTCCAATTTATTTGTTTCCGTAGAAATAATAAAACAATTTCAGGAGCGAAGAACAACCTATAGTTCATTCTATAGTCACTGAGGTGAGCTGTTGACTTGTTCAACAATTCTTTCCGAGATGCTCCAAAAGATTTGTCGAAGTTTCATCATCTGTGTAATAGCCAAGAGGAATCAGGTGATGATAGATGTTTCGTCGTGCGACGTTGCCAATCTCCAAACACAACTTCACCTCTTCTGATCCTTTGTCACCTAAACATTATTTTTCTAGAGGTGTGTCATTTTTTCTGTCAGTTTACCCATTACTGGCAACCACAACTTTCCCTTACATCCCTCTGGAAACTTAAGCTTTTCGCTGTCATAAAGTTGTTGAACTCTTGTCGTCACATACTCAGCGACATTGTTCAGTTGCACAACTGTGACGAGCTTTTCTCCTTTCGCTCCAATCACATTTTTCTTGTACAGTGAGAAGTTCCTTGGAACCAACACTATCTTCTACTTTTTTCAGTTCTTCCAAGTAAGGAAACGGATCAAGCATTCCCAAGATTTTGTACCACCTTTTCAGTTCCGAATACATCTTCCTTGTCAATCCTGAACTGTGGTAAATGCAGAATGCCTCCAGGGGCGTAAAAAATGACTTGTGCATTATTTTCCTATCTAGTGCTTTGATTATGTGCATAAAAAATGCTCAGAATCTTTCTGGCCTAAAATTAATTTGTTCGCGTTCAAAGTTTTTGATTTTCTACCTGATAGGTACTGGAGATGTTCAATAGCTTCATCAGTTCGTGTTTTCTGAGCCAAGTAGTTTGTGAGGGAATCAAATGACCTGACGGGACTTCTGTTGCTTTCCAATTTTCCCCTTTCGTTTGCCAGCATCAGCTTCTCCTTCTCTTTACTTTGCTACAAATCGGTTTTTCGCTTCCGATTTTCTGCTGTTAATCTCTCGACATCTCTGGTCAGAATTTTCAATTGCTTCTCAGAAATTGAGAGCTTATGTCGCAAGTCTTGGTTTTCTCGGGACAATATCATTTTTCATGCAATGCCTCCTAAAAAGTTACACACTTTACTATTTCTTTTTCTTTTGAATTTACTTTGAGCATTCCTTTCATCTTATCCCGTTCCTCTCGAACCAATTTCAGATTGCCATGGAACATCATTTTCGACTGACTCATTTGCTTTCTAACTCTTGCCAGCTCTCCGTTCGCCTTGTTTGCCCTATCCACTATCCTAGTTACCAGGCCCATAGTGTCATTGAAGCAGATTTGAGAGTGAATCTAGAATGCCATCTTGTTGTTTCGCCGCTCCTCTCCTTTTTTGCAAAGTCTAAAAATTTATTATTTTTACTGGAAAAAAACGTCTAAAATCATCTAAAATGCACTTAAAATAGGAAAAATGCGAAAAACTAATTTCTTAGAACGGTCTAAAGCTTTGCCCGCCCCCTTATCAATAGAGCGAGGTTGCAAAGATATTGAAAACCCTGTGATAACCTTGTCTTGAGGAATCGCTTTAAAATAAATTTTTGAAAGCTTTTTTTTTATCATACGTAAAATTATAGTGCTATAAAATTTCGGGCTTTCAATATACTTATGTCTAAAG
Organism: Caenorhabditis nigoni; assembly: GCA_027920645.1. Lineage (NCBI taxonomy): Eukaryota > Metazoa > Nematoda > Chromadorea > Rhabditida > Rhabditidae > Caenorhabditis > Caenorhabditis nigoni. The sequence continues at coordinate 7,026,282 of CP115864.1, forward strand.
ATACATACCCGTTTTCCAGTCCTTGTAATTGTGCGGCACCCTGAATTCTTCAATTTTCTGAATCTCATAAAACGAATTACAATGAAAATATTCATTCATCACAGAGCTTTGTTTTTTTTTTGTTTTTGATATTTCACCTTGTTTGAGAAAGTGAAAATATACAGAAGAAATTGTACCCAAATTGAAAACGAAAGGAAGCCAAGTAAGCATTACATGAAATTGCTAGATTATGCTAAAGAAGCGATTTCGAACAATTGAAATTAATTTTCTACTGGCTCCTCACAGATTTAAAAAAACGAAAAATGAAACAAGTTGTACACGATGAGGAAGGTTTAAACCCAATTTCGGGACAGGTATTCGGGGGAAATCAAAAAAAAAAAGAGGGAAATTATTATGGCGAATCGAGAGAGACACAATTTTGTTGAGAAATCATCTTGTTATTTTTTTAAATATTTTTAAGCCTTGGAACTTTTCATTCTAGCGACCACTTCCTCAGTGACCATCAGCTGATCGTCTGGATGTTCTCCATATTCCGGAAGTTCTTCGAGAATCTGAAAAAAATTATTGAATTAATTATTTATCTACAGTATCCTAATAAATTACCTTGACCAAATTATCAATTCCTATCAGATATCCGTCCTCATTGTTTCCTGGAACCCAATTCGTTCGGTGATTCAAAGTTCGTCCATTTGGAACAGGAGAACTTTTGGCAAAGTCAATCATCCAACATCCCACTTTTTCCGTATCGAAGACAATCAAAATACTGCTTCCGACAACTTCGTGAGTGTTGAAAAATGTCGAATTCTCGATGGCTTTTCTCATTGATTTCAGTCTTTCAATCAATTGTTTTCTGACTCGGCTTCTTTGCATTCCAAAGAAGTCCATGAATGTCGTTGTCACGTCTTCAACTGTTCGCACTTTTTTGAAGTTTTTCTCTAAGGCTCCTTCGAGTCTCTGGAATTAAAGAAATTAGGTTTGAGATGTTCAATTTTTGAAATTTCTAGTTTTTTAGAACCACCTACACCTATCTAAACTTATTCAGACCCATCTGAACCCATCTAGACCTTCCTATAACCGTTTAGAACGATCTAGCAATATCTAGAACTATTTATAAACATCTAGAATAATCTAATTGTAAAACCATCTAGAACTACCCAGGACTATCAAGAACCATCTAGACTCATCTAGGCCTATTTTGAATTATCTAGTTACTTTCGAACTTATTTAGAATTATCTGTGACCATTTAGAACCATCTAAGCTAATTTGTTTCTTTTAATTTTCAATTCAATCTAGTCTGATAAGTACACTCAAATGAGAATAACAAGAAAATGAATCAAAATGAAAAACCGGATTATTTAGAAAATGCGTTCTACTAAAAATCCTAGAATAGTATCTTTTTGTGTGTTTTTGAGTTTTCAACCAATATTTTAACCAACAAAAAAACCAAGTTCTTACCTTAGCTGCTTCGATTCTGAATCCCAACTGAGCTGTACTACTTTCTCTTTCTCTGAACTGCATATATCTCAATTTAGTGATAGCTCCACACTTTCTCTCTTCTTCCGTGGGCTCATCATTATCAATTGTCACCATCTTCTCATACAAATCTGCTCGTTTTTTCGTATTCGAAACTTCAGATTCCAAAAATGTTCTTGTCCCGATTTTGATGTCCATGATAGCGGTTTTAGTGGGATCGGCAAATTGTTGAAGGAGATCTTCGATTTCGATAAAATCTGAAACTCCGTTGTATTGAAACTCAAGTTTTTAGAGGATTTTTTCTTACGTTCTTCATTCTTTTCCAGCTCATTATAATATTTGGGTGTGAATCCATCAAGTGCCGGATCCTTGGAAATGTTCTTATAAGCTCTTCCCTCTCCACAATTTGCACACTGTTTCTTGTATAACGTATGAGGTGTGGCTGGCACTATGCTACCTAGAAACATCATTTTTCCGGTTTCATTTCCTTCCGTCTGATATACAAACCTTCATGTCCTGATAACTGAACCCACTTCTTGAGTCGTTCTTTGAGCCAAACATCCATCGGAAGTGCTGTGATCGCCATGGTTTCAACGGATACCTGAAAGTCGTTTTCGTCATTTTTTGACTTTTGGTTTTTCCTTTCTTTGATCAGCAGGTCTAATCCGTTTATTTAGGTTTGGCTCTCGGTTTTTTTTGGGTTCTCTGATAATGGAATTATTACCAACTAATTATTATTAGCTGATCGGTCTTTCATTTTTTCTGTCAAGAGTCTTGACTCAAGACTCAACGGAAATCAATCCGATTAATAGGACAAAAATATCATAAAATACAAGCACGAGACTTTGGAGAGGAAGTACGTCATTAGGAGAAAAAAGTGGAATGATGGTATATGAAAATTGTATAGTGAGAATGAAAAAAGAGAAGATGAATATCGCTTTGTATGAAAACTACCTATATTATTCACCTGATCATCACAAACATCCTCGCAACACGATTGAGTACGTCTTCCGATTCCTAGACGACGTCCAAGATCAAAACTAGCTTCATGATAACGACTATGCCAAATGTCAGCTAATTTCGGACGAACGAATCTTAATGCCTTCCCAGATCTCTTACGAATCAAAGTGGAATACGGTGGACGATTAGATGGCATCTCATTCTGACTATTGTGATGACTACTAGATGCTTCTTCAAGAACCAAATCTTCTGAATCCTCCTCTTCAAGACTGCACAAATCGATAGAAGCGATTTTTGTGATATGAGCTGCGCGTCGGAGTTGACGGTGTTGGGCACTCATGATTGAATAAGTAATAATAACAACTTTCTTTTTTTTGGAAAATAGAAAGTTGATGGGAATGAGAAGATTGATTGAGGAGTGTTGAGTGATGTGCTCTGATAACTAGGCTCCGCCCCTTTTTAGCGGCGGTGTTGATAAGAAATCGAATGGAATGTTTGACGATGGATGGGTTGACGAATCGACAGAAAAAATAAAATTCGTATGTGTGAGTGCAGGTGACTCGTAAAGCGAGAGTCGTAAAGATATGGAACACTAAAAAAATACCTATGAATTAAAAATGTACCGGAGAAGAACTAGAGTTGAGGCGGAAACGAGAGAGCAGAGAGACAGTGGAGACGCAGATGAGCAGAAAAATGGTTTTTTGGGGTTAAAAAGTGACCTTACAACTATCTAATCTAACCTACCCCAGTGTATTTACCCAATAAACAAACACTTTTTTTGAGTGAGCAAAAAACCCGCCCACTTTTTGTTTGTCTTCGTATAACTTGAAAACTTGGATAAATCGAATGAGGAGAGAGAGAAAGAGAATGGAGCAAAAGTAAAAAAAAATAGACAGGAGAGAAAATAATGGATTTATAATAGATTTTTGGGGAGAACAATGATTTCAATCGAACACAGAGATTATTTCGGACGACATGATAGTTGGAAGGGAACCTCGATTTGAAATTTGGCGCCGAGCCAATTTTGGACAAAACAAGTGGCAAATTACCCGTGTTTCTTGAGAACGATAATTTTGATGGAGACTAGAACAATAGAGCGAATTTGCTAAAACATTTTGTCCTAGGAAAATTGACAAGTACGCTCTATCAATTTTTTTAACATTCATGACAGTTTTTTAAGAAAAAAATCAAAAACCAACCTGTACAAGTTTTCCAAACGCATCACAGAAAGCGCGATGCTCACAGGATTCTGGCGATGGTTTGGGTGGAGGACTGGCCGGACGTGTCGTCGGGTACGGGAAGCAGCTGATTATCTGGAAAATTGTGGCTGAAATTGTGATGGGAAGGAGGGAGCGGGGTTCGAAGTCTTCTAAGTACCTTATCTAAGGTGTTTGGTTACGTGGTAGTGCTTATGTGCAAAACTGGACAGGTTTTGGTGATTTTAACGAGTTTTTTTGAGAGATGACTCAAAAATAAGTTTTTGTATAGTTTGATATATAGGTAATTTTGCTTTATTGCAAAGCGAGTACAGTACAATTTTCAGTGAAAAATCATCCAGCCTACCGTAAACACTACTAGAAGGCCGCCAAAATGGTCAAAGTTTAGCCCTCATATCTCATTTCCTGTAAAAGATATCAAAAAGAGGTCAACTGATAAAATATTTTTGGTATTGTTATAAACATTTAGTTAGTTGACAACTTTTTGATATCTTTTACAAGAACCGAGATATATAAGTTCAAATTTGACGGTTTGAGTTTCCTTCGTTTAGAGTGATTATGGTAATTATTCTGGCAGTATCGACATATTTTGGTACGAAAATTGGTTAAAAATATAAGTTTTTTTTGAAAAATTTTCTGTCGAAAATTTTGAGTCCAAATTCGCTAATTTCAGAATCAATAAAGTTTAAAAAAACAAGCGAAAATAGCATATTAAAATTTCAGACAAAGATATCAATTTTTAACCAGTTTCTACAAATTTCCAATAGAGCGCAATTGCAGATTTCATAAATTTGAAAAAAAAAACAAAAACTAACATTGGCAGCCATTCGTTTGAGAAGAATACTCTTCTGCGGAGAGTACTTATCGTTAGGATCCAACAACATGAGTTCAGTTAATTTCTCAAATAATGTGGTCATGAATATTTTAGGAATTGAGTAAAACAGAAGTTTCGGGGCACACAAAAACGCTTTTTTGACTATAAGAAGTAAGGTGTAAAAAGCTGCTGATAATACGTCGCTGCGTCGCTACGCGTCCCCGCCTAAAGAAAGATGGGCGGAGCCTAATCAACTGTCTCTGTCTCTCCAATTTTCACACTCTCTAAGTTTCTCTAGTGTTGAAAGAAGTGAAAAGTGACGAGAGAGGGCAACAGGAACGGGAATGGTTGGGGAAGAAGATAGTAGTGCCTAATCTAATTTACGGAAGTTAAGGTTATTCTCAAAACTGTGGAATTCCTTTCAAGGCTCCAGAATTGCCGCTCACGTCATCTGATAATTGTTCTGAAACACGACACGTCATTCCTACTAGCGTAGTGGAAGATCTCATGTGTTTGTATTTACGTAAACAGGAAAAGAGAAAAGGAATATATGTAAATTATGATGAAACAGAACATTTGACCTGATTCTCAAAGGCGAATTGCGTCAATTTGGGGGAGTTTAGGTCTTGTGGAAGAAAACTGTTGGGTTTGATTTTTTTATTTCTGAATGACATGTCACAGGTTCTGGAATATTATCATGCCGTCATTTTGAATGGGCTGGAAATTTTGGAGAAACAAGTTTTTCTAGTTTGAATGAGAAGTTCTCTAATGGGTTTTTTGAAAGGCAAACAAATTTTTTTTGTTGGCACAGCGCCAAAAATTGATCGGAAAAGAAAAACAAAATGTTCAAACTACAGTAATCCCAGGAAATTCGTTTTTTTTAATAGATAAATGTTATCCCCAAGTGCCGCAATTGATCTTGATTTACCGTCAGACATGTAATGGAAGGACCCTGAACCTTTAACTTTGAGACAATTTATCTCAGTTTCTGTCAAAGATATCAAAAAGTTGTCAACTGATAGATTGTCTATCACAACATTGCCTATATTTTATCAGTTGACAGATTATTGATATATCTCATAAGAATCGAGATAATTGAGCTCAAAGTGCACTCATAGGGTGGACTTCTAATGGAGCTAATACGGTAGTTGACTTCCTTTCAAATATTTTGCTCACTACAAAAATTGATGTTTCTTTTGGATCAATTAGTGAGTCTACAGTTTCCAGAAACCACCTACAAAGCACAGTTATCATTGGTGCACACTTTCCACTACAACGAATTCGTAGTTTGTATGGTATCACTTCACTTATCATATATCCTGTGGTTTGTAGTTATTTGACCTCAAAAACTCGAAACTTCTAAAAATCATAGTTTCAAATATTATTTTCATTACCACATAATTGATAAGACGTCATTTTGGGTGCTTCCGATTGTCGCATTGGTATTCCCTTACCCCACGCATAAATAATTCCAATCTTTAAGTTTTCCGTCTAATTCGGTCACATGGTAAACAGTGAAGAGAGAGGAAAAACAGGAATTTTAGAGTACTCACACATTCCTTCTTTTTTGTTTTTAAAAAGTTTGAATTCCAAGGATCGAAAAGACTCTTAAACTTTGATTCCAGTCGTTCGCCTAAAAAGAGCACTTAATCGAATCAATCTGTAAGAGACTAGACCCTTTTCCTAAAAAACAGGTTTTTCATATGAGGAACAAAAAGTAGTGTTTTTCTCTTTTCTCTTGTTCATCGAAGAAAAAAAGAATAATGCAGAGAACGATGAGTAATCAATTTAAGAAGAAATCCTTACTCTTTTTCGACAACGGCGGGGGAACGTGTGATTCATCTGGAGACAGGTACAAGTTTGTGTGTACTTTTCCAGGGCGGTGAATGCGGGTGAAAAGAGATAAAAGTGTTATGATAATCAAGTGGTTGATTATGATAATTTTTGTGGGCGAAAGGGATTGCGGGAAACGAGGCAGGCATAACATTTCCGTTGCGGCGGGGATTACTCATAGTTTGCGCCGAGGGTTATACTGTATTGGGGACAAGAATGAGCAATAATTTGTTGATTTTGTGTTTAAATTTTGAATTTTCGAAAAATTTGACTCATTAAAAATTCGGACTGGACTTTTTCACAAAATTTTTGCAACAATTATTAGCTAATAGTAACAAAATGTTCCTCTTGATCCCAAACTACCGTAAACCAACTATTAGAATGCCAACCTATATTTTTACTTTGAGCACATCTCGGTTCCTGTAACAGATATCGACAAGTGGTCAACAAAAGATTTGTTTCTTATATTTCGATACACATCAGTTGACTACTTTTTGATATCTTTCACAGAAACCGAGATGAATCGGATCGAAGTGCGAGAATTGGGTGACCTTCTATTAAACTCTGCGGTATTATTGTGAAAAGAAAATTTTCAAATCCTTAGCTGTTCTGGTATTCATATTTGTTCATTTTCAAAGAACCCTAGTACACAGAATACAGTAGCCGTCATAAAAGTCTGTTATTTTGTGTTCGCTTTGAATCTCTTTCAAAAACAAGTCCAAAGCTTAAACTTCTATTCAAATTGATCGAAAACCAATGAAGTTAGAGCCGTTTCAGCCGTTTCGGCAAAGGTTAGATTGTCAGAGAAACTGGAGACGCTGGGTCTTTGTCAGACCATCTGTCAGAATCCACAAAAAACTAACAAAGTTAGAGTACTTTTTTATTTTTTTTTTAAAGTCTGAAATTTTCAAAAAAAATCCTATAATACGTTTTTCCCGAACTTCAAAGCTTGCTACAAAGTGTCCACTTCCCACTACCAAAACCTTGTACCAAGCACAAGGATCGTTATTTTGAAACTCCCAAAAAAAGTTATCAGTGGAGCGCAATTTCCTTTATGACACTTTTTCATACATCACTCTCTTGACTTTTGAGTACACCTGTTTTCTTCGCGAAGTGTCATGTGTTTGTAGGGAAAACGTGCTCCTCACAAATACCCGCATTTTCCTTCTTGAGTTTGTCTCATCTTATCACATGTAACATACATTATCAGTTCAATTCGAATGTCAATAATTTGAGAGAAGAAGCAACATTTTGTTCAAAGGGAACAAAGAGAATTGGCTTCTATTGGAATCGGTGGACCTAAAAAACGAAAACACGAATATTTTCAAAACAGTATTAATACAACTTCCAAAGGTTCTAACAGTTTAATATGGTTTTCAAGCCTCTAATTTGTATTATTCTGCCTTATTGTTATTGTTTAACTCATAAGCTCAAAACTTCCAATAACGTTTCAAAGTTTCCGAATCTTGATTTAAGCCAGCTTCGTCATCACGCCCTTCTTGAGCTGATGACGGTTCCACAAAAAATATTATGTTTTTCGTTGAAGAGCGGAGAAAGAGGCGCGCGAGAGTTAAAGGCGCATAGATTTTCGGCGGCCGGTGGTCTCACAGCGAACGCGACCGCCGGGCGTGAAAACGAAGTTTTCAAGGCATTCTACGCAATTTTAACGAGGTCGTAGCCCGTTTTTCGTGTTTTTCAGTGTTTTTTGAGAGTTTTTAGTTGTTTATTTTGTGTCGAAAACGGTAATATTGAGAAAATTAGGTTTTTTATTCGTCAATTTTTCCCTAATATTTTGTTTAGGCGAAATTCTCAAGGAAAATGGCGGAAGCTATCGATAAAGAAGCTTTGAGGAAGTTCGGCGATGAGATTCTGGGAAAGGTGACGGAACTAATCAACGGAGGAGTGGAAAAGAAAAAGAAAGAGAGAGAAGTAGAAGAAGAGAAGCCGCCAAAAGTTTCGTCTAAAGGGATCCAAAAGAACATCGATTTTAATTTCAAAATCCGGAATGTTTTGAACAAGGCGATGGCTGAAGACGATTTGGAATCTGGAGTGAAAGAAGTTCTGGAGCTCATAAAGTCTCGAAATGGCCAGTTGCTGCTGTTAGACTCGGACCCGAATTTGCTGCAAACGAAAGAGAAGTTGGACGCGTTGAAGGCAATTTCGGGAGGAGACTCGGAAGGATCTTCGACTCAAGCCGACATGACGTCGATTCTGCTGCTGTCTAACCTTACGGGGATGGCTGGAAACAAAAGTGGAGGTTATCATGGAGACGTGAAAAGAAGAAGACAAGAGTCATATCCGAGCAGGCAACCGTGGTTTCGATCAGAGAGTGTTTTCCGCGGCCAGGGAAACGCTCGGCAAAATGGAGGCCAAGTTTATGGAGGCAGAGATGGCAAGAGAAGCATCAGATGCTACAAATGTCAAGGATATGGGCACTACGCCAATGATTGTGAGCAAAGAAGGTACGTGTTTTCCGGAGAGATTATCCGAAGCCATTGCATTTTGGGAAAGCATTTGCAATGTAGAATGGGTGTTGAGTGTAATTGAGAGCGGTTATAAAATTCAGCTGAATTCAGATACAATTTTGCCAGAACCGCAAGGGCTGAGGCCGTCAGTAAAAAGGCATGAAGAATTCCTGATTGCAGAAATTAAGAGGTTGGAGGAAGAAGGTGTCGTCGTCAGATCTGAACAAGAGCCGAGATGTGTGTCCCCGCTCCACGTTGTAGAACAAGGTAAGAAGAAGCGGATGATTTTGGACTTAAGCGAGCTTAATAAGAGTCTGGTTCCTCCTCGATTCAAACTAGAAAACTTGAAGACAGCCTGGCCTTTTCTAGAAAATGCTAAATTTGCGGCCACTTTCGATTTCAAATCAGGCTATCACCATATAAAAATTCATCGCGAGTCAAGAGATCTTCTCGGGTTTTCGCTTTCGAACCCTCCCGCCGCCCCATATTTTTTGTTTAAGGGGTTACCTTTTGGTTTGTCAACTGCCCCTTGGCTTTTCACAAAAATTTTTAAAATCTTAGTTCAAAAATGGCGAGCGGAGGGCATAAAAATCTTTTTATATCTTGACGACGGATTAGTTGTGGGTGAGACGGAGAGAGAAGTTGCGAGAGCAGTGAGAAAAGTGAGAGAAGATCTGCATAATGCCGGTGTGTGTGTGGCAGAGGAAAAGTCGTTCTGGGTGCCAGACGACAAGTTTACGTGGCTCGGTTATGAATGCGACCTGGTCGCGAGAGAGGTTCGTGGAACCGAGAAGAGAATGGCCACGTGGTGGTCCGCTCTTGATGAGTTGAGGAGGAGCCTGGCTCCAACGGTCCTGGACCGTATGAAGTTTTTGGGATGCCTAGCATCATTTGAGCTTGTTGCAGGCGACACCGGTGTGGCAATGTCAAGATGGATGATGCAAGTTGTTGGGGACAATCAGAGGAAGACGAGCGAATCGAAAATGGCAAGAAAGAAGAAGTCTCCAGGTGAGGGAAGAGAAATAGAGTTCTGGAGAGTGAGAGGCGCAGAACTGTTGAGAAGAAGCTTATTAGAAGATGAGTCACAGCCCGACTTTTTTCTGTATACCGATGCTTCAGCTCGTGGAGTTGGAGGTTTGTTGAAGAATGTGAGACAGGATATTTTGTGGAAAATGTCGGAAATCGGCGATGAAAACTTTGAAAAACAGTCGAGCGCTTGGAGAGAGTTGACCGCGGTAGAAGTGGCATCGGCACGAATAAGTGCAAACCTGAAAGGGAGAGTTCAGGTGTTAGTTGACAGTCAGGCAGCTGTGAGCGTGTTGAGAAGAGGTTCCATGAAGCCTGAGCTGCATTCTTTAGCTGAGAGAGTATGGCATAACTTGGAGAAAGTCGGTGAGAGCTCGTTTCTGTGGATCCCCAGAGAGCAAAATGTAGAAGCGGACGAAGCGAGTAGAAACTTTGATTTTGATGACTGGGGAATAACCGAGCGAGTGTTTAGACAAGCGCAGAGAATGTGGGGAGAGATAAAAGTGGACTGGTTCGCAGATGCGAAAAATAAGAAGACGGAATTGTATTTTTCTAGATATCCGGAGTTTGGAACGAGCGGAGTCAACGTCTTCGAGCACGTCGAGAGAGCAGAACGAATGGGACTTCCTTGGTTAGTACCTCCACCAGTGTTGATACCTCAGTTAATAAAAACCATGAGGAGAAGGAGATTGAAAGGCGTGCTAGTTGCCCCGTTGTGGAAAAGTCACATTTCTTATCAGGCGCTTGTAGATTATTCAGGGAGGTTCATTAGGGAAGTTAAAGACTATATTATCTACGAGAAAAATGATTGTATTTTCATTCCCGGGGAAGGATCTAGACATTGTGAGGCTACTAACTCAAAATTTTGTAGATCCGATTTTATTCTAGCATTTGTAGATTTCACTCAATAGGCCCCAGGCTTTGTATTTGTTTCTACCTTATTAATTGAACGTTAAACCTATGTATAATGAACTTGTAATATCAAACTCGTCTTTCGAAGTGATGAAACAGAAAAACATATTCTCTTGGAGCGTAGAGGAAAGAGAATATTATGTTTTTCGTTGAAGAGCGGAGAAAGAGGCGCGCGAGAGTTAAAGGCGCATAGATTTTCGGCGGCCGGTGGTCTCACAGCGAACGCGACCGCCGGGCGTGAAAACGAAGTTTTCAAGGCATTCTACGCAATTTTAACGAGGGTCCCAGCCCGCCCACCCGGGGAAAGAGGAATTAAGAAGGGCGAAAATGTTTATAAACTAATTTTCAGAAGGCCCAAAAAAGGATTACATTGACGAGCTCGAGAGACAAGCAGGGAAAGAATTTCAATTGCACCTGGACAAGCTCAAAGCAGTTCCACTTGAATCCAAGGCCTCGTCGACTGCTCTGGCTTATAAGGCAGAGAACAAGAGGAGAAAGGATTGGATAATCCAGAAGAAACTCCCATTGAATGAGTCTTCCTTTTTGTTGTATCTGGTGGATCGAGCGAAAGGAATCGGAAGCAGTGCGCTGTCGAAAATATCGGCTGCGTATCAAGCTGCAAACCAAGGAATTTCGGCCATTGGAGCTACATTCGTTTCCGACGTAATAAAGTCAAAGAGAAGAGAAGAGGTTCAGTGCAAGAAGACTGTAGTTGAAGTGACTATTCAAGACGTTGAGAAGATCACTAAACGAGCGATGGACGAGATTACTCCGGCCAGAGATCGAGATGCCCTGCTGGCAATCTTTTCGTTTCACGTCATGCTGAGAGCTTCAGAAGCCGCTGAAATCAGGTGGGAAGGAGTGACACAGAAGGATGGGATGATTGAGGTGCATGTGGAGAAGGCCAAGAATGACCAGTTAAGACTAGGAAGATCGTCGTTTTTCAACTATAAGCCGGGAAGTGACGCGGATATTCTGATGTGTCGCTGGAGAATTTACTCAGGAGGAAAGTGTCCGTATGTTTTCGCGAATCTTGATGGTTCTGGAAAACTGACGAAATCTTCAATCTCTGCTCTGGCCACTAAGATGCTCGCGGCAATTGGGAAACCTGGAGCCACCCATCACGCTTTCCGGAGAGGAGGAGCGAATCATATGAGAGCAACAGGATATTCGATGGAGGAGATTCAAGCAAGAGGGAGATGGAGATCGCTTGCAGGTCTACAACGATACATCAAGGATGTGCCTAGAGCCCAAGGATGCCTGCATCCCCAAGAGAACGGAATTGGAGTCGAGGAGGACGACGAAGATTTTGAATAATAATTATCCTTTTAGTTTATTTTTGATTAACTAGTGAGTTGTTGTTTATACTAATTCATCTAGATCGCTTCATACCATTATCATGTTCCATTTCTCTATCGACTCCTAAGACTCTTTGTTTTTTACTAGTAGTTTTTTGTTTTTTTGTTTAGACTAATCTATATTCCCGTTTTCGACACACAGTTGTCTCTTGTTTTGTGAGCTGAGCTCAAATCATAGCTTATCATGTCATATTATCACCATTATACGACCTTATTAATTGAACGTTAAAACCTTATTAATTGAACGTTAAACCTATGTATAATGAACTTGTAATATCAAACTCGTCTTTCGAAGTGATGAAACAGAAAAACATATTCTCTTGGAGCGTAGAGGAAAGAGAACACAACTTTTTCCAGGTCACAATGACAAACAGAGAAAGTGACGAAAAGAGGAAAATAATGGAGTAAACATTTCGTCTTGTAAAATGTCACTCCGGTAGTTTCGGGTGACCTGAAAGGAGTTATCAGAAAACGAAATGGTAGTTGAAAAGTTTATCAGGAGACAATTGTCCGGGTGCACAAATTATAAAATGATAATCTGTGATTTGGAAAGTTTTCGAAAAAGTGTAACCGAGTTTGGGGGTCGAATCAAAGAAGTTAGAAAAATGTAGGACCTCAGTTAGCAAAAACTCAACAAAGTTCCAAAATTTTAGCTTCCTCATGACACTCTAAAAGTTTCAATAACTTAATTATCTTGCTTCCTATAAGTGGTATCAAATATCGGCCAACTGATAAATTATTTATCATAATATCACCAATATTTTGTCAGATGAATGGTTATTGATATCTCTTATAGGAATTGAGATAATTGCTCTCAAAGGTGACATATATGGTAAGCTTCTGGAAATACAGTGAACTTGTTTTGCTTTCGTAACATTTAGATCAACTCCAATGTGACTCATTAGTTGTTGTTTTTTATGGCCTAGAAATCCCTAGACCCTCTTATGGTATTGCGAAATTACCGGGTTGTGACGTAACGAGTCATTATTGCCGAGTCAAGTTCTCATCTTGACCTGTCGTTGAAATTATTCGTTTTTGATTATAGGGGCTGTTCAAAAGTAGATAAAAAAACCTCTTATCAGTAAATCGAAAGAATATCCAAATTTGAATAATGGCTAATTTTATAAAGCAAATGCTCCATGGATAATCCAATTCTAGTTCTGTTCTAAACCTTCATGAGTTCAAAATTCATTTTGTCATACCTAAAACCCATCTAATATTAACGACCTACACATATAAACTTTGAGAATTTCTATTTTTGAATTTTCATCTGTTTCTTTAATTGAAACTTTGAACTCGTTGTCTTATGGTGTTTGCATTTTATGGTCACCGGAAAACGAATGTTTTTGATGCTCAATGTCTATGAATAGTTTTCGTGCAATTTGGTGATTCCCCATCGTCCACTACCCTAATCAGTCTCCTAATTCTCCATTTTCGTGCAAAACGCTCTTTCGACCTGCTCACGTTTTGAGCTGCTCTGTTGCTGCTTATCAACACCCAATTTTTTTCACCGAATCGCGTCGAGTTGAATATTTTTTCCAGAGAGAAAATAGAGTCTCCCCATTTTTGTGACGCAAAACCGACAGTTTTCGGGGTTTTGTAGGTGATAAGAGAGGACTTTGGAAAGAAAAAGGTGTGAATATTGACCAAAAGTGTTTCTAACTCGGGGGAACAATCGGTGCAACTTTGATGGGTTTTGGATAGGACAATTATAATTTTGAACGTTGATAGATAAACTAACCTGCATCAACCGCTCTTGGGTTGGAGCCGACTGGGGACTTGACGATGCATCGGAATTCATTGTGTCCCGATGATCGCATACCGACGGCGTTGGAATTTCCTCCCACACGACGAATGTGTCCTCGCGACGGCGACGTTGATTTCCACTTATTCTGAAATTTTTGTGCATGGTAACGAGGTATTACAGCTAGAAGAGACTAGTTCGAATTTCAGAAATCAGATTGAGAAAACAATTTTCAAAATGATTTAAATTTTTTTCGGTTTTCACCTGAATTTTCCATTGTTTTTCAATCTCACGAATTCTTACAGCAAAATCTAAAAATCGATATCAAGTCTAGCATTTCTGTCTAAAAATCAAGTCTCTAGGTCTTCTAGGAACCGAGATAAAGGCGTTTGAAGTTCAGGAAACGAGAGACGCAGACAACGAGACACTCTAACTGTCTGCGTGTCTTTTAAACTTCAAACCGCTGTAACTCGCTTGCCAGTGATCCGTTTTTATTTGTTTTTTGACCGAATTTTGTATTATTATTTTTTCTATCAGATAATACTTGAAATGTACCTTAAGCAATAAACTTTTGTTTCGAAGTTGTTTACTGTGTTTTTTTTCTGTTTTCCCTATTTGGGGCTCTCGAAAATGTTTTTTGCAAAAGCGCTTCACCGAAATAATTGTCCATCTGACTTTTGAAATTTGAATCATTTTGGTAGAGCGCGTTTGCAAAGTGCGAGTTTGATTTTTATTTGTTTGTTCGTTTTTATTTTTCAACCACAAAAACACAACAGACAAGGAATGTTATAGGGGTTTTTGTACACTTTCTCGCCCACATCATTTCATAATTACTAGCAAAAAACACATACTAAACACCACCATTTTTATTATTGCGTATCAGTCCTAATAGCAAAAACAAGAATACAAACATTGATGGCTGCAAAAAAAGGGAAAAAAAGAAACCAAAAAATTTTGTGGAATGAGGGAATGGATGAAGAAAACTGGAATTATTTGTTTTCAAGGTTAGGTTTTCTATTCGAAGAAAAAGAGGTTTTGAGGGAGAAACTTTTCGGCTTAAAAGTGTACAATATGTGAAAGAAAATGGGAAAAAGTGCTACCAGAACACATGGCAGAAATCAAAAAATCTTGGTTTTATGGAACGAGAAAATTAAAGTTTCAGAATACCGTAAAAAGCTTGAGCATAATTATCTCAATTCCTATGCTAGATATCAGTAATGTATCAACTGACATAACATTTTTTATATTATGATGACTATATTATCAGTTGACAACTTTTTGATATCTTTGACAAGTAAAGGGGTATAAAACTATATGATTTTATTCGTTGGGTCTGAACATTTCATCTGATAGTCAACATTTTGAATCTTTAAAGTACCTCAAAAATTTTTACTATAATGACTCTTGTCCATTTTGAGCCGATTTTCTTAGTTTTCTGTGGAAGATATCAAAAAGTAACCAACAAACAAATTGTTGATCATAATAACATAAATATTTCGCCAGTTGATTATTTTTTGTTATTTTTTACAGATTCCAAGACATATTTGGTCGAAGCTGAAGGCCCGCTTTTTACAGGGTTTCCGGTAATTCTAGGAAAACAATTTGAAGATATAATCATACTTCATAAGACCTAGAACTTTGAATTTTGGCGAAAATTTAGAAGCATTTTCAGGTTTTGAATTTTTCAGTTTATCAAAAACTGACAACCAATTTGCAAGTGTACAAAATAACTCGCATTATTCTGTATTTCTTTGAGAAAAAATATAAAGAAATTCGGAATTTGAAAAATCATAGATTTAGAAAAGAAATCGTTCAGCGAGCATTTTACTAAGAACATCCATCTATGTAAGTGTTCGTATGTATCATTTCCTTTTCCTCTTTTTCATCTCTTCTATTTTTACATAACAAAATCCTTCTATGAAAACATTCAGTCGCCAGGAAGACGTACATTTTTGTCACCTATTTTTAATACGTGCATATTTTTTCCCAAGTATAGTGATTTTAAAAATCAAAAACTCACTTCAATCTCAATTTTGATGGCAACTTATTCGGTCGTTTCATTTCTCCGTTCGATGATCTGAAATTGGGAAAAACTAGGTCGAATGACAGAAAAATTGATTTTTCTGTTTTCGAGTGAAGCACAAAAGAAACAAACAAATACAAAAGGGTTTTTTGTTCATCGGTACAATGTATTTCCAATTTTTTGTGTTTAATCTACAAGAAAAAGTAAAACCTTACCCTCCCCATGACCAGCATCCCTGTCGTTTGTCATGACGACTTGACCCGATTCCCATTATCTGAAATTTTGGAATTATTCGAACATATTTTTTGTGAGTGAAATTATGTCATCTGCTTAAAATATAAACTTCGAAATTTTTCGAATGTATAAAATTCAAAAACAAACTTCTGGAATATGTTTGGAATTTCGAATTTTCTGAACGTTGACATGTGAACTTTCTCAGATTCCAAAATATCATGAATTGGCTTAGACGATTTCGGGAATCCAGGTATTCGGGAGTTCAGGAATCCAGCTATTTAAAAGCCTAGAAATCCAGATAAATGAAGTACCGAAATTTTCTAAGATTCCGAAATTCTAAGACTCCAAGAGATTCACAAATTCGGTTGTTTTTGAGTTTGCGACTTTTTTGATTTTCTATTTCCAAAACCTCCAGCTGCCCAGCTTTGGATTAAAATATTTTTGAATTTTTCAATCTGAAAACTGGTAATAGTTGGAAAAAGGTTTTTTAATGCTAGAGATCCCAGAATCTGGAAGCTTGGAATTCAAATCTAATAAATTTGCATGTTTTTTTTTCCAGAATCTCAGGATTTCGGAATATTTCAAATTTCAAAAATTTTTAAGTCATTCAATCTTTGTACCCCAAAAACTATTGGTCACAAAATTCTAGGGTCTTTTCCTTCTTTTGTAAATTCGTGTGACAACCCGATTAGTTTTTTTTTCTGTTTCTGTGGTCTGCTAAACTCCATCGATCTAAAAAATTTCCTTTCAGGTCATTTTGTTGCCAGTTGATATTCAGAGAAGCAACGAGGAGCCACACGGATTATAGTATTATCAGTTGAAGAGAGCAGAAAACGACGAAACCTTTTTTTTTGCTTATATTTTTATCAGTTCTTCTAGGCTACTGAAGAGTTATAGTTTTTGGAACCAATTCATTTTTTTCCAAGAATTAAAAAAAACGAACCTTGGCGTAAATCGCCTCTAGCATTCAATGCTGTCAATCCGATTAATTTAATGGGAGTGATCACCCAATTTTTAATGAACAGGAGGTGAAAATCTGAAAATTATCACTAAAAATATGGAAGTGAAAAAGATAAAAAGTGAAGAGATAGAGGGAGGAGATTATGCAAATTCACTATACTGATAATCGTTTAATCGGTCACTAGGAGTATTCAATTGAGATTGATGTCCGAATCCGAAAATTCAGAATGTAAGAATGGGATTTTCATTTTTTGATATTTTAAGACTTCATGTCAAAAACGCCAAGAGAAGCTCAAAAATAAATATCAAAATACCAACATTTCGGAAGATCTTGAAAAAATGATGTTATTTTTTCTTCAATTCTAAGCTTCCAAACCATCAAATTTCATAGTCGGGTATCAATTAAATTACCAGAATATCAAAATTCTTAGACACTCAAAATTTTAGGACGTTAAAATCTCTAAACCTCTGAATTTCCTATAGTACTCTACTGGAAGATTACCTAAACCGTCTACTTTGAACCAATTTATCTCATTTCCTGTGAAAGATATCCAAAATTTGTCAACTGATAAATTGTTTTTTCTGATATTGCCAATATTCTATCAGCTCACAAATTTATAATATCTCTCATAGGAATTGAGATCATTGAGCTCGAAAATTAACTGAAATATGGTATTCGCAACACTTGGATTTTCTAGGTTTTGCGATTTTAAAAAATCGCAGAATCTCGTAATTTTTGATATCAAATAAAACTATTGAATCTGTGAAGCTAATTATGATTTCAGAATTTTGGAAATAAGTATCTAGTAAACAGATGTGCTCTAATGAAACAAGCGAACTTCAATCCGCAAAAAGAGTCAAAGCCAAAACGAAGGAAGAAATAAAAACCGTTTCTCGTTCTTATACCAGCAGAACTGAGGGATCAACTTCTGCAATAAACGGGACGAACAGTTTCAGCAAAAACAGAAAACGGGAAAAAAGAAATTGAAGAAAAAAACGATGCTGAAACTGTTACAGAAAAGAGAAGAAATGGGAAGAAGAAAATGACAATTTTACGAGAGAATCATAAAGTTTTATCGCTTTTGATGAAAAAAAATGGGAGGGGATGGATGGAAACGAGGAGCAACAATATATAGCGAAATCTTTTTTGAATTTAATATTAAAGAACAAAAGAGACATGTGGCTTTGAAAATGCAAAATTATCGGAGAATGCTAATGAGGAAATTTCGCTGTATAATACCGGACAAAATTTTTTTTTTTTCAGAATTTTCAAAGCCCGACCCGTCTTGGTATTTTTTCACTAATTGTAAAACATTTGAAAAAAATCCGAAATTCTAATATTTTCAGAAGTGAAAACCCCGGGCCATGAAAATCTCCGGCCCAGCCCGACCGAACCCGGGGACCTGGAAAATAGTCACATATAGAGTCCTAGAATTCACATTTGGAGTCCTAAAGATAGTTCGGAACTTTTCTATTGTTCTGAAAGTTTGAGAGTACACTAGACTAAATTAGAGCTTTAATTCTGTAATTGATAAGTTTTCGGTACAAATGCAACAAAACAAGATGAACCGTTAATTTTTTTTTTTGGAAAAAATCTGGAATGTTATTTCAAGACTCCGAACTTGACTAATTGTCATGGAGGAATTCAAAATATAATGATTTTGAACTTTTTGATTCTTTGGTATACAATTTGATTTAAAAAATATGTGTGAGTTTTCCAGTTTTGGAACTTACTTTCTGGAAATATTCATAGGCAAAGTTTCATAATGATAGAATCCTAGAACCTTTGTAAGAGGCAAAAAGGTGAAATTGTATCTCTTAATGACTGGTAATGTATTTGTGTAGAGTACTGTATAATTTTGAAAACTCTAATGCTAATACAATTTTGAGAAAAGAAATACAGAAAATCAGAAAATTGGATAAATACAGTGAAATCTAATGGGAATACGATACTGTGTGGAACTGAATCAAATAAAAATCCAGTCTGGTTGTTTTGACACTAAACAACTTCTTCGATCTTCTAAAGTGCAATTAATTAGTGATGTCCTGTTCAATACATAAAACATTTTTATTAGTTCGTTTTCCAAAACAAAACTGATAATTTGAAGGATCATAGGGGAAAATAGAGAAGTTCCATTTGCAAAAGAAAGTACAGCGTACTTCAGTATGGTTTAAATCTAGAAAAAGGATAAATTGGTTCTTTGTGGTGCGGTTTAGATTGAAAAAAAAGTTGAACTACTTTTGAGCGATCAATAGGTACCCCGATTTGATACTATAAAAAATTTGAGATTCAAAATAACTTTCTAGAACTTCTAATCACTATGGAACTAAAAACCAATTCTAACCGTAAAACCTATAAAAATACGATCCGAATGCAAAAAATATTTACGAAAACCCTTGGAATTTATTTGCAGACAAGATTGAATAGCTAGAGACAGAGACAAACGAAGAGACGCAGAGAAACACGGCAAAAAGTGTACAAAAGCGGGCCCAAACAAAAAAGAGTCTCGTGTGAATCGGGTGAAACCTGGGAAAGTGACCACAACGGAAATCGGGTGAGAAACTGGTTCTCCTTTTTTTGAAAATTGAAACAAAGAAGATAATAGAAATTGAGAAGACATGACATGAAATCTTGATAAAAATACAGGCAGAAGGTCAGTGCGGGAAAAGAAAAAATATGGGGAAAAGGGAAGAAGAAATAGAGAGAAAAAAGAGAAAAAAGAAGAAAAAGGGACGGTCTTTGAAAACGAAATACACATGCATATACACACATCGATCTCTCTCTTCGTGTCTTTTATCTTCCTTCTTTATTTTTCTTTTCCTATTTTTATGTAACCGTCTGCGACTCTTCACCCTCTCTACAGTTCGCAGCAGAAGAAAAAAATGAAGAAAAAATGAAAACCAATTTTTTAATATCAAAAAAAAGTTATAGGAAGATGGAGAATCGGTTGGCAGGCACACAGAAGGAGAACTGATAAAATGACCTATTCTTTCTACTTCGTTTGGAGCCACTACTGATACAGTGATAAGAAGAAAATGGGGGTTGCAATCGAGTCAATACGTAACGAATGTGACATTTTTGATGCAATTGAGAATTTTACTTCCTAAAAATGAAGGATATGGGATTTGGGATGGATTTCTGGGATTTTTAGAAGCCATTTTGAATATTCGGGGCTTCTTTCATGCACTTTTAAAGTTTGAAAAAGAAGATTTCAGGAAAAATTTTATTTTGAGGCGGATCATTAGAATCACAGAATCTGTTAATCACAAGAATGAAATCTTGAATTTAATGAATTTTGTATAACCGGGAACTTCCGAAAATCGGGACCAAAAAAAATTTCTAAAGATCCTAAAGTTTCAAATTTTGGAAGGTCATGAAAAAATGACGGTCTTGAAAACTTTTTTCATAAAAGCTTCTAGTAATTTTTTCAAATTTATTTGTGTGATTCCACAGAAGACAGATAGGACAAAAAATAATATGACATTCTGCCAAAAAACGAATAAAACGGATCACTGGCAAGCGAGATGAATCGATTTGAAGTTTACAAGAGACGCAGACTGTTAGAGTGTCTCGTTGTCTGCGTCTCTCGCTTCCTGAACTTCAAACGCTTGTATCTCGACTTCTAGAAGAACTAGAAACCTGGTTTTTGTACAGAATTACTTGATATGTTATCGATTTTTAGATTTCTCAAGATTCGAAAAAAAAAACTTTGAAAAAGGTCTTTTAAGATGAAAGTGAATGAGTATAGATTAGAACTAGTAATTCTAAAAATAAGAAAAAGAAATTCAAAAAAAAATCCCAGATAATCTGATTTAACTATTCTAATTTTATGGAATACAGAGTCAAAAACACAAAAAGTCATAAAAAGTTCAAAGTTCAAAATTTTGCTACGATCGTTCAATTCGTGAGGTTGAAAATCAGATTGAAAAATAGAAAACATTTTATTTGGAAAAATGTCGAAATTGAATAATCCCAATTTTTTTCTAAAATTTTCAGAAACCAAACCAAAAAATGGCGTTTTCTTCCTTTCCTTTCCCGCCCACTCGTTCTTTTTTTCCCGAAGAAACTCTAAAAATTGAGTTTTATCAACAGAGAAAAAAACGTAGAAGCGCAAAAAGCCCCCAGTATTAAAACGAATATTTAAAGAACTGATAATGAGCATTTAGATGACGTTTCTCCTTTTTTTCAAAAAAAACTTTTAAGCACACATTCCGTCTCAATACCAGTTTATAAAAATTAATTTTGATTGGTATTTCCGGTTTTGGAAATAAAAAAAGAATGTAAAACTAATTACTGTACATGCCCAATTACAACCACTTAATCGCATTCCTTTTATGACACGAGACCATCTTTTTTGTGTATGGTGTTCTGATGGAAAAAGGGAAAAAAGAAGTAAAAGAAGAGGAAAAGAGAACAATGGGAGTATCAAATAGTTTTGTGATTGTTGCGAAAGGGCGGGAACCAACAGTTTAGTTTTTTATGACTTACGTTTTGCAAGGGGAATCATTGGAACCAATTTTTATAAGAGACTTGTAATATTACTGTATCGAATAGAAAATATCTAATCTTGGCAATTTCAATAAAAAGAATTATAGATTGTGGAAATCATAAAAAGCTATAAAGCTATAGTAGTTATTCTAGTTAAAGCTCACTTATGCTTGATCAATTATCTCGATTTCTGTGAAAGATATCAAAATTTGGACAACTGATAAATTGATCAACATACTTTCACCAAACTTTTATCAGTGGACAAAATTTTGATATCTCTCAAAGGACCCGAGACGATTTTATTGTCAATGTATCTTGATTCTTGTAAAAGATATCAAATAACGCTTCAAGGCAAAAATGTTTGTCTTGAAATCAGCAACATTTCATTAATGGACAAAATGCTTGATACTCAAACAGGAAACGAGATAATTTGGGTCAAAGAAAGGATCTTTTTAAGGAGTTTCACAAATTTCAAAAGAGAAAAACACGTTATTTAAATGTGATGAAATTTTTTGTGGGTGAAAAAAGAAAAATAGGTTCAAGAAATTTAAATTCTCTACCGAAAAAACCTACGTGAATTGGTATAGAAACCCACGGCTCTCGATGTCCCATTGACCTCAGGAGGAGTACTATAAAGGAAGAGGGAAGAGGAGAGAAGAATCAGTTCTCGCCTTCTCTGAACCCCAGAGAAGGTGACCCGGGGGGGGGGGTCCTGGATCCTTGGATCCTTGGATCCTTGGATCCTTGGATTCTTGGATTCTTGGATCCTTGGATCCCTGGGTCTCTGGGTCTGTGGGTCTCTGGGCCCTGGGTCCTGGGTCCTGGGTCCGGGTGACCTAGATCCGGGTGACCTAGATCCGGGTGACCTAGATCCGTGTGACCTGGGTCCGGGTGACCTAGATCCGGGTGACCTAGATCCGGGTGACCTGGGTCCTGGGTCCGGGTGACCTAGATCCGGGTGACCTAGATCCGGGTGACCTGGGTCCTGGGTCCGGGTGACCTAGATCCGGGTGACCTAGATCCGGGTGACCTGGGTCCTGGGTCCTGGGTCCTGGGTCCTGGGTCCTGGGTCCTGGGTCCTGGGTCCTGGGTCCTGGGTCCTGGGTCCTGGGTCCTGGGTCCTGGGTCCTGGGTCCTGGGTCCTGGGTCCTGGGTCCTGGGTCCTGGGTCCTGGGTCCTGGGTCCTGGGTCCTGGGTCCTGGGTCCTGGGTCCTGGGTCCTGGGTCCTGGGTCCTGGGTCCTGGGTCCTGGGTCCTGGGTCCTGGGTCCTGGGTCCTGGGTCCTGGGTCCTGGGTCCTGGGTCCTGGGTCCTGGGTCCTGGGTCCTGGGTCCTGGGTCCTGGGTCCTGGGTCCTGGGTCCTGGGTCCTGGGTCCTGGGTCCTGGGTCCTGGGTCCTGGGTCCTGGGTCCTGGGTCCTGGGTCCTGGGTCCTGGGTCCTGGGTCCTGGGTCCTGGGTCCTGGGTCCTGGGTCCTGGGTCCTGGGTCCTGGGTCCTGGGTCCTGGGTCCTGGGTCCTGGGTCCTGGGTCCTGGGTCCTGGGTCCTGGGTCCGGGTGACCTAGATCCGGGTGACCTAGATCCGGGTGACCTGGGTCCTGGGTCCGGGTGACCTAGATCCGGGTGACCTAGATCCGGGTGACCTAGATCCGGGTGACCTGGGTCCTGGGTCCTGGGTCCTGGGTCCTGGGTCCTGGGTCCTGGGTCCTGGGTCCTGGGTCCTGGGTCCTGGGTCCTGGGTCCTGGGTCCTGGGTCCTGGGTCCTGGGTCCTGGGTCCTGGGTCCTGGGTCCTGGGTCCTGGGTCCTGGGTCCTGGGTCCTGGGTCCTGGGTCCTGGGTCCTGGGTCCTGGGTCCTGGGTCCTGGGTCCTGGGTCCTGGGTCCTGGGTCCTGGGTCCTGGGTCCTGGGTCCTGGGTCCTGGGTCCTGGGTCCTGGGTCCTGGGTCCTGGGTCCTGGGTCCTGGGTCCTGGGTCCTGGGTCCTGGGTCTTGGGTCCTGGGTCCTGGGTCCTGGGTCCTGGGTCCTGGGTCCTGGGTCCTGGGTCCTGGGTCCTGGGTCCTGGGTCCTGGGTCCTGGGTCCTGGGTCCTGGGTCCTGGGTCCTGGGTCCTGGGTCCTGGGTCCTGGGTCCTGGGTCCTGGGTCCTGGGTCCTGGGTCCTGGGTCCTGGGTCCTGGGTCCTGGGTCCTGGGTCCTGGGTCCTGGGTCCTGGGTCCTGGGTCCTGGGTCCTGGGTCCTGGGTCCTGGGTCCTGGGTCCTGGGTCCTGGGTCCTGGGTCCTGGGTCCTGGGTCCTGGGTCCTGGGTCCTGGGTCCTGGGTCCTGGGTCCTGGGTCCTGGGTCCTGGGTCCTGGGTCCTGGGTCCTGGGTCCTGGGTCCTGGGTCCTGGGTCCTGGGTCCTGGGTCCTGGGTCCTGGGTCCTGGGTCCTGGGTCCTGGGTCCTGGGTCCTGGGTCCTGGGTCCTGGGTCCTGGGTCCTGGGTCCTGGGTCCTGGGTCCTGGGTCCTGGGTCCTGGGTCCTGGGTCCTGGGTCCTGGGTCCTGGGTCCTGGGTCCTGGGTCCTGGGTCCTGGGTCCTGGGTCCTGGGTCCTGGGTCCTGGGTCCTGGGTCCTGGGTCCTGGGTCCTGGGTCCTGGGTCCTGGGTCCTGGGTCCTGGGTCCTGGGTCCTGGGTCCTGGGTCCTGGGTCCTGGGTCCTGGGTCCTGGGTCCTGGGTCCTGGGTCCTGGGTCCTGGGTCCTGGTGACCTAGATCCGGGTGACCTAGATCCGGGTGACCTGGGTCCTGGGTCCGGGTGACCTAGATCCGGGTGACCTAGATCCGGGTGACCTAGATCCGGGTGACCTGGGTCCTGGGTCCTGGGTCCTGGGTCCTGGGTCCTGGGTCCTGGGTCCTGGGTCCTGGGTCCTGGGTCCTGGGTCCTGGGTCCTGGGTCCTGGGTCCTGGGTCCTGGGTCCTGGGTCCTGGGTCCTGGGTCCTGGGTCCTGGGTCCTGGGTCCTGGGTCCTGGGTCCTGGGTCCTGGGTCCTGGGTCCTGGGTCCTGGGTCCTGGGTCCTGGGTCCTGGGTCCTGGGTCCTGGGTCCTGGGTCCTGGGTCTTGGGTCCTGGGTCCTGGGTCCTGGGTCCTGGGTCCTGGGTCCTGGGTCCTGAATGAAGTTGAAGAAGAAAAATCCCTTGAGAACTTCAGTTAAATTAACTCAAAATTATATTTGAGGCGATTCTGTTTGAGCCAATTTTAAGAAATTCGGCTTTTTCTGGCAATTTTTCAGATTTTCAGGTAACTTTTGCCAGGATTTGTGAGCCGAAAAATTGAATTTTCATTGTATTTTTTTTCACCTTCCCAATTGTCTTATTTTGAATAAAATATACAAAAAAGAACATACCCCAAACTCAATTCTTTCTAAAAAAATGTTTTGAAACTGGGGCACAAGTCAGTCGACGTGGATCGGCGCGCAGTTCAGTCGACGTGGATTGCCCAGAACCAGCTGCCTCCTGAAACTTCCAAACTCCCCATTGAGCCTAGTTCCCCTGTTATCTATCTCAAAAATGCATCGTTTAACTTGGAATCGAAAATCCAAACCCTTTTTCTTCCGTATGCTTATCTATGGAGTCCTCTTTCAACTTTTTATTATGATGTTCGTCTTTAGATCCAGTTCTAAACCTGAAGGTATCCTGAAAATTTTGATTCAAATTTTGTTCAAGAAAACAATTCAGAATCTCAATTCCGTGACTACGATCATGAGAACAACTACATGAACAAGTGTTCTCTTCCAGTTTACAATTTTTGGGATTCAAAAGTGATGAGATATGTGGATTATAACTACGATCCAGCTAGCAAGTGTGATAAGACATTCAAACCATATACGGAATTGGTCAACGGTAGCTGGGGGATTGTGGAGGAGAGGAAAGGAACGAATTGTTCAGCCAGGTTAGTTGGACTTCATTATTTACTGCAATTTGAGCTTAATTATCTCAATTTCTGTAAGAGATATAAAAAAGTTTGGAAATTATGTTTTGAAAATTAAAAATGTTGGTGATCTTATGAAAATCATTCTATCCGTTTACAGATTTTTTATCTTCCTTATTAATAAAACGCTAGAGGCGTCTGTTGGTCCTGGAGTCAGGCTGTGGACTTTTGAAAAAAATTCGGAAAAAATAAATTTGCGTGACCTTTAAAAAAAAGTGAGTCGCGAAGCGACGAACAGTACAAGGAAAAGATTAATTCCAGCTGTTTGAATCGCCGGAGGCGAGGCAAACAGGCTGGTATCTATTATAGAAACCGAAATGATTAAGCTCAAAGTGAAAGAAAAAAAAATTGCTACAGTAAACATTCCGATTTTCGAATGTTTCCCCTACAGTAATCCCTTTTCAGTTTTGAACAGTTTCCCTTTAGTAATGATTTTCATTTTCCGTTATTTTTCCCCTACAGTAATCTCTTTTTTTCTGATTAATTTTCACGAATCCTTTGCGATTTCTGTTACTTGCCCCTACAGTAGGCCTTGTCATTTTCGAACATTCTCTTGGAATATTTAGATCGTAAGAATATGTTTTCCTTATTCTCATTTTGCAGATGCATACAAGGAATTGACGACTGGAATCTCCGATTTTCCGATTGGATGAAACCAGGACCCGTAAATTGTGAATTCCTTGAGGCTGTCTGCTGGGAAGATGACACCGAAGTCTATGGATACATTCATACACAAATCATACCAAAGTGAACAACACAATAATTTGATTTGTGAAATCTAAAGTAATTCCAGACAGCCTACAACCCCAACAACCTCAACAGATCCGCCAAGTGTTTTCGTATTTCTTTTTGATTCAATGAGCTTTGGATCAGCAAAACGGTACAACAAACTTTTTTTAGCGGAATCTCTTCTTCTTTTTCTAGATCGTTCCCCAACACTCTATCGCTCCTCTCTTCTCGTCTAGATTCTGTTGAATTCCCATTTGTGAATAAAGTTGGAGAGAACAGTATGCCGAATGGGTTTTCACTGTGGTTTGGTATGTCTTCCAGAAATGTGTGGATTCCAGATTCCGTGAAAAATATTTTGTCCGGATTCCGTATTCCGGTGTTCGGAAAATTTTTATTTGTTGTGTTAATCTGCATAAATCCTCTGCCGTTTTTGAACTTCAACGACTAAAAATGAAAAAAAAACACAAAATGTGTTTCTTTACATTTTTCTGCCATCGGAGACCTCAAAATTGCTGATTCTCTATTCCGGGTTCCGGATTCCGGGATTTTTCATTTCGGATTCCGTATTCCGCATTTCGGAAAAATTAGCTTCATTCCGGATTCCGAATTCGGATTCCGTGAAATTTTTATTTGTCCAGATTCCGGATTCCGGGAAAATCGTTTTATTCCGAATTCCGGATGCCGTTTCTCAAAAAAGTCATTCCGGGCATCTTTGCTACAAAGTTTTGTTTTCAGGAAAGTTAATAGAGCCAATTCTTGGAAAGAACTACGGTGGGGTCGATGTAGAGGTAGATTGGAACTCAACGTCCTATTGTTATACTCATTTGAACGGATCTATTTTTGG
The DNA here is from genome assembly GCA_027920645.1 of Caenorhabditis nigoni. Lineage (NCBI taxonomy): Eukaryota > Metazoa > Nematoda > Chromadorea > Rhabditida > Rhabditidae > Caenorhabditis > Caenorhabditis nigoni. The sequence goes on from CP115864.1 coordinate 7,053,315, forward strand.
AGAGTTTGAAAAACAGGGATACATGGTAAGTTAGGATTTGCATAAATTAAAAAGCTAAAATTTTCACAGACATTAAATATCGACGATTGGAATGCACAAATGGTCAACTATCCGGACTGCGAAGGATTCAAAGATCCACCAACCCATCACTACATGCATCCATTCTATATGGCTTCCGAAAAGTTTGGAAGCAGTATTACCAAAAACCACTTGAAGGGAAAGGTGATGTGTAGAGAAGCACGACATCCAGCGTTTGAGTATTTTCAAGACTTTGTGAATACTTATAAAGGTTAGGGGGCTATAAGAAAGGTTTTCTGAATTGTAGAATTTTCAGACAAACCAATGTTCACCTGGACATGGATCAACACTGCTGGGCACGATAATTTCAACGGATTGATGAGAGTAGATAAAGAGATGGTGGAGATTATTGAAAAGAATATGGAGAAGGTGGGATCCCTTTACTCCTGAAATTTCAATAAATTTGATTAATTTCAGTTCGAAAACTCTTTCTTCATATTCATGGGTGATCATGGATTCCGTATGGGTATGAAGAAATTCATGGAGACTGCTATTGGAGGTGTGGAGGTTAGCAACCCATACCTTTCGATTTCAATTCCAAAGAAGCTTCGAAAAGATCAATCAATTTTGGAAATTATGAGAGAAAACTCTCAGAAACTCCAAACTCATTTTGACACTCGAGCCACTCTTTTGGATATTTTGAAGGCGATTCGTGGATTAGAAAACTTTTTTAAGACACCTTTTTCAGCACCAGCCACAGACATCGTTCACGGATCGGTCCCTTTTGGAAGTTCCTGGGGAATGGGGAAACTCTTATCTTCGTCATCAGCCAGAATTTCCAAGAACATGTGGAAGCCTTCCGATTCCACCGGAAAACTGTATCTGTCAAATAGAGAAAACTCCAGTTACAGAGTATGTCATTTTTTCTAATAATCAATTGAGCTTTTCTGATTTTCTTTCCAGTGAGAACCTCCGTGAGCGATTTGGACACATGCTCATCGACCATATCCATGACATGTTGGACCATTCAAACTATACATGGATGTGTGAGAAATACAAGTTCAGAGAGACTATCTCCTTTTTCCACTATGGTCGTGCCAATAAGTCTGATTCCCCACATAACTACGAGATTACTGTAATGGCCGATTTCCCAAGTTATGCTCAATTTCGGACAATCTTGACACATGATAAGAAAGCAAGCCATGTGTCGTTTGGAAACATTGTGAGATTGGACAGATACTTAAAAACTGGAAGCTGTACAAATAGTGGGAAATTTGAAAAAATGTGCTTTTGTAAAAGTTTGACATGGACCGAGAGATGGACGTATCTAGTGGATAAGAAATTGAGAGAGATGGATGACACATTAGGATATTATTTTCCGTTTTTGCTGTCTTGATTTGTTCTTTTTTTCAATAAAATGGCTGATTTGTGATAACTCGAAGAGCGTCTTACTAATTCAAATTCTTTCCCTTACAGTATTCTTTTTCATTCTCAAATATTTTTCTCTGCAGTAATCCCTTCTTTTTCGAATCATTTTTTCTACATTAATACTTTTTTTTCTAAAAATTTAGGTCAAAAGTCGCAAAAAATTTGGAACGCTTCACGAATTTGCGTGTCATCCTTGCGCAGGGGCCATGCTAATCTTCTCTGTATTGTTCCAATTTTAGTATATGTTCTCGGAAGAACAAATACATAAAGCGGGCGGCTCACTTATATAGGGGTATCTGGGAGAGCAGCCGACATCTCCCGACTTACGCCATCCACTATACCTTGTAACAGGGGATGGATGAAAATGTGCTCTTGGGAAGACTAGAAATTGTTGCAGATGATAAACACAGGAAAGGATGGTTTCCAAATCAAGACATTGAAAATTAGGTCGATAAGATTTCATAAAATTTGTTAAATTTATGATGACCAAAACTTTTTTGGCTTCCCGTGACCCTGACTTTTTCTTGAGCTATTTTCTTCCTCTCACGTGTCCGATCCAGCCAGATACCAACCTGACATATCTATCAGGCAATCAACGACTATCACAGCAAGTCTCGTAGACGAGTCGTAGTCATCTGCATCACAACTTTCTGAAGTGAGCCCTTCCAATTTCAATCAGCTCAAAACCGAAAAAGTTTAAAGGAGCAAACATGTCACTGAAAAAAGAATCGCCTGTGACCATTCTACAAGCAATCATCTTCATTCAATTCGGTCTGAGCTTCTCGATCACTATCCTCACAACCATCGGAATTGCATTCGGATATCCAGTGGCTTCTTATTATCTGATGGCTCTTCTTCAAGCACTCGTCGCTATTCCTGGAATCGTCTATATTGCTCTTCAAGGAAATAGTAAGGAAATTGGGGAGAGAAGATTTCATAGAATTTGTCGTCAGGGGCAGAAGCTATCTTTTTATAATGTTGTAGCGATCCTATTATCATTGTTGCAGTCTGGATCGCAGTGTACATCAGTTTCCAATTGGTGACTGCTTCGTGTGAGATCTATTGGCTGATCTACATGATTTTTGACAAACAATCTGCCGGTGCCTGGCTCGGACTCGCTTGTCTAACGTTTGTGAATATCGTGGCAGTTGTGATTGCGATATGGTTCCGTCAAAGTGTTCTCAAGGTTCCATGCAAGAAGAATAAGAAGATCGAAGCAAAGGATTTGGATATGAAAAGTGAGAAACCGGATATGAAAGGTTTGTTGATTGAAAATTTAGGGAATCTAATATTTATGGATTTCCAGTTCCATCCACCTCAATGAGCGAAGTGGAGAAATCAAAGGGTGCTTCTTCCAAATCGAAATCAACCTCTTCGATCAAAAAGTCTCCAGCTCGTTCCATGGAAAGATCGGATATGAGTGAGAAGTCATCCAAAGGAAGCCTGAAAGTTCGAAAAACCAAAAAGAGCAGCTCTCCATCAATGCCATTGGATAGTCGTGAAACGACTTCTCTCTCCAGATCCTCTTCGAAAACCGCCGATTGATTTTTCATGTTCCTTTATTTCTGTTTTCTAAATGTCCGTTTTGTTATAAATAAAGTATTCTTGTGTAGAATTGTTTCATGATATTTTCTGGTTTTTTGAGTTTCGAAGTTCTAGAAATTCCAGATTTTCAAGATTTGTTGAATTTTTCAAAACTCCGGTTTTTCGATTTTTTCTAATGTTCAAGATTTTTACAACTTTAGAATTTAAAAATATTTTCAGTTTTTCAAACGTTTTGGAATTTTGTAGCTATTCAGAAATTTCAAACTTTTGGATTTTTTTTCAAAAAAATTTGATCTCAAGGAGCCAGTTGGCTCAGATGCTCAGATGCTCACCAAAATCGAATTTAATTTCAACTCTTCTTTTTATAAAGATCAAAATTGTGGCGCCTAAAGAGACAATAATTAAAAAAGTAGATTTTCAGTTATTAATTATAACAAAAAGGGATAATAGCACATCTACAGCGAATCACGAGAAAAGAAAAAAAAGAAAAATCGAGGATTACTTGAAGTTATAAAAAAGAGAGGGGCGTGGTGGATGATGATGAGATAAACCCGGGAAAAGACAAGAAAACACATACAGAAATGGTTCGGGGAAAGATATAATCGAGCTAGATGAATCTGGAATGACATGGCATAGATTTTTGAAAAAATAAAATTCTAAGATATGAAAAAATACGACTATTTTATCAACGGGGGACAACGGGATTGGGGTGACAAGAAAGCGGGTGGGGGAGAAAATATCGCAGTTTTGTTGAAAAATTTATATAACCCGTGTATTTGAAAGTTATAGTATTAGAATAGAGATATATGGTGATGTGAAAAAGATTGACTAGTGCTTGCGGTGTTTTTCCTGAAAATTCAAATTTCAAGTTATCGTTCTTTAATATCTAAAATACCTTTTGGTGATCTCTATGATGATCCCTACTCGTTCCTTCTCCATGATCTTTTCTTTTCTCTGACCGATGGTTCTTCTCTTTTGATTCCTTTGGCTGCTTCTCTTCCTTACTCTTATGATGGTGGTGATGATGGTGATGATTCTTATGCTTATCCGAAGTGATTTGTCTGTATCTATCAGCCATCTCTCCAGGCTCTCTCAGAGTGAACTTGGACAGGAATATCCACAAATAGTTGTACCACTTTCGGATATTCGTTTTTGGCTTCTTCTTCAACAACGTCTCCAGATTCGCCAGAAATGAGTCACCGAGTCGAGTGAGGTACTTGGTTTCATCTTCCTTATTCTTCGTTTCTTGAGCCTCTTTCAGTTTCTTCATGTACTTGTGAACAGGCATACACAGTTTGACGCATTCTGAAACATTTAGAAATGATGTTTCGAATTAATTTCATTGAAAATGTTACCCAGGAATGGTTTTGCGCTGCTATCCTCAAGAACACCTCCATAAAGAGACTTGTCAATCGTGAGAACAGAAAGCTGGTCTTTGAGACTACTTCTGCTTTTATCCTCACTCTTTTCCTTCTTCTCCTTCTTTTTGTGATCTGCATCTGGTGCCACGTTGTTGGTATGCTTCTTCTTCTAAAACTCAAATGTTTATCACTAATCACAATTAATTGAGATTTACCTTTTCTGGTGCCCCTGACGGTGTATCATCGGCTTTTCTCTTCCTATCCTTCTTCTCTGGACCCTTCTTCTTATCTTTGGCCATCAACTTCAACAAGTAATCCACTCGAACTTGCAAATTCTTTCCTTGTGGCTTTTTGGTCTTATCCTTAATGAAAATCTTGTCAGCCAATCCAAGTGATGGATCCATTTTTATCGCTTCCCAGCTACCGTATCCGTACTTCCAGACACCCCAGAGAAGTGCACCATCATCGTCCCACTTCCATTCAACATCCCATCCTTTTTGTGGTTTCGCGTTCATCGGTGGTTTGAATGACGTCTTCTTGTCCACGGATTTGAGAGCTTCGTGGAGAGGTTTGAGTTCCGCATGACTCCGTTCGATCTGCTTCAAGTTGACATCGCAGGTTTGGAATTTGAATTTGCGATCGGCATCCTGGAAGAAATAGGAATTAGGAAACTACATGCAGAAAATGGATGAGCTCACCTTTTCCTTCTTGTCAGCTCCTTCTGCTGAACTACTCGCATTCTTCTCTGCACTATCAAACTCATCGGCCGCCTTTTTGCACGCCTCGGTTAAACTCTCAACGAGTTTCATTACCTCCTCAGTGCTGTGTTCTTCGAGTTCCGCGTCTTGAGCGATTTCCTCGAGTCTGAGAAAGAAAAAATGGTTGGATGTGGGTGTGATTGGGAAGTGAGAGATCATTAAGAAATAAGAGATCTATAAGAAAAGTTACAACTCTCTGGCACAACTGACTTCGCTCTAACCAAACTAAAGAAAATAAAGAAAAAGGAGAAGAAGAACAAAGGTCAACAGAGAGGAACAGCAAGCAACAGCACGTACCTTTCAAGAGGCATCGAGAACTTCCGGAATGCGCGAATGAATCGTTTGATTTCAGCCACAGTGAAGCTTCCAATCTTCTTCTTTGACTTCTTTTTCCCACCGTCCTCTTCATCATCACCGTCATCATCTCCATCTTCACCATCTTCGACCACTTGTGGCATTGGTTGCTTCCTTTGCCGTGGCGCCAAATTCATCTCAGCAAGCTCCTTCATCCTCTCCTCTTCCAGAATCCGATTCCTATCTTCTTCTGGTATAATCGCTGCCCATTCATCTGTCGCCGCCGCGATGTCCTTCTCCTCGTCAATGGCAAAGTTGGCGTATTTGAAAGAACTCAAAAGCTCATTCTCTTTAAGAACCTCCTCCTCAGCTTCACGTGTTTCAGCGCCCATCAGGATTCGGTCAATGTCGACTTCCGGCTCCTGCTCTTCTCCTTCTTTTTCCTTGAATAGTTCGACAGCACCAAACTTCAAAATAGCGCTGAGCTCTTGTTTGTCGAAAGGAACGCTTCCGCTAGCAGTTGCGTTTTTGGATAGAACTGTTTTTCCAGTAGTGTCCATTCGTTGAATCACCAAATGATCCAGAACCAGTTTCCTTTTGGCTCTTTCCACAATTTCCTCTTCAACGGATCCTTTCGTGACGAGACGGTAGATGTTGACAGTTTTGGTCTGACCAATACGATGGGCACGAGACATTGCTTGCAGATCGTTCTGAGGATTCCAGTCAGAATCGAAAATGATCACAGTATCAGCAGTAGCCAAATTGATTCCCAATCCTCCAGCTCTCGTCGATAGGAGGAATGCAAAATCCGTGGATCCTGGTGCATTATAATGATCCAATGCCTGTTTTCTCAAATCTGCTCTCATGGATCCATCCAATCGTTGTGAGGGGAACCTTCGAAGTTGGAGGTATTCCTGAAGGATGTCAAGCATCATGACCATTTGAGAGAAGATCAACACTCGATGTCCTTTGTCTCTCAGCCGACACAGAAGTTTGTCAAGAAGGATCAGTTTTCCAGATGACTTCAGAAGTTGTTGCAGTCTTCCTTGGGCATCGTCGTAGATGTAATCGTACTGTCTCGTCAGGGAAGCATGATTACAACACTTTTTCAACTCCATAACCAAATTCACAAATCCATTGATTGATCCTTTGACTCCTTTCGACAATTCCCGGTAGTTCTTTGTCAGAATCCATTTGTAAAACTGCTTCTGATGAGCGGTCATGTCCACTCTCAGAATCTGTTCTGTCTTCGGCGGCAACGACTTCTCCACATCTTTCTTGACACGTCTCAACAAGAACGGTTCGAGTTTCTTGTGAAGCGCTGAGATTCCTTTATGATTCGATTCATTGTGAGCCGTCTCGAATTCCTCCCAGCAATCAAACTTTTCCGGCATAATAAAGTGGAGGAGTGCCCACAGCTCTTTGAGAGAATTCTGAAGTGGCGTTCCAGTGATGAGGAGTTTGTGAGTGAATCGGAACTGAATCAGGCACTTGTAGAGGAGAGATTCGTCGTTTTTCAAGCGATGAGCTTCGTCGACAAGAAGTGCTGCCCAATCAACAGATGATAGGAAGGCTTTGTCTTTGAGAAGAATCTCATAAGTTGTTAGAATGGCGTTGACTTTCATTTTCTTAGTTCCTCCAACGAACCATTCGTATTGCCGAATCATGTCTCTCGACACCACATCACCCATATAGATGATCAGATTGATATCTGGAGCCCATTGAGCAAACTCCTTCTGCCACGCAGCCATAGTGGAGAGTGGGACGACTACAAGATAGGGCCCAGCAAGATCGTAGCGATGGAAAAGAGAAGCGAGAAGGGAAATCGATTGGATCGTTTTTCCCAATCCCATCTCGTCGGCCAAAATTGAACTGTTTCCTTTGCACCAAGCATATATCATCCAGTTGAGACCCTCGAGTTGATAGTCACGAAGTTTGTGGTCTCCATTGGTTTTCAGGTAATCTGGTTGGGACTCGAGTTTTTCGAATTTCGGACGCTTCCGGAGCACCTAGAAGCAAAATTAATATCAACTGTTTTCTCCTTCTTCTCATTACCGTAGCATTTTTATTAGGTGGCTTCAGATTTTCCACCCGATGATAGTAGGCTTGTATTTGATCGGGCGCAATCATCTTCTCATCTTCCCACGTACAATCCGCATACGGTAATCCGGACCACTTGATCAGAAATTCCGTAGCAAATGATCCATCTGGAGCACGGTCCCGGGAAGTCTGATGGGCCACCACCCGTTCCACCTTTTTGTATTCTTCACAGAGCTCCTCAGCCATTTGTTGTTCACATTCGTAGAATTCAATGTATTCTTTGTCAGCCGACCGTTTCCACATCTCCACTTCCTTTTGCTTCTTCACATAATTCTGAACTTTCTTTATTCCTTTAGCATGCATTATCGTCAACGAGTTCTCGGATTCCCATGTGTTATGTAGATGACTCCATCCTGTCCATTTCACAAAGAACTGCTTCTCAGTCTTCTCAACAGGCTGCTCATTTGGATCTCCCTTCTCCGCCACGTTGTAACAAGTCGTACCGGATCCAGTTGCTCCAGGAACTCCGATCCTCCACTTGATAACACGTTCGACGGTTTCGGTTAGCACCGCTGGTCCCTCGACGGGTACTGCTGGTCCTTCATCCCACTCCAGGACGTCGTCGTCGTCAATCTGAAAGTATGCAATGGAAAATAATAAAGTCTCAAATACACTTACATCATCATCTGAATTCTTCTCAACGTAACTGACATTTCCCTTCACTGATTTCCTTTTAATCACTGATTGGACAACTTTCTTCACGACGGTTTTCTTAACAACACTCCGCCTTGACGACTTCTTTTTCCTACCACCATCATCCCATTCGTCGTCGTCCGAGGATTCAGATTCTCCCGACTTTTCACTAACCGACTCCTCCGTACGTTTCGAACGTTGTGAGCGGCGAAAATAGTTTTCTTCTTCGAGTAGCTGAAATTAAATTCTGAAAATAAGATCGTTATTAATGTTATTCACCTTTCTGGTCTCCGCATCCATCCCCCGACTATTATTGACTTTCTTCTTCGGAGCTGGTTCATCTGCTTCTGAGTTTGAGGAATCTCCACTGGGCTCTTCACTGTCATCACTTTGTTCTGACGTACTGTCCGGGGACTTCTCTTCTGAAAATTAGGTCATTTGTTTTTTTTCTTGCTGACTTTTGCATCATCATCCTCCTCCAAAAGAGTCTACATCACTATTTACCTTTTTTCTCGTTCTCGTAATCACTGTCATCTTCTTCCTTCTCCTCACTTGACCCAGATCCGGAACTGACACCTTCTTCAATAACCTTCGTTTTCGTCATCGGCTCATCTGACTTCTCATCTGAGTCCGCATCACTTCCAGATGATGATTCAGACTGATTCCACATCCCTACAATCAACTATGTTTCAAATAGTCATTGTTTAAAAACTACAGTAAGACGGAGACGATGAATCAGAACTCTATTCTATGAACACCCGTCTGGAATTTTTTTCGTCAAAAAATTTATTGAATTTATAGATTAATCAGGCAGATTTGAGAATAAAAACTTTTTATTGGAATCATAAACACTTTTCCAGTCAGCAATGAACGAAAAATTACAGTTACAAAAAGAAAATCTCATAAAAAATCTGACGTCGTCTGAATCGATTTTTCCTTTTGCTAGAATTTGAATCAGTATCAGAAGTATCATAATAAATTAAAAATAAGTCAATTAACTTTCTAGTATTTGATTTTTGACCGATTTTATGCCGAATTTAAAAAAAAGCGGGTCAAAAAATCAATACTTTGAGGGCCTATTTCGGGCGGTTCACATAGACATTTCTTTTAATTTGGTGCTGAAATAGACTCTAATTGAACTGGTACATCTTCAGGATTTTTCAGAATCCAAAAAAGTGGTCTGGGTGCCGAGAAAACGGACCAAGAAGAGATGCGCACTTCAGAAAACGGGAATTTGGAGGACTAGAACACCTCAGTAGGACGCGACGCGACCGCTCGCGATCAAGAGTGCTCGTTTCTTCTCGCGCGAATTCCAAATAGTATTTTTTGATAGAAATTGCCTCTCTTTGCTGTATATTTTCATGTACTTGTGTGGAAAAAGTCGAAGTCCAGTGACCAGAAGGTTTATTAAAGGAATAGACGATAGATACGTCCGAATCAAGGCACCAAACGGTCCTTTTTACATCATAAAACAAGAAAAGAAACCGTGAGAACAACCGTCAAGTTGAATAAAACTTCGATTTGGGGACCCTATTCGAAGCAGCAAACAATAAATAAATAAATTACAAAAAACAAGTGGAGGGAATTGATAAAAGATCTGCTATGATAATTACTCAAATTACAGCTCGGTGTGCTTCTTCTTCTTTCCGTCACGGCTGAATCCTTTGAGTCCATCAGTGGAGTGCTTCGAGATGAAGTTGACAAAGTCCTTCACTTCACGTCCTCCATTGTATGGGATTGGGTTCGACTTGGCATTCTTTGGAAGCCAGAAGAGGGTTGGGAATCTGAAAAAAATAGATTATCCATGTTCAGAAATATCTGTATCATGAACATACCCTCTAACTTCGAAAAGTGGTGGCACATCGTTGGCGGTGGCGTCCATCTTAGCAATGATCACATCTTCCTTGTTGAGCTGAAAAAAAATCATTCCAGTTTTGATGAACTCATTATACTCTTAATTGTGCATTAACTTGATTGTATTAAGTTATTACCTTTTGGGCGAGCTCCTCGTACTTTGGAGCCAAAGACTTGCAGTGTCCGCACCATGGAGCATAGAACTCAATGAGAACATCTTTGTCAGCATCCATGATAAGTTGCTTGAAGTTCTTTCCAACAGCAACCTTGACATCTCCTTGCTCATCCGGGATTGGCTCAGACTTCATGTATGGCTCAGCGTTTCCGGCGAGAACTTCGTCAACAAATTGTTGGAGGTTGTCCATGCTGAAAACCTTTTTTTGAAAGCACGTTCCTATTTCCGTATCCTAAACGCTCCCGATTCAAACCACTAACCTGAATTCTTGATCCATTGGGAACTTTCCTTCGTTAGTGAGGACGGCAACAATCGGTTTGTCGGAATCCTTGCGCTCTCCAAGTCCGTTGGTCTCGATTTCAGATGAGAATTCTTCCTTGTTGGAAACAGCGAATTGAACCTTTCTCTTGTAGTTTTGAGCAACCTTGAGAACACGATTACGCCAGTAGTTCGATCCCTTTGGATCCTTGACGTAATCAACATTGTAGTAAACAATGACGATTGGCTTTTGCTCGAATTGGAACAAGTTTCCTTGGGTACGAATTCCAGCAAGTCCAACAGTTTCGTGGACCAAGAAGTTCTTAATCTTATCAGTGTCGTAGTTTCCGTCGTACTTGAACTCATTGGTATCGAACTTGTTGTGAAGTTTCTTTGGTACAAAGACAACAACGTCATCGGAATATCCGGCCTTCTTGATGATGTCCTTGTTGGAAGTGTGAGCGAAAGCGAAACGATCACGCTCAGTATCAGCAACCTTGAGGAATGAGTCCTTCAGCTTGCTCTCGCTTTCGAAGAATCCTGAAGCACAACGTTAAAGAAAATTCATTAATATATTCAAGCTTACCAACAACAACATTCTCATCTCCTCCAGTGAACTTCTCGAACTCGTCAACAGTCTTCAATTCTTTGGATGATGGTCCAGATTGTCCACGCATGAACTTAACGATACCGTCAGCATCACGTGGTCCATCATAGTCTTGAGCTGGGGATCCGTTGCGGAAGATCTTCAAGGTTGGGAATCCCTTGACTCCGAACTTATCGCAAACAGTCTTCTCGGTGGTACAATCGACCTGAAAGAAAACGAAAATAGAGGTTGAAAACTCTTGTGCCACGTCATAAAAATCCCACTGGATAGTTGTTACTCTCATCTGAAATTACTAGCTGACTATTCGCTTAATGAAATACCAATATGGACACTAGATGCATTAAGTGTAATCTTGCAAATGTGACCTATTTGAAATCAAAAGAGCGCCCGAGGCGCACCAGCACCGCCATACATGGAGAAATTTGAAATTTTCTGAGTTCGCGAAAATTGTTTTTTTTTGTAATTGAGCTGACAAAATGTTTTTTTTAAATATTGATCCGACACCATAAAAACAGTGGTATCCAAATGGGAGCTTAGAAATGCAACGCTATTTCTTTCATTTGTGAGCTCAGCTTACCATTACAAGATCCGGAAAACCAAGATCTATGAATGAGCAAATGCATCGTGGAATCGCGAAAATAGTTCATGAGCTCGAAAACAACGCCACGAGCTGCACCTTAATTCGAGAGTTCGCAATTCTAACAGGCTCTATTTTCCTAATCCAGAGCGATTTTGCCCAAGCCAAATTCCTGAACACCAACTGAAATTGTGCTACAGGTGAAAAATTTGTCAAATCTGCCCTATTTTAAGAAGCTCCAGAAAAAGGGGCGCAACTCGGGAGGGCATCGCGAGGCTCGCGAAACGAGTACGAAAAAAACACTGGTGATCTAATTCGAGCTGGAAATATTCATTTTTCTAATTATTCAGACCGCAATTAGGAAAAAAAGGCCCAAATATTAAGAAAAATCTTATGTATGTCCAAACTACTGCTACTGATGAAATCTATACTTTTCTAGCACAGATTTCCGCATACACTAGATAATTTCCGGAATTCGAACATTTTTCGAGTTGCAGATAGCCTAACTCTTAAAGGAACAGTTTTTTCTAGCTCGCATTTTCAAACTACCGTAAAACCTGTATTAGAAGGGCGCTCTGTGAAAAATGACTCCCCTTCAAAATGTGTTTTGAAATGAGAAAATTTCAGTACTCTTCAGCGGAAAATATTCCGGGAACACCACAATTCAATAGAAATTTTTTGAAACTCTTTTTTTCGATAAAAATCTTGCTAAATTTTGGTGAAATTGGCAGATTTTCATGAATTCTAAGCGAAACTTCGTCGAACTTTTCGATGCAAAATTTCGGAAAAAACTGGCAGGAAAAATAGAAGTGCCCCTTCTAATTGAAAGGCTCCTGTAATAGAAAGGCCCTCTGGAGGTAGTTTGGAACAATATAATGGTCGGCCCTTCTAATAAAGGTTTTACGGTAAACTGCAAAAAACCAATTTTCTCAAAATAGCGCGAAACCGTTTTTCTCGAAAGTGGCTCTTGTATGCTCGGTATTGTTTCACAGAGTTACAAAAAATTTTTTCACGACCTCAAATTTTTTTTCAACTATTTCCCAATACTCCAGAAAAGCGTAGCGAGGTCATAACCCATCTCAGGTGTTATGTAACTTTCGTTTCCAAGATTTCACTTCGATTTGACCAGCCATACCTTTCAGGGAAACTTTAATGGGCATGGTCAAATAAGCCGTTTGTTAATTAACAAATGTAATAACTATCTTCATTACGGAATCTTCAACTGGTCCTGATAATTGTGTATGCGTTTGTGTTGAAGATTGATTACATCTCGTGATGTTTTCGACCTAGTTCTCGATCTTATCACTAATTACTTCTTCGTCGCGGGAGCGAGATGATAGGTACAGCAAACAATTGACGTACGTGGCAATGACAACTCTATTCACCAATTCAACCACAGTATATTATGCATGAAGCACATGTTTCAATATGCATGCCCAAAAGTACAATGGCACAAAGGGTCTTTTGTATTTGCATTCATCGTATTCAAATCGGTTCCCCAAACTGTTTTATCAGCTTTCGCTGTTTGCCAAATACTGCACCGCACCGATCCATATACGGAGAGCTGTGCAAATAGATTTTTATCTTACCTTAATGAGGGCAACTGGTGGGTCGTTGGAAGCGAGCTTTGGAGCAGCCTTCTCGTATTCTGGAGCCATCTTTTTACAATGTCCGCACCACGGAGCGTAGAACTTTACAAGGGCGATATCATGTGTCTGGATGAGATCTTCGAAGTTTCCATCTGTGTATTCGAGAACGGCTCCTCCAGCGCTGGCGAAGGCCAGGAAGGAGGCGACCAAAGCTGCCTGTACCCAAATCATTACCTGAAAAAGCGACAATTTGAAAATTTTGCATTCGATCCCAAAAAATAAAAGCAGGAGAAGAACACATAGCGGACGAGCATGTAAATTTGAAACACAGAAAACAGAGAGTACCCGGAGCCGCTCAACCGGGATAAAAGTTCAAATTGTGAGAGAACGAAGAAACGGACGGCTCCACGGGATAAAAAACAACAGCGCCCGCGCTCGCGACACGATTATGTGCCGCCAGTCGCGTTGCGTGTTTTCGTGACGAAATACTGGGAGTGAGAAAAATCAATGATCCCACGCTGTGTCAGGAATCCTGGTCGAAAAACGCGCCCCAGCGAACGTGAAAAATCACTGCGCAACGTGGCTGGCTGAGGATCAAACTTTTAAACGTTGGGCTAAAAAATCGCGAGTTGCAATGCGTTGATTAAAAATATATGTAGGTCATCCACGTCAACTTTAAAATTCATAAATTTCGCCTGGCCTAAAGGTTTTCTGGGGCGCGATTTTCGCCCAGTGGATCTGACACACCGTGTGATCCTTTAAAAAAATGTGTTTTTTCGGGTTTCTAACGATCAAATTGTAGAATTAGGACAAATAAAGTCGATAGAGGCAATGAAAATCGAATTAAAATGGTGTGAAATATGAACGGTGCCTGCGACGGCCTATGCATAACGCTGATCCTAAAATTATACGGATGTGTTAGTTGAAAAGTGCACATGGCCTTTCCTTCTGTAATAATATGTTTCATACAGCTTCAAAATATCGGGCTCAAGCAATCAAGAAAGACTTTTTAGATGCAAAAGTCCACGTGGCAGTAGTGTGTACATCAGGGATTGGTAACAACTGAGCCAAAAACACGTCGTCTCGGGAACAAAACGCGCGTGTTGTTTGCCGATTGGACGCTTTTTCCGCTGTCTCCGCCCATTGGGTCTCGCATGGAAGAGACGCCAGCTGCTGTCGATTTACGCCGTAATTCGAGTCACTTTATTGATCAATGATTTTTTATTCGTTGAACGCAGAGACATCATGGAAAATCCACTACATTGAAAAATCGATTGAAACCCTTGCGCATAGTTTTCTCATGACGCCCTTCTTCTCATTGCAGAGATCAGATGACTACAATTGTGTTGGAAGACAACATCTCCATGGAAACCGCTTTAGCTGTCTCTGTTTTTCGCGCAACCGAGCTAATAAAAAATACCTAGACTCGCTCCCACTGGAAATGTGCATTGTGAAGAGCCATTATCTGCGCTTAGTATTGCGAAACCTGCCGCATGCTAGAAAATTCTAGATGATTCTCTCCAATATGACGTTTACTTTTTTCTCTCTCGCTCTATTTCTTCGTTCCTTTATGTGACATACATTTTTTTCTCAATTCACTATATTCCAGATGGCCACCGAAGGTGCACTCATCAAGGTAACTGTCAAATCCCCGTCTCAACGATTCGATGTGGAGATTTCTCCAAGTGCCTCAATCTCTGAGTTGAAAGACAAAGTTCTTCTTTCGGTGCCAACTGCCAACAAGGAACAAATATGCATCATTTATACTGGAAAAATTCTGAAAGACGACGAAACCCTCGTTCAGAACAGTAAGTTTTTGATGAAAGAACAAAACCTTCATAAATATGTCTGTTTCTAGAAATCTCCGACGGTCACACTGTTCACTTGGTAGTTAGAAATCAAAATCGTCCAGCAGGAGCTTCATCAAGTCCTGCAGCCGCTTCTACTGCTCCACCACCTTCTAGTCAGTCATCTGCCGCTCCACCACCATCTGGAAATCCGTTTGGTGGATTCGGAACGATGGGAGGTGCATCGCCAGCCGATATTCTCAACAATCCAGATGCCGTGCGGAGCGTTATGGATAATCCAATCACTCAGCAGCTTCTTAGCAACCCAGAGTTCATGCGAACCATCATTCAATCGAATCCAGGGTTCCAAGAGATGATCGAAGTGAGATATTTCATTAAATTGAAAAAAAAATTGTATATTTATATTTTCAGAGTAACCCAGAAGTCGGTCATATTCTCAACGATCCAAATATCATGCGTCAGACAATGGAGATGATTCGCAATCCGAATATGTTCCAAGAGATGATGCGTAATCACGATCAGGCAATTAGAAACTTGCAGGTTTGTAGATTTTCTAAATTTTTGCCTTATTTAAAAATCTCAAATCAGTAACAAGCATGATTACCAGGGAATTCCCGGCGGAGAAGCCGCTCTTGAGCGTCTCTACAATGATGTTCAAGAACCACTCATGAATAGTGCATCTAACTCGCTCAGAGGAAACCCATTCGCTTCTTTGAGAGGTCAGCAATCGAACGAACCACGTGTCGATCGTGCCGGACAGGAAAATAATGAGGCTCTTCCAAATCCATGGGCATCCAACAATAGTAGTTCGAACAACGCGTCGAACAATAGATCGGCTGATTTTAATTGTAAGTATTTGAAATTTGAAGAAATTGATTACACTGACAGTTGACCAACTTTCAGCAATGATGGATTCTCCCGGGTTCGGATCGCTTATGGAACAGATGATGTCGAATCCAAGCATGCAGGCTAGCATGTTCAGTCCAGAAGTTGTAAACTCGATTCGCCAGAGTATGACTAACAATCCAGCACTCATAGATGCAGTTCGTACCAAAAGTATATTATTTCTCAACGCAGTAATTTCTAGGTTATCGGATCTATGCCAACAGCTCGTGATAATCCACAAATCTCCGAGAGTATCCGCCGAAACTTCCCACAAATGCTCTCCATGATGTCCGATCCATCGGTGATGCAAGCTATGCAGAATCCACGTGTCAGTCAGGCTTTCCGTCAGATTCAAGACGGATTCGCCACGTTGAGGCGAGAGGCTCCCCAGCTGCTGAACATGTTCCACGCACAAGCCGGACCTGGAATGGACCAGTTGTTTGGAAATGCAGCCGCCAATGTTGCCGCTGGAACCACTGGAACTCCGTCTGCTGCTTCAACTGCTGCAGGTGGTGTTGGAAATGGAATGAGTGGTCTTGCTGATTTGATCAGGCAAATGAATATGGGTGGACGGGTGAGTAGTTTTCTTTCATTAAAAATTGGAGTTTGGTTGTGTATGCTGCAGCGAAAATTTGTGTTTCGAATGCCTGATTTCTGGCAGTTCTTGAAATATTTCAACTTGTTCTCAAGGCTTTGGAATATCGTGAGACATAGAATACCGTACACCTTCCAACCCCCTTAGTAGAATACAGATTCAACCTAAAGTTGCCCCTATGGTTTTTCTCCGAATCCCTTCTTTCTGAAATTCTTTTTTTGGCTGCTTTCCAACTCGCTGCCATCATCATCAACTCATTTCGGTTGAAGCCCCAAATGAAGTTCCTTTCCCCTCACTCTCTTTTCATTTCATATATCAAAGTTTTTGCTCAAATTTAGAAGCTGATGAGTTGTCTTCTGTCGAGTCACTCTGTGACATCGGCCGACGGAAGTGCCGCCGCCTCGCCAAGATAAAGTCTGTTCTGAATAATGTAACAAGACGACGATGTCTTGTGCTTTTCATCGCGCGGCGTCTTGTTTGACATGCTATGGATAAATGTTAGATAATGAGTATAAAGTGACGACGACAACTATGGGGAAGAGAGAGGAATCGAAAATCTTTTCCTGTTTGCTCTCAGAAAATGCAATTATCATATCGAATTTCGTTCTTGTCCCATCTTCCTCCGGCTGCTTCTTGTTTCTTTTTCAGAATCTTATGATGATTTCCCCAGAATTCATATAAGCCTATTGAAGTATATGGAGAAGAAGAAACAGAAGATGTGTGGGAAATAGACAGTACTATTCATCATCGGTGCAGCTCCTTCGGAAAGTCCCTTCCCAATTCATTTTTGATGATTTTCATCAATGTGTGAAGAAACGAAAACGAAAAAATATTTTCAATTGGCAACACACAAAGGCAATAATTTTTCAGACGACGTCTTCTCTCTGCATCGGATGTGTGTAGAGAAGAGGGTCTCTTATCCATACGAATAGATCAGATTTTTCAATTTTGCGATTCTTTCCTGGGCTCTTGCACTCTTCTCATGCACATTGTTGGGCACACACATCCATACACACATGTTATATGTTATATGCCCGTGTTTCCATTTTTCGATTAATTTTCGTTCTCAATGCCAAAACGTGTGTGTGTGTGTGTGTGTGTCTTTATGGATGAGTGTGTGTGTCGCCTTTCACATAAAATGATATTAGTAGGGGCACACATAAAAACGGTGATCGACAAAATGCCTCTCGTTTTACATTAAATGGATATATTTGGAAGTTTTTATGTATAGCTGAATTCGAAAACCAACTGAAGAGGCGGAGGAGGTGGATGGGATACTGTACTTTTATGAAGTGGCGACGTCATATTTGGGAAGGCGGAGAGTCACCTTTGTCCACATTTCATTCTTGAAAATAGGCTTCTAGATACAAGATTTTATCCGAGTTCTGAAGGATCACACGGATTTGCTGTTCCCTCGCTGGGGTCGTTTGAAAATCATAGTACATATTATTTTTGAAAGTTTTAACCTGGTTTCTTATACAAGTTATCAAAAAATGGTCAACTGATTGAATGTTAATGATATTATGATAAGCAATATATCAGTTGATTACTTTTTTGTATCTTCGACAGGAACCAGGATATAATCGCCAGAAGTCAAAAGTGAAGGGGCCCTTCAATCACAGGGCCTACGGTATTCCCTAATTTCCACAGTTCCTTTTGTTGGTCCCCATCATACTTCCGGCATAAAATCAGTGTTTCAAATTTCTTGGGACAATTGTTAGAAGCACATGTTTTGTGCATATTTTGGGGGATGCGCGACGACGTATTTGCACACATTCAGAAGGACGACGGATCGGATGTCACATACACACTATAATCTCATCTTGTAAGCGGCGGATGGTCTCCCTATGTATTCTCCACTATCAAATTTATCCCTTATGTTTTAAGCCAATTGGCCTCTGCTGATGGTGGCCCCCACTTGCTTTTTCCCCCTATGTTTTGTCTCATTAGACGATTGTTTTGACGACATTTGCATAGATCATACTAAACGATGCGTCTTCTTATTTTGTCCCAATTAGAAATTGTGTAATGGAATAGTGCGCGAAGAGGTTGATGAGAGCAGATAGGCTGCCTGAGTTCAGAAGGCGTTGTCGTTCCCTCGGATTCATTTTCATTCAACAATTGTCTAATCGGACACATAAAGCAATGGGAACATGCCGCCGTGCCATACACACGTATTTCATTTCATAAGAAAGAGAAGGGCAGCTGGCCCGACGTCTTCCGGTTTGGCGCGTCTTCTTTTTTAGGATGAGCCGATGCAAATGATATTCGAAGTGATTAGTGAAAGGAGAGGAAGAGTCTATTAAGACACACGCCGACACGATGAGCTGGGGGATGATCTGTTCGCGGTTGAAAAGCACTTAGTCTTTGCAATGAATGGGTTAAGAATTAGCTATTATTCAAGAGAACAAGTGGCAGATGGCTGGTAGCATTGGGAGCATGTTTTTGAAGACGGAATCACCTGTAAATCCAGAATATTTAAATTATCTGAAATTGTTTTACTGGACTGCTCTGGGTTACTGTGGAAGTCCCCAATCCGAGAAACCTCTTGTCTCCACGATTGGAGTCCAATCATCTCGTCTTCTTTTCATTAATTAGTATGTTGATGGAATTGTGGGGACATGTGTAGGTTTTGCGAGAGTTGTATCACTTAATGTATGTTGTCGAACTCTCCAGCAAAAGTATGGTGTAATGCATATAAATTAAATAATGCACAATAGGAAGGAGACAAGAATGGTCCCCGCGCATGAAAAACACATATGACGCGTTGATTCACAGTGATGGGCCAACTGGCTCTCCTCCTTCCTGTCATGTCCGTTATTATTTGGAGGATAACCACACACTGTGTTTCGCGCACTCATTTGTTTCGAAACATGACAAGCAGCACAATGTGTTTTCAGAAAGATAAACATCAGGAAGCTTTCTGAGCACTGACTCGTAATATGTAATGAGCAATTAAGAGAGGCTCCCCCGGACCCCCATGAGCATCAGTCTGTTTTCAAAATTGCCTATTCTCAAAGGAAATGTTAATTTGTTGTGTTATATGTATGAGTATGTGCTGCACATCTTTTCAATCAAGTGCTGCTCATGTCTCTTGACGAATAGGAGGACCATATTTTTTGTTGTTTCTTGAGGGAATTTGGATTTTGGAATGATTGCTTGTTGGGGGAGACGAATAACGAGAAAAAGATGGATTTGGAATTGAGTCTCAACTTCCTTTTAGTCCTCCCACAAATACAAATTCGCAAATGGCTTCGAAAACTAGAATAATTGAGTTTTCGAGAAATACATAGATAGATAGATGGAAGAGACCACCACCATCATCATGAAAAAGTTTTAAAATAAACAAAATCTGGTTATTCCCCCGGGGAAATGAGTGAATTGATTTCTACATGTCTACAGTAACCACTGAAGACAGAGCTACAGTATCTTAAAATATCGAACTTCAATATCTGTTCCCAAAGAAATGTTCCCTTTTCCCATCCCTCCCAGCGCGGTTAGAGATGACAACAACTGTGTCAATCGGTCCACTCAAATATTGAGACAGCTCCCTCTCTATCATCCATTGATTCTGAGGGATTAGTGCTGCCGCTATTAACCGAAATATGAAGAAGCGGCTGTGGTCCCTCTCTTTCTCAGGTGTCGCGGGCGATTCGCAACAAAAAGGTGCAGACCCACGACAACTGTTGTAGATAGATACCCGTTTTGTTGTGAATACAACACACGTCGCAAAATCATCAAATGACACATTAATCATATCTTGGTAGAGAGTCGGGTTGATAAAAGAAGATAGTTGTCCCTTTCGGAAGAACTTTTAGATCCCCACCGCCGCACCGATCAACCTATGATTGATTAGAGAACATTGAAAACTACTAACACAGAGGTGTGAAAATTCTGGAACATTTGATTCTTTCAGCAAGCCGCCGGCGGCGCTCCAGCTGCTGCACCAGCCAATCCGGAACAAACCTATGCTTCGCAACTTGAGCAACTTCAATCGATGGGATTCTCGGATCGTGCTAGAAACATTGCAGGTAACCTGTTTTAACAGCTGTTATAGATATTATGAAATTAGAAGTTTCATAACATAATTTACAGCCCTCACCGCTGCATTCGGAGATCTCAACGCGGCTGTCGAACGTCTTCTCAACTCTCCACCACAGTAACACCGAACCACCCACACGTTCTCTATCAATAACTCGGTTGCCCCCCACATTTTTGCCACCACCCCCTGTCAATTAAAGGAACATTCTTCTTCTTCTTTTTTTCTAAAAAAAAAACTTATATTGGTCTGTGATCTTGCTTCTCTCGTCAAATATTCAAGAGTGTTCATCAGATGGCGTCGGTCCCCCCTATTTATTCGCAAATCCAAATTTCTGTTCCGAGTCTTTTAGCGTTTCCTAGAGTATACTGTATTCTTATATGTTCCTCCCCGACTCCTTACACATTATAAGTTATTTTTCCTTTTTCACAGAATTCGTCAAAATAAATTCGAGCTTTTTTGAATATACCCTTTTTTCTTTCTTTTTCTCCCCAGATTATTCAGGAACGGTCAAAGAATGTGGGCGGATCTTCTGGAAGGCGAAGAACAAGACAATGTGCATTTTGGAGCTGCTGGGGGAAAAACGAGAGGAGGGGCAGAGAGCAATCTGCTAATTCATTGTCCTTGGTTTTCTGGAGGAGGAGGAGATGCCATGGCATCATTTCGGTTTTTATTGCCACTTTTCTGAATTCGTCTCTTTTTTATGATTTTGAGTTTCGAATTTCAATTTTCCAGATTAGGAGATTTGTAGAAATCACTTACAGGAAATGAAGACTTTAGAAGACGTCGTAAAAGTTTTGAGAGGTTTTGAGGACATGCCTTTTAGCTGATTATGAGAACAACGATGCTCTATCGGAATTTTTGAGAAACAAAGTGTGTCAGTAGAGCGCACATGATAAATTTGGGGTTTCTGATAGTGAGTCTTATCAATAGAGATTATTTTCTGGTTTTCAAATACAGTAAGAAGGCAAATGCAAACGCGCTCTACCGAACTGTAACTAAATTCGTTTTTGAGAGTACTTGATTTGGAAAAGCTTAATTGGAAATTCGAATTTGGCGGGGTGAACAAACACGCTCTACCGAACTCGTGCGTGTTCTGATGGGATTTTGAAACATTGGGCCCATGCAGATTACTGTAGTCTAGTATCCTTCCTACTGTAGTTTTCTCTATCCGTCCAGTTCTTAATTTTTTCTTGATGAGCTACAATCCTGGAAACTTCGGTTTTCAAATTTGAGAACTTTCAAATTCCCTTTCTCCCTCTCTCAATTTGATTGATAAATATACAAAGTGTTTCTATTTCTATTGAGTCGGTGAGAAAGGGACGACGGGGACACGATTTCTCAAAAGCAATAATTCACAAAAACGACCGTTCTTCCCCTTCTTCTTCCTCTTTATTCTCTTTATTCCAAGGTGTAACATATTGGAAAAGAAGAAGAAAGAACACGGGATAGATAGGGACACCTCAAATAATATTTACGAGCATCTCTCTAGATTCAGAAGACAACTGTGTCTTCTTCTTCTTCTTCCTCCGGAAAGAAGCAGAAGACGTCCCTGCTTCTTCTTCTTCTTCTCTTCTCGAAGAGGCGCATCTTTTTTGATTGACATCAGTGCTAATATTGAATAATAGATAATATACGAAGGTGACATGATGGGGAAGCGGTTTCTAGAGAGCAGTTGAGGAGAAGACGTTGTTGTATTATTCATTTGAGACAATATGGTCACTTTAGGAAGAAGAAGAAGGAAAAGAAGAAGAAGAGGAAAACATGATTTTATTTGAAATTAGAGAAAGAACAACATAAGAGGATACAAGACCCTTGGGAAATCGGTTTTCGCCTTCACTCTAAAACAAGAGGGAATGAGTTTCTAATGGTTTTGGGTTTCTATTTATGTATACACATTTATATGATCATCAAGTTTTGGGCTCAATTTTGGGAAAGTTAATTGTGTAGTTTGTAGTTTAAAGGCTTTCCGCGGTTACTGTAGGATCTCACTCTCCAGTGTTACTGTAGGTCATGCACGATTTGTCTTGATTTCTGAAAAATTTCTCATTATTTCAAAACCCCAAAAGCTTGTAGAATAATTAGATAGCTTTGCTTTACTTAACGACTATTGGAAGTTTGCTTAATTTTTAACGAAAGAACCGTAGAACCTGTAATAGAATAGCCGTCTAACTTGGAGCCGATTTATCTCGGTTCCTGTTAAAGATATCAAAAAGTAGTCAACCGACAAAATGTTTTTGACGTTCCAATAATTTTTCTGTTATTGGACCATTTTTCAATATCTTTAACAGTAACGGAGAAATCTAGGCTCAAAGTTGAAAAGCCTATGCTTCTCGGTTGAGCTACGCGGTGGCTGCCGACCTCTTAATTTTGACTCTATTTATCTCGGCTCCTGTGAAAGATATCAAGAATAAGTTAACTGACAAAATGTTCGTCATAATATCATAAACATTTTGTTAGTTGACCACCTTTTGATATCTTTTACAGGAACCGAGATAAACTGGCCCAAAGTTGAAGGTATGTATGTCCGCGTGGCTCACATTCTGTCAGTAGCGGCGTCGCACCGTCAATACTCGTCCCCCAGGTTCAACTCCTCAAAAAGCGTATATAAACGGAAATTTCAGAAAATTACTTTTCAATGTCATCACACCTTAAAGACCCTTGAAATTACTCACTTTTTAAATTCTGGAATTCTCGAAATTCAAATTTCCTGATTTTCCAATTACGCTCTATCGACAACCAGGGTTACTCTGTCTGCGGCTCTCCCAATTTTCTGCTCCCTATCTGTAGAAATGTTTTTTCCAAAAAAAACTTTTGCCCAGTTTGTAGTCCGCTGTCTTGGGGTTGAAAGTTGTCATAAATTGTTGGGGCAGTCGATTTCTCAACTATTTTTGTGTTTTGTCGAACACTGACTTCGCCCCTCCTACTCTCACAAATTTTTATTTGACACAAGTCCATCAAGATACGATCAGATGAAGAGTTAGAATTAGAAGAAGAAGACGAAGGATATCACATAAAAACACTTTTTGAATTGTATATATTGGGGACACACACTCACAAATCTCAAAATAATCTGGAAACGGGATCTGATGATTGAGTAGGCTGTGGTATGGGAGAGAAAGTGAGAGGAGGAGCGAGAAAAAGAAGATGTGACATTTTGAAGAAAAAGTGTTTTTTGAAAATCTGGAATCTTTGGGACTGCATGGTAGCCTTGTAGTTTGTAGTAGGAAGTTTTCAATTGCAGAGCACCAACCCTGATTTAACCTTGAACCCGTTCACCAAGAATATCCAGAAGAAGAATTAGTGAATGTCGAGGTACCATATTAATACAGTACTTACCGTAACAGTATTTATTTTATCAGTTCATCAATTTATTATGTCTATCGCGGGAACTAAGATGAATTCGATTGAAGTTGACTGTTAGAACGGTCGTTCCATTAGAATTTTAAGAAAATTTATATTCGAAAATGGCCGAATTTTAATGTCCTTAAAATATTGTAAATGTTGTTGGACAAGGTTGGAAATTTTAGAGTATACTGAACAAAAATAGAGCTTTAATTTTGTAGTTGACAATTTTTTGTAGAACACCATTCAAATGAGATATACTGATAGAAACCAACCAACTGTCAAAACTTACAGAAATACAACTTGATTTGTTTCAAACGATATATCTCATTTGGAGCTGTTTGTACAAAAAAGTAGTCAACTACAAAATTGAAGCTGTATTTTTGTTTAGTACACTGTGAAAATTTGAGTCTTGCTTAACAAAATTTACAATATTTTTTAGACTTCAAAGTCGGCTATTTTCGACCAAAATTGGCCGGTGCTTTAGATGATATCGATTGAGTTCTGAAGCTTCATAAAATAGACGGCCTTGTGGTTTTTAGCTTATGATCTGAAATTCGTCAAATTTCTGTACAAAAGTTGTAACCTCAAACCATTCCAATGAAGCACTCTCCTCCAAAATTCCAAACGAAACTAAAATTCCATTACAAAATTTCTCAAACTCATTTCCTTTTTTGTCTTCCTCTCCAACGACGACTTCAGAATTCAAAAGAAGCAGCACATCATCAAATGTGCATTGATTTCTTCTTTTCTCATTTTTCGCTCCTCCTCCATTGCTCATGCTTTTGCCCATTATACACGACCGAGACGATAGGCGATAGATAGCAAAAAGGCGTTTTTAATTAAATTTCAAATTCATTTCATTTCACAAAACGCTGCCGTGCTTCTTCTGTGATGCTCGGAAATTGTCCTTGTGCTAGAAGAGAGCTCGTAATGCTTCTGTGGGGACTACGGTAGTTATGACGGGCATAAGCCACGCCCCGCGCATCAGAATTATTATTGGTCGGGGGGAGACGAAGGCATATGGATGGAGGAGGAGTCAGAAGAGAGAGAAGAGAGACTCTGCGCATGCTTTTCGTGGAGCTCAGAAGCCTCGATTATTAGCTGCTCTTTTAGAGATTCTGAAAATCGAGAGAGACGCAGAGAAGTCAGAGATTACAGAGCTTCTTCTTTTTCTATTTTCTATTCTCTTTCTTACTTTTCTGTCTCTCATCCATTCTTCTTCAGTGTCCCACATCTTCTGGGTCCGGGGCTTTTTAAAGAATTTTCAGAATCTTTTTTGTTAGCTGAAAGTTCAAGTCTAGGGCGATCTGGAAGTATTGCCGTCAAGCTCCTCGTCTTCTTATCGATCGAGCTGTTCCCTTTTCTCTCCTCTCCTTATAAAACTTCTCCGATTCAAATTGAAATTCAAACTCCCATGATGACATCAGTGTACATAAATACACCTCATGTCACTTTTCAAACGCATTCCTTGATCCTTCGCATTCCCATTCCCTTTGCTCTCTAATTAGTCGTCTACCGCGTGTTAGGCTTCCAAATCGAAACTAGATTCATTGATTCATTTTTCAACTTTTAGGATCATCATCGATTTCTCAGCTTCATCCTAAGCCTATCGGTTGCTCACCCTTGTCATCTCACCGGTCCTTTATCAATATTTTGACACAGTTGTAACAGGTCATCTCCTCTTCTTTCCGAGAGTGTGATAAAGCGGAAGATTGGGGGGTAGGAGACCATCGTAAATCATACAAGATCCCAAAGTTTTTGAATTGATGGGTGTTGATAGGAAGCTCACGCTGTGAAGTCTCTGTGAAGCCTCAAAAAGCTACTTTTTGGTTTTTTTTTTCAATTACTGTCAAACCTATAATGGAAGGGCCCAACTTCAGCTTTGAGCCCATATATCTCGGTTCCTGCCAATGATATAAAAAGGTGGTCAACTAATATACTGTTTATTATAATATTCCGAACATTTTATCAGTTGATACATTTTTGATATCTTCCATAGGAACCAAGAAAAACTAGCTCAAACTTCACAGTGTGCGGGCCCTTCTATTACAGGTTTTACGGTATTACGAGAGATTCAGAAAAGTAGGTTATAGTTGTCTGATAATTTTGAAAATCTAGGAAATTTCATCAAATTTTTTTAATTGATAAATTTTCGAAAAGTTTCTCTGTAAGATAGAGCTGCCACATGGAAGCTGATATTATCTGAAATTCGATTCTATACGAAAATAGTGATAGTTCACAGAAAATTACAAAGTATTGATCTAGTTTTTCTAATCTAAATGTGCTTTATCGATTCCGCTTTAGTGAAGCTAGTTCCCCGAAAACTTCGTCGTCTGCATTATCGATCTGTCCCAACGGAACCATGGATGCTTGTGTTAGCCCTAATCCAACTAGGAAATAATGAATAGATACCAATGTCATCATCTTATTATATAAGCATACACAGACAAATATCCAAATAACTTTTTGCCATCTTATTCTTCTTCTCACACATCCATCGAATACTAATTCCTTTTCCTTTCCCATCTTCGTCTTTCACACCGTTATGAATTCCAATTTTTCTTATTCTCCTTCTGGAAGCTCCATGAAAAAGAGACACGAATTAATATCAAATGAATTGCTGTTCCTCTTCTGACGCCTTCTCAGTACAGTAGTCATCGTCGTCAATTTCCGTTTCCTCTTCTTCTCACTCTTCAGAATTGATGTGTGGAGAGCCCATAATTGGTACGTTCATCGAATGATTTGGGCACCAGCCAGGCCAGCACCCAAACGAATATTTCATGGATTTTCTAGAGATGGAAATTGCATGGTTCTCTGTCGTTTTTTTTTCATTCTCCCTCGTCCCCTAATCTGCACAAATTGACTGCTCGGGCGTATTTGGGCAGAGAGGGACCCGTCCGAAAAGGCATAAAGTTACCATAATCGGATGGATGGGCGGCTCTTCTTTCTCTCTTCCTTTCGTGCCGCCTTATTCTTCTTTTCTGAAGACTTAGAGAGAAACAAATTGAAAAAAAATAGAGTTCTTCTATCTCTATTCAGAAAGGAAGGAAGCATTGAAGATTTCGGGGACCCGAAAACTCGAGGGAATACGATTTTTCGAGAAGAACAAAATCTCGATTCTCATATTAAAGAGAGAAAATAGATAGAGAAAAAGGGGGGAAGGACCATGGACATAAACACATTTGGAGATTGAGTGGATTTACTACTTTTGTGCCCATGTACCGCGACGACCGAAAATTTGATGTAGAGGAAAAGAATAGATACATGTGGAAGTATGCGAAGATAATGGAAGAGTTTTCAAATTCTAGATTGACAATAAGATTTGGGAAAATAAGGGCTCGAGAACCAGGAATCCTGGAATCCATTGATCTGGAAATCTAGGAATCCAGGACTCCGTGAATCCATGACGTCATGAATCCAAGAAATCATGATTCCAGGAACCCAAGAATCCAGGAATCCAGGAATCCAGGAATCCAGGAATCCAGGAATCCAGGAATCCAGGAATCCAGGAATCCAGGAATCCAGGAATCCAGGAATCCAGGAATTCAGGAATCCAGGAATCCAGGAATCTAGGAATCCAGGAATTTAAAAATCCAGGAATCCAGGAATCCAGGAATTTAAAAATCCAGAAACCGAGATTTTGAGATTCAGAATCCAGGTTCCAGGATCCAAAATTCAGGATTCAAGAATCCAGGAATCCATGAATCCAGGAATCCGGGAATCCCGGAATCCAGGAATAAAGGAATCCAGGGATTCAGGATTCAGGATTCAGGAATCAGGAATCCAGGGAGCCAGGAATCCAGGAATCCAGGAATCCGGGATTTTTAAAATCCAGGAATTCAGGAATCCAGAAATCGAAATTTCGAGATTCAGGATCCAGGTTCCAGGAACCCAGGAATCCAGAAACTCCAGGATCCGTGAATCCAGGAATTCGGGAATTTAAAAATCCAGGCATTCAGAATTCAGCATTCTGGATCTCGGGTTCATGTTCCAGGAGAATACAGTAATTCAGGAATCCAGGAATCCAAGAATCCACAGACCGGAAATCCAGGAGCTCTGGAATCCAGGTATCCAGGAATCCAGGAATCCAGGAATTCAGGAATCCAGAAATCGAGATTTCAAGATTCAGGATCCAGGTTTCAGGAACTCAGCGTTCAAATGTCAGGATTCAGTTCCCAGGATCCTAGATGTAGGATTAAGAATTCCGGATTCCGGATTTTGGACCTCGTGCCCAGGAATCCAAGTATACCAAAAACTCAAATTTTGAAATTTTCGAATTTAGTAACTCGCCAAAAGTTTGGTATCCATATCTAAATTGCCTATCTAAAACCCATTAAAAAGTTTTCTCTCTTTGTTCTCATCACTATCTGAATTTTTCACTGCCTACCAAGACCTTCAGAAAATAAAAGTGTCGCGTTTTTCTCAGTACTAAAGGGAGGTCTTGATTTGATTTATGACGTGGCAACAGGTTCCCTCACAAGTCTTCAGTCCCCTGCTAACCAATTCATTTTTCAAATATTCCTTCTGTTGTCCTCAATTTTTTTGAACCGTCTTTCATCTTTTTTTGTTTCGGATAGTGTTAGTCGGTAGGGGAAGAAGAAGTCTCTAATCTTCGCCTCACCAACCCGATTTGCAACATAATTGTTCCTTCTTAATATATGCAAAATGCGTGTCTCTCTGTCAGTAGTCTTATGTATTTTTGCCTTTTTTTCGCCTTTTTTCATTCGCCCGGCGTCCGTCCCACAGAATTTTTAATCGTTTCAAATGAGGCGGCCTCTTCTTCGCGCGGTCAGAAGAGGTGTAGACAAAATAGAGACAGTGCACAAAAGAGAAATTGAAGAATGAACAAATGTCCCCTTCGGTGCCCCCGTGGGCATCTCGATTACTGTAGAGAGGAATAGGATAGGAGATGAAGAGAGTGCAGACATCCTTTGTCTTGGGTTGCACACGAATTGTTAATGATTTTCAATTCCATTTCGATTTTTGATGATGACACATCATCACATATTCTTCTGTTTCTGTTTCCTAATTTTCTATTTCATCACAGATTGGAAATTAAATGAATAAAGAGAGAGTCCATGATAGGAAGAAGACACGGAAATGGTATAAGTGGGAAAAGAGAGAAAGACCGGACGCGTCAAGAATAGAGCTTATTAGATTCAGAATAGAACGTGTAGAAGGCCAATAGGGTCCTAACAATCGAGGGATCGTAACAATTTGGAGATTTCTAGATTATTGGTTTCCAAAGTAGCCTTTTTTTGGATTGTTAGTTAGGACAAGCTACCCCATCGATGGGTTGCAGGCATCGCTACCACACTAAACTTGCACTTTGAGCTCAATTATCTCAACTTCTATAAAAGGTATCAGAAAGTGGTCAACTAATAAAATATTTTTGAATTTATAATAAACATTTTATAAGTTGACACTTTTTTGATATCTCTTACAGAAATTGAGATAATTGAGCTCAAAGTTGACAATTTAGATAGGCTTCTATTAGAGTAAATACGACAAGGGTAGCTGTAATTTGAGGTAGTAAAAACAGATTCAGAAAAATATGAGAATCCGTCTAAAGTAAATATACCACTAAACTTTTCAGAATATAATTTTTTTAACGAAAAAAGAAAAATATTATGATTTTTGTATGACGCTGTGGATCTCATAAATATCGAATCCTCTGATCTTCCATTGTAAATATATTCTAGAAACATTCAGATTCTCAAGTTTTCATGGGCTCCAAAAACTACTATATCTTTCTACCTCCAAGTTCCAAAATCCTAATTGATGTTTCACATTTTTTAATGATTCCCCCTAAATTTTTTCGCAACAGTTCTCCCACCACAAACAGGATTTAAGGTGAACGGTAGAAGGCGAAAGGAACAATCAAAAAATGTTAAACGACTCTATTTGGATTATAAACGAGTGATTAATTTTGAATAAGGGATATGCTTGTTCTCTCAATTTTATATGTGTCTCCATTTTTCAAAAAATCTCATCAAAAATGCCACGTCATGTTTGGGGATTAGGAGACAAAAAGATACAAATAGACCATCTGTTGAGGGAGCGGATCATAAATAGGGGAGCCAGTGAGAAAGGGAGCAGTGGTTTTATTAGGAATTTGAGGATTCTGAGATTTTACAAAATTCGAAGCGTAGTGGTATTTTAGGATTCCGGAAATAGAGCACTGTGATATTTGAGAACTGTTTAATTTTATGATTCTGGTATTTGTGGTTACTGTTATCAAGCTCGTATGATTTCAGAGTTCCAGAACACCATGACATTCAAAGATTCTGAATTTTGAGAATTCTAAATTTATAGGATTAGAAGGGAACAATTGGAACTTTGGAGTTTGGAGGATTCTAAAGTTTGGTTCTGAGTTTTGGGGGTTCCAATATGCTAAATATTGAATTCTACAATTTTAAAATTCGTTGAGCCCAGGATTCCTTATTATTAAGATTCTGAGACGTCCTAGGATTAGGATTTGTCCTATGATCGGTCCTTCGATTCTGAGACGTTCGCTTTTTTAAATACAGTGATTTGGAATCTGAGATTTTTGTTCTAATCCGTGTTCATAAGGAACAAGGCTGGACCACGGCCGGCTTCAGAATTTTGATTAGGGGACTTCAGGGATTGGTAGGATACGTCGGCCTTATGGTTTCTGGGTCGCTGAGCTTAAATTGGGAAGAACGGAGTGATTGGTCCACTGAAACCTATCCACGGCCCGAGTCATGGCTGCCCGCTGCCGCAATTTGTACAGCCTTGATAGGGGAACAGTATTTTGATCTACTCGCACCATAATTTTTTCACAAATCTTTTTAATTTTCTGACCATCCCAAACATCCAAAAGTTGAAACTCAAAAGGACAACTGTCCATTTCGCATTCCGAAAAGATGTGTCCTAATGGAAGTTAGTATGGTTAAGTTGAGCAAGAAAAAAGAGCCATCACTTTGTACAAATGTACATACATTGATGATGAAGCAATTCGATCCTGTCATCATGTTCTTCCCCCTCCGAAAATTTGAACAAAAAAGTAAGGGATGGAAAAGCAAAAAGCAAACTGCTCCTCCTCCCGAATAAAGGGCGAAAAACGAAATGTCAATATTGTGATGATTTATGAGAAAAAAGGAGGAGCTCGTTCCCCCCAAATGATGATTACTTTTTTTCTTCTAACCCTTGTTCTGTTATTTTCTCTGCGTCTCTTCATCTCTAGCTTACCTGTTTAGCTTCTTTTCTCTTGTTCCGCAATCCTACCCGTGTTGCTCCTAACCAATTTATATTTGTTCTTTTCCCGACCGTCCCTCCCTTTATGAAAACGAAGACATCGGTTTTTTTTGACTCGTGTATCTTCATTTTCTGTGTTTGTGTCTATGTGTCATACATGGGATTTTCGAATTTTATGATTTAAAATGTTATGACCGAATATGGGAATCCTAGAATCCTAGAACACTAAAGTCCAGTCCTCGAAGCCTTGAATTGGGCAATCTTGGATCCCTGGAATTCTGGTAGCAGAATCTGCCTGTAACTCTGTTCAGCCTACTTTTCTAAATCTCATCCACTCCTTCTTCCATTTTATAACCTCTTCTTCTCCCCATTTTGAAAACTTGCTTTACCAATTTGCTCAAATTGGTTCCTCCCTTTCCCTCTCTTCTCAAATCCATCACAATCTATCCAAATCATAAAATTGCAACAACAGCCTCTTCCTTCCATTCCCATTTCCTCTTGGTCCACTCCAATCTCTCTTTCTTCTGGACCCCTCTCATCATCATCTAAGCTCCGCCCACTTTTCCATCCAGTAATTCATTCGAGCGCGGAAGAGGCTCTTTCTAAAACTCTTTTGCTATTACTTTCGGGAGCGAGCTTCTCTAATGGGCGGAGCTTCTTTTCAACGTCTTCTGAAACGAAATAGTGGGCGGAGTCTATATCTTGAGTCTCCCGCCGTGTGTCTTCTTCTTCTCCTTCCTTTTCTCTTCTGTCTCTTTTGCAACAACTCATATTTTACCAGATCATATCTCGCCCAAGGGGTACCTGGCGCCGCGTCTTTTTTTCCAAAATTCATTCCAAGGCAAATAATTATCATCTCATTTGGAATTAAGAAGACGTTGACGTCTTCTAGTGATGAAAAAAACTCCTTCAGAGTGTGTGTTCATTAATTCAATTAGTGTTTTATCAATCATTCAAACAAATCATGCAGCAAGTAATTCAATTCATCGATTCATTTTTTGGCTTCTCTCATTTCTCTTTTTTTGATAATTCGAATTTTCTGATGGTTTATCAGTGATTTTGATCCGATGTGAAAGTTCCTGTTGATCGTAGAAAGTTCCAAAAATCAAATGTCGGCGAGCCACCGAAACTTATTATTGCTAAAAAAGTTGAAAACAAAACCGTAACAATTTATGACTATCTGGTACAGACTGGGTCTAGAAAACATATCATTTTTATATTTGCTATCATAAATTCCAATGATAATTGGCTCATAATTTCATTATGAAATGGCCTGTACCGTAATTCGAAATTTCATCATGAGATTATGTTATTTACGTTTCTGTTTTCCCTTTTGTCATCAAAAAAACTGATCGATTTCGAAATTTCATCTTCTGAAAATGTATTAATACATTCTTAAACTGAAATTTCCAAACTTTTCGAAAGTTGTTTTTGAGCATAGTTATGTCCATTTTCAAGCCCTGACCGAGGAATCCAATGTTAGACCTCTGTTTCAAAATTTCGGAAATCTGAAATTTTCAGTTTCCTAGCCCAAAGTGTTGGAAGATATGAGGTATGGTACGCAAACACCCAACTACAGTAACACCACATCTTACGACACATTGATCTAGAAGACTGTAAATTTCGTAGTATATAGTAAGAGAGCATGAGGATCCCAAAGGGGGAGCAGGTTTTCAAAAATACCAGACTCGAAATATGGAATTCAGAGCATTCTTGATTCGAAAAATTTATTTTCCCAGACGAATTTCAGAATTCCAGGTTTCAAGGAGTGTTTAAAAACGAAAAACCAAAACTTTGAATTTTCTGGAACTCTCCTTAAATTTTTGTGAAAAATGGTAAAACTAAGTATGCTGAACAGCTTTAAGAAACCAAGGGTATCGTGCCAAAATTAATTCTGACCGATGTTCCAAATTAGGATCGAAATCGAATATCAGACGTTTTTCTTAGATGCTCAGCAACCCTAAAAACCCGAGAATCATCCATTTCATAATGACTCATTTTCCGTGTTCCACCTCTCTAATTCCCATCTTCCCTAAATCCTGAAAACACACACAAAAAGCCGAATACGAAATCTTCAACCGCATCTCGTACTTTTTATACGATCCGATCTTTCTTCATTCTCTCCTTGAATTGCAACACCACCGTATTCCTCAAAAAGCGATAAATACATACACTGCCACACACCACTTCACCCCAAAATTTTACCGATTCTCATCTTCCTGTCATTCCAACGATAGAAGAAGACTCAGAAAAAAGACCGCCTCACTCATTTCTAGATCAATTTGGCAGATAACTTTTTACAAAATTTCTTATTTGAAGATGGGTTTTTCTGACGAGTCATCATTCACATCTTCTGTCTTCGAAAACTTCAAACAACCTGTAGAAATCTATCTCTGGTGATCCTCCTATCGCAGCAAAAGAAGTCCCAAAGTAATATAAATTTTGATAATAGCCTTGTTTTTCCAGGTCCCATCTTCTTCTTCTACATCATTTTCCTCATCTTCTTCTTCTTCTTCCACATTGTCCCATCATCATCTCATCTTTCTAATATAAATCGTTTTTGTCGGGTCCTGTGTTGTTTTGTCCCCTCCCACCAATATTTCGCTCTCCGGGTTTTTGCCCCTCTTTCTTTCACCCCCAGGCTCCCCGCACAAAAACCCGCAGTCACGTCCATCATTACTCTTTTGCCCCTCCAACACATATGCTGGCAGGGCTCTTCATGAACATGATGGGCATGCTTCGAGAGCAACAAGATAATGTTGAAATCGTTCCTTTGATGAGTTGGGGTCTCCAAGGTCTGCTCTGAGCCATTGGGATCTGAAATTGTTTAGAAAGCTTAGAATCCTTGGTCATCACGAAAAAGGAACTCCTACGGGGACCTCTAGTAAGGTTCCAGAATCTGGAAAATTCTAGTAGCTTCCATCAGATCACAAACTTCAAAGCAGCATTCTAGTCGGATGTTCTAACTTGTACCGTATATGATTTGTAGTCAAAGTTTGTAGTTTGTAGTTCTTTGTAGTTTCAGATGTCTCATTTCCCCCCTTGGAGCTTGCTTCAATTTGATAAGTATTGATCGGGAATTCCCTTCTTTTTGTGGTATTCAGAATTCATTTGTCTCTGAAATTATTCTGAATTCTTCTTTTTTAGGATCCTCAAAATCGGTACAATGCATTTTCTAGTTCCTTTATTCTTTCTAAACCTGGTCTTTTGCCTGTTTTCTCAAATTCAGAACCAATTTTTTCGAAAACCCAAAATCCATTTCCGAAATATCGATAAGTCATTTTTCAGCTTCAAATCCATCATTTTTCACTTTAGACCCCTTCTCATAACCTCACTTTCCAAAACTTTTAGTTGCTAAGCAGCCATCGTATACTGTACTTTCGGAACACCTTTGCTTTGTCTCGAATTATCTACATTCCTATAACTGTTATGAAAAAGTTGTCAACTAAAAAAGTGTCAAAAATATTATGACAAACATTTTATTAGTTGACTGTTTTGTGATAACTGATAAAGGAGCAGAGATAAGTCAGATCAAATGGAGGATTCAAGAAGGTGTCCTACATTTTGTCTTTTCTTACAGTTGTCGGATTCTCGCAATCATATTTTTTGTTTCAAGTTCCGGCTTTTCATAATTTGCTCTTTTTTTCAGACTTCTCATCATCCAAAATGAATGAGCTGCTAGCCGAAATGGCCGCGGTCTCATCCAGACGGAAACAGATGAAACCGAGGAGAATGTCCGGTGGTGAGTGGTAAAAAGTGCAAAATCGGGACTTTCATCATTTAATGTCTCATTTTTCTTTTTCTCCGAGAAACAGTCAAAAAATGTTTGAGTGAAAAGAGGCAAATTTGGACGTCGCGAAGCGCGCACACCGGGGGACATTAGGAGGTAAAACAGAAGAAGTGTTTAATGAAGTAAAGAATAAAAGACAAGAGAAAGAAACATGAATTTTGCCTCTCATTTAAGGAACATGACGAAATAGTGTATTGATTGGAGAGAGTCGGCTAGAGATACGAGAATTGCTGATGATGCGCCGCCAGCACCCTCCTTTTTTAGTTCCCTCACAACGCTGACCTTGGTCGAACTTTTCGGGTGTGAGACAAAATATATTTTTTGGTGTTTCGTTATATATGACAAGAGAGAGAAAAGACATGATGTTGGAATATATTAAAACATGACAAAACATTTGAAGAAAACTGGTAGAAGACATTGAAAAATGGTATTGGTAGGAGGAGAAGGAGAATGATGTTTCAAAGTTTTTAAGAGAAATTCTAGGGGTTACTGAAAATATTAGAAAACTTATCACTGACCTGAAAAACAATGACGCCTTTTGAAAGTCAAATTAAAAGTTGATTTTTTTTATTACAAAAACTACAGTATTTCTTCTAATAGAAGCCCATCTAAACCGTTAACTTTGGGCTCAATTATCTCAATTTTTATAATAGACAAAAAATCTGTTAACATAAAATACTTATCATAATATTACCAATATTTTATCAGTTGTCAAATTTTCGATAAAATTCACAGGAATCCTGATAATTAAGCTCAACGTTGACGGTTTGAATGGGCTTCTACATATCAGAGGAAAAACGGTACTTTGTTTTTTAGAAAAATGTTAAACCATTAGAAAAATATGCTCCAGAAAAAGCTATATAATTGTCAAAAACCATTTAAAATGAATTAAATCCTTATTTCAAAAGAAGACTTAAAATTTCGAACTTATTTTGGAATAAAAATTTGGGGTCTAACTGTCCTAAATAATTGAACACACATACTTTAAAAACCTGTCGACGACAAAAATTATCTCTTAATTTTTTTTTCCCAGACCTTCATCTCTCTGGTGTGTAAAATCTGTGGGTTTTTATGCTAGCCGTTCGGCAGAGAGATAGTCATTTATAATATTCTCTCTTATCATTCGATTTCTTCCTCATAACCTAAAAGATGATGAGGTGAAGAGATGATAGGATGATGATGATGTGATGATGATAAGTGTACTTTTTGAAATCATAACATTTTGAAATCCCTTTCTATTTGATTTTGGAACTTTCGCGAAGATTCGGTGAGTGTTTAGGGTATTGTTTGAACTGCATCATCTTTGAATGTCTAGTTAATTTTACCTCAACTTCCTCTTTACATCCAATCATTTTTTGCGTGCTTCATGTTCTCAAATGATAACACATTTCTTATCGAACTCCCTCTTTCATAACCCCTCAAAATTGAATCCACCGTAGTCATGTGTCTGGACCCTCTCAAAAGGGGGAGAAGAAAAAGATGACACACTTATTATATTTCTTCATCTTTTTCTCTCTCCGCATCCAGAATTTCTCGCTCCGCCCATTCTGTCAATTTTCCATCCAATCATAAGCGGGGAGAAAAAGAAGAAGAGGAGGAGAGAGCATTTTTAGAAGGCGTCAAGGAAGAATCTTTCCAGGTTTTTGAGAGATAAGAGAAACAGACACACAGACAGACAAGAAAAAAAGAAGAAGAAGAGAGAGGGAAGGAAGAGGATGAAAAAGTGCAAGGTCGTTAGGATGGGAGGCAGAGCGGGCTCAAAGTTCATGTGCACTTCAGTCGAACGATAGATTACTGTAGGCATATGAGATGGTGGGAAAAATATGAAACCTCAACACTGTTTATTAAATTTATAGTTTGTAGTTTCGCGATTTTGGTCACCCTACATTTTCAGAGCAACTTGTTCTGAGCAATTATCTAGTACTAGAAGCTCCTAGTTCTAGAAGGACATTGCTACTATCCAAATTTTTTGCACAAAAAAAATGATTGAACCCAATTTTTTGTTTGGAAACTCATCCTATCATCATTTTCGATATCATCCATCGAAAAACACACGACTCTTCCATCCACAAATCATTTTTTGTGACGAACAAGTGCTCATCTGTCTCCCTGTGAAGCAGAAAAATCTTGAGACTTCTACCTCATCTCTTTTTTCCTCTTATTGTCATCCATTTGTTAAAAACCACCCATTATATTTTTTGCTTGTTAGTACCTTTTTATTTTTGTTTGTTTCGGTAGTTACAAGGTTTTCCATAAAGTCCTTCTGCCTGTAGTGTTGTCTAGTTTTGACTGGAACCAGGGAAAATGCTCTTGCACTTTGATCTCAATTATCTCTGTTCATTTAAAAG
Source organism: Caenorhabditis nigoni (assembly GCA_027920645.1). Lineage (NCBI taxonomy): Eukaryota > Metazoa > Nematoda > Chromadorea > Rhabditida > Rhabditidae > Caenorhabditis > Caenorhabditis nigoni. Next base: position 7,090,543 of record CP115864.1, read on the forward strand.
ATATTAAAAACTTGTCAACTGATAAATTATTTATCACAATATTAGCAATATTTTATCAGTTGACAAATTTTGGATATCTTTCATAGAATCGAGATAATAGAGCTCAAGGATAGCGTGGAGCGTCGCTAAGCTACGCGGTAGCTACATATGCCGGCTACCTATCGATGGTCACTATAAGATTGGTATACCGTAAAACTTGTATTAGAAGGGCCGGCCCTTCTATTTTTCAATTTCCGGAGGGCCCTCCTATTACAGGGGCCCTTCAATTAGAGGAGGCCCTTCTGTTTTTCCATACCCCTCTCGGAGGGTCCTTCTATTAGAGGAGCCCTTCTATTAAAGGGGCCCTCCTAATACAGGTTTTACTGTAGTTGATGTTTTCATTGCTCATCAGCTCCAAGTTCAAAAAGATTTCCTAGATGTAGTGTTTTTTTTGTGGTTTTCCAATATAGTTCAACTTGTAGAGAGCTTCTGAAAATTCTGAGTCTGATTCTTACTATGCGTTTGATCCTAGTAAGCAATCCCAGAAAATGCATTGCTTTAAAGTTTCCTTTTGCTCGCCTATAAATTCTGCAACTCTTGTTGTCAAAAATTGTGTTGTTACTGCTGCTCCGCGAGCCTCGCCCCGCGTCCTGGACCGTCATAAAATCGAATTTATGATCGAACACAAAGAAGAAGACGTTGTTGTTGCGATTTCCTCTTCTTCTTCTCCAGAATCCAATGAGTTTCTCTCTATCTCGAAACTCGATCATTTATTATAGTGTTTTTGTGTAATCAAGGGGATTCAGGAGAGATAGTGTTGATTCTCGAGAGATCCAGACACGGATGGATATAGGGATATGAATTGGTGTGGCGATTGGGGTGGGGCTCCCGGGGAGTGAAGAAAATTGAAACATTATGTTTTGAGGGAGAGTGTGTTTGTCACGCAAAGAAGAGATCACCCATTCTCTCATATATTTTATGGATTTTTGAGAGTTTTGATTGGGAAGTGAGGGGCGATGTGAGGGATGTCAGATAAAACAAAAAATAGAGACTAGGAGGAGGAGATTCAGAATCATTTTTCGCAACAATTTGAGAAAAGAAGAAGATAACACTCATTAACTGGACTCGCTTTTATGAGGATTCTCAGTGACGAAATGGAGAGAAAAAGCAATTATTTCTGTGATATCAAACCAACTGACTCAACTGACTTTTATTTTTTGATTAAAAATGAGTAGTTGGACACAAAGATAAAGGGAAGGGGAGTGGACCATCAGTAGTAGATGAAGAATGGGTAGGAAAAGTTATTTTTGAGGGAATTGGAGTTCTTGGATTTCATGGTAGTGTGTCAAAACACAGCGATAGCTACAACTAAATAAAGTTGATTCTAGCAAGGCTATCGAATTTGGGCCGAGGCATTATTAGTTCAGGTACTTCTGAAATAGGTAGAATTGGGCGGCCTTTCGAAGGTCCTGTCATGGAGCATTTCAGAAGCGGACATACAGTAATCCTGGATTATTGAAAACTCTGATGTCAAGAACAACATCCTTATATTTTAAGAAAATTCGTCAAGTTCATACAATTTTTGCTCATTCTGCACATGACTCTCGTCTTGTACAAAATCAAAGTTCAACAAATTTCTAAAGTTATCGAACATTTTTCCAGTTTTCAAAAATCCTAAAATAGTGTGTAAACTCTGAAATTGTTTATATTGAGTTATCGATCATTTTAAATTTTGAAAATACCGTAAAACCCGTAATAAAAAGACCCCTATACTTTTGTTCCTTTGAAAACCATGAAAGTTCCTTTGAAAACCATGAAAGTTTTGTAGACTGATAAATTATTTATTAGTTGACAAAATTTTGATACCTCTCATAGGAACCGATATACTTGAGCTCAAAGTCCGGGCTTCTATTAGAGCATTTACAGTAGTTTTAGGGACACTCTGACAATTTTAAGCTCTTGCAGAAAGTTCCTAAATCTGATCTTCTTAATTTTAACATCACTCCCTAATTCCTCCTTCACCTCCTCCATCATTTCGACGACGTTATCATATTTACAGTAACCCCAATCACTTTTTTTTCTCTATACAAATCATCAATTCTTCTTTTTTCCCTCCTCCAATACAACCATCACTTGTCTCTTCGTCTTCCAAATCAACTCGAATTAGTTGTAATATGCGGAAAAGTTAATCAAATCATCATGCCCTTTTCCTCACCGCATTTTCATTATTTTTTTTTGTGATTCGTCGTCAATAATCAATCTGTCGGTTCTTTTTCTTTTTTAAACCTCTTCCTCCCCCTCATTTACTTTTTTAATCTAATGTTTAATAGAGCGTACTTAACCTTTTCGGTCAACCATTTGATTCTTTCTCGAAACGTCGTTTTAATTTTGGCCAATTATGGCTTTTGAAACTTTTTTATTCGGTTTTTTATCCTTCGCTCGCAACACAGTTTTCTGAATTCAGATGACGATGGTAAATAAGAGGGACCGATTCTTTCTTCTTTTCATCGTCATTTTAATGGTAGACTTGAAGAGAGGGATTCACGATTTGAGATGTTGCCGTTTTTATGATAGGTCATTAAAAATTATTTTTGGCGGCGTCTTCTCCATCTTCACAATTTTTGTTTTGGGGGACGAAACTTTACAGTAGGACTTTTTGAAATTTCGGTTTTTGGTTTGGTAGAAAATTTGGGTCTCCGAATCCTAGAACTCGGAACTTTTCCAGTCTAAGAAAATATAATGATTCCGAAAGAATCCTAAAACTCAAGGTTCGTAGATAATGCTCATTTTGGCTCTGCCGGCAACCATAGTCAATATTCAAGCCTCCTTTAAATCCCTGGAATCTTCCTAATTCTCTTGAGTCCCCAATTCTACCGTATCCCATATCTTGCTCTTTCTGCTCCTCTAGGGACCCTCATAATCTATTGCTCATAACTTTTCTCTAGTTCTCTTCATCTCCTTTTCTCTCTCGCATAAGCCAATCATCTCTCTCTCCATCAATCATAATCCTCGCCCCGCTTGACTTCATAACTAAGCTCCGCCCCCTTTTTTCGGAACATCGTTCCCTCTCCCCACCCAATTGGAAGGTGTGTGTTCCAAATGGATTACGGTAATAGGAAATGAATTTCCTTCCGGATCATTAAAAAAAGAAGAAGTAGAAGAGATGGAAATTATCCCTATTTATTGAAAAATGTTGCGAAAAGCGAGGAATTGAGACAGGTTCCGAACCCATAAAGCCACCTCCTCCTCCTTCTTTTTTTCCCTCCATCCGACACATTAATGGTTAAGAAGAATAGAGAGAAAGACGGTGTTCTCTACGTCTCCAGAATCCATACGCTATTTCCAGAGACGGCATCTGACTTTTTGTGTGACAAAAAGTTAACGAGCAACCGATGTCAAACTGTGTATGTGTGTTTGTTGCGATTTTTACGACTTTTGATCGGTAGGAAATAGAAGAGGGGGATTCCGAAGAGAAGAAGAAGGCGTGCATAATTTTCATCGCGCCCCATTTGACCGATTTGATACACATTAAAAATACATAGACACACACAAAACTTTTTTGAGAAATAGAGGGGAACCGAAATGGGGGCGGAGCCCGAGATCATTAAATTGTGATGATAAAGAGATACTAAATGGTTTTTATTCTATTTTCGAAAATACCAACAACAAGAAAACTTTAATTTCTAGAAAGAACATTTTCAGAAGGTGATGCGATGATGTCTCCAATCGATTTGTCGACAAAGAGTTTCGATGAAAACAATTGTGAGAAATCGGCACTTCCACTCGAGGATCGATCCAATATTCTACCACATTTTCCAGTGCCATTCACTAATCCACAACAGGTATGTATACGGAATTTGAGATATTTGGAATTTATAGATTAGGAGTTATATTCCTGTATGCTAAAGCCATTGGCTCTTCTATTTAGAATCCTGAACTTCTAAGATGATATTTATTTAAGACGCATTCTCTGTAGAACTCAACTTCAGGCCTATTATCCACTGTACAGAAAAATTCAAACTTGATATTTCTTGCTGATTTTTCATATATTGCATGTTTATGGACTTTTAAGGTATATGAGATATAGTTTGACTCGACTTGTCCCACACCTGCAAAAATATGGTCGTGGGGTGTCTAAAAAAATTATTTTTTCAAAAGTGAAGTAGTGATCAAATCTTAACGTAGATGGTTTTTAAACACTATTTCGATCATTTTTTGTATTGGCACTATATTGATATACTTCCATCTTACTATGAAAAATTTCAATTTTTTGCAAAAAAGCTATTTTTTGGACAAAAAAATGGCCGTCCTGAAAAAAATTTCCATTATTTTATAAAATTAAACATCAAATTTAGATTCTACATTGAAAAATACATTAGAAAATATTTTAAGGTGAAAGATAAACCTGAGCCCCCTATGAGTTCTAGGTCAAAATGTGCCCAAAAATGAGGTTTCACCATGTGGTCCCCCACATGGCAACTAAAATTCGGCCAAACTCGACCCTCACAGATTTTGATGAAATTTTTACTAAATGCATCATTTGTGATGGGTAGTATTCTGGCAAAGTTTCAAGATTCGTTCTCATCGTCTTCGTGCATTTCTGGAGCTCGTATTTTTTCATTGATATTGCAATTTTTGTCGGTTTTTTGGTGCTTCTGAAAATGCACGAAGACGATGAGAACGAATCTTGAAACTTTGCCAGAATACTACCCATGACAAATGATGTATTTAGTGAAAATTTCATCAAAATCTGTGAGGGTCGAGTTTGGCCGAATTTTAGTTGCCATGTGGGGGACCACATGGTGAAACCTCATTTTTGGGCACGTTTTGACCTAGAACTCATAGGGGGCTCAGGTTTATCTTTCACCTTAAAACATTTTCTAATGTATTTTTCAATGTAGAATCTAAATTTGATGTTTAATTTTATAAAATAATGGAAATTTTTTTCAGGACGGCCATTTTTTGGTCCAAAAAATAGCTTTTTTGCAAAAAATTGAAATTTTTCATAGTAAGATGGAAGTATATCAATATAGTGCCAATACAAAAAATGATCGAAATAGTGCCTAAAAACCATCTACGTTAAGATTTGATCACTATTTCACTTTTGAAAAAATAATTTTTTTAGACACCCCACGACCATATTTTTGCAGGTGTGAGACAAGTCGAGTCAAACTATGTCTCATATACCTTAGAAGTCCATAAACATGCAATATATGAAAAATCAGCCAGAAAAAACAAGTTTGAATTTTTCTGTACAGCACTGTTTTTGCTTCTGTCAGAGAATGTGTCTTAAATTTTATATTTATTTAAATTTTATCGGTCTCACTATCAGACAATAGATATATTTCTGATCCTTCATCCAACGAATTTCAAACCCTATACGGAATAATCTTTTAAAATTTAGATTCATGGATTTTCATACATACATAATCTTAAAATCTCAAATAAGTAGACCTCAGAATTTGACAATCCCTGAATCTCAGGAATTTCTCATTCAAGAATGCCAAATGCTCGAAATTTTAGAATTTCAGAATCTCAGTATTAGAATATTCCGAAGTCTCAGAATCTCAGGATCTGGGAATTTCAAATTTCAGAATCTCAAAACTCCTAATAACTCCCAATAATCCAAAACCTACGAGCTTCATCGTTAGATTTCTTGAACTCAAAAAAGCAGAAGTTTCAGCTTCATAGATCCTATCAAGTCTATATTTTCTGTTTACCCTCTTTCCCTTTTTCTATTTTCCCAACCTCATCAAAATTCCATAAACTCCCAAATTTCTTCTCATCAAAAAAACCAATCATTTTTTCTATCTATTAATAGGTTTTTTGTCTATTTTACTTCACAATTTTCACATTAACCGTCCTTGGCATCTTCAGTCTAATTACCGAAATTTTGTGGTCAATAATGAAGTAAAGTAATCAAATTTCCCGAAAAATTCCCACACCCAAAATTGTTCGAAGTCATTTTGAAATAGGGGGTACTGTAGTTTTCAATGTGTTGATGGCTCAGAAAGTATTGATCTGAAGTCTATAAAAAAGGAAATGTCTTCAGAATAGTATTCATTTCAGTTCCTCTCGTTATGCGCTCAACTCGGGAATTCCACATCCAGCAGGAACGTGTCTTCTACTGCCTCCACCACTTCATCCTGTCCAATTCAGTCCTGCTCCCAAGTAAGTTCCGCCCCATTTTCCTCCCTCCAACTGACCTCGCAACACCTACCGTAACCTTTTGTGCCAGCCATAACTTTAATGGTATTATTTTGGGGTCGTGATTCTGACTGTGAGACCACTTTTTTTGACAAAAGAGACACTCCTAAAAACGAGATGTTGCGATGGTTGGGGGGACGAAGAAGACGTTGACAAAAACCAATAAAAATGAAATTACTGTATGTGTCGATGCATGCGCAATAGGCAAAAAAGATACAGAGAGAGAAAGAGAGAGAGAGAGAGACCCCCATAATTTTCGGTATGAAAAGAATTGTATTATGGGGGTGGAAAATGAGAATGTTGCCGAAGAATCAGAATTAAAAACAAGGGGAAACTAGTATTAAAATTAAAAGAAAGGGACTGAAGCGCCAAAACTACAGTGACCCATTTTTCCAAATTTTCAGAGCTTTTCTACTGCTGCAGCGCTGACGTGGCATGTACTGGATGCTCATGAAGATGAGCAGGAAGTATTCTCGTGCGACGGATGTGGTACGACATTTTCCAACGGTCAAGATGTAAGAGACCAGCCCCTTATAAAACATATTCACCCCACACATTTCAGATTCGTGAGCACAAATGCTCCAAATCCGGTGCATCTCGAAGTTCCTCTGTCCCACCGTCAACCGTACCTTCTGGAGCATGTTTCTTATCGACTCCCACCACGCCTTGCCCTCAATTCTCAATAAACGAATCCATCGGAACGTCTTCTGAAATTCGTGACGAGGAAGAGGAAGAAGAGATGGATTCGGAGGATAATGAGCAGGTGGCAAGCCAACTATTCGGGCAGTTGCTGCAGAAATCCGACGATCCAAGAGCCAAGATATCGAGCCTTTTCAATAATGCGCTACCTCAATTTGCAGGGTTTCCGAATATGCCACCTCAATGTAAGTTTTATATTCCCAACAACTTCTATTGTTATAATATTATTTCAGTTCTAATGCGACAACCATTTGATCCGAGAGCGGAAATCTTTGCAAGCCGGCACGAGAATGACGACGATTGGGAAGCTCTTATGGAAATCTCCACAAGTGACGAAGCTGAAAAGATTCGAGCTTTAGTTGGCGATAAAGCAGTTCCTACCACTGATCCCAATCAATGCATACTTTGTCGACGTGTCTTATCATGCAAGTCTGCTCTTCAAATGCACTATAGAACACATACTGGAGAACGACCTTTCAAGTGTAAAATCTGTCAGAGGGCATTCACAACGAAAGGAAATCTGAAGACGCATATGGGAGTGCACAGGTCGAAGCATTCGTTCCGAGGCCTTCCAATCTCTTTGCCTCCTCAATTGGCTGCTGCTCATCAGATGCCTCCACGACTACATATTCAGACCCCACCGACATCGGCTGCAGCGGCCGCGGCAGCTGTGGCTCAGATTCAATCACAGGCTGGACAACAATGTCCCATTTGTCAGCAACGGTTTATGAATGCACAGGAGATGGCTGTGCATATTGCGGAACATCGAAATTCATTGACGCAGCCGCCAAGGGTGATGCCGTCGCCGCAAACTAGAGTACAGTAAGTCTTATAATACAATCAATTTTTTGGTGGAGTGGGGAGATTGGAGTTTAGGAGCTCTTGAATTTCGCATCACTGAAGTCTAAGGTTCCTCAGATCTAGAATCTTTAAGACCCAAAACCTAGAAGCCTAGAATCCTAAGATCCCTAGGATCGACGGTCCATATCCATAGAGTCAAGGATATTTAAAGCCCAGGAGAATATTTAGGAGTGACAACTACAAAAAAACAAAATTCGTCATTTATGATTTGCTATGCTTGAGCTTCCATGGTTCTCCAGATTATTTTTTTCTGGAATCGTCCAGATCTAGGAATCACGAGTTCCCAATTACTATGAAAATAAAAATCTAGTTTCATAAAACCTTGCCACCCATATTACACTGTATCGTTCTCATAGGAACCAATAATTCAAAAAGTCTCAATTTGTTCCTCTTTTCCAACCTGTCGGAACCCAAACAAAGAATTCTTTTTATCTTCTTCGTTCCCCCGTTTCCTCTCCCTACCCTCTCTATCTCTCTCCTCTTCTAATTTCTATTTTTTATCGTTTTGTTTTCTCTTTACAGAACTTTCCCATTTGTTCCTTTCTTCACACCGCCCTCACTCAATGCCACCGACATGTCGACGCAGTTCAATTTGGCTAACATCCTTTCTGCTCAACTCAAAAACGACTCGTCTCCCAACACAGACACATCCAGTGTTGAGTAAGTGTACATGCAAATGTGCTCCAGACAAAATTTCAATACACTTTCAGAGAAAAAGTAATCCGAGATGATCCACCGAAAATGGCCTCCCTATCCCCATCGAACAGTTCGGAAAGCTCCTCCTCCGTTCGTCAGGAGACTCTAGAAGCCAATGAGTTGGATGGCAAGAAGTACGATGAGCCTCCAGTTCTCGAGCAACAAGTCTCACCAGTTCCAACTCCGACGAATTCGAAAAACGAGAATCCATTGCTAGCGATGCAGAAGATGTGGGCGGAGACAGAGCCACCACCGCCAAGAGCCATGCCTGTGCTGTCGAAGCATCAATGTGGAGTGTGTTTCAAACATTTCAGCTCGAGTTCTGCACTTCAGATTCATATGAGAACGCATACAGGTTAGTTTGACTTTCATAGCCGAGAAATTAAAGTGTAGGAATTCTGCTTTCAGGAGACAAACCATTCAAATGCGAAATGTGCGGTCGCGCCTTCACGACACGTGGCAATCTGAAAGTCCATATGGGAACCCACTCCTGGCAACAAAGTCCCTCCCGCCGTGGTAAGTTTTGCAACCCCCGATGCATCCATATCTCTATCCTAAAATATAGATACTTCAGGACGACGAATATTCGATGTGGCCACCGGCGGAGGGCCAGCTAATGAGAAACCAATGATGCCAAACCCCATTCTTGCCAACGGTGGTGGTCCAGGAGCATCTCCATTGGCAATGCTAGGACCAAATGGAATATCGGGTCTTGAGATGATGATGATGTTGTGGAGGACAGTTTGTTCGGTGTGTCAGAAGGTTTGCACATCGCCCACTGAGCTGGAACAACATTTAAAGGAGCATCTGAGCAATGGAAATTCCAAGACACCAATTCCATCGGCAGCCACTCCACCACCATCCTAGTTTCATTATTTTCAAAACCCATTTTCCCCCAATTACCTGATTCATTCCTTACCTGTAAACACTTTTTTTTCTAATTTCTCTCTCACAATTTTCTAATTTTTTCTGGGTTTTTCCCGTTAACGTTTTCTCTCTCTTCAAATCTCTTTAAAATATATGGTTGAATTGGGCTAGTCGCTTTAATTGTGCATCACATCCGGTTGCTTCACCCAATGGTCTCGTCTCCCTCTTTAATAAAAGAAATTTCCCATTTTCCGAATTCACCCCAGTTTTCTTTTTTGCCCTCCCTCTGAAATTATCTCTGAAATTCTCTGAAAATCTTGGTGCTTTTTCAAAATCTCTCTCTTTTTCCAATCGATTCTGCCCGTCCCCAAAATGCTTCCCATTTTTATATCTCTCATTCTCTTTCCCCTTCCCATTTCTCATTTTTATCCATTTCTTGTTGTGATATATTATATTTATAAAAGAATGAAACAAAAAATGCTACAAAAATTGAAAGCCGAACCCCCCCCTCCGAAAACAAAAATCTCCGTTTTTTTCTGTGTAATCATTTTTCTTCCCTCCCTTTTTGCATTTTTAAAATCAAGTTTTTATATGCACTTGTGTCAAAATGAAAAGTTTTGCAATTCTAATTGTAAGATTTCTCTCTATAATTAAATCTATTTGATTACACCAAAAATTTCACATTTACAGATTCAAGTGATTCTGTCGCGGTTTGGGATTGAGGGGTGATGAGCCCACACTCCTAGCGAACCGTGACTGTTATGCAGCTGACGTAGTGAGTGTGTATGTAGACGAGGATTGGATCACAATGGGTTTATTAGTACAAGCTGGGCCAATAGGACCCTGCTGGGCAAGTACATGTTAGTGAATAGGTACAGGAAGGAGCGAGGGAAGGGAGCAACCTTCCTGCATGGCTGCAGGTTGGAAGACTGATTGGGATAATGATGACAAATGATGGGTGATCAGGGATGCGAGAGACGCAGAGAAAGGAGGGGAGAGAGTGTGGCAATTAGAGAGAGTGTGTCTGCTCCTGGTTGGCGGTTGGCGTTCCTTCTTGGCGCTGGTCTTGTAGAACATGTCTCAGTGGAGCGCACATACTGGTGGGCAAGAGAGTGCGCAAAGGTGAGAGACGCAGACTCCTGTGGGCAGCTTGGCACGTCTAGAGGCGTCTCCTTGGTGCATTGAGTGATTGTAGGCTCCCGATGGTGCAGACGTAGTTCCATGTGATCCGTTAGGATAATTCATCAGGTCGTGCCCTCGGGAGAGGGCGCGACACTGGCGGCGGAAGAAGAACCTCATTTGGAGTTGAACATTTGGAAACGAGAAATGAGGTTGAACTGCCATCGACGTTGACTATGAATCCTTCTGCAAGTCTGCTCCATCGGGCCTTCACACGAGCCGTCCGGTAGACTGCACATGAATGAGTCTGCTCCCTCAGTACTATCGCACAAGCACCTTTGGGAGACATATAATCAGGTCGTGCCCTCGGGAGAGGGCGCGACACTGGGGGGGACGGAAGAACCCCTTTTCCGGAGGAAAATGGGGTTGTGCTTCCATCAGCCTGCCGAGCAGACTCATCAGAGCTTAACTCAGTACCAAAGGCATTGAGCTTAACCTGTCTTGGCAGGTAGGGTCTGGACCTAGATTCCTCTGGACTGAACTGGTCTTTGTAGTTGTTCTTGGCTGAGTCGTTGTACTTGGCGGCTTGTGGACGTGTGATGAGCTGATCAGAGTCTTTTGTGGACTGCCTGACTACTTGACACTGGATGACTGGCCTCATTGGCCTTTCCTAAGACTGGATCGAACAACTTGACTTCCTGACGTCGACCAATGACTTGTGCTGATTGTCCTAAGTAGCTGGGCATCTGAACTCCTTCTAGACCAAATTCTAGAATTCGTCCAACCTTGGCTGAATGACTCCGACTTCGACTCATCTTCTGGCAGCTTGAAACCTTGTAACAAGGATTTCAGGCTGCTTCCTGACTTGGTCTGCAGTTCCACCTTTGTCCCTTGACTTGTTTATGGCTCCGTGATGCTGGACGATGGTTCTCCCGGATCCTTTGGCAGTTGGAACTTGGTATTGAGCTGGACTTCACGTGGTGGAGTGTTCCTATGATGCTGGATCCTTCCTGACTTCCGCGGTGTCAAAGTTGAAGCGCGCTTTGCTGTCCTAACACTGAATGCTATCACACAAGCCTTCGGAGTGTCGGCGGACGCGCAAAGAACTTCTTTGAACCACTTCTTCTGTCTGTTCCATCTGCTGATGTTCCCTTTGATCTCCGATCCGTTCTATCATCCTTCCCTTGAACTTCTTCTAGCACCTTGTTGTTTCGGACGGTTAGGTCCTTAAACTCCAAGTATTACTAGAAGAGTTCTAGGTTAGTAGAACTGCTTGCGAGAGAATCCGTGTTTCCAGGAATTCCTGAATATCAGGTGATCTTCCGGATCCTTGGACGTGTCTTGTTGATTCCTCGTTGATGACTTTGATCTTGTTGACACGATTTTTGACTTGATTGGTGGGTTGACTTGACAATTAACAAATGAATGAAACATTTAACTATTAATTAACTGAATTTTGTCAGAGCAAATCAGTATTAACCTCACGGTCAACACTGAAACCTACTGGGATATGACTTCCTCAGTTGGGCATAAGATTCTAGGCCTGAAGAGTGATAACTACACTTCTGTAGCACCACTGCAATCTTCCTAGATTCCGTACCTCTTTTGGTCCCGTGGCTGGGCTAATCTACCAAAGTAGACTAGTACACAGCTGGACTTCAGCATCTAAGCTTTCGCTTCGACACCTTGTCTCTTTTCGGTAGCTCTGAATCTTTTTAACCTACTTATAATCCTAAGAATTGAAGTATCATGACTATCCTTGAAGTGTAGCTTTCGAAGACTCGGATTTCTCATGAATCATCTTGGCTGGCTGTTGACTGGGTAATCCTGACGACTTCTGATTCCTTGGACGTTGTGGCTTGAATCAGTGTGGTCGCATCTTGCACACCTTTCCTTGATTGGCTTGCGTTGTTGGGTTCAACATTCTTGAAGCGTCTGATGGCGTGTCTGTTCGTTCAGTTGTAGTTGGAGTCTGTCTACTTTCCTCTGGCGGGAGTTCGTTTTATACATCCTCCAGCGGGTTCCTCCGTCGTCTGTCCGTTGTGTGAAGTTGAGTGATGTTACGACGACTTCTGGGGTCCGCGAGACACAACTGTTGTATCCATTCGATAGAATTCTTTTGCAAGAATTCATCCGAATTTCTACTACCGTCATCAGCAAATTCCTAACCATACACGCTTCACACTGCGCTCTGGCCTAATACTTTGCCTCGTGGTAACAGTTTGCTTGACTTGAATTGTCTTGACACCTAGAGTAGATGATCGGCTTGGCAGAGAACGTGACTGGATTGTCCTTGTCGTTGGCTTGATCTCCTCCTCTTGGTGACTGCATACTGACCGAATGTCGTTGACTTTGGAATTCCAATCTTGGCTGAAATTCCGATTGCCAATCCGTAGTGGTGACTGTGTTGTCCATCCATCCTTCTTACTTTCTAGACACGTATTCTGGATTTCTGGAGCATGTTGAGTCATCTTGACATTTGTCTTGGGTCCTTCTACTTCTTTGGAGCTTCTGTCCAACTGGTGAGCTTTCATCTTGACGAAGATCCGAATGCTATTTGCCGACCTTCTTCTTCTCGTCCTCATCCAATTGGCATTGTTTCCTTGAAGCTTGGCTTTGTTCGCTGACTCGCTGACGAATCCAACGAATTTTCTCGGCTGTAGAAAGACTTGTTGACGTAGCAGTTGAGTTAGTAAGTTGGGTGGATTCCTGGAAGATCCTCCGTGATGACGTTCTGGTTGGCTATCTGTAGACTTCTTCGTCTAGCTGCTGTCTTTGGTGACGTGGCTTTTCATCCATTACAGCATACAGATCGCCGATGGTATTTTTGCCTTCCAGACGTTTTTGGAAATTCCCGGTTCCGTTAGTGATTTGGTCGGACTGTCGACCGTGTTGTTGTGGCCTTGGTTATTGTGCTTCGGCCATTCATTGCATCTTTGTCCGTCCATTTTGGTGACTTCTCCTCGCTGAGCAATGTGGACTTGCTTCGAGCATCCTCCGACAATCGTAAGCTTGGCATTGTTGGAATCGCCTTCATGAAGATACTGCTTCACACATGTGACGATCCGTCTTCTTTTGAACTGTGTCGTAGCTTCCTCAATGTTCTTCGGTTTCCCTAGACCATCTTTGGGGTGGTGAATTCCGGACCACTTCGGCAGGGTTTGACCTTTGATTTCGACATTATCAGTCTACTTTCGGCTGACTTCTTCTCGAACTGATATCTCACGATTTCCGTTGATTTGAAGTCCTAGCTGGACACGATTTGTCTTGGTATCTCGTAAATCGTTCCGTCAAACATTGCCTTAGCTGTTAACCAATCCGGTATGAAGCCAATTGTTCTTCGCCACTTGCCATCGGGATTTGTGGAACTTCTTCTGAAACCGATACGTGCTGGGCTCTTCTCGACGTTTCTCCGGCGATTGCTCCATGAGTTGATCCACTTCTCAGTTTCAGCGACTCGATATTAAGGCTAGGTGCTATTTCGCTTCTTCCATCACACAGGAAGTCACGTAACGCATGCCCGATTCGGCTACCACTTGTGGCGGCCGCGTCTGATGTAACAACTCCCGAGTCTCCGCGGAGACCACTTGACATGTCACTCTCAGACGCTTTTGACTGCTACATCTTGTCCAGAAGACTATCGATGCCGCATTTCAGCTTGGCTAGAAGACCATCTTGCTCGACGTGTTTCAGGATTTCTTGTCTGCAAGCTTGACGTTGCTCCTCCCTAGCCATTAGTTGCTGGCGATGGTCGAGACCCTCGTCTATCATCTTGGCAATGCTTCTGATTGATAGACGACACTTTTGCAGCTGGGCTCCACAGAAGACGGAGACTTCCTTTGGGATGCTTGGTGTTGGCTTGGCGACGACATCGAGGACGTTGTTGTACACTTTCTGAGCTGCTTCGACTTGCACCATCAACTCAAACTTGAATGCTTCAACGATTGATGAAACCATGATGAGCTTGGCTTGGCTGTGCTCATCCATCTTCATCTTGTTGACCGATTGCACACCGCTTTCTTTTGTCGCGGTTCGTCGCTTGACTCAGCCATCCTTCTGCTCGCTTCTTGCTTCCGTCAACCGATGTGACTGGCACTTCATCGTGATCCTCCGGCCGTCCTTCCTCTAGATGAGACAGTGCTCTTCTTGACGAAGTGTCCGGATTCTCATGGAAACGAAACTCTCCAGTCATGATTGTCCGTCATACGCTTCACACTGCCTACTCGGGATTATCAAGATTGGAGTGAGCTCGCTTGGCCTCTCCTTTGAAGCAAGAATCTTCTAGACGTCTCGTGGACCAATGATTTGCTGGGCTTCTCGGCGTCCTTATCGTTAGTTACGTAGACGTCTCGTGTCACCATGCTGTCGTTTTTAGAAGCTGACTTTGTAGACGTTGGACTCTTCTTGACATCTCCTTCTGCTGCGCGGTTGTCCTTGTGCTTTGTCCCAAAAATTCCAGTATCGATGCTTGGTTGCAAGATGTTGGATAAGTATTGCTGGGCGACGAACTGACGTTGGAGACAACACGATGCAATGATTTCGGATTTCCCTGTCCTTGAAACTTATCACACAAAGTTTCATAGGAACTTGGTACTCTCGTACTGTTTGATCATCATTGTAATGATCACGTTGAGATTCTCTGCCGTCAGTCAAAGGACTATCGGGCGCGAGCTTCTCCACAATTTCCTTTTGATCCACTTGTTTCAGAAGATCATCGGGGTTGGTATTCAACTTTTGGAGGCGTCATGACATCTTGGCTAGACACTTCTGTAGATGTTCTGTGCTTCATTGTTAGCCGTCAAGAATTGTTGAGATGATGACTTTCTCCAATAAGTTGAGTTGTTAGTCGTTGTGCTGCTCGGCTAAATTTCCCAGTCTGAAATGAGCTTGGCGATTAGAGGTGAGCTGAGGAGCTACTCTCCTCAACTCGGGTGACACAGCGACTTTGTACATAACCCGTATAGGGTGCATTCCTATACTGCTTACCTGACATGTTAGCACTCTAGCCCACCTTACTAACCTATGGTAACTATGGCTTTGTGGTGGCACTAGATGGTCCTGTTATAATACCCCCGGGTTGATTCTTCCTACCCTGATACGGTCGTGCTTACCTACCAGTTAGTTCATCTGTTTTGGGTGTTATGTGTTCCCGGAAACTTATCCTGTTTGCCTCGTTCTTTTTGACGTCCTGAGCGGGGACGTAGTTCCCACGCATGGGCCCTGCTGCATTCTTTATTGACGTCCTGTAGCTGGGACGTAGCTTCATTCTTTATCGACGTCCTGTAGCTGGGACGTTGCTTCGTTCTTTATCGACGTCCTGTAGCTGGGACGTAATTGGCCTCTCCTTCGAGGTCAATTCAAAGTACGGTGGCTGGTCGCGGGGACCCGGTCTGCCGACCCACGAACTCCAAGGCGTCCGTGCTCGTCCGGATACGAAGGTGCTCCAATTCTGATTTTGCACAGGTATTCGGACCAATCCATGGAAGCTTATGACCGTTTTCCTTCGCATCCCCTTGGTTTTGCTGGTTTTTTGACTCTCTTTCCAGCGTAGTTGCTTGGCTTCTTCCGTACGTGAAGATGCTTCGCATGAGAGATAGATACCCTAGTTATAAGCTACTGTAAGAGGTTAGGTACCTAACGAGAAGTATAGTTAAGTTTTAGCGCAAGCTAGTCGGGCTTACGATTACTTAGAAATACAACTATGCTAGGCTAGACACTACTTAAATTTAACTAAATTTTTGACTAGAAATTTTGATAAATTAGAAGGCACATGGTGACTAGGAAGTTACCTTAAGTTACCTTCCCGGTCGATGCACCATGTCGCGGTTTGGGATTGAGGGGTGATGAGCCCACACTCCTAGCGAACCGTGACTGTTATGCAGCTGACGTAGTGAGTGTGTATGTAGACGAGGATTGGATCACAATGGGTTTATTAGTACAAGCTGGGCCAATAGGACCCTGCTGGGCAAGTACATGTTAGTGAATAGGTACAGGAAGGAGCGAGGGAAGGGAGCAACCTTCCTGCATGGCTGCAGGTTGGAAGACTGATTGGGATAATGATGACAAATGATGGGTGATCAGGGATGCGAGAGACGCAGAGAAAGGAGGGGAGAGAGTGTGGCAATTAGAGAGAGTGTGTCTGCTCCTGGTTGGCGGTTGGCGTTCCTTCTTGGCGCTGGTCTTGTAGAACATGTCTCAGTGGAGCGCACATACTGGTGGGCAAGAGAGTGCGCAAAGGTGAGAGACGCAGACTCCTGTGGGCAGCTTGGCACGTCTAGAGGCGTCTCCTTGGTGCATTGAGTGATTGTAGGCTCCCGATGGTGCAGACGTAGTTCCATGTGATCCGTTAGGATAATTCATCAGGTCGTGCCCTCGGGAGAGGGCGCGACAGATTCCGTTTTTTGTATTTGTAGAATTCTGGAAATGCTTTGAAATCCTTAATATTTAGTTCTTCGAATATTAGGAGATCAGGAATTTTGATGATTCTAAAGATATCAGATTTTTATTTCAGAAAATCAGACGAAAAACTAACATTTTATACAATTTTGAGATACTGTTTTGAGCTTTTCAAACTACTACCGCATCTGCATTAATAAAAGACCTTTGAACTCAATTATCACGGTTCCTATGAGAGATATCAAAAGTACCGTAAAAACTGTAATATAACGCCACCTGTATCAGAAGACCCCCTCTAATACAACGCCATCCTGATAAGGTGATTGGAGGTAGCAATACAAAGATTTTATGCTTGATTAACACAGTAATAGTAAAATCTAGAAATTTCGCCCCATTTTTTCATTTTGGCACCTTTTTAAATAATTAAAAAATCAATTTGTGTTACTTCGCATCAACTCAAAACACCCCTTTGAAAAATAGAACGCCATGGCGCTATATTACAGGTTTTACGGTATATCAACTGATAAAATATTGCTGACATGATGATTAAGATTTTATCAGTTAACAGTTTTTATATATCTCTTATATGAAACGAAATAGGGGGACATCAAATAGAGCAAATACGGTATGTTGAGATTCTGGTGGATCTTTGGATACTGAAACTTTTAGATTAAGAATTCTGTGTTTGATGTCAATTATTGTGTTGTATGCTAATATTTGACTTTATATTCCGGAACATCCTTCTGGAAAATTATCATTTCCAGAGGTGGCTACCAGACCTTAAGCGAATCCTAGTTGAACCTGTTCCACCACATAATGAGAGGAACCGTTATTCTGAAGTAACGATGTTTTCAGATTCATGGACTTTGCAGTTTTGGAGATTTAGTGATTCCATACACAGATCTTTTCATCTGTATGCCTCCCACTTGACCCTATCTTCCCAGAAGACCACTCTGATCCATCCCCTGTACAAGGTATTGAAATTGGAACCAAAAATACAAAAGTAGTAGGTTTCGGCCCCTGATCTGTGCCCGGATGAGACCCAACTTCGTGAAAGTCCAAAATTTTTGACTCATTTCGACCTAGTCGTCTGAATCAGTTTGCATGGATTTTTACATTTGGAAACTTATTTCTCAGAAGAACATCTGAACCTCAAAACTATTCATAGTTTATCTCTTATCATTGACCTATACCTGCTTCCAATCCATTACCGTAATCCTCGTTTTTCTATCGATGGAATTCAGAAGTCGTCACCCAAAATAATTGTTGCGACATACAACGCACACACTGAAACTTTATGACTAATAAAATTTTTATATTCCCACTTCTTTTTCGTTTCCTTCAGATACCAATCTCTCTTCAGTGTATCAATGAATTGAATCTTCCGTGTGATTCATAAAAACGAAGCATCAGGAAAAAAAAGAAGAAGAAGTTACAAAATGATGATTACAATTTTTTGGAGAGATGCGGCGGCACTTCTTTTTGAAGTTACCGTTTTTTATTCGATTTTTATAGATGAGTGGGAGAGGAATATCATAAAACCATCAACTACTGTAGTTGATAGTTAGACAAAAATAGTATAAACCAAAAAAGAGAATTTGGGTTTCGAAAGAGTTCAAGGGACCTGGTAGTTTTCAGATGAACTGCTCATGTTGGTTGTAAACGACAGTAGGTGTTGGTATAGCTGACTCAAAACTCGCAAAAATATTTAGAACTTTTCACGAATTTGGGTGTCATCCTGGCGCAGAGCAGGGGCCGAAACCTGCTATTTTTATCTTTATTGTTTCAAGTTTAGTATATGTTCTCGGAAGAACAAATACGCTAAACGGGGGGTTCACTTATATAGGGATGTCTGGGAGAGCAGCCGACATCTCACGACTTACGTCGTCCACTATGCTTTGTAAGGAGATGGATGAGGTTCTCCTGGGAAGATTTGTCCATTTTGTAGAACAGTTTTACCTAGAATTGAAAGAAAGGAATTCAGAACTTAGAAATTTCCATTTCAGCTCTAGAAACTCCCCCTGAAAATAATATTTTTCAACATTTTATTCTGAAAAAAAAATTAGAAATATAATGTTGTGGCTGAAACTGTAGACTTCAAAAACCATACAGTAATCTGAAATTTTCTTCAAAATCGTCAATCGTGATAAAAGAAAAACTCAGACTTTCAATAGAATTCGACCTGAAAAATTTATTTACTGAAAGTTTTTTCTTCATGGATTTGTCACAAGCTCTCTGGCACGATTCACATGAAATTTTATTTACGAAGTATCATACAGATATCATAGAGACACTGTCTAGCCCTAAACATCATAGATTGCAGAAACCCATCAATCCAACATGAC
The DNA here is from genome assembly GCA_027920645.1 of Caenorhabditis nigoni. Lineage (NCBI taxonomy): Eukaryota > Metazoa > Nematoda > Chromadorea > Rhabditida > Rhabditidae > Caenorhabditis > Caenorhabditis nigoni. The sequence goes on from CP115864.1 coordinate 7,109,712, forward strand.
CCTGACATCTTCTGAACCCATTCCAGACACATCACTGAACCCCTTTTTCTTTCTACTCCGTTCGGAATTCCTAACGTAATTTTTTTTCTCTTTTTCACTGCACCCCGGATGATGTTGATGACCTCAAAACCGTCTCTCATGTTTGTTTTCTGACATATTCGCATAGTTAATATGAAAACACGGAAAACCGTTCCGAAGAGGATTCAGAAATAAACAGAAAAAGAAGACGTGAAAGTTTTTATTTACAATTTTCACAGATTTCAATAGGAGACGTGATATGTTTTGAAGTGGAAGTTGGGTCGAAAAGAAGAATATTCAGATTACGTAACCCATAGAATTCATTCAAATTTGAAAAGCTTCCGTATCGTGAGCAATATGAGGAAATAGGTCAAAACATGGAAACGATTTGCAAATTCTTACAACGTTTGGAGGCACAAGTCGGATAACCTCAAAACGCTTGAAACTGAAAAAAATGCTGCTTCAGAATCTCAAAATCTATTTTTATACCAATCAAGTAGCTTCAGGGTTTCATTGAAATATAGGTCAAAACCCGTGAAAAAATGTAGAACGCTTAACGAATTTGAGTGTCGTCCCTTCGACAGCCGGGATTTTAACTGCCTTCTGAGACGGAAAACTTCAAATTCAAAGTTTTCGAACAAATATATTTTCCTCAAACAGCGAACGACGGAGAACCAACAGACGACTGACGGACGGACTGTTCGTGCATCTCTGATATCAACTTCAGAAGACAAAGCAACCAGAATCTCTACAGTAGACTCGAGAACGTCAAGATCAAGAAAACAACCCGGAGAAAAAAATACGGAAGGAGCGCGACAACGAAAAAAAGAAAGAGAAAGAAAATAAACAAAGCAAATCGAGTTCACAAAGTTCTAATATCCAAAAAACGTTGCAGTATTGTGATTGGTCCACAGCCTTCCCCTGAAAAATATAATAAATTGTTGGCAAAAATAAACTTTTGTCTACCTCTGTAGAATTATTACATAGAATTTTTCCAAGGCGATGTCTGAAACCGGCGTTGCTGCTGACGGCAACCCTAAATTCATTAAATTCTTCTACAGTTTCGGAAGCTTCATAGTTTTTATGTTGGTGGCTCCCTAGTTGTCAAAAATTGAAATGTAACTCTAAAATGTTTGGGTCTAGAACAGCAACATCCCAGGTGCCGAGAATCACGAAAAATACACAAGTGCTCACTTTTTTCACTGTAATTTTTTCAGAACATTCTTTTTTTTTCAAAAATTTTCAAAACTTTTTACAACTTGCTTAAAAATGTAAAAATGTTCAAGATTCTAGAGACCCAGAAAAATGACTCAAACACTCAAACTTTTGATTAAATCCCCAAACTACAAGAGTGCCCGTTTTTCTTACCTGCTATTTCATACACATCTCGATTCACATCCCACCAATCCTGGAAACTGCTTCGCCGTTGCCACCAAATTCAGGAAGATCCCGATATCTTTCCTTGCCTCCTATTTGCTGTTTCCATAGTGGAATCCATACATCGCGATCCTCGATCAGAGTCCCGCCAATCCTGGAAACGTCCCTTCAGCCGTCCACCCTCGTCGTTGCTCCTCAAATCCAAAAGTTCCCTGTAACTCAATCAGTGAGAAAAAACTCAGCAATTCGTAAAAAGCAAAATGCTCACTGATTTTATGCATTCATTTTTTCCCAAAATTCTAGAAACTGTCCTTGAAGCCGTCAAACCTCGGAGTTGCTCCTCGAAGTTGCTCCTTGCAGATGCTCCTCTAAGCCAGGAAGTTCCTGAAACATCCTGGAACTTGAACGTTGAAAACTAGTACTGATTTTTTCAGATTCTTCTAGTTCCTGGGCATTGCCCTGATTTAGTTAGGGCTTCACGGAGGTCGAAAAAGTAGTAAATTGAGTAACCTGGAAATCGTCGGGGACACGCAAAAATCCCTTTTCAAATATCGTAAGGCCTGTAATAGAAGAGCTCTAAATTTTGAGCTCAATTATCTCGATTCCTGGGGAAGATATTAGAAAATGGTTAACTAACAAAATGTTTATTATAATATCAGCAATATTTTGTTAGTTTACCCCTTTTTAATATCTTTCACAGTAACCGAGATAATTAAAAATAGAATAGGGGTCCCTCAGAAACTTCAGATTTTGGCAAAATGAACAACTGAAATTTCATGATCGGAACTCATGAAAACCTTTGTGTATGTAGAATCTGGAAATTTCAAAATCATCGAATCGACCTCCACATCTGCTCCATTTTTAAGTCTCAAGAATAAAACAGAAAATGAGTGATAGGTTCTATAACTTATACTAAAATATTATATTGAATTAAAACTATTCTTCTGGGCCACCCATTGTGTTTCTGACCACACATCAATGTCAGACTCTCAATTTCTCTTTTATTATTTTTTCTCACCTTTTCTCCAAATCCCAACAATAGAAAACATACAATTAAAATACTCTCAATTGAATGTTGAACCAGTTGACCTACTCTTTTCGCTCCGAAAAAGGACATATTTTCTTGAAAAAAAAGGTGAAAACGAGGAGAAAGATTGCTCAATTTCCGCCAGAGTAATTACGCAATGTGTTCTGTCTGTCTGTTGGGTTTTGAATCATCCTGAATACAAAAAAACGAAGACGAATGGTTCAGGTGACACCTTGAGACATGGCGAATGATGATCGATGAACCTTCTTCTTTTCAAATGAACCGAAAACGAAAATTGAGGAAAAGAGGAAGAAAAAATAGAGAGAACAATTGAACTTTCGTTTGACCTCCTACTGTTAGGTTTTCGAGACGAGAAGGATTGTGTCATACTCTCGAGAAAGACACATGTCAATCCGGAGAAATGCAATGAAGTTTCGAGAAAGGGCTGGGGTGAACAGACAACCTATACCGTAAAACCTGTATTAGAAGAGCCGACGCTTCTATTGTTCCCAAGTACTTCAGCAGGGCCCTGTTATTACAGGGGCCCTTAAATGGGAGTGGGGCCTTTCTATTTTTCCGGCCAGTTCTTTCGAAATTTAGTATAGAAAAATTCGACGAAGTTTCGTTCAAAATTCGTGAAAATCTGCCAATTTCGTCAAGATTGAGCAAGATTTTTCTCGAAAAATAGAGTTTTAACAAATTTATGTTGAATTGTGGAGTTCCCGGAATATTTTCCACTGAAAAAGTATGGAAATTTTCTTATTTTAAAACACGTTTTGAAGAGGTTCTTTGTTCACAGAGGGCCCTTATATTACGGGGGCCCTTCTATTTCAGGGGGCCTTTCAATTTTTCCAAGCCTCTCTCGGAGGGCCCTTCTATGCGAGGCGCCCTTCTATTAAAAGGGCCCTTCTAATACAGGTTTTACGGTATTTTGAGATTTTGGAGTTTCTTAATTTTCTGATTGAAGATTCTGGGATTGGGTGGGAGATTTGAAATAAAATTATTCAGAGAATTGGAAAATCGGAGATTCTGAAGTTAAAAAATACCGAATATTCTCACAGAGAGGAAGTTTTCAAACTTCGATTTCAATGAAATCACCAGGTTCTGAATCAGATTTTTTTATCAGTTTCCATCTTTTTTTGGATTATCAGACTTGTGACTCCAAACTTTGTAAGAATTTGCAAATAGTTTCCATGTTTTGACCTATTTCCTCATATTGCTAACGAAACGGAAGTTTTTCAACTTTCAATGAATTCTATGGGTTACGTAATCTGAATATTCTTCATTTCGACCCAGCTTTCACTTCAAAATATATCACGTCTTCTATTGAAATCTGTGAAAATTGTAAATAAAAACTTTCACGTCTTCTTCTTTTTTCTGTTTACTTCTGAATCCTCTTCGGAACGGTTTTCCGTGTTTTTATATATTTACTATGCGAATAGATGGGATGCCCCGCTGCGTAAAGCATGGTTTTCAGAATTGTTGAATTTTTGGGAGTCTCGTGAAATTCCGCGAAGTGTTTACTGTAGAGCAGCTGATGCGCTCCTCATTCTCAAAAATAAATCCAGGTCACAAGTGAATTAATCCTTATGAGATGTACCGCTCCAAAGATTTGCTGGTTTGATGTAACCATTCAGCGTTTTGGAATTTCAGAATATGAACATCTTTGGCTCTCAAAATTTCAGAATCTCAGAAAATGGTTTTCTCCCGAACGTATTCTCTTGTGGTTCAAAAGCAGAATTAATTTTAAATCTTATATTTTTAGGACGGAACCAGGGATCTCCGGGTTTCAGAACTTCAAAATCTTAGAATTACGAGGTTTCAGTATCGTAGAATCAGTACTCTGACAACATAAAATTCCCAAAACCTATTCGCTTCTGAATCTTAAAATCTGTCTGGCTCACAAACCCACCCCAACACCTGCTCACGGAGCATCTGGACCTAAAACCATATCCATCACTTCTTCTCTATTACCTTCTTCCTCTTCTTTCATTCATTTCTAAAGTGCAGATGTTTGTCATGTATCCTAACGAGCTTCCTCTTCCTCAAGGCGTCTGCCACCAGGCGCCGTGTTCATCATCTCAATTGACCTATTCTCGAATCCCATGTAATTATCCACCAATCCCTCTTCCCAAACGTTTTCTTCATCTTCATCCCTCGCGGTTTGACCTTTACCCAGAAACTCTTCATCGTTCTTTTCCCGAATTTAATATGCATGTAGTTCTTCTTCTTACCAAAAACTTTCCCATTTCCTCTGCGGTAGATGATGAGGTGTACCGCCCGGTCAGAGGGAGGGGTCAAAAACACGAGCTTAATTGAGAAGCGATCATGATGATTCGGGATCCGACATTGTCCCCGCCCGTATTTCTTTTCGTACTAGTTACTGCCTGACGCTCCGCCCATTTTTTATTGGGGAGAAGGTGGGCGAAGAGATGAGCATTTGATTTAGTGTATGTGCTTTGAATTCTAGGATTCAGAATTCATAATATTGACGACATTATTTTTGGACTTCAGTTTTCATAAGAGTTCTTGAGACTTATTCTGATATCCAAGCTGGTTTCTCTAGAATTTCTAGAATCAGAGCATCTGAAAACCTTAAACTATGAAGCTCCTGGAACTCTAAATGTTGGTTTTCGTGTTGCCCAAATTTTCCATATTCAATATACCCTACTTGTTATACACTAACAACTTTATTATTTTTATTAATCATCTGAATTTCAGAACACACAACGATGCTGCTAAGGTTAGGATTTCTGGTATTCTGCTCAGTATTCGAGAAGATTGTGGCACAAACAAAAGTGATCAACTACATTGATAATTCGATTATTGGTGAGTGAAGTTATTGTAGAGGGTGGCGCATCGTTACCCGGAATCAAGTTTGTTCCAGCATAACATTTTAGTAAATAGTTGTACTGAGCTCAATTCGGGAGTGTTTCAGTTCAAATAGTTCATCAGTAAACTGGCCAAGTTTCAAATAATTTGATTAACTTTGTACTGTGTTATAATACCTCTTGTCAAAGTTGCTTCATCTTATGAAAATCACAACAGTTGGCGTGAAACACTTCATCTTTGGACAATCCTAAAAACACTCAGGCTTGAGGAACCGCTTTGAAAATTTCATTAGCTTTGAATCAAACGTAAAACATTGTTTCTGCAAATTTTCGTGCTTCCAAGAGACCTATGTCTGAACAACCCGGTGATTTATTTAAAGCGACCTAAACCGATATTATCCATAGTTCTTATTTCATTTTTATCACAAACCCTCTATAAACTTTCCCAGAGAGTTAAAAAATTGCGCGATATCCTCCTGACCTCGTTCCCGCACTTTTTTCTTTTTTTTTCTGTCCCAGAGACTGCCAATCGGATAATTAGGCTGCGACATACTAAAAAGAGTTCCATTATTTAAACACTTTTCCGCCTAACAAAAAATAAAAATCGTGCGATAATCTCGTGTGTCCACAATGACCAATTATTTTGGGATAAATCTATGTCCTTCGGGAAGAGAAAGTAGTTAGAAAGAGCATTAAATGGAAAACAATGGAGACAAAAAGGGATTACCGTATTTCCTCTAATAATTGCCCTCTCAAACTGTCAAATTTGAGCTTAATCATCCCGAGTCCTGTGAAAGATATCAAAAAGTTGTCAACTGAGAAAGTATTGATGAAATTATGAGAAATAATTTATCAGTTGACAAATTTTGGATATCTTTCATATTAATCGAGATAATTGAGCGGAAAGTTAGAGTGGATTAGAGGAAGTACGGTAACCATAACGAAACTCAAGAATGAAGATGGCTTGTTATGAATAACCTTGAAGTGTCTCGAAGGAAAAAAATCATCCGCTTAATAATACACCAAAGAAACTAATTTTCAGGTACACCAAAAGTAATATGCGCCGAGAACGACTTGGCCCTGGACATCGTTACCTCGAAGCCATTCCGCGGGAATATATTCGTCAAAGGACGAGCCAAAGACAAGTCGTGTCGACAGAGTTATGCCAACAATGGAACCAATTCCTACTCGCTTCCTTTGGGAAAATGTGGAATGCAACGATTGAGATCGGCAAATCCACGAGGTGTCAATTTCATGGTTACTGTAATCGTCTCCTTCCATCCAGCTGGATTCATCACAAAGAACGATCGGGCTTTCCATGTGAAGTGTTTCTACATGGAGCCAGATGAGATTGTAACCCAGAATATCGATGTTAGTATGATCCCAACTACAGAACTCTCCGATAGTATGGTAATGCCAAAATGCGAGTATTCCGTTCGTCGTGATGGACCAAACGGTCCCACTCTAACCTACGCCAACGTCGGAGACATCGTTTTCCACGTATGGGAATGTACACCAGCTGACATGGGAATGCTCGTCAAAAAGTGTTTTGTCACCGATGGCGATGGTGAAGATCATGCTGTCGTTGATTTCGATGGATGTGCCACTGATCCGTTTTTGCTCAGCGAACTCTCTTATGACGCTTCTTTGATGAGAGCACATGCATCCAGTCAGGTCTTCAAGTATGCTGACTCCAATCAGCTGTATTTCACGTGTCAAATTCGTTTGTGTCAGAAGCAGATGGGAATGTGTCAAGAGGTTACGGTAAGAGATCTAGTGAAATATTTGGGAAAACCTGAAAATTGTAATTTCAGCCACCAAGTTGTGGAGTGAAGAAGTTGGAAGACGAAGCAAACTCTGGAAATCGAACGAAAAGAGAAATCGAGAAGAATGACTACGAGGTGGGTTTGAAATCGCAAGCGCTTGAGGAGCCTGGTAACCTTAAAAAACGAGAATACATTTCAGATCGACGTGGCAACATCAGAGCTTCTCGTCCTCGACCCTGCTGATCGAGGTCTTCTTGCTCCGTCTCCATTCTGTGTCCCACGTCTTCTTCTCCCGGTTCTTCCCCTTCTTCTCATCACAATCGTCTCGTTAACTGTTGTCTCCACGGCTCTAGTCATTCGTCGGCAGAATCACAAGAAAGAGTTGGACGTTTTACAGTCCAGCAGATATTATTAATTTTTAAAGAAATCTTTACTTTTTAAATGTTTTCGCATTCCCTTTTTACGGTGTTTCTTCTCTCTTCACAAACTTCCTTTGAACTCTCGAAAGCCAGGCCCCTTCTTCTCTCTGTGATGTCGTGACATCGTTTTTTTGTAAAGCTATCTTCAAGACTACGTGTCATACAATAAAATCTGATTTTTATTCGACGAGGCAACTAAAACACAAAAAAGAAGGTTGCTTACAAGGTTCGGAACTAGAGAAAAACGAAAAATAAAACACTTAGAAATCGATTCCGATGGTTGGGGCGAAGAGTCCGGATCCTCCGGTTTGGAGGGTTCTTCCTTGTTGACGATCCCACCAAAGAATCTTTCCATCCAGACATGCCTCATTCGACTTGTCCATTGGAACGAACATGAGACGAGTGTAGATGTAGAAGAGAGCGAAAACGGTTCCGACGTACAAGAACACGGTGCGTGGGGTGAAGCGGAAGAATTCGGCTTGGGTCATGTCGGCCGAGTACCAACGGAACATGGCTGGATCCATTGTGACGCCCTCCTTGTACTTGAAGCTATGTGGATCGTACTCGCGACGCAAGTACTCCTTCTTCAGAATCTCCTTCACGCGGTATCTGAAATTTATTGAAAGTGTTATGCTTTTCTTTGGTTTTGCAAGTGATGCTCTACATTTATAACACAATTTTCGAAAATAAAATACTCGGTCATCAATTATTATCGGTGAAAAATTCGCTAAAATCGCTCGATTTTGATACTAAATTGAGAGTTTTCACCAAATAGATGTACCGAAAGACTAAATTAACAAAAATTTCTGTTGATTTATTGATTCACTGCTCAAAACTCCGACAAAGCGAACAGAACAAAATTAGAACAATTTTAGAGAGGACTCGGTGTCGATTCAGCCGAGAATCACTTTTTTATTCAGATTTCAATGAAAAATCGAACCAATAGCACATTTTTCAGCTTACCTCCACAAGACAGCCTTCTTCTCATCGTCGCTCAAATTGTATTCATGTCCTGGCAGGAACTCGGTCTTTCCTGAAAAATAACCATTGTAATTTCATACTTTATAACCTCAAAAATTATATTAAGTCGTTGAAAATTGAGTATTTACCGTGGGTCTCAAAATAACCGAGCACCGGGTCTTGCCACAGTTTCGGCGTTTTGATGTTCTGATTGGCAGCCGGTCGGAGAAGTCTCAAGGCTAACTTCATCTTGGTTTAACCTGGAAAAGAAAAAAATCTTGAATAAAATTCCATAGGAAAGTTTAAAAAATAGAGAAAACCAGAGAAAATTGTATAATTTTTTCGGCGAAACAACTGGCCCAAACGACACTCCGCCATCCCGCTAGTGCGCGTTGTTTATCGTAAATTTACACCAGTCGAAAACGGTTTTCTGCATCTTCAGAAGAAATGAAACCCTGATTCGTACTTACCGGCACTTTTCAAATAATCTGTGTTGCAAATAAAAAAATGTCGGAAGGAGCATCAAAAGACGTCCCTGGAAGCTCCACGAGCTTCAACCTATCGAGTCACACAGAAATCGAAGAACCATCACCACTGGATAGAGTGAGTTCCTAAATAAATATTAAACTGAACAAATGAAATTTCCAGATGCTCGCAGATGGACGTGATTTCAATGGGGGTGATTGGTCGAGTGAAGAGCTAGAATCCTGTCTGAGGGCAATATCGAAATATGGGACGAAAAGCGAAACAATTAATTATATTCATCAAAATTATATCAAAACTCGATCCCGTGAAGAAATCACTGCGAAAATCGACGAAATTCGAGAAATCATCAAAGAACATAAGGAGGTCATTCTGCCAGAAGCCTATAAAAAGAAGTGGATCGAGGATGGACATCGAAATATCGGACCACCGCCTGATTGTGAAGTCGACCCGAATGAGGGATGGAGTGCAATTCTTTCTAAAATTGTCAACCACCATCAATCATCGATCAACAAACATTTTAACCCAATGAGAGATGCTTTTGAGGTGCAGCAATATCTAAAACGTTCCTAAATAAAAAGTATTTTCCAGAGAGTCTTTGAAACACTCTCCCAGAACTCAAATACCGTAGAGAACGTCAAAGTGACCGACATGCAAACCGCTCGTGCAACCAGTGACGATACTCAGAATCTCAGATGGCCAGTCATCTACAAGTTTATGAAAGCATGCTCCACATTGGAAGAGCAAATGCCAGCTTTGAATGAGCTCGGTACGAAATCAAAGAATAAATAAAGTTCTTAAATTCTTGAATTTCTTTATTTCAGAAGCAGCAGTGGTCATCAAAGTGCTGGATTCGATTGAAAATGAGGCATCCACTATCCCGGACTCCGAGAAAGCAGTTCTAGCTGGATTATTCAAAGAATGTCAAATGGATGATTTTCGACTATGCGAACAAGATTATCCGCCTACACTTCAAGGCGGTGTTCAACTATTTGTGGATCCCTTGCGCACAAGATTCCACGGAATACCAGAAGTGGGAGCAGAAGTTGAATTGGATCACAATCAACCATCTACTTCATCATCATCTTGATTCGGGTTCTGTAGACCAAATTTTGTTGTTTTATTTGTTTTATCTGTCATTTTTCCAATTTTGATCTCTAAAATTTTTTTAAAGCCATTCATTTAACCAATAATTAACATCCGAAAAAAAAACTAGTTCAAGATTTCTCCATCCCCGACTTTGACCCCACATTCGTCTTTTCTACACTGCTAGTTTTCGTCGTGGTTGTTGTAGTCGTTGCCTCCATAGTCTTTCCAGCACTCTTCTTCCTCAAAACCGTATTATCCTCTGGCACAATGAAGTCTTCTTTGGCACGTTTCGCCGCCAATGCGTTCTTCATGAACTTCTCGCGTTGAGCATCCTCCTGCTTCTTCTTCCAATTCTTCTCGATGAGTTCCACTTTATGAACCGATGGCGTTTTTGCAATGTATCGTCGTCGAGGAGCCTTTTTGCTGGTTTCCGGAGGTGTTATCGGTTGGCTGTGGGGTCGGTTCTGAAATTAAATATTTCGGTTAGAGATTTTTGAAAAGCCATTTTTCAAAAAGTTTACCGATCTTCTAGCTCCATCCTCTTCTATAATCGTATCATCTTGAGCCGTATTAAGACGCTCTTCGTCGTTTTCGTTCATCTTTCCAGCCGCCAAAATCTCTTCCATTGTGATATTTCGCTCAGCTTCAGGGATATTCAAAATCTTCACCAAGTCCACTTCAGTCATATCTCGTTCGGTAACAGATGGTCTTAAGTTTAAAATTAGATTTTCGAATAAATTCAAAACTTACAATGTTGACGTCTTCTTCTCAAAATGACTCTCATATTTACCCCCTTTCTCCCAATCAACTTTCATCTGTGGATTGAAATTTCGTCGGACGAAAACGTTCATCAGAAGTCCTCTAAGAAGATCATAATCTGGTTTCAACTGATAACGAAGGACTGATAGATGTTGAGCAAACATGGCACATTCTGACTCGATTCCATTGTATAATTCTGTGACGTCTTCTTTCATCACAATCACTTTATCTTCTTCGCAGATTCCAGTCCTGGAAAACAACTAAAATTTCATTATCCCTATGATCATAAGACTCACCATGGCAAAGATCCTTTGATAAATTCAACAATCATATAAAAAAGAGACCACAAATCATCATGTCTTCCTTGCTCTTTTCTCTCCTGAGCAGCCACCGAGCAGTATCTGAGTGTCCCTCGAAATGGTACGATCCTTCGAGCCTTCCTGATTCTCATCCCTCCATCTTCTCCATCTTTTACCAAATACTGTCTAGCAATTCCGAAATCCAGAACATGAAGAAGTTTTTGTTTGGGAGTTCCAAGTGTTCCTATTGCGAAGTTTGCTGGCTTCACATCTCGATGCACATAACCGATTTCATGAATTTCACGAAGAGAATCGAGTGCTTGAATTGCAATTACCAATGTGGAATATGTGGAGAATTTGTTAGTTGGAAGAGTAGATCGAATAGCATCTAGAGATGGTCCGAGTAGTGTCATCACTAGAAACTGATAGTTTTCTCCTTGTCCCTTTTCAATCAGCTCCACACAGTGGATCGAGTTCTTTTCATTGAGTTTTGAGATCACTTTGTGTTCCATTGGCAAGGTGGGATCTTCGTCGAATACTGTGGTTTCTGCCTGGAACAAATTTAGAAAAGATTCTGGGTTGGAATCCTATGGAATCAGAGTTATCCCAAGATTATGAAAAAAAAACGGGTCAGCAAATATAAAAATCGTCAAATGTTTCAGACTTTCAAAAGGATGAATGTAACTTCATTCATGAGTTTTCAGAGTGATTTGTGAGATTTTCTGAATAGGTCCTGAATTTCTTCGAATCTTAGTTAACGTATTTTTTTGAGTTTGGGGTCAGCTAAATCGGGGTTTTTTTTTGTTTTAGTGCTTTTCAACTATTGAAAAGGATTACTGTAGACAAGAAATATTCGAATAGGAAAAAGATACTGTAGGGAAAAAATTCGAAAAATGAGTATTGTAGGAAAAGTATTGTAAAAGGAAAAGGGTTACTGTATACAATAAATATTCGAAAGTGAGAAGGATTACTGTAGGGAAAATATTGGAAATTGAAACGGATTACTGTATCAAAAAGAGCCCAAAACCTGGAAAAATCCTAGATCTGCCGAGACATTTTCTCAACCCTACGCGAACGGTTCTGGGAACTTTAGGAACCAGTCTTCAACCAGACAAACACCAAAAAAAAAATGTTCACCACATTTTGAAAAACCTACTTTACACGCGAATCGTCTTCCTGGACACTTCACCATCGCTACCTCGTAAATAACTCCACATCCACCTTCACCAAGTTTTCTGAATGCCTGAAATCCTTTTCCTTATTTTTTTTCTGTGTTATTCATCTCTCTCCACCCACCAAATATTTCCCGTTTATAACCGATGCAACTTTTATTTTAGGTCTATTCGCCGCCATATTTTGAAAACTTTTTTGAAATTTTTTAAGAGAGAAATATCAAGAAATACAATTCAGAGCGCCCGCATTTCCTCTTGATCATCGAGCAAAAAAGAGGCAAAAAAGTAGAATAGCAGCACAAAAAATTGGGTTAATGGTTCAGTGATTTTCACGTTTTCTTATGGAATTTTCTAGAACATCCGGTCTCTCCTGACCTAGATTCATATAATAATACAATTTATTGAACCTTCTGAAATGTATTCGTCTACTTTGAATCCTGACGAAGTTCGAGAGACTCGACGGTATGCGAGAGCTGTTATTTCAGCATCCTTCATCGCCTCGTTGAGAAATGTTCAAGTAAGGGATACACAGACAAGCATACATTTTTTATGGAATTTAAGACCCTGCAAAACTTCAATGCATCTCTGGAAACTGTTCGTCAGAGACTTTCAAGACCAATAATTCAAAGTAATGATTCTGTGGACTCTTCCTACTCAACAACTTCTACGACACCAAGATATTCAACTCCTCCGAAGTGAGATATTTTCGGAATTCAATGCTTGATACATTCCTTCTAGATCTAATTGAAAAAGTTCAATCATATAACTTTTCTTTTTTGGATTCAAAATTGCTTTACTTTTTTGAAAAAAAAAAACTAGGTCTGGTTATGATTTAAAAAAATATCATGCTACAATTCTGATCACTCAAAAACCAAATCGTATTTTTCTTCAGAATAAGAGTGATGACTGTCCCAAAAGAGCATCGTTCGAAAACACTTGACGAACCAATTCGTCCCAAAAATTGGTCTCCAATAACAGATGGTAAAAAAGCAATAACTGCGATGATTGATCAAGTACGTCGTCTCTTTTCCTCTAATTCTTCTGATTCAATTTAATTTTTGAAGATGTGGAATATTCCATATGCACCATGTCAATATGTCGTTCAGTTTATGTGTACTGTAAGCTTGATGAATCTTCAGAGGTTGGTTTAGAGGGAAAATATCATGAATTCCCGGGCAAGTATATGAAAAACGTCCCTCGAAATGACCTATTTTTCAGGCATAAGTATTGTGTCCGTTGGCAAAACTGTCGTCGCTCGGCAATTTTTTATGTGAACATTGATGAGACGAAATGGGAAACAAATGTTTGGGTCAACTTTCCAGGAGAGACAAAACAGCATCGGTGAGCTTATTCTGAAAGTCCAGTGCGATTCTGATAATCTAAAAAAAAATTGAAATTTCGTACTTCTATATTTTGAGATCCCGAGAATCATTTAATTACGAGATTCTGAGATTCGGAGATTCTGAGATTCTGAGATCCTGAGATTCTGAAATTTTGAAATTCCGTGATACTGAAGCTCTGAGATTCTAGGATTCCAAAGCTCTAAAATTCTAAAATTCTGACCCCAATTACTTTTCTATTGCTTCTACCCATAAATTGTTATTGTTTTGACCTTCTCGCCAGAAGGTATAAGTGTGGTATTATGTGCATTTGCGCAGGTGAGCTATCCGTTTTCCCGCGTTATTCAAATTCTATGAGCGTAGGAGAGAAATAGAGAAAGAAAGAGAAAAAGTGCATTAGGGGGTTGAATTGAAATCTAATGAAAAGAGAGAAAATGAATACATTATGCATCATCAAACACCCATCATTTGATTTTCGAATGCGATGGGAAGTGTCAATTTTTGGAGATATTATTAGGATTTGAATGGCATGTGACACATGTCTTATTTGGAACATTAAAATCTTACAAAATCTCAGAATTTTGGAGTTTCAAAATCTCCGCATCCCAGAAGTTTAGAACTCGTAGAACCTGAGAATTTTGAAAGTTTTAGAATCTCAAAATCTTAGAATCCCACAATTTCAGAGTTTCAGAATTTTAGAATCTCAAAAATTTGGAACTCGTAGAACCTCAGACTATTGTTGGAATTTCAAAATCACAGAATCTCAAAATCTCAGAATTCTACAAACTCAAAAGTTGAGAACTTGTAAAATTTCAAAATCTTAGGATCTTCGTATCTAAGAATAAGAGAATCCTTAGAACCCGAGAAAATAAGAATCTCTGGCTTTCCAAAATTTTAGAATTTCAGAATCTAAAAATTCCAGCATTTCGAGTTTTTCGAATTTCTGAATTTCAAAGTTTTAGAATCTGAGAATATTTCGATTTTTCGGAGTTTTGATTTTTTTTTGAATATTTTGGAATTTCGAAATATAAGTTCTGCTGTTTTTGGAATTTTTGGGATTCTCAGAATTTGAATATTTTAGCAACTCAAAATCTCAGATTTTCAGAGTTTTCGAAACAAAAAAAAAGAAAAAGAAATTATAGAGCTTTAAAATTGTAACATTTTAAAACTTCGGAATCCTAGAACTTTTCAATCTCACGATTCCAGAATTTTTGAATTTTGAAATCTCTGATTCCCAGAATCTCAGAATCTCAAAATCTCAGAATTTCAGAATTTCCATTCATAAAATCTCCGAATCTTAAATTATTTTTCGAAAATTCCATCAGAATTGACCATCCCAGAAGAGCCGAAAAAGAAAATCATATGGAATGCACAATGAGCATTTTCTTCTTCTCCTTTTGCGGGAAATCATACTACTAGGAAGAATACTAAAACATCTGTCATTCCTTCCTTTTCGGCGTTTTTCATAATTTTCTAATTAATTCCTTCTTCTAATCTCTTTTTTCCAGACCACAAACATCGGCAGCCAATTTCCAACGCTTCCTGAACCGCAACCTCTTCTAAGACAACCTCTTCCTTTCCTCGTAATCATGTTTTTCCCTCGTCCTTCTTAGTTATAATACCATATGCCATTTTCTCTAACCGTTTCTCCTTAATTAACACACTATTTCTCCCAGTTTTCCTTATTTCCACCCGTGTATGCTAATCCGGAGGGTCCGGTTGTGGGCTCTTTCTTGTTTAGCATTCATTTGTTGTTTATTATTGTGGAACGAAGGTTCTTCTTCTTCTTATTCTACATTCAAATGAACATGTCATGTCCCCAATGTGTCATTCTCTGGAGATCCATGAAGCCTAGAAAATTGTGTCTTTGAGATTTTGGAGTTCTGGAATTCTGGAACACTCTCAGATTCCTAGATTTCAAAATCCAAAAATTTTAGATTTTATGATTTAAGCATTATGACGAATTTCTGACTTTCAGGTCTCGGCTTTTTAAAAGAGTTTCAGGCTCTCCAATTTCAAGGTTTTGATTTTCTGAAATTTTGGAGGTTCCATGATTCTCAGATCTTTGAATCCATTAGCCTAGGATCAAAATTTCTATGTGATTTGGGATATTGTGAATTCTAGCTTTTAAAGTCGAAAATTTGCGAATTTGTGAAATTTTTTCTAAGCTGTAAGTTTCGACTGCTGGCTAATTTCTCACAGATTTCAACATTTCCTGATATTTCGAAAGTTGAACTTCGCTTTTTTGAAGCCAATACATAGTTTTTTTTTCACTA
Source organism: Caenorhabditis nigoni (assembly GCA_027920645.1). Taxonomy (NCBI): domain Eukaryota; kingdom Metazoa; phylum Nematoda; class Chromadorea; order Rhabditida; family Rhabditidae; genus Caenorhabditis; species Caenorhabditis nigoni. The sequence continues at coordinate 7,125,528 of CP115864.1, forward strand.
CCGAAAAAGTTTTCCCTACAAAAAAATCTTCTCATATGATACAGATACATTTTCTAAACAATACATAAAACAGGAAGGAAAATGTGACTCACTTACTATCAGTTTTACTATTAACAAACGAAATTTTTTGGAGATTTTTTCCCGCATTTTTTCAATGGATTGCCGGAACTGCTGAGTAGCGATTCAATAGTTCACTTTTTAAAGGTGGGGGGACAGGAGATTTTTTGGAGTTCTGTTGGAGCTAGGGTATGCATTCTGACGTGACGGTGTACAACGCTTAATGTCACTCTGCGTACAGCTGTCGTCCTCGCCTTTATGTATGCAATCGGGCTGCCGCTTTCTCTTTGCCCGCGTGGCTCAGTCGGTAGCGGCGCCGCACCCTCAATCCTCGCCTCCACAAGTTCAACTCCTCGAGGGGCATATTTAAAAGAAATTTCGGGAACATTTATTTTTCATGTCCCCCCACCTTTAAGTTTTCTTATCAAGAACAACGGATTTCTACTACGGTATAAAAATGTTAGCATCCGAGCGCATTAACAAGGCATTCGAGTCTCAAAAATATATTTTTTCTATTATCCTCATCTACTTTGTCACCCCTCTATGACTAATTGTTTAGAATCATGATATCGTTGTTCATGTCCTTGAACCTAAATTTCCCTGATTGATTTCATTTTTTCTTTCCCATATTTCTTTTCCCATTCCGAACAATACCTGTCGTTTTCTCTCTTTTCCAGGCGAAAATTTATGGCATTCTCTGTAGATACTGTCTTTCTCCCTGTCTCTCTGTGTTCTCGTTTCCGATTTCTTGCATATATTATTTTCTTTTCTCTCCAAAACCAACTGCATTCGTTGGCCAGTTTTTGTCGTTCGACAGTTCGCACTGTTGTTTTTTCTTCTTTCGAAGAGGCCGTTTAAAATTTTTGGCTTTATGGGTTTTTTTGCAATCAAGTATTTATCAAAAACGGAAAAGATGCTGAAATCCCGAAGATCATTGAAAATTTTTGAGTAGCCGCGCTTTTCAGGTGGCTGTGGCCTAGGAACCCAAATCTCGTGTACTTCTCGTAGGAAACTTGAAAAATAGCTTCTTTTGTTTTTTTCAACGAAATTTTGTCAATTTTTGTTCTGAAAAGCTGGCTCTTGCTCAAATTTTTTATTAGAAATGACGCACACGTGACAGTTGTTTTGCGACATCTATCATCCCATCCAAAGCTCCGTGCAAATGTTAAAAAATTAGTGTTACAACACATATACATCTGCCATCTTCTCTTCATTTTCTTCCCCACCACTGACCACGATCCCCTTCTAATCTGCCCTCCGACAGCAAGACCGGCGGCCCATTTGTTTCCACCCAAAGGTCACTTTTCTTCATATTCTTCTTCTTAGTCTTCTTATATTTTCCGTTTCTGTTATTCTTGTCGTCTTCTTCTTCTTTTCATCTCATCTTCTACTAGCGCCAAGACGCGCCCCGCGCGCTCATTAATTGTTCTTGAGCCGTCTACTTCTCTCTGATCCGTGTGCTCTCTCCTCTTCACAATATTATTACTGCAAGGATATCTGTGAGGATGAAAAGGAGAAAGCGCGAAAAGAATAACAATTTGTATTCGAATTCACACCGTTATTCCATTCTGACCGTTTTGTTAGAAGAGGAAGAATTATAGAACTGAATTTTAAAAAGTATAAATTTAGAAATTTTGGCTCGAGCAACCTTGAAATCGTCAAAAGCAGGGATTTCGGAATAAAAATCCGGCCGGAATATTTATTTCCAAAGTTTTTTTTCCGAAATTGGAGCTTTGTGGACTACGGTATCTCAAAGGCGCACGCGAAAAGTTTTCATGCGGGATTCGAGCGGAATTACTTTGAATATATATTTTTTGAATTTTCGAAATCTGTTTGTCAATTTTTCACCATTTTTTCGGGCTTTTGTAATGGGAAAGCGGAATTTCTACTTGAAATGTTGAATGTTTAAAAATTCCGAAACTTTTCAAAGTCGGAAGATTCCGAACTTCGACATTTCTGAAAATTTCGAAAAAACCATTCCGTACATCCCGTTCCCGGGGCAAGCTTTAACTCGACTGAAGTTTCTTAAACTTGAAATGTTCCATTATCTCCGGAAATTCACACCGTTTTCGTTTTCTCTCCCTTATTCACCCAAATTTCGACACATTTCCACCCTCTCTCCGCTCCTCAATTTGTCACAATTTGTTTAGAAATCTTCCCACTTTTCTCTTCCATCTACCACTCCTTCCCTTCTTCCACCACACCGACACAACACCATTCTTGCAAATCTCTTCTTCCTCTCCTCCGTTTTTGTCCGTTTTTCTCCTTCGTTTCCTCTCTTTTTTGCACCCATCAAAAAAGATTATAAATACTCGAAGAAGAAGAAGAAGCACGCGACACATTCCGCCTTTTCCAGACAAGTCTACTATTTTCCCCTCCCTGGTCGTCTTCAGATGCTATCTTCAGAAGACGTCCCGTCTCCTAAAGGGAGTACCTCTTCGACTTGTTTTTCTTCTTTTGAGCCTGTTCATTTTCAGAAGCATGTCTCTCTCTCAAAGTGTCCAATTTTATGTGTTTTTCCTCCCGTCCCTCTGTATTTTTTGCGGGAAGCTTTTTGACAAATTAAATTACGCTAGACGGCACTCAATACGATTTCTTCCCTTATATATCTCTGAACACGACGATGCAAATAAATAAGAGATAAAAAAATCCAAGTGAAGATTTCTAGAAGACATGAATAATTACTGAGTTTTATGGGAAGAGGAGATCAGAGGAATAATAAAAATCGTAGTTATTCAGAGATTTTCATATAGCATGAATCTATCGTAAGCCAGCCGGCTGTACGAATAATTTTCTGGCGATTATCCAAAATAAAAAGCTCGTTTATGACTTAATTTCACAAAATTTCGGTTTTCCACGCAAGCTCCAGAAGACATTATACTAGGTTTTTTTTCCCACTTAGTTTCAAGGCACATGAAAAAGAAAGCCCACAAAGTGAGCTACTCTAGTTTCAGCAAAGTGAGATTGTCTTGTTTCGAATAGTGTCTGGGATTCCTAAAAGTCAAATTTTTGAAAATCGGATATTCGGAGATAATGACACACAGACAAAGTTTAGCAATTCGCAAGTTTGCACCCACAAACTCGGAAAAAGAACCCATCCTATGATTTTCTTCACAAAATAGCCGGGTTCATCTTCATCTACTTTTTCTGTCATTTCACATTTCCCGGACTATATATCCACACATATAATTTCCCAAAAATTTCAATGACGTTTCTCCATTCATTTGGCCATCTTCGCTTCCTGAAGGCGTTCCGGTCCGGAGATTGTCGGTGTCGGACGGGAGGAGAGAGCGGGGTGCGATATATCCATCATGCCTTTTGACAGCTTCCACCCATTTCCGGATAGATTGGGCGGTACCGTGGTGGGGCGGGGGAAAAAAGATGCTTTACAGCGATAAGTGCACAATAGAATCCAATTTTGCTCTTCTTTTTTGGTCCAAGAACTTCTGCAACTCTGCCTGCGTCTCTTCGTCTCTAATCCTTTCCTCATCTCATTACTTAATTATGTCTCCTCACTTCCCATTCCACTCGACTTGTATTCATTCTTGTGCTCTTCTTCTTCCATTGAAGAAGCCCCTCCGGAAGGTCTTCGGTCCAATTATGTGAGCACCCAACTCTTCTCGGTTTGTCTCCCCCGTGTAGCCGTCCCAATTTATCGGGATGCAGTAGGAGAGAAGAGATGGACGAGAACCCTCCCATTTACTTTTATTTCCCTTCATCACTCTCCTTTTCCTGTGTATGTGTCACTTTCAATTTATGGCAAATATTTTGATCACATCTCCTCCTCTCGATCAAATATACAAGTAGAAAGTGTCGACCTCTATTAGTTCATCGGTATCTTTCTGTCATTTCCCTCAAAAATCATGAACAAGAGTGCCTTCACTCATCTCCGCTTTGTGCTCCAATTGAAATGAAAATGAGCGGGACGACTCTGGATTTGAGTGTCATGAGCCAACGGGTTAAATTGATTTTTTGTTTTGTTTTGTGTCGTTTCTCATCATGCATTGTTGCCTTTTAAAGTGGATTTTCAGGATGTTGACTTTTTGGGTTTCAAAGCCTTCCAAAAATTTTTCATATTTTTTCCTCTCTCGTTTCTATTCGCTGAAAGTTGACTGTTCATCGCAGGGATGTTCGGAAATTCGGATTTTTTTTTAATGAGCTCGAAACTTTGCGCTCTTCCTTTTTTTTGCTCGATCTTGTATTGTAACAAAGTTTGACTCAAAGAACTCTATCAATATCGAATTACTTGTTCTTCAACAGACTAACAGAAAAAATTCTCGGTGAATGTTCACAAACCGTTTGGTTCTGTAAAAAAAAAGAAACTGAACTTTGAAGTTCGGGCAGATCTCTATCCTTCTATAGAAGCCCAATCAGACCGATAAATTCGATCTCGTTCATCTCGATTTCTGTAAGAGATACCAAACACTTGTCAACTTGTTTATATCTTTCGCAGGAGTCGAAATAATTGAGCTCGAAGTTGAAGTAGAGCTTTTATTGGAGGAAATACGGTACTTTGACTACGGTAGTTTTCGATCTCCCAATTCTCAATTTCTTTTGTCTCAAACAAAGAGAAAAATCATGTAAATTTTTTGGCCATTTCGTGTGTCTCATGCTCATCACATCTTAGTTTTCAAAATGTTCTATTTACCTTCGGCCTTTCTGACGACCACTTGAAACTGGCGCCTCCTTCGTTTTCCTCCTTTTTGCTTCATTCTTCTACCCGCACCACACATTTTGCATCTCCCTCCGATACAGTTGTTTTGTTTGTTGGTTGGCTCAGAAACTGTGCTGCTTTTTGCCCTATTTCATGTACTGGGGGATGTCCGGGTGGTGAAGAGATTGTAAATTTATTGCAATCATTTATAGGCCAAGAGACGATCGTCGCTTTTCATCGCCTTTCTTGTTTTTTATTACCCTAGAACCGGGGTTTTTCGTATGTGTGTTCTTGTTTCCGTTCTTCTTTTTTATAAGAACTGTCAGGTCAGATCCAATCTACTCAATTCGAAGTGAGAGATATCCTCATTAGAAATTTGTCGGTCAGTGAAAAATCCAAATCTTCCATTTTCCATTCTTGAAAAATGGCCCCTGACGTAGTTTCTGTCAGGATCAATAGAACTTGACGAGTTCTACAAAGTGAACCTATTCGAAAAACTACATCTTATCTATGAAGAAAGTTACAAGTCAAATGACCGCGTAGCTCTAACGATTTATGGTTTGTAACTTTGTCCATAGACAAGACAGTTTTCTAAATCATATCATTTTGTGGTACTCATCAAGTTCTATCATCTGATTTAGTCGGTTCACAATTATTAATTCTAAAAGAAACTATGGCAGCGCCTTCTTTTCATGTCTGCAAGACCCTGTACCCCAAAGTTTACTGTTACAAATGTTCAGAGCATCATCTCCAAACTGTTCGTTTTCTCTTTCCTCCTCCAATCACTTATTTGCATTCGTTTCAAGTCTATTTGTGTTGGTTTTCGCACGTCGGTTTTGAACCCGGAGGGAGACTGCTGACCGCGATTCATTTCACATTTCCCTTTTTGCGGAAATTGAGAGCCATCTGACTATGCTCCCTTTTTGAAATATATCTATGTGTCGCCATTTTTAAATCCCTCTCTGGAATTCTCGATCTTCTTCTTTGTAGGCATTAGACGTCTCCAAATCTCCTAATTAGATCGAATCAATACATTTGATTCTACTTTATCATACAGTTAGATACCAGTTTCCATTCTCTCGATCTCTCTTCTTTAGTAAACACTGTTCTTCTTTCCCTTTTTCCAACATGTGTTCGAATATCTAGACGCTTTGGAAAGATTCCCTTTGATTCCCTCGCCCCGCACACTTGACTTGGACTATAGCTGGTCCACCGGTCATTTTATTATATTTTATTTGTAGATTTTCTCCCCCGGTATTTCTTCTATATGTATCACAAGTTCCTCAAATAAATACATTATTATATCATTCATCAGCTGTGTGCTCTCTGTGTATCGTTTCCCTTTTTCCCCTTTTTCGATTTTGGCCGGTAAGAGGTCTATGTTTTCAAATCGAGGTTATGACGTGATTCATTGAGGGAACAAGAGTACCCTTTGAGAATGTGCCGAAATGTGTGACTGTTCGTGTTCGAATCGGCTAGGTTGCATTGGCGCCAGAATCCCGTAGAGTGAGGATTTCAAATCTTCTGGGTCTCTGTTGTGTCAGGCTGAGTTTCAGTTTTTTTAAGCAGTGTACTCGGTGAAGATTCAGTAGTTTTTGCTCATATGTCGAAATTGAGATTTAGAATGAGCAAAATGAGCCAGAACTTCCTCACTTTAAATGATGGCTAGAGAAACGTGGAATAATCTCTCTGGGATGCTCCACTTCTTAAAGCTTACTTCACGTTGGGGAGGCTGGAGCTTCTTGATCGAAGTTCATAACCTTTATCAGGATAACTCTAGGTTTCTGAACATTCGTTGATATTTATCGAGGAAAATGTATTTTTCCAATCTATCCCTATAAAATCTAACCAACCGAAAATATGTATATTGACTCATTTTTTTCCACAATTTTTAGTCTCTGTTCAATGTTTACAATATATATTCCCTTCCCATGTGAATCTTCACATTCTCCAGCAGAATTTCCTATATACACTCCAGTAACAGCTTTGTTTTTTTTCGTACCGCCCGTTTTCCACACCACAAATTGCCACTTCGGCACGACGGCTCTTGTTTTCTTTTGTGTTTCAATTTAATCAAAACAGCCGTTATTTCTCTAATTCTCTCTCACTCTCTCCCACTCTCTAGAATTCGACTCGTTATCAATTCGGGTTCCAACCTTTCTGCGTCTCCATCATCTACCTTCTCTCCCCTGTTTTCCTATTATATTCACTTCTTTTATTTCAATTTGTCTTCCTAACACTGACTTATTGCTCATCCTTATTATTACAGGTAGTCTTCACCACGAAGTAGTTCCCGAACCATATCATGTGGTTCGAGGAGAGTAGTTGGTCGAACCTCCGACTCACGGATATCCAGGAGGAATGGAGAGATCTGTGGCCGTCGAAAATTGAATTTATCACCTCAGCGATGGCATATCTATTTGCAATGACTAACTTTTTGAATTTGCCAAAATTGATACTCGAAAATGGAGGAGGTGAGTGGTAACGCCTCCAAGAGCTTAAGAAGAAGGTTTAAATTTCTAAAGACACTAGAAATCGGAAAATCTCAGAAATATTTGAAATTCTTAGACTAAAAATGAAGAGACTTGAAATTCTGCAGAACAGAATTCTGAAAAAAAAAACATAGATTTGCGAAATTGAAAAGTTTCAGCTTATGATGATAAATATAGCTTTGTAGTCCGAGTTTTTAGAACAATATAAACCTATTTTCAATTTCCTTTTTTTCAGTTGCATTCGCCGCAGCATACGCCGCCGTCGTTGGAGTTCTCTGTATGCCGACAATGGTGATGGAGATGTCGATAGGACAAGTGACTGGACGCGCGCCTGTTCTCGCCTTTTATCATCTGTTTCCCGTCTTCAAAGGTTCGTTTCTTCGTTCCCTTGTTCTTCGTTCTTTATTGTCAGATCTCTTTTTTGTTCTGCGTTTACGACCGATAAATTTAATGGGCGAGGAAAAAGAAGAGGAGAACATTCGAAAAAAAAGAACTTGAGCGAAAACTAGGGTCTGGGGTTCTAGAAATAAATGCATGTCAAATCCTGCTCAAAAAATCCCTATTTTCAGGTATCGGCGTCGCTCAAATCCTGTTCACACTTGTCGTGCTGGCATGCATGACGAAGTTCCTCTCAACGCTCTGCCTATTTCTCTACTACTACTTCTGGACATATCATGCCGGTCGAAACGGTCTCCCATGGCTCAATTGCAAGGCATTCCCAGAGTTTGTGTCACAACCATGCAGAGAAGCAGGATCCATCACGAATATCACCCAGATCAATAATCGATTGAACACGATTCAAGCAGAGAGCTCGATGATGCAGTTCTTGACGTAAGAGTTTCTACCGTAAATTCCAACAATGAAGCCCGCTGTGTACATGCACGTTGAGCTTAATCATCTTGGTTCCTATAAGAGACATCAACATTTTGTCAACTGATAAAACACTTCTGGTATTATGATAAACAGTTCATCAGTTGACAGCTTTTTGATATATTTAACAGGAGCTGAGAAAAATAGGCTCGAAGTTAAAAGTTAGAGGGCTCTTCTATTATGGGTTTTACGATATTTTGAAGGCTAACAAATTGAGCTTCAACGTTTCAGAACTCTCGAGCGACCAAGCGAATCAATCGCTGACTTTAAGGACTTCCAATACAGCGTTTTGATAGCGCAGGGAGCAGTTTGGATTGGAGTTTTCGTTGCTGTTTGTTTTGGAGTTCGATTTGTCGGAAAAACTGTTTCATTCGTGATGTCTCTGGGATTCGCCTCTCTCATGGCCTTCTTCATTAGAGCTGCAACACTCGGAGGCGTTCAGGAGATTCTTGAGATTTACTGGAAGGCCACTGATTGGAATAAACTCGCTGATTATCAAGTATGGAGACTGGCTATCGAGCAGGCGATTCTTGGAACTGGAATTGGATATGGAGCATTTATTACGATGAGCAGTTATATGAAAAGGAACAATAATCTTGTTTGGTGAGTTTATTTTTATTGTGAGAATTATATTCATAGATAATTTTCATTTTTCAGTGACTCGATCTTCCTGTCCCTTTGGCACTTGATCATCACATTCGTCCAAACAATGTCTGTCATCTGCATCGTCGGATTCCTCAGCATGAAACTAGGCATCCACCCAACGGAACTTCTGGAGACCGGAGAGGATCAGATGTGGTACATGCTTGCCTACGTCTCCTATCTTCCGAAAATCTGGTCGGCCATCCTTCTGACCATTTCCATCTGTACCATGTTCTCGGTTCTGGTCATTCTCTCCCTTTCTGTTCTATCGACAGTGGAAGATGCATTCGGAGAAAACTGGTCCAAGTGTTGCCGTCGATTCATTTTAGCTCTGTTCCTCTGTGGATTCTGCTACGGGCTCACCACCTACTTCGCTACTCAGGCAGGACGCCACGCCTATGAGTTGGCCACCAGGAGCATCAAGTACTGCACAATATACTTCATTCTGACTGCAGAGCTCTTCGCAACTGCTTGGTTCTATTGTAAGTTTGTTTTGTTAATAATCAAGGAGATAAATGTTGAATTTCAGGCGCTCATAAGCTCGGAAGAGACCTTCACAACATGATGAGATCAAGATGCTGCTCGTGTTTTGGTCATTTCTTCTTGTACTTCACGTATCTGCTCCCAGTACTTCCAGCTGGTGTGGCGTTCCTCAACGCTCTTGACTACAAGTTCTCAACATTCTCTGCTCCAATCCATGAGTGGAAGTACTCGGAATACGTTGGAATCGCAGTTGCCATGGTTCCATTGTTGCCTATTCCGTTGTACTTCTTCATGACGATTCTGTGCGCGTGCTGTTGCAAGGGAAAGGATCATCAGAAGACTTGCAAGGTAAATTTTAGACGTGTGGATGTACTGTAGTTTCCTGTTTTCAGAGAATCCGCTCCGTCTTCGGCTCTCGTCTCCAATCACATCAGCGAAACGAGAAGGCTCAGCCAATTCCACGATACACATCGAACGCTCCCGGCTACTTGCTGCTACCACAGGCTCCACTTGCAGAGCCGGAAATCTATGCATAATTTTTATACATCTAATGTACTCACTTTTTATCCTATCCCCTTCCTCACCCTTTTTTCCCGATCTTCTGCGATGATTTCTGAACGATCTCGCTGTTTCCTACCGTATATATACTAGCTCTCCATTAGAAATGAATCGAATCTAGTTGCATATCCTTTACTATTTTTCTTAACTGTTCTCCCCAATTCTTTCTGTTTCTTCCAACGATTTGCCTGTGTTTTTTCTTGGTTCCTTTTCGCACTTTCCTGCCCATTTCTTCCCTTTCTGTCAATTATTTTTCTACAACTGTCGTTATTATTGTCTCGTCCCTTTTTGTTATACTCCTTTCTCTCGATTTGTATGTGAAATTTTGTGAATATTCTACCGGTGCTCTTTGCAGTTCCAAATCCATTCTCTTCTCTCTTTCTCCAAACGCGCACTTTTTTAATAAATTGTATAAAAAGTAACCTTCTTGTACGAAGTTAGCTGAACAAAACAAACAGAGAACGACGTTTGGCAAATACAAAAGAAACGAGAGATCAGAATTTGAACATTGGCACAGTTTTCTGATTTTCATCAAATCAATTTATATCGGAAAATGGCTCGCGAGCAAAATGACACGGATTTACTGATTATGGCACTTCTTCTGATCGTTTTTCCGGTGAGTTTTGAGAATTTTCGGAAGAAAAAACTGTTTGGCGGGAATTTTAAAATTTTGCCACTCTCGTGGTTTTTTTTCCGAACGTCTTGTGAATCAAATGGGAATTACCGTAATACTACAGTAAAATTTGCGTTGGCCTCAGAGCTTCAAAGATGACCGTAGTCGAAAGTCTCATAACGACAACCACAGTAACCGAAAAATATGTATAATTTCCTGATCTATTTTTCGTTTTTTCACTGCTTTTTGTTGAGCATTTTGTTATATTTTCCTAGAAAAGTAGAAAGAAAAAGGTTTTGAACATGAAACATTAGCTGAAAACGCACGAGAGTCGAGAAAAAATGCTGAAAATAAAGGCATTTTCAGGTTACGGTAGTTGTCGTTGAACCATAAAAACGTTGAAATCAGAGCCATAATTTCCGGTTTCCATCACTCAAATCCACCACAAAATTGCCCCTATATCTGCAATGCCCAAAATAGTTTATTACCCAATTTTCTCTCATTTTGCAGCCCCTTGGCGTGCTTCTCAAATCAAATGGATTCCGCGCTCCAGTCTTCGTCTCATTCATGCTTTATTTTGTTTTTATAATTCCTTCTTATATATTTTCGGTTTGGTTTTGTTTTGTTAAACAACGAAACGATAGTATTCTACCGTTGAATTCTGGAGATTATAACAATAATTTGTCACTGAATAGTATCTCAGCATCTGTTACCCATAAGGATATACAAGTTTATTAATAGTGTTTCAATAAATACATTTTGATTTGGTGTTATTGAGAAACTTTTGAAAATGAACTAGAGAATCCCTAAATTTGATGGTCCGTCTACAGTCCGTCGGTTCTCCTTCGGCCGCCAATTAACAGTCATTTAACAGTTTGCGCTCCATTGATCACAGTTTGATATCTTCGACAGGAAATAAAATAAATTGACTGAAAATTGGCGGTTAGGGAGCATCATAAGTCTTTTTTTCCAAAATGTGGCTCTATTCGGAAACCCGAACTTACTAGGTTTCGTTTGTAAGATCTGAAAATGTTATAGGACCGAACAAATGATCGTTCAGTTTGTAGTGGAGACAAAGATTTTTATGAATACACTACTCTTTGACTACGAAGCAAAAATGAGCGAAATTCTTTCTTCCTTCTTCCTTGTTTTATTCGTTCGGATATCAATTTTGAGCTCATTTTTCTCCTTTCTTGAGAGAGATGTGCAAAAGTGTGCAACTGATAAAATGCTTATTATAATATCAAAAACATTTTTCCAGTTGATTACTTTTTGATATCTTTCACAGGAACCGAGATACATTTGCTCGACACTGAAAAACAAGTGGTCATTCTATTAGAGTGTTTACGGTGCATTTTTCAATATTGGACTCTTTGGGAGCACGTCTATTAGAGGGTTTGCAGTATACTCTTCGTAGTTATATACTGTGAGAGTAATATGTTGAGGCTTTTTAGGTCCCAAGCGGAATATCTCGTTTTGGTGTTTTGTGCGCGTGCTATAAAAAAGCGGCTAACTGCAAAGCCCGAGAACAACTTTTCTATTAAAAAATATTTTGCGTTTTTTCTATCCACTCCTGAAAAATTGTGTCTTGTTCAGTGGTGTATTATAATTGGTTAATTGAACTTGTGGACACTTTGAACCCGTATGATAAGAGCACTTTGACCGCTCCATTATCACTTCTTATCAGCGAGTTTTTCTCAATTTTATTTCCAGAAAAAAACGTTTGCAGTTTTTCATATTTTCCAACTTTAACCATGGGAAGTTACATTTCGTCTCCTCAAGTTCTGAGCAGAAAAGTTTCTGGAAACTATCGTGTGGGATGTAAGGATTTGATGATTGAGGGACTCTTTATGAGACTCTATTTTCCAACTGATTCTGAGGTGAGGTGGTTCTAGGCCACACAGACCACCACGATTAGATCACACATAAAGATAACGTTTTCAGATAACCGAGATTTCGGCTCATGCGTTATGGCTACCAAAACCAGAATATGCTCATGGTCTCGGAGAATATTTAGGAGCCTCTCAACAAAAAATGGATCTCATTTCAATGGCAATTGTGGGAGATAAAAGGTTTGTAGATTCTGAAATTCCGAGATTGTCGATTTTTGAGATTCCATGTACTGCAGACTGTAAAATTTAAAGTTTCTAGATTTTGAAAAGCTTTGAATTCGCAAAAATTCCGAGTATTTTATCATCATCCTCAATTTTATTATTAACCTTTTTCAGAGAAGACTGTATTGATAACGCTCAACTTTCCTCGAAACAAGACAGTTGGCCAATCGTTATCTTCTCTCATGGACTCGGTGGTTCCAGAACGTTCTATTCCACATATTGCACATCTTTAGCTTCTCATGGATACATTATAGCCGCAATTGAACATAAGTGAGTCTGAAAATTCTGTTTTTGAAAAAAAAAAGTATTTTCAGAGACCACTCCGCCTGCTGGACCTTTAATTTAACAGAGAAAAATGGGGAAATGGTAGAGGAAGCTCTGAAGATCCAGCTTATCAAAAACAATGATCCGGATGAGTTTAAGCTTCGTAATCAACAAGCAAGTATTGTCAATAAATCATGTTTACGAAAGTTTGAATTTCAGGTTGAACAACGAGTTGCAGAATGTGTGAGAGCTCTAAAAGTTTTGGAACAACTGAACGCGGGGGTGGTCCCTGAGAAACTTCTGGTTGGAAAGGATTTCGATTGGATACAATTCCATAATAAATTGATGATGGGATCTGCATCGATCATTGGCCACTCGTTTGGGGGAGCAACGTGCCTGGCGTCTACGGCGTTTACCAAAGAGTTTCAGAAATCCATTGTATTAGATGGTTGGATGTTTGCCCTGGATCCTTCTCAACAACAGAACTCAAACCAACCTACGATGTTCCTAAATGTCGGTGATTGGCAATGGAATGAGAATCTGGAAGTGATGAAGAAAATACTCCCCAATAACGATGCGAACTTATTATTGACATTGAACGGAGGAGTCCATCAAAGTTTCTCAGATTTCCCATTCATCTTCCCCAACTGGATGGCCAAACAGTTTGGTGTTCAGGTTAGCTGAAATTCGGAAAGCGAAATTCGAAATTCAAAAACTTCCAGGGCACTACAGAATCTTCGCTATGCATCCAAGCCGCCATCGAATTATCCATAGCGTTCCTTCAAAATGGAAAAGATGGTGCTCAAAAAGTCAAAGATGAAAAGTACTCGACATTCATCTCCAACGAGATTTACGGTCGGGAGAAATTCAAAAGCTAAAAAAGCTGAGCCTCTTGAATCTTGAATTTTCGATTAAAACGATGTTTGTAACTATGAACAATTTCCTGAATATAATAAATTTAACAGTTATTCTTAATTATTATTACTGTTATTCTAGTACAAAAAATCGGAGCTGAAGGTCTCACCACTACCGTAACCTAAAAATATTTCATCCATTTTTTTTGATTTTCGGGCGTTTTCAATCAATTTTTTCACTATGTGGAAAATTACAAAAAACTCAACGAGGAGCAGTGAAAAACAAGAAAATATATACGGAAAACTACAAATTTTTGAGTTACGATAGTGGTCGTTGTGGAACCTTCGACCAAGGCCGTCGTCTTTTCTCTTCCACACATCCGATTTTGCATACCAGAAGTCAATATAACTTGGTTATTTTTAGAAAAAAGAACAATTTTCTGTAAAACTTTATTATTTATCACCATATCCCAAAACCCAAGATTATATATTCCCAAAAATCTAGCAGTCCAATTAATGATGTCCCGACGTCTTCTTTTTTCCACTTTTTCCCGTTGGTCCGGTTGACCCAGTTGTATCGACTGCTGATGCTCCAATACTATCTCTCCGTTCCTTCCGGTTTCTTCGATTCTTTTGTTGTCTCAATTTCAATTTCTCCTGCAACGCCATTGCTTGTTTCTCCCTTTGTAAATTATTTCTTCGTTCAAATTGTTTTCTCGTTTCATCATATTCATCCAATTTCTGTTTGACGTCTCCAAACAGAGCGTCTTTCGAAGGAAGCGGAGCCAGTTTGTTGAGCGGAGTCACCACGTTTCCTCCTTGTTTACTCAGATCCAGAATTCCTTGAACATCGGCTTCTTTGAGTTTTTCAACGTCTCGAAGTGCCTGACGTTCCAATTCTTTGAGTTCTCTCTCCAGTTCATCATCTGCCACGTCATCATACTCAATCTTCATGTCGACGTCAAGTTGGGCTTTTGCCTGGAATTAGAATTTCGAGGGTTCCAAAAACTTGAAGACCAACTTACCAATTTCTTCATCAACGTTAATCTCTCCTCCCTCAACGCCTTCTGCTTCTTGATCAATTCGTTGTTGGCCTGATCCAAATCCTTTCGAATCGTATCATTTATCACCTTATCAAACCACTGGATAAGCGATGCCACTTTTTGTTGAGTTTCTTGGAAAACTTTTAGAGCCTGAAAAGTTAAAAAAATAGAAAATGATTCCAAATTTCCCAAACCTTTTTCATTTCCGAATCGTTATCCACCGTTCTGAAGGCTTTGTTGACAGTGTCCTCGAGAAGTGCAATCTCTTTTTCAGTTCCATACGGAAAATCCACTTTGTTCAGGTACATGCGACACGATTGGACGTTCTGTGCGGCGGCGACAAAGTTGTTTCGAGCTTCGGCGGCTGCGAAGTATCGTCCTCGCTCGTTTCTGAACTTTGAATTATATAGAATCTTAATCTATGGGTGACTAACTCTTTTTCAATTTTCTGAACATCTTGCCATCTGTTGATTCCAAAAGTCAATTGAGTCAGAGCATGAACCAAAAGGACTCGACCATTGGCCCATTTGAACATGGCAAGGGAGACTCGTTGTTGCCAATCAACCATGTCGTCTACCTGAGAAATGATAATTTCCGGTACTTTTTTGAATCTCAAGTTTGTCAAGTAAAGCTATATTCACTCACCTCTCCTTCCAAAACATTCTCCTTCTCTGACGCATAATCCGTGCCAAAAATAGCCTCCAACATCTTATCTTGTTCCTCATATAACCCATTCAAATTATCCGTTTGTTGCTTATAAATCTCTTGAATTTTCACCGCATTATCATAATTGACTCGAGCAATGTTCAACTCCTTCTGAACGGTTTCCTGTCGAACCATTGCATCCTCATACTCGGATTTCTCTTTCAAATATCTATCATCCCATTGTCCTTGTTGTTTGAGAAAGTCTCGAACCGATGGTTGTTCGATGTTTTTCAGATCCGTTCTCTCCCGTTCGCTGGAAATTCGTTATTTTCCTCATATGCTCTAGTAGAAGCTCATCCTATACGCGCACTTTGAGCTCAACCAATTGGGTTTCCTTAGAAGATATCTATAACTTTTCAACTAATCAAATACTGGTAATTTTACGAAAGACATTTCATCAGTTGACAGATTTGCGATATCTCTCATAAGAACCGAGATAATTGAGCTCAGAGTGCACGCATAGGGTGGGCTTCTAAAAACAGTAAGTTGATTCCTCCAAAAAATAACTCACGTCTGCTTCTTCAATTCCTTCAAAACCGCTTCTAATTGCTCCACTGTATTCTTCAAATTGTCTGCATAAATCGTCTGCGACTCGAATTTCTTCAAAACATTCTTCCGTTCCAAACGATTGATCGCTTTCTCGATATTGATATAATCTTGAACAACTCCTTCCGTTAGTTTCAGTTTTCCTCCTTTTGGAACAACTGGGTCAGATGTGGGCACCACTTTGGCTTGTCGTTTTCCCCCTCCCTTCTTCGGAATCTCATCTTTAAAATCGAGATCATCAGCTGGTTTACTGCGATCCACGTGTTCGGCCCACTTTTCAACTGGGCCTGGTTTTTCCTGGAAGGTTCTTGAAATATCAGAATCTCAGAACTTCAAATCCTCAAAACCTTAGAATATCAGAATCTCAAAGTTTCTGAATCTCGGAGACTCAAAATTTCAGAATCTCAGATTTTCAGTTTCTTAGGATATCAGAAGCTAAAAACAACCGAACCTGAAATTCCACTAACCTTCCGAATATCCTCCACTGCATCCGATCGTTTCGAAGGAGAAGATCCCATGTTTTGAAATCCAAATAAAAGAAAAAAAGCACAAAGCTTCTCTTTTTTGTTTGTTATGTTCTTTTTTGCTGGCTCCATTCACATTTTCCCTTTGCCCGGTCCCTCCTCTTTTTTTCGGGGGACCATGGAAATGGGAATGTATCCTGGGAGACACTTGGAGACCGCACACAAATATACTTTTTTGACGGCTTCTTTTTTTGAATAGAGTAAAAAAGGGACAGCTTCAGACTAAAGCCTTTAGTATTTGGAATATTGAGTACGTCATGGGGAAGGAAATGCATATATGAATGGGGAAACGTTTATAGGGGATATGTACAAGTTTGGAGTAGACAAGGAACTATTGTGGGATCTTCTGGATCTTCCGAAATTCAAAAAGCTCAAATATTGAGTGGGTTCCAAACTTTGAACTTTCAAATCAATGCGAAAATATAATTACAGTGGCGAACGTTAGTGAGTGTCCCTCTAAACTTTTGTTCATAACTTTGCTCAAACTTGTCCAATCATTGAAAACTCTTTTGTTAAATGTAGCTGGGTTTTCAACAAAACGTTGTATAAGTTTTTTGAAATTCAATCAGTCTTAGTATCTTCTGAATTTTCACAGACGTGACGATGACTCCAGATGAAAAAAAAAATTTTCCACCAGAATTTTTTTAAAGATTGGCTTTGTGATGAAAAATGTTCGGTGTCGATCAAATAGTTGCCAAAAAAAATTTGAGGCGGTTTGGAACACTTGCTCCTGAGATGTGCTCACTGGAGCACAAAAGGTACGGTTCTGGAGATTGGCTATAACTCGGCTCAAAATGATCCAAACTTGTTCAAAATTTAGTAGAATGTGTGTCTTAAATTGCTCTACAATATAAATACAAAACTTTGTATTTTGGGAACAAAAATTTTTCATAATTTTTTCATTTTTTTGTTACGAAGACAAGCTAGGCATTATGAAAAAAAATTTTTGTTCCCAAAAAACAAAGTTTTGTATGTAAATTGTAAAACAGTTTAAGATACACATTCTCCTAAAATTTGAACAAGTTTAAATCATTTTGAGCCGAGTTATAGCCAATCTCCAGAACCGTACCTTTTGTGCTACAGTGAGCACATCTCAGGAGCAAGTGTTCCAAACCGCCTCAAATTTTTTTTGGCAACTATTTGATTGACACCAAACATTTTTCATCACAAAGCCAAACTTTTAAAAAATTCTGGCGGAAAATTTTTTTTTTCATCTGGAGTCATCGTCACGTCTGTGAAAATTCAGAAGATACTAAGACTGATTGAATTTCAAAAAACTTATACAACGTTTTGTTGAAAACCCAGCTACATTTAACAAAAGAGTTTTCAATTATTGGACAAGTTTGAGCAAAGTTATGAACAAAAGTTTAGAGGGACACTCACTAACGTTCGCCACTGTATTTCCTGCACAACGAGATTTCTATGAATCAATAGTTCTGAAAATCAAAAACCCTCAGGTCCTTTGAGAGAAATTCCCAAATTGGGATACTGTGAGATTCAGAGATTCTACGACTTAAACTCTCATTTTCAATTTGAGTGTCTATGGAACCACAAAATTTTAACGAGCAAGGCTTATTGACAAGGCCAGTGACACAGTGTGGCTCACTGTCTACCTCCTAAAATTCGAATGAATATCTCAACTAGAATTGAGTCTGGCTGAGTTTTTGATTTGCAACCAAATTTCTCAATTTTAGGAAAGTTTCGGATTAGAAAAAACAAAATGATAATGGAAGTTTTATTATGTAAAAAAGAGTATCATATACAGCAAACATTGATTCGAAGTCTTATGATCCATGGAACACAGTCAAAAGTGCCGCCTTCAACATCCGAGCCTCATAAGTGACATTGCACTTCACTTTTGATTCGGCAGCTTGCTCGAATAAATCATCCGGAACTGTGTAAATATTTCTTCCCGGAATCTCGCAACTGCTCAAGAACTGAATAACTTCCATCACAACCGAATCTCTCATCACCAAAATGTTCTTGGCCATCATTTCGATCGCAGCCACAATGCATCGTTTTGCATAGTACCATGTGTCTACGCCAAGCTTCTTCTCGGGTGGCTCAAGGGCTTTGACGACACGAGAAATGCCGAACTCGAAGTTTCCCTGGAAACAGTTTTCATTAAAAACGTACATTGGCTACCTTCGTTCACAAGTTAATATAGAATTTTCAACAATTTCAGTCTTATCCCTCTCTCACAATCAAAGCGCAAGTACAGGGTGCAATTATTTTAGAGCATGTATAAATTTTTACCTTACTACAATATAAACTTCCAATGACCAAACTGATGATGGAATTATGAAAATATTTCTCATTGGGATTCGACATCAATGCGTTCTCTTCCGCGTTTTCAACAGTCTTCAGAATAGATTCAGCTTCATCGGTTTGGTTTGTCATGATGTAACAAACCACTAGGTTAGCCAGAACCATAGCAGGGATTTCCAAAATCTGAAAATTTACGTTTCGACTTATTCAGATGGTTTTCCCCATTTATACTCACTCCTCCATCATATTTTCTATTCACAATTGGTTCGTAGAACAAGGCCGCTTCTTTATATTTCTTCTCCTGCATGAATATGGTATGAGCAACATTGAGTTTCCATGTATGATGCTCATTACAGTACTCATTAGAAGCTCTGAAATATTCTACAGTAATCCTCTAGACACTTTGGTTTCTCCTGTCACCTGAACAACTTCTCCACAGCCAAATAATCTCTCTTATCCCAATAATACTTTGCATGCGTCATGAGAACAGGAAGGTACAATTCCAACTCATCCTCATAAGACTCGATCAGATTTTTCATTTCCAGCGAGTCGTCTTTATCTGACGTCTTCTGCTCCTTTTTGATTTGAATCTCGACTGCAATCTTTCGAAGTCGAGTCATACATTCTTTGTCCAATTTCTCTAGTTTCTTGAGACTCTCTTCAGGACTTGTTGGCATGTAAATCAGTGCTTCGAGCAAGTTGAATTGATACTAAAAAGGAAAAATAATTGTCTAGAACCTTTCAGGCCAAAAACCTCATTAAGGCAATAAAAAGACTGATGTGGATTCTCTGCCAAAACATCGGCTGCCAATCCAAAACAGTCATTTTTGCAATAAAGGAAAAGAAGATTCGCAAATGTTTCTTGAGGGAATGGATTGCTTCCAAGAAGGAATTGGAGTTTTGCAGAGCTGTCTCCGAAATCTGTGTTCGCGGTGTTGATGGCCTGTGAAAAAAAGGGTACAGACTGCAAACTACAAACTACTTACCAAGTTGTGCAGAGTAACCGGATCGTAATCGTGCTCATGCCTTGGTGGCATATCTGTCAGACACTCTTTTGCTGCTTTGACTGAAAACGTTGTTTTTGAAATTTTTATCTCTTTCAAAATCGAAACCCACAATCCTTGGTTCTATAATAGATGGCAAACCGTAAATTGAACGCCTCGATGAGTGCCGATTCATGAAGGGTCATTGAATTCTGAACCACATTCACATCGAATCCTTCAGTGACCATTCCGATGTGAAACTCTGAAAAAAAAGTTCGAAACGAAAAAATGAATAAAGGAGCACCTGGATGATCTTTGATTCCCCGGTTGATGATTTCGGAAATTAGTTGGAGAGCACTGTTGTAGTCCCCACGACGATAGTAACAGAGGGCAATCGAGTAGGCAAGACCGGACTGCAAAATTTCGATTTTGTTTCTTTTTATCTTGGAATTCAAATAGCAAAGTTTTGGAATTCTAAAGTTTAATATTGTGACACGCATTCTTTTTTTAAACAGGAATCAATATATTTTGAGAATAATGTATTCAGAAAAATGTTCCCAAAATGATTTAATTAAAGAAACGAAATTCCAAACCAGAAAGCTTAGAAATTCCAGACTTTATTTGTTCTAAAGTTTATATTATTTACCAAAATCATTGAATTTCAGAACTTTGCATTTTTAAACTCCGATTCGAAAAACAGAGAGTTTTTTTTTTTCGAAATCTCGTACTACTGAAAGCTTTTCACTGTCAAAAAGTTGTATGAAAAAGTCTGGAAATCTAAAGTTTCGATATTTTAAAATTCATTTTTGGAATCGAACCATTAACAGAATCAGTGTGTGTTTTTCGAATATCACTATTCGAAAACGCAGCGAAACGAATAGGTATTCGAAGAAAATTCGACAATTATTCGAATATTATTCGAATAATTCATTCGAATAATTTTCGAATACTATTCGAATACTATTCGAACAAATTTTTCGAATATTCGTCGAATATTATTCGAAAAAATTTTACGAATATTTTTCGAATACCTATTTCGAACGGTTCGAAAAACACACACTGAACAGAATAATGTATTCGGAAAAATAATATGAAAAAACAAATCATCATTGTCAAAATGGTTTTATCCAACTCGATTTCAAAGTACCACAATTTCAAAATTTCTGACATCCTTCCAAAAATATAGAATTTCAGAAATGTGTAATCTGACATTACTAATCTCTGAATTTTTTGAATTTCTGGGGTCTGAATATTCGAATCTCATAGATTGGAAAATTTTGGTTGTAAAAATTGTCAAATTAAAACTTCCTTGATTTTTTGAAATGATGTATTCTAGCCCATCCTACATTTTCATCTACAGTACTCCTTCACAAGATCCTAATATTTTTCTTCTAGCTGTCTTCCGTCTCTTTCCAATTTCCCCCGAACTTCCCTTCTCTTTGCCTTCTCTTGTCCCCGCTCCCTCCTTTCTCTCTTCTTTTCCGATTCTATAATTCAAATGAAAAAATTCGCGCGCCCTTATCGAAAGGCGACTCTGCGTTTCTTACTCTCTCGCTCCTCCCCCTACTCTGTTACTTTTCTTCTTTCAGTCACTATGGTGTCATGATTATTTTGTTTTGTGGTTCTGCTCATTCTTCAGTTCCTATACTTTTTTAGTCTTTTAGAACAGATATTCCAAGAAAGAGAGCGAAATCCAAAAGCCAAAAATTCTAGGAAATTCCAAATTCTATTTCTGACGTCATCCATGTCCTATGGTCATAACTCATTCCAGAACGGAAATGTCTACATTTCCAACCCATTCGTTTACCCCAATTCTGATTATTAGGGCAAGAGAGTACCCAGAGAAATGATTTAGCTCGATCATACGATGTGTAATAATGCATCAACTTTTTCATTTACAATACACATACAAGAAATTTCGAAGGTCGTCGTTCTCACTTTTGAAGCGACTGACATTCATTTAGAGATAAGATCTAGAAGGTTTTCTGATGATTAGACGAAGATAGGAACGAACCAATTTTCTGCAAAATCTGGGACAGAAACAAAAAACTTTGATTGAGAATTTTCATTTTGAGCCTGACTATTTAATAACAAACTTGAAAACGGCACCTGCCATAGTTTTCGTTTGGTTCAACATTTTTGGACCAACTGATTTAGATATGATGGAAATTGTATTATTTTGTAATATTCGTAGTATGAAATCTATCAGCCAAAATTTAGTATCAGGTATGAAGCAGGTAAGAATTTCATTAGATAGATATCCTAAATTTCGCGAAGGGCGACGTCACAATTGGAAATACCGTATTCTGAAGATTGTTAAGAAACAATATGCAACTGCCCCCGCTTCTCTGTTTCCTCATTTCTCTTGGTGTCTTATGACTCACAGATGTTTTGTTATGTCTGTCTGCAAGTGCGCCTACTGAATTCATTGCGGCTAATTGTCATTCAAACTTTTTGACACAACTATGATATACCAAAAGCACTGGGGGATTTTCGAAATTATTAGTTTTTCAAGTTTTTGAGGTAGGCTTTAGTTAGCAAAACGAGAATCGCTCTCTCGCGTTGAGATTAGAGCGCAATTTTTACAGATTTTTTGAAAATTAGCTTCTTTCCTTATTCTAAAATCTATATGAAGTATGAACATTTGTTTTCTGGCTAACCTTTTCAAAAATCTAAACATTCAACTCGGTTTTCCAAGAGGTTCCAATGGTCCGTCGACAGTCTGTCAATGGTCCGTCAGTTCTCCTTCGGCTGTCAACTAGCAGTTAGCTGTAATTTAGCAGCAAAGTGTGATACAGTAATCCAAATTATTCCTTTCCGAAGACTTTGAGAAAAAAAATCAGAAATATCTTTTGAGAATCTAAGTTTACTTACTCGTTTAGGAGTTCCTTATTATTTGAATCCATTTTGAGATAAATTGTTTTTGAGGATATTTTTAGAATCCAAGATTTCTATTATGAAAAATTGTTTCAAATGCTACCAGTCAACTACAATGTAATTCATTCTCATTTTTTAGAACCTTCTTTTCGCCAAACTTTTGCGTTTCACAATGTTTTCAATTTCAGGGTAATATGACACTAATAATCCCTTTGGATTTTCCGGATAGCACTGTTCCTCCTGGTCCTGCCGATCTACTTTCAGTCTCAATCCAAGAACCGTTAAACGTGGAAATCCCTTCGAATCCAGAATCACATCTCGGACTATCACAAGAAGAAGAAGAAGGCAATAAAGAAGAAGAACAGGAAGAACTAGAGGAAAGCGAGAATGAGGAGGACAACAGATATTTAGATGCGGAAATCATTCTAATGGATGCTACAGGTGAGAATCTGGAACCTTCCGAAGGTTCTACTTAATTTTGCTTCTTACCTGATAACCAGAAAACTCGGTTGCTTGATTAAACTTCTGTAGAGCCTCGGAGTAATTTCCTTCCTAAAACATCTAATCACACATTATCTTTGAGCTCCCACTAACCTTATAATCAATGCAAGCAGTATTGATAAGAACAGTAGCATCGTCTGTTGGTAACTGATCCACAAGAATTCTACAATTTACCAAATCATCTTCTTGATACTTTATTGCTGCTTCCAATTTTATACTTTCATTTAACAAATCGTCGTCTTGAATCTGAATACCGAACTTTCAAAACATCTCTACTGACTCAATGTACCTACCGTAGTTACTACATTCAACGCTTCAGCTGGCTTGAAAGCGTGGTATAGAGCTTGTGCGTGATATAATTTGTATTGCGAGTGATGCGGATAGTTATAGGAAAGCTGTGAATAGCAGTCAGCTGCATTTTGAAAGTCTTGGGTGTAGTAGTAGCAGTATCCGAGGAGCGATAGCGCCGCCAGATTCTGGAATTTCAATTAATTTCCTTCAAATTGTTCTTCATTTCAAGTTCATGTGTCATTTAAATTCCCTATTCCTTCTTTTTAGTCTCTCTTTCCCTTCTCAGTATACTGTACTCGGTCAGTGCTCGCATCGGCCGATGACGTCACACTTTCTGTGGTGTGCGAACGCGCTCCCCCGCACTCCGTTGAAAAAACTTTTTTTGCTCGTTATCTCTGTTTTGAGCACTGTTTTTCGCTGTTTTCGGCTATTTTTTTACCAAATTTGAGTATAAAAAAGAAAAGTTGAATGTTCTAATATCTATTTTCAGTATTTATTTTCGTTTTAAAATCGAATATTCTTCGTTTCCGGTCGAACAAATGTTTCATTCAATTTTCTTTTTTGTTCTGTCGAGGAAACTTGAATTTTACAGCTCTTTTCGAAGTAAAAACGTATCAACTTTCCGAAAATTTCCGCATTATTCTGCCAAAAATCAGAAGAAATTGATACTGCTCTCCTTTCCATTTATGCACGTCTTCTATTTATCTTTCCCTTCTCTTTTTTCCTTTGCTTAAATACTTACTTTTGGGTTTCTCTCGTGCTGATATTGAAGAATGCGAATGGCGTCGTTGAATTTGTGCTCATGTATCTGAAACGCTGTCTTTTTGCTCTTTGGAAAACATATTTTGAAAGTTTAATTGATAGGAAAATTCGAAAATCTTGAATTTCCAACTGAAAGAAATGCATAACTCTAGGTTTTTTAATTCCCATTTGTCGTCTCAATTTCTTCGGATTAGCAGTCAATTACCTAAACATCGAACATTCCGACTCACCAATGTGTAAATAGTGCTTGTGAACTCTCCTTCTTTAATATTCAGCATCGCGTTCATTTTGAGAATACAAGAGATATGAAATAGGCTAGCAATAAGCAAAGACTTCTATTTTGTCTAGCAACGTGCCCATGGAAACCAAGAGAAGCCGAAAATAGTGTGCAAACTGAGAGATCGGATGAGGGCTCCTGTGCTCCGAAGAAGAAGAAGGAGGGAAGTAAAGGGGTTGGAGTTCGAGGGATGGGATATTTCTTGATGGGTCTGAGTGAATGAAAATCGAAAAAAATTGGGTTCCAGATGATTCCAAAACTTTAGAATTGAGAAACAGTTTTAAAGGGGCAAAGATAATCGATTGTACTGAGAAAGATGATCTGGAGAAATTCGAAGAATCGCGATCTGATTTTTCGTGTTCTGACTCATAGCTCTGATGAATAAGGGGTGCAATAATACTGGGCAAGAAATATGTATAGTCTGTCAGTCACTGTCCCTATAACCATATTCCGATGATTTGTTGTATGTCTTCTTTCCCCTCCTGTCACACAACGGGCGAATAATTTTAATTTAGTCAGTGAGAATGGAAGACCAATCGTTCTATATGCCACTTTTCTTGAGACAGTTGGACCTACATGTTTGTTATTTTCTTCTCCGTTCGACGTCTAATGTAGCTCATAGTCCCAGAAACGATGCACATGCAACATAGTGTTTATAGTCCTGTTTTCACCCTTTGTCTTGTCAATACATAAATGACCGATCTCTCACCCATCATGTGTCACCGCTATACCCCTGGTTAGAGATACTACGTTCTTCTAGTATTGGGAATGGTCGCACATTGTCATCTCTGCTCTTCACGTCATCTTTCGGAACCCTCTTCAACTTACTATTAGGTTCATTGATTCTCATGGACCATTGATTTTTCCAGGTGGGTCGAACCGTTCACACGCCCCGCCTCCCGCGCTAACGGTTGCCTACATAAACTATTCCGTTATTCTTCATTCTTTGTCCTGCAATGTGCACTGGTCTCTAGTTTTTTTCTGGCTATACTTCTTTATAGTTGTTCTTTCTAATCCCATTCAAACCGCTTCACTATTTTCATGTTACATCAATGTTTAGATATTTCCATTATCCATATATTCAAAAATCCATGAATTCAAGCAATTTCTAATTCTCATTTCCTCAAATCCTTCTCTTCTTCCTCCTCTCAGCATGCCATATTACTATTCAAGTTCTTCGGCGCCAGAGGACGCGCGCCTCATTTTTTTCGCTTCTTTCTCTCTCCAGGCGTCACTCCTTTTCGTTTATTGATTTGTTACTTGCTCCCCGTTCCTCTATTTTTTAGAACGAACTTAATGGCTCGCTAGGTTTTTCCGGATTCGCTATAACGTTTCAAAAAGTGGAGAGGAATTTTAATAGAAGAAACTAACAAGGGAGCCTCAGCATCTTGTAAACACATATTTTGATGATAATTTCAGTATATGTCAAGGATATCCTATCTAGACACATCTGAAATTTTTAAAATCTGCTCGCCATTTTCATCCGAATTATACCGGTTTCAGTACAACAAATCGCGTTTTCAGGGCAAGAATAGCGATTTTCAGAGTCGATTCTCTCAACTTCTAGAACGTTTACAAAAAATGCAATTTGCTATGTTACACACAAGTGAACAAAATGTCATATTTCAGAGTTTTTATCGAAAGCAAACTTTTGAATTTCTTCACCATTCATTGGAAAATGTAAAAAAAATCGAGAAATTGTCTGAAATATGAAATTTGGCTAAATTTTAAGTATAACACAAGGTTTACAAGGTGCTGAGGTTCCCTTGCTAGAAAATTGTTGAATTGTTTAACAACAGAGATCATGAGTATCTGTAGTTGAGCTAACCCCAATTTTTTTTGTTGTTCATTCGTATGTTCTGATCCGATTAGACCCCACGCTAACTGTCACACCAGCTGCTAATGTTCTTGGTATTCTAAATCTCTTCGCCTACTTGTGGTGTTTTAGGCTTCCTCTTCCTCTCATCCATCTCATGTCCTTCATTCAAACGCTATCCCTATTCATTGATTTAATCGTTGTTGTCTTCTTCCAGGCGAGATGCCAGCCACTAGAAAACGACAGAACGATGGCCACACACCAGCTCCGAAACGAGTCAGACGTTCTCGAAAAGCGAAGGAGGAAGAGAAGGAGAACATTATCAGAACGTCAGTTAACTCAACTCCCGACGCATCGATCGCTGGAAGCTCTCGTGTCTCACCCATCGCCAGTACTAACAGACGGAAGACGAAACCTGTCAAACTCTGCAATCTCGAAAAAACACTAACAAAATTTAATAAAGAAGGTAAGAAATGAAAAGTTAATTTGCTGAATTCACTGAATTCTCATTTCCTTTTCTAGATGTAATAAACAGAATGCGTGAAGAAAAAATTGACAACCGCATGTTCCTGGTGCGAAATGTTGAACGATGGAGAAAACTCGAAGACAAGCATCTCAAGTTCAGTCGACGTAAGAAGGTTGCAATCGCAGATGTACTACCTAGACTCCAAGAGAAAATGGTACGTTTCAGAGTTTAATTTTAATTGCTATTAGAAAAATTTAAGGTCAAAGATAACAAACACTACGATCTGTGCACAGTGAATTTTACCGGTATTAGAAGCTTGGGAACTTTTTCCGAACATCAAACGAGTAAGTTCATATTATTTTAAGCTACTTAATTCCAAATTTTAATTATTTTCAGATGCCACCAACGCCGCATCTGTTCAAACCTACACAATCATCGTAGACGAAAAGAAACAAGTTCAAGTGTTGAACAACGCATTGTGCACTATCTCCCTCGATGACAAGTCCCTTTCCGCGGAACTCGATAGAAACCTGAAGAAAGTCACATTGACCGCTGAGGAGTTTACAAATGCTCAGAAAATTTACTTCGCGACTGTGGTCACACGAATGGTACTCCTCGGGGAAAAGCGATTTTCTCGAATGGCGACAGTGGCCAATCCGAAAGGTATCAAGGCTCGAGTTCAGCAGAAAGTTGAGCCAGAAAAGTTATCTCTGATGAAAGAAGTCCGTATCGGATGTACTCAAATGTACGAGAAAGAGAAATTGAATAAACTGCATGATGGTGTTATGAGAATCCTGTTACGGTAAGTGGAATAATTGTTGCTTCATTTTGCAATCTGGTATCTTTTTTTCAGCGATGAAGATGATCCGTTCATCTTGAGTCGAAACATCTTCAAACAAACTGGCTCTTCGGTTGACTGGCTAGTCAATATCGACAATCTCAAGTTTCTCAGTGAAAAGAACAGCACCAATCAGGATGCACACACTGCACGACTCATCTTTGAGGTTTCTGCATTTGGGTTCCATGATATCCTCGAAGAAGCCGAAAAATCGAGAGTCCAGAGTCCACGTCGTTCGAGAAACAACACAGTTACAAGGTGAGGTGATAGATGTTGTTTGAAAATTTTCATCGAGCTATTTTTCAGTCCAAAGCGTTGTGTTGTTGACAAGAAGGCACCACTTTCTGGACGTACTGGGAAACAATTGTGTTATATGGTGGCAGTAAGAAAGGCGGCTCGCTCCCCCTGGTTCCGGGTCCAGAAGACTGAAAATGGATTAGTGCAGCTTGTTCACAACCGAAAGTGGTTCGAAGAGACTGTTATCACACACATCGCTGATTCTTGTTTCTATCGAAAGATAATTCATCGAGCTCGTTTGGTTGCTATTCAAGCGAAAGCAGCAGAAAGAGCAGCAAAAATCGCAGCGGCCCGAGCAGCTGGATTGATTGTGGATGACGCCAGAAACTCGGCCCAAGGAAAACGAAAAGTCTATGGATTGGACTTTGTACAATGCGAAGGACATGGTCCATTCTTAAAGAATATCTATCGAACGAGGTACTTTTGAAATTTCAAGGTGTTGATTTGATAACCTTTTATTTTTCAGAGACGCGACTCACATTCCACCACTCATTCCAAAGAAAGAAACATCAATGGAAGAGGTAGATCTTTCGGAAAGAAACGATCCAGTGTACTCTCTTGGTAACGCTCCACTATGCAATAGTTTGTCATTGAGACTTCAAGAGAGGGTAGTTTAAAAAACAAAATGATATAGTATTTGAATATCACAATTTTCAGGTTCACATCCCTAAAAAGTATGAAAATCGCGGATGCGAAATGACAGTTATTAACAAGCCAGCATCTCAAGTTCGAAGGGATGTTCATAACACAAAATTGAAATCTGCCGTTGTCAAGAAATCAATTGTAGTACCGAGACAGAAGAATCCAGCTCATGTCGTCGGTGCTTTTGATACAGATCTTGATGGACGACCGTTCCCAACGACCTGCGAGATTTTCTTCCCATATGCCAAACATGAAACATACAACATGTTATTGAAAGAGTGAGTTTAAAAAGAGGGAAAGCTCATATCCTAGTCGGAAACTGAAATGGTTCCAAATCTAAAAACATGTCGAGAACGGTCCAAAATCGGACGGAAGTCAACGAGTAATTTCTTGTGATCATCTGCCAGAAAAAAATATGAAAGTGGAAAAAATGGGATAACTACGGTAGTTCGGATGTGGCCGCGGTCACCAGATTTTCTCTTCCACTGCTCCTGTTATTGCATACCAGCATAATAATTCAAAATTTTTATTTTCAGTTATATTGTATCAATCGGATGGCGTGGTGGATCGTATTCGTCGGAACAAAAATCCCGCCTATTGTCTGGATTCATCGAGCAAAATTATGAAATGATCTTCGAGCACGGCCTGGAAAATGTATATCTGAAACATCTTCAAGTGGTGGGCATGCATTCATTCAACTGGAAACAAATTCACTACACTGCACCACGCGACAAGTATCTCGATCTCAAGAAGAAGTGGACTGAGCAACATTGTCCATCCACATCTAGAAAAAATTAATCATATTTTCATTGTTATATTCAGTTTCATGTTTCTTTCCTCTTTTATCTGTTTACCCATTTACTAAACAATCGTCTCATATTGAATAGATATATTAAGAATTACCCTGACACACTTTCCCCTCTACGAATATTGAAGATCCTCCCAAATCTAACGAGTCATTTCTTGTCATTATCCTCTGTCCTATCCTGTCCCCATTCTTGAAAAATTTTTTATTGTTGCAATTGATTAATAAATAAAGTATTTATAGAGATTAACCGGAGTTAAATATGAGTTCGAATGTACAAAAACAGATTCCCAACTACTTATTTTCATAGTTGCAACGGGCCGGGCCGGGCCGGGCCGGTAGACGAATTTTCTCGGCCCGGCCCGGCCCGGGGCCGGCCCGGCCCGACCCCGGGCCGGCCCGCCTACCACTGTTGAAAAATTTCCAATGAAAATTAGGTTAATTTTTTTGAATCTAAAAAGAAAAAAGGGTACATTATTAACCAAAATTACAAAGTTGAAGGTTGTCGAAAAATAGGTTGTTTTTGTTAAAATTTTTGAAAACGGGCCGGCCCGTGATTTTGCAACTATGCTTATTTTCCCTGTCTTCCCTTTGAACACAATATTTGAAAAATCAATGCAGATGCACCAACAACAACAAGTTTCTAGAAGACCGATTGCCAGTAAGTTCAAACTCGCTCTAACGAAATTCCAAGAGAGCGCGCTTTGCAGATGAAGTACACATACCGTTTGATAACCAAATTTATGGGACAAAGAATCCGCCGAGATTCGAGAAACAAGCGAAATTCATTTCGGAGTACTGTATCACCTATGGCAGGTAATTATGCAGTTGTGTTCTTCTAAATATTTACAACAACTTTTCGTGCTAGAATAATAGTGTGGCTTTCAATAATTCAGAAAATCCGAAAAAATCGAGTTTCCAGAAAACTGCAACTCGGCCGAATGCGTGCCAAACGTCTTCACGACAAGCACCTCTTCAGTCGTCCCAATTCATTCTCTTTCGATTTAAATCACGGATTCGAAACATTCGATCCGAAAGAAGGCGATGAGAAGCTGACAATGCTTCTAGAGTGGATTCGTCAGATGTCTCCAGAAGGCGGACGTCTTCGGAAAGTGATTCACGAGGCTGATTTTGTGTGTTGGAGAGGGTTGCTAACAAAGATTTCAGCAACAATTTATAACAAAGATGATGGGTGGAGAGTGAAGGCAATTCGAAGAAAAGGAGTGATTTTTCTGATGGAAGAGAAGACAGAACAGGCAAAAAAGAGGTATTTGAACTGAAAAAAATTTTGAAAAATTAGAATTCCTGTTGTTTCAGAGAACTTAATCAAACAGACATGGAGAAACGTATGAGCTATTGGGGACACAAATTCGAGCAGTATGTAACTAAAGATGACGAAGCTGTTTGTTATCCTTTTGTATTTTAACCCTGATTTCCCTCATTTTCCAGGAAGAACCAGAAACTTCTTCGCCAGTGACCACCAAAGAAGAATATGCGGTTGTTTTCCGCAACGATCTCGTCACAGATCCACGTCTTCACGCCGATCGACGAACCGTTGGAATTCTGTATTCTGGAGAGGTCGATTGTCTAGACAAGTACGGGAATACGGTGGAGTTGAAGACGCAGAAAGGAGAAATCAATGGGTACTTCTGGAAATCAGCGAAGTCTCTGAAATGGTGGCTCCAATCTTCCCTAGTCAACGTTGACAACATCATCGTTGGTCATCGAACACAAGAAGGGCAAGTTCGATCGCTGACGGCTCTCCGAGCTCGAGAAATGCCTCAAAGTGCCACGTGGAACTTTCGAGCTTGTTTCGACTTCACCTCGACGATCTTCACATGGATTTTGAATTGTTTGGAGAAGGAAGGAGATGCATGCGTCGTGGAATTCAGAAGCGAATTAGGGTTACAAAAAGGGATACAGATGAGGAGAGTGGCAGCGGAAGAGTGTGATTTTGTACCGGAAGAGTTTTTGGAGAAGTATACATAATTTGTGATAGTATTTATTATGACTTATTATTTCAATATTCCTTTATTCTCATTTAATTGATTTGAAGATAATAATTAAAAAACACTCTAGAATTATCTTAATTTCTTTAATTGCGACTAGAATTTTCTTGGATTTTTGACGGATTTTTCGCTTTTGTTTGCTTTTGCGGATTTCCTTTTTTCAATTTTTGTGTTTTTAGGTCATCACGCGCACGTTTCGAATACAGATTTTCTAAAGCTTTTTTCACGGGAAAATACATTTTTATTTGAAAATAAAAACGCGTGACCTCGAGCGCAATAATTTGCTGACCTGTTTCCACGTAAGCCACACAGGCGGCTCGCCAACTCGATTTTTCTTCTCACACTCAAATGTTTCTTCTACTTCAGAATCCTATTGGCATTTCAATCGACTTCCGACAGCACCCGTTGAGCAGATCGTTCCAGCCACAAGCTCAGTGTGTGAGTTTATAGGATTAGGTGTCGAGTAAACTAGCTCAATTAGATTTTTACCGCTTCATCCGAGCTTAGAACAATAGGGACTCATGTTAATTTAGTTACTACTTTCGCTCTAGTTTATACTTTTTGAGTAGGCGGCGTACGGATTGAAGACATCAACAGGTATACTGTAGGGCTCAGTTGATTGGATGACTGCTTCAAATGAGTACGATGCAACTGACAATATGTTCAAGTGCGTACATTGCCGCAGCAAGTCACATTTCTTGTGCCTTGTTACGAGCTGAGTCCTGGTTCGTCAGTTGTATTGACACTTTATTCGAAGTAAGCGTCGGATTGACAAGAGAGTCTGGTAAATCGCGTTGTAGCTTCTTCCTGGCTATGCTCACTGACTATGAACAAGAGTATTAAGTTGGTACTAGATTAGCAAGGGTTAACATCTCTCTGACCTAGTTCTGTAGATTTTTGTGTTGCTTCTTACCATTTCGATTACTATAGGGACTCATGTTAATTTAGTTACTACTTTCGCTCTAGTTTATACTTTTTGAGTAGGCGGCGTACGGATTGAAGACATCAACAGGTATACTGTAGGGCTCAGTTGATTGGATGACTGCTTCAAATGAGTACGATGCAACTGACAATATGTTCAAGTGCGTACATTGCCGCAGCAAGTCACATTTCTTGTGCCTTGTTACGAGCTAAGTCCTGGTTCGTCAGTTGTATTGACACTTTGTTTGAAGTAAGTGTCGGATTGACAAAAGAGTCTGGTAAATCGCGTTGTAGCTTCTTCCTGGCTATACTCACTGACTATGAACAAGAGTATTAAGTTGGTACTAGATTAGCAAGGGTTAACATCTCTCTGACCTAGTTCTGTAGATTTTTGTGTTGCTTCTTACCATTTCGATTACTATAGGGACTCGTGTTAATTTAGTTACTACTTTCGCTCTAGTTTATACTTTTTGAGTAGGCGGCGTACGGATTGAAGACATCAACAGGTATACTGTAGGGCTCAGTTGATTGGATGACTGCTTCAAATGAGTACGATGCAACTGACAATATGTTCAAGTGCGTACATTGCCGCAGCAAGTCACATTTCTTGTGCCTTGTTACGAGCTGAGTCCTGGTTCGTCAGTTGTATTGACACTTTATTCGAAGTAAGCGTCGGATTGACAAGAGAGTCTGGTAAATCGCGTTGTAGCTTCTTCCTGGCTATGCTCACTGACTATGAACAAGAGTTTTAAGTTGGTATTAAATTAGCAAGGGTTAACTCTTTGACTTAGCTCTGAAGATTATCTTTGCTTCGAAAGTATTTTAACTTGAACTGAACTGGCTGGAACGTTTGAGAAGAAATTGGAATTCGAGCAGTTGGAGGAAAGAAGATCCATTATGTATCCTTTGATTTTCTGTATTTTTTTTTGATTTTGTTGGTTAGCAGTTCAGTGATCTTGTTATTTCGGAAAGCACTAAAAATTGGAAAAAAAAATTCCCTGAACTGTTGACCCTTAATAAATTTGTTGTTTTTGCATGATATCATTGCGGGACTGAAAAGACCGTAATTATATCAGATTGTGTTAATATTACGTTAATTTCTTCAAAACTCAAAAATTTCTTCGAAGAATTAAAAAATAGTTTCTAAAAATTCTGAAATTTACTGAGTATTATTGAATACATTGATTTATTGGATATTGAATATCTAGATTATTTTCGAATCACAAAACATAGGATATTTGAAAAAATCGGAAACTTCTGAAATTTTGGAAAAACTGCTGAAAAATAGAAACAGTAAAAACCAAAATATCCAAAATTTGAATTTTTCAGGAATTGAGGTTTCGAAATTTTAGAAAATTCAAAATTTAAAGAAATTTAAGTTTTTCAAAATTCCAAATTCAGAAACTAGAATTTGAGAAATTCAACAAAGTGAAAAATGAAATTTGAAAGTTGAGCGAATTTTCGAAAATTGCATTTTTTGAGCATCTGAAATCGATATTTCTAAAAAATTCTAGAAAATTCTGAAATTCAGTAAAATTCAGAAAGAAATTAAAATTCAAACATTTTCGAAAACTGAAATTTTTTAGAACCTTCAGGTTTTTTCGAATTTCCGAAAAGTTTCAAAAATCCCCGTTCAAAAAATTACAGAAATTTTTAAATAATTTAATTTTCATATCTTTTTCGTTAATGATATGTCAGGGTGGTGGAATGTTCCATGCAAAATATAGGAGAGAAGAAAAAAATCTAGCAGTGATAAAATAAAACTGGTGGAAGAAAAAAAGAAACAAAAAATAACATAGAATACAATTAGCATACAAGGTTTAAAAAGGATGTTTTAAATACCCTGTCAATTCGTTACTATTCCACAATTCTCAAGAATTCTTCTTCTGTTTTGTCCCATACTCCAAAAAAGAAAGCATTGTTCTGAATCCCAGCAGAAGCCACAAGATTGTCTGATTCTCTAACGACGTATGCGTGGCTCATGAATGGTTCCGTAGTATCATTTTTTCTATTCCAATCAAAACTGAAAAAAACATGTCTGTCTATTTCGAAGCTACCGTAAAACCTCTAATAGGAGAGCCTTCTAACTTTTAGCTTTGAGCCAACTTTTTTCGGTTCCTGTCAAGGATACAGGCATAACATCAAAAGTGTTTTGTTTTTTGACACATTTTTCAATATCTTGCATAGGAATCGAGATAGTTGAGCTCAAACTTGATTGTGCAGAGGCCCTTCTATTAGAGGTTTTACGGTAATCCAAAAAACAACTTACCGCTGACGCACAGCGTACGTTGGTGGTTGTTTGGTTGCATCAATAAATTTTGCGCCAATTTCATTCAGGATTTGGTTTAGAAATTGGTTGTCATAACGGATTTCGATATATGAGAATTCCAGATTTTGAAACGATTCTCCGGATTTCCATCTTTTCACAAATTCTATCAGATTTGACTTTTCGTATCTATTGCAGTTCAAACCAATGTGCTTTCCCCGAAAGTGACGTAAAAAATCCGGACCGTTGAACATGGGTGTATGTATATGAATAGACTCAGTATCATAGAATTTCGATTCCGGATTCATTGGTTCCGTTTTCGCCATCACGAGTAATTGAATCGTTTTCAAAACAGGAGATGATGAGATAAAACTGTCAAAGTTTTTAACGTCCGCAAAATGGCCTTCGAGAATCATACCAACAAAATATGATACGTTCTTGAGTTTTGGAAGAAAAGGAGTAAAACCTTTCAAAGGCCGGTCCCAGAATTGTGACTGCCAATTATAATCCATCGAATTTCCAAAGACATCCAGAAAGTGGTTATGAATCGATTGAATTACAGATTCTTTTTCACATCCCAGGAAGTATGCTTCAGGAATTTTGTGATAACCGGATAATCTGAAATAAGGCTATTTTTATAATCTATTGCGCATTGGGACTCACCTAAAATCAATTATCTTTCCAGATACGTTCAATTGAAAATAACCATTTAGGGCATTGTTGCGCTTCTCAATTGACAAAATCAAGTCATCGATTACGGGCTCCGGGTTGGAAGTCTTCGGTCTACGTTCGTCGGGAATATACACTTTTGCTTCACCATACTCTTTGTCATAGTTGTAATCAATTGCTCTGATACTTTCGAATCTCTTCTTTTGAGATGTTTTTATCAATTTCTTCATATTTTTCGACACAAAGGAAAGAAGAAGTATATCGATATGGTTCATATTGTCGAGTATCTCTTTTTGGACCAATTTCGGATATTTGAAAATAATCATACTTAGTTATTCTGAAAATATTAAAAAAAGATTTTAGAGAAACACGATTGATTGACAATAGAAGGTGAGCCAGAAAAGAAGGGAAATGACGTGGCAGATGCAGACACAGAAGAGGTAGAGATTAGATGACCTTGACTGGGGAACACACTCTGCTACCCTGTCCCACAGGGACCAACACTCCTTTTAAGGTGGATTAGTTGGTTAGGTCTTCTTAGCACCTTTCTCAGAGTTGGTTGAAATACAGAGACCAAATCGATCAGGACCAACGGAAAGGATGCCTGGAGGAGTGAAGGTTGTGAATCACTCCAAGTAATGCTGTTAAACTTTCCTGACAAAATGTTTATCCTAGTGTTTCCAACTAGCATTATTCCTGTAAATTTTTAGAATGTTGAGTTTATAATTTTTTATTGCGATCTTCCATGATGTCTTTGGTTGATACATATAAATTTGATATGGACAGGAGGGGGAGAAAACATTGAAACAATAAAAAAAATGACAATGAAGTTAGTACAACATTTAAACAAAAAAGTAAACTTGGAATATTTTCAGAGTCTGAAGATGAATAAAATTTTTGATAAATTGAATGCAAGAAAAGTTCTAAACTGTGTATAATCGATAATAAAATTGATTTGGGGGTGATAAAAAATCTCTGTAAAGTCGTAACTATGAAACCATCTTCAAAAACTCTTCCTCTGTTTTGTCCCATAGTCCAAAGCTGAAAGAATCTTCCTGAATCTGAACAGATGCCACAAGATTATCTGATTCTCTAACGACGTATGCGTGACTTCTGATTGGCTCCGTAGTATCGTTTTTTCTATTCCAATCGAAACTGTAAAAATTACTGTCTATTTCGAAGCTAATTCAAAAAAAATAACTTACCGCTGAAGCACAGTATGCGTTGGTGGTTGTTTGGTTGCATCAATATATTTTGCCCCAATTTCATTCAGAATTTGGTTTAGAAATTGGTTTTCATTACATGCAATACTAATCCATAAGTATTCCAGATTTCGAAACCCTTCTCCTGATTTCCATCTATTCACAAGATCTATCAAATCTGACGTTTCGTATCTATTGCAGTACAAACCAATATGTTTTCCCCGAAAATGACGTAAATAATCTGGACCTTTGAATTGGGGTGCATGTATATGAATAGATTCTGTTTCATAGAATTTGGATTCCGGATTCAATGGTTCCGCTTTTGTATTCACAATCAATTGAATCGCTTTCAAAACAGGCGACAAGGAGAAAAATTTGTCAAAGTTTTTAACGTCCGCAAAATCCCCCTCGAGATACATACCGACACAGAATGATACGTTATTGAGTTTTGGAAGAAAAGGAATAAAAGCCTCTTGAGGCCAATGCCATAATTGTGCCTGCCAATAATACTCCATCGAATTCCCAAAGACATCCAGAAAGTGGTTATGAATCGATTGTATCACAAATTCTTTTTCACATTCCACATAGGATGCTACAGGATATTTGTCATAATTGGTTAATCTGAAACAATAATAATTTTATAATCCATTGCTCGTTGTAACTCACCTAAAATCAATTATCTTTCCAGATACGTTTAACATGGACAGGTGGGGGAGAAAACATTGAAACAATAAAAAATGGCTATGAAGTTAGTGCAACATTTAAACAAATAGTAAATTTTAAACAGTTTTCAAATTTTGAAGATGAATACATTTTTGTTAATTTGAATGCAACTATGAACCCATCTTCAAAAACTCTTCCTCTGTTTTGTCCCATACTCCAATCAAGAACGTTCTTATCGAAACCATAACAGATGCCACACGATTATCAGTTTCTCTGACAATGTATGCATGGCTGGTGATTGGAAACATTTTGTCATTTTTATAACACCAATCGAAACTGATAACTGATTGTTCATTTCGAAGCTAAACTCGAAAATAACTGACCAAAAACGCACAGTGTACGTTGGTCGTTGTTTGTTTGCATCAATGAATTTTGCCCCAATTCCATTCACAATTCGGTTCAGATATTGGTTGTCATGAACAGTTCTGATCTGTGCGAATTCCAAATTTTGAAACGCTTTTCCTGATTTCCATCTTTTCACAAAATTTTTCAAATTTGCCTCTTCGTACCGATAACAGTTCAAAGAAAACTGTGTTCCTTAAAAATGGCGTAAAAAATCTGGACCATTGATTAGGGGTGTATCTATATGAATATATTGTGCCTGATAGAATTTGGATCCAGGATGGAATGGGCCCATTTTCGTCCTTACATGCAATTGAATCGTTTTCGCAACAGGAGATAAGGAGAAAAAGTTTTCAAAGTGTATAACGTCCGAAACAAGACCATCGAGATACAAACCAATACAGAATGATACATTTTCGAGTTTTGGTATAAAAGGAATAAAAAACTCTTGAGACTGCCTCCTGTGTGGTCCTTAACAATTATACTCCATCGAATTTCCAAAAACATCCAGAAAGTGGTTATGAATCGATTGTATCACAGATTCTTTGTCGCAATCCAGATAGGATGCTACAGGGTACATGTACTCACCAAAAAATCTGACATAGTTATTGTTTTTTATAATTCATTGCGAGTTACAAATCACCTAAAATCAATTAACTTTCCAGATACACCCAACTGAAAATTACCACGTCTATTTTCTGTGCGTTTTATAATTCTCATTATCATGTCGTCGACGGTTCTAGTTAAACGCTTATGATATTTCTTTAAAGGCTTGCTTTCGTCAAGAATATACACCATACACGATCCCTCCAATCTATTATATTCATATTCAATTGATCTGATACTTTCGAATCTCTTCATAGGTTAATTTCTTCATATTTTCTGACACAAAGGAAAGATGGAGTAGATCGATATACATCATGTTGTCAAGTATCTCCTTGTGGACCAAATACGGATATTTCGATAGAATCATTTTCAGTTGTTTCCGAAAATAATAAAAACGATCTAAGTTTCCGAAAATATTAAAAACGATCGAAACACATTTGATTGGCACAGAAGTTGAGTCAGAAAAGAAGGGAAATGACGTGGCAGATGCAGATACAGAAGACGTAGAAATTAGATTACCTTGACTGGTGAACACACTCTACTACTCTGTCCCACAAGGACCAACACTCCTGTTAAGATAGATTAGGTGGTGGGTCTTATTAGCACCTCTCGTCCGAGTTGTGTCAAGTGGAAAAACACAAACCAAATCGATTAGGAATAAATTTGGTGTGACAGGTCTGGAGCAAAATTTCAGCATTCACAATCTGATTTTGTAGAGTATCAAGATGATTCCAAACAATTTTTAAAAATTAATCAGTAGTTTTAGGACCTTCTATTGTCGCCTTCCGGGATAAAATATCTCGAAAAATGCAGCTTACCAGGTTTGTTACAGAAAAAAAATGGAACTTCTCTTTCAGTTGTTAGCATGGCCCCCTAATTTTCAACTTTGAGCCAATTTATCTCGGTTCCTGATAAAGATATAACAAAGCTGTCAACTGATAAATTGTTTATCATAATATTTTGTACATTTTATCAATTGACACATTTTCGATATATCTTAAAGGAGCTGAGATAATTGAACTCAAACTTGACAGTGTGGGGGCCCTTCTTTTACAGGTTTTACGGTATTCACAAAATCATATTAAAAAGACTGAAATTGTGCTCCAGACTTGCCACATGAAATTTTTTAATGGGAATGAAATTTTTAGTTCATATTTCTTCTGTAAGAGACCATGCTGGAGAACTTCTCGCCATTGAGGAATCAAGAATCAAAACCCTTTTGAGCTGTCAAAACCCTCCCAATCAGATTCAGTTTTCAACACAAAAAAAACAAAAGTTCACATATTTTCAGGAAGATTCTCTTCTTCCTATACACCCCCACTTGTTCACAATATCTTCACCACAACATATGCTTCGCGTTTCACGAAGAAGACTAAATTATTACACTGGTTTTATGTATACTTTCTCTACTTTCAGATCACTTTAGAACTTCCAGACTACTTTGATTATAAACACCCATAACTGGCAATATGATGATGTCTTGTACTTCATTTTTACACCAATATTTTTTTCTACCCTTCTTCATTCCCTGAACTTTCCCATTTTTTTCCAAGATCCCTCTCTCTCTCTTCCTGATCCTTGGTTGCTTCCCTCTCTCTTCTGATCATTTCTTTCCTCTTGCTCTTCCTATCTATCCCTAGAAAAATCATCGTCAGCTCCCACAAGAGTCTGCGTCTCTTCTATCCCAATGATATCTCTTCAAATCCTCGCCAGTCTCGGAGCATCTGCCGTCGTGAAAACTGTGTAACAATGTGTTTAGAAGTCAAAGAAGACGAAGGGGAAAGAGAAAGAGAAGAGGGCTCTTGTCTCCGCCCTCGGGTTCCCGCCTACTCCTCCTCTCCCATCGGAGCTCTTCGACAGAGTCTTCAGAGCACAACAAACTCTGACAACATGGTGAGTCGTCTTTAGCTCCTCTTTCTTTTTTCCATAACTTTATCGTTTTTCCTTTTGTAGGCTGAGGATATCGAAGAGATTCTTGCTGAGATCGACGGATCCCAAATCGAGGGTAAGCTCTTCATTTTTTTGGCTACTCTCATTCTGAAAATTTTCAGAGTACCAAAAGTTCTTCGATGCCTTCGACAGAGGAAAGCAAGGATACATCATGGCCACTCAGATCGGTCAGATCATGCACGGAATGGAGCAGGATTTCGATGAGAAGGTGAGTTGGGTTGTTAAGATTAAGATTGGATTCTAGGAAAGTGAATACTTAAATCTAGAGCTAGCGATTTTCAAAATTCAAGTAGGAATGATCGAAATTGACATCTGATCGTGAGCCTGAAGAAAACTTTTCAAGGCGACCTAGTTTTAAATATTAGAGTTTCTAGATTATTTGATAAAACCAAGCTTTATTTGTGATATTTTCTCTTGTCTTGGAGAGTCAACTAAGTCTGCAAATCTGCAAGATACTGTAATCGGTTCCTCGTTTGCTAGAAGCGAAAAATCCGCTCAACCCTGAAAAACTGGGCCACCTGGGTCAACGCTACACCCCCGCTTTTGTTACACCGGAATTGAGCTAATGGATGAGAAGAAATCTAGGGGAAAGTATTTTGCTATGAATGTGATTTATAACTACAGTAACCTTACCTTTACCGATTCCTAATAGAATATGGAAGACACATTATGATAAATTCTTGATTTACAAACTGGTTTCTATCTCTTCCCAAACTCCACCAAATACCATTCCCACCCTTCAATACGCTGTCTTCCAGACCCTTCGCAAACTGATCCGCAAATTCGACGCCGACGGTTCCGGAAAGCTAGAGTTTGACGAGTTCTGCGCTCTCGTGTACACTGTTGCCAATACTGTCGATAAGGAAACGCTGGAGAAAGAACTTCGTGAAGCCTTCCGTCTTTTCGACAAGGAGGTAATCAGAGAAATCATTATTCCCTTAAACTTCATATCTCTTTTACAGGGTAACGGATACATCTCCCGACCAACCCTGAAGGCTCTTCTCAAGGAAATCGCCGACGACCTCACCGATCAACAACTCGAGGAGGCTGTCGACGAGATCGACGAGGACGGTTCCGGAAAGATTGAGTTCGAGGAGTTCTGGGAGCTGATGGCCGGAGAATCTGACTAAATCTAATCAAATTCCTTTTTTCTAATATTTGATCTTCAAAACTTTTGGGGATCAAAACTTTTTTTTTCTTATTTCAAAACCCAAAACTTTTTTGTTTGTTCACAAACATCCATCCTGAATAAAAAGTCTTTGTACATCATGAGCCTAATCCAGAGAGCCCACCGTGAATAGAATAGGATTAGTGTAGTGTATCTATCACACTCCAGAAGCCCTGCACAACTTTATATCTTGTCTATTTCTTGGCGGCGCTATGGAAACCATCATCCAGGAGAATAGGGAGAAGAAGGCGGAGGAACAAGCAGATGTAAATATGAATTAGAAGAAAATATATAGAAGAGGAGAGGAGGAATAAGAAGGAGGAGGAGACATCTATATGAAGGTATGCTCCCTTATTCCTCCTCCCGTCATTTTCTTCTCTCCTTGCGTCAAGAATCGGTGTACAAAATTTTGTATTACGGTAGATGTTTGAATCCTGAAGAGTGTGTATATAAGCTAGAGAGATACCTCTCGAGTTGTATACTGATAACTGAATTTTCTTTGTTTTCTTTTCCCATTTTCCCTTCTTTAATATTGGAATTTCCATTTTGAGTTCCAAAAAATCTAGATACCTTGACTACGTAAATTTCCAATTTCAGAAGAAGTGTTGTTTTCGGAAATTTTTGGCTCTGTGCCAGTTCCAGCTGGGGATTAAAAATCCACCAGGAGGAGGCGCATGATTTTCGAAAGTTCATTTTGAGGCATTTTCAGAATAAAAAATTTCGAAAGCATTTATTCTGATAAAAAATAAAACATTTTAACCAGAATTCGAATTTCAACTTTATATTCAGAAATAGCAGAATTTTCCTGAAAATCAAAATAAAAATTAAAAAATTCTAAATTTTGATAATTCCGAAAAACATAAATTCTGGGCTCACATAAATTCTGA
Source organism: Caenorhabditis nigoni (assembly GCA_027920645.1). Classification (NCBI taxonomy): domain Eukaryota; kingdom Metazoa; phylum Nematoda; class Chromadorea; order Rhabditida; family Rhabditidae; genus Caenorhabditis; species Caenorhabditis nigoni. Next base: position 7,167,513 of record CP115864.1, read on the forward strand.
AAGTCAAAAGTTCGGAATTTTAATAATACGGAAAGTGAAAAATTCTGAATTTCGATTATTCTGAAAATTTATAGATTGACATTTCGGAAAAATCAAACATTCTAATTTCCGATAATACGGAACTTGAAAAATTCTGAGTTGCGATAATTCTGAAAATCAAACATTCAGTATTTCGATGATTCTGAAAATCAACATTTCTGAGTTTCGATAATTCGAAAAATCAAAAGTTCTGAAATTCGATAATTCTGGATTTTTCGAACTAATTTTTGATTTCCTTTACGATTTTCGGGACATTTCTACAAAGTTCCGTTTTGAAAATTTTCAGAAGTTCTCACATTTCTCTGCTGCCTCTCTTTCACCGTGCCCTTTAGCTAGTCGTTCCCCTATTTTTTCCACTAAATTCCAATGTCTTATCTTTGATCATCGGGATCTTCTTGTGACGACAAAAAGGGAAACCCAATGAAAACCCTTTCAAATCAACCTTTCCATTCACCTCATTGTCTAGAAACCACTCACGTCAGCGGATTTCAACACAGAGTCTGAAAATCTATTTCTTTCAATCCCTTTCAATTATAAAATCCTCCCATTTTTCAATTTCCTGTAGTTCTCATGAGTGTAACACTCCAACCAACTTAATCCCCTCACTCCCATTTTCCCCCAAATTTATCCAAAATTTTCCAATTTCCGTTTGGCTCTTTTGCTCTTTTCGAGTCCACTCTTCAGCTCATTCTTGTCATTCTTTCATGTCATTCGCATGTTTCCGTACCAACTCAAAAACTAGGTCAAGATACCTCCCATGCTCTTTGAGCTTATAATCTTATGCATATTACGTAAAAAGAGCCATCTCTGTCTGTGATCCTATAAAATTGCAGATTTTTCGTTCATTCGTGCTCCATGAGCATTGACCGTGGCGATCGAATAATTGTGATGATGTTTCGTTCGATATGTTGCTGTAAGAGAAGTGGTCAAGTCGCTGATTCCAGTGAGGAAATCATTGGGCAGCAGTTGAAAAATGTGAGTCAATTTTTCAAAAATCTAGCTTTGAATTCTTCATTTATTTCTCAGGTTCTTTTCAAGAACCGAGGTGTTTTGTAACAAAATTCAAGAATCCGCACTTTACTTTTTAATTGGGGACTGAGGTTTCGTTTTAATTCCATTAGGCAAAAAGTGGCTGTTGGAAGGTCTGATAGGGACATTTAGCAGATATATTCAAGGGATTGAAAATCAGAAATTGTCTTGCCATTAATAGATTTGAAAATAGAAATGATGGAACACATTTTAGACTTTGGTTCCCAATGCTACAAATAACGATTTTCAACTTTTGTCAGTTTAGCTGCGATGATCTGTTTAGATTTTGATTCATGCCGTACTTGCTCTATTAGAAGCCCACCCGACACATGCACTTTGAGCGCAATTATCTAAATTTCTTCAGGAGATAACAAAAATCTGTGAACTGATGAAATATTGAAAATATTATGATAAATAGTTTATCAGTTGACAATTTTTTCATATATTTTACAAGAACCGAGTTATATGGACTCAACCTTGACGTTTTGGGGTTGCCTTCCATTAGAGGAAATACGGTATATTTCAATTCGATAATAACTCAAATTCTAGCTCTTTCCAGATAATTTTTTTTTACAAATGTTCCATTTTAGGTGTTCATCGTGTGCACACAAAACGTCTTGACACGTGCACTAACCGGCAAACTGATGGCAGCCCTCGAAGATCGGCACCTTCTTCCCGTACACATGAAGCTACTTCGACCGACTCAGGAAATGATAGATGTAATTGAAAAATATCTATCTCTCTTATTCCACTAACCCACTCTTCTTTGTTTCCAGAAGTCGGCTCTGTTGAAAGGCGAGAAGCGCAGACAACTAGACGATGCCTGGATGATTCTTGTGTTTCGTGGAAGGGAAGCCCAGTCGAGAGTCAACGATTGCATTAAACATTTCAAGACGCAATACTCATTGCATAAGAGTAAGGGATCAGATAAAATGTGGGATGGGTTGAAGTTGGAGATTTATTTTTAAAAAACGGGGAAGAAGAAGAGAAAATGATTCAAACACTTTGAGCTCAATTATCTTGGTCTCTATAAGAGATATCAAAAATCTGTCAACTAATAAAATATTGTTGATATTATGATGAACAATTTATCAGTTGACCGCTTTTTTATTTTTCTCATAGGAACTGAGATAATTGAGTTCAAAGTGCACCTACAGATTTTTCCAGCACTGTATTTCATCAGAATATATTTTTTCGGACTGGTGTTAGTCAGTTGATCCACCTTTTCTGGAAATTTTCCGAACAAACAGGAGAAATCGTGTTTGATATTTTCTATTCTAGAAGTTCAAATTGAACTGAAAAACTGTGCATGTATTTTGCCCAATCGTGAAATTTTATGAGTCACATTTTTCCATCACACTCTGAAAACATGTCTGATTCTCGAAATTTCAGACGACATCTACTGGACGGATAATGAGCAACACGCGAAGCACGAGGAGGAAATTTGGTTCAAGTTCGTTGTTTTCTTCGTTTCTCTTTTCGTGTTACCTAGTAGTCAACACATGACTTTTTCTCATTATTTTTTCTCGTTTTTGAAATTAGAGAAGGCGAACAGCTGTTTTTTTTTCAGAAATGACGAAGTTGTGGTGGTGAATGCAGCGGCGAACGGGGAGGTGGCAACAGCAGTAGTTGTGGAAAATGTGCCAGCACAGAATGGGTTGGTGATTCGGATATGGAGGGATGAGGGCACAAAGTTAACATAAAGACGAAATTCTCAAATTCAACGGTAGTAAGATACCGTAAGGATGTAATAGAAGAGTCTCTTACACTGTCAAGTTTCAGCTCAATCATCTCGGTTTTTTTTTTGAAAGATATCAAAAATCAGTCAACTAACAAAATGTGTGTCATATTATCACCAGAATTTTGATAGCTGATAAATTTTCAATATCTCTCATAGGAACCGAGATAATTGAGTTCAAAGTTTACATATAAGTTGAGCTTCGATTAGTCCATTTCCGGCATGGCTCCTGTTAGGAAAAATTCAGGCTTGGAGTCATAACTGGCCTGTAAAACTTTTTAGAATTTCTTATAGCAAAGTAGGGTTTTCTAAAAAAGGACAAAAATCAAAACAAAAATATGCAAAAAAAACAATTTCAGAATCCCAGAAGAATCCTCCCTGGCAAGTGTCAAAATCGAAATAGCAAATCCAGAAGTCCACTCAATCGTTTCTACGGAAGGTGGCCAAGGTGTGAACATAACTACCTTTTCCCACAAAAATATTAGTTTTCCAGGACCACATATCTCTGTCAACTCCAGTCAACTTCCATCTCCAATCCCTCAAGAACAGGTCGACGAGCATCCAACACCCCATCCAATTGTTCATCATATTAAAGAAGAAATCAAAGATGACGTGGAAGTTATCAGTGACACAGCTGATATTCTGGAGCCTCATCCGTCACCGATTCCAGTTCCAATTGCTTCGGTGCTTCCAGATATTCATCAACCTACCAAGATTGAAACTTAACT